>OX451740.1:323923783-325219077 GCA_948472305.1 Vicia faba
TCTGCGATTATCTTCCTCTGACTTTGAACATTCTAGGCTTAATCTTCTCTTTCTTCTTCGTATTTGCAGGTTTTTGGAGAGGCTTTGAAGGCGACGGCGCAAGGCTGGAACGACAACGACGATTAAAGGTGGTTAGCGAGGAATTAGGGTTCCAGATGTTGGAACTCCAATGCACTTCTTCTTATACGACGACTGGGTTCTTCCTTCTGTTCTTCGTGTTCCTCAACCCAACCCCCTCAATATTCAAGCCCTATACTGTATTCTCCTTTCTGTCTCTCCGTCCGACCCTTCATGGTTTTCCCCCCTTGTATTTATACTGTTTTTGATTTAGGTTTTGAGTTAGAATTGTTGTTGGAACATAGATTTAGCAAAGATTTTAGGGATTGGATTGTGTAATTGATTGAGTAATTAGGTGTAATTTTTGAATCTGTAATGGAGATGTAAGATTTGATTTTGCAAGGTTTTAGTTTTTACCGTCAATTTCCAGATCAGATTGTATTGTTTAAATATTTGATTAATTAAATATTTAATTGTGTTTGATTTTAATTTACGGACTTGATTTGTTTCAGTTTAATTTCTACAGCTATTGTTATTGGCAAAACAAGTGTAAATCTTGGATGATTTGTACAGTGAGTGTAATAGAAGTAAAACATGCGCAAATTTGGATGAATTTCTACAGTACTTATTCTTAATTATGGGCCTGCGCTAATCTTAAAAAAAGATCCAACCAATTTTCTTCCAAAAGAAAATCTTTAATAACAAAAATAATTTTTACTATAATATCTTTTTAATAATAGAACAAGACATAATTATAATATATTCCTTTAAAGTGTGACAACAATTATAATATTCTTCTAAGTAAAATAAATAGCAAACAATTTTTTTCTACAAAAAATAATGCTTTCTTTTTCTAAACAAAACAGAAACACAATATCTCATGGGCTCAAAGCATAATAGACCTATAATTAGTAATTGTACCCCTCCCCCCCCCCCCCCCCCCCCCCCCCCCCCCCCCCTTTCTACTGTAAACGAAATGGACCAAACAAAAATTAAATTACCACCTCTCCTTTTACTTAACAAATAATGTTTAAATGAGCTTAACTATTAAATTTCACCCTCTTAAACTTAAGTTGGCTTTAACTTAATTTCCACTCCTCTATTACTAATAACAACTATTTAATAATTAAGAACTTAATAATTATTATTCTTTTGAAATAATTTTCTATCCTCGAATCGCATGGGCCATTGGCCAACATGCTACGCGAATGGGTTTATGAGTCTTTCTGATTTAGAAAGCCCCATTTTCCCGAATTAAAATATACCCCCTAGTCTTGGATAAAGATGGGCCATCAGATACTGTTGTACCATTTTTAATTAAATATTTCTTCTATTTAAATCTTGAAAAATAAAATCATCGATGTAGGAAAAATTTGGGGTACGACAGCTGCCTCTATTCAATTATCTTCCAATCGAATAGCGTGAGAACACAAGAGTCTTGTGCATTCTGATTGGGAGTTTATTGAATACTTGGAATACCCCAAAATTTCTCTTACAAACATAAGGTTACACTAATATAGCACACTCTTACGAGCCTTGAGGAAGTAGGCAAAGCTGATGATATATCGCTTACCAAGGTTTGAGGATGAGGCATATGGTCTTGAGTTTGAGAGAGCAATATTGTACCTTGGTTTTGCTTTTACTAATTCATCCATTTGGAGGGATTAATGTAACAAATGATGATGCATGGCTGCTTGGAGACTGAGGCCATGGGTTATGTTCGCAGATTGTCGCGTGAAGTCTGAGGTGATAGGCTAGATTTTGTTTTAGAGTATCACTGCATGAAGCCTGAGGCGATGGTTTGTATTACGTCGCGAGGAACCGCACTGCTGCATGATGTCTTAGGCAGTGGGCTGGATGAGAAGATTACATTGAGGCTTAGAGGCAATGTAGCGAGTCTGGAGAATACATTGTGGCTTAGAGGCAATGTACTCATTTTTGAGAATACATTATGGCTTAGAGGCAATATACTGAGTTTTGAGAACACATTGCGGCTTAGAGGCAATGTACTGAGTTTTGCGAATACATTGTGGCTTAGAGGAAATATTATGAGTTTTGCAAATACATTGCAGCTCAGAGGAAATGTACTGAGTGTTGCGAATACGTTGCGGCTTAGAGACAATATACTGAATTTTGAGAATACATTGCGGCTCAGAGGCAATGTACTGAGTGTTGCAAATACATTATGTCTTATAGGTAATGTACTGAATTTTGAGAATATATTGCGAGTTAGAGGCAATGTACTGAGATTTACGAATACATTGCGGCTTAGAGGCAATGTACCGAGTTTTGAGAATACATTGCGGCTTAGAGACAATGCATCGAGTTTTGAGAATACATTGCGGCTTAGAGGCAGTGTACTGATTGTTGCGAATACATTACGGCTTAGAGGAAATGCACCAAATTCTGAGAATACATTACAGCTTAGAGGCAATGTACCGAGTTTTGATAATACATTGCGGCTTAGATGCAATGTACTGAGTTTTGCGAATACATTGCGGCTTAGAGGAAATGTACTGAGTTTTGGGAATACATTGCGGCTTAGAGGAAATGTACTGAGTTTTGAGAATACATTGCGGCTTAGAGGCAATGTACTGAGTTTTGAAAATACATTGCGGCTTAGAGGCAATGTATTGAGTTTTGCAAATACATTGCGGCTTAGAGGTAATGTACTGAGTTTTGAGAATATATTATGGCTTAGAGGCAATGTGCTGAGTTTTGCGAATACATTGCGGCTTAGAAGCAATATACTAAGTTTCGAGAATACATTGCGTCTTAGAGGAAATGTACTGAGTTTTGAGAATACATTGCGGCTTAGAGGTAATGTACTGACTTTTGCGAATACATTGCGGCGTAGAGGCAATGTACTGAGTTTTGAGAATACATTGCGGCTTAGAGACAATGTACTAAGTTTTGTGAATACATTGTGGCTTAGAGGCAATGTACTGAGTTTTGCAAACACATTACGGCTTAGAGGCAATGTACTGAGTTTTGAAAATACATTGCGGCTTAGAGGAAATGTACTGAGTTTTGTAAATACATTGCGGCTTAGAGGAAATGTACTAAGTTTTTCAAATACATTGCGGCTTAGAGGCAATGTACTTAGTCTTGAGAATACATTGCGGCTTAGAGACAATGTACCGAGTTCTGTTCATTACTGCATGTGGACTTAGGTAATGGGTTGAACGCGTCACGGCATGGAGACTTGGATGACGGGTTGGATCGCAGGAGAAGTTTTTGGTTGATGGACCCTTAGATGATTGGATTTAGGGTTAGGTTGTTTCTTTACTATGTGATACAGGTGTATGCATGCGTATTGAATGTTTGTATGTATGAAAAGTGTATGGTGTTTGATATTTATACGGAATCCTGAATATATGTGTATTGTATGCAAAAATATATGGTGTATGTATGCTTTGGATATGCCAGATGTATGTATGAAATTTGTGTAAAATACGCGTATGCCTTGAAATGTTATGAAGACTATTTCTGGCATTCTCTCCCTTAAACCATTGGCTTAGAGTTACCAATTCCATGGCGTTGTATGTTGTGTCGTCGTGGGTTTGTTAAATTTGATTTGAATGCGGTGAACCATGTTAGCAAAATTTGAACATTGATTTTTTATATTGTAAGTGCGAGTGTAGACGTAGACGTATGTATTGGCATATGCGTAGATTTGTATGTTGTAAGTGCAGGCGTAAGCATAGACGTATGTATGGGCATATGTGTAGATTTTCATGTTGTGAGCGCACACATAGACATGGACATGTGTATATAATTTGTATTATAGACGCAGGAGTAGACATGCGCGTGGATGTAAACGTGCATTTTCTTTCGATATTTTTCTAACCAAACTGTTTTTTTCGATGTTTTATCAAAAGCTTTTATTTGTCAATTCCCATAAATGATTTCGAAACAATATTCATAAGAAATAATCATAGTATTTTGTAAACAAGTCTGAGAAAAGAAAAAAAACAAAATTTGAAAGATGAAAGATGAAAAGTAAATGCTTTGTTAATATGCCTCTGAATAGGCGAGAGTATAAGATGCAATTCCTAGAAAGAGGTAATTAAAAAAAAATTCAAAACTGTAAATGGAAATGAAAAATGATAATTGATGTTGTTGTTCCCCAATATGATTTTAATAGCTCATGTCTCCTTTGCTTCTGATTCGTATGATTCAAATCCATCTCACCCTTTGAGGTTCGTAGTCGTGGTTCTTAGATCGCAGTCTTTTTGTTCTTTATTTCTTTGCATGAAATTCCTAATTTTTGCCTAGATTGCTGTTGTACCCCAAAATTTGCCCTCTCTTTTTCACAAGAAATCACAGCTTCGGGCTTCTCCTGATTTTTCAGATTGGCTTAAGAATCGGTCAAACAGACTTTTCTCATCAGTCAGACAAAATTAGGGTTTCCTTTGATTTTGAATAAGTTCAAGCAGATTATTAGGGTTTCTATTGATTTGGTTGAGTTTGGCTCAGGGTTTGATCAGGCAGGCGCTTCTTTGACAATAAATCAAGAATTAGGGTTTGCACGCGCATTTTCAGAAGACTTTGAATCCACAGTGTCTTAATTGGCTGTCACACTGCTTTGACGCCTGATTTCAGTTTGTTTCTCAAGACCTAAACTTCTGGATTAGAAGCTAAGGCTTCTGGTTGGAAATTTGCAGTGTTTGGCTTGATCAGTGAGATAAAGGACATATGGACATTTGTTTATTTAACTGTGCAATGCTTTTGGTTATTCGGAACGCCAGACGTTTATTGATTATTTATAATTTCTAAGTTAAAATTATTGGATAATTTCCAGTTATTATAATTCAAGAAATATAAATAATTAAATAAACAAATGCAGAAGAATTAAAGAGATTAACTGACAAAGAAAGATTTTTATTCATTTTTTAATTGTTTGTTACAAATATTATTTGAACACTGTGAATTTATTTATAGTTGTTTACAATAATATTATTACAATGATTAAAAATAAATTAAATCTATCCTAAATCTTCATCTTCTACTGCTGCTCCCCATTGCTCAACTGATATTTATCTGCAAAGACAAAAAAAGGAAGAAGTCAGTGCAGATGAATTAAAAAAAAGAGCATTTTAAGACATTTAATCAGAGACTCATCATTAAAGGTTTTGGCCGGAATCAGTTTATTCGTCCTCTCTGCAAATCGCAAGAAGATGTCTCTCCTTGGTTCACAAAGAGGGAAAGAAAAATGTTTGCAAGCATGTTAAACAAAATGCCCAAAAAATGCATAAATTCAAACAAGGCAAACTGAACAGGTATGTTACAAACAAACTACACATGTGCAAACTGGAAAATGCCTAACCAAGTCACAAATCCAAAATGTCAACTAAGCTGTCAAAACTATCCAAAGAAGCCAAAAATTGTCAAAAGCTGTCAACAAGTACACAAAAGCAAAAGGCAGAAAATCTGGAAAATATGCAGAGGAAAGCTAACATTGCAAGCAAGATTTCAAAAGATGTTTCATCATTTCCCAGCCAAAAAAAAACCTTTTCAGAGAGAAAGTACAGTGTAAGCAATAAAAAATGCTTTTCTGATAGAGAGAGAAAGAGAGTAAAAGAAGTATAGGCTTACAGATTGTTGAGGCAGGCTTAAGAGATATAAAATAAACAAGATCAGAACACTGTAAGGAGGGGGGCAGAAATAACACATAGAAAATTATATCACAAAAACAATATACTGTTGTACCCCAATTTTTGACCTAAGATCCCACCTCTCATCGGTGTCATTACATAGCAAGCATTCACAAGCGATTCGACCCATTTTTTCCATTTTTTTTCGGGTCAGATTTCAAAATTCATAACTTCTTCAAATTGTGATATTTTTTTTGAGCGGTTGTTTTTGCACATGATTTTTCCCTGACATCATCTACAACTTTTCTTTACAAGTCAAGGGCAAATTATGCATTGAGAAGCCACGAAAAATTGTTAACGTTAGAAGTCATTTTGTGAATTTAGTGAATTGCACTTAATTTCAACCGTGTTACCCGATTTTTACAAAATCATGCATATTGCATTTTTTTTGTCTTTAATCATCATTAATTTTATTTCATAAAAATCCTAAAATATTTATTTCATGTCATTGTAATTTTTATTTTAATTCAAAAATATTAAAAAAAATATCATTTAGATTTACACTTTTATTATTATCTCATTTTAATTCAAAAAAGAAGTTAATGATAATCTCATCCATTTTCATCATTTAATATTGCATATTTTAATTTTTTATTAATAGTCGTCATTTGTATCTTAATTCTTTTTATTATTATCAACATTTTTTTCTTCTTTTTATTTGTTACTATAACTACTACATTTTTTTTTCTTCTTTTGTAAAAAATATGGAAATGCAAGTTTGAAACCACAACACTGCTTCACACATATAATAATTCGATTTTTCATCCTAAATTCAATTTCAAATTCAAAAACAAAATTATATTTATCACAAACTCTCTTTTTCATTTGCTTTTGGATCCTTTCCATTTTTGTGTAACAAAGACCCTGCTTTTGTCTGGCTGCTAAAAAACAATTCCAACGGTCAAAATTGCTGCTACAACCCCCGCTTTTGTCTGGCTGCTAAAAAACAATTCCAACGGTCAAAATTGCTGCTACAACCCCCGCCTCTAAAACCTCATTCACGTCCACTGTTCAAAGGAGAGAAAAAAACCTTGAAAAATGATCTTGGAACCAAGTAACTTAAAATACAAAAAGATACCACAAATCTAAAAAAAAAATTCATCAGCATCAACATCTCATAACCATAATCTACACTCAAAATAGCACTCTGTAATACCACCCTTAACCTGCTCAAACTTATTTCTAACAACTTCCTCCCATTTTTATAAATCCTTCGTTACAGATCCTTCAACATCGCATCTTCGCCAATCACAACCTTAACCTCAGCAACACACTGCCTTAACAACAACAATCTCGATCATGCTCTTTCAAATCTTGTACTTCGTGCTACAAAAATCAAGAACCGGTTTCCATTCTGGTTGTCGCTGCGGAATTTACGGGTTTTTTTTGACGAATCCGCATAACAGAAACGACATCCGCCGCGCCGGAATCACGCACACACAGCCCAATTGGACCTCCTGTACTCCTTCTGCGAGGATCAGAACAGCCGTACCGCGAGCCAACCGACAAACTCCATCAACACAACTCAATAACATAACCTGCAAAACTGTATGCATCAGAAGAGAAAAGAGTGTTAACGTCGTACCTGAACCATTTGCCGCGTTGGATTCATCATCAGAAAACTCTTTCTTCACCGGTAATCTCTTCTGTTTCACTTCGGCTTTTTAGATTGTTTGGTGTTTGCGTGTTGCTGTTTATTTGTTTATATAGATATGTTGTTATTGATCTATGTTCAATAAACCAAGATTTGAAACAAGAGAGTTCTTTTGTTGTTGTTGAGCGATGAAGAGGAAAGGATGCGATTAAGAAGAAAGAAAAATCTTATCTGTACTGAAGTTTGGTAAATGTTAGAGGAAGGAGATGGTGGTGTTGATGCGTTTGGGAGAGATAACCGTTAGTTTTTTTTCTCCAAGATTTAACCTTTAATTCATTTTAATTGGGGTATTAAAAGACTAATAATGAGGACCAAATCCCTTCACTGTTTTCTTTGTTTTATTAATAATAATAATAATATAATAATTCTTTTCTCTCTTCCCAACATAATAATAAATATAAATTTTTTTTTTCTCCCTTTTCCCAAGCAGCCGCCGGCGCCCTCTTAACCTAATTAGGTTACCTCACTTTTATTCCTTCCCTTTTTTTTTTTGACCCGGTGGCCCATTGGGCCCAATTTAATCAATTCCAATTCTCACTTTTTCCTTTATGTTCTTATTAACTCATGCTATTAATGAATAAACAATATTAGCTCAATTGGTAAAAGGTGTTAGCAGCATTCTAAGTGTCCTGGGTTCAAGTCCTTGTTGGGACATTTTTCTATCTTTTATTTCTTTTGGCCATAATATTTAACATACTTAATAATATTAGTTTAATTTGCTGTCTAATTAGTAACTATTAGAAAAAACATAAAAATGTTCAATTAAAATTTATCTTTATTTATTTTGTCAACATGATATTTAATTCTTATTTTTATCTTGTCAACATACTATTTAATTCTTATTTTTATTTTGTGTTGTTGTCTATTTAATTATTCAAAAATATATGTTTCATGATTTAATTTTTGCCATGTGTTTAATTATCAAAAAATCTATGTTTTCTTAATTTAATCTTCATGTATTTTATTTATTTATTATTATTTATCTAATTTTTAAGATGCATGCTAGTATGATTTAAATTTCATTAGTTAATTGTTTAATTATAATTAATCGTTAATCCGCATATCTTTCGTCCGTTTCAATCCAAGGGAATTGTCTAATTTTTTATCGACTTCATGTCATCAAAAAATATCGTGAGAATACCCTCATTCATTAAAAACTTAGGATAATTTTCCCAAATATCCAATTTCTTCAAAAACTCACACCTTTTAAGTCAAAACTTCGACATTAGGTCTTCGTATCTTCAAAAACCCGTCCGTACCCCTTTTCGGCCAAAATAATTTATTTTTAATCAAGCAATCAATTTTTAAATAAACAGATATTTCAAAAGGTTTCTATAGAGTACTATAGATACATTGGGTGCTAATACCTTCCCATTGTATAACCAACCCCCGAACCATAGATATCTTTTCAAAAACGCCTTGTATTCTTATTACTTTTAAAAGTATTATTTACATTGCATATTTAGGGTTTTATTTCGCTCTTTTCCCTTTTCCCTTGAAAATAATAAAGCGCGGTGGCGACTCTTGCTTTTGTGAGACGAATTAATCAATAATTCGATCTCCGATTTACCCCGCTACATTTTTTATCGCTACAGAATTGGCGACTCTGCTGGGGAAAGATTGACCTCTTGCTGGTCCATCCCTAAGTGGGTTAAGCCTAATTTGTTTTATCTGTTTACTATTATTTGATTTGCTTGATTATATGTTTAAATTGGGGTGTTTGGGTTTTTGCAAAGGACGAATCCTATACCCGGATTAAGTAATACTTAAGGAATAGGACGGGCGGTATAGTCATGTTAACTTTGAGAGAGTAATCCCGAAGAAGGAGGCATGAGATCCCCCACTCAATGGAAGGCCCTCTTGAACTTAATATTTGTTAACCGAGTAATCGGGAAGACATTATTATTTTCGACCTAGGAGCCCGAGAAGTTGAGGACCGTAGAATCCTAACCCATCTTGGCCTTTTTAGGTGTAGCGCGGAGACTATCACGGAGTAATTCGGAAGTAGTTGTCACGCGATGCTACGCTCAGATGAGTTTCTCTTGAGAATATTGCTAATTATCGAGTAATCAAGACGTTGGCAATATCCGAAGGAGGAATGTGGACTCTGGGAACTCTTAGAACCTTGTCTTACAGGTGTGATTGAACCATTAGTACATACCTTTGGGTGGGCTTTACCCTTTGACTCCATGCTGAAACGTTGAACCTTTGAACCCCATGTTTGTGAACTTGTGTGTAACTCTTGCATTGTCATTCATTCATGCATTCATGCATCCATAAAACCCTTTTCCCTTGACTTTCAAGGAATTTGGAGGTCTTTCTTTGTAAACATCACCAGTTTCGTCAAGCTCAATGGATCTTGGGTGTTGATAGGGTGAAAACCCTAATCCACCAAAATGGATGATTGATCTTGATGATAACTTAATCGACGCTTCGATCCAATTCAAAATTCCTCTTCTATCTTCACACTTTGATGTTTACAACTTAATATCTTGAGTTCCGTGAAAGTCAAATAAAAACTCTCTGTTGCATATCATGCATCATCCAACACTTCACATGTCTTCTAAAATTGGATTTTTTTAACGCATGGAGTGGATTGCCAGAACTGGATTGCTGTTGATGTTCCTGTTGTGATGCACATTTCTGAGTAATGCTTTGTTTTATTCTTTGAAAAATGTCGCTCTGCCCAAGGCAAGAAGTATTTGTGTCGGGCTATGTTGAAAATAAATCCTTTTGCTCTGCCCAAGGCAAAAGAGAAATGTCTGGGCTCTTTATTTCAAGTATTGCCAATCATAAAAATGTTATTTTGTCCACTACTGTTTTATTTTTCACTTTTTCTGGGAAATAGCAATGAAAATTAATTGGTAGTAATAGGGAAATATAATAACCTTTTGTTTTATTTGCACAAATCGATTTCTAAAATAAAGCATAATCATATGTAAAGATTAATCCATGACTTAACCATCGAAAACAATGATCCTATGCCCTCTCCCAACTTTGAATTCCCTGTGTTCAGAGCCGAAGAAGAGGATGATGAAGAGATTCCTGTTGAGATTTCCCATTTGCTTGAGCATGATGAGAAGATCATTCAGCCGTTTGAAGAACCTGTGGAGTTGGTCAATTTGGGTGGTGAAGAAGATAGAAAGGAGGTCAAAGTCGGAGCATTGCTTATCCCTGAAGTCAAAGAGAAAATGTGGGAGCTTCTCAAGAGTATGTTGATGTGTTTGCTTGGTCCTACCAAGATATGCCGGGTTTGGACAATGATATTGTGGAGCATCGTTTACCGTTGAGACCTGAATGTCCGTCGTTTAAGCAGAAGTGGAGAAGGACCTGATCCTGAATCGCATTGGGGTTTGATATTTGACGGAGTTGTGAATTCCTATGGAAATGGAATTGGGGCAATCATCGTCACTCCCCGAGGCACTCATATCCCGTTCACGGCAAGACTGAGGTTTGACTGCACGAACAACATGGCTGAGTATGAGGCGTGTATTATGGGTCTCGAAGAAGCAGTGGATCTAAGGATTAAAATTCTTAATATTTACGGAGATTCGGCATTGGTGATTAATCAAATCAAAGGAGAATGGGAGACCCGTCATCCTGGTTTGATCCCTTACAGAGATTACGCTAGAAGATTGTTAACTTTCTTCAACAAAGTGGAATTACACCATATCCCTAGAGATGAGAATCAAATGGCTGACGCTTTAGCTACTTTGTCTTCAATGTTTCAAGTGAATGATTGGAACGACGTGCCTACAATCCGAGTTATGCGCCTTGACAGACCGACTCATGTGTTTTCAGTGGAAGAGGTCACCGACGACAAACCATGGTTCTATGACATTAAACGTGTTCTTCAAACTCAAGAATACCCGCCTGGGGCATCCAATAAAGATAGAAAGACGTTGAGAAGATTAGCAAGCAGTTTCTTTCTCAATGAAGAAGTTTTGTATAAGAGGAATTATGACATGGTCTTGCTCAGATGTGTAAACAGACGTGAGGCAGATATGCTGATGCAAGAAGTGCATGAAGGATCCTTTGGCACTCATGCCAACGGACATGCAATGGCTAGAAAGATGTTGAGAGCTGGTTACTATTGGATGACAATGGAATCTGATTGCTGCAAGTATGTGAAGAAATGTCATAAATGCCAGATTTATGCGGACAAGATGCATGTGCCGCCGACTCTCCTCAATGTCATATCTTCACCTTGGCCTTTCTCTATGTGGGGCATTGATATGATTGGGATGATTGAACCCAAAGCTTCAAATGGTCATCGTTTCATCTTGGTAGCGATTGATTATTTTACTAAATGGGTGGAAGCAGCATCTTATGCTAATGTAACCAGACAGGTGGTAGTCAGATTTATCAAGAATCAGATCATTTGTCGATACGGTATCCCGAGCAAGATCATCACTGATAATGGTTCAAATTTGAATAACAAGATGATGAAGGAGCTTTGTGAAGAGTTCAAGATCGAACATCATAATTCCTCTCCTTACAGACCGAAGATGAATGGGGTTGTTGAAGCTGCTAACAAGAACATCAAGAAGATTGTCCAGAAGATGGTGGTAACTTATAAGGATTGGCATGAAATGCTTCCGTTTGCTTTACACGGGTACCGTACTTCAGTTCGAACTTCAACGGGCGTGACCCCTTTTTCCCTAGTTTACGGTATGGAAGCAGTACTCCCCGTGGAGGTTGAGATTCCGTCTCTGAGAGTGTTGATGGAAGCTAAACTTTCTGAGGCTGAATGGTGTCAAAGTAGATACGATCAGTTGAATTTAATCAAAGAGAAGAGATTGACAGCGTTATGTCACGGTCAGTTGTACCAGCAAAGGATGAAGAAGGCTTTTGATAAGAAGGTTCGACCGCGCGAGTTCAGAGAAGGTGACCTTGTACTCAAGAAAATATTATCTTTCCAACCTGATTCTAGGGGCAAATGGGCTCCGAATTATGAAGGACCGTATGTTGTCAAGAAAGTTTTCTCTGGGGGTGCCATGATTCTCACCAATATGGACGGTGAAGAACTCCCACGTCCCTTGAACGCCGATGCAGTCAAGAAGTATTTCGCTTAGGCAAATTTCTGGTCAAATCAGTCTTGGCATCTGAACACATTCTGGAATTCAAAGTTGTTAGGGAAAATAGCGATCATTGTTTTTGTATGACCTGTTATTTCATGTATTATTTCCCCAAGCTTTTGTAAACCGTTGGAGTCGCATTGTTAGCGAACAACCTCTTATTAATGAAATTTGAGCATTTACCTTTTGTGGGCAAAATTTTAATTTTACGGAAATATTTGAAACAAAGTATTTAAAGTATTCTTATTTTTTAATGTGTCGCGAATCATGAAAGGAATATTAACAGTCGTTCCGAGGATGGTCAAGCCATGAAATGCAAAGCAGTACAGTAATTTATCCTCGCATGATGAACATGTTTTATTTCAAAATCGCCATGAGGTGTTGGTTGTGTAAACTTGTGTTTCTAGTGGTACTAAGTTTGGTGACTCCCCAGCTTTTCCAGTTGAGCATTGTTTTGGCTATCTCTAGTTGGGCGATTTCCGAAGTTTGGTACGTTTTGTCTCATACCGTGATCTATTGGTGTTAGAAGATTGGATTTGATTGCTTTTCTCCTCAGAAGACTTGGACCTTGTAGCGTGATACCCTCCGACGTTGCTGTGTGTTTCCAATTCCGTTTATCTTCCGTCTTTTCAAGATTGGCCGAGTATCTATTTTGCTGTGATAGCATATTATCTTCAAGATATTCCATCTGTCTGTTTTGTCAGCATAACATTCATTTACTCATTTACACTCATATCAGCATGCATACCACGTTTGCCATTGATTTTGGGTCGTACTTTGTTTATTCGAACAACGTACATTTTTGTCCTTCCAAGTAGAAGGTTAGCTTAGGCAGAAAATGTGCTTCTTTTCTAAATTCCCCAACTGAGCTAATCCTCGTGGATGATTTTTGATTCAGCTTACCTTGTCCATTTCTGGATAGGATAAATTCCCCAATCGAGTTATTTTCTCATTGGGTAGAGTCTTGTTTGACTGTTTTCTCTCTGGTTTATTCCTGGATGAAGTTGCTGCCTCTTGCATAGGCTATTTCTTTGATTCTCCCCAGTGAAATCGATCCAGACAGTTGGTGCCTTTATTTTGCACGTTAAAGTATATGATCTCCTCGGGAAGGATTGATTCAGGGTTCTCTTTGACGAGGATTTTATTCTCTGCCAATATCATCGCAATTTCCTTCTGTTTGTTTTTTTGGGAAAACGACAAGCGGCAGCTCTTCATGAGCAACTTGTACGTTATAGACACCGTTGGAAAACGACAAGCGGCAGCTCTTCATGAGCAACTTGTACGTTACTTCTTGAAAGCGCCGAGCAGCAGTTCTTCATGAGCTACTAGTGCGTCATTTACTTCTTGAAAGCGCCGAGCAGCAGTTCTTCACGAGCTACTAGTGCGTCATTTACTTCTTGAAAGCGCCGAGCAGCAGTTCTTCATGAGCTACTAGTGCATCATTTTATTTTTCTGAAAGCGACAGGCAGCAGCCCCTCACGAGTTACCAGTACGTTATTATTCTTCGGAAAACGGCAAGCGGCGGTCTCTTTACTTGAGCAACTTGTACGTTATTACTTTCTGGAATACAGCAAGTGGTAGTCTCTTTATTTGAGCAGCTTGTATGTTATCGGTATTTTCTTTGGACGACAGCAAGCGGCAACTTCTTTATTTGAGCAGCTTGTATGTTATTGGTATTTTCTTGGAAAACAGCAAGTGGCAGCTTCTTTATTTGAGCAACTTGCATGTTATTGACATCCCTGGACGACAGCAAGTGGCAGCTTCTTTATTTGAGCAGCTTGTATGTCATAATATTTTTGGGAAGACAGCAAGTGACAGCTTCTTTATTTGAGCAGCTTGTGTACCTACAATCTTATTACTTCAGCATTAATGAGTATATCTCTGAAAATCTAGCAGAGAAGTCTGTTACGAATCTATACCTCCAGAAGTCGGTAATCAGTTGTCGGCAGTTTGATACTCTCTGTCTACCATCGACCTTGAGTTGCGGGCTCATTGTTTTGGATCAATGATCTGTTATGGCCTATGCAAGAGGCTCACTTTGTTAGGGTTAGAGGTCGTATTCCCTCAATTTTATTCGCTGTCAGGAGTCTGTCGTTCGAAGTCGATAGCTTATTTCCCCAGTAATATATAATCCATGTCTTTGTGTTTTGTTGGTGTTCGATTTCTCCAACATTGTCTTGTTTCATACAATATCTTTCTCTGAATTCAATCACTGCATTCATATCAAACATAATGGCGGTATCTTAGGGCAAAAATTGCGTATCATGTATTTAAGTACCTTCAATCTCGTCGAAACGAAGATTTTAATCTTCATATCTCCGGATAGAAGAAACTTAAATAGGGGCAGCTGTTGTACCCCAATTTTTGACCTAAGATCCCACCTCCCATCGGTGTCATTACATAGCAAGCATTCACAAGCGATTCGACCCATTTTTGCCATTTTTTTTCGGGTCAGATTTCAAAATTCATAACTTCTTCAAATTGTGATATTTTTTTTGAGCGGTTGTTTTTGCACATGATTTTTCCCTGACATCATCTACAACTTTTCTTTACAAGTCAAGGGCAAATTATGCATTGAGAAGCCACGAAAAATTGTTAACGTTAGAAGTCATTTTGTGAATTTAGTGAATTGCACTTAATTTCAACCGTGTTACCCGATTTTTACAAAATCATGCATATTGCATTTTTTTTTTGTCTTTAATCATCATTAATTTTATTTCATAAAAATCCTAAAATATTTATTTCATGTCATTGTAATTTTTATTTTAATTCAAAAATATTAAAAAAAATATCATTTAGATTTACACTTTTATTATTATCTCATTTTAATTCAAAAAAGAAGTTAATGATAATTTCATCCATTTTCATCATTTAATATTGCATATTTTAATTTTTTATTAATAGTCGTCATTTGTATCTTAATTCTTTTTATTATTATCAACCTTTTTTTCTTCTTTTTATTTGTTACTATAACTACTACGTTTTTTTTTTCTTCTTTTGTAAAAAATATTGAAATGCAAGTTTGAAACCACAACACCGCTTCACACATATAATAATTCGATTTTTCATCCTAAATTCAATTTCAAATTCAAAAACAAAATTATATTTATCACAAACTCTCTTTTTCATTTGCTTTTGGATCCTTTCCATTTTTGTGTAACAAAGACCCTGCTTTTGTCTGGCTGCTAAAAAACAATTCCAACGGTCAAAATTGCTGCTACAACCCCTGCCTCTAAAACCTCATTCACGTCCACTGTTCAAAGGAGAGAAAAAAACCTTGAAAAATGATCTTGGAACCAAGTAACTTAAAATACAAAAAGATACCACAAATCTAAAAAAAAAATTCATCAGCATCAACATCTCATAACCATAATCTACACTCAAAATAGCACTCTGTAATACCACCCTTAACCTGCTCAAACTTATTTCTAACAACTTCCTCCCATTTTTATAAATCCTTCGTTACAGATCCTTCAACATCGCATCTTCGCCAATCACAACCTTAACCTCAGCAACACACTGCCTTAACAACAACAATCTCGATCATGCTCTTTCAAATCTTGTACTTCGTGCTACAAAAATCAAGAACCGGTTTCCATTCTGGTTGTCGCTGCGGAATTTACGGGTTTTTTTTGACGAATCCGCATAACAGAAACGACATCCGCCGCGCCGGAATCACGCACACACAGCCCAATTGGACCTCCTGTACTCCTTCTGCGTGGATCAGAACATCCGTACCGCGAGCCAACCGACAAACTCCATCAACACAACTCAATAACATAACCTGCAAAACTGTATGCATCAGAAGAGAAAAGAGTGTTAACGTCGTACCTGAACCATTTGCCGCGTTGGATTCATCATCAGAAAACTCTTTCTTCACCGGTAATCTCTTCTGTTTCACTTCGGCTTTTTAGATTGTTTGGTGTTTGCGTGTTGCTGTTTATTTGTTTATATAGATATGTTGTTATTGATCTATGTTCAATAAACCAAGATTTGAAACAAGAGAGTTCTTTTGTTGTTGTTGAGCGATGAAGAGGAAAGGATGCGATTAAGAAGAAAGAAAAATCTTATCTGTACTGAAGTTTGGTAAATGTTAGAGGAAGGAGATGGTGGTGTTGATGCGTTTGGGAGAGATAACCGTTAGTTTTTTTTCTCCAAGATTTAACCTTTAATTCATTTTAATTGGGGTATTAAAAGACTAATAATGAGGACCAAATCCCTTCACTGTTTTCTTTGTTTTATTAATAATAATAATAATAATAATATAATAATTCTTTTCTCTCTTCCCAACATAATAATAAATATAAATTTTTTTCTTCTCCCTTTTCCCAAGCAGCCGCCGGCGCCCTCTTAACCTAATTAGGTTAGCTCACTTTTATTCCTTCCCTTTTTTTTTTGACCCGGTGGCCCATTGGGCCCAATTTAATCAATTCCAATTCCCACTTTTTCCTTTATGTTCTTATTAACTCATGCTATTAATGAATAAACAATATTAGCTCAATTGGTAAAAGGTTCAATTAAAATTTATCTTTATTTATTTTGTCAACATGATATTTAATTCTTATTTTTATCTTGTCAACATACTATTTAATTCTTATTTTTATTTTGTGTTGTTGTCTATTTAATTATTCAAAAATATATGTTTCATGATTTAATTTTTGCCATGTGTTTAATTATCAAAAAATCTACGTTTTCTTAATTTAATCTTCATGTATTTTATTTATTTATTATTATTTATCTAATTTTTAAGATGCATGCTAGTATGATTTAAATTTCATTAGTTAATTGTTTAATTATAATTAATCGTTAATCCGCATATCTTTCGTCCGTTTCAATCCAAGGGAATTGTCTAATTTTTTATCGACTTCATGTCATCAAAAAATATCGTGCGAATACCCTCATTCATTAAAAACTTAGGATAATTTTCCCAAATATCCAATTTCTTCAAAAACTCACACCTTTTAAGTCAAAACTTCGACATTAGGTCTTCGTATCTTCAAAAACCCGTCCGTACCCCTTTTCGGCCAAAATAATTTATTTTTAATCAAGCAATCAATTTTTAAATAAACAGATATTTCAAAAGGTTCATATAGAGTACTATAGATACATTGGGTGCTAATACCTTCCCATTGTATAACCAACCCCCGAACCATAGATATCTTTTCAAAAACGCCTTGTATTCTTATTACTTTTAAAAGTATTATTTACATTGCATATTTAGGGTTTTATTTCGCTCTTTTCCCTTTTCCCTTGGAAATAATAAAGCGCGGTGGCGACTCTTGCTTTTGTGAGACGAATTAATCAATAATTCGATCTCCGATTTACCCCGCTACATTTTTTATCGCTACATATACCACAAACTGTTACATAACACAAAAAAGCTTGCCTCAAGTTAAGCAAAGAAACAGCTTGCCTCAAGCTAAGCAAGCAAACAGCCTGCCTGCATAACAAACCTCAGCTTGTTCACCCCCAAGCCTGTAACCAAGATATCAACAGGCCTGTTTTCCTTCAAGCCAAACAAGCCAAAGTCCTGAAACCTGTTTCAAACACAAACCAAAGCTTGCCTCAAGCTAAGCAAACAAACAGCCTGCATCAAAACATAAACCTGTGTTCAAAGCTCAAACCGGCATAAACCTCAAACAAAATTCCAAATTGTCTCAAGCCTGTCTCAAGCCCACAAGCCTAAAAGAAAACTGTCAAACTGCACAATAAGCCTGCCTACAATCACAAGCCTGTTTCAGCCTGCCTAAGAGCCTGTAACCTCAAGCCTTTATCCAAACAAAAACTCCAACAAAATGCCTCAGAACTAAGGTTCATCATAGGCCACAACTGAAACACAATTTCAGAAAGCCTTCAACATCAACATATCAATATCAACAAGCCTAGTAAGCAACTCAGAACAAAGCATTCAAACCAAAGCGCCTCAGAACGTATTCATCATAGGCTAAGCTAACCAGGCAAAAGAGAGGAAGATTGTGAAGGTATCTCAGAAACAACAATATCTAAGTCATCAACATCAGAACAAAAAGTCCATCAACATCATCAAGCAAACAACAACTGAAGCAACTCTCAGACTCAAAATCATCATCATCAAAAGCAACATACGAAATCAAAACAATCTCAGATTCAGATGCGAGTAAGCAATCAGAGGCAAGCATTTAGAAGAGGAAAAGAAGCACTTAAGCTAGGGTTTTCAGAAGGCTATCATCATAAAACCACAGAGGTAAGAAAGATACAAAAATACCAGGGAAGCTAGCAAGCTCAAGCATCATGTACTCCCTCGCCTTGGCCGCCTAGGACGCCCCCTGTCCACTTCTCCTTCTCCGTCTCCAAAAGCCAACAAAGGTATAAATTCTCCTTCCCTTTTCTTTAAACACCTCACACAACATAAATAACATAGACAACACAGAAAATCAATAACATGTCAAGAGTAAAACGTGCAAGATAAGAACAAAAAACTTAAAAAGATGAATCGTACCCTTCTTTCTTTCCGTCACTGCCTTGCCCAACTATGAGGAGGAGGAAGCGAAGATGGCGTCCAGTGGCCAGGCATGGGAGGATTTTTGTTCAGAAGCTCGCCTTGGTTAAGAAAGATGAAGAAGGCAACGAAGAAGGAGAAGATGAGAGCGTGGTTCGTACAATACAAACCCTAAGTTCTGAACAAGCAAAACGAACCCTAAACAAATTGTAACACACATTGGGCCTGTCCCCAACAAAACTGCCTAAGCCCATCTCAATTTCTGGCGTGCACCCCCCTGTTGACCTCTTTCCCCACACGTTTTTGGGCCCAGCATGATATTCCCAGCCCATTTAATCTTTTATCCATTTTTTTATTTATTTCAAACTAATACTATTTTTCTATCACTTTATTTTTTATAAATAACTTAAACTAATATTTTTGTTAAATAAAAATGATACATTAATTTCCTTTTTTTGTAAAAAATCTTGCTAATACTTTTTATCACACTTGAAATGTAAATATTAGATTTATTTTATTAAGTTAAAATATTTTTCTTTTAAGAACTTCTTGTACATAAAAACATTAAAAGATACATAAATAATTAGTTTGTTTTGAATTAAATACTTTTTCTTTAAAACCCTTTTATTTATATAACATTAACAAAAAACCCAAAGATAAATAAAATACTTAATATTGCATTAGGTTAACATATTTTTCTCACTTATAAATAATCACATACATTTTACAATAATTTTATTTCTCTTTGATTCTTATACATTGCTATATTTTACATTGAGAATGCTATTCGATTTGGTTGTAAATATTATTTGGACACTACTATCCTGATAAGACTCATCCCCATTTGTAAATATTTGTACCCGCATCCCCAGATACTTATTTGTAATAGCTTAGACTTTAAATTCCCGCAATTTATCGCTTTCTATATACTGTATAGTAATTAGGGTTTGTATGCGAAGATTCAAAATCAACCGCTAGATAACCTAATACAAGACAAATGCATGACAATCAATACACAATTCACACTTGCACCCCTAGGGTAATCCCACTTGTTGCCTTCCCTAATGGGCCATGTTGCATGTTGAGTGTCTTTGGCAAAACAAAAATAAATCAAATGATCATAGTCCCTCGATGACGCTTTCTCAAGTTGCCTAAAAATGATCAAGTCCCTTGAAGGAAAAATTGCCAAAGACACTTGGCACTATTGCATTCATGGTCTAAACGATGACCCGCGCCCGTCCCGTTAACATCCTAACACAAGATTGTCCACCAAATACAATGGTGGAACAATATTGTTAAAAGGGTTAAAACATAGGAAAGATCTTTGAGAAATTTAGGGTAGATAGCTCTTGGTTACTTGACCAACTTGCAAAACAAATCCTTGCCTACTTTCAAAACACACTCCATAACACAACTTTCAAAATAACTTTCAAAAAACATTGAAACATCTTTTCAAAAAGACAAACACCTTTGTAAAACATTCGAGTAAAGAATTGTTACAACGGTTGCCTAGACAAGGCATCTTTTTCAAAACATTTTCAAAACCACACATACAAAGCACCATTTCAAACAATTGAAAAGCAAAGGCAAGTGATCTAAGCAAGTAACTAAGAGCCCATGGATAACCATGGATAAAAAGGGTGCTAATACCTTCCCTTTCTATAATCTACTCCCCGAACCCAAGAAAACATCTCAAAGGTTTTTCCTGTGCTTTTTAACCTTTCCTTAAGATAAAATAAAAAGTCGGTGACGACTCTTGCTCAACCGAAACATTTGCGAAAACAAACGCAAAACCTCAAGTCAGTTCTCCCACCGTATCACAGAACTGGCGACTCTGCTGGGGAGA
This sequence comes from Vicia faba, assembly GCA_948472305.1. NCBI lineage: Eukaryota > Viridiplantae > Streptophyta > Magnoliopsida > Fabales > Fabaceae > Vicia > Vicia faba. The sequence continues at coordinate 323,944,554 of OX451740.1, forward strand.
TTTTTAAAAGTGGGGTTACCTTAGGGTTTAGATCACCTTTACATACTTGCTTTGATTGCTTTGATTGCTTTACTTTTCGGGTCCTTGTTTGGGTTTGTTGTAAATCCTACACCCGGATTTGGGGGCACCTTCTTAGGTAAATAGCAATAAAACTGTGAGGGAACTTTGCGGGGTATACCGACATGGTTGAAGCAGTAAGCTATGTTAGTGTGACATATTTGGGAGTACCGGTAACCCTTGAGTTCAATCAAGGAGAGTACGGGGCCGCTGAGTGATGTCATGAAGCACTAACGAACCCTTAGAACCTTACTTGACCATCTTAGCCTTTTTAGGGGTAGTGAGATGACCGACTTTGGTGCAGTCCGAAGTTGGTAGATACTCGATACTACACTCATTGAGGATTGTTTTCTTGGAATATTTTGGTCGCCAGTTAAGTGGCTAAACCAAAACAATGAACACAGAAAATAATCCAATGATATTGAGCTCCTTAGAACCCGGTTTCTATGTTAGGACAGGATGAGCCAACTAACTTCAAGAGGGTACTTACCTACGAACCCCATACAAGCCTAAACCTAAGGACTTGTTTGCTTCGTGTGAATATGATTACATGTATATACACTTACTTGCTTTTGCATACATGTACATAACATCATAACATCATACCATAGCATTTTCAATAACCATTTCAAGGATCTCGAGGGTCTTTTGATGCAGGGTCATGTTGAACTAGACGTCTACCAAGGGGCAAGAGGTTTCTCCTCTAAAAAAATGCCATCAAAGATCAAGTTCAACAACTTGAATCAGGGGCTATGACCCACTTGACATGGTGAGCTTGATTCTCGTGGAAAGACATCCACAGGTGCAAAGTTCTCCAATCAAAGATCGAAGTTCAACCTCTAACATTTCTCTTGTGTTTACCCCAAGAGATCCTTGAAAACATTGCATACATATCATACATATCATTGCATAACAGGTTTCTCCCATACAGGTTTCCTTATCTTCCTACTGTTTATTTCAGTAAGATGGATATGGAACAAACAGTGAAAGATCTCCAAGCTCAAAACACTCAATTCCAACAAATGCTTCTGGCTATGGGTAAAGGGCAAGAGGATCTAAAAGCTCTCCTTCTCAAAGACAAGAAGAAGAAGTCCAAGAAAGCAACGGGCATCCTGAGAAGAAGACCTAAAACCTTGGACCTTTCAACTCCACCCAGCATATGGGCCAGTCTTGAAGAAGACCACAGTTTGGAGATTGATGAAGCTGACTACTCCGAGGAACAATATCCTCCCGCTGATGACAAGTACAAACAGTTGGAGGATCGCCTCAATGCTATGGAGGTTCAACAAATACCTGGCTTGGATTTAGGAGACATGGGTTTGGTTTCTGGATTGGTCATCCCTCCAAAGTTCAAAGTCCCTACCTTGGCCCTGTATGATGGAGTCTCTTGCCCTAAGATGCATCTAAAGTCTTATGTCCGCAAGATTCAACCATACACAACTGATCCAAAGCTTTGGATCCATTTCTTCCAAGAAAGCCTGGTAGGGGCTCAACTCGAGTGGTTCTATCAATTGGAGAGTTCTTGCATCCACACCTGGAAGGACTTAGCTGTTGCTTTTTATGAATAGTATCAGTACAATGTTGATCTTGCACCAACTCGTGTGCAATTGCAGAACATGACCATGGGTTCCGACGAGAGCTTCAAAGGATACGCTCGAAAGTAGAGAGATCTGGCTGGTAGGGTGCAACCCTCTTTAACTGACAGAGAGCTGATTGACGTCTTCATGGGAACTTTGACTGGGCCTTTCTTCAATCACTTAACGGAAGCTCCTCAGCTGGGTTCACCAAGCTAATACTGACTGGCGAAAGGGTTGAAGCTGGCATCAAAAGTGGAAAGATCCAAGGAACTACACCCTCGGATACTCAGATAATTCCCTACAATGGAAAGAAAGAGTCCAATGCTGCGAACAGTCAAAAGGGTCGTCATGACCAACACGTAGGAGCAATCTTGATCTCTAATCCTACGCCTGCTCAACAAAGACAGGGGCATCAACGTAAGGAGGTCGCACCTAAAAGACAGTTCACCAACATCAACATGCCGTTGTCTCAAGCACTGCAACACTTGTTGAAGATGAATCTGATTACATTGAGGGCTCCCCTCCGGAACCCAAATACTTCTGCTCCTACCTATCATCCCAATGAAAGGTGTGCATACCACTCCGACAGTCAGGGACATGACACAAACAACTGTTGGCCTCTGAAGAACAAGATCCAAGACATGATTGATTCCAAGGAGATCGAGTTTGACCCTCCGGAGACTCTAGCATGATCACTCCTCCTATGCCAAATCATTGAGAATGTCTTTGTTTCATTTGAATTTTCAAAGTTGTAATTTCTTTTATTATTCAAACAATTATCTATTAATGTCAAACTTTGTTTCATTAATGCATTGCATATGTTTGTCTTGAATTCACCCATTCGTTTTCACTACTCTTATTCTTTCTTTATGATATTTAACTCTTGATAAAAAGCTGCAAGCCTTTAGAGGGAGGATGACGAAACAATACCATAATCTCATACAATATGCTTTTGAACAGACCTCGCTGATGATGTACATGCATTTCTTTCAAATCCCAAACACTGGAGTTATAAGGAAGATAATCCCTAGTCAACCCATTCGAGCCAAAGAAGTAGGAGTTTTTTGTTCTAAACAAATTGAAACCTTTGATTTAAACCTGGGGCAGGGTAGTCTCTCAGTTAATTCAAAAAAAAAGGGATGCGCATTGAAGTCGCAAACTATCAGTTTGTAATACAACGAACGACATCAGGAAAGCATTCCTATGGAATCAAAAGACAGTGATGGTTCCTTATCTCATAGGCAGTCATTACCTCTCAAGAGAGAAAAGCCCATTGAGCCAAAACCTATAAAGGAGGCTTAAGAAAGCTGGGGCATCCCGCTGACTGTAATCTCGAAAACAGGAACAGTCAGGCAAAAGTTAGGGATAACAAATCAAGAACGAGGTCACTACGAATCCTCAAACAACATGAAAAATGTTGCAAAAATGACTGCCTTCCCACAAAATTCAATTGGTTGAACCATCACCCAAAAGTCGTTCCAAATTTGAATAAAGTTCGACGCACAATTAACTGAGTCTAGGATTGAAGAACATCACGAAGAGCGGGTGGGTACAAATATACTTTGAGCCTCTATCCTTGGTTTCTTAAACCGTGAACCAAGCCACGTTACAACCCTGCAAAAAGTCCTAATTGAAGCATGGGTTAGTTCGAAAGCATACTGTTACAAAAGGTATCCTGACTCCTGTAAGGCTTTGCTCTAAATCTTGTGTTGATTTTGTCTTATAAAAAGTTTTCTGCTAAAAAATGCATTTTTCAAAACTTCGAGACAAACATAAACTTTGCATTGCTTGAATATCGTTGTTTGCATATGGCTATTTGTTTGACAACGGAGAAATTCACACAACGAATATCCGATGAACGAAAGCTCTCTCAGTGAACAAAATCACTTCAAAGAGGATGACACTTCCATTGACAAATCTCCTATCAACAAGGGAGCATGACATGTCACTATCCAGCACACCTGGGGCAGTCCAGTCAAGGTTTCAATAGATCTTTCAAAGTTCAGTTAACCTGGGGCAGTCCAGTCAAGATTTCAACAAATCTCTCAAAAGTTCAATGAACTTGGGGCAAGTCTCCCTCACCATCACTTGGGGCATTCGAATGTCAAAACCAAGGTCGTTCAAAATTTCCTTCATCACCTGCTGGAAGTTACAACCACCAACAGAATAACGGACAATTGAAGCTCCTAAAAATCTGTTTCTCTCAAGAATGAAGACTCTCATCCTTAAAACCTCAGAAGATTGGTATACTCCCGGTTTCTGACCGTTAACAGAATGAAGATTCTCATCACCTCAGAAGATTGGTATACTCCCAATTTCTGACCCTTAACAAAATCAAGATCAACATATTCCGAGATTTCCTTCTAGAGATAGTTCAGATGTGACCCAGATTTGGCGACATTCCGATACTTATTCCAGATTTCATTCTAGAGATAGTTCAAATGTGACCCAGATTTGGCGACATTCCGATACTTATTCCAGATTTCATTCTAGAGATAGTTCAGATGTGACCTAGATTTGGCGACATTCCGATACTTATTCCAGATTTCATTCTAGAGATAGTTCAGATGTGACCCAGATTTGGCGACATTCCGATACTTATTCCAGATTTCATTCTAGAGATAGTTCAGATGTGACCCAGATTTGGCGACATTCCGATACTTATTCCAGATTTCCTTCTAGAGATAGTTCAGATGTGACCCAGATTTGGCGACATTTCGATACTTATTCCAGATTTCCTTCTAGAGATAGTTCAGATGTGACCCAGATTTGGCGACATTCCGATACTTATTCCAGATTTCATTCTAGAGATAGTTCAGATGTGACCAAGATTTGGCGACATTCCGATACTTATTCCAGATTTCATTCTAGAGATAGTTCAGATGTGACCCAGATTTGGCGACATTCTGATACTTATTCCAGATTTCCTTCTAGAGATAGTTCAGATGTGACCCAGATTTGGCGACATTCCGATACTTATTCCAGATTTCATTCTAGAGATAGTTCAGATGTGACCCAGATTTGGCGACATTCCGATACTTATTCCAGATTTCATTCTAGAGATAGTTCAGATGTGACCCAGATTTGGCGACATTCCGATACTTATCCCAGATCAATACCTGCAGCAATTAAAAGATTCTTGCAATCCCCAGCGGAGCTAAAACTTCCAACTATCAATCCCCAAGAAGAATGAAGACTCTCATTCTCAGTTCCTCACAGAGTATTCAAATATTCTCCAGTGAAGATCTCCTCAAGACGAGAATCCCCAGTAGATTGGCATACAACCCAACCTCCTGATTCCCCAACAGTGGTCCCAAGACTTCTCATTTTCAACAATCAAAAGATTCTTATAATCCCCTGCAGCAGTCAAGGATTTACTTTCCCCAGCAGCAGTCAAAGATTTCATTATCCAGGATTTGTCTTCCTCAGCAAGACAGCTACATCAGCTTACATGCGCATTCATTACATTCATATCATAAACATTGATATAACATATATTGCATCATACATTTCATGCAACATAACTTTGTGTTTAGCTAACATTTTGTCCTTTTCAGGATAAGAATAAAAGGATATCATTAACAATTATCCAAGATGCAGTTTTACACAAACTCATCATCAGGAAACCCTACACCAGTTCCTTCTCAATTCAGATGTAGTTTTACACGGACTCATCATCAGGCAACCCTACACCGGTTCCTTCTTCAACTTCAAGACTTCTGAAAACAGTTTACGGGTTCTCCAGACACGGATGTTAACCTATCGCTTGTTCAGATTCAAGACTTCTGAAAACAGTTTACGGATTCTCCAAACACGGATGTTAATCTATCGCTTGTTCAGATGCAACTTCTGAAAACAGTTTACAGGTTCTCCAGACATGGATGTTAACCTATCGCTTGTTCAGATTCAAGACTTCTGAAAACAGCTTACGGATTCTCCAAACACGGATGTTAATCTATCGCTTGTTCAGATGCAACTTCGGAACACAGTTTACGGATGCTTCCAAACACGGATGTCAATCTATTGCTTATTCAGACCCCCAGTTCAGAGATGTTCCAAAACATGGATACCTTTCTGATACTCACCCACTTACCAATGACATACAGTTCAACAAACATTTCCAGATGGCATCTTTAAGCCCATCCTCCTACCAGCAATTTCCAGACGGCATCTCTAAGCCCGTCCCCCTGTCACATCTCCAGATGGCATCTTTAAGCCCATCACCAAATGGCATCTTTAAGCCCATTCCCTCAAACTACGCTTTGACGAGTGCAAATTTTTTGGGCACTCTAGTGTCCAATCTCCTTTTACCTTCAAGTCGCGAACGGCAAACTTACCGATCTAACTCTTCAGGTTCAAGAAGATTGAACAGAGGCAACTGTTGTACCCCAAAATTTGCCCTCTCTTTTTCACAAGAAATCACAGCTTCGGGCTTCTCCTGATTTTTCAGATTGGCTTAAGAATCGGTCAAACAGAATTTTCTCATCAGTCAGACAAAATTAGGGTTTCCTTTGATTTTGAATCAGTTCAAGCAGATTATTAGGGTTTCTATTGATTTGGTTGAGTTTGGCTCAGGGTTTGATCAGGCAGGCGCTTCTTTGATAATAAATCAAGAATTAGGGTTTGCACGCGCATTTTCAGAAGACTTTGAATCCACAGTGTCTTAATTGGCTGTCACACTGCTTTGACGCCTGATTTCAGTTTGTTTCTCAAGACCTAAACTTCTGGATTAGAAGCTAAGGCTTCTGGTTGGAAATTTGTAGTGTTTGGCTTGATCAGTGAGATAAAGGACATATGGACGTTTGTTTATTTAACTGTGCAATGCTTTTGGTTATTTGGAACGCCAGACGTTTATTGATTATTTATAATTTCTAAGTTAAAATTATTGGATAATTTCCAGTTATTATAATTCAAGAAATATAAATAATTAAATAAACAAATGCAGAAGAATTAAAGAGATTAACTGACAAAGAAAGATTTTTATTTATTTTTTAATTGTTTGTTACAAATATTATTTGAACACTGTGAATTTATTTACAGTTGTTTACAATAATATTATTACAATGATTAAAAATAAATTAAATATATCCTAAATCTTCATCTTCTACTGCTGCTCCCCATTGCTCAACTGATATTTATCTGCAAAGACAAAAAAAGGAAGAAGTCAGTGCAGATGAATTAAAAAAAGAGCATTTTCAGACATTTAATCAGAGACTCATCATTAAAGGTTTTGGCCGGAATCAGTTTATTCGTCCTCTCTGCAAATCGCAAGAAGATGTTTCTCCTTGGTTCACAAAGAGGGAAAGAAAAATGTTTGCAAGCATGTTAAACAAAATGCCCAAAAAATGCATAAATTCAAACAAGGCAAACTGAACAGCCAAGTTACAAACAAACTGCACATGTGCAAACTGGAAAATGCCTAACCAAGTCACAAATCCAAAATGTCAATTAATCTGTCAAAACTATCCAAAGAAGCCAAAAACTGTCAAAAGCTGTCAACAAGTACACAAAAGCAAAAGGCAGAAAATCTGGAAGATATGCAGAGGAAAGCTAACATTGCAAGCAAGATTTCAAAAGATGTTTCATCATTTCCCATCCAAAAAAAAAACCTTTTCAGAGAGAAAGTACAGTGTAAGCAATAAAAAATGCTTTTCTGATAGAGAGAGAAAGAGAGTAAAAGAAGTATAGGCTTACAGTTTGTTGAGGCAGGCTTAAGAGATATAAAATAAACAAGATCAGAACACTGTAAGGAGGGGGGCAGAAATAACACACAGAAAATTATATCACAAAAACAATATACCACAAACTGTTACATAACACAAAAAAGCTTGCCTCAAGTTAAGCAAAGAAACAGCTTGCCTCAAGCTAAGCAAGCAAACAGCCTGCCTGCATAACAAACCTCAGCTTGTTCACCCCCAAGCCTGTAACCAAGATATCAACAGGCCTGTTTTCCTCCAAGCCAAACAAGCCAAAGTCCTGAAACCCGTTTCAAACACAAACCAAAGCTTGCCTCAAGCTAAGCAAAGAAACAGCCTGCATCAAAACATAAACACGTGTTCAAAGCTCAAACCGGCATAAACCTCAAACAAAATTCCAAACTGTCTCAAGCCTGTCTCAAGCCCACAAGCCTAAAAGAAAACTGTCAAACTGCACAATAAGCCTGCCTACAATCACAAGCCTGTTTTAGCCTGCCTAAGAGCCTGTAACCTCAAGCCTTTATCCAAACAAAAACTCCAACAAAATGCCTCATAACTAAGGCTCATCATAGGCCACAACTGAAACACAATTTCAGAAAGCCTTCAACATCAACATATCAATATCAACAATCCTAGTAACTGTTGTACCCCAAAATTTTCCCTCCCATTTTCTTCAAGATTTGCTAAGAGCATGCTTCAAAATCTCTCAAGGGTTGCCCAGTCCAATTGCCTCATAACAGTAAAAAATTAGGGTTTTGGTTCTGGCAAAGAAGTTGAAGTTTCCAAGGCTCCAATCAAGTCCCACATGCCTACATACATTGTCAAGCATCCATATGCCAAGTTTCATGACTCACAGCACCAGATTGCATAGTCAAAAACCCTAGTTGCTTCACAGTCAACTACAGGGGCAAAATGGTCATTTGGCAGTCAAAAGTCAAAATTTTTGGTCAACATCTTATTTTGAAGCCACAATCATCATTTGATCAAGTCTTGATCATGATTTCACAAGAATGGCTCCAAAATCATCAAGGTGTCAAAAGTTTCTATTTTCGGACAGTTGAAAAGTCAACTGTAACTTGACCAAGGCATAACTTCCACATGGTTTATCAGAAAAATTCCATCCAATTCTCATCTTGAAGGGGAAGACATTTCCTACAACGCATCTTCACACTCCAAGTCCAAGAAATGCTCTCACAAAAAGTTATCAATTTCAACATTATAGGTCATTTTCAAAAGTAAAAAAAAAGGCACTTTAAGTCAAAGACCATAACTTGAGATTGGTAAATCAAAATGACATGGGACCAAAGGCATTGGTTAGAGGACTTCAATACCTTTCCAAAATGTCCAAGAACATGATCAAAGCTTAAAACTTGAGCAAGATATGCATTGGAGAAGTTGGGAAATTTTTGTGAAATGGCCAAAATCATTTATCCTTGAAATTTCATTTTTGACAAAAGGGGCCCACTTTTTCCACTTGAATCAGCTTGGCCATGCTTCCCACGTGTCCCACATTTTATTTCTAAATTTAAAATTAATTTTTTCATTTTTATTTGATTTTATTGGATTTAATTCATTTTAAATCTTTTAAAATCAAATGAAAATCAAAAAGATTAATTAAGGGACATATCTTGCTTTGATTAGCTTTGAACCACCATTATACACATCCCAAATTCGTGCAAAGGGCTAAAGATAGCAAGAATTCAAATTTGGCTCAAAAATGGAAGGTGTTTTAATGGAGTTTATAGCAAAATCTTAAGCATGAATGCAAGGCATTATTGGCCATAATTCTTATCAAAACTCATTACATAACACATAGGCAAGACATCACAAGCAAGATCACGACCTAAGAGCTCCAAAAACGGCCATACAAAATTGCAAAATTGTCACACAAACTTGAAATCTGAAAACCTCCTTACAGCACGTTTTAAGTCCCCATTCCCATCCAAACACATTCCTGGCATCTCAAGGAAACTTTTACAATCAAAAGCCAATCCAAACGTGCCCAGAATCTCAGCACTCAGGCCCAAACAATTTGCTTTTTCTCTTGAATTCTATGTGATCACTCATGCGTTTTTTTGACATTTTTTGAATTGATTTATATTCATACTAACATCCTGAAGCTTTTGGTATTACTTGATAGAGCAATAGCATCCCATATCAAAAGTTGCCATTGATGGACATTAGGGTTTTAGAGGTTTGGAATTAGGCGTTTGCACATACTGTAAAATTGGGACATCAAACTGCCATGGTTGAATTCGTGATGTCCAAACGAATCGCTTCATAACCTCGCGCTCAATTTATGGTCAAGCATGGCCTAATCGCTATTATCCATAGGTCTGTGTTTTGGGGGGGTTTAAAACCCCCGCTATCTCTTTTTGTTACAGGGACGAACGGAGAAGAAGATTGCGTGGCGAGACATGACTGGAGGATTTAAATTCCAGCGCGTTTTTTTATTTTCATAACATTGACTTTGGTTTTGTTTTATAATATTTATTATCTATTACACTACAAACGCGCACCAATAGCTCAATTGGTCAAGGCATTCGCTGGTAAGCATTGGGACCTGGGTTCGAATCCTAGGTCCCCTCAAATAATTTCTATTGTTTTGTTTCACATACTTCCATGCAGTGTAAGTCCCCAGGGCTCATCATACATCCTCAAGCATTCGTTTGCCACGTAATCTGATTGATCAATCCAATGGTCACAAAAGCAGTCCACCATGGACACCAGTCAACCACTCCTCACACGCGCCAGAAAAGTCAAAAGGGCCTGATTCTAGTGGGCCAAAAATGCTTCAATACACCTCCAAAAAGGGCCAACACCCCCTTGGTTTGCATCACATTTTCTTTTTTTTTTTCATTTTTCTTTTCTTCTTTTTATTTTAATTGTTTTTCTTTTGTTTTATTTAATTCACCAAAATTTATTTTCATAATACAAAAATACAAAAAAAATCAGAAATCAAGAAAATAAAAAATGTTTATTTAATATTTAATTCACTAATTATTTTGTAAATAAATTTTATTAATCAATTTAGTTTAATTTAGGGTTTTAAATTTTTATGTTTTCTTAATAACTAAAAAATATAGAAATTAGGGCTTTTAGCATTTTTATTCTTTTTTTCTTAATAAATATTTCCTCTTATCATTATTATTGTTAACTATTAATTAATTTTGTAAATAAATATGTCATTAAATAATTAGGTTAAATTAGGTTAAAACTTAAATATTTTTTCTTTAATAATTAAAAACAATTTAGAACTAGGGTTTTATTTCTAATTTTAATTAATTTCCTTTTATTTTCATAAATACCAAAAAAACACAAAAAAACAATTCCTGTTCTTATTAAATAATTAATTAGCATTTTCAATTTCAATTTCATGTCTTCAAAGGGTCCAACGCCCTCGCATATTCGATTTTAATTTATCTTCGCGCGTTTGCCCTTTATTTTCATTGCAAATATTATGTAATTGCCAAAGCTTTGTAATAGTAATTAGGACATTTACTTTCCGCACATTTATTCAAAATCGGGTCTTCGTTAATTTGGCGATGTATAGACCCGCGCCTTGTAATAGCGTAGGACTTTTATTTTCCGCATTTTAATTTCCGCACCTTTTAACTGCTAATCACATGAAAGAATGAATGGCCCAAATAAAATCAAAGTGTAGCTCACCCAATGCATGACAAGATAAAATATAACTGAAAATGACACACAATTCACACACCACTCCTAGGGTACGCCTCACTGTTGCCTTGCCCCTCGAAACGTGGTCGTCGAGTATAGGACATTTTAGTAAGTCCTTATGTCCATGAACATGGCATAAGGGTAGCTTCTAAGGTGTCCTACTGTTGCTCTAGTGATCACACTGTTGCCTTGCCCCTCGAAACGTGGCTGTCGAGTATAGGACGTCTTAGTGAGTCCTTATGTCCATTGATCTAGTTGCCTCGAAACAAGTTGCCTCGGAATAAAAAGATCAATGGCATAAGGGTAGCTTCTAAGGTGTCTTACTTTTGCTCGGTGACCACACTGTCCCAGCAAACAAATTGACCCGAACACCTCCAACGGTGGTGCTACCTACCTCTCAATGGTGGGATGGCACTACCTTAAGGACATTTACACAGCCTAATTCCTTAGGGTAGGTAGATGAATCGTAGATACTTGCTCTAATTCAAAACAAATCAAAAACTTCTTTTCACACCGACACTTTGCAAAAAGCTTTCAAAAACAACTTTTCAAACACTCTTGAGGACTGATACAAGAGTCGATCTGAAACTTTCAAAGAAACTTTTTCAAACCCACTCACAATTGAAAAGCAAAACTTTTGAAAACACAAATGAGCAAGTATCTAAGAGCCCATGGATAACCATGGATAGAAAGGGTGCTAACACCTTCCCTTTCTATAAATCTACCTCCCGAATCGAGAGCCAATCTCATAAAGGAATTTTTCTGTGCTTTTGTCCTGTCCTTGTTGGAGAAAATAAAAGACGGTGGCGACTCTTGCTTCCGCGACATTTCACGAACCAGCGTTAAACAGTCAGTTCCAGATCCACCGATCACAGAACTGGCGACTCTGCTGGGGAAACTTTTAAAGTGAGGTGTACCTTAGGACTAAGATCACTGTGTTTTCAATTGCTTTGACTTGTTTGCTTTAAATTGTGGGACTGTCTTGGGAGTTCTATAGATCCTAACCCGGATCTGGGGATACCTTCTTAGAAAGTAGCAACAAGGCTGTGAGGGAACTGTGCGGGGTATACCGACATGGTTGAAGCAGTCTGCTACGTTGATGTGGCACTTTGGTGTGTACCGGTAACCCTTGAGTTCAGTCAAGAAGAGTACGGGGCCTCCGCGTGGTGTCGTGAAGCATCAACTGACCTTAGGAACCTTAATTGAACTATCTTGGCCTCTTTAGGGTAGTGAGATAACTGACTTTGGTGCAGTCCGAGGTTGGTTGATACTCGATACTACACTTAATTGATGGCTGCTTTCCTGGAATATTTCGGTCGCCAGTTCAGTGGCTAAATTGAAACGATGAACAATGAAAGCAATCCAGTGATATTGGGACCCTTAGAACCCGGTTACTTCTGATAGGACAAGTTGAGCCCACCAACTTCAAGAGGGTAATACCCAGACCCCATGCAGGCCTAAACTCTAAGGGATGTGGTGTGACTTATGTGCCTTATCATGTTTGCCTTTGTAAATATTTGTGGTGTGTTTAATCATAACATCATAACATCATACAACATCATATGCATTGACTAACCATTTCAGGGGTTCAAATCTTCATCTTTGTTCTTGTTTTGTAGGACATGGAAACTGTTCGCAGAAAGACAATTCAGATCAGCCTTGTAAGGATCCCTCCTCAGCTTAAGGAGCTTATATCCAGGATTCCCGAGAGCTCTTCATTCAGTGAGAGACATGGAAGACTCATCAGCTTGGTCAACACCAACATTGAGGAAGATATGATAAAGGTCCTGTTCCAGTTCTCTGACCCTCTGCATCACTGTTTCACTTTCCTGGATTATCAACTGGTGCCTACATTAGAAGAGTTCTCCCGGCTTCTGAAGATCCCTATCCTTGATCAGCTACCCTACAACAGTACGGAAAAGGAACCCAAACTTGAAGAGATTGCTAAGGCCTTACACCTACAATCATCTGACCTCAAGGGACATTGGGAAGCTAGAAGTGGTATCAAAGGGTTCTTAGCCAGGTTTCTGTTTGAAAAGGCCCAAGAATGTTGGAACTCCCTTGACCTACAAGCTTTTGAAGAAGTTGTGGCCCTCCTTGTCTATGGTTTGGTGTTGTTCCCTAACCCAAATCAGCTTATAAATATCAGTGCTGTCCAGATCTTCATGTCCAGGAATCCTATACCTACGTTGCTTGGGGACATCCTTCACTCATGTTACACTCGAACCATGAGAAAAAGAGGTGTTCTTATGTGCTGCACTCCTCTCCTGGGAAGGTGGTTTATTTTGCACCTTCCACAATCAGTTTTGAAGAACGAGCGGGGTTTGAGGTGGTCACAGCGATTGTTGACCCTTACACATGCTGATATACATTGGTGTTCTCGGTCCAGAGAGGATGTCACTATCATTGATCGTTGCGGGGAGTACCCTAATGTTCCTTTACTTGGAATCAGAGGAGGTATTACTTACAACCCGTGCCTGGCTTGGAGACAGTTTGGTTATGCTCGGAGGGACGGCCCTCATGACATGTTAATTCCTGACATAGTTTTTGACTTCGACAACGATGCACAAGGACTTCGCCAGAGATTTATCAGAGCTTGGAGGATGCCCAGTAAGATAGACAGCAAGACACTGGGGCACAGGAACTCCATCCCGTTAGAACCTTATCTCAAGTGGGTACGCGCCCGCTCCTAGAAGTTAGAGATGCCTTATCCTCTTGTTCTCCCTATGATCAAAGAGCCAGTATTGGAAGGAGAGGTGTCCTACACCATTCAACATCCTGACATGCCCACATCCTGGGAAGAAATGCAGAAGAGCTGGGTCCAGCTTAAGGAAGAACGGAATTCTCTTGAGACCAATCTACATGCTAGTGAAAAGAAGGTCCTGGAGCTCACCCGCCTACTGCACGAGGAAAGGAATCTCAACACCTACATTGCTCCGAAGAGGATGCGTAGTGTCTTCTGGGACTGATTTGCTTTTGTAATATTTTGCCCATGAGGCTTTGATGTACCAAACAATTATTTCCTTAACGATAACGTGTGTTCCTTTTTGTCTACAACAAATTTGAACTTTCGAACCCTTGAATGCATTGCATAAACACATATCATTCATCATGTGCATAGCAGGTACTCTTCTTTTCAAGTTGCTTACTGTTCTTCGCTGTTTATTTCAGCATCATGAACCCTGAATCATCTACCGAGCTGTCTATCAAGGCCCTTCAGGCGCAGAACGCACAATTTCAGGAGCTGATCATGGGTTTGGCTCAAGGTCAAGAAGAGCTGAAGGCTTTGCTCTTGAAGAAGAATAAGAAGAAGAAGAGGACTGTGCTATTCAACACTGGGCGCAGACTCGGGAACATATTGCAGAATGAAGCTGAGAGGACTACTCCATCTATGGGGGAAGGTAGTCACCAAGAGAGGGAGGTCCCTAGTCCTGTGGTCTCTGAAACTGAGATAGACTTCAACGACGAACAGTACCCTCCTGCTGAGGACCGGTACAAGCAGTTGGAGGACAAGTTGAATGCCATGGAGATCCAGTGTGTGCCTGGACTGGATTTCGGAGACTTGGGGTTATCTTCTGGGGTGGTAATTCCACACAAGTTCAAGGCGCCTGCCTTTGTGAAGTATGACGGGGCTTCCTGTCCCAAGATGCACCTCCGTTTTTATGTAAGGAAGATCCAGCCTTACACAGCAGACAAGAACTTATGGATCCACTTCTTCCAGGAGAGTCTTTCAGGGACTCACCTCGAATGGTTCTATCAGCTGGATGGAACCAACATTCGTAACTGGGAGGATCTGGCCACTGCTTTTTACAAGCAGTATCAATATAATTCCGACCTCGCTCCTACACGTACCCAACTCCAGGGTATGTCGCTAGGATCGGGAGAAGGTTTTAAGGAGTACGCACAGAAATGGAGAGATCTGGCTGGCAGGGTGCAGCCACCATTGACGGACCAGGAGCTGGTGGATATGTTCCTGGGGACCCTATCTGGTCCATTTTTTAATCATCTCATTGGTAATTCCTCTGCTGGGTTTACTGATCTGATCCTGAATGGTGAGAGGATCGAGGCTGGTATAAAATCGGGGAAGATACAGAAGGTTGCCTCCTCAAGTACTGAAAAGAAGCCCTTCAAGAAAGAGGCAAGTGCTGTGTATGGTCCAAGAAGGCGGGACAAACCGGAACGCCGCCAAGCTGTCAACGCGGTGGTAATTTCTAAGCCTACTGCTGCTCCTCAGCAATACAACCAACCCAGAGCTGAGAGGCCCAAACGGCAGTATACTCGGCTCAGCATGACTCTCTCTCAGATCCTGCCGCAACTGCTGTCAACTAGCCTGATAACTGTCAAAGAGGCTCCGAAGATGGTAAACACAGCATCTCCGAAATACAACCCCAACGCCCGTTGCGCGTATCACTCTGATAGCCCGGGACATTCTACTGATGATTGCTGGGCCCTGAGGAATAAGGTTCAGGACCTTATTGATGCCAAGGAGATACAGTTCGAGGCGCCCGAGAGGCCAAATGTTGTGACCGCCCCCATGCCCCAGCATGGGGTGAATGCTGTTGAGGAGGATTTGTATGTAGCTTCTGTGGATGATGTTGCTACTCCGCTGCTGACCGTCAAGAGGAACCTGTTGCTAGCTGGTTTATTTCCGGGATGTAGCAAAGGTTGCCCTTTATGTGCTGATTCCCCTGCTGGTTATTCTTTGCTGAAATCAGGCGTCCAAAACCTGATGGATAGTAAAGAGATTTTGTTCAAAAAGACTGTTGTTCCTGCTGCCCCTGTTGAAGAAGTTTCAATTGTTACCATTTTCAACAACCCTTCTAAGGCTCCTTCAAAGAAGCCTGTCCAAATTTTGCCTGTTCACAAGATTTCTCCCATCACCATTACTATTCCGGGGCCCATCCCCTACAAGTCTGATAAAGCTGTCCCATGGCACTATGGGGCAGATGTTTATGTTCTGAGAGTGAAGCAAGAGTTCAACGCTGGTACCGGTGTCACCAATATCACCGGGCCTGCCAAGGTCACTCGTAGTGGAAGACTGTTCTCACCAGACATTGCTCCTCCAGTAATTCAAAGGCCTCTTGTCATCACACCTTCCAGTGTGCCTGTCTCCCCCTAATCAAGTTTCCACCCCTGCTGCCGAGTCATCTGACGCTCGGGGCAAGGGGATTGCTGCTGATATGCCTGCCCGGACGGAGGCACCAAAGACCATTGTTGAGGCTTCCAAGCAGGAAATGGAAGAGATCCTCAAAATTATAAAGAAGAGTGATTTCAACGTCGTTGAACAGCTGGGGCACACCCCCTCCAAAATCTCCATGCTATCACTGTTGCTGTGTTCAGAGGCCCATGCTAAGGCCCTGATTGCTTTCCTGAAAACGGCCCACGTGCCTCAAGAAACGTCTGTTGATCAATTCACCGACTGTGTGGCCAACTTAACCGCTGATAATGGCCTGAGTTTCTCTGATGCTGATCTGACGGCCAAGGGGAAGAACCATAATGATGCCCTGCATGTCTGCATTGAATGCAGGGGCACTACTCTTGCTCATGTGCTGGTTGACACTGGTTCTTCACTAAACGTGCTACCCAAGAAGGCTCTAGACAGGCTGGACTGTGAGGGTTTAGAGCTCAAACCAAGTAACATTATTGTCCGGGCCTTTGACGGGTCCAAAAGAATGGTACATGGTGAGGTTGACATCCCAATCAGGGTTGGGTCACAGGTCTTTGATTCAAAATTCTATGTGATGGACATTCGTCCATCCTATTCTTGTTTGCTGGGTCGCCCGTGGATCCACAAGGCTGGAGCTGTGACCTCCACGTTGCATCAGAAGCTCAAGTACCCGGTCAGGGGGAAGATTGTAACAGTGCAAGGGGAAGAGGAATACATGGTCAGCCACCTCAACTCCTTCAGGTACGTGGAAATGGATGGGGAGTTCATTGAGACCCCCTTTCAACATTTTGAAGAGGTGCCACAAACATTGGCAGCGGCAGAAGCAGTGACTGAAGAGGGTTCTCCTTTGAAGATGGCTTCCTTGAAGGATGCCCGGGCTGTGGTTGAAAAAGGTGAATGTGCAAACTGGGGCAGGCTCCTTGATTTTACTCCAAAGACTAACAAGTTTGGGTTGGGTTTCACTGCAGAGGCTCAGAAGGCTGTGCGCAAGGCAAGGATTGGAAGACCTCCTGTGCTCATCACCAATCCAGGAGTGAATGCTATTGGGGGCAAAGACGAAGTGGAAGAATCCGAGTTCGACAGCTGGATCTACCCAACGACCAATGGTGGACCTAGCAACTGGACCGCAAAAGACTTTATACCTATTACTTTTGTCACCCAGTAATGAACTTCTTTGTTTTGGATTTGTAATAAACAATAATTTGAAACTGTTATGGCCCGGTGCCTTACCCGAAGCACCGTGGTTTTACTTGTGAGGGCTTTTGTTTGTCACTTTCATATATCATGAATAAAAGCATCGGACGTTTTTCACATTTCAAATCTTGCGCTCTCTTTCTTTCTTTATATACTGCAAAACAGCTGTATTTACACACACTCACTCATACAGGTTTCAATCCACTCTGGATCTCACTGGTAACGACTCTACTACTGCCAGTTATGACTTCGAAAATCCGATCAACTTAGCCGAAGACGAAGGTGAAGATGATTGCGAAGTGCCTGGCGAACTTGTAAGACTGTTACTCCAGGAAGAGAGGGCAATTCAACCACATGAAGAGCCAGTGGAAACAGTAAATCTGGGTACTGAGACAGATAGAAAGGAAGTCAAGATTGGTGCCAATCTAGAGCTCAGCGTGAAACAACGGCTGATCCAGATGCTGCATGACTACATGGAAATCTTTGCCTGGTCTTACGAAGACATGCCTGGGTTGGATACCGACATTGTGGTCCATCACTTGCCTACCAAGGAAGACTGCCCTCCGGTTAAGCAAAAGGTCCGCCGTATGCGTCCAGAGATGTCTGAGAAGATCAAAGGTGAGGTTATGAAACAATTTGATGTCGGGTTTCTTGCAGTGACTTCTTACCCTCAGTGGGTTGCCAACGTGGTTCCAGTGCCAAAGAAAGATGGTAAGGTCAGAATGTGTGTCGACTACAGAGATATGAACAGGGCCAGCCCCAAGGATGACTTCTCCTACCTCACATTGATGTCCTGGTTGACAATACTGCTCAGCATAAGGTGTTTTCCTTCATGGATGGTTTTTCAGGGTATAATCAGATCAAGATGGCTCCTGAAGACATGGAAAAGACTACCTTTGTTACTCAGTGGGGCACCTTCTGCTACAAGGTCATGCCATTCGGGTTGAAAAATGCTGGGGCAACCTACCAACGTGCCATGGTTGCTTTATTTCATGACATGATCCATCATGAGATAGAAGTGTATGTTGACGACATGATTGCAAGGTCCCAAACTGAGGAGGAACACCTTGACCATCTGCAGAAGTTGTTTGACCGTCTGAAACTGTACAAGCTGAGGTTGAACCCGAACAAGTGCACCTTCGGGGTAAGATCTGGAAAGTTGCTAGGCTTCGTCGTAAGTGATAAGGGTATTCGAGTGGACCCTGCCAAGGTTAAAGCTATTCAAGAGATGCCAGTTCCCAAGACAGAGAAAGAGGTCAGAGGCTTTCTAGGACGTCTGAATTACATTGCTCGGTTCATCTCGCACCTAACTGCTACCTGTGAGCCAATCTTCAAGCTGCTGAAGAAAGATCAGGTAGTACGTTGGAATGATGAATGTCAGGCCGCCTTTGACAGGATCAAAGAGTATCTCCAAGAACCACCCATTCTTATGCCACCGGTTGAAGGGAGACCTCTAATATTATACCTGACAGTACTTGACAACTCAATGGGGTGTGTGATGGGGCAGCATGACGAGTCTGGCCGAAAAGAGCATGCCATTTATTACCTTAGCAAAAAGTTTACCGACTGTGAGACCCGATACTCATTGCTCGAGAAAACTTGTTGCGCTTTGGTATGGGCTGCTCGCCGGCTGAGACAGTATATGCTGACTCACACTACCTTGTTGATTTCAAAGATGGATCCGATAAAATACATATTTGAAAAGCCTGCTCTGTCTGGGAGAATAGCAAGATGGCAAATGATCTTGACAGAATACGACATCCAGTACACAACTCAGAAAGCTATCAAAGGAAGTGTATTGGCAGACCACTTGGCACACCAGGAAGTAGACGATTATCAGTCAATGAACTTTGAGTTTCCTGACGAGAGCATCATGATAGTGACTGATTGTGAAGTACCTGGACCGGATGAAGGACCTGAGGAAGGATCCCGATGGTCTATGCACTTTGATGGAGCCTCCAACGCCTTGGGTAACGGCATTGGCGCTGTGATCATATCCCCCCAAGGCACTCATACTCCACTCACTGCCCGACTATGTTTCAACTGCACCAACAACATGGCGGAGTATGAGGCGTGCATCATGGGTCTTCAAGCTGCGATCGACTTAAGGATCAAGTTTCTGAGTGTCTTCGGAGATTCCTCTCTCGTGATCAATCAGATCAAAGGCGAGTGGGATACGAAACATCCGAATCTTATTCCTTACAAAGAATGTGTGTTGACATTGATCCCCCATTTCACAGAGATAACTTTTGAACACTTTTCGAGAGAGGAGAATCAGTTGGCGGACGCGTTAGCTACGTTGTCTTCCATGTTCAAAGTCAAATGGGACAATGAGGCTCCCCGGGTCATTATCTGGAAACTTGACGAACCGGCATACTGTTGTGATCTTGAAACTGAGGTAGTGACTGAAAAACCTTGGTACCATGAGGTGAAAAGATACTTGGAAGCTCAGGAGTATTCTGAAGGTGCATCTGTCAACGATAAGAATTTTCTGAGAAGGTTTGCAGCGAAGTTCTTCCTTAGCAACGACATCTTGTACAAGCGAAACCATGATTCGACCTTACTGCGCTGTGTGGATAAGATTGAAGCAGAAAGGATCATGGCAGAGCTACATGAAGGTACCTTCGGAACACATTCCAGTGGACATACGATGGCAAAGAAGATCCTTCGGGCAGGATATTTCTGGTCCACAATGGAAGCCGACTGTTATCAACATTCTCGGACATGTCATAAATGCCAGATTTACACCGACAAGGTGCACGTTCCTCCAGTTCCCCTGAATGTCTTAACTGCACCTTGGCCTTTTGCAATGTGGGGCATAGATATGATCGGCGAGATTAAACGTACGGCATCCAACGGGCATCGCTTCATCCTGGTAGCGATCGATTACTTTACAAAGTGGGTTGAAGCGGCTTCCTACGTCACTGTAGCCAAGAATGTTGTGGCACATTTCATTCGGCATAACCTGATCTGTCGGTACGACGTCCCTGAAAGAATCATTACGGACAATGGTACCAATCTTAACAACAAAATGATCACTGAGCTCTGCGAGCAATTCAAGATACAGCACCACAATTCTTCTCCTTACCGACCAAAGATGAATGGGGCTGTAGAAGCAGCAAATAAGAATATCAAGAAAATTATGCAGAAGATGATGGTGACCTATAAAGATTGGCACGAGATGTTACCGTTTGCTCTACATGGGTACCGTACCTCAGCAAGGACGTCAACCGGGGCAACTCCTTTTTCCTTGGTCTACGGCATGGAGGCAGTCTTACCGATTGAAGTGCAAATAGCCTCTCTCCGGATAATGAAGGATGCAGATCTGAGCGAAGATGATTGGATCCAGACACGACTTGATCAGCTAAATCTAATCGACGAAAAGAGACTCACTGCTATTTGTCATGGTCAGACGTATCAAAAACGAATGATCAGGGCATTTAACAAAAAGGTCAGACCACAAGAGTATCAAGTTGGGGATCTGGTAATCAAGCGCATCATCCTTCCTCAGAGTGATCCAAGGGGCAAATGGACCCCTACGTACGAAGGGCCATTTGTGGTTAAACATGTGTTCTCAGGAGGAGCCATGATTCTGACCACCATGGATGGTGACGACCTTCCTCACCCCGCCAATGCAGACATAGTAAAAAGATACTACGCATGATAAAAGGCCCGCTAGGTTGACATACCTAGGCAAAAATTAGGGCTTCCCGGCGAACCAAAAGGGTTCGGGAAAAATGAGGGATGAAATATAAAAAATCTGTACACCCGGCAAGTCGAAAACCTGAAAAGGCGGCTTGGGCAAAAATGGGTATCCCGGTGGACTGAAAACCCGAAAGGGCGGTCCAGGCAAAAGTTAGGGATAAAGTGTAATACTATGTCTCATTGGATCACTTTGCATCCAGAATCCGGTATCAACCTCAAGTTCAAAAGGCATCGATCAATCAGCTTCATCTTCAGCTAGGTCATCAAGTGATGAGACGCTCGAAGATATAAAGGCGATAGCAGAGTTGGAACCCAATGGGATTATTCTTTTCACATAGCTGTTTTGTTTTCCCTTTGTACAAATTTGTATAAACTCTTTTATTCGGCGGCGTTCTCTTACTAGGACGTCAGCCTCTTGTACATAAAACGCCTATTTACAGGCAAATTCAAAAATCAATATAAATTCACTTTTCAGATCAATTGCCAATTGTTTTTCCTTTTTTGTTTTGTTTTGCGAAGAACGTCCAAGGTTCAATTTGTGATATATGCATTTGACAAATAATTGCTAACTCATGAATGTTTGCATACGAAACAAAGGATTAATTACAGGTAACATTAGAAACAGGGGCAATAATGAGTGGTCTAAGCGATCTAATTGTTCTGTCCACCAAGGTACCAAGGTAAGTTCAGCCGAAGAACATAACCAATATACCTTAATTCCCCAGAGAGTGAGCCAGCAAGTCAATACACTCTCCCCAAGCAAAGTTATATTATCAGCCTTAAGGAAGTTGGGTATCCCCAGCAGATCTTAACATTCCTCAGCGCAATATACGAATATTCTTAACAAGCATCCCCGGCAGTCTTGGTCTAAGACTGTTCCCCGGCGGTATACCAGACATTCAGCGGAGCCACTTCCCCAATACATCTCAAAAATTTCCCCAGGAGAGTCCAGTCTGAAGTCTCCCCAGAAGAGTTCAATCCAACTCCCCAGCAGGTCTCGAAGCTTATCCCTAGTAGATTCTGGAAGCTTCCCCCCTACAGAGCACGAACGCGTCTCCCGGCTTTATTCAAAGGTTATTTCCCTACCAGGATATAACTGGGTTATCCTCAGCCAAAAGCCACGGAAAGATCGCCCTCGGCGAAGTCTTCTTATCCCCCAGCGGAGTTCATCTTCCAACACAACATAACAACGGTATCCCCAGCGAAGTTACCATCAACATCTCAACAATGTACCTCTCTTCCCACAGAGTATTGTTCCCCAGCAAGATCGCTAGAGTAATTTTCTCCCCGCAGAGTAATCCATTCGCCAAGTTTATTCCCCAACGGAGTTATCTTCTCCTACCGGTATTCTTACAACCATTATCCCCAGCGGAAACAACAAAGCTCTATTCTTCAACATCAACCCAAGAGTTAACTTCCCGGCACCCGTCAAGGATTTATTTTCCAAAACGAAAACATACATTCATAAACATCGCATTTCCATACATTATAGCATGCATATACGCATCATGAACATATAATCTCATCACGCATGTCATACATCATGACATCGCATACAACTAACGTTTTGTCTTTTCAGGACAAAGGTTGATACCAAGATGATTACCATCAACGATCGCAACTAAAGATCCGATTTCTGTATCTCGCCAGGGTGTATCTGTTGACAATCGATTCCAGACCCGATTCCTGTATCTTGCCAGGGTGCGTCTGAAGAGTTCGAGGATCCGATGCTTGTATCTTGCCAGGGTGTATCCGTTGAAGACTAACAGTACCAGACCCGATTCCTGTATCTTGCCAGGGTGTGTCTGAAGAGTTCGAGGATCCGATGCCTGTATCTTGCCAGGGTGTATCCGTTGACGACTAACATTACCAGACTCGATTCCTGTATCTTGCCAGGGCACGTCTGAAGAGTTCGAGGATCCGATGCCTGTATCTTGCTAGGGTGTATCCGTTGACGACTAACAATACCAGATCTGATTCCTGTATCTTGCCAGGGTGTGTCTGAACAGTTCGAGGATCCGATGCCTGTATCTTGCCAGGGTGTATCTGTTGACAACTAACATTACCAGACCCGATTCCTGTATCTTGCCAGGGTGCGTCTGAAAGATTCTCTCATCATCCCATTGAGGTAGTAATCGTCCCAAGGTTCTCTCATCGTCCCGTTGAGGTAGTAATCGCCCAAAGGTTCTCTCATCGTCCCGTTGAGGTAGTAACCATCCCTGATTCATTCATCACATCATTATCAACAAAAACCTTTTGAAGCTCCAGACTCGATTCCTGTATCTCGCCAGGGCACGTCTGAGGAGTTCAAAGATTCGATACCTGTATCCAGCCAGGGCGCGTCTATATAAAGAATTTTTAAGGTCAACTCCTGTAACAGGCCAGGTAATTATCTTTCTTTTTTCAGGTATGCAAGTTCTCGCTAAGGAATCTCTTACGCGATCGACACCCAGATGGCATCTATGAGCCCATCCACCTATCCATCACCTCTCAACATGGCATCTGTAAGCCCATCTTCCTATCCATCAATCTCCAAATGGCATCTGTAAGCCCATTCCCCACATCACATTGCTGATACGTCACTATGTGAGCGCAAATTTCTGGGCACTCTAGTGTTCAATCATCTTCCACCTTCGGATTACGAAAGGCACGCCAGCCAATCTACGTCCTCAGGTCTAAGAAGATTGAACATGGGCAACTATTGTACCCAAAAATTTTCCCTCCCATTTTCTTCAAGATTTGCTAAGAGCATGCTTCAAAATCTCTCAAGGGTTGCCCAGTCCAATTGCCTCCTAACAGTCAAAAATTAGGGTTTTGGTTCTGGCAAAGAAGTTGAGGTTTCCAAGGGTCCAATCAAGTCCCACATGCCTACATACATTGTCAAGCATCCATATGCCAAGTTTCAAGACTCACAGCACCAGATTGCACAGTCAAAAACCCTAGTTGCTTCACAGTCAACTGCAGGGGCAAAATGGTCATTTGGCAGTCAAAAGTCAAATTTTTTGGTCAACATCTTATTTTGAAGCCACAATCATCATTTGATCAAGTCTTGATCATGATTTCACAAGAATGGCTCAAAAATCATCAAGGTGTCAAAAGTTTCTATTTTTGGACAGTTGAAAAGACAACTGTAACTTGACCAAGGCACAACTTCCACATAGTTTATCAGAAAAATTCCATCCAATTCTCATCTTGAAGGGGAAGACATTTCCTACAACTCATCTTCACACTCCAAGTCCAAGAAATGCTCTCACAAAAAGTTATCAATTTCAACATTATAGGTCATTTTCAAAAGTCAACAAAAAGGCACTTTAAGTCAAAGACCATAACTTGAGATTGATAAATAAAAATGACATGGGACCAAAGGCATTGGTTAGAGGACTTCAAGACCTTTCCAAAATGTCCAAGAACATGATCAAAGCTTAAATATTGAGCAAGATATGCATCGGAGAAGTTGGGGAATTTTTGTGAAATGGCCAAAATCATTTATCCTTGAAATTTCATTTTTGACAAAAGGGGCCCACTTTTTCCACTTGAATCAGCTTGGCCATGCTTCCCACGTGTCCCACATTTTATTTCAAAATCTAAAATTAATTTTTTCATTTTTATTTGATTTTATTGGATTTAATTCATTTTAAATCTTTTAAAATCAAATGAAAATCAAAAAGATTAATTAAGGGACATATCTTGCTTTGATTAGCTTTGAACCACCATTATACACATCCCAAATTCGTGCAAAGGGCTAAAGCTAGCAAGAATTCAAATTTGGCTAAAAAATGGAAGGTGTTTTAATGGAGTTTATAGCAAAATCTTAAACATGAATGCAAGGCATTATTGGCCATAATTCTTATCAAAACTCATTACATAACACATAGGCAAGACATCACAAGCAAGATCACGACCTAAGAGCTCCAAAAACGGCCATACAAAATTGCAAAATTGTCACACAAACTTGAAATCTGAAAACCTCCTTAAAGCACGTTTTAAGTCCCCATTCCCATCCAAACACATTCCTGGCATCTCAAGGAAACTTTTACAATCAAAAGCCAATCCAAACGTGCCCAGAATCTCAGCACTCAGGCCCAAACAATTTGCTTTTTCTCTTGAATTCTATGTGATCACTCATGCGTTTTTTTGACATTTTTTGAATTGATTTATATTCATACTAACATCCTGAAGCTTTTGGTATTACTTGATTGAGCAATAGCATCCCATATCAAAAGTTGCCATTGATGGACATTAGGGTTTCAGAGGTTTGGAATTAGGATTTTGCACATACTGTAAAATTGGGACATCAAACTGCCATGGTTGAATTCGTGATGTCCAAACGAATCGCTTCATAACCTCGCGCTCAATTTATGGTCAAGCATGGCCTAATCGCTATTATCCATAAGTCTGTGTTTTGGGGGGGGTTTAAAACCCCCGCTATCTCTTTTTGTTACAGGGACGAACGGAGAAGAAGATTGCATGGCGAGACATGATTGGAGGATTTAAATTCCAGCGCGTTTTTTATTTTATTTTCATAACATTGACTTTGGTTTTGTTTTATAATATTTATTATCTATTACACTACAAACGCGCACCAATAGCTCACTTGGTCAAGGCATTCGCTGGTAAGCATTGGGACCTGGGTTCGAATCCCAGGTCCCCTCAAATAATTTCTATTGTTTTGTTTCACATGCTTCCATGCAGTGTAAGTCCCCAGGGCTCATCATACATCCTCAAGCATTCGTTTGCCACGTAATCTGATTGATCAATCCAATGGTCACAAAAGCAGTCCACCATGGACACCAGTCAACCACTCCTCACACGCGCCAGAAAAGTCAAAAGGGCCTGATTCTAGTGGGCCAAAAATGCTTCAATACACCTCCAAAAAGGGCCAACACCCCCTTGGTTTGCATCACATTTTCTTTTTTTTCATTTTTCTTTTCTTCTTTTTATTTTAATTGTTTTTCTTTTGTTTTATTTAATTCACCAAAATTAATTTTCATAATACAAAAATACAAAAAAATCAGAAATCAAGAAAATAAAAAATGTTTATTTAATATTTAATTCACTAATTATTTTGTAAATAAATTTTATTAATCAATTTAGTTTAATTTAGGGTTTTAAATTTTTATGTTTTCTTAATAACTAAAAATTATAGAAATTAGGGCTTTTAGCATTTTTATTCTTTTTTTCTTAATAAATATTTCCTCTTATCATTATTATTGTTAACTATTAATTAATTTTGTAAATAAATATGTCATTAAATAATTAGGTTAAATTAGGTTAAAACTTAAATATTTTTTCTTTAATAATTAAAAACAATTTAGAACTAGGGTTTTATTTCTAATTTTAATTAATTTCCTTTTATTTTTATAAATACCAAAAAAACACAAAAAAAACAATTCCTGTTCTTATTAAATAATTAATTAGCATTTTCAATTTCAATTTCATGTCTTCAAAGGGTCCAACGCCCTCGCATATTCGATTTTAATTTATCTTCGCGCGTTTGCCCTTTATTTTCATTGCAAATATTATGTAATTGCCAAAGCTTTGTAATAGTAATTAGGACATTTACTTTCCGCACTTTTATTCAAAATCGGGTCTTCGTTAATTTGGCGATGTATAGACCCGCGCCTTGTAATAGCGTAGGACTTTTATTTTCCGCATTTTAATTTCCGCACCTTTTAACTGCTAATCACATGAAAGAATGAATGGCCCAAATAAAATCAAAGCGTAGCTCACCCAATGCATGACAAGATAAAATATAACTGAAAATGACACACAATTCGCACATCACTCCTAGGGTACGCCTAACTATTGCCTTGCCCTTCGAAACGTGGTCGTCGAGTATAGGACGTTTTAGTAAGTCCTTATGTCCATGAACATGGCATAAGGGTAGCTTCTAAGGTGTACTACTGTTGCTCTGGTGATCACATTGTTGCCTTGCCCCTCGAAACGTGGCCGTCGAGTATAGGACGTCTTAGTGAGTCCTTATGTCCATTGATCTAGTTGCCTCGAAACGGTTGCCTCGGAATAGTTGCCTCGGAATAAAAAGATCAATGGCATAAGGGTAGCTTCTAAGGTGTCTTACTTTTGCTCGGTGACCACACTGTCCCTGCAAACAAATTGACCCGAACACCTCCAATGGTGGTGCTACCTACCTCTCAATGGTGGGATGGCACTACCTTAAGGACATTTACACAGCCTAATTCCTTAGGGTAGGTAGATGACTCGTAGATACTTGCTCTAATTCAAAACAAATCAAAAACTTCTTTTCACAACGACACTTTGCAAAAAGCTTTCAAAAACAACTTTTCAAACACTCTTGAGGACTGATACAAGAGTCGATCTGAAACTTTCAAAGAAACTTTTTCAAACCCACTCACAATTGAAAAGCAAACCTTTTGAAAACACAAATGAACAAGTATCTAAGAGCCCATGGATAACCATGGATAGAAAGGGTGCTAACACCTTCCCTTTCTATAAATCTACCTCCCGAACCGAGAGCCAATCTCATAAAGGAATTTTTCTGTGCTTTTGTCCTGTCCTTGTTGGAGAAAATAAAAGACGGTGGCGACTCTTGCTTCCGCGACATTTCGCGAACCAGCGTTAAACAGTCAGTTCCAGATCCACCGATCACAGTAAGCAACTCAGAACAAAGCATTTAAACCAAAGCGCCTCAGAACATATTCATCATAGGCTAAGCTAACCAGGCAAAAGAGAGGAAGATTGTGAAGGTATCTCAGAAACAACAATATCAAAGTCATCAACATCAGAACAAAAAGTCCATCAACATCATCAAGCAAACAACAACTGAAGCAACTCTCAAACTCAAAATCATCATCATCAAAAGCAACATACGAAATCAAAACAATCTCAGATTCAGAAGCGAGTAAGCAATCAGAGGCAAGCATTTAGAAGAGGAAAAGAAGCACTTAAGCTAGGGTTTTCAGAAGGCTATCATCATAAAACCATAGAGGCAAGCAAGATACAAAAATACCAGGGAAGCCAGCAAGCTCAAGCATCATGTACTCCCTCGCCTTGCCGCCTAGGACGCCCCCTGTCCACTTCTCCTTCTCCGTCTCCAAAAGCCAACAAAGGTATAAATTCTCCTTCCTTTTTCTTTAAACACCTCACACAACATAAATAACATAGACAACACAGAAAATCAATAACATGTCAAGAGTAAAACGTGCAAGATAAGAACAAAAAACTTAAAAAGATGAATCGTACCCTTCTTTCTTTCCGTCACTGCCTTGCCCAACTATGAGGAGGAGGAAGCAGAGATGGCGTCCAGTGGCCAGGCATGGGAGGATTTTTGTTCAGAAGCTCGCCTTGGTTAAGAAAGATGAAGAAGGCAACGAAGAAGGATAAGATGAGAGCGCCGTTCGTACAACACAAACCCTAAGTTCTGAACAAGCAAAACGAACCCTAAACAAATTGTAACACACATTGGGCCTGTCCCTAACAAAACTGCCTAAGCCCATCTCAATTTCTGGCGTGCACCCCCCTGTTGACCTCTTTCCCCACACGTTTTTGGGCCCAGCATGATATTCCCAGCCCATTTAATCTTTTATCCATTTTTTTATTTATTTCAAACTAATACTATTTTTCTATCACTTTATTTTTTATAAATAACTTAAACTAATATTTTTGTTAAATAAAAATGATACATTAATTTCCTTTTTTTGTAAAAAATCTTGCTAATACTTTTTATCACACTTGAAATGTAAATATTAGATTTATTTTATTAAGTTAAAATATTTTTCTTTTAAGAACTTCTTGTACATAAAAACATTAAAAAATACATAAATAATTAGTTTGTTTTGAATTAAATACTTTTTCTTTAAAACCCTTTTATTTATATAACATTAACAAAAAACCCAAAGATAAATAAAATACTTAATATTGCATTAGGTTAACATATTTTTCTCACTTATAAATAATCACATACATTTTACAATACTTTTATTTCTCTTTGATTCTTATACATTGCTATATTTTACATTGAGAATGCTATTCGATTTGGTTGTAAATATTATTTTGACACTACTATCCTGATAAGACTCATCCCCATTTGTAAATATTTGTACCCCCATCCCCGGATACTTATTTGTAATAGCTTAGACTTTAAATTCCCACAATTTATCGCTTTCTATATACTGTATAGTAATTAGGGTTTGTATGCAAAGATTCAAAATCAACCGCTAGATAACCTAATACAAGACAAATGCATGACAATTGTGATACAGTGGGAGAACTGACTAGTGTTTTGCGTTTGTTTTCGCAAATGTTTCAGTTGAGCAAGAGTCGCCACCGACTTTTTATTTTATCCTAAGGAAAGGTTTAAAAAGCACAGCAAAAACCTTTGAGATTTTTCTTGGGTTCGGGGAATAGATTATAGAAGGGGAAGGTATTAGCACCCCTTCTATCCATGGTTATCCATGGGCTCTTAGGTACTTGCTTAGATCAACTTGCCTTGGTTTTTAATTGTTTGAAATGGTGTTTTATGTATGGTTTTGAAAGTGTTTTGAAAAGATGCCTTGTATAGGCTACCCTTGTAACAATTCTTTACTCGAATGTTTTACAAAAGGTGTTTTGTCTTTTAAAAAGATGTTTCAAGGTTTTTTGAAAGTTTGTTTTGAAAGTGTTTGTGAAGTGAGTTTTGAAACAAGGCAAGTGTTTTCTTTGAAAGTTGACAAGTACTTAAGAGTTCATCTACCCTAAAATTTTCTCAAAGATTTTTGTTATGTTTTAAACCTTTTGACAATTTTGTTCCACCATTGCATTTGGTGGACAATCTTGTTTTAGGAGATTAAAGGGACGGGCGCGGGTCATCGTTTAGACCATAGTTGCAATAGTGTTAAATGTCTTTGGGCAATTTTCTTTAAAAGGGACTTGATCATTCATTTAAGCAACATTTTGAGGGACTATGACCATTTGATTGTTTATTTTACCCAAAGAAGTTCAACATGCAATATGGCCCAATTATTTGAA
Source organism: Vicia faba (assembly GCA_948472305.1). Lineage (NCBI taxonomy): Eukaryota > Viridiplantae > Streptophyta > Magnoliopsida > Fabales > Fabaceae > Vicia > Vicia faba. The sequence goes on from OX451740.1 coordinate 323,974,616, forward strand.
GGCAACAAAGTGGAGTACCCTAGGGGTGCAAGTGTGAGATGTGTTGTCCATTTTTCATGCTCATTTATCTTGTATTAGGTCCAACTATTTTGTTCATTTTTATTCGCATGCAAAACCCTAATTCTAGCATAGTATATTTAGAAAGCGATAAAAGTGCGAAATTTAAAATCCTATGCTATTACAACATAATAATATGGGGAGGGGGGTACAATGTTTCAAATGGGGATATTTAGACAAAAAATTGAATCTAAGCTATTACATCATTTTCTATGAATATTTACAAGATAAATAAATGTATAATTTAAATGGTAAATAAAACAAATATGCAAGAATGCAAAGGGAATTTTTATATGTATAAAAAAGTATTATTTATGTAAAATAAGAAAGAAAATAAAAACATTATAAAATATTATTTTTGGAGTATTTTTGAATTTAGGGCAAAAACCCTAATTCTATTAAATAAAAGATATCATTTATTAATATATACAATATTTATCATTTATACACAAAAAATAAAATAAGAAAAGAAATATATTTGTAAAAAAAATGATTTTTTGTAGTTTTTTGATTTTAATAAAATAAAATATGTATATTTTAGTATTTTATTCTAAGTGTATTAATAAACATATATATTTATATATTAATTTCTAGGTAGGTTTTACATATAAAAATGATAATATTTAATATAAAAATAAAAAAAAGGGATTTTTATACAAAATATTTTCAGGAAGTAAAAATAAAATAAAAGTGTATAGAAAGTATTTTTTTGTATTATCTCAATATTTTAAACAAAAAGTATATATATATATATATATATATATATATATATATATATATATATATATATATATATATATATATAATATATATATATATATATATATATATATATATATATATATATATATATATATATATATATATATATATATATATATATATATATATATATATATATATATATATATATATATATATATATTTATTTATTTATGTACAAACAAAAGAAATAATCAAATAAATATGCAATAAATTCAAAAAATGAGGGGAAAAATATTTTTATGTTTTTAATATGCTCAGAAAAAATAAATGAACCAATCAAAAAAAGTCAAAAGTCAAAAATATTAAAAATGAAGCAAATGGGCTCAAGGGTGCAAAACCAAAAAGGGTGGTGTGAAAAGTAACTCAGAAACAAGCCCAGCCCAAAATCACCTTTCTTCAACCTTTGAACAAAAATTGTTCAGAAAACGCGCGCCAAGAGCTCCACTTGAATGTCCTGATTCTTTGATTTTTTGAACAAACTTCCAACACAAAAAATGTTAAACATGAAACTACGATTCTAACCATATGCATAACTTGATCTAACTCTCTAAGATGAGGGAGAATTTCTCCTCCCCCAAATCCTAACCTAGTTTTTCTGCCATTTTCAAACTCCAAATTCTCACAACTCAAGCAAAAGAAATGAAAAGTAAAAGCATGGACATGTTCAGTGGCATGAGTAGAACCTTGTTTATTCACAAACTTAAGGCTAATGATGCATAATGAGAGAGATACGAGTTCACCAAAATACCTGTTCAGCTGAAGTTCTAACTGGCAAATGGGGAGCTTACAGTGCAAGATACTGGTTGGTATAGCTTCCTTGAGGTGTGGTGATGCTGTTCCAATATCTACTTTGCCTTGAGACACCTTGAACTGAGCTGTAGAACTTCAACTGCAAAATGGAAAAGTGAAAATGGTGGAACTTGTTAGAGGAGTTACAGGTCGTGTTTCAAGGCATGGTTAGCTTGTATAAGTGGTATGGAAGGTATGTGAACTGGTTTTGGCAAGAATGCTTGAGAGAAAAAGAAGTTGACACTCAAACTGCAGAGGCAACTCTGTTTTTGCAGTTTGATGGTGTTTTTTTGGTTTGATGATATTTGGGAGGTAAATGGCTCGTGCAATAGCTTGGTTATGATGTGTGTAATGTGTTTGATCACTTTGTTCTTGTGTTTCTAAGCTGATATGAAAGATGGTCCTAGCTATGCAATGTTTCTTAACCTTTAAGAAACAAAATGCAAGTTGGTGTTTTAGGTCAGTAGGGGACCTCTAATCCTGCTGCCAAACTTCTCTTGATCAGAGCAATTTGTTCATAATCTAGTGCCAAAGAGATTTGGTTTGTACTTGCTTGGTTTACCAATTGGACATAAAGTGAACTTTTGCAAAAATGGATAGTTTACTTTATCTAAAAATGGATTAAACTTGTATACAATACTTGTACTCATAGAATAACACTATGACACAATGAACAAGCATTAAATTATTGAGTGTAACTTGGTTTAAGGACCTGCAATCAAGGGCATGCTGGTTTTGAGAGGTTTGCATAACTTATGAACATGAAAAATGACCAATTCAAAAGTGAGTTTTTGCTATATTGTGAAATTCGATTCTCCCTAACCATGAGGTTGTTTGATGAGTTCTTGGACATTTTGGAAAGCTTGGAATGTGTAATACAATCCATCTTTGAAATGCAATTTTAAATTCCAAGTGGAAGTGTATGGAAAATGGCCTTGAAGTGGGGTAGAAAAACTTGTCAAAATAGATCAAAAATTCACTAAGTTAAGAATGGTTTAGTGCCCTTATTCAAAAATTTGTAACTTGAGATACAAGCTTCAAATGAGAAAACTTTGTGAATCAAAGTTGTAGATTAAGCAACAAGCTACAACTTTCATGTTTTGACTTTTGTTTAAATCCAAATGGATCATAGTGAAAAAGTGGGGCAAAGTTGGGAAAAAAATTAGGGTTTTTTATAACTTAGAAAAATTCTAAGTTATGAAAAATTCCATTTTAAACCCTAATTTGCATTTCTTGGTTTCTTGGTGAACAAGTTTCATGATTTGGAAAGTTTTTATGAAAAATGAATCTTGACTCTTGATTTTGACCAAAAAGTCAACATTTGACTTTTCAATATACAGTCAAAATTGATCAATTGACTGGGAAATTCAACTGTCAATCCTGTGTACTTGGGATCTTTTGAGTTTGTTGATCATGTCAAGATAATTCCATGGGGTCCTTGAGTCCATGTGTGAGCTTGGTTTGCCATTGGCTAGGTCAAACAGTCAAAAATTGCCTTTGTGCAGTCAAAACCCTAGAAATGACCATTTTGCTCTTTTGGTGATTTGATCAAGTTTCTTAGGGAATTGTGATCCAAACTTGATCAAATGGTTCATATGAGTTCATAATGTTGATGTGGGTCAAATTTCATGAGGTTTGACTGTTAATTGGCCACAGTTGACTTTTTCCCCAATACAGTTGATTTTTAAGTCAACTGTCCAACTAACTGGGCAAAACTTGGAATCAAGACTTGAAACTTGATATGGGTAAACTTGGGAGTCCAATATGAAGCATGAAAGTCATCTTGGGCATTTTAGGTCAAAACATCTTGGTGCAAACACAAACCCTAATTTGAGTCAACAATGCAAGGGGGGTCTTAAGCAGATGAAACCCTAACTGGATCTTGAGCTTCAAAGGCTTTGTGGTGAGAAATCAATGAGAAATGGGAGGGAAAATTTTGGGGTACAACAGTTGCCCCTGTTCAATCTTCTTAAATCCGAAGAGTTAGATTGGCAAGTTTTCCTTTCGTGACTCGAGGGTAAAAGGAGATTGGACACTAGAGTGCCCGGAAATTTGCACTTGTCAAAGCAATGGATGTGGGAATGGGCTTAGAGATGCCATTTGGAGATGGGCTTAACGATGCCATCTGGGAGAGTGATAGAAATCTTGTCGGGGATGGGCTTAGAGGTGCCATCTGGAAGGGAATATCAGGAAGGTGTCCAGGCTTGGGACCATCTCTGAACTGGGGGGTCTGAACAAGCAATAGATTGACATCCGTTGTTGGGAGGAATCTGTAAACTGTTTTCAGTGGTTTGGAGAAGAAACTGAACAAGCGATAGGTTAACATCCGTTACTTGGAGAACCCGTAAACTGTTTTCAGAAGTCTTGAAGTTGAATAAGCAATAGAGCAGCATCCGTTGTTGGGAAGCGTCCGTGAACTGTTTTCAGAAGTTGCATCTGAACAAGTCGATAGATTAACATCCGTTGTTGGGAAGAATCCATAAACTGTTTTCAGAAGTCTTGCAGAAGAATCTGAACAAGTGACAGGTTAACATTCGTTTACTTGGAGAACCCGTGAACTGTTTTCAGAAATCTTGAAATTGAATAAGCAATAGAGCAGCATCCGTTGTTGGGAAGCGTCCGTGAACTGTTTTCAGAAGTTGCATCTGAACAAGTCGATAGATTAACATCCGTTGTTGGGAAGAATCCATAAACTGTTTTCAGAAGTCTTGAAGAAGAATCTGAACAAGTGACAGGTTAACATCCGTTTACTTGGAGAACCCGTGAACTGTTTTCAGAAATCTTGAAGTTGAATGATTTTAGTCTGTCGACTGATCTTTCCTGAAAAGGTAAAAAGTTAGTTGTATGCAATGTTATGATGCATGATGCAATATACGTGACATCAATGTTTATGACATGAATGTGATGAATGCGCATGTAAGCTGACGAGCTATCTTGCTGAGGATAAATGAATCCGAGGTGGCTGAAGATAAAAGCATCTTGACTGCTGCCGGGGAAAATAAATCCTTGGCTGCTGCTGGGGAAGAGAATTCCTGATGACCTCTACCGGGGAGTTCCAATCTAATAGGCTCATGCTGGGGAGGTAAGATTGAGAATCTTCAGCTTGGTGGAAAGTAACTCTGGCGATCTCACTGGGAACTCCAGATTTCTCTTTCTAAGACTCTGTGGGGGAGAAGGCTCATTAGTATGGCTCTGCCGGGGATTGACAATTTGAAGTTTTAGCTCGGCTGGGGATACTGAAACTTAAACTCTGAGGGGAAATGAGTTCTGGAGGATCCTCTGGCTGGGGATAACAAGGATAAGCTCCTCGGGGGGTCATATTGATAAGTTGTGTTGGGAAACTCTTGATGAACTCCGCTGGGGATAGGAAGAATTCTGGCGAGTGCGATCTTCTGTGGCTGTTAGCTGAGGATAACCCAGTTATAAGCCTTTATGAGGAATAACTTTGAATAAAACTCGGGAGAGACGTTCGTGCTCTGCGGGGAAATACCTTCCAGAACCTTACTGGGGATAAGCTTCGAGAGCCTGCTGGAGATAAACCTCAGGGTTCACTAGGGATGTGGATTCCAAATCTCTTGGGGGGTTTCCTTCGAAAGGGTGTCAAGATATCCATCTGTACCTTCATCCTATCAATAATCCTTTTTCTTAGGTTCATTTAGGAAGTGATTATGTTTCAAATGCATATGCCTATTTAACAAAACATTGGACGTTTCTCAAAATAAAACAAATAGTGCAAGAGAAAAAGAAAAGGGAAATAACACAAATTTTTGGGAAGAGTATTTGTATTGATTTTCTTTGAGTATATTTGTACAAAGGAGACAATCATCCTAGTAAGAGGACTTTGTCGTAAATATTGAAAGATTTTATATAAAATAAAGGATGGCTATGTGAAATAATTCCATGGGATTCCGTTCCGCTATAGCTTTCACAACTCTGAATATCTGTCCATTCAATGCTTCGTTTGACGATGACTGGATTGATCAGAAGTCTGGAACTGGTTGATGAGGAGATTGTCTTTGAAGTGATCCGACGAGACATAGTCATACGCTTCAATTCCCTAACTTTTTCCTGAATCGCCCTTTCGGGTTTTCGATCCACCGGGAAACCCCTTTTTGCCCAAGCCGCCCTTTCGGGTTTTCGACTTGCCGGGTGTACAGATGTTTTTCGTTTTTATCCCTAATTTTTGCCTGAACCGCCCTTTCGGGTTTTCGGCTTGCCGGGTGTACAGATTTTTTTCGTTTTTATCCCTAATTTTTGCCTGAACCGCCCTTTCGGGTTTTTGGTTCACCGGGATGCCCATTTTTGCCCAAGCCGCCCTTTCGGGTTTTCGACTTGTCGGGTTATTTTATGCGTAGTATCTTTTGACTATGTCTGCGTTCGCAGGGTGCGGCAAATCGTCGCCGTCCATGGTGGTCAGAATCATTGCACCACCAGAAAATATGCTCTTGATCACAAATGGTCCTTCATATGTAGGAGTCCATTTGCCCCTGGGATCACTTTGCGGCAAGATAATCCGCTTGATTACGAGATCCCCGACTCGATACACTTGACGTCTGACTTTCTTATTGAAGGCCTTGATCATCCGCTTTTGATACGTCTGACCATGGCACATAGCAGCAAGTCGCTTCTCGTCGATCAGATTGAGTTGATCAAGTCGGGTCTGCATCCAATCATCTTCATTCAAACCTGCATCCTTCATGATTCTTAGAGAGGGGATCTGGACTTCCATAGGCAAAACAGCTTCCATGCCATAAACCAAAGAAAATGGGGTTGCCCCAGTTGAAGTACGTGTCGTCGTACGGTATCCATGCAGAGCAAACGGTAACATCTCATGCCAGTCTTTGTAAGTGACTGTCATTTTCTGAATGATCTTCTTAATGTTTTTGTTCGCAGCTTCAACAGCACCGTTCATCTTCGGCCGATAGGGAGATGAATTGTGATGATAAATCTTGAACTGTTCGCATAATGCAGTGATCATTGTGTTATTCAGATTTGTACCGTTGTCCATAATGATCCTGTCTGGGACACCATACCGACATATGAGATTTTGCTTGATGAAGTGGGAAACCACATTTTTGGTGACAGAGGCGAAGGAAGCTGCTTCGACCCATTTAGTGAAGTAGTCAATGGCAACTAGGATGAAGCGATGTCCATTGGAAGCCGTGGGCTTGATCTCTCCAATCATATCAATGCCCCACATTGCAAAGGGCCACGGAGCAGTCAGGACGTTGAGGGGAACCGGAGGAATATGAACTTTGTCAGCATAGACTTGACACTTGTGACAAGTACGGGAATGTTGATGGCAGTCAGCTTCCATGGTAGACCAGTAATAGCCTGCCCTTAGGATCTTCTTAGCCATTGTATGCCCGCTCAAGTGAGTGCCAAATGTGCTGCTGTGTATATCAGTCATGATCAACTCTGCTTCATCTTTATCCACACATCGGAGTAATACACAATCATGGCTTCGTTTGTAAAGGATGTCGTTGCTCAGGAAGAACTTAGCAGCGAATTTCCTTAAGAACTTCTTGTCATTTACGGAAGCTCCTTCAGGATAATCTCTAGTCTCGAGATACCTTTTGATTTCATGGAACCAAGGTTGTTCCACTACTTCTTCGGTATTAATCTCGTGGCAATGTGCCAGTTCATCCATTCTCTTGATGGTGATTTGGGGAGCCTCGTTTTCCCAATTGAGTTTAAACATGGAGGACATTGTGGCTAGAGCATCGGCTAACTGATTCTCTTCTCGCGGGAAATGCTCGAAGGTAATTTGCTCGAAATGCGGCAACAATGTCAGGACATGTTCTTTGTATGGGATAAGATTAGGATGTTTGGTATCCCAATCTCCTTTGATTTGGCTGATGACCAAAGCCGAGTCCCCAAATACGACCAAAGATTTGATCCCCAAGTCTATAGCAGCCTCGAGACCAAAGATGTAAGCTTCATACTCAGCCATGTTGTTTGTGCAGCTGAAACAAAGTCGGTCCGTGAAAGGAGTGTGACAACCTTCCGGAGAAATGAGTACTGCGCCAATACCATTTCCAAGTGCATTTGAAGCACCATCAAAGTACAGGGTCCATCGGGATCCCTTTTCGGGTCCGTCATACGGTCCGTCACTTTCAATGTTGTCCAAATTCATGATGTCCTCGTCTGGGAAGTCAAATCTCATGGGTTGATAGTCTTCGATAGCCTGATGAGCCAGATGGTCAGCTAGTACACTCCCTTTTATAGCTTTTTGGGTGGTGTACTCGATGTCATACTCGGTTAAGATCATTTTCCATCTAGCTATCCTTCCAGATAAAACGGGCTTCTCGAAGATATACTTGATAGGGTCCATTTTGGATATCAACAAAGTAGTATGAGTCAGCATATACTGTCTTAGTCGGCGAGCCGCCCATACCAAAGCGCAGCAAGTTTTCTCGAGCAGTGAGTAGCGAGTCTCACAGTCGGTAAACTTTTTACTAAGGTAATAAATAGCATGCTCTTTTCGACCAGACTCGTCATGCTGGCCCAAAACACAACCCATTGAGTTATCCAAGACGGTCAAATACATGATCAATGGTCTTCCTTCGACGGGTGGCATCAGAATAGGAGGTTCTAGCAAATACTCCTTGATTCTATCAAAAGCAGCTTGACAATCGTCGTTCCATTCCACTACCTGATCTTTTTTCAAGAGTTTGAAAATTGGCTCACAGGTAGAAGTCAGATGTGAGATGAATCTGGCAATATAGTTTATGCGCCCCAAGAATCCTCTAACCTCCTTTTCAGTACGGGGAGCAGGCATCTCTTGTATTGCTTTCACTTTTGCCGGATCGACTTCAATGCCTTTGTTGCTTACAATGAATCCCAGGAGTTTACCAGACCTAACTCCAAAAGTGCATTTACTTGGATTCAGCCTGAGCTTGTATTCTTTTAACCTGGCAAACAGTTTCTCCAAATGCTCAAGGTGCTCTTCCTCTGTTTGTGATCGAGCTATCATATCGTCTACGTAAACTTCAATCTCATGATGTATCATGTCATGAAATAAAGCTACCATGGCGCGTTGATAAGTTGCCCCGGCGTTCTTCAGCCCGAACGGCATCACTTTGTAACAGAAAGTGCCCCATTGTGTAACAAAAGTTGTTTTCTCCATATCCTCGGGAGCCATTTTGATTTGATTGTAGCCCGAGAATCCGTCCATGAAGGAAAACACTTTATGCTGAGCCGTATTGTCGATCAAGATGTCAATATAAGGTAACGGGAAATCATCTTTAGGGCTGGCCCTATTCAAATCCCGGTAGTCCACACACATTCTGACTTTGCCATCTTTCTTAGGTACTGGCACAATGTTAGCGACCCATTGAGGATAGGACGTAACAGCCAGGAAGCCAGCATCGAATTGCTTCATTACTTCTGCTTTGATCTTTTCGGACATGTCAGGCCTCATTCGGTGAACTTTTTGTTTGATTGGTGGACAGTCTTCTCTTGTGGGGAGACGGTGAACCACGATGTCTGTATCTAGACCCGACATGTCTTCATAGGACCAAGCGAATATTTCAACATACTCATTCAGCAACTGTATCAGGCGTTCCTTGACTCTTGGTTCCAGGTTGGCACCCACTTGCACCTCCTTCCGATTCTCCTCGGTTCCCAAGTTAACAGCTTCCAATGGTTCTTCATGCGGTAAGATGGCCCTTTCCTCTTGTTGCAGAAGTCTGGCTAGTTCCCCGGGTACTTCACAACCTTCGTCATCTTCATATTCGGCTAGATTGACCAGATCTTCAGAGTTATTGAAAGATACAACAGAATAGTCACCTATGGAATCTGGAGTGGATGGGTACCTGCATTGGTGAGTGTGGGTGTGTGTAAGGGATAGCCATCCTTAAACAAAAAATGCAAAAGGAAAGAAAATGAACATAAGCAGTTTATCAAATGAAAAACGTCCAATGAATCATTAAACATGGCATATGAATATGAAAAATAGTCAAAACCCTTACAAGTGGACCTACATGCCCCGAGCAAGGCAGGAGGTGAAAAGATAGTGTACGGATTGTTTGAAAGTAAAATATTACATACCAAATAAGAAATGTTTAACAGATAAATTACTGATGAATAAAAGTGATGGGGACAAAGTCTTTAGCCTCCCAATTGCTCAATCCTCCTCTGACAGTTGGATAAATCCACTCTTCAATGTTGCTTTCCTTGTCTTCATCTTCCAGGGCGTTGATTCTGTAAGGAGAAATTTTGACTGGCGCTCTTTCAATCTTTGACTGGCGCATAGCTTTCTGGCCAGCGACTGTGAAACCTAATCCAAACTTGTCAGTCTTGTGCGGAAAGTCGGGTAACTGCCCCCACGCTGAATTCTTCCCTTCTTTGATTGCGGCTCTTGCATCCTCCAGAGATGCCATCCTGGCCATCTGTCTTGGTGCCTCAGCTGTCAACTTTGTTACTGCTATTTCAGGAAGAACTTCTTCGAAATGTTGAAACAACGTCTCAATGAACTCTCCTTCAACCTCCACATACCGGAAAGAATTTAAATGTCTAATCATGTACTCTTCTTTGCCGTGGACAGTGATGATCTTTCCCTTGACAAGATACTTCAGCATCTGATGCAAGGAGGAGGTGACTGCCCCAGCATGGTGTATCCAAGGTCTACCCAGCAGGCAGGAGTATGATGGACGGATGTCCATTACATAGAAAGTGGATTTAAACACCTCAGTACCTATCTTGATGGGAATTTCCACCTCTCCATGGACCATTCTCTTCGACCCATCGAAAGCTCTGACGACAATATCACTCGGCTTCAAATCCAACCCTTCGCAATCTAGCCGGTCCAAGGCCTTCTTAGGCAAAACATTCAGCGACGACCCGGTATCAACCAAAACATGTGCAAGGGTGGTTCCGCGACACTCGATTGAAATATGCAAAGCATCATTGTGGTTTCGGCCTTTAGGGGTCAGGTCGGCATCAGAAAAACCTAATCCATTGTCCGTAGTCAGGCTAGCCACGCAATGTTGAAATTGGTCCGCAGAGGTTTCCTGGGGCACATGAGCTGCCTTCAGAAACTTAATCAAAGCTTGAGCGTGCGCTTCTGAGCAAAGCAATAGTGCCAGCATGGAGATCTTGGAGGGGGTTTGCCCCAACTGTTCCACCACATCGTAATCACTTCTCTTGATTATCCTCAAAATCTCGTCCATTTCTTTCTTGGATGCTTTCGGGATCACCAAGGGTTGAGCCCTCGTCCTGACGGGCTCATCCTGTATTCCCTTTCCTTTATCAGCAATGGTAGGAGAGACAGCACTAGGAACAACAACTTCTTCAATCAAAGGGGTTCTAGCGGAGAGTTTTACTGGTGCAGGGATGACTTCTTTAGCTGATGAGGGTCCAAAGACTTCTCTTGGAGGGGCAATCTCTGGAGAAAATATTCTCCCGCTCCTGGTGATTTTGCTAGTGCCCGCAATGTTACTAATGTTGGTTTCTTCCTCATCTGAACTTTCTTCAATTACCCCGATTTGCTTGATACCATGGTAGTAGATGTCACCGCCATAGTTCCAAGGTATCGACTTCTCAGAAACATAGGGAACATGCCCTGGCATCGTTATCTTTAAAGGAAAAAATTTCGCAGCTGGTGTAATCTTAACTGGCTTTTTGACGGCCTTGGAAAGATTGGCGTGAATGGTTATGATTGAGACATTTTCAACATGAACTGGAACAGCAGAGACTTTTTCGAACAAAATTTGTCGGCTATCCATAAGGCCTTGGATGCCTTTCTTTAATAGCGGACAATCAAACGGCAGAGAGTGGCAACAGTAGCAGTCTTCTTTACATCCCGGGAAGATCCCGACCCTTAACAAATTCAACTTAATGGTTAGCAGTGGAGTAGTCAGATCACTGACGTCAGCAACATACAAATCCTCCTCAATGGCATTGATATTTCGGCCGTGCTTTGGCATAGGTGCAGATATCACATTAGGCTTCTCTGGAGCGTCAAACTCTACTTCCTTAGCCTCTATCAGGTCTTGGATTTTATGCTTGAGTGCCCAACAATCATTGGTGTCGTGTCCAACACTGTCTGAATGATAGGCGCATTTAGCATTGGCATGATAATGCGGGGAGGACGTATTCACATTCTTTGGCGCCTCCTTGATGGTGGCAAGATTCAACTTCAATAGATGGGGAAGCACTTGCGCTGGAGTCATATTAATACGGGTGAACTTCCGTTGTGGCCTTTCCACCCGTTGCTGATTTGGTCTGGACTGGTTATAGCGAGGCTGCTCACTTGGAGTGTTTTGAATCATTACGGCCCCCACAGTTGGCCGACGCTCCATCTTCCATGCTCTTCTCTGAGAATATACCATAGCTGTCTTCTTCTTAAAAGGTTTCTTCTCAACACTTGCAGCAACACCCTTCTGAATCTTTCCTGACTTGATGCCAGCCTCTATTCTTTCGCCGGTTAGGATCAAATCGGTTAACCCTGCGGAAGAGTTACCAATTAGATGATTGAAAAATGGCCCAGACAGGGTCCCAAGAAACATATCAACGAGTTCACGGTCGGTTAAAGGAGGCTGCACCCTGCCAGCCAAATCCCTCAATCTTTGTGCATATTCTTTGAATCCCTCACTTGTTCCTAGTGACATACCCTGAAGTTAGGTACGAGTAGGAGCAAGATCAGAATTATACTGGTATTGTTTGTAGAAAGCGGTGGCCAAATCTTCCCAATTTCTGACACTGGTTCCTTCTAGCTGATAAAACCACTCCAACTGGGCTCCCGATAGGCTGTCTTGAAAGAAATGAATCCAGAGATTTTTATCGGCCGTATAGGGTTGAATTTTTCTCACGTAGGACCTGAGATGCATTTTGGGACAGGACAGCCCATCATACCTCACAAACACTGGCACTTTGAATTTTGGGGGAATCACAATTCCGGCGACCAAACCCATGTCTTCAAAATCCAAACCTGGTACCCTTTGCAATTCCATGGCAGCCAATCTGTCTTCTAAACCCTTGTACTTATCATCAGCTGGAGGGTATTGCTGGTCAGAATAATCTTCATCCTCTTCAACTTCTTCCTCCTCCGCATCAGACTCGGAAGGCACCGCAACTCGATCTCTCTTACTAGTTCCTTCATCAGAAGTAGGAGGAAATTCAAGCACTCTCCGAGCTTCTCTGTCAAATCTTCTCCCCAAAGTAGCCACTCCGACCCTCTTTTTCTTCTTCACTGGGTCCTTATTCTCCAAATGAGTCTTGATATCCTCTTGACTTTTGATCAAAGTCATCAAGAGTTGCTGGAACTGTGCATTCTGGGCTTGTAGGTCTTTGACTGTTTGCTCGAGATCCATCCTACTGAAATAAACAGCAGATAGATAAGGAAACCTGGAGTGAGACCTGCTTATGCACATGATGAATGGTATGCTGATGTATGCAATGCATTCAAGGATTTAGGACATTCAAAATTGTTTCAGACAAAGAAGAACGCACGTCATATTAATAAGAAGAAATTTGTTAGTACATAAATGCCCCATGGGCCAAATGTTACAAAATAAACTTCTCAAGGCAGAAACACATTGCGCATCCTCTTTGGTGCGATGTAGGTGTTGAGGGCCTCTTGCTCGTGGAGTCGGCGGGTAAGTTCTAGAACCTTCTTTTCACTGGCGTAGTAGCTAGCTTCAAAAGTGTTCCGTTCCTCCTTGAGCTGAATCCAACTTTTCTGCATTTCCTCCCACGATGTAGGCATGTCTGGATGTAGGATGGTGTAGGGAACCTCTCCTTCATTGACGGGCTCTTTAATCACTGGGAGTACATGAGGATAAGGCATCATTAGACTTTGGGCTCGGGCTCGTACCCACTTGAGATAGGGCTCAAGAGGGATGGAGTTCTTGTGTCCCAGAGTCTTGCTATCAACCTTGTTGAGTTTTCCCCAAGCTCTGATGAATCTTTGGCGAAGTCCTTGCGCATCGTTGTCGAAGTCAAAAACTAGGCTAGGAATCAACATATCATGCGGGTCATCCCTTCGTGCATATCCAAATTGCCTCAATGCTAGGCAAGGGTTGTAGGTGATACCCCCTCAAATTCCAAGTAAAGGAACATTAGGGAATTCTCCGCAACGATCGACAATGATGACATTTTCTCTGGACCGAGAACACCAATGCACATCAGAATGAGTAAGAGTCATCAACCGTTGAGACCACCTTGTACCTTGGTCATTCTTCAAGACAGATTGTGGAAGGTGCGAAATAAACCACCTTGTAAGGATAGGAGTATAGCACATGAGAACACCCCTCTTTCTCATTGTTCGTGTGTAAAATGAGTGAAGGATGTCCCCAAGCAATGTTGGTATTGGATTTCTGGACAAGAAGACTTTGACGGCGTTGACATCTACCAATTGGTCAGGATTTGGGAACAAGACCAACCCATAGATAAGGAGTGCCACAATCTCTTCAAAGGCTTGTAGGTCCAATGAGTTCCAACATTCTTGTGCCTTCTCAAACAAGAATTTTGCTAAGAATCCTTTGACGCCACTTCTGGTTTCCCAATGCCCCTTGATGTCGGATGGTTGTAGATGTAATGCTCGAGCAACATCTTCCGGCTTTGGTTCCTTTTCCGTACTGTTGAAGGGTAGTTGATTAAGGATAGGGATTCTTAGGAGTTGAGAAAACTCCTCCAAAGTGGGTACCAACTGATAATCAGGGAAAGTGAAGCAGTGGTGAAGAGGGTCAAAGAACTGGAATAGCACTTTCATCATGTCTTCTTCAATGTTGGTGTTGACTAGGCTGAGCAGTCTACCATGTCTTTCACTGAAGGATGAATTCTCCGGAATTCTTGAGGTGATCTCCTTGAGTTTAGGAGAGATTCTCACAAGGTTGACTTGAATGGTATTTCTGCAAGGGATTTCCATGTCCTACAAAACAAGAACAAAGATGAAGATCCAAAACCCTTGAAATGGTTAGTGAATGCATATGATGTTTTATGATGTTTATGATGTATGCACAAAACATATGTACAAGCAAATCACACCAAACCCTAATTTCAGGCTTGCATGGGGTTTCATAGGTAAGTACCCTCTTGAGTGTAGTTGGCTTAAAAACCTGTCCTATAAATAGTAACCGGGTTCTAAGGAGCTCAATATCACTGGATTGTTTTCAATGTTCATTGTTTTGGTTTAGCCACTTAACTAGCGACCAAAATATTCCAAGAAAACAACCCTCAATGAGTGTAGTATCGAGTATCTACCAACTTCGGACTGCACCAAAGCCGGTCATCTCACTACCCCTAATAAAAGGCCAAGATGGTCAAGTAAGGTTCTAGGTCATTAGTGCTTAGTGACATCACTCAGCGGCCCCGTACTCTCCTTGATTGAACTCAAGGGTTACCGGTACTCACAAATATGTCGCACTAATATAGCTATTGCTTAGACCGTGTCGGTATACCCCACACAGTTTCCACAACGTATTGCTATCTATGAATGTTCCCCCAAAATCCGGGTGGAGGATTGTAAACCCAAACAATAGGGCCAAAGTATAAAGCAAGCAAATCAAACAATTAGTCATGCAAAGGGGGTGATCTAAGCCCTAAGGTTACTCCACTTTTAAAAATTGTCCCCAGCAGAGTCGCCAGTTCTGTGATACGGTGGGAGAACTGACTAGTGTTTTGCGTTTGTTTTCGCAAATGTTTCGGTTGAGCAAGAGTCGCCACCAACTTTTTATTTTATCCTAAGGAAAGGTTTAAAAAGCACAGCAAAAACCTTTGAGATTTTTCTTGGGTTCGGGGAATAGATTATAGAAGGGGAAGGTATTAGCACCCTTCTATCCATGGTTATCCATGGGCTCTTAGGTACTTGCTTAGATCAACTTGCCTTGGTTTTCAATTGTTTGAAATGGTGCTTTATGTATGGTTTTGAAAGTGTTTTGAAAATATGCCTTGTATAGGCTACCCTTGTAACAATTCTTTACTCGAATGTTTTACAAAAGGTGTTTTGTCTTTTAAAAAGATGTTTCAAGGTTTTTTGAAAGTTTATTTTGAAAGTGTTTGTGAAGTGGGTTTTGAAACAAGGCAAGTGTTTTCTTTGAAAGTTGACAAGTACTTAAGAGTTCATCTACCCTAAAATTTTCTCAAAGATTTTTGTTATGTTTTAAACCTTTTGACAATTTTGTTCCACCATTGCATTTGGTGGACAATATTGTTTTAGGAGATTAAAGGGACGGGCGCGGGTCATCGTTTAGACCATAGTTGCAATAGTGTTAAATGTCTTTGGGCAATTTTCTTTAAAAGGGACTTGATCATTCATTTAAGCAACATTTTGAGGGACTATGACCATTTGATTGTTTATTTTACCCAAAGAAGTTCAACATGCAATATGGCCCAATTATTTGAAGGCAACAAAGTGGAGTACCCTAGGGGTGCAAGTGTGAGACGTGTTGTCCATTTTTCATGCTCATTTATCTTGTATTAGGTCCAACTATTTTGTTCATTTTTATTCGCATGCAAAACCCTAATTCTAGCATAGTATATTTAGAAAGCGATAAAAGTGCGAAATTTAAAATCCTATGCTATTACAACATAATAATATGGGGAGGGGGGATCAATGTTTCAAATGGGGATATTTAGACAAAAAATTGAATCTAAGCTATTACATCATTTTCTATGAATATTTACAAGATAAATAAATGTATAATTTAAATGGTAAATAAAACAAATATGCAAGAATGCAAAGGGAATTTTTATATGTATAAAAAAGTATTATTTATGTAAAATAAGAAAGAAAATAAAAACATTATAAAATATTATTTTTGGAGTATTTTTGAATTTAGGGCAAAAACCCTAATTCTATTAAATAAAAGATATCATTTATTAATATATACAATATTTATCATTTATACACAAAAAATAAAATAAGAAAAGAAATATATTTGTAAAAAAAATGATTTTTTGTAGTTTTTTGATTTTAATAAAATAAAACATGTATATTTTAGTATTTTATTCTAAGTGTATTAATAAACATATATATTTATATATTAAGTTCTAGGTAGGTTTTACATATAAAAATGATAATATTTAATATAAAAATAAAAAAAAGGGATTTTTATACAAAATATTTTCAGGAAGTAAAAATAAAATAAAAGTGTATAGAAAGTATTTTTTTGTATTATCTCAATATTTTAAACAAAAAGTATATATATATATATATATATATATATATATATATATATATATATATATATATATATATATATATATATATATATATATATATATATATATATATATATATATATATATATATATATATATATATATATATATATATATATATATATATATATATATATATATATATATATATATATATATATATATTTATTTATTTATGTACAAACAAAAGAAATAATCAAATAAATATGCAATAAATTCAAAAAATGATGGGAAAAATATTTTTATGTTTTTAATATGCTCAGAAAAAATAAATGAACCAATCAAAAAAAGTCAAAAGTCAAAAATATTAAAAATGAAGCAAATGGGCTCAAGGGTGCAAAACCAAAAAGGGTGGTGTGAAAAGTAACTCAGAAACAAGCCCAGCCCAAAATCACATTTCTTCAACCTTTGAACAAAAATTGTTCAGAAAACGCGCGCCAAGAGCTCCACTTGAATGTCCTGATTCTTTGATTTTTTGAACAAACTTCCAACACAAAAAATGTTAAGCATGAAACTACGATTCTAACCATATGCATAACTTGATCTAACTCTCTAAGATGAGGGAGAATTTCTCCTCCCCCAAATCCTAACCTAGTTTTTCTGCCATTTTCAAACTCCAAATTCTCACAACTCAAGCAAAAGAAATGAAAAGTAAAAGCATGGACATGTTCAGTGGCATGAGTAGAACCTTGTTTATTCACAAACTTAAGGCTAATGATGCATAATGAGAGAGATACGAGTTCACCAAAATACCTGTTCAGCTGAAGTTCTAACTGGCAAATGGGGAGCTTACAGTGCAAGATACTGGTTGGTATAGCTTCCTTGAGGTGTAGTGATGCTGTTCCAATATCTACTTTGCCTTGAGACACCTTGAACTGAGCTGTAGAACTTCAACTGCAAAATGGAAAAGTGAAAATGGTGGAACTTGTTAGAGGAGTTACAGGTCGTGTTTCAAGGCATGGTTAGCTTGCATAAGTGGTATGGAAGGTATGTGAACTGGTTTTGACAAGAATGCTTGAGAGAAAAAGAAGTTGGCACTCAAACTGCAGAGGCAACTCTGTTTTTGCAGTTTGATGGTGTTTTTTTGGTTTGATGATGTTTGGGAGGTAAATGGCTCGTGCAATAGCTTGGTTATGATGTGTGTAATGTGTTTGATTACTTTGTTCTTGTGTTTCTAAGCTGATATGAAAGATGGTCCTAGCTATGCAATGTTTCTTAACCTTTAAGCAACAAAATGCAAGTTGGTGTTTTAGGTCAGTAGGGGACCTCTAATCCTGCTGCCAAACTTCTCTTGATCAGAGTAATTTGTTCATAATCTAGTGCCAAAGAGATTTGGTTTGTACTTGCTTGATTTACCAATTGGACATAAAGTGAACTTTTGCAAAAATGGATAGTTTACTTTATCTAAAAATGGATTAAACTTGTATACAATACTTGTACTCATAGAATAACACTTTGACACAATGAACAAGCATTAAATTATTGAGTGTAACTTGGTTTAAGGACCTGTAATCAAGGGCATGCTGGTTTTGAGAGGTTTGCATAACTTATGAACATGAAAAATGACCAATTCAAAAGTGAGTTTTTGCTATATTGTGAAATTCGATTCTCCCTAACCATGAGGTTGTTTGATGAGTTCTTGGACATTTTGGAAAGCTTGGAATGTGTAATACAATCCATCTTTGAAATGCAATTTGAAATTCCAAGTGGAAGTGTATGGAAAATGGCCTTGAAGTGGGGTAGAAAAACTTGTCAAAATAGGTCAAAAATTCACTAAGTTAAGAATGGTTTAGTGCCCTTATTCAAAAATTTGTAACTTGAGATACAAGCTTCAAATGAGAAAACTTTGTGAATAAAAGTTGTAGATTATGCAACAAGCTACAACTTTCATGTTTTGACTTTTGTTTAAATCCAAATGGATCATGGTGAAAAAGTGGGGCAAAGTTGGGAAAAAAATTAGGGTTTTTTATAACTTAGAAAAATTCTAAGTTATGAAAAATTCCATTTTAAACCCTAATTTGCATTTCTTGGTTTCTTGGTGAACAAGTTTCATGATTTGGCAAGTTTTGATGAAAAATGAATCTTGACTCTTGATTTTGACCAAAAAGTCAACATTTGACTTTTCAATATACAGTCAAAATTGATCAATTGACTGGGAAATTCAACTGTCAATCCTGTGTACTTGGGATCTTTTGAGTTTGTTGATCATGTCAAGATAATTCCATGGGGTCCTTGAGTCCATGTGTGAGCTTGGTTTGCCATTGGCTAGGTCAAACAGTCAAAAATTGCCTTTGTGCAGTCAAAACCCTAGAAATGACCATTTTGCCCTTTTGGTGATCTGATCAAGTTTCTTGGGGAATTGTGATCCAAACTTGATCAAATGGTTCATATGAGTTCATAATGTTGATGTGGGTCAAATTTCATGAGGTTTGACTGTTAATTGGCCACAGTTGACTTTTTCCCCAATACAGCTGATTTTTAGGTCAACTGTCCAACTGACTGGGCAAAACTTGGAATCAAGACTTGAAACTTGATATGGGTAAACTTGGGAGTCCAATATGAAGCATGAAAGTCATCTTGGGCATTTTAGGTCAAAACATCTTGGTGAAAACACAAACCCTAATTTGAGTCAACAGTGCAAGGGGGGGTCTTAAGCAGATGAAACCCTAACTGGATCTTGAGCTTCAAAGGCTTTGTGGTGAGAAATCAATGAGAAATGGGAGGGCAACTTTTGGGGTACAACAACAATCAATACACAATTCACACTTGCACCCCTAGGGTAATCCCACTTGTTGCCTTCCAAAATGGGCCATGTTACATGTTGAGTGTCTTTGGCAAAACAAAAACAAATCAAATGATCATAGTCCCTCGATGACGCTTTCTCAAGTTGCCTAAAAAATGATCAAGTCCCTTGAAGGAAAAATTTCCAAAGACACTTGGCACTATTGCATTCATGGTCTAAACGATGACCCGCGCCCGTCCCGTTAACATCCTAACACAAGATTGTCCACCAAATACAATGGTGGAACAATATTGTTAAAAGGGTTAAAACATAGGAAAGATCTTTGAGAAATTTAGGGTAGATAGCTCTTGGTTACTTGACCAACTTGCAAAACAAATCCTTGCCTACTTTCAAAACACACTCCACAACACAACTTTCAAAACAACTTTCAAAAAACATTGAAACATCTTTTCAAAAAGACAAACGCCTTTGTAAAACATTCGAGTAAAGAATTGTTACAACGGTTGCCTAGACAAGGCATCTTTTTCAAAACATTTTCAAAACCACACACACAAAGCACCATTTCAAACAATTAAGAAGCAAAGGCAAGTGATCTAAGCAAGTAACTAAGAGCCCATGGATAACCATGGATAGAAAGGGTGCTAATACCTTCCCTTTCTATAATCTACTCCCCGAACCCAAGAAAACATCTCAAAGGTTTTTCCTGTGCTTTTTAACCTTTCCTTAGGATAAAATAAAAAGTCGGTGGCGACTCTTGCTCAACCGAAACATTTGCAAAAACAAACGCAAAACCTCAAGTCAGTTCTCCCACCGTATCACAATTGCCCTTTCGGGTTTTCTATCCACTGGGATAATTTTTTGTTTATATGCCCCTAATTTTTTCCTGGATCTCCCTTTAGGGTTTTCGATCCACCGGGACACTCTTTTTTTTGTCTAAGTCGCCCATTTAGGGTTCGAGCTTAGCGAGCTTTTTATACATAGTATTTTTTTTACTGCATCTTAGTTTTCCGGATGTGGTAGTTCTTCCCCATCCCTTATTGTGAGGATAAGACCACCACCGGAGAATGCTATTTTGACTATGTATGGACTTTTGTAGTTAGGTGTCCATTTACCACATGAGTCGAGGCGAGGTAGTAGAATCTTCTTGAGCACCGGATCATGTTGTGGATCATGTTGTGGTTCATCTTGTGCAGTACACTGTTACTTTGAAAGAATTCCGAGGCTACTTTCCGTAGAGTTCGTTTGTCGATGCTAGAGGAATTTTCTGGATGTTCTTGTTTTTCCAGGTACTTCTTGATGTCATAAAACCAGGGCTTGTCGTTCGGTATTTCTTTGATAGCAAGACAATGTGCGGGCTCTTCGAAGTGTCTGCTTGTGATGTGCAGTTTGTGATTCAGCCAGGTTATTTTGAACATACCTGAGAGAGTTGCTAGAGTGTCTGCCATTTTATTTTATTTTCGTGGGATATGGTTGAAAGTGATCTCTATAAGTTCCGCAACCAACTTTAAAACATGATCCCGATAGGGAACCAGTTTTGGATGTTTAGTATCCTATTCGCTGCTGACTTGGTATATGGCTTGTGAGCATTCTTTGGAGAAGCCAAAACTTCCCCTATATCGTGCCCCAGTACATTTGAAGCCCCATCGAACGTGAGTATCCAACGTTCCCCTAGCTCGGGTCCTTTGTCAAGTCCTGATATTTCGTATTTGCTTATTTTTACAGCAATGTCTGTATCTAACCTTGGTCTGTTTCTGTAGGAACAAGCAGATATGTGAATTAACTTGATCAACTTCTTTGTGGCTCCGCTCTAACATTTCCCCTTAGTTTGGTTTCTTCTAAATCTTCCCCTGTGCTCAGATTAATGGTTTTAATAGCCTCTTGATACGATTGTATGTTGTCAGCCTTTCATTCTATTTCCCTCGCCCTTTCCTCAAAAAGTTCAAGATCTCCATCATCTTCTTCTTCAGCTTGGTTGATAGGAGCATCAAAATTATATCGGGTCGCAATAGTAGCATTATCAGTGGTTTTGGGCATGGATTTGCACCATTATCATGTTTTGGTGCAAATTTTAGTATATGAATATTTGAAAATACATATGCGGAGAAAGTATTGCCATTTTTAAATTTACAGAATAAATACAAGAGAAAGACAAGGATCTTAATTGAAAATAAAATATAACTTTTATTGATCATAAATATTGTCTGAAACAAAACGAGAAACCCTTACAAGCAACCCATATGCCTTGGGCTTGACATAGGTTCTTTTTAAAACAAGAAAAATTACTTAGGAAAGAAAAAGATCTCGGGAATCTCCACGGAGGTCCATCTTTTGAGTTATTATCCTGGGGCGCATTATCGGACGAAGTCAGTTGCCCCTTTGGTGTCGACTTTGTTGGATATCTTCGCCACATGTCTGCCATGCTCTATTCCCTTGTTGACAAAGGTCTCTTGGATCGGAGGAAACCTTGCTTTACCCTTCAGAGTAGCTACATATTTTTCTTCAGGGTATGGTCTGAATTGGAGTATCCCCTGGTCTACTGGCTTTTGTAGCATTCTTTTGAAGGCTTCATTATGTTCCAACAAGAACCCATATTCGAACAGATACTCCTTCAACAAGTTGATTGAGGTTTTTGCTTGTCTGGTTTCCCCAAAGTTAATGACTACTTCAATTGAATTTGTTGTCAGCCCATCGTGCGGAGGAATAGGTTTTGATTTGATGTTAGGTTTCTCAAAAGTGATGTCTTGAGATTCTAAGAAATCTCGGACCTTATGCTTGAATTTCCAACATTGCTCTATGGTATGTTCAGGAGAATTAGTGTGATACTCACATATGGAGTTGGCATTGTACTTTCGCGGGAGCGGCCTGGCTGGGGGAGCCAGAGGCTTGAGTTCCACCAAGGATGCCTTAACCAGCTATTGTAATAACTGGCTAGGTGGCATGGGGAGTGGATCAAAATTTCTTTGTGGCCTTCTGCCTTGCTGCTGTCCTTGTGGGATCATTAATGGTTGTTGTACCCTTGGTTGTGATGCTACAACATTAATTTCTCCCTTTTTTCCTTTGGGGAAGTTTGAAGCAGTCCTTCTTGAATTGTGGGGTCTTGCTTCTGGATCTTTTCTTAGTTGGTGACCGCTTGATGCACCAATCATTTGAGCTACTTCTTCGAAAGCTGCCCTGGGAATCTGGTCTTGTTTGTCAATAAAGTTCTTTAGGGCTAGGAGAACTTGACTTAGATATCCTTTAAACGAACTCACATCACCTTTGACTTGGTCTAGATCTTCCTTGAATGCAGCCTGGTTTTCCTTGATCTGTTCCAGGGTTCTTTGTTGATAAGCCCTTGTTTGATATGGCGGCCAAGGAGGTGGTGATCTTCTTCTACCCATGTCTTAACTGGAGATACTTTTTTTTGAAAAATCGAGATGAGTTTTGATATGATATGCAGGTGTTTATGAATGCATGCATGCGTACGATTATGTATGAACATGAGCGGGGTTAAATGTCTTATTCACTTGGGTATATATTTATCTTTCGCTTATTTTTTATTCGGTGACCAGCTTAAAAATAGGTACGCAGACGAGATATGGAAACATAATGCCTTTATTGAAGATAACATAATTCAAATAATGAAAAATATTACGATCTTAAACCAAAACTTGTTTGCATGAAATTAAGCAAAGGGAAATAAGTCTTCTAGGTGTGCCTGTAGATGTCTTCTCTTGAAACCGTCCACCTTTGCTTGACAAAGCTTGAGAAAGTCTTCAGTACATTATTTCCCTTTTGTGGCTTTGATTTCAGACATGTTTGGAGCATTGGCGCGAACAAGTTGTTTCCTTTGGTATCCCTTTTTAAATACATTCACCGAGATCTTGATTTTATTATTATCTTTGTTGTACCCCCTATGAATAAGACAAATAAAAAGAAATAGGTGACGAATATATGAAATGTATGACAAATATATGAAATGTATGAATGCATAGGTGTAGGGTTGAGTGACGGGAATTTTGTGATAAGTACCCCTATAAGCTAGGGATGTATAGTGATGGGGTTTTTGTGATAAGTACCATTAGAAGGTAGGCTCCTTAATTTTGACCTATGGTTGGTTTACCCTCCCAAAAGGTGGCTTCCTTAAGGGTGTCATGAATAACCCCAGAGGGAAAAGGCACAAGGGCCTCCCTTAGGTGGAGCCTCTTTACGGACCAAGACTTCCGTCTCAAAGTCGTGAAAGGTCTCGTCATGAGATTTTAGGTTAAGGTTGTTACAAAGAGTCATGGATGGCCTTCCAAATTCCTACTCGTCAAGAGAATATCTCTCGATAAGTATTCCTTTTTCGGAAGTTCTTCGACTCTAGGCGAAGTCGTCACATAAACTTGCAGGGATGATGTACCTCCTAAGCTAATAGACGGACCTTCTTTCTAAGGATTATTGAAAATATTTTGAGAAATAAAAAATCCCGCCACCCAGTATATATGATGATAAATAATAGATAATATTTAAATAAATGCAATAAATAAATAATGTAATAAATAAATAAAGTATTAAAAACCCCAAAGCAAAAAACCCTAAAACCTAAACTTGAAGTCCCCAGCAGACTCGCCAGCTGTTGCGGCTGGTTTTTAAATCAAGAGTTGCCACTATCAGTTTTTATCCTAGGGAAGGGAATCTAATAGGAAACCCTAATTCGCAGACATAGATTCTAGGTTTCAGACTTCATTAGAAGAAAAAAAAGGTGTTAGACACCTTTCATCTACCTTGTTCACAAGGATACTAAGTTTTAGGTTTAGGTTCGTGTAAAATAGGGTTTTAAATTTTAATTAGGGGAAAGGGTTTAAATATTTTTATAGGGGAACTCGGTATGATTTTTGTCGTATGCCAACGTATCCTCTTATGAGGAATCAGAGTCTCAATTCGTAGTTCGTATAGGGTTGGTGTTTTTTATGGGTTACAAATGTACTTTGAATCACTTCACATTTTGGCCGGGAGTAGTGATTGCAGAGATTTTGGCTAAATCCGCGGTAAATCAAAATCTGTTTGAAACCCTTTTGTAAAAAAAGCATTTGATTAGATTAGTTTGTTGCGAAAAATAGTTTGAGATAGGTTAGTATTTTTTAATCGTGTTAATTGTAAAAATTCTTGTTAATGCATGAGTAAAAATATTTAATGCAAATAATATAGTAAAATAATATATGCAATTTTGATATAAAAATAATTTACATGATATAATAAATATATGATAATAATCAATATAATTAATTATGGAAAAAATAGGGAATTATAATAGTAATAATAAAATATTAAAATATAATAATTATATATAAAAAATAAATAAATAATAATTTAAAAGAAAAATAAAAAAATATTTTAATTAAAACAGGGGGGTAGGTTTTTAGTTGTGTAGTAAATAATGGGGGTGTAACTTGGAATCTGGGTTAAGCCCACTACATTTGTTGGCCAGGGGTGTGTGTTTTGTTTGGTGGTTTAGCAAAACAAGGAATGGAGGTGTGGAAGTTAACTGGGCTTGGCCCATTACAGCTTTAGAATGGGTACAGATTGATTGAGTGGGTGAGAGAGTATAGGCTTATGGTGGGACTTGGCCTTATGGCCATCCCACGAGGATCAAGCGGATGAGATGGAAGGGTGTATGATAATTAACGTGGGCGCAAGCGTATTGGATATTTACGGATCATAAGTTTGTTTTTTTACATTTTTATTTTCATTTTCTTTTGTTAACAACTTCTCTACTCTCTCTTGCGACGACCCCTTTCTCTCAAACCTTAACCTTAAACTACTTGCGGCGGCTCTGGAAAACCATTAACAAAACCCTCTTTCGTTGCAACCCTTAATCAATCAAAACACAAAAGCTTAAATTCTTACCCCTTCCGCAATTATCTTCCTCTGACTTTGAACATTCTGGGCTTAATCTTCTCTTTCTTTTTCGTATTTGCAGGTTTTTGGTGAGGCTTTGAAGGCGACCGCGCAAGGCTAGAACGACAATGGCGATTAGAGATGGTTAGAGAGGAATTAGGGTTCCAGATGTTGGAACCCCAATGGCGCTTCTTCTTCTACGATGGCTGGGTTCTTCCTTCTGTTTTTCGTGTTCCTCAACCCAGCCCCCTCCAAATTCAAGCCCTCTACTGTATTCTCCTTTCTATCTCTCTGTCCCCCCCCCCCTTCACGGTTTTCCCCTTGTATTTATACATTTTTTGATTTAGGGTTTTGAGTTAGAATTGTTGTTAGAACATATATTTATCAAAGATTTTAGGGATTGGATTGTGTAATTGATTGAGTAATTAGATGTAATTTTTGAATCTGTAATGGAGATGTAAGATTTGATTTTGCAAGGTTTTAGTTTTACTGTCAATTTCAATATTTGGATTGTATTGTTTGAAGATTTGATTGATTAAATATTTAATTGTGTTTGATTTTAATTTCTGGACTTGATTTGTTTCAGTTTAATTTCTACAGTTGTTGTTATTGGCAAAACAAACGTAAATCTTGGATGATTTGCACAGTGAGTGTAATAGAAGCATAACATGCACGAATTTGAATGAGTTTATACAATACTTGTTCTTAATTATGGGCCTGCGCTAATCTTAAAAAAAGATCCAACCAATTTTCTTCCCAAAAAAAATCTTTAATAATAACAATAATTTTTACTATAATATTTTTTTTAATAATAGAACAAGACATAATTATAATATATCCCTTTAAAGTATGACAACTATTATAATATTCTTTTAAGTAAAATAAATAGCAAACAGTTTTTTTTCTACAAAAAATAATGCTCTCTTTTTCTAAATAAAACATCAACACAACATCTCATGGGCTCAAAGCATAGTGGACCTATAATTGGTAATTGTACCCCCCACCCCTTTCTGCTGTAAACGAAATGGACCAAACAAAAATTGAATTTCCACCTCTCGTTTTACTTAACAAGTAATGTTTAAATGGGATTAACTATTAAATTTCAACCTCTTAAACTTAAGTGCGCTTTAATTTAATTTTCACCCCTCTATTACTAATAACAAATATTTAATGATTAAGAGCTTAATAATTATTATTCTTTTGAAATAATTTTCTATCCTCGAATTGTTTGGGCCATTGGACAACATGCTACGCAAATGGGTTTATGAGTCTTTCTGATTTAGAAAGCCCCATTTTCACGAATTAAAATGCACTCCCTAGTCTTGGATAAAGATGGGCCATCAGATACTATTGTACCATTTTTAATTAAATATTTCTTCTATTTAAATCTGGAAAAATAAAATCATCGGGGTAGGACAAATTTGAGGTACAATAGAGTGTAATGTGGACCGTGTAATATGTTGAGCATTGGTGTCTCATCGACAAGATCGAATGAGAGGGAAATTGTGGGAGTGTTTGTAAACCTTATTGGAAATTATTGGATTATGGTGCTTTAGGTGACTTGAGTACAAGTTTTAAAGAAACATTATTATACTTTGGTAACGATGATTTATACTCCATTATGATTGTTGGTTATCTATTGAAAAATTGAGGAACTGATCACCCTTAATCTCTTGTTGATAGTAGACGAGATCATGTTGGATGGTATAATGGACTTGTATTGATATCTAAACAGTGTGTAAAGTGATTGATGTTATATCGTGAGGATAGTCGCTCACCAGTTTGTGTGAATTAACAGAGGAATGGCTAGGAAAGAGTTGAGACATATTGAACAATTTGGATTAGCGGGTTTATATGCGAGCTAACGTCACAAAGTGAAAGATTGAGAATATCAAGTGAATAACGATTTTATGGTGGATGCTAAAGAAAGTCCGAAACTAGGTTGAAACTTGTAAACCATATATTTGACGGAAATTTTAATGAGGACGGTGATATAAGATAGATGATCAGAGTTCGTAGCTGAAGCATGATGTGGCGCAATTGCTATGCTTGTACGACTCGTTAGAAGTGAAGGACTAAATATCTGAAGCCTATGGGAATGATATGTCTTGATTACATGTTTGAATTAGTGGATTGTTGATATAGGGATGATGTGCTAGGGAATTATGTTTTCTCGTAAATATTTGTTGATTTTATAAGGATATTAATATGATTGTTGGTTGATGGTGAGTTGTGTGTATATTTGTTGAGTTATACTGTTAAGTTGGCGTTATAATGATTTTGTTCCCGTTGTCGTGATGTTGTTCTTGGTTACCGTAAATAATGAATAGTACTCCATAATATGACGAAGTTGATTATGTTGACTATGTTGATGTCATTATAAGGGTTATATGACGATATGAATAGAGTTGTTGATATTTTCTTGATAATTGACACACACACACATATATATATATATATATATATATATATATATATATATATATATATATATATATATATATATATATATATATATATATATATATATATATATATATATATATATGGGAATGAAATTGTGTATGTGTTTTGGTGTTGAAAATGTTGTTAAGATGATAATGTGATGTTGTATAGCCAAGTATAAGTGTGTTATGGTTGTTACTACTTTAAATGTTGATATGTCAAAATATTGTTGAAGTGGTTGATAAGTTATTAACGATTATGTCGCGAAGGTGTTGAATGATTAGCATTTATGTATTTGATTTAAAATGTGTTGAATTATTATTATATCGAGAAAGTAGTGGTCAAAGTTTTGCAAAACATGACTTGGGGATCAGAGAGTGAGATACGAAATTTGCGTTATGAGTGACAGTATCGAGTAGATTTTCGAGGACGGAAATATTTTAAGTGGGGGAGAGTTGTAACACCCAATATTTAATTATTTATTTAATTAAATATTTTCGAATATTTTTCCGATTAAATTTTCGAAGTTGTGAAATATTGATTTAAGTTGTGTCTTTCTTAGTTGAATTAATTAGTTGATTAAGTTGTAGGATTAATATTGAATAATACTATTATTATTTACGTGGGCCTATTTTAATATTAGAAGTAGTAGAAAGGGAGGTGTATGAATTTAAGCTCAATAAGACAAAATAAGAATAATAGAATGAAAATATTATTATATTAGTTATTTTAGAATTAATAAGAAGTAGAAGTATCAGTAAGAGAAGAAGAATAGGTTTTGATAGAAGAAGAGAAAATAAGGGTTTTGGAAGAGATACATAGAAGTGCAATTGGAGAATTAGAGTAACTTTCAATCCAAGGTGAGGGTGGACTTCTGACTCAATAATAGGGTACGTGATAAATGGTGTGTGGGATTGGAATTGTATGATAATGTAAGGTGAGTAGAATCATGTTTAGAATTAAATTCCTAAACTTCTATTATTTTTGTAATTGTTAGGTTTTGGTGATAATCTTTAAATATGATGATTAATTTTGTGTGGAATGAATTAATTAGATTCTATAAGATGCACTAGTGTTAAATTAGGGAGAATGTATATATGCCTTTTCTGGGAACTGAAGCGTAGATAAAAGAATCACTATATATTCCCTTACTTTAGCGATAAGGGCTACATATCTATATGCCTCTACTGTAACGAAAATATAAATGCCTTATATGTTTGGTACTGTAGCGGAACAATTAGTGTCTTAGATGCTTGGCACCGTAGCCATATGTATTAGAATAAGAATAGCAACTTGTAAAACTGTAGTAACTAAAATGAGGACGGATACAATTTATATATATATATATATATATATATATATATATATATATATATATATATATATATATATATATATATATATATATATATATATATATATATATATATAAATAATAATTCCTTATAATAATAATAATAATAATAATAATAATAATGTAGTATTATAAGTATAATAATATTTTAGGAGTTTTTGAATTAGAGATAAACATGAATATTAGCGAGTTAATTTAAATTAGTCTCAATTTCGATAGAGTTGTTAGAGTTGTTAATAGAGTTATCTATAGAGTTATTAGAGTTGTCAATAAAGTTGTCAGAGTTGTTTTGAGTTACTACGAGTCATATTTGGATTGTTTAGCGTGATTTTGACATGTTTAGAGTTGTGAGTAGGTTAAGTTAGAGTTTCCAAATAATAATACATCTTTGCTAAGTTATGATTTATTATCAGTATGGAAATTTGCTTAATCAATTTTAGTAGAATGCCACTATAATAAATTAAGAAAAGTAGCAGGAATTGGTAGTAGGCTTATTAATAAAGTGATAGTGTCGCATATAGTTATAAGTAGAAGAAATTAGAAATAGTATAAAGTCACAATAGTAGAAACAATATTTAGCAGGCTAAATCAGTAGCAGGTTTAGAAGTTAATAAAATAGCAGAACCATATTATTGACAGTACAAACTCTAATAACAGTGTAATATTAATTTAAAAGAGACATAATGAGAACTTTAGAACAAAGTAGAAACAATAGAACTTTTAGCCGATAATTGATTAATCGAAAATGATCGTAATAGTCCAAATAATTCGCGGTTTATTTGTAGTAAATTTTGGTTGACTAGTTATATTGTGTTCCTCGTTGAACAATGCGAATTTGCAGGTGATGTTGTATCTTGTTGAATTGCCTCTATTTATGAGTAAAATATTAAGTTGTGGGCTTATGGCCAATGTTGGTTTATTATTGGGTTTCTATGGAATTTTGTTGTTGCTATCCTGACATTCATATTGGGTCGCATACATATCATATCAAGTTGGAGTTGATGCTCGATATGTTGGCCTGGATTGGAAAATTAATTTGAAGGCTTAAGCCTTGTTGATGCCTCTATTAATTGACAGATTTCTAAGTTGGGAGTTTTGCTCCATTGGTACCACATGCATGTGCATTGTAATGAGTCACATTCTGTGTTGCATATTTAACTTGTTGTGTTGTTGACTTGTGATGATTGATGTTGGTTGAAAGATGTGAAGTGGTGATTTTATATAATCTGATCTAATGAATTATTTATCATACACTTAATTATATGGTTCGACATCTCACCCCTTCTGTTTGAATGTTGCCCTCTGTTGGTAACGTACATGTCATCAAGAAGGATAGTTGTTACCTTAGTTAGTTAGAGTCGATGTTGTCGCTCTGATACATAACTGTTGTACCCCAAAATTTGCCCTCCCATATTCCTCAAGATTTGAAAAGAATAATTCTCAAGTTGCTCAAGATTACTCAAGAGGTAGACAGTCAAACCATCTCCTAACACAGCTGAAATTAGGGTTTTGGTTCTTTCAAGGAATTTGGGGTTTTCAATGGTTCAATCAAGTCTCAATGGCCTATATGCATCCTCAAGCATCTATATGCCAAGTTTCAAGGCTCACAGTGCCAATTTGCACAGTCAAAAGCCTCATTTGACCTACAGTCAACTGCAGGGACAAAATGGTCATTTTACAATCAAAAGTCAGAATTTTTGGTCAACATCTTATTTTGAGTCCACAATCATCATTTTATCAAATCTTGATCATGATTCCACAAGAATGGCTCAAAAACCATCAAAGATGCAAAAGTTACTATTTTTGGACAGTAGAAAAGTCAACTGTATCTTGACCAGGGCATAACTTTTTCATGGTTTGTCAGAAAAATTCTATCCAATGCTCATTTTGAAGAGGATGACATCTCCTACAATCCATCTTCACATTTCAAGTCCAAGAAATGCTCTCATAAGAAGTTATCAATTTCTACATTATAGGTCAAATTCAAAAGTCAACAAAAATGCACTTTAAGTCAAAGGCCATAACTTGATATTGGCAAATCCAAATGACATGGGACCAAAGGAATTGGTTAGAGGACTTCAAAACCTTTCTAAAATGTCCAAGAACATGTTCATATGATCAAAATTGAACAAGATATGCATTGGAGAAGTTGGGAAAGTTTTGTGAATTTGCAAAAGTCAACTTTGCTCAAAACACCTTATTTTTGCTAATGGGCCTCAAATCTCTTCTTGAAACTGCATCCATGGCCTATGCACGACCCATCAAGCTTAATTGAATTTATTTTCTTATTTTTATTAATTAATTGGATTTTTAATTGATATTAATTCATTTAATTAATTTAAATTGTAGGAAAATACAAAGATTTGGTTTTTCAATCTTTTTGTGAAGCAAATATGACCTAAAAAGGCTGGCAATTTCGTGCACCAAGTCAAAGATGAAAAATCTCCAAAATTGGCAACTTTGTTTAATCATGAAAATGCAAAAAGATTTGATTTTCAATCAAATATTCAATCATCATTGTAATGGATTCTTGCTCAAGATTTTGACCTAATTCCATTCCTCTATATATATGCAAGTAAACCCTAACTCATGGACGTGCAAGAAAGCTGCAGAAAAGCCATAGCATATTGAAAAATTTCCAAGAAAACTCAAAACTGACTTTGGCATTCTAGAACGATTCAAAGGTTTTTATTGATTCTAACATATTGGAGGAGCTCCCAGGGATAATTTGAAATTGAATTCACGTGCTAAAACTCAAGGAATCATCACGCACAGAACCACGGTTTGCCACTTTTTTTCAGAATCGTAACTCCTAATTCATGCACATATAACATATTTTCTTGATTGTTTTGTGTTAATAGGGACCATACGAAGCTAATGGTATAGCTTAATTGAACTGAAACTCCATAAATCCAAAGATGCCATAGTTGAATTTTTAGGGTTCATAAGCTTTGAATTGGGGCTTTGCAATCCAGGCAAAATTAGGACTCCTAAGGCACATGGCTGAATTCGTTGAACCAAGACGAACAAGATTGAACCCTCGCGAAATATTTATGTGAACCACAGTGCTAATCGCTATTTTTCCTTACTGTAATTTGTGGGGGTTAAAAACCCCCGTTATCTAATGTTTGTTTTTGCAGAACGAAGGAAGAAGATGATGATGTGTTGATACATCATTGGACCATTTGAATAAATACGCGCGTTTTTCTTTTGTACAGCATATTGTTTGGTTTATCAATATATTAATTGCCTGTTATTATAATACTAAAAGCGTGCAGGTGGTTGGAGTGGTTAAGGCATGGGCATGTGAGCATTGGGACCTGGGTTCGAATCCCAGGTCCCCCAAAATATTTGTTTCCATTTTTCTTTGCATAATCACATACAGGTTTCCAAAGGGTATCCACTATATACCTCAATCATCAATGCGCCAAGTGGCTTGCAAAGCAAATCTGAAGGCCAGGATGGAGTGACCACCATAGTCCCTGGTCAATGCACGCATGGACAATCACCAAAGTCAAAAGGGCTTGCAGCTTGTTGGGCCTTCAAATTTCCAGAATCACCTCCTAACCTGGCCCATCACCCCCTGGTTTCATTATTTCTTTTCTTCTTTTATATTTTTTTCTTTTAATTATTTTATTATTAATTATTATTATTATTATTTAATTAACCAAATTAACTTTTTTCATAATAAATTCAGAAAACTAAAATATTTTTATTATTATTATTATTTATTAATTTCACCTTTAATTTATTATTTTTGTAAATAAATATAATTAATTAATTTAGTCTTTTTAATTAGGTTAATTTCAATATTTTTTGCAATAAATAAAATAAATTAGAATTAGGGTTTTTACTAAATTTTGACTTTTTATTTATTTATTTCATTAAGACATTAAAAAAACAAAATATTTCTTTTTATTAATTAATTAGGTTTAATTTAATTTAATTCATAAACAACCAAAAATTTCTTTCTTTCTCAAAAAGGGTCAAAACCCTAAGGACTTTTCCGATTCAATTCTTTCTCGCGCATGTGGTTATTTTTTATTAATTTTTGATCCATATTTATGTAATTGCTCCGAGGATGTAATAGCTTTAATTAGGACTTTTTATCGCTTTCTTTAATTTCCCGCAATTTACTTTCCAAGGGTTTGTTTTTGGCGATGTAAATACCCGACGCCTTGTAATAGCGTAGATTTATTTTCCGCACAACTAATAACTGCTAGATGTATGTTAACTAGGCTATGCATGACAAGACTTCTCTTAAATTAAAATCAATCGTAGCTCACCATAACATGTACAAAGATAACATTAATTGAAACCTGACACACGTGCACATGCCACTCCTAGGGTACGCCTCACTTGGTTGCCTCGACGTGGTCATTGAGTATAGGGTGTTTTAGAGGTCACCCCCTGTCTAAAGATCTAAGTTGCCTCGAAACGGTTGCCTCGGATAAAAAGGATCTAAGACATTAGGGTTACCGCTAAGGCGTCCTACTATTGCTTTGGTGATCACATGTCCCTATAATCGAATTGACCCGAATGACTCCAACGACGGTGCTACCTACTTCTCAATAGTGGGATAGTACTGTCTAAAGGACATTTACACAACTTAATTTCTTTTGAGTAGGTAGAGGTTCTAAGGTACTTGCTCTTTCAAAACAAAAATACTTTTCGCACTTACACTTTTCAAATAAAAGTTTTCAAACAACACTTCATACACTCTTGAGGACAGATACAAGAGTTAAATCGAAGTTTTCAAACAAACTTTTTTCAAAACCCACAAACACAAGAAAAGCAAACATTTTTGAAAACATAGTGAATTACCTAAGAGCCTGTGGACAACCACGGATAGAAAGGGTGCTAACACCTTCCCTTTCTATAATCTACCTCCCGAACCGAGAAACATCTCGAAAAGGAATTTTGCTGTGCTTTTGTCCTTTCCTTGTTGGAGAAAATAAAAGACGGTGGCGACTCTTGCTTACCGCGACATTTCGCGAACCAGCATTTCAAAATAGTCAGTTCTATTTCCACCGATCACAGAACTGGCGACTCTGCTGGGGATATACTTAATAAGTGAGGTGTACCTTAGGATTAGACTATTATGCTTTCAATTGTATGCCTGTATGCTTTGATTTTGTGGGCTTGTATCGGAGTTTTGTAGATCCTAACCCAGATCTGGGGATACCCTTTAGGTAAGTAGCAATAAACTGTGAGGGACCTGTCCGGCGTAGACCGACACGGGTGAAGCAGTAGCTACGTTGGTGTGACACCTTGGTCTATACCGATATCCCTTGTGTTGGAACGAGGAGAATATGGGTCTTCTAAGGAGTCATTAAGCACCAACTGACCTTAGAACCTTAAATTGACCAACTTGGCCATAGAACAGTAGCAGTATGCTACACTCATTGAGGCTAAACTCTCGCGATGGTTTCGGCCGCAAGAAAAGGTTGCCAAACTGGAATTATGACCGATTGAGGGTAGTCAGTGATATTGAGATCCTCTAGAACCCGGTTACTATTTTTAGGACAGGTCTTAACCAACTGAAACTGAAAGAGGGTAGTACCTAAACTTCATGCCAGCCTGAAATCTAAGGGCTCTTGTGTGACTTGTGTGCCTTTACCATGTTTTCCTTTTGTGAATACTTGTGGTGTGCCTTTATCATAACATCATAACATCATAACATTGCATACATCCTGCATAAGGACTAACCCATTTCAAGGATCTCAAGGGTTTGTGATGCAGGTCATGATGAACCAAATGTCTAGCAAGGGCAAAGGGGATTTATTTTCCTCTAGCCAAGGGTGTTTGGAGATCAAAACACGATAACTTGAGTCAGGGGCTATGACCCACTCGATATGGTGAGCTTGACTCTTGAAGAAGGACTCTCAACAACATGAAGTTCCTTCAATCAAGCTACCAAACTCAAATTCTTACAAGTTTCTTTGTTTACCCCGCGAGATCCTTGAGAACATTGCATACATATATCATACATATCATTACATTACAGGTACCCCTTTTACGGGTCACTTATCTTCTTCGCTGTTTACTTCAGCAATCATCATGTCTTCTGAACCTTCCACTGAACAAGCTATCAAGGCCCTCTAGGCCCAGAATGCCCAGTTCCAAGAGTTGGTTATGAGCCTAGCCCAAGGTCAACAGGATTTGAAGACTCTGATTCTGAAGGAGAGGAAGAAGAAGAAGAAGAGGACCGTCTTGTTCAACACTAGACGCAGGTTTGGGAATGGATTACAGAATGAGGTTGAGCTGACTACCTCATCTGTAGGAAAAGACAGTCCACAAGAGAGAAGGGTTCCTAGTCCCGTAGTCTCCGACAACGAGACAGATTATGATGAAGAGCAGTATCCTCCTGCTGAGGATAGGTATAAACAGTTGGAGGACCGTTTGAGCGCCATGGAGATACAGAATGTGCCCGGGTTTGACTTTGGAGACTTAGGCTTATCCTCTGGGGTGGTGATTCCCCATAAGTTCAAGGCACCTGCTTTTGCCAAATACGACGGAGCTTCCTGCCCAAAGCTGCACCTCTGGTCGTATGTAAGGAAGATCCAACCTTACACTGCTGACAAGAATTTGTGGATCCATTTCTTCCAGGATAGTCTTTCAGGGACTCAGCTCGAATGGTTCTATCAGCTGGATGGAGCCAGTATTCATAACTGGGAGGACTTGGCTACTGCGTTCTATAAGCAGTATCAGTATAATTCCGACCTCGCTCCTACACGTACCCAACTCCATGGT
This sequence comes from Vicia faba, assembly GCA_948472305.1. NCBI lineage: Eukaryota > Viridiplantae > Streptophyta > Magnoliopsida > Fabales > Fabaceae > Vicia > Vicia faba. The sequence goes on from OX451740.1 coordinate 324,010,546, forward strand.
ATGTCACTAGGGACGGGTGAAGGATTTAAAGAATATGCCCAAAAGTGGAGAGACCTTGCTGGAAGGGTGCAGCCACCTCTAACTGACCGTGAACTTGTGGATATGTTCTTGGGGACCCTGTCTAGTCCATTCTTCAACCATTTGATTGGAAATTCTTCAGTCGGGTTTACAGACCTTATCCTGACTGGTGAGAGAATTGAAGCTGGTATCAAGTCTGGGAAGATACAAAAAGGGGCCTCCTCGAGCACTAAAAAGAAGTCGTTCAAGAAGGAATCTAGTGCTATCTATGGTTCAAAGAGACAGAATAAACCGGAACGCCGCCAAGCTGTCAACGTGGTGGTTATTTCAAAGCCTGCTACTGCTCCTCAGCATCACAACCAGCAAAAGGGTGAGAGACCCCGAAGGCAGTTCACTCGACTCAGTATGACCTTGTCCCAGATATTGCCGCAGTTACTGACAACCAATATGGTGACTATAAAAGAAGCTCTGAAGGTTGTAAACACAACATATCCAAAGTACAATCCCAACGCCCGCTGCGCTTATCACTCCGACAGCCCGGGGCATACTACGGAAGATTGTTGGGCTCTGAAGAATAAGGTTCAGGACCTAATTGATGCTAAAGAGATAAAGTTCGAGGCGCCCGAAAGGCCCAATGTTGTGACTGCTCCCATGCCCAAGCATGGAGTGAATGTTGTAGAGGAAGACCTGTATGTAGCCTCTGTGGATGATATTATTACTCCGCTGTTGACCGTCAAGAGGAACCTGTTGCTATCCGGTTTATTTCCGGGATGTAGTGAAGGTTGCCGCCTGTGTTCTGTTTCACCTACTGGTTGTCCATCTCTGAAGTCAGGTATCCAAAACCTGATGGATAATAAAGAGATCTTGTTTGAGAAGATTGTTGTTCTTGCTACCCCTATTGAAGAAGTTTCCATTGTCACCATTTTCAACAATTCTCCCAAGGCTCCCCCGAGGAAGCCTGTCAAAATTACGCCTGTTCAGAAGATTGCACCTATAATTATCACTGTTTCGGGGCCCATCCCCTACACATCCGACAAAGCTGTTCCGTGGCACTATGGGGCAGATGTTTATGTGCTTGGAGTAAAACAAGAGTTTGATACTAGTACATGCGTCAGTAACATCACCGGGCCTGCTAAAGTTACCCACAGTGGTAGACTTTTCTCACCAGATATTGCGCCACCAGCTATCCATAGACCTATTGTCATCACACCTGTAAGTGTGCCTACTTCCCTTCCTGATTAAGTTCCTATTTCTACCCCTGCTGCCGAGTTATCTGACGCTCAGGGCAAAGGGATCGCCGCTGATATGCCTGCCCAGACGGAGGCACCGAAGACAACCACTATTGAAGCTTCCAAACAGGAGATGGAAGAGATTCTTAAGATCATTAAGAAGAGTGATTTTAACGTAGTTGAGCAGCTGGGGCACACCCCATCTAAGATTTCTATGTTATCACTGTTATTGTGTTCAGAGGCCCATGCCAAGGCTTTGATTACCTTCCTGAAGACGGCCCACGTTCCACAAGAGACGTCAGCTAATGAATTTACCGATTGTGTGGCTAACTTAATTGCTGATAATGGTTTGGGTTTCTCCGACGCTGATCTGACCGCTAAGGGGAAGAACCATAACGATGCCCTGCATGTCTCCATTGAATGCAGGGGCACTACTCTTGCACATGTGTTGGTTGACACGGGTTCCTCATTGAACGTCTTGCCCAAGAAAGCTCTAGACAGGCTGGATTGCGAGGGTTTGGAGCTGAAGCCAAGTAACATTGTTGTCCGGGCCTTTGATGGGTCTAAAAGGATGGTACATGGCGAGGTTGATATTCCAATCAGGGTTGGCTCTCAGGTTTTTGATTCTACATTCTATGTGATGGACATCCGACCATCCTATTCTTGCTTGTTGGGTCGTCCCTGGATCCATAAGGCTGGAGTTGTGACCTCCACACTACATCAGAAGCTGAAATACCCAGTCAGAGGGAAGATTGTGACAGTGCAGGGGGAGGAAGAATACATGGTCAGCCACCTCAACTCATTCCGGTACATAGAGATGGATGGGGAATTCATTGAGACTCCATTCCAGCACTTTGAAGAGGTTCCTCAGACACTAGCGTCAGCTGAGACTGTGATTGAAGATTCTCCTTTGAAGATGGCTTCCTTAAAGGATGCCCGGGCTGTTGTTGAGAAGGGTGAGTATGCAAACTAGGGCCGACTTCCTGATTTCACTCAGAAGACTGACAAGTTTGGTTTGGGTTTCACTGCAGAAGCTCAAAGGGCTGTTCGTCGTGCAAGGATTGGAAGACCTCATGTGTTCATCAGCAACTCGGGAGTAAATTCCATTGAAGATGACATGGAGGAACCTGAATTCGACAGCTGGATCTACCCTACGACCAACGGCGGACCAAACAACTGGACAGCGAAAGACTTCGTCCCTATTACTTTTGTGACTCAGTAATGAACTCCTTTGTTTTGAATTTTTAACAAACAATATTATGGAACTTTATGGTCCGGTGTCTTACCCGGGGCACCGTGGCTTCATTTGTGAGGGCTTTTGTGTGTCATTTTCATATATCATTAATAAAAGCATTGGACGTTTTTTGCATTTCAAATCTTGCGCTCCTTGTCTTTCTTTATTATATATTGCAAAACAGCTATATTTACACACACTCACATATACAGGTCCCAATCCACTCTGGATCTCACTGGTAACGACTCTGCTACTGCCAGTTATGACTTCGAAAATCCGACCAACTTAGCCGAAGACGAAGGTGAAGATGATTGCGAAGTGCCTGGTGAGCTTGCAAGACTGCTACTCCAGGAAGAGAGGGCCATTCAGCCACATGAAGAGCTAGTGGAAACGGTAAATCTGGGTACTGAGACAGATAAAAAGGAAGTCAATATTGGTGCCAATCTGGAGTCTAGTGTGAAACAACGGTTGATTCAGATGCTGCATGACTACATGGAAATCTTTGCCTGGTCTTACGAAGATATGCCTGGGTTGGATACTGACATTGTGGTTCATCACCTGCCTACCAAGGAAGAATGCCCTCCGGTAAAACAGAAGGTCCGCCGTATGCGTCCTGAGATGTCCGAGAAAATCAAAGCTGAGGTTATGAAACAATTCGACGCCGGTTTTCTAGCAGTAACTTATTACCCTCAGTGGGTTGCCAATGTGGTTCCAGTGCCGAAGAAAGATGGTAAGGTCCGAATGTGTGTTGACTACAGGGACTTGAACAGGGCGAGCCCTAAGGATGACTTCCCTCTGCCTCACATCGACGTTCTGGTTGACAACACTGCTCAGCATAAGGTATTCTCCTTCATGGACGGGTTCTCCGATTATAATCAAATCAAGATGGCTCCTAAAGACATGGAGAAGACCACTTTTGTTACTCAGTGGGGCACCTTTTGTTACAAGGTCATTCCTTTTGGGTTGAAAAATGCTGGGGCAACCTACCAACGTGCCATGGTTGCTTTGTTTCACGACATGATCCATCACGAGATCGAAGTATACGTCGACGATATGATTGTAAGTTCCCAAACTGAGGAGGAACACCTTGACCATCTACAGAAGCTGTTTGACCGTTTGAAGTTGTACAAGCTGAGGTTGAACCCGAACAAGTGCACCTTCGGGGTAAGATCCGGAAAATTGCTAGGCTTCGTCGTGAGCGACAAAGGTATTCAAGTGGACCCTGCCAAAGTGAAATCCATACAAGAAATGCCAGTTCCCAAGACAGAAAAAGAAGTCAGAGGCTTTCTAGGACGGCTGAACTACATTGCCTGATTCATCTCACATCTAACTGCTACCTGTGAACCAATCTTCAAGCTACTGAAGAAAGATCAAGTAGTACGTTGGAACGATGAATGTCAGGCCGCTTTCGAAAGAATCAAAGAGTACCTCCAAGAGCCACCCATTCTTATGCCACCAGTTGAAGGGAGACCTCTGATCTTATACTTGACAGTACTGGACAATTCAATGGGGTGTGTGCTGGGGCAGCATGACGAGTCTGGCCGAAAAGAGCACGCTATTTATTACCTTAGTAAAAAGTTTATCGACTGTGAGACCCGATACTCACTGCTCGAGAAAACTTGCTGCGCTTTGGTATGGGCTGCTCGTCGGCTAAGATAATATATGTTGACTCACACTACTCTGTTGATTTCAAAAATGGATCCAATCAAGTATATCTTCGAAAAGCCTGCCTTGTCCGGAAGAATAGCGAGATGGCAGATGATCTTGATTGAATACGACATCCATTACACGACTCAGAAAGCAATTAAGGGAAGTGTGTTGGCAGAACATTTGGCACACCAAGCAGTGGATGACTACCAATCTATGAACTTTGAATTTCTAGACGAGAATATCATGGTAGTGACTGATTGTGAAGTACCTAGACCGGATGAAGGACCTCAGGAGGGATCCCGATGGTCTATGCACTTTGACGGAGCCTCAAACGCTTTGGGTAATGGCATTGGCGTTGTGATCATATCTCCTAAAGGCTCTCATACTCCACTTACCGCCCGACTATGTTTCAACTGCACCAATTACATGGCGGAGTATGAAGCATGCATCATGGGTCTTCGAGCTGCAATTGACCTAAGGATCAAGTTCCTGAGTGTCTTCGGAGATTCCGCTCTCGTGATCATCCAGATCAAAGGCGAGTGGGATACGAAACACCCGAATCTTATTCCTTACAAGGAGTATGTGTTGACGTTGCTTCCCCATTTCGAGGAGATAACCTTTGAACACTTCCCAAGAGAGGAGAATCAGTTGGCGGACACGTTGGCTACGATGTCTTCTATGTTCAAAGTCAAATGGGACAACGAGGCTCCCCGGATCATTATTTGGAAATTGGATGAACCTGCACATTTCTGCGATCTTGAGACCGAAGAGGTAACAGAAAAGCCTTGGTATCATGAAGTAAAGAGGTACTTGGAAGCTCAAGAATACCCCGAGGGTGCATCCGTTAATGACAAGAAGTTTCTGAGAAGGTTCGCGGAAAAGTTCTTCCTCAGCAATGACATTCTCTATAAACGAAACCATGATTCAACCTTGCTGCGTTGTGTGGATAAAACTGAAGCAGAAAGGATCATGGCAGAGCTGCATGAAGGTACCTTCGGAACGCATTCCAGTGGACACATCATGGCAAAGAAAATCCTTCGGGCAGGATATTACTGGTCCACAATGGAATCCGACTGTTATCAGCATTCTCGGACATGTCACAAATGCCAGGTCTATGCTGATAAGGTGCACATTCCTCCAGTTCCTTTGAACGTCATGACAACACCTTGGCCTTTTGCAATGTGGGGTATTGATATGATCGGCGAGATCAGACCTACGGCATCCAACGAGCATCACTTCATCCTGGTAGCAATTGATTACTTTACGAAGTGGGTTGAAGCAGCTTCCTTCGCCACCGTAACCAAGAATGTCGTGGCACGGTTCATTCGGCACAACCGGATCTGTCGATACGGTGTACCAGAGAGGATCATTACGGACAATGGTACCAATCTTAACAATAAGATGATCACTGAGCTCTGCGAGCAATTCAAGATACAACACCACAACTCTTCTCCCTACCGGCCGAAGATGAATGGGGCTGTAGAAGCAGCTAATAAGAACATCAAGAAGATTGTGCAGAAGATGATAGTGACCTACAAAGATTGGCATGAAATGTTACCATTTGCTCTTCATGGGTACCGTACCTCAGCACAGACGTCAACAGGGGCAACACCCTTTTCCTTGGTCTATGGCATGGAGGCAGTCTTGCCCATTGAAGTTCAAATACCCTCTCTTCGGATCATGAAAGATGCAGGTTTGAGCGAAGATGACTGGATTCAGACCCGGCTTGATCAATTAAATCTAATTGACGAAAAGAGACTCACCGCTATTTGTCATGGTCAGACGTACCAAAAACGAATGATCAAAGCATTTAACAAGAAAGTCAGACGACGAGACTATCAAGTCGGAGACCTGGTAATCAAGCGCATCATCTTACCTCAAGGTGATCCCAGGGGCAAATGGACCCCTACGTACGAAGGGCCATTTGTATTTAAGAACATATTCTCAGGAGGTGCGATGATTTTAACCACCATGGATGGTGACGACCTTCCTCACCCCGCCAATGCAGACATAGTAAAAAGATACTACGCATGATTAAAGACCCGCTAGGTCGACTGGCCTAGGAAAAAATAAGGGCTTCTCGGCGAACCAAAAGGGTTCGGGCAAAAATAAGGGATGAAAATGAAAAAATTTGTACACCCGGCAAGTCGAAAACCTGAAAAGGCGGCTTGGGCAAAAATGGGTATCCCGGTGGACTGAAAACCCGAAAGGGCGGTCCAGGCAAAAGTTAGGGATAAGCGTAATACTATGTCTCATTGGATTACCCTGCATCCAGACTTCAGTATCAACTATCAGGCTCGGACGACACCAATCAATCAGCTTCATCTTCAATTAAGCAGCAAAGTGATGAGACGCTTGAAGACATAAAGGCGATAGCAGAGTTGGAACCCAGTGGGATTTTTCACATAGCTGTTTTGTTTCTTTTCTTACAAATTGTATAAACTCTATTTTCTCGGCGGCGTTCTCTTACTGGGACGCCAACCTCTTATACAAAACGCCTATTTACAGGCAAATTTCAAAATCAATATAAGCTCATTTTTCAGACAAATTGCCAATTGTTTTTCCTTTATCTGTTTTGTTTTGCAAAGAACGTCCAATGTTCATTTTTGATATATGCATTTGACATTAATTGCTGATCATAAATATTTGCATGCGAAACAAAGGACTAATTACGGGTGACGTCGGAAGCAGGGGCAATAAGAATTGTCTAAGCGATCTAGTTGCTCTGTCCACCAAGGCACCGAGGTAAGTTCAGCTGAAGAATGTGACCAAGATACCTTCACTCCCTGCAGAGTAGGACAAGATTCAACAATACTCTCCCCAAGCAGAGTTGGTCTCCCATCAGCCCTAAAAGGCACAGTATCCCCAGCAAGTCAACAATACTCTCCCCAAGCAGAGTTGGCCCCCCATCAGCCCTAAAAAAGGCACAGTATCCCCAGCAAGTCAGAAATACTCTCCCCCCAAGCAGAGTTAGTCTACCATCAGTCCTGGAAGAGTTGGGTATCCCCAGAAGATCTTAATATTCCCTAGCAGAGTATACAGATATTCCCTAGCAAGCATCCCCGGCGTTCTTAATATTCCTCGACAGAGTATAAGAATGTTCCCCGGCGGAATACAATATACCCCCAGTGGAACCATTTCCCAGCGCAGTCTAAAAGGCTTCCCCTCCAGAGTTGAATCATCTCCCCAGTAGATTCTGGAAGCTTATCCCCTGCAGAGTGCAAATGCATCTCTCCAGTTATATTCAGGATTATTCCCCACCAGAGTCTAACTGGGTTATCCTCAGCAAGTGCAACCGAAAGATCATCCCCAGCGAAGTTCTTTCTATCCCCCAGCGGAGTTCATCTTCTATCCCTAACAAAACTTATCAACGGAATCCCCAGCGAAGTTATCGTTAAAATCTCAGCGAAGCATCTCTTCCCACAGAGTAATTCCCCGCAGAGTAATCTCTTCACCAGGTTTATCCCCAACGAAGTCATCTTCTCCTACCGGTTTATTCTTGCAATCATCTTTGTTCATCATCCCCAGCGGAAACGAAGAACTCGACTCTTCAATATCAGCCCAGGATTTAACAAACTCCCCGACATTCGTCAAGGATTTATTTTCCCAGACGAAAATACATTCATAAACATTACATACATGACAAAGTGCATAAGACACAATATCATTTATTTTTGAGAACATCATGACATCATGCATTTCATACATCATGACATTGCATACAGCTAACGTCTTACCTTTTTCAGGAAAAGGCCAATCAAAAGATGATTACCATCAACTTTTGCAGTTCTAGATCAACACCTGTAACTAGCCAGGAAATATCTGTGGACGACTGATTGTAGATCTATACCTGAAACCAGACAGGAAAGTTATCTACATTGAAGATATTGAAGATTAATACCTGAAACCAGACAGGAAAACTATCTCATCGGCCAGCCTTCTTATGTTCCGGATTAATACCTATAGCAAGCCAGGAAATATCTGTGAATGACTGATTGTAGATCTATACCTGAAACCAGACAGGAAAGTTATCTACATTGAAGAGATTGAAGATTAATACCTGTAGCAAGCCAGGAAAACTATCTTTATTTCTCAGGTCCGAGATTAATACCTGAAACCAGACAGGAAAACTATCTCATCGGCCAGCCTTTTTCAAGTTCCAGATCAACACCTGTAACTAGCCAGGAAATATCTGTGGACGACGAATTGTAGATTAATACCTGAAACCAGACAGGAATACTATCTACTTGATCATCATGAAGCAACGCTACGCCGGTTCCTTCTCTTCCAAGATGCAGTTTTACATGGACTCATCATCAGGAAACCCTACACAGGTTCCTTCTTTCAACCTACCAAGTTACAGTTCAGCAAACAATCTCCAGATGGCATCTATAAGCCCATCCCCGACAAGATTCTATCACATCTCCAGATGGCATCTATAAGCCCATCCTCCTATCCATCATCTCTTTAAATGGCATCTGTAAGCCCATTCCCGACATCACATTGCTGATACTACACCGTGTGAGTGCAAATTTCTAGGCACTTTAGTGTTCAATCATCTTCCACCTTCGGATCACGAAAGGCACGCAAGCCAATCTACATCCTCATGTTTAAGAAGATTGAACAGGGGCAACTGTTGTACCCCAAAATTTTCCCTCCCATATTCCTCAATATTTGACAAGAATAATTCTCAAGTTGCTCAAGATTACTCAAGAGGTAGACAGTCAAACCATCTCCTAACACAGCTGAAATTAGGGTTTTGGTTCTTTCAAGGAATTTGGGGTTTTCAATGGTTCAATCAAGTCTCAATGGCCTATATGCATCCTCAAGCATCTATATGCCAAGTTTCAAGGCTCACAGTGCCAATTTGCACAGTCAAAAGCCTCATTTGACCTACAGTCAACTACAGGGGCAAAATGGTCATTTTACAATCAAAAGTCAGAATTTTTGGTCAACATCTTATTTTGAGTCCACAATCATCATTTGATCAAATCTTGATCATGATTCCATAAGAATGGCTCAAAAATCATCAAAGATGCAAAAGTTACTATTTTTGGACAGCAGAAAAGTCAACTGTATCTTGACCAGGGCATAACTTTTTCATGGTTTGTCAGAAAAATTCCATCCAATGCTCATTTTGAAGAGGATGACATCTCCTACAATCCATCTTCACATTTCAAGTCCAAGAAATGCTCTCACAAGAAGTTATCAATTTCTACATTATAGGTCAAATTCAAAAGTCAACAAAAATGCACTTTAAGTCAAAGGCCATAACTTGAGATTGGTAAATCCAAATGACATGGGACCAAAGGCATTGGTTAGAGGACTTCAAAAACTTTCTAAAATGTCCAAGAACATGTTCATATGATCAAAATTGAGCAAGATATGCATTGGAGAAGTTGGGAAATGTTTGTGAATTTGCAAAAGTCAACTTTGCTCAAAACACCTTATTTTTGCTAATGGGCCTCAAATCTCTTCTTGAAACTTCATCCATGGCGTATGCACGACCCATCAATCTTAATTGAATTTATTTTCTTATTTTTATTAATTAATTGGATTTTTAATTGATATTAATTCATTTAATTAATTTAAATTGTAGGAAAATACAAAGATTTGGTTTTTCAATCTTTTTGTGAAGCAAATATGACCTAAAAAAGCTGGCAATTTTGTGCACCAAGTCAAAGATGCAAAATCTCCAAAATTGGCAACTTTATTCAATCATGAAAATGCAAAAAGATTTGATTTTCAATCAAATATTCAATCATCATTGCAATGGATTCTTGCTCAAGATTTTGACCTAATTCCATTCCTCTATATATATGCAAGTAAACCCTAACTCATGGACGTGCAAGAAAGCTGCAGAAAAGCCATAGCATATTGAAAAATTTCCAAGAAAACTCAAAACTGACTTTGGCATTCTAGAACGATTCAAAGGTTTTTATTGATTCTAACATATTGCAGTAGGTCCCAGGGATAATTTGCAATTGAATTCACGTGCTAAAACTCAAGGAATCATCACGCACAGAACCACAGTTTGCCACTTTTTTTCAGAATTGTAACTCCTAATTCATGCACATATAACATATTTTCTTGATTGTTTTGTGTTAATAGGGACCATACGAAGCTAATGGTATAGCTTAATTGAACTGAAACGCCATAAATCCAAAGATGCCATAGTTGAATTTTTAGGGTTCATAAGCTTTGAATTGGGGCTTTGCAATCCAGGCAAAATTAGGACTCCTAAGGCACATGGCTGAATTCGTTGAACTAAGACGAACAAGATTGAACCCTCGCGAAATATTTATGTGAACCACAGTGCTAATCGCTATTTTTCCTTACTGTAGTTTGTGGGAGTTAAAAACCCCTGCTATCTAATGTTTGTTTTTGCAGAACGAAGGAAGAAGATGATGATGTGTTGATACATCATTGGACCATTTGAATAAATACGCGCGTTTTTCTTTTGTACAGCATATTGGTTGGTTTATCAATATATTAATTGCCTGTTATTATAATACTAAAAGCGTGCAGGTGGTTGGAGTGGTTAAGGCATGGGCATGTGAGCATTGGGACCTGGGTTCGAATCCCAGGTCCCCCAAAATATTTGTTTCCATTTTTCTTTGCATAATCACATACAGGTTTCCAAAGGGTATCCACCATATACCTCAATCATCAATGCGCCAAGTGGCTTGCAAAGCAAATCTGAAGGCCAGGATGGAGTGACCACCATAGTCCCTGGTCAATGCACGCATGGACAATCACCAAAGTCAAAAGGGCTTGCATCTTGTTGGACCTTCAAATTTTCAGAATCACCTCCTAACCTGGCCCATCACCCCCTGGTTTCATTATTTCTTTTCTTCTTTTATATTTTTTTTCTTTTAATTATTTTATTATTAATTATTATTATTATTATTATTATTATTTAATTAACCAAATTAACTTTTTTCATAATAAATTCAGAAAACTAAAATATTTTTATTATTATTATTATTTATTAATTTCACCGTTAATTTATTATTTTTGTAAATAAATATAATTAATTAATTTAGTCTTTTTAATTAGGTTAATTTCAATATTTTTTGCAATAAATAAAATAAATTAGAATTAGGGTTTTTACTAACTTTTGACTTTTTTATTTATTTATTTCATTAAGACATTAAAAAACCAAAATATTTCTTTTTATTAATTAATTAGGTTTAATTTAATTTAATTCATAAACAACCAAAAATTTCTTTCTTTCTCAAAAAGGGTCAAAACCCTAAGGACTTTTCCGATTCAATTCTTTCTCGCGCATGTGGTTATTTTTTATTAATTTTTGATCCATATTTATGTAATTGCTCCGAGGATGTAATAGCTTTAATTAGGACTTTTTATCGCTTTATTTAATTTCCCGCAATTTACTTTCCAAGGGTTTGTTTTTGGCGATGTAAATACCCGACGCCTTGTAATAGCGTAGATTTATTTTCCGCACAACTATTAACTGCTATATGTATGTTAACTAGGCTATGCATGACAAGACTTCTCTTAAATTAAAATCAATCGTAGCTCACCATAACATGTACAAAGATAACATTAATTGAAACCTGACACACGTGCACATGCCACTCCTAGGGTACGCCTCACTTGGTTGCCTCGACGTGGTCATTGAGTATAGGGTGTTTTAGAGGTCACCCTCATGTCTAAAGATCCAAGTTGCCTCGAAACGGTTGCCTCAGATAAAAAGGATCTAAGACATTAGGGTTACCGCTAAGGCGTCCTACTATTGCTTTGGTGATCACATGTCCCTATAATCGAATTGACCCGAATGACTCCAACGACGGTGCTACCTGCTTCTCAATAGTGGGATAGTACTGTCTAAAGGACATTTACACAGCTTAATTTCTTTTGAGTAGGTAGAGGTTCTAAGGTACTTGCTCTTTCAAAACAAAAATACTTTTCGCACTTGCACTTTTCAAACAAAAGTTTTCAAACAACACTTCATACACTCTTGAGGACAGATACAAAAGTTAAATCGAAGTTTTCAAACAAACTTTTTTCAAAACCCACAAACACAAGAAAAGCAAACATTTTTGAAAACATAGTGAGCAAGTACCTAAGAGCCCGTGGATAACCACAGATAGAAAGGGTGCTAACACCTTCCCTTTCTATAATCTACCTCCCGAATCGAGAAACATCTCGAAAAGGAATTTTGCTGTGCTTTTGTCCTTTCCTTGTTGGAGAAAATAAAAGACGGTGGCGACTCTTGCTTACCGCGACATTTCGCGAACCAGCATTTCAAAACAGTCAGTTCTATTTCCACCGATCACAATAACACTCGAGGAGATGAACGCATGTTTTTTTATTGTTGGTTTTCATTATGTTGCTTAATTTTTAAATTTTTTTCGTTAAAGACTTATTGTCTTAAAGCCGTTTTGAGTTGGGCAAGAGGTTATGGTGCTTTCAGTTAAATTTGTGAATCCGCTGCGTAGCAACGAAAGTTGTTTTATTTTTAAAGACTAAACAAATTGTTATCGGTTCATCTGAATTTTATGTGTTATGCATCTGAATTATAGGCGATAGAATGTCGTTGTTTCCAAGTTAAAAGTGTAGCATTCTATTTGTTTTTTTGGAAATTTTGTAACTCTAATTTCATATAATTCGTTGGGTAGAAATGGGGTGTTATAAGAAGCACTCATGTAATCTCTAGAAAAATAATTTTGTTTAGATTTGGTGGTTTCTCAAGTGATCGAGTGAAGATCATAATACTTGAGAAAATGAGTGCTTGCGGTCATCGTGGATGAAATCCTTTTTAGGAGACCATGTTGGTTGAATTCTAGGTGGGTCAATGATTGTTATATCTCGTGGAGATCACAATGTATCATTATGATATTCCTTGAGAGACTTGGTTTAGTCAGGAAGAAGGCTTAGACTGCGGTCTTAACAAAAATGGCAATAAGGAACAGTTGAACTTGTTGTGGTTGTCAGCAAGGTTGATCGGGCTTATTATGGATTGTAATCAGATTTGGTTATAGTGGATTAAGTCCTTGTTAAAGGCAAAATCACATGAGGAGGGTGGACATGAGTAGTCTCGTTAACGGTGAAACTGGATAACTGAATTTGTCTATATATATTTTATTGCATTCTATATTCTTTTATAGTTCAATCAAATAATTTTCTAAAGAGGAATATTTTCTTAAAAACCCAATTCAAACCCTTCTTTTCTTGTTTTTTTATCTGACCTTCAAAAATGGCATGAAATGTAAATGCTAAAAGATAAATTGCATAAAAGTATATTTAAATAATTTAAGGAATCATAAGTGAACTTATATAGAAGTTGCACCTATCTGAGACCGGACCAAAAACAATGTAGGTGTATTGCATAAAATGCACACCATGGTTTTAAAGCAAGGTGGTCAAGACAAAGTCAAGGAGATGAGATCATTACATCAACCAAATCCTTCATGATACCTTGAGACAAACTTATTACTAATCCAAAGTACCTTAAATGATCAAATGATCATTACAAGTATATTTGAAATGATGAAGGGTTATCAAGCACCAATCCAAACCTAATTAAACAAGATGAATTCATCATCATCCAATTGATCCAAAGAAAGAAGAAGAAGAAGAAGAAGAAGAAGAAGAAAGAGATAAAGAGAGATGAAACCAAATTAAATCAAGATATTGATTTAAATCATCATCAATATCAATTACCTCTCTTGGTGGGTCAAGGTGATAAAGCTCTCATTAACCCAAAGCACCAAAAATGATTCAACTAATTATTTAATGGTAGATTTGAATTAGTGAAGGTTCATTCAAACCAAATCAACACTTAAAGTCCATTGATGTTGATGAGACTTTTGATCAAAAAGTCATGATCCAAGGCAACATAACTCAACAAATGTAAAATGAAATAATAAGCAATTAAAATGCATGAAAATGATTTTATTTATTTATTATAAATTGAAAATAAAAGGGAAAATAGCAAAGCAATATCAAACTATCAAATAAATGGACAAAAAATATAGAAAATTCATAAATGACTTAAAATATTTTTAGAAATTTTTGGGAGATTTTTCAAAATAGAAAAGTATTTTAAAACCAATTAAAACAAAGAAAATGAGTGAAAATTCAAAGAAAATATCAAAAATAAAAATAAAATTCAGAAAAAATTTACACAAAGTGTAAAATGAGATAAAATATTTTTTTGAATTTTTTAAATGATTTTTTAGTCAAAATCTTATTTAATATAAATTTTATAAATTAAAAACAATTTAAAACAAAAGTAAGAAAAAGAAAATAAATCAGAAATAATGTGAGCCCTCAGATCCAAGTCACTTAAGTCAGGTAAGCGCTTTTGAGGGATCAGATCATTGGAGCATGGTGGAGTTTAGTAGAAATAACGCACTAGATCTCAATTAAATAAGCCAGTCAAATTAAAACAATTGGAGCACGCTGATTGGCTGAAACGTTTGAAACAAACTCCGGCCACCACAAAGAGCTTCAGTCATCTTCTCTGGTAGTTTGTCACTGGAGTTTGAGTGTTTCGTAACATTAGAGAATAACACCAACACAATTGTAACTGTTTCATTATTGGGATCTCTACCAATAGCTCCATTTAAATTTATTCAAACAATGTAAAGAGAATTTTGGAAAACACAAAGAATTTTTAGAAAACAAAAATCAAAATTAAATGGTTAAAACGAAGTATAAATGAAAATCGGGGTAGGGGAAAGAATCAGTGAACAATCATCAACATAATGGTATCTTATTTTAGTGAAAACGAAACTTCTAACTACCTTGTCCAAGTCTAATCACTCAAAAAGTTTGAAAAATGAGTGAGTTGTGATATTTTGATATTGGACTTAAAATGTTGACTTTTTAGGTCAAAGTAATTTGAATAAACTTGCAACCTTTGAACTTTTCTTGCATTTTGTGATACGGTGGAAGAACTGACTTGGGTGTTTTGTGTTTTATCACAAATGTTGCGGTTAGCAAGAGTCGCCACCGACTTTTCTTTTATCCAAAAGGAAAGGTGAAAAGTACAGGAAAGACCTTTGAGATTATTTCTTGAGTTCGGGGGGGGGGGGGGGGGGTAGATTATGAAAAGGGAAGGTATTAGCACCCTTTTCATCCATGGTTTTCCATGGGATCTTAGTTACTTTCTAGATCACTTGCTTTTGTTTGAAATTCTGCTTTGTGTGGTTTTTGAAAGTATTTTGTAAAGAGGTCATTGTTTAGGCAAATTTTGTAATGATTCTCGTTCGTAAGAATGTATACAACGATGTTAATCTTTTAAAAATGTTTTCAAGTTTTTGTAATATGTTTTGAAAGTGTAGGTGTTTGTTTTGAAAATAGCAAGGATGTTTTTTTTTTGAAATGGAATAAGTAATTAGGAGTATTTTACCTACTCAAAAGTATTTTATGTTCATTTCCTCTTTCCTTTGACAATGTTATCTTACCATTGATTTGGTAAGTAACCCTGTCTTTGGATGTAAATGGGAGAGGCGTGGGTCATCGTATAACCATGATTAGCAATGTTGCAAGGTATCTTAGCATTCCTTTTTTAGGGACTAAGATCATTTGAAAGACAACATAGATAGCGTCATCGAGGGACTATGATCTTATATTTTGCTTGTTTTTGCTAAGATACCTCACATGCATAATATGGCCATTTGTAAGGCAATCAAGTGGATTTACCCTAGGGGTGCTTGTGTGCAAATATATTGTTTTTCATGCTTGATTTTGTCTTTGATTAGGGTTTTCTAATTGATTGGTTTTAGTCTTTCCATACAAACTCAAATTAGTAGCATTTGTATATAAAGCGATAAATTGTTGAATTTAAAATTACTACGCTATTACAATACTTGTGGGAGAGGGGTGTACAAATTATAAATGGAGATTGAAAGAAAATAAAGCCTACTTATCTATTACAACCAATTGAATTTGTACAAGAAATGAATAAATAAATGTAAAAAAAATGAATAAATATACAAGAATGTAAATGTAAAGAAAATGTATGTTTATTTAGACTTTTAGGGAAAAGGGATTTTTGTTTTAACCTAATTAAATAAAATAAAATAATTAATTAAAATAATAAAAATTAAATCCTAAATTTACTAGGAAAAGAATTTAAGTAAAACCCTAATTAATTAAAAAAGAAATTAAGTTCATGAGAAGAATGTTTTTTTGGTATTTTTGTCTTAAAAATAATTTATATCATTATAAAATATTTTTGGTCTTTTTTGGTTTTAAAATAATATATTTTAATTGGTGTAAAAGAGAATAAATAAAATCCTAGTTTTTTAATTAAATTTACAAAAACAATTAGTAAAATAAATAAAGTATGATTAAATAAAATAATTTTTTTGTGTAAAAAATAAATAAACTTTATCAAAATATTAATCTAATGTTTATATATTTTTTCTGATTTTTTAGTATTGGATAAAATATTTAAGAAAATAAATAAATAAAAATGAAGTAAGAAAAAAAAAACTTAAGGCCTAAGAGAGGCCCAACGCTGCCAAAAAAAGAGTCAGAATGCAAAAAATATGAAAAATCCAAAAGGGTACCACTGGGGCTCGAACCCAGGTCCCTATAGTCACAGGCGCGTGCTTCTACCACTGGGGTGGCTATACATTCGTTTATATAAATCAAACCATAAATATATATGGTAAACACGTTCCTGAGGCCAACTTCATCTTCAACCTCACGCCCAACCTGAACCTCTGTATCTAATTCAATTCTCAACAAAAATGAAAAGTGTAAACAGGAAACTTGTAGCAAATTTCCTCACAATTTCAGAAATGCAAATAATAAAATTATAGATCAAAGATAAGCATGAATTTTAATGACCCTAATCTGAACCCTAAAAATTTCAGAAACTTCAATCCTAAAATTCTCTAAGCTCAAGCAATATGAATGAAAACTATGGACATGGTTAGCTTTAGGGCAATGATATCTACATTTTTCATTCACAAATAAACCATTAATGATTCCTGTATGAAGAGTTCAAAATTCATAAAACTTACCTTGCAAAAGGGTATCATGTTTGGAGTTTGAGTTGCTTTCAGTGAGTTCCAATGATTGGATTAGCTTCCTCAAGTTCCTAGGAAGCTAATGTGATGCTTAGCTTGAGTTGGAAGTGCCTGAGGAGTTCTGGAGAAGTCAAGGTGCAAGGTGCTGTTTTTGAAAATGGTGGATGATGATGGAGGTGTTACAGTGGTGTTTCGGGTGTTGGGATTGTTTGTATATGTTGTTTAGAAGCTTTTGAAAGTAAAAGGCCAAGAAACGCACGAGTAAATTTGGAGATTGGATTCAAAACTCAGAAATGGCAAGTTTTGAAGTGTTTTTGATGATTCTGTGTTCTTTGTGTTTTCAGGGCTTAGGCATGCGTGGGATTTGTGGCAAATGACTTGTGTATGTATAAGCAAAGAGGTTTGAGTGCTTTGGAGAGTCAGAAGTACAAGTTACAAGCTAATTGCTAGGTTACTTGATTTTGAAGAAAAGTGGGAAGACAAGTTTCAATGTGTAGTACAAGCATGGGCTGGATGATTATAAGTGTCTAAACAAGTTTCTCTTGAGTTATGGGATTTGTATGATCAGAAGAAATCAATTGCAAGGCTCAAGAACAAGTTTTGTGCAAAAGTCCACTTTATCAAAATGGCAATGTGCACTTTCTTCCCAAAATGGATATAAAGCATGGCCTTGCATTGAATGCTTTAAATGAGACCTCTAACAGTTGTGCAAGAAATTAATTATAGAGTTCTTAACAAGTTTGAGGCCTGCAAAGTAGAGGTTTTGCAGCCTAAGTTTGAATTTTGAATCTTGTTCATCACAAAATGACTTGTAATTCAAGTGATAAAACCCTAACTTCATCTCTTCGATTCTCCCTACTCAAAATGGTCTCAAGGAGTTCTTAGACATTTTGGAAAGATTTTAATGTGCTATACAACCCATCTTTGAATCCCTTTTGAAAATTCCCCTTGGAACTATATGAAAAAGTGCCATGAAGTTGGGTCAAAATCCTGACCAAATTAGGGAAAAATTTCACTAAGTGTTTTGTTTCATGACCATGTGTTCTTAAAATTATAACTTGAGATCCAATATCTTTTTGAAGGAGTTGTGTAAAGAAATATTGTAGATTTCATGGAGATATACAACTTTCTTGTTGGAAGTTTCTTTTGAATCATCTTGCATCATGGTGAAAATTTTGCTCAAAGTTTTGAAAAAATAAGAAATTTCCAACACTTTGAAAAATTTCTAAGTTTAGAAATTTTAACTTTTCAAAATGAAATCTTGAATTTTTGATTTCTTGATGAATAAGTTTCATATTTTGACATGCTTTGATGAATTGTGATCTTTGACATTTGGTTTTGACCAAAAGTCAAAGTTTGACTTTTCAGTGAACAATTGACTTTTGATCAGTTGACTGAAAATTCATTTGTCAATCCATTGGACTTGAGAAATGTTTTGAGCCATGTCATTAGTTAAAAATGATGCAATTGGACTCTTGATATCATGCCTTAAACCAATTGATCATTTTCTAGGTAAAAAATCAGAAATTTCCCTTTCCCAGTCAAAACCCTAATTTTGGCCATTTTGCCCTTTTGATGGTTTGATCAAATTTCTTGAGGAATTATGGTCCAAACTTGATAAAATGATACATATGAGTTTATAATGTTGATGTGGATAAAAAATTATGAAGTTTGACTATAAATTGGCCATGGTTGACTTTTTCCCCAATTCAGCTGATTTTTAGGTCAACTGTTCAATTGACTGAGCAAAAGTGTGATCCAAGGCTTGAAACTTGACATGAGTAATCTTGAGGGTCCATAATGATATATGAATGTCATATGAGGCATTGGAATTTCAAATTTCCTTGTGAAATATCAAACCCTAATTTTGGTCATCAGTGCTTAAGGAGGTGTCTTGAGCTGAGCAACCCTAGTGCAGTCTTGAGCCAAAGGAGATCTTGTGAGCAAATTCTTGATAAGTGAGAGGGAAAATTTTGGGGTACAACACATTTCAAGGAACATTTATGCATATATAAACTACACATGATGGATTCTTGCTTGAACTTTGATTGATCTTAGCCAAAACTTGAGGAAACTTTATGAACAAGACATGAAAATAAACACATGAACCTTAATGTTTCTTGAGAAATAAGAAACCAAATATTGATCTATATTTGATCAAATGATGTTAAATGATGCTTGAAGATATTGTGACCTAAGATTATAGGTCATGCTTTGATGAATAATCTCTTTCAAATCAATGGTTGACCAACTCTGACTTGGGGGCTCAAAACCTTAATTAAGCAAAAACCATGCTTGATGTTCTTGATTCAAATACATACCTTGCAAAACAAATGAGAGAAACAAAGCATATTTTTGGATTTTGATTAAGGTTAGTAAAATATAAAGATATATAAACACAAATCAAAAGATATACAAGAGGATGCTTGATGATCTCCTTAAGGCAAGACTTAAAGAGATGATTAGGAGGCTACCAAGTTTTTGATCTTGATGATGTTGAATGGATGAAAATGATATAGGATCTTTGGGGTGAAAATTAGGGTATGACAACCACCCCTATTTAGGTTTCTTATTTCCGGAGATATGAAGGTTAGAATCTTCGTATCGACTTAATTTAAGAGACTTAAATATAATAAGACCCAATTTTTAGCCCTAAGATGCCACACAATGCTTGTGATTATGAATACAAAATAAAAGTTGGACTCAATGGGAGAATGCTGTCGGAGATAAACTCTATGGGAAATAAAGAAATATCTGCTAGAGAAAGAAACAAGAAGGGAGTTCACTAGGAAAAACTCATTGGGGAATAACACGACCCGCGAGGATCTGGAAAGAAAGACACAACAGAAATACCACTGGGGATAAGAGCATCAGACTTCCATGAGATATTCTTACTGGGGAATAACCCTGAGTTAGATAATTCTACTATGAAAAGGAAAATCTTAACTCTACTGGGGAAAGAATCCTCAAAGAGGAGAATAACTACCAACTTCCAGCTGAAGGTAGCAACAAGAACGAAATAATAAGCTTTCTAAAACTTTCGGTATTCCACATAGAAAAGGGTATCAACTTCTTCTTTAACCAAGGAATTCACTTGGAAATGTTAATAGACAAGCTCCTAAAAAGGTAGCCACTAGCTATAGAAGATCTTCAGCAACTCTGTTGGAGAAACTCAAAGAGATACAAGCATGTCAGATGCACAATAGGCTTCTCAAATAAATAGACAACCACCTGTCAGTGGTGAGAAAACTTCTCAAAAGAGATGCCACTTTCCATGGATAATCAAACCTCTAAGAGGAGACGCCATTGTCTATCATCCAAAAGATAATCCAGGGACAACGAAATTGTTCTGATATAAAGATCTCCATTTGTTGTTGATAACAAACTTCTTAAGAGAGATGTCATTTGCTGAAAACAAGATGTTATAATAAAGATACTGCCACTTGATGTTGATAAGAAAACTTATCAAAAGAGATGACATCTTCTAATGCAATGAAGATTGAATTATTAGGAACATACAAGTTTTTCTAATAAATAGTCTTCCACTTGTTGTTACACAAACATCTTATGTACTGTTGGATAAGCCTCCAAAAATGGGTCTCAGCTTCTTCTTTAACCAAGCATTATACTTGGAAAGGGTAATAAACCTTCCTAAACTTATGGTAGTCCACCTGGATAGGGGGTCAGTTTCTTCTAGACAAGCTCCTAAAAAAGTTAGCCACTTGCTAGGAAAGATAATCAATAACTCTGCTGGAGATACTCAAGGAGCAGGTTAGAAATACAATAGGCTTCTCAAATAAGGATACAACTACCTTTCGGGATTGAAAAATTAACTAGATCGCAACAGGATTCTCAAATAAGGAGATAGTCATTTGTTCAAATAATAAAATAGTGTTGAAATTGAGGTTGGAACGAGCTTCTCTAGCGGGGGAAAAGTTTGGGATACTGCTACTTGATGCAAGGGTTAAACTGAAATGGAGTCGCAATAGGCTTCTAAAATAAAGAGGCAACCACCTGTTCAAATAAATAGTCAAACGCTCAAATCAAATATCAAGGAGTTCACAACAAGCTTCTCTGCTAGGGGTAAACCAGAGAGACAGACACCTGAAGTGAAAACATTGTTGAGGATGAACAAGCTATTTAAAAGACCGCCATTTGTTATAAAAACATATTATGCTAGAGTTGTTATAGTAAACAATGTTGGGTAAATGTGCTTCTTCATCTGCTGATGGGGGAATATCAAATTGCTAAGGAATATCAGGCCTTCAAAAAGTTGCAAAGATAAAATGCATTTTCTTATCTAGGTTTCCCACCTAGAGAGATTCTCAATTATTGGAGGGGACCAAAGTTTAATCCAGGAAATAATTGGAAAGAAGATATAAAACAAGATATGACTTAGTGAGGAATTAACTTAACTAGGGAGTTGTTCTATCCAGATAAAATGAACTAGGAAGGAACACTAAAACCAAGTCTTCCACAAAGAACAAACTCACTGGGGATTTAAAAAGGATGTAGACTTTGCAAAAGGGATAAACAACACTAATAAGAGTGGATCAGAAACATAAAAAAATGAAAATGAGCATGAATCTAAGTTCAACTATGCATGGTGTATGTATGAATGAATGAATGTTATGTGATGTGTATACTGACAAACAAACATCACCGACTCAGCTAGAGAAGAATGAATATCACAGGATCAACTACTGAAAACACCAGAGACTCATTGGGGAAAACAAAATGCCATAGTACAAACAGGTCATCAACTAAATCACAACAAGATGGAGATCCTTCTATAGATAAAAGCAATCATCAGAGGAACAAAAGTCCTGCTACTTCTTGAGGAATGAAGAAAGTGTGTGGGGATCAATACACCATACTATCTTCTGATAACAAGTATCTACTAAGGGAAAACATATATGCTGCAAAAATCCCACAAAGGAGAAATGATGGATCTGTTGGGATTAACACTCCACACATCCTTCAGACTCTTCTGGGGAAGATGACTGTGCAAACTCTGCTATTAGAAGGAGGATTTGCCAGGGAAACACAAAGAAAAATCCTGGGAATTAACAACTCCGAGGGGAAGCACCACTTCAAACTGGCTATAAGACCCTGGTGGGGAATACCAACAGCAATATTATATCAAGAGGTTATAAATCCGCGGAGAAAATCCAAATCTCAACACAAGGTGAAAGAACAATCCACTAGTCGGCTGGGGAAAATGATCACATTTAGTTGGGGAAAACTAGACCAAAGCCTGATAGAGGAAATCCATACTCGGCTAGAAAATCTTATTTTTTCCTACTATAAACCAATCAACAACATGGTGCAGAGGAAACCCACTATCTGCTCAACAAACTGTAGTGGAAATATGAAAAATGTTTGCAAAACTATAACAATTAACTCCACTGGAGAATACTTCTCTGCTTGGGGAAGTTAAGTTTTACACTTTGAGAATCGACCATCCTTGGAACAACTGTTACTATTCCTTTTAGTTTGATTCATAAATCAAAGAAAAATAGTTTTGTAATTTTTAAAAAACATGATTTGTTATTTAATCCTTTTTGTTTCAAAAGTTTCTATCAATAATAACTAAAATTTTGCAAACATTAAGAAATAAGAGTTGTAAATAATTGGATAAAGACTCAAACTTTATTAATAAAATGGTAGTCCGCAAATGGCGTGACTCCATAGATGATTACAAAGTTTGGAAATGGTAAATACATAGCAAGGGATACATTAGAATGCAATTACCACTATTCTCCCTAACAACTTTGAATTCCTGTGTACTAGCTTCAGTTGAGAAATGACGAGGATTCATGATGGATGACATTGCTTCAGACGATCTAGTCTTGTCTGATGTAGTTACATGCCATGAATCCCAAACTTTTTCCTTGATGGCTATTTCGGGTTTTCAATCTACCAGGATGAATTATTTTTGTTTATGTGTCTAAATTTTGCCTGAACCACCCTTTCGAGTCTTGAGCCCACCGAGACGCTCATTTTGGCCTAACCCACCCTTTCGAGTTTCCGACTTAGCAAGCCATTCTTTTGTATCTTTAGGCAAAGTATTTCTTAACTGCATTAATATTCACGAAATGAGGGAGCTCCTCACCATCCATAGATGCAAGAATTATTGCACCGCCAAAGAAGGATTTCTTAACAAAATATGGGCCTTTGTAATTAGGAGTCCACTTGCCCCTAGAATTAGTGTGGAAAGACAAGATCTTTTTGAGCATGATGTCACATTCTCTGAATTCACGAGGTCGAAACTTCTTATCAAATGCTTGCTTCATTCTCTTTTGATATAACTGGCCATAATGCAGTGTCTCCATTCTCTTCTCTTATATCAAATTCAATTGATCAAACTTATTCCGACACCATTCATCCTCAATCAACTTAGATTCCATTAAGACTCACAATGATGGGATCTCAACCTCTACGAAGAGCACTGCTTCCATTCCATATACAAGAGATAAAGGGGTTTCCCCTGTTGAAGTGCAAACGAATGTATGATACCCGTGAAAAGAAAAATGGAGCATCTCATGCAAAACCTTATAAGTCACAACCATCTTCTGAATAATCTTCTTAATGTTCTTATTAGCAGCTTCAACAACCTCGTTCTTCTTGGGCCTGTAAGGCAATAAGTTGTGATGTTTAATCTTGAAACTTTCAAAAGCTCATTCATCATCTTATTATTCAAATTTGATCTATTATCAATAATGACCTTTCTCGAAATTCCATTACCAGCAAATAATCTAATTCTTTATAAACCTGACCACAACCTGCTTGGTCACATTAGCATAAGATGTCACTTTTACCCACTTGGTGAAGTAATCAATTGCCACCAAGATGAAATGATGTCCATTTAAAGCATTCAGTTTTATCATACCAACCATATCAATGCCCCACATAGAAAAAGGCCATGGATAGGAGATAACATTGAGAAGAGTTGGAGGCACATGAATCTTATCAGCATAAACATGAAACTTACGGCACCTCTTCACAAACTTGTAGCAATCAAATTCTATTTTCAACCAATAGTGACCTTCTCTAAGTATCTTTTAGCCATTGAATGTACATTGGCATGAGTACCAAAGGATATTTCATGAAATTCTTACATCAACATGTCTGCTTCGTGTCTATCCACGCATCTGAGCAAGATTGTGTCAAAGTTCCTCTTGTATAACACATCTTCATTCAGAAAGAAATTACCAAAAAATATTCTCAAAGTCTTCTTGTCTTTATTAGATTCCCCAGGTGGTTACTCATGACTATGGAGGAAACATTTAATATCATAATACCAAGGCTTTTCATCCACCACTTCTTCTACTACAAACATATGAGAAGGTCTATCAAGGCACATAATCCTGATTTGAGGTACCTCATTGCAAAAATTCACTTTATAAATGGAAGAAAAAGTTTCCATATCATCTTCCATCTGATTCTCTTCTCGCGGTGTGTGATGAAATTCAACCTTGTTGAAGAAAGGTAACAACCTCCTTGCATAATATTTATAAGGAATCAATCCAGGATGATGAGTCTCCCATTCACCTTTAATTTGGTTAATCACCAAAGTTGAGTATCCATACACATCAAGGATCTTAATCCTCAGATCAATGGCTTCTTCAAGACCCATGATACAAGCTTCATATTCTGCCATATTTTTGGTGCAATCAAACATCAACCTTACAATGAAAGGGATATGAGAACCCTGAGGAATAATAATGATTTCTTAAATTCCATTTCCATAAGCATTAATAGCTCCATAAAATATCAAAACCCACTGGGATCCTAACTCTGAACCTTCTTCAGGCAACAATTCATCATAATCTTTAGCTTTAAGATACATAACATCTTCATCAGGAAAATCAAACCTGATGGATTGATAATCTTCAATAGGTTGGTGAGCCAAATAATCTGCCAAAAATACTTCCTTTTATTGCTTTTTGAGTGCGGTACTCAATGTCATATTCAGACAATAACATTTGTCAACGAGCAAACCTTCCAGTAAGAGCATGCTTTTAAAAAATATACTTGATTGGATCCATCTTGGATATCAACCAAGTGGTATGATTTATCATATATTACCATAGACGCTTAGCATTCCAGGCCAAGGCACAACAAGTCATTTTAAGTAATGAATACTGAGACTCACAATCTGTGAAATTCTTGCTCAAGTAGTTGATGACATGCTCCTTTCTACCAGTTTCATCTTGTTGTCCAAGGACACAACCCATGGAACCTTCCAACACAGTTAAATACATGATTAGAAGCCTTCCTTCCACTGGGGGAATCAAGATAAGAGGTTCAAGAAAATACTCTTTGATGCTATTAAAATCACTCTAGAAATATTCAGTCCAAACACAACCCTGATTTTTGTGGAGTAATCTGAATATTGGCTCACAAGTAGTAATCATATGTGAGATAAACCGGGAGATGTAATTCTAACGTCTAAGGAATCCTCTGACTTTCTTCTCTATTTTATGTGCATACATTTCCTAAATAGATTTGACTTTAAAAAGATCTACTTCAATTCCTTGCTGACTGGCAATGAAACCCAAAAGCTTTCCAGAACAGACACCAAAAGTGCATTTGTTTAGATTCAATTGAAGTCTATACTTCCTCAAATACTGAAACAACTTCAACAAATCTTCAACATGACCTTTCTCATTTGAGATTTAGCTATCACATCTTCAACATAAACTTTGATTTCCTTGTGCATCATGTCATAGAACAGGGTAGTCATAGCCCTCTTGTATGTATCACCGGTTGTTGTACCCCAAAATTTGCCCTCACATTTTTGAATATAATTGATTCGAGATACCTCCTCATTCTCCTAGGGTTCTCAATTGCTCAAGACTACTCAAGGATTGACCAGACAAACTCTCCTCCTAAGTAGTTGACCTACAACTAGGGTTTTGCTTCTCTCAAGGAAAATTGGACTTCTAATGCCTCAAGTAGATTTCATGGTTTCCCATATGTCTCAAGGTACCCTCATGACAAGTTTCAAGCCTTGCATTAGAAGTTTGCTCAGTCAATTGCTTAGATGATTGAAAATCAACTATATTGGATAAAAAGTCAATTGTGATCAACATACAGTCAAAACACAAGATTTTTGGTCAACGTCAAGATTTTGAGGTCAGATTCATCATTTGATCAAGGTTTGATCATGATTCATCAAGAAAACTCAAGATTCATCAAAAGTCAAAAGTTGCTAAATTAGGGTTTTCTTTAGGAAAAGTCAACTGAACTTTGACCAAGCATAACTTTCACATACTTCATCATATTTTTCTTAACTAAAGCTCATTTTTAAGGAAATTTAATTCTCTACAACTTTGCCTCTCTAAGCTCAAGTTCAAAAAATGCTTCATTTGAGTGATATGGGCCAAAACATTATAGGGCATTTTAAAAGTCAACAAAAAGACATATTTTTGTCAAAGCAATTTACATCAAGATAAATTCTTCAAATGGAAAATGAACCAACATAGAGATTGTAGCAGACATCTTGAGATTTCTAAAAAGTCAAAGATCACCTTACTATGATAAAAATTGAGAGAGTTATGATTGGTGTAAGTTGGGAAAGTTTGAGAAAATGCATGAAACCCAAATTGAGCAAACTTGAAGTTTGGGCTAATGGGTTTATCTTTCAAGGGCCAAACGTGTTCTAAACCTTATAATGAACCTCTAAATCTATTTATACACCATTTTGAATTTTTATTTCATTTATTTTGATTTTTATTCATTTAAATTCAAATTAAATCAAATAAATATCAAATGGGGGTGCAATGCTTAAGAAGCCTTTGTTTGGAATATTTTGGAGGCCCAAGATTGCAATAGAAACCGTGTGAGGTTTATTTTCAAAACAAATCTTCATATTTTGTCTTATTCCAATTCTATTTGCAAACAAGAGTCAAGGTTTTCATACAAGGTCCAATCCCCTTTTTCTTGACCTAATCTTCTCCTATAAATATCCTTCATGTTCAGACAACAAGTGAACGAAAAAACTTGCAAGAACACACCCTCCAAATCTCAATTTTTTTGTCAAACTAGGTCAAACTTGAAACCCTATTTACAACCCTTTTCAAAGAAAACCAGCCATCCAAATCAATCCATGAGGTGTTGTAGGGTAGGACCTGATCGTTCTTGATGATCAAAAGTTCCTGAAACTCGCATCCATGCATCACCGATTTAATGTTTCATTCAAGATTCATATTTTATTTTCTATGCTGCTTTGATTAAAACTAACCATGCTAATGTGTTCCTGAGATGTAACTATGCAGGTCTGAACCATCACATGAGTCTCATGATGTCAGAATCATGAATCACCATATTTGCACCAATTTGCTTTGTTTTCTTTATATCTATGTGTACAGGACGATTCAGTAAAAAACCAAGGCCACCATTGAACTTGCAAGGGTAAAATTAGGGGGGTATGGTTCCTTTGGATCACTAACACGCTTTGTTTTGGCAGGTTGTAAAATCAAGTCGCCGGAGAAGACGACCAAAGTTAGGGCTCCGACGCTTCTCCGGTCCATCCATTTGTGTTTATTTTATATTTAATTGTTTTCACTATACTACCGGATGTAACATCCACCCCAGTGGCAAGGACGCGCGCTAAGGCATTGATCTATAAGTGTGTGGGTTCGATCCCACCCTTTTGCAATTTTTTGTTATTTTCCCAATTAACATGCAAGCTTACAATATTTTGTGTAGTGCTTATCTCCCTAACACCAACGAGCACTTGGCTCAGTGGAAAACGATGAAGACAAAGGCAGGAGGGTGTGGGTTCAACACTCACTCCAGGCATTTTCTTTCTTCATTTTGACTTTCATTGATTTTTCTTCCCCTAACCCTATTTTTGGTTAACCTAATTTCTTTTCTAATTAACCATTAACCTAATATTTTCTTAACACTCACAAATTAGGTTTAGGTTTTTTAATTAATATTTAATTCTATTGTTTTAATTAATTAGTTAACCATTATTTTTTTAATACTAAAATTAATTAGAATTTTAGGTTTTGATTAAATTATCAACTCAAACTATTTTCACAAAAAACCACAACAACATTCAAACTTCTTTTCTTATTTCTTTATTTAAATTCTTAGATCAACTGTATAGTGTTATACCTTAAATTTCCCTCCCTCGGTGCTACCATCAAGTTTATTTTCAAACTTTGATTTTTATAAAATTCTTTTGATTTACATTAATATTTTTGGGTTTTTAAATATCCGTTTTCTAGTTAATTTAAAAATATAATAATTTATTTCAAATTACTTATATTTTTAAATAGCAAATAATTGATCATCTTCATATGTTTTCAATTTACTTTTTATTTCAAATGAATAACGTAGCACAGTTGGTAAGCGAGTAAGACTTACAAGTGGAAGGTCCTGAGTTCAAGTCCTATTACACTATTTTTTGGCATTTATATTCTTTTGTGTGTTTTTTCAATAAAACCTCGTTTTTATGTGAAGACAATCATCATTGTCAATCAAGTTATCAGTTCTCAATCGAATCTCGGTAGTAGATTCTCCTAGTTGATCCCGACAGTTGATTTTCCAGAAGACCTCGACAGAAGGTAGTATTCAAATTGAATCTCGACAGTAGATTCCCATGGTTGATCATGGCAGTTGATTATCTAGAAGTTCTCAATAGAAGGTTATTCAAATTGAATCTCGGCAGTAGATTCTCCTGGTTGATCATGACAGTTGATTATCCGAAAGACCTCGACAAAAGGTTATTCAAATTGAATACTGGCAGTAGATTCCTCTGGTTGATCACGACAGTTGATTATCTGGAAGACATCGACAAAAGGTTATTCAAATTGAATCTCGGCATTAGATTCTCCTGGTTGATCACGACAATTGATTATCCGGAAGACCTCGACAGAAGGTAGTTTCTAATTAAATCTCGGCAGTAGATTCTCCTGGTTGATCATAAAAGTTGATTATCCGGAAGACCTCGGCAGAAGGTAGTTTCTAATTGAATCTCGGAAGTAGTTTCTCCTGGTTGATCACGACAATTGATTATCCGAAAGACCTTGGAAGAAGGTAGTTTCCAATTGAATCTCGGCAGTAGATTCTCCT
Organism: Vicia faba; assembly: GCA_948472305.1. Lineage (NCBI taxonomy): Eukaryota > Viridiplantae > Streptophyta > Magnoliopsida > Fabales > Fabaceae > Vicia > Vicia faba. Next base: position 324,039,780 of record OX451740.1, read on the forward strand.
GGCTGATCACGACATTTGATCATCTGGACCTCGACAGAAGGTAATTCAAATTGAGTCTTGGCAGTAGATTCCCCTTGTGATCACGACAGTTGATTATACGGGAGACCTCGGTAGAAGGTAGTTTACAAACGAATATCGGAAGTAGATTCCCTTAGTTGATCATCGTATTTCATTATCCAGAAGACCTTGGCAATAGGTAATTCTCAATTGAATGTCGGCAGTATTCCTTGGAAATCTTGGCAATAGATTTCTCGACAAGAGTTTTACGTTATGCATATACATCTTGAATGGCATCTTTCAAATTTAAAATTTCTATTTGGATTCATTATTAGCAAGCTTATCAATGTAACAATGTAGTTGTCGAGATTTTTCAATTATCTACCCCCCGGGTTACGATAGATATGCATAATCCATTGCATCAGTCTCCAGGAAGCAATGTGTTATCAGACTTTGTTTTATTTATCCCCTAGGTTATGATGAATAGACAAAATCAAATCAAATCAAAACTTACCATATTAGTCTCCAAGCATTAGTAAGTCAGCTTTTTCAAACGTGAATCATTTACCTCCTAGATTATGGTAAATTCTACAATAATCTTTTTTCTAGGTATTGACGAGTTATCTGCATCGTCATATCTAGATCAATCTTACTCTTCAATCATATCTCTCCATTTGAACTCTGGTAGGATGATATATCACTGTCTTTGCCTAAAACTTTGGTTCAAACCATGGTAAGGTGATACATCATCACCTTTGCCTATTCTCTTCAAAATTCTTGGAGGTATGTTATATCAGCGTATCCTTATCTAGCCAACCTATAGGGGGTATGCTATATCAGCGTATCCTTATCTAGACAACCTTTGGGGGGTATGCTATATCAGTGTATCCTTATCTAGCCAACCTTTGGGGGGTATTCTATATCAGCGTATCCTTATCTAGCCAACCTTTAGGGGGTATGCTATATCAGTGTATCCTTATCTAGCCAACCTTTGAGGGGTATTCTATATCAGTGTATCCTTATCTAATGAACCTTTGGTCAAAATTTGGGGTCTTCCATTATTTAATAAATCTCTGATTTGAATGTACGAGACCCGTATATTCTCGCATCCTCAATCGAAGACTAATTAAATAGGGGCATCTGTCATACCCCAAATTTTCCCGCCCTCAGTGCTACCATCAAGTTTATTTTCAAACTTTGATTTTTTATAAAATTCTTTTTGATTTACATTAATATTTTGGTGTTTTGTAAATATTCATTTTCTAGTTAATTTAAAAATATAATAATTTATTTCAAATTATTTATATTTTTAAATAGAAAATAATTGATCATCTTCATATATTTTCAATTGACTTTTTATTTCAAATGAATAATATAGCACAGTTGGTAAGAGAGTAAGGCTTACAAGTGGAAGGTCCTGAGTTCAAGTCCCATTACACTACTTTTTGGCATTTATATTCTTTTGTGTGTTTTTTCAATAAAAATGATAAAAAAAAGTCATTTTTCAATTATTTTATTATTATTTTTGTTTCTATTTTAAGGGTATTTTAATTTTTTTTTAATTTATTTAAATCTTTGATTTTATACACTTAATAGTCGAGATGTTAAAAATAATTGAAATCTTTCAAAACCAATTTTTATTAATCACAAAATCAATCACAATATTGAGAAAATATCACAAAAGTATCGAGGTTCATAATCTTGTCTACCAAATTTCAATCAAATCTCAATTGGTATAAATCTTTCCAAAAAATCACTTTTTTTATTATTAAATTATAATTTTCATATTTTTTAATTAATTAATTTTCAAAAAATAGTTTTTTCACTTTTTTCAATTTTTAATTAAAAAATAACCAAAAATCATATAAAATATAAAAACAACAAAATCACATGATTTGTCACTATCTGATTGGTCACATGTTGACAAAACTGATTTTTCATTGGTTAAAATTTGTAGATTTGTTGACCAAGATAAAATCATAAACTTTGGGCTTTTGTTGGTGTGGACTATTTCCTTTTTGGGGTGTCTTTAACCTAATTTCAAATATATAAATAGACCACACTTTCACACTATTTTTCATCCACAATTTCATAATCATCCATAATTCACTAGAGTTCTCCTAAAATTGTTGTTCTTCACATCGAAGAACAACAACAAAGAAACCCTGAAGCCTCCATCAACAGTCACTTATTTTAGGGTTTTGAAAAGAACGCTTAAAAATTTTCTATCAACAATTTTTTAAAACCTTATAGTTGTCTCCAACATCTATCTAAGGAGAATCTTGCCCCAAAGGAAAAAAGAGGAGAACAACGAAGAAAAGAAAGAATTTATATCATTTGCTCACCGGGGGAATCCTCGTTCCCGTAGGTTGGTCTCTCTTAAAAATCTCCATCGTAAAATATCTTGAATTGTTTATATTTTATTTCTATTGAGTGTTTTATTGTTGGGATTCATTGCTTGTTTAAAATCTCCATGTTTGTTGTCTTGATATTTATTCTTTTTCAATTTAATTAATAAAACAAAATTTTCAATATCTATTATAATTTGTAACATGTATATATGATTTAGGTCACGTAAAAATATGTTCACTTTGCAAATAAAACAACAACTTTCATACATGTTTTTTCTTTTAATTATTATTTTTATGTTAATTATTGCATTACAATTTTCTAATAGTTTTCTTTCTCTTGTTTTTGTTTGTCGTTTTTGAATAAAAAATATAAAAATATGTTAGTTTTATTATTAGGTTAAGTGAAAAGTCGAGAATAACAAAAATATTCCTTATACATAATTATTGGGATTTTTCAGTCAATTTAATAATTCGAATCATTAATCTTATACATAAATCTAAACAATTTCATAATTAAATTAATATTTTACAAAGATATTAAAACCCTCAGCCTATTGGGCCCACTTCAATACTTGAACTTGGACCATATTCCTTATACACCCCTTTTTTACTGCCTGAACAAAAAAGCACACCTTCTGCCTTTTGGGCTTGAATTCTATATCTGAATTCAGACTCTTATTGTTAGCACCTCCTATTTTACCACCTCAACCTAATTAACACCACCTTGCGTTTTATTTTCTCTTTATTTTATAATTTTTATATTATATATTTCCTATTTTTATAATTTTAGTATTATATTAATTATTACTATTAATTATTATCAAATCAAATATCATTTTTTTAAATCATTCAAATATATTTTACGTATTGCATTAAAATATCTTTTACCATGCATTTAAATAAGAATTTTTATAATTAGTATATAAAAAATATTTAACCAACGCCAAATTATTTTTCATAAATAAATTAATTTAACAATTAATTTTCAAAAAGGGTTACGAAGCATATTTTGATTAACTGCACATTTGGTCCAAAATCTCCGCTATTCGCACACCCGAGCTAAGTACGAGGGGAATCAAAAAATCTGCTTAATCCATAAAAAACATCAACCAACTATGAACTACAAAATGAGACTTTGATTCCTCCTAAAAGGATACATATGCATACGACTAAAATCGTGGTGAGTTGCCCTATTAAAATAAAACCCCTTTCCCCCTGATTAAAAGACAAACCCTTTTTCCCAATAAAAAAACTAAAACCCTATTTCTTAAAAACTACGCTTCTAACCCTAGTATCCTTGTGAATAAGGTAGATGAGGGGTTCCTAACACCTTCCATTCGTCTAGAACCAAGTCCAAAAGACCTAAAATCTATAATATTTTAGGGTTATCCTTTATATTCCCTTCCTTAGGATAAAAATTAATGGAGACGACTCTCAATTAAAAAACAAGTTGCAACATATAGGTCTCGCATTCCCTACGTAATAACTTAGATTTATATTTTCTGCTTTTTTATATTATGTATTTACTCCCAGGATGTAATAGTTTTAGGGTTCTCTTTCCGCATTTTATACTTATGTAATTGCCCCAAAGCCATGTAATATGCAATTTCTAGTAACTAGGGTTTGTATGGTAAGATTAAAAACAATCATAGCAAAACCCTAATTTTCAAGACTAAATAACTGAAACTAACACACTTTGCACACTTACACCTTTAGGGTAACCTCTCTTGTTTCCTTACGAATACACGATCATGTCCCTCAAAGGTAGGGATACTTTAGGAAAAGACCCTTGAATAAATATTATAGTCCCTCGATGAACCTTCGATATTTCCTACAAAAAATGATCTAGTCCCTCCGATACAATTTCTAAAGTATCTCTATATGTTGCCTCCAATGACCATACGATGACCCTTCGCCTGTCCCTTCATATCCAATAGATAGGGCTACCTACCAACTAATGGTATGGATAACACTATCCCTAAAGGAGACGGAAAAGAATAAGAATGACCTTGAGTGGGTAAGGAACTTTTAATCGCTTGCTCACAACTCTTTTCTAAAAAAAATAAACATTTTTCACATTACTTTTCAAACAAAATATTTTCAAACACTTTGTATACATTCTTGAGGACTGATACGATAATCATTACAAAGTCATGCTTACATTGGCAATTTAAAAACACTTTCACACAAATCACACATACAAAGCAAGATTTTCAAAAGTGAGCTAATTAATTAAGAGCCCGTAGATAACTACGTATGAAAAGGGTGCTAACACATTCCCTTTTCATAACTTACCCCCCGAACTCAAAATCTATCAAGGTCTTTCCTGTTCTTTTCACCATTTCCTTGTTGGATAAAAGAAAAGACGGTGGCGACTCTTGCTATCCGCATATTTGCGATAAAACGCTAAACAAGTTAGTTCTCCCACCGTATTACAGAACTGGAGACTCTGCTGGGAACTACTTAGAAATGAGAGGTTACCTTAGAGTTTCGATCACTTTTCCTTGCTTTAATTGTTTGTGTTGTTTGCTTTAATTAAATGGCTTGTTTGGGTTTATATTACTTGTAAGATCCTACACCCAGATCTAGGGATGCCTTATGTAAGTAGCTATAGATCATGGATATTGTACGGCATAGACCGATATGGTTGAAATGATGGCTACGTTAGTGTGATGCTTTGGTTTGTACGGATGTTCCTTGAGTCAGTCGAGGATAACATTATGTTGTCGCGTGGTATCATTAAACACTAACCGACCTTTACAACCTTAATTAACCCATCTTGGCCATTAGAAGGTACTGAGATAGTCAGATTTGGTGCAGTCCATGGTTGAATGATACTAAAAACTACACTCATTGAGATTCGACTCTCGAAATATTTTTGTTGTAAGACAGTTGTCTTGCTAAAATAAAACCTCAGAGAAAGATCGATGATATGAGATCCCAAGAACCCGGTTACTATTTTTAGAATAAGTTGAGCCAACTTAACTTCAATAGAGAAGGGTACTTAGCTATGGACCTCATGAAAGCTCTTAAACCTGAGGCTCTTGTGAAAATTCATGTTTTTTTTATAACTTTGAGCCAAATTTTCACCATGATGCAAGATGATTCAAGAGAAACATCCAACATGAAACTAGTAAATCTCCATGAAATCTAAAACTTTTCTTCACACAACTTCTTCCAAAAGTTCTTGGATCTCAAGTTATAATTTTGTGAACATAGGGTCATGAAACTAAACACTTAGTGAAATTTTGCCCTAATTTGGCCCGGATTCTGACCTAACTGCATGGCACTTTTTCATATAGTTCCAAGTAGAATATTCAAAAGAAATTCAAAGATGGGTTGTAGAGCACGTTGCAAGCTTTCCAAAATGTCAAAGAACTCCTTGAGATCATTCTTGAGTAGGGAGAATCGAAGATATGAAGTTGGTGTTTTGTCACTTGAATTACAAGGCATTTTGTGATGAACAAGAAATCAATTTCAAATCTATGCTGCACAATCTTGTTTTGCAGGCCTCTAAACCTCAAGATCTCTCCATAATCAGAAGATTACACTTGCTTTTGAGCTATTATCCAAGTGTTCCAAGCATTGTCCAAGTCAATTTTCCATTTTAGGAAGAAAGTTGCCATTCCATTCTTGAAAAATTGCTTTAATCACAAAGTCAACTTGTCTTGAGCTTCTAACTTATTCTTTCTGCACACACAACCCCTATAAACCAAAAGCAAGGTGTCTAAGGCCCGAAGAAGCTCAGGACATGCTTGTACAATACTTGAGATTTGTCATTTCACTTTTCTTCAAAAGCAAGTTATAGAGCCATAATCTTATAACTCAGAAGCCTTGAGTGATTTTGTGCTCTAATCTTTTCCATACATATTAACAAGTCAATTGCAACACAGCAGACATTTACACAAGTCCTAAAAACACTCCCAAGCATCTTGCTACATAGAACTGCCCAAACTTGACAGCTCTGAGCAAAAACTCACCATCTCCATTTCCACTCATGCGTTTTGAAAACTAATCATCCAAACACCTTCCATACATCACATCAAAGTGATCCAGACCCTCATTTCCTAACTGTAACTCCTCCATCATCATCATCCACCATTTTTAAAACTGAAGCTTGCAAGTTGACTTGAGTAGGGAGTTTCAACAATCCTCAAAGCAAAGAAGGAGTTGGAACACATTCAGGGAGGTCCAGGCAAGCTATATAAATCATCAGGCCATCACAAAGGTTGCTCAAACTCCATACAGGACTCCAGCTGCAAGAGATAAGTTTTCAAACTTCTATCAGGCATCGTTTGAGTTTGATTTGTGAAGATAAAATGTAGATACCATTGACACGAAGCTGTACATATCCATGGTTTACATTTATATGTCCTGAGCTTAGAAAATTTTAGGGTTGAAATTTTCTGCAATTTTTAGGTTTTGAATTAGGGCTAGAAAAATTCTCATTCATCTTTGATTGTTAGCTTAATTTGTTTATATGTTTGGATTCATGGAAAAAAAATGCCACAACTTTCATGTTTGAACTTTTCATTTTTGTTGAGAGATGAAGAAGATACAGGTCCTTTGGCTGGAGGTTGAAGATGAAGTCTTCAGAACACGTTTTGCCTTACATATTTATTGTTTCATTTGTATTAACAGATGTATAACCACCCCAGTGGTAACGCAACACGTTGATAATCAGGAGATCATGGGTTCGAGCCCTAGCGCGCGCTGCCTTTTATTTTTTTCTCATTTTTACATTTTTTTATTCTTTCCAGCGCATGGGCCTTCCTCCTCCTGGGCCTGATTTTTTTCCTAACATTCCTCCCCCCTGTTTCATATTTGCACCCTGGCCCAATTTAATTTAATTTCTTCATTTTTTTGTTTTATTTACTTTCTCAAATATATTTTCTAAATACAAAAAATGATAAAAATGCAAAAAAATAATATATTATATTTTGACTTATTTCACTTTATTTTTCCATAAATAAAAATATTTTTTTTATTCTCCATACTTTATTTATTTATTTAAGTAAATCTTATAAACTTAATTAATATTTTATTATTTATTTATTTTTTCTTCACGCTATTTAAAATATATATTATTCTAATACCAAAAGGACTAAAAATATTTTATAATGCTATAAATATTTTCAAGATAAAAAATGCCAAAAAAATACTTTTCTTAATCTTATTTTCTCTTGATTAATTAATGGAATTAGGGTTTTCACCCAAAATCTTTTCTCAATAATTTCCAAACTTAAATAAACTATTTTCTTTGTTTTATTAGGTTAAGGTAAAATTCCTTTTCGTAAAACATCAAACAAAATATCCATTTTCTTCACATTTATCTTCTTGCATATTTAATTCATCTTGTGTATTATTTATTTCAATTCTCGTATAACTTCAATTTGGTTGTAATAGATTAATTAGGGTTTAATTTCTTGCAATCTCCATTTGTAATTTGTACACCCCCTCCCACAAATATTATAATAGCGTAGTAACTTTAAATTTCGCAATTTATCGCTTTTATATAACATGCTAGTAATTAGGGTTTGTATGGAAAGACTAAAATCAATACTTAGCAAAACCCTAATTCAAGACAAAAAACAAGCATGAAAACAACACACTTGCACACAAGCACCTCTAGGGTTATTCCACTTGGTTGCCTTATACAAAATGACCATATTACGCATGTAAGGTATCTTAGCAAAAACAAGTAAATACAAGATCATAGTCCCTCGATGACGCTATCTAAGTTGCCTTACAAATGATCTTAGTCCCTCAAAAAGAATGCTAAGATACCTTGCAATATTTCTAATCATGGTTATACGATGACCCACGCCCGTCCCGTTTACATCCAAAGATAGAGTTGCTTACCAAATCAATGGTAAGACAACAATGTCAAAGGAAAAGAAAATAAACAAGAAAGACATTTGAGTAGGTAGAATCCTCCTAATTACTTGCTCCATTTCAAAACAAACATCCTTGCTATTTTCAAAACAAACATTTACACTTTCAAAACATCTTATACACTTGAAAATATTTTCAAAAGATCAACATCTTTGTATACATTCTTACGAACGGGAATCATTACAAAGTTTTCCTAAACAATGACCTCTTTACAAAATACTTTCAAAAACCACACAAAACATAATTTCAAACAAAAGCAAGTGATCTAGCAATTAACTAAGAGCCCATGGAAAACCATGGATGAAAAGGGTTCTAATACCTTCCCTTTTCATAATCTACCCCCTGAACTCAAGAAACAATCTCAATGGTCTTTCCTGTGCTTTTTCACCTTTCCTTTTGGATAAAAGAAAAGTCGGTGGCGACTCTTGCTAACCGCAACATTTGCGATCAAACGCAAACCACCCAAGTCAGTTCTCCCACCGTATCACATAACTGGCGACTCTAATGGGGAAAATTATAAAAGTGGGGTTACCTTAGGGATAGATCACATTTACTTGCTTGCATTGTTTGACTTGTATTCTTTACATTATGGTTCTTTGTTTGGGTTTGAATCCTCTACCCCAATTTGGGATACATTATAGGTAAGTAGAAATACGTTGTGGAAACTGTGCAGGGTATACCGACATGGTCTAAACAATAGCTACGTTAATGCGACATATTTGTGGTTACCGGTAGCCTTTGAGTTAATCAAAGAGAATACGGGGCCGCTGAGTGATGTTATTAAGCACTAATGAACTTTTAGAACCTTTACTTGACCAACTTGGTCATTTAGGATGTAGTGAGATGACCGACTTTGGTGCAGTCCGAAGTTGGTAGATACTCGATACTACACTCATTGATGTTTGGTTTCTTGGGATATTTCGGTCGCCATTAAAGAGGCTTGTGCTGAAATAATGCCCAAGGAAACAAACCAGTGATATTGAGCTCCTTAGAACCTGGTTACTATTACTAGGACATATTTGAGCCAACTAAACTTCAAGAGAGTACTTACCTATAAAACTCCATGCAAGCCTAAACCTAAGGATTTGTTTGCTTCGTTTGTATATGCATACTTGTACATAACATCATGAACATCATGAACATCATATACATTCACTAACCATTTCAAGGATTTCTGGGATTCATCTTTGTTCTTGTTTTGTAGGATATGGATTCACTTCGCAGGAAAACTATTCAGGTCAATCTTGTAAAGTGCCCTCCACAACTTAGGGAGCTAGCTTTGAGGATTCCTGAAAACTCTTCATTCACCAAGAGACATGGTCACCTACTCAAATTTGTCACCTCCAACACATATGAGGACATGATGAAAGTGCTCTTTCAGTTCTCTGATCCTTTACACCATTGCTTCACATTTCCTGACTATCAGTTTGTACCTACTTTGGAAGAATTATCCCGACTCTTGAGGATTCCCATTCGCAATCAACTACCTTTCAACGGTACAGAAAGAGACCCAAAGCCAGAAGAGATTGCTCAAGCTCTACACTTGCACTCATCTGATGTCACAACTCATTGGGAAACAAGGAGTGGTGTCAAAGGTTTCCTAGAAAAGTTCCTGTTTGAGAAAGCCCAAAGTTGTTGGAATTCTTTGGATCTACAAGCCTTTGAGGAAATTGTGGCTCTCCTCATCTATGGGATGGTGTTGTTTCCAAATCCTGACCAACTCATAGATGTGAACATCGTCAAAATCTTCATATCCCGCAACTCGGTGCCTACATTACTAGGGGATATCCTACACTCTTTTCACACTCGCACAATGAGGAAAAGAGGTGTCCTTATGTGTTGCGCTCCTCTCTTGGCCAGATGGTTTATTTTGCATCTTCCCCAATCTGTATTAAAGAATAAGCAAGGTTCAAGGTGGTCACAAAGGTTGATGACGCTCAAACATTCGGATATTCATTGGTGCTTCCGATTTATAGAGAATGTTACTATTGTCGATCATTGTGGAGAATTTCTTAATGTCCCTTTACTTGGCATTAGGGGAGGTATCACCTACAACCCCTGCTTAGCCTTAAGACAGTTTGGTTACGCTCGAAGGGATGGACCGCACGAGATGCTAATTCAAGGTTTGGTATTTGACTAAGACAACGACAATCAAGGTCTTCGCTAGAGATTTATCCGGGCTTGGAGGATGTTAAACAAGGTAGATAGCAAGACTTTGGGGCATAAAAATTCCATCCCTCTTGAGCCTTACCTCAAATGGGTACGAACTCGTGCTCAGAGTCTTATGATGCCTTACCCCTCCATTATCCCGGTAATCATTGAGCCTGTCATGGAAGGAGATGTTCCATACGCTATCCTACATCCTGACATGCCTACCTCTCTTGAAGACCTACAAAGGGATTGGATACTACTCAAGGGGGAGCGAGGTACCTTCGAAGCCCAATTCTACGCAAGCGAGAAGAAGGTTTTGGAACTCACTAGGCTACTTCATGAGGAGCAGACTCTGAATGCCTACATTGCACCAAAGAGGATGTGCACTACCTTTTTATCTTAGAGTTTCTTGTATTTGTTTTGACCAAGAAGGCATTATTGTACTCAAGCTTTAATTTATTAATATAATGTGTGTTTCCTTTTTGTCTAAAACGAATTTGAATCTTAAAATACTTGAAATCATTGCATACTCATTTACCATTCATCATAACATAAGCAGGTTTCTTGCAACAAGTCTCCTCATCTCTCTACTATTTATTTCAGTAAGATGGATCTCAAGCAAACGGTGAAGGATCTCCAAGCTCAGAATGCATAGTTTCAACAATTGTTCTTAACTCTCGCCAAAGGACAAGAATAGTTGAAGACTTTGCTGGCTGAGGAAAAGAAAAAGAAGACAAAGAAGGTAGCCGGAGTCCTAAACATGGGAAGAAGATTTCATGGGTAGACAAGAAGGACCTTAGACTTTGCAACGACATCTGGTGAGAGAGACAATCAAGATGGGAAAGGCAAGGAAACAGTTGTCCCGTCAGAATCAGAATCAGAAGAGGAAGAAGAAGACTATTCTGAAGAACAATACCCTCCAGCAGATGACAAGTATAAACATCTCGAGGAGAGGTTGAGCGCAATGGAAATCCAAAAAGTGTCTGGCTTGGACTTTGAGGAATTGGGTTTGGTATCGGGGATTTTCATTCCTCCAAAATTCAAAGCACCTGTGTTCACCAAATATGATAGAGTGTCATGCCCTAAAATGCATCTCCGGTCCTATGTGAGGAAAATCCAACCCCATACTGCTGACAAAGACTTAAGGGTACACTTCTTCCAAGACAGTCTGTCTGGAACTCAACTTGATTGGTTTTATCAGTTAGAAAGAGCCAACATTCATAACTGGGAAGATCTTGCTGCAACTTTTTACAAACAATACCAATACAATGCTGATCTTACGCCTACCCGTACTCAACTCCAGAGTATGGCCATGATTTCCAATGAAGGTTTCAAAGACTATGCGCAAAAATGGAGAGACTTGGCTGGAAGAGTTCAACCTCCCCTATCTGAAAGAGAATTAGTAGACATGTTTTTGGGCACCTTATCCGGTCCCTTCTTCAATCACCTAATTTGGAGTTCATTGACAGGTTTTACGGAACTGATATTGACCGGAGACAGGGTAGAAGCCGGGATAAAAAGTGGAAAGATTCAAAAGGATACATCCTCTACTGCTATGAGAAAGCCATTTATCGGAAAGAAAGAAGTGGTTGTTGTTTATCCTCAGAGAAATCAAGATAGGGCCGAACACCGTCCAACGATGGGGGATGTTATGATTCCTAAACCTGCGCCTGATCGACAAAGAAACAACCAACCAAGGATGGAAAGACCAGTCAGACAGTTCACCAGAATTAACATGACCCTATCTCAAGTATTTCCACATCTATTAAGATCCAACCTGGTGACTTTGAAAGAAGCTCCAAAGAACCCTAACACAACATCTCCTCATTATTATCCCAATGCCCGCTATGCATACCACTCTGAAAGTCCTGACCACGACACTAATAACTGTTGGGCTCTAAAGAACAAAGTACAAGACCTCATTGAAGCCAAAGAAATCGAATTCGATGCGCCCGAAAAGCCAAATGTCATTTCTTCCCACATGCCCAAACATGGCCATAATACTAATGCCATTGAAAAAGAAATGTTTGTTACTTCAGTTGATGAACTTATGACCTCACTCCTGACTATTAAAGTGAACTTGTTGAATGCCGGTGTGTTCCCAGGCTGTGATGAAGGCTCTTATTTCTATTTGTCCTCACCAACCAGCTGTCCTTTGTTGAAAGCAAGCGTTCAGTGCCTAATAGATAACAAAGAAATTTTATTTGAAAAACTTCTGTTCCACCTGTTCCTTTTAAAGATGTTTCTATCATTACCATTTCCGCCAATTCTTCCAGGGTCTCCACCAAAAGACCCGTTAGAATTACATCAGTTCCGAAAGCAACTCCTTTGATAATTACAATGTCTAGACCAGTCCCGTATTCGTCACACAAAACCATACCATGGAATTATGGAGGGGGTGTCTACTACTACAGTGTCAAGCAAGATTGGCCAGCTGCCGAAGACTCAAGTTCTGAGAAAGTTAACTCTGATATCAGTAATATTGCGGGGGCTAGCAAGATTACCCGAAGCGGAAGGATATTCTCTCCTGAAATTACTCCCTCAAAAGTAGTTTCTGGACCCGTAATCATTCCTGTTGTTGTTGCTCCTCCGAAGGCTATTTCTGGTCCTACAATCATCTTAACCAATACTCCAACTGACAAAGCTGTTACAACCCCTGTTATTACTCCTACTGATATTCCTGCTGCCAAGTCAACCAAGACTCGAGGTAAAAGCATTCTGATTGAGCCTGTTCGGATGAAGGCACAATCATTGGCTATCCCTGATACCTCCCGGAAAGAGATGGAGGAAATTCTGAAGATCATAAAAAGAAGCGACTACGACGTAGTTGAACAATTGGGGAAAACTCCATCTAAAATTTCCATGTTGGCTTTACTACTATGTTCCGAGGCACATGCAAAAGCCTTGGTAAAATACCTGAAAATTGCCCATGTACCCCAAGACACATCTGTCGATCAGTTCCAAGACTGCGTAGCCAGCTTGACAGCAGATAATGGTTTAGGTTTTTCGGATGTTGATTTAGCGCCAAGAGGAAGGAAGCATAATGAGGCATTGCACGTCTCCGTTGAATGTAGGGGCACAACCCTGGCTCATGTTTTGGTGGACTATGGCTCATCTCTGAATGTATTGCCTAAAAAAGCTCTTGATAGGATGGACTGTGAGGGATTGACATTGAAGCCAAGTAACATAGTAGTAAGGGATTTTGACGGCTCGAAAAGGATGGTACATGGGGAAGTGGATATCCCCATAAAGGTTGTAACCCAACCGTTTGATTCAACTTTTTATATAATGGACATCCGCCCTTCATACTCCTGCTTGTTAGGCCGACCATGGATTCACAATGCTGGCGCTGTTACTTCTACGTTGCACCAAATGCTGAAGTATCCAATTCAAGGGAAGATTATCACCGTTCATGGAGAAGAAGAGTATATGATCAACCATCTCAATTCCTTCAGATATGTGGAATTAGATGGTGAATTTATTGAAACTCCATTCCAACACTTTGAAGAGGTCCCGTAAGATGTGGCAGTGACTAAGGTTGTTCCCAAGATCACAAAGCCTCCACTCAGGATGTCATCTTTGAAGGATGCAAAGGCAGTGATAGACGAAGGAGGATGCATTATCTGGGGACAACTCCCAGATATCCCATACAAGTCTGACAAGTTTGGCCTAGGTTTCACTTTAGGTGCTCGAAGGATGTACGCCACGCTCGTGCTGGAGGACCACCCATGAAGATCAGCAACCGTGAAGTCAACGCGGTAGAGGATGATGAAGATGGTTGCAACCTAGAGGATTGGATCTTCCCAACTATCAGTGGAGGGCTCAGCAACTGGGAGGCTAGAGATTTTTCTCTGATCACTTTTATCCCACAGTAATTTGCCTTTACATTTTGTTGGATATGTAATATTAAAAACAATTCAAACTCTTAAAACCTTGTGTCTTACCCGAGGCACAATGGTCCATTTGTAAGGGTTATTATCTCATTTCCATATGACATCAATGAATCATGGATGTTTTGCATACAAACTTTGTGCTTATTGTTTTTTCTTTTTACATTTTCATTTCTTTCAAAGATAGATATACCCTTACACACACTCACACTCACAATGCAAGTCTACATCCATTCGGGATCCCATGGATAACGGTTCTGCTATGGCTTTTTGTGACTCGGAAAATCTAATCTACCAAGCCAAAGACGAAGGTGAGGAAGATTGTGAAGTACCAGGGAAATTTCCAGATTACTACAACAAGAAGAGAGAACCATTCAACCCCGCGAGGAATCAGTGGACACAATCAACCTGGGTACCGAAGACAAAAGAGAGGTCAAGGTGGGTGCCAATCTAGAACCAAGTTTCAAGGAGCGTCTGATTCAGCTGCTACAAGAGTATGTTGAGGTCTTTTCCTTGTCATATAAAGACATGCCGGGACTTGATACAGATATTGTGGTACATCGTCTGCCTACAAAAGAGGATTGTCCACCAGTAAAACAAAAGGTCCGTCGAATGCGACCAAATATGTCAGAGAAGATTAAAGCAGAAGTCATGAAACAATTTAACGTTGGATTCTTGGTCGTCACCTCCTATCCGCAATGGGTTGCCAATGTTGCTCCCGTGCCCAAGAAAGACGGCAAGGTACGAATGTGCATGGACTATAGAGATTTGAATAGGGCAATCCCTAAGGATGATTTCCCACTTCCCCACATTGACATCCTAGTTGAAAATACGGCACAACACAAAGTGTTTTCCTTCATGGACAGTTTCTCAAGCTACAACCAAATCAAAATGGCGCCAGAGGACATGGAGAAAACAACATTTGTCACACAGTGGGGGACATTATGCTACAAGGTGATTCCGTTCGGACTGAAGAATGCTGGGGCAACCTATCAGCGTGCCATGGTAGCTCTATTTCACGAAATGATACATCATGAAATAGAGGTCTATGTGGACGACATGATAGCTAGATATCAAACAGAAGAAGAACATCTTGATCATTTACAGAAACTGTTTGAGAGGCTAAAGAAGTACAAGCTGAGGTTGAACCCAAATAAATGCACGTTTGGAGTAAGGTCTGGTAAACTCCTAGGATTTTTCGTCAGCAACAAGGGTATTAAAGTAGATCCTGCCAAGGTAAAAGTGATACAAGAGATGCCTGCTCCTCGTACTGAGAAGGAAGTCAGAGGATTCTTGGGACGTTTAAAATACATTGCCATATTCATTTCTCATCTAACAGCTACTTGTGAGCCAATCTTCAAACTATTGAAGAAAGATCAAGTAGTCAAATGGAATGATGAATGCCACTCTGCTTTCGAAAAGATCAAAGAGTACATGCAAGAGCCTCCTATTTTGATGCCACTAGTCGAGGGAAGACCATTGGTTATGTATCTGACTGTTTTAGAGAATTCAATGGGGTGTGTGATGGGGAAGTATGACGAGTCTGGCCGAAAAGAGCATGCTATTTATTACCTGAGCAAAAAGTTTACCAATTGTGAAACAAGATATTCACTGCTCGAGAAAACTTGTTGCGCTCTGGCATGGGCTGCTCACCGGCTAAAACAGTATATGCTGACCCATACTACCTTGTGGATATCTAAAATGGATCCGATAAAATACATCTTCGAGAAGCCTATTCTCTCTGGGAGAATAGCGAGATGGCAGATGATCCTGATAGAATATGACATACAATATACTACCCAGAAAGCTATAAAGGGCAGTGTACTAGCTGATCACCTTGCTCACCAAGCTGTGGAAGACTACCAGTCCATGAAGTTCGAATTCCCAGATGAAGACATCATGATGGTAAACAACTGTGAAGAATTTAGGCCATATGACGGACCTGAACAAGGATCCCGATGGACCCTGTTCTTTGATGGGGAATCCAATGCACTTGGCACTGGTATTGGTGTTGTACTCATATCTCCTGAAGGATGTCATACTCCTTTTACGGCAAGACTCTTCTTCAATTGTACGAACAACATGGCGGAATACGAAGTGTGCATCTTTGGTCTCAAAGCTGCCATAGACTTGGGGATCAAATCCTTGAATGTATTCGGAGATTCAGCTTTAGTTATCAGCCAAATCAAAGGGGAATGGAGCACCAAACACCCTAACCTTATCCCTTATAAAGAACATGTTTTGACATTTCTCCCACATTTTGAGAAGATTACCTTCGAGAACTTCTCGCGAGAAGAAAATCAGCTAGCAGACGCACTAGCCACAGTGTCATCTATGTTTAAACTTAAATGGGATAACGAGACTCCTCAGATCACCATTGAACGAATGGATGAACCAGCACACTGTCACGAGATTAATACTGAAGAAGTAGTGGACCAACCTTGGTTTCACAAATTCAAGAAGTATCTCAAGGTTCAAGAGTATCCAGGAGGATCTTCAGTCAATGATAAGAAGTTCTTAAGCATATTCTCTGCTAAATTCTTCCTTAGTAATGGAATTCTTTACAAACGCAACCATGACTCTGTGTTACTTCGAAGCGTAGATAAGGTTGAAGCTGAAAGAATCATGGTTGAGTTACATGAAGGCACCTTTGGAACCCATTCCAGTGTGCATACGACGGCAAAGAAAATCCTACGGGCAGGCTATTACTGGTCTACCATGGAAGCAGATTGCTATCAACACTCCTGAACCTGCCACAAGTGTCAGATTTATGCTAATAAAGTGCACGTACCTCTGGTTCCTCTGAATGTCTTGACGGCTCCTTGGCCCTTTGCTATGTGGGGAATAGATATGATTTGGGAAATCAAGCCAACAACCTCCAATGGGCACCGCTTCATCCTAGTGGCCATTGACTATTTTACAAAGTGGGTTAAGGCAGCCTCCTTCGCTTCCGTTACCAAGAATGTTTTAGCCCGGTTCATTAAACAAAATCTCATCTGCCGGTATGGTATCCCGGAGAGGATCATCACTGACAATGGTATGAACCTGAACAATACTATGATCACCGCCTTGTGCGAGCAATTCAAGATCCAGCATCACAATTCTTCCCCTTACCGTCTAAAGATGAATGGTGTTGTCGAAGCTGCAAATAAGAACATTAAAAAGATCATACCGAAAATGACAGTCACATACAAAGACTGACATGAGATGTTACAATTCGCTCTCCACGGGTATCGTACTACAACTCGCACATCGACCGGGGCAACACCCTATTATTTGGTATACGGCATGGAAGCTGTCTTGCCTATTGAGGTTCAGATCCCCTCTCTAAGAATTATCAAGGATGCATGTCTAAATGAAAACAATTGGATCCAGAATCGACTTGATCAATTGAACTTAATTGATGAGAAAAGACTTACTGTTGTCTACCATTGTCAAATGTATCAAAAATGGATGATCAAGGCTTTCAACAAAAGGGTCAGATGCCAAGTATATTAAGTTGGGGATCTGGTGATCAAACATATCATACTACCGCAAGGCGATCCCAGGGTAAAATGGACTCCTACACACGAAGGACCATTTGTAATAAAAAACATTTTCTCTGGTGGAGCAATGATCTTGACCACCATGGATGGTGACGACCTGCCGCACCCTGCAAACGCAGACATAGTCAAAAGATACTACGCATAAGAGACCCGCTAGGTTGACACACCTAGGCAAAACAAGGGCATCCCAACAAACCAAAAAGGTTCGGGCAAAAATTAGAGATAAAACAATAAAATTTGTACACCCGGCAAGTTGAAAACCAGAAATGGCAACTTGGGCAAAAAAGGGTATCCCGGTGGACTGAAAACCCGAAAGGGCGGTCCAGGAAAAAGTTAGGGAATTAAAGCGTATGACTATGTCCCGTTGGATCACCTTACAGACAACTTGCAAACTCGACATTCCTGACCAATTCAATCATCTCCACACAAGGCAAAAAATAGACAAGATGCTCAGAGATACAAAGGCTATAGCAGAATGGGAACCCCATGGGATTATTACACATAGCTATCTTTTCTTTGTATTAAAACTTTCATTTTTTACGAAGCATTCTCTTACTAGAATTTTTGTCTCACTGTACAAAATACGTACTCAAAGTCAATACAAAGATATTCCTTTGAAAGTGCAAAACTATCTGTTTTTCTTTACTCTTGTGTTTTGTTTACCAAAACGTCCAATGATTCATTGTTGAACATATGCATTTGAACATAATTACTATTTACAAATAAACAAAATAAAAGACAATTATTGATGGCTTTAAGAGATAGGAAATCTCTCTAAGTTATTTTCCATAAAAATCCCCTGAGTGTACATTTTAATCCCCAGTGGAACAAAGCTCCCAATTATCAGTCCCCGGTAGAAATCATCCAATTTCCCCAGATTCCCCAAACAGATTTTTCAAGCAGTACATGGCATTTCCCTTACAACAGAGTTTATTTCTCTAAACGGAAATTCATCAACACTTCGACTTCAAGACATGAAGAGTTACATACCCTCAGCAACATTCAAGGATTTATTTTCCCCAAATCCAACAAACAGCGTAATAGACTAGCTCACATACACATACATGGCATCCGCATATCATGAACATTGATAAAACAAATGCATTATATCATACATTTCATACAACATGACTTTGCATCTTAGCTAAAATTTTACCCTTTTCAGGATAAGATTAACAGCTACCATTGACAATGTTCAAAGTTTACAGATATCGTACAGATACGCTCCAAACACAGACACCATTCTGATACTGATTCAAATTCAACTCTCAGATACGCTCCAAACACGAATGCCATTCTGATACTCATTCAAATTCAACTCTCAAATACAGTTCAGATACGCCCTAGACGCGGATGCCATTCTGATACTTATTTAGATTCAACTCTCAGATACAGTTCAGATACGCTCCAGACACGGATGCCATTCTGATACTCATTTAGATTCAACTTTCAGATACAGTTCAGATACGCTCCAAATACGAATTCCATTCTGATACTCATTCAGATTCAACTTTCAGATACAGTTCAAATACGCTGCAGACATATATGCCATTATGATATTCATTCAAAATTAGCTCCCAGATGCAGTAAAGATACGCTACTGACACGGACGCCATTCTGATACTCATTCTTTCAGCTTACAAATTACAATACAAACAATCACTTTTGGATGGCATCTTTAAGCCCATCTCCTACAGCTTTCTATCACCTCGCCAAATGGCATCTTTAAGCCCATTTCCTCAACCATCACATCACCGAGTGCAAATTTCTGGGCACTTTAGTGTCCAATCATCTTCCACCTTCGAGTCACGAATGGCGAAACTCACAATCTAACTCGTCAGGCTTAAGAAGATTGAATAGGGGAAGCTGTTGTACCCCAAAATTTTCCCTCTCACTTATCAATAATTTGCTCACAAGATTTCCTTAGGCTCAAGACTGGACTAATGTTTGATCAGCTCAAGACACCTCCTAATGCACTCATGACCAAAATTAGGGTTTGAGTTTGCACAAGGATTTTTGAACTATCAATGCTTCATATGACTTTCATGAACTAATATGGACCCCAAGATTACTCATGTCAAGTTTCAAGCCTTGGATCACACTTTTGATCAGTCAATTGAACAGTTGACCTAAAAATCTATTGTATTGGGGAAAAAAGTCAACCATGGCCAATTTACAGTCAAACCTCATAATTTTTTATCCACATAAACATCTTAAACCCATATGTATCATTTGATCAAGTTTGGACCACAATTCCTCAAGAAGTTTGATCAAATCTCCAAAAGGGCAAGATGGTCAAAATTAGGGTTTTGATTGGGAAAGGGCAATTTCTGATTTTTGACCTAACCAATGGTCAATTAGTTTAAGGCATGATCTCAAGAGTATAATTGAATCATTTTGACCTAATGACATGGTTTCAAACATTTCAAGTCCATTGGATTGACAGATGAATTTTGCAGTCAACTGATCAAAAGTCAACTATATACTGAAAAGTCAAACTTTGACTTTTTGGTCAAATTCAAGTGCCAAAGATTACAATTCATCAAAATATGTCAAAATATGAAACTTATTCATAAAGAAATCAAAAAGTCAAGATTGCATTTTGAAAAGTCAAAATTTCTAAACTTAGAAAATTTTCTAAGTGTTGAAAATTCATGTTTTTTTTATAACTTTGAGCCAAATTTTTACCATGATGCAAGATGATTCAAGTAAAACTTCCAACATGAAAGTAGTAGATCTCCATGAAATATACAACTTTTCTTCACACAACTTCTTCCAAAAGTTCTTGGATCTCAATTTATAATTTTGTGAACATAGGGTCATGAAACTAAACACTTAGTGAAATTTTACCCTAATTTAGCCAGGATTTTGACCTAACTTCATGGCACTTCTTCATATAGTTCCAAGGGGAATATTCAAAAGAAATTCAAATATGGGTTGTAGAGCACGTTTCAATATTTCCAAAATGTCCAAGAACTCCTTGAGATCATTCTTGAGTAGGGAGAATCGAAGAGATGAAGTTGGTGTTTTGTCACTTGAATTACAAGGCATTTTGTGATGAACAAGAATTCAATTTCAAATCTATGTTGCACAATCTTGTTTTGCAGGCCTCTAAACCTCAAGATCTCTCCATAATCAGAAGATTACACTTGCTTTTGAGCTATTATCCAAGTGTTCCAAGCATTGTCCAAGCCAATTTGCCATTTTAGGAAGAAAGTTACCATTCCATTCTTGAAAAGTTGCTTTAATCACAAAGTCAACTTGTCTTGAGCTTCTAACTTGTTCTTTCTGCACACACAACCCCTATAAACCAAAAGCAAGGTGTCTAAGGCCTGAAGAAGCTTAGGACATGCTTGTACAATACTTGAGATTTGTCATTTCACTTTTCTTCAAAAGCAAGTTATAGAGCCATAACCCTATAACTCAGAAGCCTTGAGTGATTTTGTGCTCTAATATTTTCCATACATATTAACAAGTCAATTGCAACACAACAGACGTTTACACAAGCCCTAAAAACACTCCCAAGCATCTTGCTGCACAGAACTGCCCAAACTTGTCAATTTTGAACAAAAACTCACCATCTCCATTTCCACTCGTGCGTTTTGAAAAATAATCATCCAAACACCTTCCATACATCATATCAAAGTGATCCAGGCCCTCATTTCCTAACTGTAACTCCTCCATCATCATTCACCATTTTTAAAACTGAAGCTTTCAAGTTGACTTGAGTAGGGAGTTCCAGCCATCCTCAAAGCAAAGAAGGAGTTGGAACACATTCAGGGAGGTCCAGACAAGCTATAGAAATCATCAGGCCATCACAAAGGTTGCTCAAACTCCATACATGAATCCAGCTGCAAGAGGTAAGTTTTCAAACTTCTATCAGGCATCATTTGAGTTTGGTTTGTGAAGATAAAATGTAGATACCATTTCCACGAAGTTGTACATATCCATGGTTTACATTTATATGGCCTGAGCTTAGAGAATTTTAGGGTTGAAATTTTCTGCAATTTTTAGGTTTTGAATTAGGGCTAGAAAATTCTCATTCATCTTTGATTGTTAGCTTAAGTTGTACATGTTTGGATTCGTGGGAAAAAATGCCACAACTTTCATGTTTGAACTTTTCATTTTTGTTGAGAGATGAATAAGATACAGGTCATTTGGCTGGAGGTTAAAGATGAAGTCTTCAGAACACGTTTTGCATTACATATTTATTGTTTCATTTGTATTAACAGATGTATAGCCACCCCAGTGGTAAGGCAGTGCGCTGGTAATCAGGAGGTCATGGGTTGGAGCCTCAGCGCGTGTTGCGTTTTTCTTTTTTTTTCTCATTTTTACATTTTTTTGTTCTTTCCAGCGCATGGACCTTCCTCCTCCTGGGCCTGATTTTTTTCTAACATTCCCCCCCCCCCTGTTTCATATTTTCCCCCTGACCCAATTTAATTTAATTTCTTCATTTTTTTATTTTATTTACTTTCTCAAATATATTTTCTAAATACAAAAATGATAAAAATGCAAAAAAATGATATTTTATATTTTGACTTATTTCACTTTATTTTTCCATAAATAATTTTTTTTTTTTATTCTCCATACTTTATCTAATAAACTTAATTATTGTTTTTTATTTATTTATTTTTTCTTCACACCATTTAAAATATATGTTATTTTAATACCAAAAGGACTAAAAATATTTTATAATGCTATAAATATTTTCAAGATAAAAAATGCCAAAAAAATACTTTTCTTAATCTTATTTTCTCTTGATTAATTAATGGAATTAGGGTTTTCACCCAAAATCTTTTCTCAATAATTTCCAAACCTAATAAACTATTTTCTTTATTTTATTAGGTTAAGGTAAAATTCCTTTTCATAAAACATCAAACAAAATATCCATTTTCTTCACATTTATCTTCTTGCATATTTTTTAATTCATCTTGTGTATTATTTATTTCAATTATTGTATAAATTCAATTTAGTTGTAATAGATTAATTAGGATTTAATTTCTTGTAATCCCCATTTGTAATTTGTACACCCCCTCCCACAAATATTGTAATAGCGTAGTAACTTTAAATTTTGCAATTTATCGCTTTTATATAACATGCTAGTAATTAGGGTTTGTATGGAAAGACTAAAATCAATACTTAGCAAAACCCTAATTCAAGACAAAAAACAAGCATGAAAACAACACACTTGCACACAAGCACCCCTATGGTTATTCCACTTGGTTGCCTTATACAAAATGGCCATATTACGCATGTAAGATATCTTAGTAAAAACAAGAAAATACAAGATCATAGTCCCTCGATGACGCTATCTAAGTTGCCTTACAAATGATCTTAGTCCCTCAAAAAGAATGCTAAGATACCTTGCAATATTGCTAATCATGGTTATACAATGACCCACGCCCGTCCCATTTACATCCAAAGATAGGTTTGCTTACCAAATCAATGGTAAGACAACAATGTCAAAGGAAAAGAAAATGAACAAGAAAGACATTTGAGTAGGTAGAATACTCCTAATTACTTGCTCCATTTCAAAACAAACATCCTTGCTATTATCAAAACAAACATTTACACTTTCAAAACATCTTATACACTTGAAAACATTTTCAAAAGATCAACATCTTTGTATACATTCTTACGAACGGAAATCATTACAAAGTTTGCCTAAATAATGGCCTCTTTACAAAATACTTTCAAAAACCACACAAAGCACAATTTCAAATAAAAGCAAGTGATCTAGCAAGTAACTAAGATCCCGTGGAAAACCATGTATGAAAAGGGTTCTAATACCTTCCCTTTTCATAATCTACCCCCCGAACTCAAGAAAAAATCTCAAAGGTCTTTCCTGTGATTTTTCACCTTTCCTTTTGGATAAAAGAAAAGTCGGTGGCGACTCTTGATAACCGCAACATCTGCGATCAAACACAAAACACCCAAGTCAGTTCTCCCATCGTATCACAGAACTGGCGACTCTGCTGGGGAAAATTCTAAAAGTGGGGTTACCTTAGGGATAGATCACATTTACTTGCTTGCATTGTTTGACTTGTATGCTTTACATTATGGTTCTTTATTTGGGTTTGAATCCTCTACCCCTATTTGGGATACATTATAGGTAAGTAGCAATACGTTGTGGAAACTGTGCGGGGTATATCGACATGGTCTAAACAATAGCTACGTTAATGCGACATATTTGTGGGTACCGGTAGCCTTTGAGTTAATCAAAGAGAATACGGGGCCGCTGAGTGATGTCATTAAGCACTAATGAACTTTTAGAACCTTTACTTGACCAACTTGGTCATTTAGGATGTAGTGAGATGACTGACTTTGGTGTAGTCCGGAGTTGGTAGATACTCGATACTACACTCATTGAGGTTTGGTTTCTTGGGATATTTCGGTCTCCATTAAAGAGACTTGTGCTGAAACAATGACCAAGGAAACAAACCAGTGATATTGAGCTCCTTAGAACCCGGTTACTATTACTAGGACAGGTTTGAGCCAACTAAACTCAAGAGGGTACTTACCTATAAAACTCCATGCAAGCCTAAACCTAAGGATTTGTTTGCTTTGTTTGTATATGCATACTTGTACATAACATCATGAACATCATGAACATCATATACATTCACTAACCATTTCATGGATTTTTGGGATTCATCTTTGTTCTTGTTTTGTAGGATGTGGATTCACTTCGCGGGAAAACTATTCAAGTCAATATTGTAAAGGTCCCTCTACAACTTAGGGAGCTAGCTTCGAGGATTCCTGAAAAATCTCCATTCACCGAGAGACATGGTCGCATACTCAACTTGGTCACCTCCAACACAGATGAGGACATGATGAAAGTGCTCTTTCAGTTCTCTGATCCTTTACACCATTGCTTCACATTTCTTGACTATCAGCTTGTACCTACTTTGGAAGAATTCTCCCGACTCTTGAGGATTCCCATTCTCAATCAACTACCTTTCAACGATACAGAAAGAGACCCAAAGCCATTAGAGATTGCTCAAGCTCTACACTTGCACTCATCTGATGTCACAACTCATTGGGAAACAAGGAGTGGTGTCAAAGGTTTCCTAGCAAAGTTCCTGTTTGAGAAAGCCCAAAGGTGTTGGAATTCTTTGGATCTGCAAGCCTTTAAGGAAATTGTGGCTCTCCTCATCTATGGGATGGTGTTGTTTCCAAATGCTAACTAACTCATAGATGTGAACACCGTCAAAATCTTCATATCTCGCAACCCGGTGCCTACATTACTAGGGGATATCCTACACTCTTTTCACACTCGCACAATGAGGAAAAGAGGTGTCCTTATGTGTTGCACTCCTCTCTTGGCCAAATGGTTTATTTCGCATCTTCCCCAATCTATATTAAAGAATGAGCAAGGTTCAAGGTGGTCACAAAGGTTGATGACTCTCAAACATTCGGACATTCATTGGTGCTCCTGATCCATAGAGAATGTTACATTGTTGACCGTTATGGAGAATTTCCTAATGTCCCTTTACTTGGAATTAGGTGAGGTATCACCTACAACCCCTGCTTAGCCTTAAGACAGTTTGGTTACGCCCAAAGGGATGGCTCGCACGAGATGCTAATTCAAGGTTTGGTATTTGACTAAGACAACGACAATTAAGGTCTTCGCCAGAGATTTATCCGGGCTTAGAGGATGTTAAACAAGGTAGATAGCAAGACTTTGGGGCATAAAAATTCCATCCCTCTTGAGCCTTAACTCAAATGGGTACGAACTCGTGCTTAGAGTCTTATGATGCCTTACCCCTCCATTCTCCCGGTAATCATTGAGCCTGTCATGGAAGGAGATGTTCCATACACTATCCTACATCCTGACATGCCTACCTCTCTTGAAGACCTACAAAGGGATTGGATACAACTCAAGGGGGAGCGAGGTACCTTCGAAGCCCAATTCTACGCAAGCGAGAAGAAGGTTTTGGAACTCACTAGGATACTTCATGAGGAGCAGACTCTGAATGCCTACATTGCACCAAAGAGGATGCGCACGACCTTTTTATCTTAGAGTTTCTTGTATTTGTTTTGACCAAGAAGGCATTATTGTACTCAAGCTTTAATCTATTAATATAACGTGTGTTTCCTTTTTGACTAAAACGAATTTGAATCTTAAAATCCTTGAAATCATTGCATACTCATTTACCATTTGTGGTACGGTGGGAGAACTGACTACGAGTTTTGCGTTCGTATTCGCACTTGTGCGGTTGAGCAAGAGTCGCCACCGACTTTTTATTTTATCCTAAAGGAAAGGTTAAAAAAGCACAGCAAAAACCTTTTGAGACATTTCGTGGGTTCGGGGGGTAAATTATGAAAAGGGAAGGTATTAGCACCCTTTTCATCCATGGTTATCCATGGGCTCTTAGTTACTTGGTTTTTTAGATCACTTGCCTTGATTTTCGATTGCTTGAAAATGGTGTGTGTGTGTGTTTGAAAATGTTTTTGAAGAAGATGCCTTGTCTTAGGCAACTAATGTATTTGACTCGTGATTGAGTGTTTTACAAGAGTGTGGATCTTTTCGAAAAGATGTTTTCAAATGTTTTTGAGAGTTTGTTTGAAAGTGTTGTGGATTGTGATTTTTGAAAAGAAGGCAAGTGTTTTTGCAAATTGATCTCAAGTAACTAAGAGTTTTGTCTACCCTATTGTACTCAAAGGTTTTTGTTATGTTTTAACCCCTTTTGACAATTTTGTTCTACCATTGAAATTGGTAGACAATCTTGCGTTTAGGAAGTTTGTTCGGACGGACGCGGGTCATCGTATGGACCATGAATGCAATGATGCCAAGTGTCTTTGGCAATTTTCTTTGAAGGGACTTGATCATTCCGTTTAGGCAACACTTTGAGACTTATGATCATTTGATTTTGTTTTGCCAAAGATACTCGACGTGCAAGCATGGCCCATTTTGGAAGGCAACATGTGGGATTACCCTAGGGGGTGCAAGTGTGATTGTGTATTGATTACATGTATTTGTCTTGTATTAGGTTATCTAGCGTTTGATTTTATGTACATGCAAACCCTAGGTCTAACCATGGTATAATTGAAAGCGGTAAAATTGTGAAAATGTAAAATCTACGCTATTACAAAATAGTATCCGGGAGTGGGGGTACATGTGTATGAATGGGGATGAGACTTATAGTATCCAATAAGTTACAACCAAATCGAATTTTGCGATCAAAATGTAAATATCGAATATACAAATATAAGATAAACAAATGTGTATAGGGCAATGTGAATGTATTTGTGTAAGTGTACATGTATTTGAGTATATAATTATTTACAGGTGCGACAATATGAAATTAAGGCGAGATTAGGGTATTTGACCTAAATATGTGTTTTAATGAATCTTTGATTTGTGTATCTTTAATATGTATAAAAGAAAAATGTTTTAAATTAAATGCTCAAGTTTTAATTAAATTGTGAAAATGATATTTTGAGAAAAAAAGAGAGTATATTTCCATGTTTTCATTATGTATATAAAAAAGAGTATTTTTCATTCGTTACGTACAAAATGTTTTAAGACATTAAATTATGCAAAAAATGTATATTTACTTAGTATGTACAAAAATATTTAAATGTCAAGAATTGAATTATGCATATTCAAAAAAAGGTATTTTTTATTGTTATGTACAAAATGTTTTAAGATTAAAAGAATGGAAAAAGTTTTCAATTTTAATTACATGGTGTAAAAATGTATTTTTATTATTATATACAAAAAGTATTAAATGTCCAAAATTAAATTATGTATGTTAAAAAAGTATTTTTAAATTGTTATGTACAAAAAGTGAGTGAAAAGAAATGTTTTTAATTTAATCACATTATGTATAAAAATGTATTAAATGTCAAAAAATTGAATTATGGATAAAAAGAAGTGTATTCTTAATTGTTATGTACAAAATATATTTTAATTAAAAGGATAGAAAAATATTTTTAATTTTAGTTATATGATAAAAAATGTATTTATTATTTATGTTAAAAATGTAAAAAAGGTAATGTATTTTATTATGAATATGATTTTTGCAAAGAATAAATAAAAAGAAAATATTGTTTAAAAAGGGTTAGTGTTAATGTTTTGTTAAAAAGAATTAGAAAAGAAACATTTTAATGGGCTTTAGAGGAAATTAGAAACGGGTTAGGCCCATTGATTGTTTGGAGCAGCGTTTTTAGGGTTTGAGGATTATTCGCTCATTTGATAACGCGTTAGGGTTTGGGACGGCGCCGTTCGTACTTTTCGTTCAACTTCATCTTCCGGTCACAACTCCTCCGTCCAGCCATCAGCGTCGCTCTCCCCAAATCTCTCTTCCCTCCATGGCATGAGCTCAGTGTTCTCTTGATACAAGGTTCGTTTTCAATGTTTATGTTTCCCTTTTTTACGAATTGCATGCGTTTTCGATTTGAATCTTAACCTTAATCTTTTATTATGAGGTGAAGGAGAAGAAAAGAGGGAGAAGATTGTACTACCTGGCCTTGGAGAAGGAGGAGAGACGGGGGATGTGGCGCTCAGGAGGCCGGAACGAGCGGAGGGAGATTTGCGCGATGAAGCTTTCTTGATGTCCCTGGTATTTCGTTCTTACTCCTTACCGTGTGAAGGTTTTATGATGATGTTGATTTGACTGAAAACCTTATCTTGAATTTGCCTCTTTCTTCTTCTTCTTGAACACTGTATACTTGTTGCCTTAGATTTGTTTGACTATACTGGGATTGACGCCTTGTTTGATGCCTGTTGAAATGTGTTTCTGTTGCCTATTGCATTTTGGCCTGTGATGAAGATTTCTGAGGCCACTTCTTTCCTCTTCTCTATTGCTCACTTTGCCTTTGGACGTGTTTGTGGCCTATGATGAAGAGATTCTGAGGCCTTTGAATTGCCCTCTGAGATTGATGCCTTTGGAATGTATTTTGCTTATGATGAAAAGCTTCTGAGTTCACTTCTTTCCTCTTCTCTATTGCTCACTTTGCCTTTGGATGTGTTTGCCTATGATGAAGGAATTCTGAGGCCTTAATGCTTGATGTTGTCTTAAACTTTTGAATGCTTGCTTGTATCGCCTTGTTCTGCTTGGATATTCTTGGATATGCTTGAGGGATTATGTTTGGATATGCTTGAGGGATTATGTTTGGATATGGTTATGGTAGGTTTTACTGATTTTTGGCTCTTAAGGGCTTGACAGGTTTTGATGGTTAGGCCGGTTGTGCTTGACCTGGGATTTGTGTGCTTTTGTATTTATTCTGCTGGCTTTTTGAGGCAGGGCTTATGCTTGAACAGCAGGTTTAGCTTGGTTTATCAGGTTTGAAGGCTAGGCCAGGTTTTGATGGTTGGGCCTCTGGTTTGGTAGTTCAGTTTATGTGTTTAGGCTTCTGGTATGTGGTATATTTGCATATCAGGTTATGCTTGGTTTTTATGTGTGTAGTTTGTATGTTGAGGTTTTGACAGCAGGTAAGCTTCAGGCTTGAACTTGGTTTATCAGGTTTTTTCTTAGTTGGTTTGCTTCAGGCCAGGACCCTGTAGTTTGTATATTTTTCCTCTCGTTTTTATGTAGTGGGGAGTCTTTGTATATTTTCTGTTTTGTTATGCTGAACTGTCCAAGCCTAAAGCCTGCCTCTTATCTCTCTTCTTTTTCTCTCCATAGTACAGTTAATATATTTAATATGATTTATGCTGTACTTTTTTTGTTCTGAAGGGGACCCTTCTTGTTGGGAAATGATGATAAAGATTTGGCTTGCATAACACATTACTTCTGCATATTCTTTATCCAGCTTTTGTGCTCTTTTGATATCTTTCAGAATCTTCTCTTGACAGCTTTTGAGTGGACTTTGTATTTTGACAGTAAATTGCACTTTTTTTATCTTTTCAGTTTGGTTGAACTTGAACTATGCAGTTTGAACTTTGGAATTTATGCATTTGACATTTTGCATTCATGAATAAAATTCTTCCCTCTTTGTGAACCGGGAGAAATCCCGTGATTTGCAGAGAGGGTTAACTGATCCCAATCAGTGGCCTCTAATGATGAGCAAATCTTATCTGTCTTTAATTAATTCAAATGCTTTTGACTTTTCCTTTTCTTTTTGCAGATGAATAATGGAGCACCGGAACGAAGTGAAGAGTGAAGAATTAGAAATAAATAGGATAATTTTCTTTTTTATTTAATATTTAAATTAATGTAAACTATTGTTTGTAATTTAAATTATAAACAACATTTGTACAAATAATTCAAATATCAATAAAATCTTTATTACCCAATTAATTCTAATTCTCTTTCTTTATTGTTTATTTATTTATTTAAAACTCTTTGAATTAAAACAATTGAAAAATAAATTTCAATCATTCAATTTAGAATAATAAATAACTTAAATAAAACAATGTCTTAGTAATATTGATCAATTAAACCTGTCTTTTCCAATATCCAAAACAAAGTAGCAGTTAACCAAAATAAACTGATCAAGCGCATTCCCTTTTTTTTTTCACTGATTCTTTGCCAAGCACTGTAATTCCAAACTGCACATCTTCTTTGACTGGCTCAAACAAAACAACGTGAATTCAAACCAACTGTCCTTTTTTACTGACTAAACCAAAACCACGCGAATTTAACCCGAATCCCGGAATAAACTGCAAAGTGCTGTGGAATTTAAATCCTTCTGAGAATATGCCCATAAAACCTTAATTCTTGATTAAATGCCAGATAACGCTCGCCTGATCAAAATTGAGCCAAAATCAACCAAAACCCTGAGCCAACTGTTTGAGATAATTCAGAGTCCTGAAAATCAATAAAACCCTAATTTTGTTTTGACTGACGAGAAAAGTCCGTTTGTCCGATTCTTGAGCCAGTTTGAAAAATCAGGAAAGGCTTGAAGCTGAGATTTCTTGGGGAAAAATGCGAGGGAAAATTTTGGGGTACAACAGTTGCCCCTGTTCAATCTTCTTGGACCTGAAGAGTTAGATTGGCAAGTTTGCCTTTCGTGACTTGAAGGTAAAAGGAGATTGGACACTAAAGTGCCCAGAAAATTTGCACTCGGCGATATGATGGTAGATGTGAATGGGCTTACAGATGCCATTTGGTGATGGGCTTAAAGATGCCATCTGGTGCAATAGAATTTTGTCGGGGGATGGGCTTAGAGATGCCATCTGGTGACTGCTGGTAGGAGGATGGGCTTATAGATGCCATCTGGAAATGTTGAACTGTATGTCAATGGTGAGTGGACAAGTATCAGAAGGGCCTCCATGTTTCGGAACATCTCTGAATTAGGGGTCCGAATAAGCAACAGATTGACGTCCATGTCTGGAGAATCTGTAAACTGATTTCAGGAGTTGAGAAGAGTCTGAACAAGTCGGTAGATTGACATCCGTTGTAGGGAAGAATCCGTACACTGTTGTCAGAAGTTGAGAAGAGTCTGAACAAGTCGGTAGATTGACATCCGTTGTTGGGAAGAATCCGTAAACTATTTTCAGAAGTCTTGAAGTTGAAGAGGAACCGGTGTAGGGTTTCCTGATGATGCGTCCAAATGAATCTGGAATAAGTATCAGAATGTCGCCGTGTCCGGGTCACATCTGAACTATTTCTGGATGATTCTTGGGAGATGATCTGTGTCTGTCGACTGATCCTACCTGAAAAGGCAAAGGGTTAGTTGTATGCAATGTTATGATGCATGATGCAACGTATGCGACATCAATGCTTATGACATGAATGCGATGAATGCGCATGTAAGCTGATGAGCTAATCCTGCCGAGGATACATGAATCTGAGATGGCTGAAGATAAAAGCATCTCGACTACTGCCGGGGAAAATAAATCCTTGGCTGCTGCTGGGGAAGAGAATTCCTGATGACCTCTACTGGGGAGTTCCAAACTAGTAGACTCATGCTGGGGAGGCCAGATTGAGAATCTTCAGCTTAATGGGAAGTAACTCTGGCGACTTCACTGGGGAACTCAAGATTTGCCTTCCCAAAACTCTGTGGGGAGGAGGTTCAAAGGTCTGGCTCCGCTGGGGATTGATAACTTGAAGTTTTAACTTTGCCGGGGACAATGAAACTTGACTCTGAGTGGAGTTAGCCTCAGAAGAATCTGAATAAGCGATAGGTTAACCTCCGTTACTTGGAGAACCCGTGAACTGTTTTCAGAAGTCTTGAAGTTGAATCAGCAATAGAGCCGCATCCGTTGTTGGGAAGCGTCCGTAAACTGTTTTCAACGGTTGAGAAGAGTCTGAACAAGTCGGTAGATTGACATCCGTTGTTGGGAAGAATCCGTAAACTATTTTCAGAAGTCTTGAAGTTGAATCAGCAATAGAGCCGCATCCGTTGTTGGGAAGCGTCCGTAAACTGTTTTCAACGGTTGAGAAGAGTCTGAACAAGTTGGTAGATTAACATCCGTTGTTGGGAAGAATCCGTAAACTATTTTCAGAAGTCTTGAAGAGGAACCGGTGTAGGGCTTCCTGATGATGAGCTTGTGTAAAACTGCATCGGGTTTTGAACACTTTTGACATTCGAATGCCCCAAGTGGTGATGTAGATAAATTCCTGGCTTATTACAGGTGTTGGTCTACAATCGGTCGTTCACAGATATTTCCTGGGTTGTTACAGGTGTTGATCTGGAATTCTTCAGACATGCCCTGGCTGGATACAGGAATCGAATCTGGAAAGGTGATAGTTGATAGATATGCCCTGGCTGGATACAGGAATCGAATCTTCAAACTCTTCAGACGTGCCCTGGCTAGATACAGGAGTCGAGTCTGGAAATATGGTCAACAGATATGCCCTGGCTGGATACAGGAATCGAATCTGGAATTGTAATAGTTGATAGATATGCCCTGGCTGGATACAGGAATCGAATCTTCAAACTCTTCAGACGTGCCCTGGCTAGATACAGGAATCGAGTCTGGAAATGTGGTCAACAGATATGCCCTGGCTGGATACAGGAATCGAATCTGGAATTGTAATAGTTGATAGATATGCCCTGGCTGGATACAGGAATCGAATCTTCAAACTCTTCAGACGTGCCCTGGCTAGATACAGGAATCGAGTCTGGAAATATGGTCAACAGATATGCCCTGGCTGGATACAGGAATCGAATCTGGAATTGTAATAGTTGATAGATATGCCCTGGCTGGATACAGGAATCGAATCTTCAAACTCTTCAGACGTGCCCTGGCTAGATACAGGAATCGAGTCTGGAAATGTGGTCAACAGATATGCCCTGGCTGGATACAGGAGTCGAATCTGGAATTGTGATAGTTGATAGACATGCCCTGGCTGGATACAGGAATCGAATCTTCAAACTCTTCAGACGTGCCCTGGCTAGATACAGGAATCGAGTCTGGAAATATGGTTAACAGATATGCCCTGGCTGGATACAGGAATCGAATCTGGAATGGTGATAGTTGACAGATATGCCCTGGCTGGATGCAGGAATCGAATCTTCAACTCTTCAGACGTGCCCTGGCTAGGTACAGGAATCGAGTCTGGAAATGTTGTAATTGATTTGTTGAACACTTTTGACATTTGAATGCCCCAAGTGGTGATGAAGGAATCTTGAATCAGATTACTCTGCATATTGAGAGATTTCCTGAAATCTTGACTGGACTGCCCCAGGTTAATTGGATTGTGACATGTCATGCCCCTTGTTGATAGGAGATTTGTAACGGAAGTGTTATCCTTTTGAAGTGATTTTGACTTACCGAGAGAGTTTTCGTTCCTCCGAACATTCGCTGTATGAATTTCTTCGCTGTCAAACAAAAAGGTCAAATGCAGACAGTGATGTTCGAATAATGCAGAGTTTATGTTTGTCTCAAAATTTTGAAAAATGCGTTTTTAGCAGAAAACTTTTTACAAGACAGATCAACACAAGATTTAGAGCAAAGCCCTACAGGAGTCAGGATACCTTTTGTAACAGTATGCTTTCGAACTAACCCATGCTTCAATTAGGACTTTTGAAGGGTTGTAATGTGGCCTGGTTCACGGTTTAAGAATCAAAGGATAAAGGCTCAAAGTATATTTGTACCCACCCGCTCTTCGTGATGTTCTTCAACCTAAGCTCAGTTAATTGTGCGTCACACTCTGTTTTGAGTTTGGAACGACTTTTGGGCGATGGTTCACCAGTTGAATTTGGGGAGACAGTCATCATCTCTTTTTTTTTTTTCAACATTTTTTCATGTTGTTGAGGATTTTGTAATGACCTTACTATTTTGATTTTGATTTGTTATCCCTAACTTTTGCCTGACTGTTCCCGTTTTCGAGATTACTGTCAGCGGGATGCCCCAGCTTTCTTAAGCCTCCCTTATAGGTTTTGGCTCAGTGGGCTTTTCTCTTTTGAGAGATTGACTGTCTATATGATAGGGAACCACCCTTGTCTTTTGATTCCAAAGGAATGCTTTCTTTTTCGACGTCGTTCGTTGTGTTACGAACTGAGAGTTTGCGACTTCAATGCGCATTTCCTTTTGAATTAACTGAGATACTACCCTGCCCCAGGTTTATATCAAGGGTTTTGATCGTTTCAGAACAGGAAACTCCTACTTCTTTGGCTCGAAGGGGTTGACTAGGGATTAACTTCCTTATAACTCCAGTGTTTGGGAATTGAAAGAAATGCCTGTACATCATCAGCAAGGTCTGTTCAAAAGCATACTGTATAAGATCACGGTATTGTTTCGTCATCCTCCCTCTAAAGGCTTACAGCTTTTTATCAAGAGTCAAATATCATAAAGAAAAGCATAAGAGTAGTGAAACGAATGGATGAATTCAAGACAAACATATGCAATGCATTAATGAAAACAGAGTTTAACATCAACAGATACTTGTTTGATAGCAAAAAGAAATTACAACTTTGAAAATTCAAAAAGAAGCAAAAGTCTTTCAGTTTGAGCTTCGTTACTTCAAGCGGAGAACCCTTTAACGGAAGATTTTCATCTCACCGTCTGGCATGAATTCCAGCACCCCAATGTCGATCAGATCTTGAATCTTGTTCTTCAAGGCCCAACAGTCGTTGGTGTCGTGTCCCGGGCTGTAGGAGTGGTAAACACAGAATGCGTCGGGATTATAGTGAGGAGAGGAGATATTGGGCTTCTGAGGAGGGTCCTTTACGGTAAGCAAATTGACCTCCAACAGGCACTTCAGTATGACAAATGATGGTATTTCAATCTCCGTAAACTGTCTTCCCGCCTTTTCTTGCTTACGCCGATTACCCCTTTGACGCTGGAGAGGTTGTTGATGGGTTCGTGACCCTGAAGCTAGCAAAGGAGCTTTCCCCTTGTCTTCTTGAGTTGATGGAGGCTGAGCAGTGACTGGCTCTTCTACCTCAGATGTTTGCCCCAGTTGGTTGTTTGGAAGCAGTTGGCGGACAAGAACTCTGAGTTCCTCTTGTCTTTGAGATAGGTCTTGGATGAGAGCCATCTGGCCCACCAACTGTCCCATCATTTGAGTCCTCAAGGTTGTCAGTTCAAACTGCAGCTCCACAATCTGGTCACTCCTGGCATTGTTGGAATTCCCCAAGCCCTTGGTGAGGAGAGCTTTCATCTCTTCTTGCCCCAGAGACAAGTTCAGGAACATCTCCTGCAGCTGAGCAGTCTGGTCTTGGATGTCTTTGACAGACCTTTCTAGAGCCATCTCTTGCTGAAATAAACAGCAGGAGAGTAAGGAAACCTGAAAAAGGAAAGATTGTCAAAATGAAATGCATGATATGTGGATGCATGCTTTCAAGGGTCTCTTGGGGTAAACATAAGAAAATGTTAGAGGTTGAGCTCTGCTCTTAGATTGGAGATCTCTGCACCAGTGGACGTCCTTCCACGAGAATCAAGCTCACCATGTCGAGTGGGTCATAGCCACTGATTCAAGTTGTCGTTCTTGAACTTTTGATTGGAGAGCTTTGTATCGGCGGATGTCTTTCCACGAGAATCCAGCTCACCATGTCGAGTGGGTTATAGCCACTGATTCAAGTTGTTGCACTTGAACTTTGACTGGATTGGTTTAGAGGAGAAACCCCTTGCCCCTGGATAGATGTCTGGTTCAACGTAACCCTGCATCAAAAGAACCCTCGAGATCCTTGAAATGGTTATTGAAAATTCTATGGTATGATGTCATGATGTTATGTACATGTATGCACGAGCAAGTGAGTATATATACAGACAAACATATTCACACCAAGCAGACAAGTCCTTAGGTTTAGGCTTGCATGAGGTCTGGGTGTTACCCTCTTGAAGTTTGGTGGGCTCAACCTGTCCTATTAGAAGTAATCGGGTTCTAGAGGATCTCAAATCATTGGCTACCCTCAATCGGTCATAACTCCAGCATCGCAATCTTTTCTCGTGGCCAGAACCATCTCGAGAGTTTAGCCTCAATGAGTGTAGCATACTGCTACTGTCCTAATAGCCAAGTTGGTCAATTTAGGGTTCTAAGGTTGGTTGGTGTTTAATGACCCCTTAGAAGACCTATATTCTCCCCGTTGCAACACAAGGGATATAGGTACAGACTAAGATGCCACACCAACGTAGCCACTGTTTCACCCATGTCGGTCTACGCCGGACAGGTCCCTCACAGATTATGCTACCTAAAAAGGGTATTTCCCAGATCCGGGTTAGGATCTATGAAACTCCGATGCAAAGCCCACAAATATAAAAGCAAACAAAGCAAACAATTGAAAACAAAGGTGATCTAAACCCTAAGGTTACTCCACTTTATAAGTACAATCCCCAGCAGAGTCGCCAGTTCTGTGGTACGGTGGGAGAACTGACTACGAGTTTTGCGTTCGTATTCGCACTTGTGCGGTTGAGCAAGAGTCGCCACCGACTTGTTATTTTATCCTAAAGGAAAGGTTAAAAAAGCACAGCAAAAACCTTTTGAGATATTTCGTGGGTTCGAGGGGTAAATTATGAAAAGGGAAGGTATTAGCACCCTTTTCATCCATGGTTATCCATGGGCTCTTAGTTACTTGGTTTTTTAGATCACTTGCCTTGATTTTCGATTGCTTGAAAATGGTGTGTGTGTGTGTTTGAAAATGTTTTTGAAGAAGATGCCTTGTCTTAGGCAACTAATGTATTTGACTCGTGATTGAGTGTTTTACAAGAGTGTGGATCTTTTCGAAAAGATGTTTTCAAATGTTTTTGAGAGTTTGTTTGAAAGTGTTGTGGATTGTGATTTTTGAAAAGAAGGCAAGTGTTTTTGCAAATTGATCTCAAGTAACTAAGAGTTTTGTCTACCCTATTGTACTCAAAGGTTTTTGTTATGTTTTAACCCCTTTTGACAATTTTGTTCTACCATTGAAATTGGTAGACAATCTTGCGTTTAGGAAGTTTGTTCGGGACGGGCGCGGGTCATCGTATGGACCATGAATGCAATGATGCCAAGTGTCTTTGGCAATTTGCTTTGAAGGGACTTGATCATTCCGTTTAGGCAACACTTTGAGACTTATGATCATTTGATTTTGTTTTGCCAAAGATACTCGACGTGCAAGCATGGCCCATTTTGGAAGGCAACATGTGGGATTACCCTAGGGGGTGCAAGTGTGATTGTGTATTGATTACATGTATTTGTCTTGTATTAGGTTATCTAGCGTTTGATTTTATGTACATGCAAACCCTAGGTCTAACCATGGTATAATTGAAAGCGGTAAAATTGCGAAAATGTAAAATCTACGCTATTACAAAATAGTATCCGGGAGTGGGGGTACATGTGTATGAATGGGGATGAGACTTATAGTATCCAATAAGTTACAACCAAATCGAATTTTACGATCAAAATGTAAATATCGAATATACAAATATAAGATAAAAAAATGTGTATAGGGTAATGTGAATGTATTTGTGTAAGTGTACATGTATATGAGTATATAATTATTTACAGGTGCGACAATATGAAATTAAGGCGAGATTAGGGTATTTGACCTAAATATGTATTTTAATGAATCTTTGATTTGTGTATCTTTAATATGTATAAAAGAAAAATGTTTTAAATTAAATGCTCAAGTTTTAATTAAATTGTGAAAATGATATTTTGAGAAAAAAAAAGAGTATATTTCCATGTTTTCATTATGTATATAAAAAAGAGTATTTTTCATTCGTTACGTACAAAATGTTTTAAGACATTAAATTATGCAAAAAATATATATTTACTTAGTATGTACAAAAATATTTAAATGTCAAGAATTGAATTATGCATATTCAAAAAAAGGTATTTTTTATTGTTATGTACAAAATGTTTTAAGATTAAAAGAATGGAAAAAGTTTTCAATTTTAATTACATGGTGTAAAAATGTATTTTTATTATTATATACAAAAAGTATTAAATGTCCAAAATTAAATTATGTATGTTAAAAAAGTATTTTTAAATTGTTATGTACAAAAAGTGAGTGAAAAGAAATGTTTTTAATTTAATCACATTATGTATAAAAATGTATTAAATGTCAAAAAATTGAATTATGGATAAAAAGAAGTGTATTCTTAATTGTTATGTACAAAATATATTTTAATTAAAAGGATAGAAAAATATTTTTAATTTTAGTTATATGATAAAAAATGTATTTATTATTTATGTTAAAAATGTAAAAAAGGTAATGTATTTTATTATGAATATGATTTTTGCAAATAAAAAGACAATATTGTTTAAAAAGGGTTAGTGTTAATGTTTTGTTAAAAAGAATTAGAAAAGAAACATTTTAATGGGCTTTAGAGGAAATTAGAAACGGGTTAGGCCCATTGATTGTTTGGAGCAGCGTTTTTAGGGTTTGAGGATTATTCGCTCATTTGATAACGCGTTAGGGTTTGGGACGGCGCCGTTCGTACTTTTCGTTCAACTTCATCTTCCGGTCACAACTCCTCCGTCCAGCCATCAGCGTCGCTCTCCCCAAATCTCTCTTCCCTCCATGGCATGAGCTCAGTGTTCTCTTGATACAAGGTTCGTTTTCAATGTTTATGTTTCCCTTTTTTACGAATTGCATGCGTTTTCGATTTGAATCTTAACCTTAATCTTTTATTATGAGGTGAAGGAGAAGAAAAGAGGGAGAAGATTGTACTACCTGACCTTGGAGAAGGAGGAGAGACGGGGGATGTGGCGCTCAGGAGGCCGGAACGAGCGGAGGGAGATTTGCGCGATGAAGCTTTCTTGATGTCCCTGGTATTTCGTTCTTACTCCTTACTGTGTGAAGGTTTTATGATGATGTTGATTTGACTGAAAACCTTATCTTGAATTTGCCTCTTTCTTCTTCTTCTTGAACACTGTATACTTGTTGCCTTAGATTTGTTTGACTATACTGGGATTGACGCCTTGTTTGATGCCTGTTGAAATGTGTTTCTGTTGCCTATTGCATTTTGGCCTGTGATGAAGATTTCTGAGGCCACTTCTTTCCTCTTCTCTATTGCTCACTTTGCCTTTGGACGTGTTTGTGGCCTATGATGAAGAGATTCTGAGGCCTTTGAATTGCCCTCTGAGATTGATGCCTTTGGAATGTATTTTGCTTATGATGAAAAGCTTCTGAGTTCACTTCTTTCCTCTTCTCTATTGCTCACTTTGCCTTTGGATGTGTTTGCCTATGATGAAGGAATTCTGAGGCCTTAATGCTTGATGTTGTCTTAAACTTTTGAATGCTTGCTTGTATCGCCTTGTTCTGCTTGGATATGCTTGAGGGATTATGTTTGGATATGCTTGAGGGATTATGTTTGGATATGGTTATGGTAGGTTTTACTGATTTTTGGCTCTTAAGGGCTTGACAGGTTTTGATGGTTAGGCCGGTTGTGCTTGACCTGGGATTTGTGTGCTTTTGTATTTGTTCTGCTGGCTTTTTGAGGCAGGGCTTATGCTTGAACAGCAGGTTTAGCTTGGTTTATCAGGTTTGAAGGCTAGGCCAGGTTTTGATGGTTGGGCCTCTGGTTTGGTAGTTCAGTTTATGTGTTTAGGCTTCTGGTATGTGGTATATTTGCATATCAGGTTATGCTTGGTTTTTATGTGTGTAGTTTGTATGTTGAGGTTTTGACAGCAGGTAAGCTTCAGGCTTGAACTTGGTTTATCAGGTTTTTTCTTAGTTGGTTTGCTTCAGGCCAGGACCCTGTAGTTTGTATATTTTTCCTCTCGTTTTTATGCAGTGGGGAGTCTTTGTATATTTTCTGTTTTGTTATGCTGAACTGTCCAAGCCTAAAGCCTGCCTCTTATCTCTCTTCTTTTTCTCTCCATAGTACAGTTAATATATTTAATATGATTTATGCTGTACTTTTTTTGTTCTGAAGGGGCCCCTTCTTGTTGGGAAATGATGATAAAGATTTGGCTTGCATAACACATTACTTCTGCATATTCTTTATCCAGCTTTTGTGCTCTTTTGATATCTTTCAGAATCTTCTCTTGACAGCTTTTGAGTGGACTTTGTATTTTGACAGTAAATTGCACTTTTTTTATCTTTTCAGTTTGGTTGAACTTGAACTATGCAGTTTGAACTTTGGAATTTATGCATTTGACATTTTGCATTCATGAATAAAATTCTTCCCTCTTTGTGAACCGGGAGAAATCCCGTGATTTGCAGAGAGGGTTAACTGATCCCAATCAGTGGCCTCTAATGATGAGCAAATCTTATCTGTCTTTAATTAATTCAACTGCTTTTGACTTTTCCTTTTCTTTTTGCAGATGAATAATGGAGCACCGGAACGAAGTGAAGAGTGAAGAATTAGAAATAAATAGGATAATTTTCTTTTTTATTTAATATTTAAATTAATGTAAACTATTGTTTGTAATTTAAATTATAAACAACATTTGTATAAATAATTCAAATATCAATAAAATCTTTATTACCCAATTAATTCTAATTCTCTTTCTTTATTGTTTATTTATTTATTTAAAACTCTTTGAATTAAAACAATTGAAAAATAAATTTCAATCATTCAATTTAGAATAATAAATAACTTAAATAAAACAATGTCTTAGTAATATTGATCAATTAAACCTGTCTTTTCCAATATCCAAAACAAAGTAGCAGTTAACCAAAATAAACTGATCAAGCGCATTCCCTTTTTTTTCCACTGATTCTTTGCCAAGCACTGTAATTCCAAACTGCACATCTTCTTTGACTGGCTCAAACAAAACAACGTGAATTCAAACCAACTGTCCTTTTTTACTGACTAAACCAAAACCACGCGAATTTAACCCGAATCCCGGAATAAACTGCAAAGTGCTGTGGAATTTAAATCCTTCTGAGAATATGCCCATAAAACCTTAATTCTTGATTAAATGCCAGATAACGCTCGCCTGATCAAAATTGAGCCAAAATCAACCAAAACCCTGAGCCAACTGTTTGAGATAATTCAGAGTCCTGAAAATCAATAAAACCCTAATTTTGTTTTGACTGACGAGAAAAGTCCGTTTGTCCGATTCTTGAGCCAGTTTGAAAAATCAGGAAAGGCTTGAAGTTGAGATTTCTTGGGGAAAAATGCGAGGGCAAATTTTGGGGTACAACACCATTCATCATAACATAAGCAGGTTTCTTGCAACAAGTCTCCTCATCTCTCTACTGTTTATTTCAGTAAGATGGATCTCGAGCAAACGGTGAAGGATCTCCAAGCTCAGAATGCACAGTTTCAACAATTGTTCTTAACTCTGGCCAAAGGACAAGAAGATTGAAGACTTTGCTGGCTGAGGAAAAGAAAAAGAAGACAGAGAAGGTAGCCGGAGTCCTAAACATGGGAAGAAGATTTCATGGGTAGACAAGAAGGACCTTAGACTTTGCAAAGATATCCGGTGAGAGAGACAATCAAGATGGGAAAGGAAAAGAAACAGTTGTCCCGTCAGAATCAGAAGAGGAAGAGGAAGAAGAAGACTATTCTGAAGAACAATACCCTCCAGTAGATGACAAGTATAAACATCTCGAGGAGCGGTTGAGCGCAATGGAAATCCAAAAAGTGCCTGGCTTGGACTTTGAGGAATTGGGTTTGGTATCGGGGATTGTCATTCCTCCAAAATTCAAAGCACCTGTGTTCGCCAAATATGACGGAGTTTCATGCCCTAAAATGCATCTCCAGTCCTATGTGAGGAAAATCCAACCCCATACTGCTGACAAAGACTTATGGGTACACTTATTCCAAGACAGTCTATCTGGAACTCAACTTGATTGGTTTTATCAGTTAGAAAGAGCCAACGTTCATAACTGGGAAGATCTTGTTGCAACTTTTTACAAACAATACCAATACAATGCTGATCTTACGCCTACCCGTACTCAACTCCAGAGTATGGCCATGGTTTCCAATGAAGGTTTTAAAGACTATGCCCAAAAATGGAGAGACTTGGCTGGAAGAGTTTAACCTCCCCTATCTGAAAGAGAATTAGTAGACATGTTTTTGGACACCTTATCAGGTCCCTTCTTCAATCACCTAATTGGGAGTTCATCGGCAGGTTTTACGGAACTGATATTGACCGGAGAGAGGGTAGAAGCCGGGATAAAAAGTGGAAAGATTCAAAAGGATACATCCTCTGCTGCTATGATAAAACCATTTATCAGATATAAAGAAGTGGTTGTTGTTTATCCTCAGAGAAATCAAGATATGGCCGAACTTCGTCCAACGGTAGGGGCCATTATGATTCCTAAACCTGCGTCTGATCGGCAAAGAAACAACCAACCAAGGATGGAAAGACCAGTCAGACAGTTCACCAGAATTAACATGACCCTATCTCAAGTATTTCCACATCTATTAAGATCCAACCTGGTGACTTTTAAAGAAGCTCCAAAGAACCCTAACACAACATCTCCTCACTATCATCCCAATGACCGCTGTGCATACCACTCAGAAAGTCCCGACCACGACACTAATAACTGTTGGGCTCTAAAGAACAAAGTACAAGACCTCATTGAAGCCAAAGAAATCGAATTTGATGCGCCCGAAAAGAAAAATGTCATTTCTTCCCCTATGCCCAAACATGGCCATAATACCAATGCCATTGAAGAATAAATGTTTGTTACTTCAGTTGATGAACTTATGACCCCATTCCTGACTTTAAAGTGAACTTGTTGAATGTCGGTGTGTTCCCGGGTTGTGATGAAGGCTGTCATATCTATTTGTCCTCACCAACCAGCTGTCCTTTTGTTGAAAGCAGGCGTTCAGTGCCTAATAGATAACAAAGAAATTTTGTTTGAAAAAACTTTTGTTCCACTTGTTCCTTTTAAAGATGTTTCTATCATTACCATTTCCGCCAATTCTTCCAGGGTCTCCATCAAAAGACCCATTAGAATTACACCAGTTCCGAAAGAACCTCCTTTGATAATTACAATGCCTGGACCAGTCCCGTATTCGTCAGACAAAACCATACCATGGAATTATGAAGGGGATGTCTACTACCACGGTGTCAAGCAAGATTGGCCAGCTGCCGAAGACTCAAGTTCCGAGAAAGTTAACTCCGATATCAGTAATATTGCAGGATTAGCAAGATTACCCGAAGAGGAAGGATATTCTCTCCAGAAATTACTCCCCCAAAAGCAATTTTTGGACCCGTAATCATTCCTGTTGTTGTTTCTCCTCTGAAGGCTATTTCCGGTCCTACAATCATCTTAACCAATACTCCAACTGACAAAGCTGTTACAACCTCTGTTAATACTCCTACTAACATTCCTGCTGCCGAGTCAACCGAGACCCAAGGTAAAAGCATTCTGATTGAGCTTGTCCGGACGAAGGCACAATCATTGGCTATCCCTGAGACCTCCTGGAAAGAGATGGAGGAAATTCTAAAGATCATAAAAAGAAGCGACTACAACGTAGTTGAACAATTGGGGATAACTCCATCTAAAATTTCCATGCTGGCTTTACTACTATGTTCCGAGGCACATGCAAAAGCCTTGGCAAAACTCCTGAAAACTTCCCATGTACCCCAAGAGACATCTGCCGATCAGTTCCAAGACTGTGTAGCCAGCTTGACTACGGATAATGGTTTAGGTTTTTCGGATGCTGATTTAACGCCAAGAGGAAGGAAGCATAATGAGGCATTGCACGTCTCCTTTGAATGTAGGGGCACAACCCTGGCTCATGTTTTGGTGGACTCTGGCTCATCTCTGAATGTATTGCCTAAAAAAGCTCTTGATAGGCTGGACTATGAGGGATTGACATTGAAGCCAAGTAACATAGTAGTAAGGGCTTTTGACGGCTCGAAAAGGATGGTACATGGGGAAGTGGATATCCCCATAAAGGTTGGAACCCAAACGTTTGATTCAACTTTTTATATAATGGAGATCCGCCCTTCATACTCCTGCTTGCTAGGCCGACCATGGATTCACAATGCTAGCCCTGTTACTTCTATGTTGCACCAAATGCTAAAGTATCCAATTCAAGGGAAGATTATCACCGTTCATGGAGAAGAAGAGTATATGATCAGCCATCTCAATTCCTTCAGATATGTGGAATTAGATGGTGAATTTATTGAAACTCAATTCCAACACTTTGAATAGGTCCCGTAAGATGTGGCAGTGACTAAGGTTTTTCCCAAGATCACAAGGCCTCCACTCAGGATGTCATCTTTGAAGGACGCAAAGGCAGTGATAGAAGAAGGAGGATGCACTATCTGGGGATAACTCCCAAATATCCCATACAAGTCTGACAAGTTTGGCCTAGGTTTCACTTTAGGTGCTCAGAAGGATGTACGCCGCGCTCGTGCAAAAGGACCACCCCTGAAGATCAGCAATCGTGAAGTCAACGCGGTAGAGGATGATGAAGATGGTTGCAACCTGGAGGATTGGATCTTCCCAACTGTCAGTGGAGGGCTCAACAACTGGGAGGCTAGAGATTTTCCCCCCATCACTTTTATCCCACAGTAATTTGTCTACATTTTGTTGGATCTGTAATATTAAGAACAATTCAAACTCTTAAAACCTTGTGTCTTACCTGAGGCACAATGGTCCATTTGTAAGGGTTATTATCTCATTTCTATATGACATCAATGAATCATGGACGTTTTGCATACAAACTTTGTGCTCATTGTTTTTTCTTTTTACATTTTCATTTCTTTTAAAGATAGCTATACCCTTACACACACTCACACTCACAATGCAGGTCTACATCCATTTGGAATCCCA
Organism: Vicia faba; assembly: GCA_948472305.1. Classification (NCBI taxonomy): domain Eukaryota; kingdom Viridiplantae; phylum Streptophyta; class Magnoliopsida; order Fabales; family Fabaceae; genus Vicia; species Vicia faba. Next base: position 324,084,621 of record OX451740.1, read on the forward strand.
TGGATAAAGATTCTGCTATGGCTTGTTATGACTCGGAAAATCTAATCTACCAAGCCGAAGACGAAGGTGAGGAAGATTTTGAAGTACTAGGGGAACTTGACAGATTACTACAACAAGAAGAGAGAACCATTCAACCCCACGAGGAACTAGTGGACACAATTAACCTGGGTACCTAAGAAGACAAAAGAGAGGTCAAGGTGGGTGCCAATCTGGAACCAAGTGTCAAGGAGCGTCTGATTCAGCTGCTACACGAGTATGTTGAGGTCTTTGCCTGGTCGTATGAAGATATGACGGGACTTGATGCAGATATTGTGGTACATCGTCTGCCTACAAAAGAGGATTGTCCACCAGTAAAACAAAAGGTCCGTCGAATGCGACCAGATATGTCAGAGAAGATTAAAGCAGAAGTCATGAAACAATTTAACGCTGGATTCTTGGTCGTCACCTCCTATCCGCAATGGGTTACCAATGTTGTTCCCGTACCCAAGAAAGACGGCAAGGTAAAAATGTGTGTGGACTATAAAGATTTGAATAGGGCAAGCTCTAAGGATGATTTCCCACTTCCCCACATCGACATCCTAGTTGACAATACGGAACAACACAAAGTGTTTTCCTTCATGGACGGTTTCTCAGGCTACAACCAAATCAAAATGGAGCCTGAGGACATGGAGAAAACAACATTTGTCACACAATGGGGGACATTCTGCTACAAGGTGATGTCGTTCGGACTGAAGAATGTTGGGGCAACCTATCAGCGTGCCATGGTAGCTCTATTTCACGACATGATACATCATTAAATAGAGGTCTATGTGGACGGCATGATAGCTAGATATCAAACAGAAGAAGAACATCTTGATCATTTATAGAAACTATTTGAGAGGCTAAAGAAGTACAAGCTGAGGTTGAACCCAAATAAATGCACGTTTGGAGTAAGGTCTGGTAAACTCCTAGAATTTGTCGTCAGCAACAAGGGTATTGAAGTAGATCCTGCCAAGGTAAAAGCGATACAAGATATGCCTTCTCCTCGTACTGAGAAGGAAGTCAGAGGATTCTTGGGACGTTTAAACTACATTGCCATATTCATTTCTCATCTAACAGCTACTTGTGAGCCAATCTTCAAACTATTGAAGAAAGATCAAGTAGTCAAATGGAATGATGAATGTCTATCTGATTTCGACAAGATCAAAGAGTACCTGCAAGAACCTCCTATTTTGATGCCACCAGTTGAGGGAAGACCATTGATTATGTATTTGACTGTTTTAGAGAATTCAATGGGGTGTGTGCTGGGGCAGCATGACGAGTCTGGCCGAAAAGAGCATGCTATTTATTACCTGAGCAAAAAGTTTACCAACTGTGAAACAAGATATTCACTGCTCGAGAAAACTTGTTGCGCTCTGGCATGGGCTGCTCGCCGACTAAGACAATATATGCTGACCCATACTACCTTGTTGATATCTAAAATGGATCCAATAAAATACATCTTCGAGAAGCCTGCTCTCTCTGACAGAATAATTGGGAGCTTTATGGAAATTGGATGATTTCTACCGGGGACTGTTTAATTTTATTTCTTCATATTTTCACCATTATTCAAAAATTATGAGGTTTGACTGTAAATTGGCCATGGTTGACTTTTCCCCCAATGTAATTGATTTTTAGGTAAACTGTTCAGTTGACTGATCAAAATTGTGATCCAAGGCTTGAAACTTAACATGAGTAATCTTAGGGGTCCATAATGGTTCATGAAAGTCATATGAATCATTGATAGTTCAAAAATCCTTGTGCAAACTCAAACCCTAATTTTGGTCATCAGTGCCTAAGGAGGTGTCTTGAGCTGATCAAACCTTAGTGCATTCTTGAGCCCAAGGAGATCTTGTGAGCAAATTATTGACAAGTGAGAGGGAAAATTTTGGGGTACAACAGCTGCCCCTGTTCAATCTTCTTAAGCCTGGAGAGTTAGATTGGCGAGTTTCGCCATTCGTGACTCGAAGGTGGAAGATGATTGGACACTAGAGTGGCTAGAAATTTGCACTCGGTGATGTGATGGTTGAGGAAATGAGCTTAAAGATGCCATTTGGAGAGGTGATAGAATGCTGTAGGAGATGGGCTTAAAGATGCCATCCAAAAGTGATTGTTTGTATTGTAATTTGTAAGCTGAAAGAATGAGTATCATAATGGCGTCCGTGTCTGTAGCGTATTTGAACTGCATCTCGGAGCTGATTTTGAATGAATATCATAATGGAGTCTATGTCTGCAGCGTATCTGAACTGTATCTGAAAGTTGAATCTGAATGAGTATCAGAATGGCATCCGTGTTTGGAGCGTATCTGATTTGTATCTGAAAGTTGAATCTGAATAAGTATCAGAATGGCATCCGTGTATGGAGCGTATCTGAACTGTATATGAGAGTTGAATCTGAATGAGTATCAGAATGGCATCCACGTCTAGAGAGTATCTGAACTGTATCTGAGAGTTGAATTTGAATGAGTATCAGAATGACATCCACGTCTGGAGCGTATCTGAACTGTATCTGAGAGTTGAATTTGAATGAGTATCAGAATGGCGTCCGTGTCTGGAGCATATCTGTACGGTATCTGCAAACTTTGAACATTGTTAATGGTAGCTGTTAATCTTATCATGAAAAGGGTAAAATTTTAGCTAAGATGCAAAGTCATGTTGTATGAAATGTATGATATAATGCATTTGTTTTATCAATGTTCATGATATGCGGATGCCATGTATGCGTATATGAGCTAGTCAATTGCACTGTTCGTTGGATTTGGGAAAAATAAATCCTTGAATGTTGTTGAGGGTATGTAAGTCTTCATGTCTTGAAGTCGAAGTGTTGATGAATTTCCGTTTAGAGAAATAAACTCTGTTGTAAGGGAAATGCCATGTACTTCTTGAAAAATCTGTTTGGGGAATCTGGGGAAATTGGATGATTTCTACCGGGGACTGATAATTGGGAGCTTTATTCCGATGGGTGCCAATCTGATAATTGGTAGCGAAGAAGACAAAAAAGAGGTCAAGGTGGGTGCCAATCTGGAACCCGGTGTCAAGGAGCGTCTGATTCAGTTGTTACACGATTATGTTGAAGTCTTTGCCTGGTCATATGAAGACATGCCAGGACTTGATGCAGATATTGTGGTACATCGTCTGCCTACAAGAGAGGATTGTCCGCCAGTAAAACAAAAGGTTCACCACATGAGGCCTGATATGTCAGAAAAGATTAAAGCAGAAGTCATGAAGCAATTCAACACTGGATTCTTGGTTGTCACCTCTTATCCCCAATGGGTTGCCAATGTTGTTCCCGTGCCCAAAAAGATGGCAAAGTTCGAATGTGTGTGGACTATAGAGATTTGAATAGGGCAAGCCCTAAGGATGATTTTACACTCCCCCTCATTGATATTCTAGTTGACAATACGGCACAACACAAAGTGTTTTCCTTCATGGACGGATTCTCAGGTTACAACCAAATCAAAATGGCGCCTGAGGACATGGAGAAAACAACATTTGTCACACAGTGGGGGACATTCTACTATAAGGTGATTCCATTCGGACTAAAGTATGTTGAGGCAACCTATCAACGTGCCATGGTAGCTTTATTTCATGACATGATACATCATGAAATAGAGGTCTACATGGACGATATGATAGCCGGATCTCAAACAGAAGAAGAGCATCTTAATAACTTGCAAAAACTGTTTGAGAGACTGAAGAAGTACAAGCTGAGGTTGAATCCAAACAAATGCACATTTGGGGTACGGTCTGGTAAACTCCTAGGCTTTGTTGTCAGCAAAAAAGGTATCAAGGTCGATCCTGCCAAAGTTAAAGCAATACAAGAGATGCCAGCTCCTCGTACTGAGAAGGAAGTCAGAGGATTCTTGGGATGTTTGAACTACATTGCCAGATTCATCTCTCACCTGACAGCTACTTGTAAACCAATCTTCAAATTGTTGAAGAAAGATCAAGTAGTCAAATGGAATGACGAGTGCCATGTTGCTTTTGACAAAATCAAAGAATACCTACAAGAGCCTCCCGTGTTGATGCCACCAGTCAAGGGAAGACCATTGATCATGTATCTGACTGTTTTAGAAAACTCAATGGGGTGTGTATTGGGGCAGCATGACGAGTATGGTCGAAAAGAGCATGTTATTTATTACCTGAGCAAAAAGTTTACCGACTGTGAAACCAGATATTCACTGCTTGAGAAAACTTGTTACACTCTGGCATGGGCTGCTCATCGGCTAAGACAGTATATGCTGACTCATACTACTTTGTTTATATCTAAAATGGATCCGATAAAATACATCTTCGAGAAGCCTGCTCTTTCTGGGAGAATAGCGAGATGGCAGATGATCCTGACGGAAAACGACATACAGTATACTACCCAGAAAGTTATAAGGGGCAGTGTACTAGCTGATCACCTTGCTCACCAAGCTGTAGAAGACTATCAGTTCATGAAGTTTGAATTCCCAGATGAGGACATCATGATGGTAAACAACTGTGAAGAATTCAGGCCATATGACGGACCTGAACAAGGATCCCGATGGACCCTGTTCTTTGATGGGGCATCCAATGCACTTGGAAATGGTATCGATGTTGTACTCATATCTCCGGAAGGGTGTCATACTCCCTTTACCGCAAGACTCTGCTTCAATTGTACAAACAACATGGCGGAATACGAAGCATGCATTTTTGGTCTCAGAGTTGCCATAGACTTGGGGATCAAATCCTTGAACGTATTCGGAGATTCAGCTTTGGTTATCAGTCATATCAAAGGAGAATGGGACACCAAACACCCTAACCTTATCCCTTATAAAGAACATGTTTTGAAATTTCTACCACATTTTGAGAAGATTACCTTCGAGCATTTCCCTCGAGAATAAAATCAACTAGAAGACGCACTAGCCACAATGTCATCCATGTTTAAACTTAATTGGGATAACGAGGCTCCCTAGATCACCATCGAACGAATGGATGAACAAGCACACTGTCATGAGTTTAATACTGAAGAAGTAGTGGACCAGGCCTAGTTTCACGAAGTCAAGAGGTATCTCGAGGCTCAAGAATATCCAGAAGGAGCTTCAGTTAATGATAAGAAGTTCTTAAGGATATTCTCTGCTAAGTTCTTCCTTAATAATGACATCCTGTACAAACGCAATCGTGACTTTGTGTTACTTCAGTGCGTAGATAAGGTTGAAGCTGAAAGGATCATAGCTGAGTTACATGAAGGCACTTTTGGAACCCATTCCAGTGGGCATATTATGGCAAAGAAAATCCTACGGGCAGGCTATTACTGGTCTACCATGGAAGCAAATTGCTATCAACACTCTTGAACCCGCCACAAATGTCAGATTTATGCTGACAAGGTGCATGTACCTCCGGTTCCTCTGAATGTCTTAATGGCTCCTTGGCCCTTTGCTATGCGGGGGATTGATATGATTGGGGAAATCAAGCCAACAGCCTCCAATGGACACCGCTTCATCCTAGTGGCCATTGACTATTTTACAAAGTGGGTGGAGGAAGCTTCTTTCGCTTCCGTTACCAAGAATTGTTGTTGCCCGTTTCATCAAGCAAAATCTCATTTGCCGGTACGGTATCCTAGAAAGGATCATCACTGACAATGGCATAAATCTTAACAACACTATGATCACCGCCTTATGCGAACAATTCAAGATTAAGCATCACAATCCTTCTCCTTACCGGCCGAAGATGAATGGTGTTGTCTTAGCCACAAATAAGAACATTAAAAAGATCATACAGAAAATGACAATCACATACAAAGACTGGGATGAGATGCTACCATTCTCTCTCCACGGGTATCGTACCACAACTCGCACATCAACCGGGGCAACACCCTATTCTCTGGTTTACAATATGGAGGTTGTCTTGCCTATCGAGGTCCAGATCCCCTCTCTGAGGATTATGAAGGATGCAGGGCTAAATGAAGAAGATTGGATTCAAACTCGACTTGATCAACTGAACTTGATTGATGAGAAGAGACTTACTACTGTCTGTCATGGTCAAATGCATCAAAAACGGATAATCAAGGCCTTCAACAAAAAGGTCAGACACCAAGTGTATCAAGTTGGGGATCTGGTAATCAAATGTATTATACTACCGCAAGGTGATCCCAGGGGAAAATGGACTCCTACCTATGAAGGACCATTTGTAATCAAAAACATTTTCTCTGGTGGGGCAATGATCTTGACCACCATGGATGGTGACGACCTGCCTCATCCTGTGAACGCGGACATATTCAAAAGATACTATGCATAAGAGACCCGCTAGGTTGACATATCTAGGAAAAACAAGGGCATCCCGGCGAACCAAAAAAGGGTTTCCCGGTGGACTGAAAACTCGAAAAGGTGGTCCAGGCAAAAGTTAGGGAATAAAAGCGTATGACTATGTCCCGTTGGATCACCTTATGGACAACTTGCAAACTCGACATTTCTGACCAATTCAATCATCTTCAGACGAGGCCGCAAATAGACAAGATGCTCAGAGATACAAAGGCTATAGCAGAATGGGAACCCCATGGGATTATTACACATAGCTATCTTTTCTTTGTATTAAAATTTTCATTTTTTTACGACGAAGTTCTCTTACTAGAATGTTTGTCTCATTGTACAAAAATACTTACTCAAAGTCAATACAAAGATATCTCCTTGAAAGTGCAAAAAACTATCTGTTTTTTCGTTACACTTGTGTTTTGTTTACAAAAACGTCCAATGATTCATTGTTGAACATATGCATTTGAACATAATTATTGTTTACAAATAAACAAAATAAAAGACAATTACTAATGGCTTTAAGAGGTAGGGAAATCTCTCTAAGCTATTTCCATAAATCCCCCACAATTTGCAGTTTAATCCCCAGCGAAACGAGCTTCCAATTATCAATCCCCATTAGAAGTCGTTCATTTTCTTAGGATTTCACAACAGGATTTTACAAGCAGTACATGGTATTTCCTTTACAACAGAGTTTATTTCTCTAAGCAAAAATTCATCAACACTTAGACTTCACAACATGAAGACTTATACTCCATATCCTCACCAGCAGACAGGGATTTATTTTCCCCAATCCAACAACAGTGCAACAAAGTAGCTCACATACGCATACATTGCATCTGCATATCACAAACATTGATAAAACGAATGCATTATATCATACATTTCATACAACACGACTTTACATTTTACCTAACATTTTACCCTTTTCAGGATAAGATTAACAGCTATCATTAACAATGTTCAAGGTTTTCAATTACAGTACAGATACGCTCCAGACCGGAAGCCATTCTAATACTCATACAGAGACTCTTCCAGATACAGTTCAGATACGCTCCAGACACGAAAGCCATTCTGATACTTATTCAGAGCCTCTTTCAGATACAGTTCAGATACGCTCAAGACACGGATGCCATTATGATACTCATTCTAGTGCCACTTTCAGATACTGTTCAGATACGCTCCAGACACGGATGCCATTCTGATACTCATTCAGATTCAACTTTCAGATATAGTTCAGATACGCTCCAGACACGGATGCCATTCTGATACTCATTCAGATTCAACTCTCAGATACAGTTCAGATACGCTCCAGACACGGAAGCCATTCTGACACTCATTCAAAACTAGCTTTCAGATATAGTTCAGATATGCTCCAGACACGGATTCCATTCTGATAATCATTCAAAATCAGCTCCCAGATACAGTTCAGATACGCTCCAGACACGGACGCAATTCTTATGCTCACCCTTTCAGCTTACAAATTACAATACAAAAAATCTATTTTGGATGGCATCTTTAAGCCCAGCTCCTACAGCTTTCTATCACCCCTCCAAATGGCATCTTTAAGCCCATTCCCTCAACCATCACATCATCGAGTGCAAATTTCTGGGCACTCTAGTGTCCAATCATCTTCCATCTTCGAGTCACGACTGGCAAAACAAGCCAATCTAACTCTTCAGGCTTAAGAAGATTTAACATGGGAAGCCGTTGTACCCCAAAATTTTCCATCTCACTTATCAATAATTTGCTCATAAGATCTCCTTGGGCTCAAAACTGCACCAGGGTTTGATCAACTCAAGACACCTCTTTATGCACTGATGACCAAAATTAGAGTTTGAGTTTGCACAAGGATTTTTGAACTATCAATGCTTCATATGACTTTCATGGACCATTATGGACCCCCAAGATTACTCATGTCAAGTTTCAAGCCTTGGATCACACTTTTGATCAGTCAATTGAATAATTGACCTAAAAATCAGTTGTATTGGGGGAAAAGTCAACTATGGCCAATTTATAGTCAAACTTCATAATTTTTTATCCACATCAACATTTTTAACTCATATGTATCATTTGATAAAGTTTGGACCATAATTCCTCAAGAAATTTGATCAAATCTCCAAAAGGGCAAAATGGTCAAAATTAGGGTTTTGACTAGGAAAGGGCAATTTTTTATTTTTGACCTAGCAATTGAGCAATTGGTTTAAGGCATGATATCAAGAGTAAAATTGCATCATTTTAACCTAATGATAGGGTTCAAAACATTGCAAGTCCATTGGATTGACAGATGAATTTTGTAGTCAACTCATCAAAAGTCAACTGTATACTAAAAAGTCAAATTTTGACTTTTTGGTCAAATTCAAGTGCCAAAGATCATAATTCATCAAAACATGTCAAAATATGAAACTTATTCATCAAGAAATCAAAAAGTCAAGATTTCATTTTGAAAAGTCAAAATTTCTAAACTTAGAAATTTTTCTAAGTGTTGGAAATTTCATGTTTTTTCATAACTTTGAGCCAAATTTTCACCATGATGCAAGATGATTCAAAGGAAACTTCCAACATGAAAGTTGTAGATCTCCATGAACTCTACAACTTTTCTTCACACAACTTCTTCCAAAAGTTCTTGTATCGCAAGTTATAATTTTATGAATACATGCTCATGAACTAAAAAAGACTTAGTGAAATTTTGCCCTAGTTAGGAAGATTTTTTTTACCTAACTTCATGGAAAATTTTCACATAGTTACAAGGGTAATATTCAAAATCAATTCAAATATGGGTTGTATAGCACATTTCAAGCTTTCAAAAATGTCCAAGTACTCATTGAGATCATTCTTGAGTAGGGAGAATCGAAGAGATGAAGTTGGTGTTTTGACACTTGAATTACAAAGCATTTTGTGATGAACAAAAATCCAATTTCAAACCTATGCTGCACAATCTTGTTTTGCAGGCTTCTAAACCTCAAGATCTCTCCATAATCAGAATATTACACTTGCCTTTTAGCTATTATCCAAGTGTTCCAAGCATTGTCCAAGCCAATTTTCCATTTTTGGAAGAAAGCTACCATTCCATTCTTCAAAAGTTGCTTTAATCACAAAGTCCACTTTTATTGAGCTTATAACTTGTTCTTTCTGCACACATAACTCCTATAAACCAAAATCAATGTGTCTAAGAGCTAAAAAAGCTCATAACATGCATGTACAATACTTTAGATTTGTCATTTAACTTTTCTTAAAAAGCAAGTTATAGAGCCATAACTCTATAACTCAAAAACATGGAGTAATTTTGTGCTCTAATCTTTTCCATACATATTAACAAGTTTATTGCAAGCTAAGGCATGATTTCAAGCATCCTAAAACTCTTCCAAACACCCTTGCTGCACAAGACTGCTCAACTTGACAGTTTTGAGCAAAAACTCTCCATCTCCATTTCCACTCGTGCGTTTTGATTCTTAATCATTCAAACACCTTACATACATCATACACAAGTGATCCAGGCCCCTGTTTCAAGACTGTAACCCCTCCATCACTATCCACCATTTTCAAATATCAAGCTTGCAGGTTGACTTGAGTAAGGAGATCCAGGTACTTTCAAAGCAAAGTAAGAGTTGAAATACACTCAAGGAGGTCCAGGCAATCTAAACAGATCATCAGGCCATCTCCAAAGTTGCTCAAACTCCATTCACGACTCCAGCTGCAAGAGGTAAGTTTTCAAACTTCCATCTCTTCATACAGGCATCATTTTTTTCTGATTTGTGAAGATAAAATGTAGATATCATTGCTCTAAAACTGACCATGTTCATAGTTTTCATTTATATTGATTGTATGTAGAGAATTTCAGATTTGAACTTTCTGAAAAAATTAGGTTTTAATTTAGGGCCAGCAAAATTAATCTTTATCTTTGACTTTTAGCTTACATAAGTTATATGGTTAGATTCGTGAGGAAAAATAGAACAACTTTCATGTTTGTATTTTCCATTTTTGTTGAGAAACGAATGAGATACAGGTGGTCCGGCTGGCTGAAGGTTGAAGACGAATTACAGGTCATGGAGACGTTTTACCTTATGTATTTATTGTTTCATTTGTATTAACGGATGTACAGCTACCCCAGTGGAAAAGGTAGCGCGCGTGTGTATGGAGGGTCATGGGTTCTGTTGTACCCCAAAATTTGCCCTCTCATTTTATCAATATTTCCCCTCACAAGACTCTTTGGACTCTAGACAGGATTAGGGTTTGCTCAACTTAAGACATCTCATTGCACTGTTGACCTGAAATTAGAGTTTGAGTTTGCACAGGGATTTTTGGACTTCCAATGCTCAATATGACTTTCATACTTCATGTTGGACTTATAAGATTGCCCATACCAAGTTTCAAGCCTTGAATCAAATTTTTGCCCAGTCAATTTGACAGTTGACCTAGAAATCAGCTGTACTGGGGAAAAAGTCAAATGTGGCCAATTTACAGTCAAACCTCATAATTTTTTATCCACATCAACATTATAGGCTCATATGAACCATTTGATCAAGTTTGGACCACAACTCCTCAAGAAATTTGATCAGATCATCAAAAGGGCAAAATGGTCATTTTTAGGGTTTTGACTGCAGAAGGGCAATTTCTGATTATTTACCTAGCCAATGGCAAATTGGGTTCAAGCATGGATTCAAGGAATCAATGGCATCACCTTGACCTAATCACAAGGTTCAAAAGATCTCAAAAGCATTGGATTGACAGATGAATTTTCCAGTCAACTGATCAAATATCAACTGTACACTGAAAAGTCAAACTCTGACTTTTTGGTCAAAATCAAATGCCAAGGGTCATTTTTCATCAACATGTGTCAAAACATGAAACTTGTTCATCAAGAAACCTAATTTTGAAAATTAGGGTTTTTCTCGCATTTCTCAGAAGAAATTGAGTTCTCAGAAATTCAATTGATTTTCACATGTTTTCATGCTCTCTCAAATTTACTGAAAAGGAAGTGTTTGTTTGATTCAGGTTAACCAGATAAATTGCGTCTTTTAAAAACATTCATTTGTTTATGGAATAAACATTTGCTTGTTTATGGAATAGACAATGCGTGTTTTGACTGGAATACAGTTGCAAGATTACAGAGTTATTGGATTACTTGGAGTTTAAGTTATCTGGATTGGAATTATTGGAATGCAGTTTCAGTTATTTTAATCAGGAATCTTAAAGAATCAGTGAAGACATAAAGAGATAATTACAAGTTACTAACAGTAATAGATTTTATTGGACATCAGATTATCTCATAAAGACTTTCTACATTTATTTCAGATGTTGTTACAAAAACAATTTATTATTCAATTGCTTTAGGTTTTACAACTTATCGTATTTGAAAAATAAATTAACACAACTGATTGAAAATCTCTCTAAGTTACAAAGAAAAGTGTAAGCCTAAGGATTACTAAGCTTCCATTGCTCCCATGCACGCCAAAGAATCTTCTGCTTCCTCTGCTTTGCCACCATCCAGTTTACACTCACATGAAAGAAAGACAAAAAAGATTAGTACAGTTAATTGAACATGAATAAAAATTTCAAAAAAAAGAAACAATATGTTCATCATTAAAGTTTGCCGTTTGGAATCAGAGGGCTATTTTCAATTCATCACGTTTTTATTTTTCTCTTTGCAAATCACAAGAAGATCACTCTTCTTGGTTCACAAAAATAAAAATAAAAATGCAAGTTGTCCAAGTAAAAGAGAATGCAAAGCAAATGGTCCAACTGCAGCATGCTGTCTAAACAATGCAACAAAGCCAAACTGAATGCAACAAAGCCAAACTGAATAAAGCCAAACTGAACAAGGAAAACTCAACATGGCAAACTGAATGCAACAAAGCCAAACTGAATAAATCCAAACTGAACAAGGCAAACTCAACATGGCAAACTGGATGCAGCACAAACAAGCAAACTATACAACAGCAATAGCTAGAACAAGCATAGCAACAGAAACAAAGTACAATGCAAACAGTAAGAAACAAGCAATGTTGGCAAGTACAAACAACATGCAAAAAGTACAGCAGTGGGTAAACCAAACAACAAGCAAAGCTTGTTGCTATAGCCTTTTCATAATTTTCCTAAGAGTTGGCAAACTTTTCAGAGAAAACAGGGAAAAATCATTTTGCTTTTATCATTGAGAGAGGAGAGAGAGAAAAGATATCACCTAAATTGTTGGAAAGGTACAGATGGGCCATCCTGCCCACAGGCTGTCAAAGAGAGAAACCAAGATATAACACAACAAAAACATTGGAAAAAGACGGGGGGGATTCCAACAACAGAAGTAAAATACACAAAACCTGCATAGCAAGTTAAAATACACAAAACCTGCATAGCAAGTTCCAGCAACCAAAAACAAGCATAACCTGTGAACCAACTCTCACAAAACCTGCCCAACAAATCAAAACAGTTCTCAAAAAACTCCCAACCTGTTAACCAAAGCCTAACCAAACTGTCAAATAAACAGCAACAATAAAAAAAACTGCATAACAGTTTCAAACAGGGCTAAACCACAAAAACTCCCAAACCTGCAAAACCCACAACTGTAACAACAACAAAACTCAGAACATTTGGCCAAAATGTCAAATATCCCCAAACAACAAAAACTTGTAAACTGACAGAAGCATCATCAAAACCAGTTCTCAAGCTTCCAAAACATTTTTTCAAACTCAGTTCAAACATAGCAAAATTCCCTGCATCTTCCACCAAACACCAACAAAAGCGTACAACTCATTTCAAAAGTCCATCAAACCCAAAACTTGCAGAACCAAACTGCAAAAGATTCAAACCATCAAAACTCAGTTCAATACCAAAAAAAACTTGAACTCATTTCAAAGCCTGCAACATTTTCAAAAGCATCAAAGCTGCAAAACCGTTTCAACAACAAGACATAACAATTTTCAAACAACCTTTAGCAATACCAACAATCATCAAACAGTCTAAACAAAACTGTCAAAAATCAGTATTCAAGTCTCAGAAGCAATCAACATCATCATCCAACAAAGTCAGAAGTAAAGCATCATCATCATTAAAGTTCAAGAGATAGGAAAGAAACAACAAAGTCAGAAGTAAAGCATCATCATCATTCAAGTTCAAGAGAGAGGAATAACATCATCATAGTCAGAAAAGCATCAACATCATCATTCAAGGTTCAAGGTACGAAAAGAGATTACCATAGCTCACGCATCCATCATCATTTCTTCCCTCCCCTCGTGTCTAGCTACCAAGGTGCATCCTCATCCCAATCTCAATATCCATTTCCATTTCGCAAATGTCCCAAAGGTACGTTTCCTTTCAAACCATTTCCTGCACCTCAGTAAGTAATGAAATTGATTAACAAGAAAAACATGAACGAAACATACAAAAGAATCAACGAAACTGTTAAGCCAAAGCAGAACTGTACCTTTTCACAAAAAAAAACTTTGAGAATCGTTTAAATGGTTGAGAGTGGGAGATGCGCCGGTAACGGAAACAGGGAAGGGAAGATCAGAGAGAGCCCTTCGAGCATGATTTTGACTTTAGATTTTCATAGAAAACACGAATTATGGTGAGATAAGGAGAGATTAGTTTGTTTCAGCCATAAGCTTAAGATGTTGTGAGTAACAGAGTGAGAGAGATGAATGAGGGAAAGGAACGAGAGAGACAACGACGCCGCTGTGAGGAACGAGTTCACAAACCCTAATTTTTCACAAACCCTAATCAGAACAATTATGCAAGTTTAAGGTTTTGGGCCACTCCGTTTGCAAACCATAAGCCCACACGCGTTTTTGGCTCACACCCCCCATTCTGGCCTTTGTTTCCTTTTAATTTGCAGCAAGCAAAGTTTTTTTTTATTTGGACCTGGTTTCATTTAAAATCTTAAGCCCATTTTTCATGTTTAATTTAATTTGTTTTGTTTTCTTTTCTTTTAGTTAATAATATACTAATGTTGATTTTTAAAACTTCATTTTGTAAACTTAATTTGATTTTTTTAATTAGTTTTCTTTTATCATTTTCATTTTAATAATTTTCTTACATTTAATAAAAACACTAAAAAAACATTTAATTTAATTTAGTTTCTTTCTTTAAAGATAGCTCATAATTAATAAAAATACATAGAATAATAATAATAATTTTTTAATCTTTTTTTAGAATAGATCTTATTTCTCTCTGTTCAAGTAAATACATGCATTTCATACTTTATTGATTTCTTTATTTCATAATTTGTCATAACTTTATGTTAAGTCGCACAACAATTCAATTTGGTTGTAATATTTGGACATTGCTATTTTTATGTGACTCATCCCCATTTGTAACAATTGTACCCCCATTCTCGGATATTTTTGTAATAGCTTAGACTTTTAATTCCCGCAATTTATTGTTTTCTATATACTGTGTAGTAATTAGGCATGTATGGCAAGATTCAAAAATCAATCGCTAGATGACCTAATCCAAGAATAAATAACTTGAAATCAACACACTTCTCACACGCGCACCTCTAAGGTAACCTCGCTTGTTGCCTCGGAAATACAATCATGTCCCTCGAATATGCGACACTCTAGAAAATGACCCTTCAATAAACAAAGATCGTAGTCCCTCTATGACCCTCGATGTTGCCTTCGATAAAACGACCTCGCCCCTTACAAAATTGCTAGAGCGTCTCACAAGTTGCTTTCAATGATTGTAATATTGACCCACGTCTGTCCTGTTTAACATCCAAACACAAGTTTGTTTACCAAATACAATGGTAAAACAACACTGTCAAAGGGTTGAAAATGTGTAGGAAAGATCTTTGAGTAGATAGGGTAGATGCTCCTAGTTACTTGATCAAACTTGCAAACATCCTTGCTATTTTCAAAAACACATCACAAAAACATTTCCCAAATCAAACTTTCAAACATTGAAACATCTTTTCAAAAGACAAACACCTTTGTAAAACATTCAAACAAGAATTGCTACAAAGGTTGCCTAGACAAGGCCTCTTTTCAAAATACTTTCAAAACCACACACAAAAGCACCATTTCAAACAATTGAAAAGCAAAACAAATGATCTAAAATAAGTAACTAAGAGCCCATGGAAAACCATGGATGAAAAGGGTGCTAGCACCTTCCCTTTTCATAATCTACCCCCCCCCCCCCCCCCCCCCGAACCCAAGAAAACATCTCAAAGGTCTTTCCTGTGCTTTTTGACCTTTCCTTTGGATAAATAAAAAGTCGGTGGCGACTCTTGCTAACCGCACAAGTGCAAACGAAACGCAAAACCTCAAGTTAGTTCTCCCATCGCATCACAGAACTGTCGACTCTGTTGGGGAAATTTATAAAAGTGGGGTTACCTTAGGGTTTTAGATCACCTTTACATGCTTATCTTGTTTGAATTATATGCTTTACATTTTTGGTTCCTTGTTTGGGTTTGTTTTAAATCCTACACCCGGATTTGGGGACACCTTTTAGGTAAGTAGCAATAGACTGTGAGGGAACTGTACGAGGTATATCGACATAGTTGAAGCAGTAGCTACGTTGATGTGGCACTTTGGTTGGTACCGGTAAGCCTTGAGTTGAATCAAGGAGAGTACGGGGCCGCCGCGTGGTGTCGTGAAGCATCAACTGACCTTAGAACCTTACTTGACCAACTTGGCCATTAGGATGTAGTGAGATGACATGTTTCAGTGTAGAGCTTAAAATTGGTTGATACTCGATACTACACTCATTGAGGGTTGTTTCTTTGGAATATTTCGGTCGCCTGTAAGAGGCAAAATTGAAACAATGAACAAGGAAACCATCCAGTGATATTGAGCTCCTTAGAACCCGGTTACTATTTCTAGGACAGGTTAAGCCAACTATACTTCAAGAGGGTACTTACCTACAAACTACATGCAAGCCTAAACCTAAGGACTTTTCTGCTTTGTGTGAATATGATTATTTGTATATAAACTTGCTTACTTCGCATATCTGTACATAACATCATAACATCATACCATAGCATTTTCAATAACCATTTCAAGGATCTCGAGGGTCTTTGATGCAAGGTCACGTTGAACCAGACCAAAGGGCAAGAGGATTCATTTTCCTCTAAACAAACGCCGTCAAAGATCAAGTACAACAACTTGAGTCAAGGGCTATGACCCACTTGACATGGTGAGCTTGATTCTCGTGGAAAGACACCCACCGATACAAAGTTCTCCAATCAAAGATGTTCAATTTATAGCTTTTTCTTGTGTTTACCCCGCGAGATCCTTGAAAACATGCATCCACATATCATGCATCGTATCATGACAGGTTTCCCCCTTTCAGTCTCCTTATCTTCCTACTGTTTATTTCAGTAGAGATGGCTCTAGAGAAGACTATCAAAGACATCCAGGCTCAAAACGCTCAACTTCAAGAGATGTTCTTGAACCTGTCCAAGGGACAAGAAGAGGTGAAAGCTCTCCTCACAAGGGGCATGGTCATAGGGAATCTAGGGGGCATCATGAATGATCAGTTGGAAGGGCTACAGATTGAGATGGTAACAATGAAAATCCAGATGATGGGACAACTGGTGATCCAGATGGCTCTTATTCAAAACCTGGCTCAAGGACAAGAGGAGCTAAAGGTCCTCATCAACAAGCTTCATCTAGGCAAACATAACCAAATGGGGCAAACAACTAAAGTTGAAGATCAAGTCATCATTCAGCCTCCCTTGAGACAAGAAGTCGAGGGAAAGCCTCCCCAGTTTACTTCAGGGTCACAAGCCCAACAACAACCTCACCAACGTCAACAGGGTAATCGGCGTAAGCAAAATACATTTGAAAAGCGTTTCACTGAGATTAACATGTCATTATCCCAAGTCCTGCAACGCTTGTTGGAAGTCAAGCTGATTGTATTAAGGGACCCCCCTCGGCGTCCCAACACAGCCGCTCTAGGGTATAATCCAAATGCAAGATGTGTGTATCATTCCAACAGTCCTGGACATGACACCGATAGCTGTTGGACACTGAGAAACAAAATTCAAGATATGGTTAAAGAAACAACGCTGGAGTTTACACAAGATGGCCAGGTGAAAATCTTCCGCTGAAGGCTTCACCTAAAATGACAAGTTCAGACAAAGAGGCTTTTGTTTCATTTGAATTTTCAAGTTGTAATTTCTTTTGTTATTCAAACAATTATCTATTAATGTCAAACTTTGTTTCATTAATGCATTGCATATGTTTGTCTTGAATTCATTCATTCGTTTTCACTATACTTAAACTATGCTTTCTACTTTCTTTATGAAATTTAACTCTTGCTAAAAGTTACAAACCTTTAGAGGGAGGATGACGAAAACAATGCCATAATCTCATACAGTATGCTTTTGGACAGACCTTGCTGACAATGTACAGGCGTTTCTTTCAAATCCTAAACACTGGAGTTATAAGGAAGATAATCCCTAGTCAACCCCTTCGAGCCAAAGAAGTAGAAGTTTTCTGTTTTAACACAAATTGAAACGTTTAATCAAAACCTGGGGCAGGGTAGTCTCTCAGTTAATTCAAATGCATGTTGAAGTCGCAAACTCTCATCTTGTAATATAATGAATGACATCAAAAACATCCCTTTTGAATCAAAAGACGGTGATGGTTCCTTATCTCATAGGCAGTCATTATCTCTCAAAAAGAAAATCCCACTGAGTCAAAACCTACAAAGGAGACTTAAGAAAGTTGGGGCATCCCGCTGACTGTAATCTCGAAAATAGGAACAGTCAGGCAAAAATTAGGGATAATAAACCGAAAGAAAGAGGTCACTACAAACCCTCAACAAAAATAATGTTGCAAAAATGACTTCCTTCCAACAAATTCAACTTGTGTGAACCATCACCAAAATGTCATTCCAGACTCATTTGGAGTTCAAACGTACGATTAACTGAGTTTAGGACTGAAGAACATCACGAAGAGCGGGTGGGTACAAATATTACTTTGAGCCTTTATCCTTTGTTTATTAAACCGTGAACCAAGCCACGTTACAACCCTTCAAAAGTCCTAATTGAAGCATGGGTTAGTTCAAAAGCATACTGTTACAAAAGGTATCCTGACTCCTATAAGGCTTTGCTCTAAATCTTGAGTTGAATTTTTCTTATAAAAAGTTTTCTACTAAAAAACGTATTTTTCAAAATTTCAAGACAAGCATAAACTTTGCATTATTTGAATATCGTTGTTTGCATATGGCTATTTGTTTGACAGCGAAGAAATTCACACAGTGAATATCCGATTAACGAAAGCTCTCTCAGTGAACAAAATCACTTCAAGTGGGATGACACTTCCGTTGCAAAAATCTCCTATCAACAAAGGGGACATGACATGGCAGTCCAATTAACCTGGGGCAGTCCAGTCAAGATTTCAAGAAACATCTCAAAGTCTAGAGTAATCGAGGGCAAGTCTCCATCACCGTCACTTGGGGCATTGAATGTCAATCCCAACAAAGGGTTACATACAGTCAAACATTTCCTGGCAAAGCCATAAACACTCGCTACTTAGGGCAGTGACAAATCTCTCCAAAATCCTTCTCATAAGATGGCTCCCAGCCAGAGTTTCAATCTTTGATAACCTCTTCCCAGCTAAGTCGACCTCAAGAATCCCTGAGGATTTTTCCCATTTGAAGTCGCCAGAATTCAACTCTTTTTTCCAGCACCAATTCAGGATTTATTTTCCTCAGCGAGAGATCATTACATACCCATACACCAGGATATCATACAATGCAATCTCATTTATTTTGAGAACGTCATTGTTTGATATATGTCATGCAACTAACCTTTACCTTTCAGGAAAGATGCAGTCAAATTCTCACAAAATTCAAGCTTTGAAGCCTGGACCATGACCAGATAGTAGTTCATTCAACTTTCCCCTTCAATAGTAGTCTAGGATTTATTTTGCCCGGCATCTGTTGAAGATATTCCAAGACTTTCGTCTGGCTCAGTTAAATCGATTCTAAGATTTTTTAGATTCTTATCCAGTCAAAGTAATTCAAGACCTTCTCTGGCTCAGTCAGATCGACACTAAGATCTCCCTGATTCTTATTCCAATTGAAGATATTCCAGATTTTGCTGTTTCAGATAAATCTCTCAACGGTTTATTCTGATTCACTTCCAGATTTTGTTGTTTCAGATAAATCTCTCAACGGTTTATTCTGATTCACTTCCAGATTTTGCTGTTTCAGATAAATCTCTCAAAGGTTTATTCTAATTCACTTCCAGATTTTGCTGTTTCAGATCCAGTTCAAACTTCTCGTCAACAATCACCTTTGGATGGCATCTTTAAGCCCATTTCCATACACAATCTCTACAGCACGTCATTAAGATCCCCAGCGGAGATGAGACTACCAACTACCAATCCCCAACGGAGCTGAAACTATCAACCCACAGCGGAAATCATTCGGTTTTTCCAATTCCCCAGCAAGTTATCTTAAAGCCTGGAAATTAACCAGATAACAGTTAACTTTTGTTTTATCCCCAACCAAGGATAATTCCCTAGAAGATTGGCATACACCCAAGCTCTTGATACCCTTAACAGAATGAAGATTCTCATTCTTGAAACCTCAGAAGATTGGCATACACCCAAGCTCCTGATACCCTTAACAGAATGAAGATTCTCATTCTTGAAACCTCAGAAGATTGGCATACACCCAAGCTCCTGATACCCTTAACAGAATGAAGATTCTCACTCTTGAAACCCCAGAAGATTGGAATACACCCAAGCTCTTGATACCCTTAACAGAATGAAGATTCTCATTCTTGAAACCCCAGAAGATTGGTATACACCCAAGCTTCTGATACCCTTAACAGAATGAAGATTCTCATTCTTGAAACCCCAGAAGATTGGCATACACCCAAGCTCCTGATACCCTTAACAGAATGAAGATTCTCATTCTTGAAACCCCAGAAGATTTGCATACACCAAAGCTCCTAATACCCTTAACAGAATGAAGATTCTCATTATCAAAGTGCTCTTGATATCCCCGACAGAATGAAGATTCCCATTCTCAAAGTGGCATACAAACTGAGCTCCTGATATCCCCGACAGAATGAAGATTCTCATTCTCAAAGTGGCATACAACCCGAGCTCCTGATATCCCCGACAGAATGAAGATTCTCACTCTCAAAGTGGCATACAACCCGAGCTCCTAATATCCCCGACAGAATGAAGATTCTCATTCTTAAAGTGGCATACAACCTAAACTCCTGATTTTTTTCCAAACAGAAATAAACTTTTCCCGAGAGTCCTGAGTTTACTCTCCAGCAGGATAGCTACTCCCCAACAATATAGCTACTCCCCAACAGAATGAAGATTCTCATTCTTTATTCTCTAGTGAAGTTGCCAGAGCCTTCTTTACTCCATGCATGAATTTGTCAGAATTTTTAATCCCCTAGCAGATCAAAGATTCTCATTCTCAGCTCCCCGCAGAAGCCATCAGAGTCTTCCTTATTCTCCAGCAGATTAAGGTTTCTCTTTGATTGATCCCCGGTAGAGATCACCAGAAGTTTTCCCTATTCCCCAGCCGAGTATGGTTTCCCCTTGTGTAAATCTCCGACCATAGTTATCAAAGTTCTCAGATTCCCCAAGCAGGTTTCTCAGGCAACACTTGGCATTATTTTCACAGCAGAATGTGTATCATACTCCAAAGACTTGAAGGATCCCTACATCCCCAGGAAAGTCGTGAAGGATTCTCACATCTCCACAGAAGTTGTCAAAGTTTTTTCTAATCCCCGCGAGTTGTCAAAGATCTTGAATCTCCAGCAACGGTCATGGATTTATTTTCCCCGACAGCAGTCAAAGATTTTATTATCTCCAACTATCAAGGATTTATTTTCCTCAGCAAGACGGCTAATCAGCTTACATGTGCATACATTATATTCATATATCATAAAACATTGATAAAGCACATATATTGCATCATACATTGCATGCAACATAACTTTGTGTTTCAGCTAACACTTTATCCTTTCCAGGATAAGATTAACAAGCTACTAATACGCAATCGTGAAAACAACCTAGAGATGCTCCAGACACGGATGCTAATCTATTGCTTATTAAAATTCAAGGATCATGAAAACAGTTTATAGATGCTCCAAACATGGATGTTATTCTGTTGCTTGTTCAGTTTCAGCCTCATGAAAACAGTTTATAGATGCTCCAGACATGGATGCTTTTCTATCACTTATTCAAATTCAGAGCTCAAAGAAAACATCTTAGAGTTGCTCCGGACATGGATGCTATTCTACTGCTTATTCAGATCCCCAGCTCAGAGACGTTCCAGACACATATACCTTTCTGATACTCATTCTTTCAACTTACAACATACAATTCAATAAACATGCTTGGATGGCATCTTTAAGCCCATCTCCAACAAGATTCTGTCACCTCTCCAAATGGCATCTTTAAGCCCATTCCCTCAACTATACTTTGACGAGTGCAAATTTACGGGCACTATAGTGTCCAATCATCTTTTACCTTTGAGTCACGAAAGGCAAGCTCGCCAATCTAACTCTTCAAGTTCAAGAAGATTGAACAGGGGCAGCTGTTGTACCCTAAAATTTTCCCTCTCATTTTATCAAGATTTCCCCTCACAAGACTCTTTGGACTCCAGACAGGATTAGGGTTTGCTCAGCTCAAGACATCTCCTTGCACTGTTGACCTGAAATTAGGGTTTGAGTTTGCACGAGGATTTTTGGACTTCCAATGATCAATATGACTTTCATACTTCATGTTGGACTCATAAGATTTCCCATACCAAGTTTCAAGCCTTGAATCAAATTTTTGCCCAGTCAATTGGATAATTGACCTAGAAATAAGTTGTATTGGGGAAAAAGTTAACTGTGCCCAATTTACATTCAAACCTTATAATTTTTTATCCACATCAACATTATAGGATCATATGAACCATTTGATCATGTTTGGACCACAACTCCTCAAGAAATTTGGTCAGATCATCAAAAGGGCAAAATGGTCATTTTTAGGGTTTTGACTGTAGAAGGGCAATTTCTGATTTTTTACCTAGCCAATGGAAAATTGGGTTCAAGCATGGATTCAAGGACTCAATGGCATCATATTGACCTAATCACAAGGTTCAAAAGATCTCAAAAGCATTGGATTGACAGATGAATTTTCCAGTCAATTGATCAAAAATCAACTGTACACTAAAAAGTCAAACTCTAACTTTTTGGTCAAAATCAAATGCCAAGGGTCATTTTTCATCAAGATGTGTCAAAACATGAAACTTGTTCACCAAGAAACCTAATTTTGAAAATTAGGGTTTTTCTCGCATTTCTCAGAAGAAATTGAGTTCTCAGAAATTCAATTGATTTTCACATGTTTTCATGCTCTCTCAAATTTAATGAAAAGGCAGTGTTTGTTTGATTCAGGTTAACCAGATAAATTGCGTCTTTTAAAAACATTCGTTTGTTTATGGAATAAACATTTGCTTGTTTATGGAATAGACAATGCGTGTTTTGACTGGAATACAGTTGCAAGATTACAGAGTTATTGGATTACTTGGAGTTTAAGTTATCTGGATTGGAATTATTAGAATGCAGTTTCAGTTATTTTAATCAGGAATCTTAAAGAATCAGTGAAGACATAAAGAGAGAATTACAAGTTACTAACAGTAATATATTTTATTGGAAATTAGATTATCTGATAAAGACTTTCTTCATTTATTTCAGATGTTGTTACAAAAACAATTTATTATTCAATTGCTTTAGGTTTTACAACTTATCGTATTTGAAAAATAAATTAATAAAAGTGATTGAAAATCTCTCTAAGTTACAAAGAAAAGTCTAAGCCTAAGGATGACTAAGCTTCCATTTCTCCCATGCACGCCAAAGAATCTTTTTCTTCCTCTGCTTTGCCACTATCCAGTTTACGCTCACATGAAAGAAAGACAGAAAAAAGATTAGTACAGTTAATTGAATATGAATAAAAATTTCAAAAAAAAAAGAAACAATATGTTCATCATTAAAGTTTGTCGTTTGGAATTAGAGGGCTATTTTCAATTTATCATGTTTTTATTTTTCTCTTTGCAAATCACAAGAAGATCACTCTTCTTGGTTCACAAAAAGAAAAATAAAAATGCAAGTTTTCCAAGTAAAAGAGAATGCAAAGCAAATGGTCCAACTGCAGCATGCTGTCCAAACAATGAAACAAAGTCAAATTGAATGCAACAAAGCCAAACTGAATAAAGCCAAACTGAACAAGGAAAACTCAACATGGCAAACTGAATGCAACAAAGCCAAACTGAATAAATCCAAACTGAACAAGGAAAACTCAACATGGCAAACTGGATGCAGCACAAACAAGCAAACTAGACAGCAGCAACAGCTAGAACAAGCATAGCAGCAGAAACAAAGTACAATGCAAGCATTAAGAAACAAGCAATGTTGGCAAGTACAAACAGAAGGCAAAAAGTACAGCAGTGGGTAAACCAAACAACAAGCAAAGCTTGTTGCTATAGCCTTTTCATCATTTTCCTAAGAGTTGGAAAACTTTTCAGAGAAAACAGGGAAAAAGCATTTTGCTTTTATCATTGAGAGAGGAGAGAGAGAAAAGATATCACCTAAATTGTTGGAAAGGTACAGATGGGCCATCCTGCCCACAGGCTGTCAAAGAGAGAAACTAAGATATAACAAAAAAAACATTGGAAAAAGACGGGGGGGGGGGGGGGGGGGGGGATTCCAACAATATAAGTAAAATACACAAAACCTGCATAGCAAGTTAAAATACACAAAACCTGTATAGCAAGTTCCAGCAACCAAAAAAAAGCATAACCTGTGAACCAACTCTCACAAAACCTGCCCAACAAATCAAAACAGTTCTAAAAAAACTCCCAACCTGTTAACCAAAGCCTAACTAAACTGTCAAACAAACAACAACAATAAAAAAAACTGCATAACAGTTTCAAACAGGGCCAAACCACAAAAACTCCCAAACCTGCAAAACCCACAGCTGTAACAACAACAAAACTCAGAACATTTGGCCAAACTGTCAAATATCCCCAAACAACAAAAACTTGTAAATTGACAAAAGCATCATCAAAACCAGTTCTCAAGCTTCCAAAACATTTTTTCAAACTCAGTTCAAACATAGCAAAATTCCCTGCATCTTCCATCAAACACCAACAAAAACGTACAACTCATTTCAAAAGTCCATCAAACCCAAAACTTGCATAACCAACCTGCAAAAGATTCAAACCATCAAAACTCAGTTCAATACCAAAAAAAAACTTGAACTCATTTCAAAGCCTGCAAAATTTTCAAAAGCATCAAAGCTGCAAAACCGTTTCAACAACAAGACATAACAATTTTCAAACAACCTTCAGCAATACCAACAATCATCAAACAGTCTAAACAAAACTGTCAAAAATCAGTATTCAAGTCTCAGAAGCAATCAGCATCATCATCCGACAAAGTCAGAAGTAAAGCATCATCATCATTCAAGTTCAAGAGAGAGGAAAGAAACAACAAAGTCAGAAGTAAAGCATCATCATTATTCAAGTTCAAGAGAGAGGAATAACATCATCATAGTCAGAAAAGAATCACCATCATCATTCAAGGTTCAAGGGACAAAAAGAGATTACCAGAGCTCACGCATCCATCATCATTTCTTCCCTCCCCTCGTGTCCAGCTACCAAGGTGCATCCTCATCCCAATCTCAATATCCATTTCCATTTCGCAAAAGTCCCAAAGGTACGTTTCCTTTCAAACCATTTCCTGCACCTCAATAAGTAATGAAATTGATTAACAAGCAAAACATGAACGAAACATACAAAAGAATCAACGAAACTGTTAAGCCAAAGCAGAACTGTACTTTTTCACAAAAAAAACTTTGAGAATCGTTTAAAGGGTTGAGAGTGGGAGATGCGCCGGCAACGGAAACGTGGAAGGGAAAATCAGAGAGAGCCCTTCGAGCATGATTTTGACTTTAGATTTTCATAGAAAATGCGAATTGTGGTGAGATGAGGAGAGATTAGTTTTTTCAGCCATAAGCTTAAGATGTTGTGAGTAACAGAGTGAGAGAGATGAATGAGGGAAAGGAACGAGAGAGACAACGGCGCCGCTGTGAGGAACGGGTTCACAAACCCTAATTTTTCACAAACCCTAATCAGAACAATTATGCAAGTTTAAGGTTTTGGGCCACTCCGTTTGCAAACCATAAGCCCACACGCGTTTTTGGCTCACACCCCCCATTCAGGCCTTTGTTTCCTTTTTATTTGCAGCAAGCAAAGTTTTTTTATTTGGGCCTGGTTTCATTTAAAATCTTAAGCCCATTTTTCATGTTTAATTTAATTTGTTTTCTTTTCTTTTAGTTAATAATATACTAATGTTGATTTTTAAAACTTCATTTTGTAAACTTAATTTGATTTTTTTTAATTAGTTTTCTTTTATTAATTTTCTTACATTTAATAAAAACACTAAAAAAACATTTAATTTAATTTAGTGTCTTTCTTTAAAGATAGCTCATAATTAATAAAAATACATAGAATAATAATAATAATAATTTTTTAATCTTTTTTTAGAATAGATCTTATTTCTCTCTGTTCAAGTAAATATATGCATTTCATACTTTATTGATTTCTTTATTTCATAATTTGTCATAACTTTATGTTAAATCGCACAACAATTCAATTTGGTTGTAATATTTGGACATTGCTATTTTTATGTGACTCATCCCCATTTGTAACAATTGTACCCCCATTCCCAGATATTTTTGTAATAGCTTAGACTTTTAATTCCCGCAATTGATTGTTTTCTATATACTGTGTAGTAATTAGGCATGTATGGCAAGATTCAAAAATCAATCACTAGATGACCTAATCCAAGAATAAATAACTTGAAATAAACACACTTCTCACACGTGCACCTCTAAGGTAACCTCGCTTGTTGCCTCGGAAATACAATCATGTCCCTCGAATATGCGACACTCTAGCAAATGGCCTTTCAATAAACAAAGATCGTAGTCCCTCTATGACCCTCGATGTTTCCTTCGATAAAATGATCTCGCCCCTTACAAAATTGCTAGAGCGTCTCAAAAGTTGCTTTCAATGATTGTAATATTGACCCACGCCTGTCCTGTTTAACATCCAAATACAAGGTTGTTTACCAAATGCAATGGTAAAACAACACTGTCAAAGGGTTGAAAATGTGTAGGAAATATCTTTGAGTAGATAGGGTAGATGCTCTTAGTTACTTGATCAAACTTGCAAACATCCTTGCTATTTTCAAAAACACATCACAAAAACATTTCCCAAATCAAACTTTCAAACATTGAAACATCTTTTCAAAAGACAAACACCTTTGTAAAACATTCAAACAAGAATTGCTACAAAGGTTGCCTAGACAAGGCCTCTTTTCAAAATACTTTCAAAACCACACACAAAAGCACTATTTCAAACAATTGAAAAGCAAAAGCAAGTGATCTAAAATAAGTAACTAAGAGCCCATGAAAAACCATGGATGAAAAGGGTGCTAGCACCTTCCCTTTTCATAATCTACCCCCCCGAACCCAAGAAAACATCTCAAAGGTCTTTCCTGTGCTTTTTGACCTTTCCTTTGGATAAATAAAAAGTCGGTGGTGACTCTTGCTAACCGCACAAGTGTGAACGAAACGCAAAACCTCAAGTCAATTCTCCCACCGCATCACAGGTTCAATATCCAGCGTTATCTTTTGTCATTATTTTTCAGCATTTTTCTCATTTTTGTTCAACTAGGCGCATGGGCTTCCAATAAGTGGGCCTTGTGTTTTTTTTCTTTGTTGACTCCCATCCTGACTTTTGGCACCCCCTGGCCCATTTGTATTTATTTATTTATTTATTGCATTTTTATTTTTAAATATATTTTCTAAAATACTAAAAAAAAAAATATAAAAATAGTAGATTTATGTTTTGACATAATTTAAATATTTTTCTCACACAAAAAGTTATTTTATTCATCATACTTTATTTTTCTTTACTAATTATCTTGTAAATTTAATTAAAACTAGGTTATTTTTTTATACCTATTTAAATATATTATTTTAATATACAAAAAGGCCAAAAATATTTTATAATACTATAATTTATTTCCAAGACAAAAATAACAAAAAATGCTTTTCTTATAAACTTAATTTCTTTCTAATCAATTAATAGATTTAGAGTTTTATTTAAAATATTTTCTTAGTAAATTAGGTTTACTTTTATTATTTTAATTAATTAATTTCTTTTAATTAATTAGGTTAAAACAAATTCCTTTTTCTCATAAAAAATCCAAACAAAAAGATCCATTTTCTTTGCATTTACATTCTTGCATATTTATTTTTGTATATTTATTTATTTCAATTATTGTATAAATTCAACATGATTGTAATAGACTAATTAGGCTTTAAATTCTTGCAATCCCCATTCAATTTGTACACCCCCTTCCCACAAATCATGTAATAGCTTAGTTTTTTTTATTTTCCACAATTTAAATGCTTTATATTCACATGCTAGTAATTAAAGTTTGTATGGAAAGAACAAAATCAATCAAATAGAAAATCCTAATTCAAGAAAAAATCAAGCATGAAAATAATACACTTGCACACAAGCACCTCTAGGGTTATCCCACTTGGTTGTCTTATACAAAATGGCCATATTACGCATGTAAGGTATCTTAGCAAAAACAAGCAAATACAAGATCATAGTCCCTCTATGACCCTATCTAAGTTTCCTTACAAATGATCTTAGTCCCTCAAAAAGAATGCTAAAATACCTTGCAACATTGCTAATCATGGTTATACGATGACCCACGCCCGTCCCGTTTACATCCAAAGATAGGGTTGCTTACCAAATCAATGGTAAGACAACAATGTCAAAGGAAAAGGAAATGAACAAGAAAGACATTTGAGTAGGTAGATTGCTCCTAATTACTTGCTCCATTTCAAAACAAACATCCTTGCTATTTTCAAAACAATTACATACACTTTCAAACATCTTACAAAATTGAAAACATTTTCAAAATATCAAACATATTTGTATACATTCTTACGAACGATAATCATTACAAAGATTGCCTAAACAATGGCCTCTTTACAAAATACTTTCAAAAACCACGCAAAGCATAATTTCAAACAAAAGCAAGTGATCTAGCAAGTAACTAAGAGCCCATGGAAAACCATGGATGAAAGGGATGCTAATACCTTCCCTTTTCATAATCTACCCCCCGAATTCAAGAAATAATCTCAAAGGTCTTTCCTGTGCTTTTTCATCTTTCCTTTTGGATAAAAGAAAAGTCGGTGGAGACTCTTGCTAACCACAACATTTGCGATCAAACGCAAAACCTTTAAGTCAGTTCTCCCACCGTATCACAGCCACCAACAAGTATGATGTAACAGCATCATGTAGGACATCAGTTTCTTATCATAGAACCTGCTCACTTTAGCCATCATCCAACAATAAAACTCCCTCTTGAGCTCTACGACTTTTGCAGAGAAAAATAAATTCTCTCAGAAAACAACCAACACAATTTCTCAGGACATTCCCAAGACACAAGAGAAACTTTGACACACTAGCGAACATAGATAAGAGGAAAAATCAAAATACTCTTAAACCCAACACTTCCCACTGAATTCCAATCCTACTACCTTCAACCAGTTTCAGAAAACAAACTGAGCACAATGTCAAGACATTTTTGTTTGACACCACAAAATCACCAGATGCAGACTATCACAAGTTGTATGAGACCATGCAACCTTTGTCAAGACCTCAATTCTCAAGCAACACATCAGACAAATAATCAACTCTCGTAAAGGTAATAGCAGTCAGTCACATGCACCAACTCATCAAAGGAAAAATTTCCTTACATTTCTTCCTTCTAAACCTCATTTAGAGGTACACGCTGCAGATAGAACTCCCTTCTCACAAATGGTTGAGCAACAAAAGCACAAGTAGATTCTTCACCATAACAGGCATACATGAAAGATATCCACACCACAGACCACACCAGATTTGGTCAATGACATAACTCTACACTCAACCATGATGAAAACATGCCACTTCTGAATATCACGGTGAGCAATAATTCCCACACACTAAACTAGCAAAGCAGTTCCAAACAAAAATAACTCTCTTTTATGAAGAGGTTCATACTGAATGGAAATCCATACCCATCTGTTGTACTCCAAAATTCCCTCCCATTTTCTTCAAGACATCTTCTCATGCTCATAGGGTTCTCAATCGCTCAAGATTGCTCAAGAATTGATCAGACAAATTCTCCTTCTAAGCAATTGACCTACAACTAGGGTTTCACTTTTATCAAGAAGTTTTGGTTTCTAAGACCTCAAGTGGACTTCATGGTTTCTTATATGTCTCCAAGAATTCTCATACCATGTTTCAAGCCTTTCATCACAAGTTTGTTCAGTCAATGGCTAAGATGACTAAAAACCAACTATATTGGACAAAAAGTCAATTATGGTCAACATACAGTCAAACCTCAATATTTTTGGTCAAAATTAAGATATTGAAGTCATATTCATCATTTTATCAAGGGTTGATCATGATTCATCAATAAAACCCAAGATTCATCAAAAGTCAAAAGTTGTCAAATTAGGGTTTTCTTAAGGAGAAGTCAACTGAACTTTGACCAAGCACAACTTCCACACGATTCATCATATTTTCCTCAACAAAAGCTAATTTTTAAGGAAATTCAATTCTCTACAATTATGTATCTCTAAGCTCAAGTCCAAAAAATACTTCATTTGAGAGATATAGGCCAATACATTATAGTTCATTTCAAAGGTCAACAAAAAGGAACTTTTTGTCAAGGCAACTTACATCAAGATAAACTCTTCAAATGCAAATATGATAAAAATAGAGATTTTAGAGGACATCTTGAGCTTTCAAGAAGTCCAAGATCACCTTCAAATGACAAAAATTGAGAGAGTTATGATTGGTGCATGTTGGAAAATTTTGAGAAAAGGCATGAAACCAAAAGTGACCAAAATTGGATTTTTGGGCTAGTGGGCTTATATTTCAAGGTCCATGTCTGTTATAGGTCTCAATATGAACCTATGAATCACTTCATACACCCATGTATTTTTTATTCTATTTATTTTTATTTTTATTAATTTAAAGTCAAAAATTAAAAGGATAAATTAAGGCTTCTTACAAAGGTCCAAGCCCATTCTTTAGTTGACCTAATTCTCCTCTATATATCTTTTTCATTTCAAACAAGGAAGCCACGAAAAAACCCTTGAAAGAAACCTCTCCAAAATCTAAAAAAATTTCAAGAACTAAGGCAACTCAAAACCCTAGCTTCCAGCCATATTCACAATAAACCATCTGTTTCATTCACTTCCAGAAGCTCTGTAGGGTAAGAATGGATCATCCTTGATGATCCAAAGGGCTCAAAACACACTACACGTTGCACCGGTTGCCCATCATTGCATGAATTCATATTTCTTTTTTTCTTTGTGTTTTTACGCCTACTAACCATGCTAATGTGTTTATGAGATATCAATATACAGGAAAAACCCATCGTGAGAGCCCCGTAATGGCTAAATCGAAGGTTGCCATGTTTGCACCGTGCGATATTATTTTCATTGTATCTCCTTTTTCAGCATGTTTTAGCCCAAAATAACACTTCCATTGAGATTGCAAGGCTTGATTTAGGGGGGTAGGGTCCCTGGGAATCACTAACTTCTTCTATTTTGCAGGAACAAAGAAAAGAGTCACCGGAGAAGACGACCGGAGCTAGGGCTTCGGCGCCTCTCCCTTCCATGCAATATTGTTTATTTTATATTTAAATCATTTCAAGAACATTATCGGATGTACAACCACCCTAGTGGTAAGCACGCGCGAGATAAGGTTTTACTATGATAGGGGCACGAGTTCGACCCCTGCCTTTTGACGTTTTGGAATTATTTTTCATATTTTTCATGTTTTTGCAGGTATAACCTATAGCGCGTTGCTTCCATTCTAACAACACCAAAGTGCGTCTGGTGCAGTGGTAAATCATGCAGCATGGAAGGCTAAGGGCGTGTGTTCAACACCTACCCCTGACATTTTGTGTGATTTTGCTTCTAACTTGTTCTTTTTTCATATTTTTCCCCTTAAACCCTAAATTTACCTAACCATAAAACCACAAACCCTTTTTTACAAACCTAAAATAATTGTTTTTGTTTTGTAAACCCTAAAAATAATTAGGTTTTAGATTTTCTATCATTAACCTTTTTTAATTAATTTGATTAATCAAGTAGTTTGTTAATTAAAATTAATTAGTATTTTTAGGTTTATTGTAGGTCATCATCATAAATCTTTTTTTTTTCATAAAAAACTTTAAAAAAAAAATTATTTTTCCGCTATTTCAATTTTATGTTATTTCCATAGATAAAATGTATAGGGTTTGCAATTGTAATAGCGTAGTTTATTTTACGGCTTTTTCATTATTATGTAACTGTTTTCCGGATTGTAATAGCTTAGAATTTTTTACTTTTCGCTTTCTATTTTGTATCTTCCCCAAAGCAGTGTAATAGGTTTAGGTTTATCTTTCCTGCCTTTACTTTCTGCACTTTTACTGTTTTTGATATTTACTGTTTAGTAACTAGGATTGTATGGCAAGACTAAAAATAAACGGTAGATAACCTTAACCCAAAGATAAAATAACTGAAAACAACGCATTCACACACTCACACCTCTAGGGTAACCTCCTTTGTTGCCTTTAGAAAACGGTCATGTCCCTCGAATGTAGGGATGCCTTAGCAAAGACCCTCGATCAAGTCGTCATACGGAAAGATCATAGTGCCTTAATGACACTTTTGATGTTGCCTTTCAGTAAATGATCTAGTCCCTCAATTTGCCTATGAATAAAACAATGACATACTGTGATCGGTGGATCTGGAACTGACTGTTTAACGCTGGTTCGCGAAATGTCGCGGAAGCAAGAGTCACCACCGTCTTTTATTTTCTCCAACATGGACAGGACAAAAGCACAGCAAAATTCCTATTGAGATTATCTCTCGGTTCGGGAGGTAGGTTTATAGAAAGGGAAGGTGTTAGCACCCTTTCTATCCATGGTTATCCATGGGCTCTTAGATACTTGCTCATTTGTGTTTTCAAAATGTTTATTTGCTTTTCAAAAGTGCGCGGGTTTGAAAAAGTTTCATTGAAAACTTCAATTCGACTCTTGTATCAGTCCTCAAGAGTGTTGTGAAGCGTTTGTTTTGAAATCTTTTAGAAAGTGTCAGTGTGAAAAGAGTTTTTTTGATTTGTTTTGAATTAGAGAAAGCATATATGAGTCATCCACCTACCCTAAGGAATTAGGCTGTGTAAGTGTCCTTTAGATAGTGCCATCCCACCATTGAGAGGTAAGTAGCACCACCGTTGGAGGTGTTCGGGTCAATTCGAGTTTGTAGGGACAGTGTGGTCACCGAGCAACAGTAAGACACCTTAGAAGCTACCCTTATGCCATTGATCTTTTTATTCCGAGGCAACTATTCCGAGGCAACTGTTTCGAGGCAACTGTTCCGAGGCAACCGTTTCGAGGCAACTAGATCAATGGAACATAAGGACTCACTAAGACGTCCTATACTCGACGACTACGTTTCGAGGGGCAAGGAAACAGTGAGGCGTACCCTAAGAGTGGTGTGTGAATTGTGTGTCATTTTCAGTTATGTTTTATCTTGGTCATGCATTGGGTGAGCTACACTTTGATTTTATTTGGGCCATTCATTCTTTCATGTGATTAGCAGTTTAAAGGTGCGGAAATTAAAATGCGGAAAATAAAGGTCCTACGCTATTACAAGGCGCGGGTCTATACATCGCCAAATTAACAAAGACCCGTTTTTTAATGAAATGCAGAAAATAAATAAATTTCCTAGTTACTATTACAAGGCTTTGGCAATTACATAATATTTAAAACGAAAAAAATAAAGACAAACGCGCGAAAGGGAACTGGAATCGAATATGCGAGGGCGTTGGACCCTTTAAAGATTAAATTGAAATTAAAAGTTGGTTAATGATTAAATAAAGAAAAGAAATTATTTTTATGTTTTTTTTGGTATTTATGAAATAAAGAAAAATTAATTAACATTAAATAAAACCCTAGTTCTAAATTATTTTTAAATGTTAAAGAAAAATATTTAAGTTTTGACCTAATTCATCCTAATTATTTAATTACATGAGTATTTACAAAATAATTAATAGTTAATAATAATAAGAAGAGGAAATTATTTTATTAAGAAAAAGAATAAAAATGCTAAAAACCTAATTTCTACATTTTTTAGTTGTTAAGAAAACATTAAAATTGAAAACCTAAAATTAAACTAAATTGATCATTAGAATTTATTTACAAAAACTATTAAGGAATTAAAAATTAAATAAACATATTTTTTATTTTTATGATTTTTTTCTGGATTTTATATTTGTAAAAATTAATTTTGTGGATTAAATAAAACAATAAAGCAAAATAAAAGAATAAAAATGAGAATTAAAATAAAAATGAGAATATGCAAACCATGGGGTGTCTGACCCAATTGAGAGGTGTATTTGAGAAATTTGGCCCAAGAAATCTGGCCCTTTTTGACTTTCCAGTGATCACGTGCAGAGTGATTGACTAGCGTCCATGGTAATCCTCCCATTCTGGCCCTTAGATTGGAGTTCCTGGACACTTGGCAGGCACCAGCGTGGACGTGTATGGTGGACTTTAGATGAGAGATTGCACCTGAACACGTTACAATAAAAATTATGGAGAATATGGGGGACCTGGGAATCGAACCCAGGTCCCAGTACCTGCATGACAACGCATCTACCAACCCAACCAACGCGTTTCTTTGTTATTTTAATGGAACATGATTAATATATGTGGAAAACACTACTATGCTGTAATAATAAAAAAACGCGCCAGTATTCAAACTGACCAACCATGTCCAGACACGCCATCTTCGTCTTCCTCTTTTTTCTGCAAATATAAGTAAATAGCGGGGGTTTTAAACCCCCACTAAGCTTCAACCTGAAAAATAGCGATTAGGTGATAGTCAAAAAGAAAAAGGGCGTGAGGTGTGAGATCAATTCGTTTGGATCTCCTGATTTCAATGGTACTGGTTTTACTGTCCAATTTTTCCAGATGCGTAAAGCCCTAAATTTGTAGCTCTGAAACCCTAGCGACCATCAATGGCAACTTTCGACACAGTCAGTATTAATTCAATTGGAGAACACCAATAGCTTCATAATGCTCATGTTAGTGTAAATCAACATTAAAAACAGATGGAAAATGCATGTAAATTGAAATACGAATATGAAAAATTCTATGAACAGGGTGACTTCATTCTACCAGTTCCTTGAGTATGGAGGCGTGGTTTTGATTGGAACAGCTTCCTGATAGTGTTAGCAAGCTTTTTGAATGCTTTTGAGGCCTTGAAACCAGCTCTATGTATGAAAACAGTTTCTCACTTTTTGTCAAAAAATGCAAGTTTTTTTCTTTAGGTTTCTGCGCAGCTTGTGTGTCCCTTGGCCTAGGTTTCAGTTGTGCATATATGTGTGAATAGAATTAGGTTAAAAGTCATCCCAAAATCCATTGTTTTAATGCTTTTGAATGTTTGATTTTGTCAAATCTTTTCCCATCTTTTTTGCCATGGAAACTTGCCTATTTTGGAATATTTGGTCTCTTGAGAAGGCACACGAAATCTTGAGCTCATAATAGAAGAATATGCTGCACAAAAAGATTCAAAACCTTTGTTTAGTATTTTTCTCATATTTAATTTTAATTAAATGAATTAATAGGATTAAAAACTCAATTAATTAATTAAAAATAAGAAAATAACTCCCTTTTAGCTTAATGGGTCGTGCATAGCTTTTGGGTGATGATTCATGGAAGAAATTGAGGCCCATTAGCAATTTTGAGGCATTTGAAGCAAAGTTGACTTTTCAAAATCCCCAAAAATTTCCCAACTTCCACAAGGCATATCTTGCTCAATTTTTAAGCTTTGATCATGTTCTTGGACATTTTGGAAAGGTCTTGAAGTCCTCTAACCAATGTCTTTGGTCCCATGTCATTTTGATTTACCAATCTCAAGTTATGGTCTTTGACTTAAAGTGCCTTTTTGTTGACTTTTGAAAATGACCTATAATGTTGAGATTGATAACTTTTTATGAGAGCATTTCTTGGACTTGAAGTGTGAAGATGAGTTTTAGGAAATGTCATTCTCTTCAAAATGAGCTTTGGATGTAATTTTTCTGATAAACCATGTGGAAGTTATGCCCTGGTCAATTTGCAGTTGACTTTTTTCAACTGTCCCAAAATAGAAACTTTTGCATCTTGAGACTTTTTGAGCCATGCCTTGAGAATCATGATCAAGAATTGATCAAATGATGTTTGTGGCTTCAAAATAAGATGTTGACCAAAAATTTGGACTTTTGACTGTCAAATGACCATTTTGCCCCTGCAGTTGACTGTAGGGTAATTAGGGTTTTTGACTGTGCAATCTGGTGCTGTGAGTCCTAAAACTTGGCATGTGGATGTTTGACAATGTTTATAGGCATGTGGGACTTGATTGGACCCTTGGAAACCCCAACTTATTTGCCAGAACCAAAACCCTAATTTTTGATTGTTAGGAGGCAATTGGACTGTGCAACCCTTGGGAGATTTTGAAGCATGATTTTAGCAAACCTTGAAGAATATGGGAGGGAAAATTTTGGGGTACAACAGTTGCCCCTGTTCAATCTTCTTAAACCTGATGATGTAGATTGGCTGTCGTGCCTTTCGTAATCTGAAGGTGGAAGATGATTGAATACTA
Source organism: Vicia faba (assembly GCA_948472305.1). Taxonomy (NCBI): domain Eukaryota; kingdom Viridiplantae; phylum Streptophyta; class Magnoliopsida; order Fabales; family Fabaceae; genus Vicia; species Vicia faba. Next base: position 324,120,642 of record OX451740.1, read on the forward strand.
GAGTGCCCAGAAATTTGCGCTCACATGTTAGCAGTGTGATGGTGGGAATGGGCTTACAGATGCCATTTGGAGACTGATGGATAGGAAGATGGGCTTATAGATGCCATCGGGAGATTGTCGATCGCGTAAGAGATTCCTTAGCGAGAACTTGCGTACCTGAGAAAGAAAAATGATTATGTGGCCTGTTACAGGAGTTGGTCTTCAAACTCTTTGTGTAGATGCGCCCTGGCTGGATACAGGAATCGGATCTTTAAACTCTTCAGACGTGCCCTGGCGAGATACAGGAATCGAGTCTGGAGAATACAGTCGTCAACAGATACACCCTGGCAAGATACAGGAATCGGATCCTCAAACTCTTCAGACGCACCCTGGCAAGATACAGGAATCGAGTCTGGTAATGCTAGTCGTCAACGGATACACCCTGGCAAGATACAGGAATCGGATCCTCAAACTCTTCAAATGCACCCTGGCAAGATACAGGAATCGGGTCTGGTAATGCTAGTCGTCAACAGATACACCCTGGCAAGATACAGGAATCGGATCCTCAAACTCTTCAGACGCACCCTGGCAAGATACAGGAATCGGGTCTGGTAATGCTAGTCGTCAACAGATACACCCTGGCAAGATACAGGAATCGGATCCTCAAACTCTTCAGACGCACCCTGGCAAGATACAGGAATCGGGTCTGGTAATGTTAGTCGTCAACAGATACACCCTGGTAAGATACAGGAATCAGATCCTCAAACCCTTCAGACACACCCTGGCAAGATACAGGAATCGGGACTGGTAATGTTAGTCGTCAACAGATACACCCTGGCAAGATACAGGAATCAGATCCTCAAACTCTTCAGACACACCCTGGCAAGATACAGGAATCGGGACTGGTAATGTTAGTCGTCAATAGATACACCCTGGCAAGATACAGGAATCGGATCCTCAAACTCTTCAGACACACCCTGGAAAAATACAGGAATCGGGACTGGTAATATTAGTCGTCAACAGATACACCCTGGCAAGATACAGGAATCGGATCCTCAAACTCTTCAGACACACCCTGGCAAGATACAGGAATCGGGACTGGTAATGTTAGTCGTCAACAGATACACCCTGGCAAGATACATGAATCGGATCCTCAAACTCTTCAGACACACCCTGGCAAGATACAGGAATCGGAACTGGTAATGCTAGTCGTCAACAGATACACCCTGGCAAGATACAGGCATCGGATCCTCAAACTCTTCAGACTCACCCTAGCAAGATACAGGAATCGGGTCTGGTAATGTTAGTCGTCAACAGATACACCCTGGCAAGATACAGGAATCAGATCTGGAATCATGACTTATTGATAGCAATTATCTTTGTATTAACTTTTGTCCTGAAAAGACAAAAATGTTAGTTGTATGCGATGTCATGATGTATGACATGCGAGATGTGATAAGTGAGATTGTATGTTCATGATGCGTATGTGCATGCTATAATGTATGGAAATGCGATGTTTATGAATGTATGTTTTCGTCTTAGGGAAATAAATCCTTGACGGATGCCGGGAAGTTAAATCCTGGGCTGATGTAGAGCTTTTGTTTCCACTGGGGAGTGATGGTTGTAAGAATATCGGTAGGAGAAGATGACTCCGTTGAGGAATAAACTTGGAGATTACTCTGCGGGGGAAAATTATCCTAGCGATCTTGCTGGGGAACAATACTCTGTGGGAAGAGAGGTACTCTGTTGAGATGTTTGATGATAACTTCGCTGGGGCTACCATTGATGTGTTGGAAGTTTTAATAGACTCCGCTGGGGATAAGAAGACTTCGTCGGGGACGATCTTTTCCGTGGTTTGGCTGAGGATAACCCAGTTATATCCTGGTAAGGAAATAACCTTTGAATAAAGTCGGGGGACGCGTTCGTGCTCTGCAGGTGGAAAGCTTCCAGAATCTACTGGGGATAAGCTTCCTGCTGGGGAGATTGATTCTGCTTTCCTGGGGAAATCTTCAGACTGGACTCTCCTGGGGAGATTTGAGATATATTGGGGAAGTGGCTCCGCTGAATGTCTGATATACCGTCGGGGAACAATCTTAGATCAAGACTGCCGGGGATGCTTGTTAGGAATGTCTGTATAATTTGCTGAGGAATGTTGAGATCTGCTGGGGATACCCAACTTCCTTAAGGCTGCCAGGATAATTCTGCTTGGGGAAAGTGCATTGACTTGCTAGCTCATTCTCTGGGGAATTAAGGTATCTTGGTTACGTTCTTCAGCTGAACTTGTCTTGGTACCTTGGTGGACAGAGCAATTAGATCGCTTAGACAACTCATTATTGCCCCTGTCTCTAATGTTACCTGTAATTAATCCTTTGTTTCGTATGCAAATATTTATGAGTTAGCAATTAGTGTCAAATGCATATATCACAAATTGAACCTTGGACGTTCTTCGCAAAACAAAACAGAAAAAGGAAAAACAAATGGCAATTTGTCTGAAAAGTGAATTTATATTGATTTGAATGGCCTGTAAATAGGCGTTTATGTACAAGAGGCTGACGTCCTAGTAAGAGAACGCCGCCGGACAAAAGAGTTTATACAAATTTGTACAAAGGGAAAACAAAACAGCTATGTGAAAAGAATAATCCCACTGGGTTCCAACTCTGCTATCGCCTTTATATCTTCGAGCGTCTCATCACTTTGCTGCTCAGTTGACGATGAAGCTGATCGATCGATGCCGTTTGAACTTGATAGCTGATGCTGGATTCTGGATGCAAGGTGATCCAATGAGACATAGTATTACGCTTTAATCCCTAACTTTTGCCTGGACCGCCCTTTCGGGTTTTCAGTCCACCGGGATACCCATTTTTGCCCAAGCCACCTTTTCAGGTTTTCGACTTGTCGGGTGTACAAATTTTTTCCATTTCATCCCTCATTTTGCTCGAACCCTTTTGGTTCGCCGGGAAGCCCTAATTTTTGCCTAGGTATGTCAACCTAGCGGGTCTTTTATCATGCGTAGTATCTTTTTACTATGTCTGCATTGGCAGGGTGAGGAAGGTCGTCACCATCCATGGTGGTCAGAATCAAGGCTCCTCCTGAGAACACATGTTTAACCATAAATGGCCCTTTGTACGTAGGGGTCCATTTGCCCCTGGGATCACTCTGAAGAAGGATGATGCGTTTGATTACCAGATCCCCAACTTGATACTCTTGTGGTCTGACTTTCTTGTTAAATGCCTTGATCATCCGCTTTTGATACATTTGACCATGACAAATAGCAGTAAGTCTCTTTTCATTGATTAGATTTAACTGATCTAGTCGTGTCTGGATCCAATCATCTTCGCTCAGATCTGCATCCTTCATTATCCGGAGAGAGGGTATCTGCACTTCGATCGGTAAGACTGCCTCCATGCCATAGACCAAGGAGAAAGGAGTTTCCCCGGTTGACGTCCTCGCTGAGGTACGGTACCCATGTAGAGCAAACGGTAACATCTCGTGCCAATCTTTATAAGTCACTGTCATCTTCTGCACAATCTTCTTGATATTCTTATTAGCTGCTTCTACAGCCCCATTCATCTTTGGCCGGTAAGGAGAAGAGTTGTGGTGTTGTATCTTAAATTGTTCGCAGAGCTCAGTGATCATCTTGTTATTAAGATTGGTACCGTTGTCTATAATGATTCTCTCTGGGACGCCGTATCGACAGATCAGATTATGCCGAATGAACTGTGCCACAACATTCTTGGTTACAGTGGCGTAAGAAGCTGCTTCAACCCACTTTGTAAAGTAATCAATCGCCACCAGGATGAAGCGATGCCCGTTGGATGCCGTAGGTTTAATCTCGCCGATCATATCTATGCCCCACATTGCAAAAGGCCAAGGTGCAGTCAAGACATTCAAAGGGACTGGAGGAACATGCACCTTATCTGCATATATCTGACACTTATGACATGTCTGAGAATGTTGGTAGCAATCAGCTTCCATTGTGGACCAGAAATATCCTGCCCGAAGGATCTTCTTTGCCATCGTATGTCCACTGGAATGTGTTCCGGAGGTACCCTCGTGTAGTTCTGCCATGATCCTTTCTGCTTCCGTCTTATCCACACAGCGCAGTAAGGTCGAATCATGGTTTCGCTTGTACAGAATGTCGTTGCTAAGGAAGAACTTTGCTGCGAACCTTCTCAGAAACTTCTTATCGTTGACAGATGCACCTTCAGGATACTCTTGAGTTTCCAAGTATCTCTTCACCTCATGGTACCAAGGTTTTTCAGTTACTACCTCAGCCTCAAGATCACAACAGTATGTCGGTTCGTCCAGTTTCCAGATGATGATCCGGGGAGCCTCATTGTCCCATTTGACTTTGAACATGGAAGACATCATAGATAACGCGTCCGCCAACTGATTCTCCTCTCTTGGGAAATGTTCAAAAGTTATCTCTGTGAAATGGGGGATCAATGTCAACACACATTATTTGTAAGGAATAAGGTTCGGAAGTTTCGTATCCCACTCCCCTTTGATCTGATTGATCACGAGGGCGGAATCTCCGAAGACACTCAGAAACTTGATCCTTAAGTCAATCGCAGCTTGAAGACCCATGATGCATGCCTCATACTCCGCCATGTTGTTGGTGCAGTTGAAACATAGCCGGGTAGTGAGTGGAGTATGAGTGCCTTGAGGGGATATGATCACAGCACCGATACCGTTACCCAAAGCGTTGGAAGCTTCGTCAAAGTGCATAGACCATCGGGATCCTTCCTCAGGTCTTTCATCCGGTCCAGGTACTTCACAGTCAGTCACAATCATGATGCTCTCGTCTGGAAACTCGAAGTTCATTGATTGGTAGTCGTCTACTGCCTGGTGTGCCAAGTGATCTGCCAATACACTCCCCTTGATAGCTTTCTGGGTCGTATACTGGATGTCGTATTCTGTCAAGATCATTTGCCATCTTGCTATTCTCCTAGACAGAGCAGGCTTTTCAAATATGTACTTTATAGGATCCATCTTTGAAATCAACAAGGTAGTGTGAGTCAGCATATACTGTCTCAGCCGGCGAGCAGCCCATACCAAAGCGCAGCAATTTTTCTCGAGCAGTGAGTATCGGGTCTCACAGTCGGTAAACTTTTTGCTAAGGTAATAAATGGTATGCTCTTTTCGGCCAGACTCGTCATGCTGTCCCAGCACACACCCCATTGAGCTGTCAAGTACTGTCAAGTATAGTATTAGAGGTCTCCCTTCAACCGGTGGCATAAGAATGGGTGGTTCTTGGAGATACTCTTTGATTCTGTCAAAAGCGGCCTGACATTCGTCGTTCCAACGTACTACCTGATCTTTCTTCAGCAGCTTGAAGATTGGTTCACAGGTAGCAGTCAGATGCGAGATGAATCGAGCAATGTAATTCAGACGTCCTAGAAAGCCTCTGACCTCTTTCTCTGTCTTAGGAACTGGCATCTCTTGAATGGCTTTAACCTTGGCAGGGTCCACTTGAATACCTTTATCGCTTACGACGAAGCCTAGCAACTTTCCAGATCTTACCCCGAAGGTGCACTTGTTCGGATTCAACCTCAGCTTGTACAACTTCAGACGGTCAAACAGCTTCTGTAGATGGTCAAGGTGTTCCTCCTCAGTCTGAGACCTTGCAATCATATCATCGACATACACTTCTATCTCATGATGGATCATGTCATGAAATAGAGCAACCATGGCACGTTGGTAGGTTGCCCCAACATTTTTCAACCCGAATGGCATGACCTTATAGCAGAAGGTGCCCCACTGAGTAACAAAGGTAGTCTTTTCCATGTCTTCAGGAGCCATCTTGATCTGATTATAACCTGAAAAGCCATCCATGAAGGAGAACACCTTGTGCTGAGCAGTATTGTCAACCAGAACATCAATGTGAGGTAGGGGGAAGTCATCCTTGGGGCTGGCCCTGTTCAGATCCCTATAGTCAACACACATTCTGACCTTACCATCTTTCTTTGGCACCGGCACCACATTGGAAACCCACTGAGGGTAAGAAGTCACTACTAGAAACCCGGCATCAAACTGTTTCATAACCTCAGCTTTGATCTTCTCTGACATCTCTGGACGCATAAGGCGGACCTTTTGCTTAACCGGAGGGCAGTCTTCCTTGGTAGGCAAGTGATGGACCACGATGTCGGTATCCAACCCAGGCATGTCTTCGTAGGACCAGGCAAAGATCTCCACATAATCATGTAACATCTGAGTCAACCGTTGTTTCACGCTGAGCTCCAGATTGGCACCAATCTTAACTTCCTTTCTATCTACCTCAGTACCCAGATTTATCGTTTCCACTGGCTCTTCATGTGGTTGAATTGCCCTCTCTTCCTGGAGTAACAGTCTTGCAAGCTCACCAGGCACTTCGCAATCATCTTCACCTTCGTCTTCGGCTAAGTTGATCGGATTTTCGAAGTCATAACTGGCAGTAGCAGAGTCGTTACCAGTGAGATCCAGAGTGGATTGAAACCTGTATGGGTGAGTGTATGTAAATATAGTTATTTTGCAATATATAAAGAAAGAAAGAAAGAAAGAAAGGGAGCACAAGATTTGAAATGCGAAAAAATGTCCAAGATCTTTATTCATGATATATGGAAATAACAGTTAATGCCCTCACAAATGAAGCCAACGGTGCCCCGGGTAAGACACCGGGCCATAAAGTTTCAGTTCATTGTTTATTACAAATAACAAAAACAAAGGAATTCATTACTGCGTAACCAAAGTAACAGGTGTATGATCTTTTGCGGTCCAATTGTTCAATCCACCGTCAGTCGTCGGGTAGATCCAGCTATCGAACTCTGATTCTTCCACTTCGTCTTCATCCCCAATAGCATTCACTCATGGATTTGTGATGAGCACAGGAGGTCTTCCGATCCTAGCTTTGCGCACAGCCCTCTGAGCCTCTGCAGTAAAACCCAGTCCAAACTTGTCAGTTTTAGGAGTGAAATCAGGGAGCCTGCCCCATTTAGCACATTCACCTTTCTCGATTACAGCCCGGGCGTCCTTTAAGGAGGCCATCTTCAAAGGAGAACTCTCTTCACTTACTGCTTCTGCCGCTGCCAATGTTGGAGGTACCTCTTCAAAATGTTGAAAGGGGGTTTCAATAAACTCCCCGTCCATCTCAATATACCGGAAGGAATTTAGATGACTAACCATGTACTCTTCCCCCCCCTGCACAGTGACAATCTTCCCCCTGACAGGGTACTTGAGCTTCTGGTGTAGGGTAGAGGTCACGGCCCCAGCTTTGTGAATCCAAGGTCGACCCAGTAAACAGGAATAAGATGGACGAATATCCATCACGTAGAAAGTTGAGTCAAAGACTTGGGAACCAACACGAATAGGAATGTCTACTTCTCCATGAACCATCCTCTTCGATCCGTCAAAGGCTCGAACAATGATGTTGCTGGGCTTCAACTCCAGGCCCTCACAATCCAATCGGTCTAAGGCCTTTTTGGGCAATACATTCAGGGAAGAACCGGTGTCCACCAACACGTGCGCAAGAGTAGTGCCCCTGCATTCAATGGAGACATGCAGGGCATCATTGTGGTTTTTTCCTTTGGCGGTAAGATCAGCATCCGAGAAACCCAAGCCATTGTCAGCTGTCAAATTGGCCACACAGTCAGTGAATTGATCTGCAGAGGTCTCTTGTGGCACATGGGCCATCTTCAGAAATGAAATCAGGGCCTTGGCGTGGGCCTCTAAGCACAGCAGTAATGAGAGCATGGAGATCTTGGAGGGGGTATGCCCCAGCTGTTCAACGACATTGAAGTCGCCCTTCTTGATTATCTTAAGAATTTCCTCCATCTCTTGTTGGGAGGCTTCAACATTCACAGACTTTGGTGCCTCCATCCGGGCAGGCTCACCATCAATCCCTTTGCCTCGAGTATTAGATGACTCGGCAGCAGGGGAAGCAACTTGATCAGAAGTGGAAACGGGTGCACTTGCAGGTGTAATTATGAGAGGTCTTCGAATAACTGGTGGCGTAATGTCAGGCGAGAAGAGCCTGCCACTGCGAGTTACTTTAGCTGGACCGGTGATATTGCTGATACTGGTACCGGTATTGAACTCCTGCTTCACTCCAAGTACATATACATCTGCCCCATAGTGCCATGGGACAGCCTTGTCCGATTCATAGGGGAGGGGCCCCGAAACAGTAATAATAATGGGTGCAACTGTCATGATTTTAACTGGCTTCCTCGGGGGAGCCTTGATTGGATTGTTGAAAATTGTAACGACGGATACTTCTTCCACAGGAACAACAGGAATAGCGTTTTTCTTGAACAGAATCTCTTTGCTGTCCATCAGGCTTTGGATGCCTAACTTCAGCAACGGACAACCAGTAAGGGAAACAGCACACAAAAGGCAACCCTCGCTACAACCCGGAAATAAACCGGCCAGCAACAGGTTCCTCTTAATAGTCAATAGAGGGGTAGCCACATCATTCACAGAAACTGCATACAAATCTTCATCAACGACATTTACTCCATGCTGGGGCATAGGAGCAGTCACCACATTTGGCCTCTCAGGCGCCTCAAATTGTATCTCCTTCGCATCAATAAGGTCCTGCACCTTATTTCTTAGGGCCCAGCAATCATCAGTAGAATGCCCCAGGCTATCGGAGTGATAAGCACAGCGGGCATTTGGATTATACTTAGGAGATGCAGTATTCACAACCTTCGGAGCCTCTCTGACGGTCACCAAGTTGGTCGATAGCAACTGCGGCAAGATTTGTGATAAGGTCATACTCAGCCGAGTGTATTCTCTTCTGGGTCTCTCAGCCCTTGGTTGGTTGGGTTGCCAAAGAGCGGCAGCAGGCTTAGCAATCACCACCGCGTTGACAGCTTGGCGGCGTTCTGGTTTATCTTGCCTCCTAGGCCCATACACAGCACTGGATTCCTTCTTAAAAGGTTTCTTCTCAGAACTTGAGGATGCACCTTTCTGAATCTTTCCTGACTTCATTCCAGCCTCTATCCTTTCTCCAGTCAGAATAAGGTCTGTGAATCCTGCAGATGAATTGCCAATAAGGTGATTAAAGAATGGCCCGAATAGGGTCCCCAAGAACATATCTACCAATTCACGGTCGGTTAATGGTGGCTGCACCCTGCCAGCCAGGTCCCTCCACTTCTGCGCATACTCTTTAAAACCTTCGCCTGATCCTAGCGACATACCCTGGAGTTGGGTACGTGTAGGAGCAAGGTCGGCATTATATTGATACTGCTTGTAAAAAGCAGTAGCCAACTCCTCCCAGTTACGAACCTTGGTTCCATCCAGCTGATAGAACCATTCGAGATGATTCCCTGAAAGACTCTCCTGGAAGAAGTGGATCCACAAGTTCTTGTCCACTGTATACGGCTGAATCTTCCGCACATAAGATCTGAGGTGTAGCTTAGGGCAAGACGCCCCGTCATACTTGGTGAAAGATGGTGCTTTAAACTTGTGCGGGATGATCACACCAGAAGATAAACCCAAGTCTCCGAAATCCAAACCAGGCACTTGTTGAATTTCCATGGCGTTCAGTCGATCTTCCAACTGCTTGTATCTGTCTTCAGCCGGAGGATATTGTTCCTCATTAAAATCAGTCTCGTTGTCAGAGACCACCGGACTTAGAGCCCTTCCCCCCTGGGGACTGTCTTTGCCTACAGAAGAACCAGCTTCCTCATTCTGCAGTGTGTTACCAAATCTCCGGCCCGTGTTAAATAGAACAGTTCTCTTCTTCTTCTTCTTCTTAACCAGCAGAGCCTTCAGCTCCTCTTGGCCTTGGGCCAAACCCATGATCAGCTCTTGAAATTGTGCGTTCTGAGCCTGAAGGGCCTTGATTGACTGTTTGGTAGATGATTCAGGGTTCAAGATGCTGAAATAAACAGCGAAGAACAGTAAGCAACCTGAAAAGAAGAGTACCTGCTATGCACATGATGAATGATATGGGTTTATGCAATGCATTCAAGGGTTCGAAAGTTCAAATTTGTTGTAGACAAAAAGAACACACGTTATCATTAAGAAAATAATTGTTTGATACATCAAAGCCTCATGGGCAAACATTACAAAGCAAATCAATCCCAAAAGACACTACGCATCCTCTTCGGAGCAATGTAAGTGTTGAGATTCCTCTCCTCGTGCAGTAGGCGGGTGAGCTCCAAGACCTTCTTTTCACTAGCATGTAGACTGGACTCAAGAGAATTCCATTCTTCCTTAAGCTGGATCCAGCTCTTCTGCATCTCTTCCCAGGATGTGGGCATATCAGGATGTTGAATAGTGTAGGACACTTCACCTTCCAAGACTGGCTCTTTGATCACAGGGAGAACATGAGGATAAGGCATTACTAACTTCTGGGAGCGGGCCCGTACCCACTTGAGATAAGGCTCCAACGGGATGGAATTCCTGTGCCTCAGGGTCTTGCTGTCTATCCTACTTGGCATCCTCCAAGCTCTGATAAATCTCTGGCGAAGTCCTTGTGCATCATTGTCGAAGTCAAAAACTATGTCAGGAATTAACATGTCATGAGGGTAGTCCCTCCGAGCATAACCAAACTGTCTCCAAGCCAGGCACGGGTTGTAAGTAATACCTCCTCTGATTCCAAGTAAAGGAACATTAGGGTACTCCCCGCAACGATCAATGATAGTGACATCCTCTCTGGACCGAGAACACCAGTGTATATCAGCATGTGTAAGAGTCATCAATCGTTGTGACCACCTCAAACCCCGCTCGTTCTTCAAAACTGATTGTGGAAGGTGCGAAATAAACCACCTTCCCAGGAGGGGAGTACAGCACATAAGAACACCTCTCTTTCTCATGGTTCGAGTGTAACATGAGTGAAGGATGTCCCCAAGCAATGTAGGTATGGGATTCCTGGACATGAAGATCTGGACAACACTGATATCTATAAGCTGATCTGGATTAGGGAACAACACCAAACCATAGACAAGGAGGGCCACAACTTCTTCAAAAGCTTGTAGGTCAAGGGAGTTCCAACATTCTTGGGCCTTCTCAAACAGAAACCTGGCTAAGAACTCTTTGATACCACTTCTAACTTCCCAATGTCCCTTGAGGTCAGATGGTTGTAGGCGTAGTGCTTTGGCAATCTCTTCAAGTTTGGGTTCCTTTTCCGTACCGTTGTAGGGTAGTTGATCAAGGATAGGGATCTTCATAAGCCGGGAGAACTCTTCTAATGTAGGCACCAGTTGATAATCCAGGAAAGTAAAACAGTGGTGCAGAGGGTCAAAGAACTGGAACAGGACCTTTATCATATCTTCCTCAATGTTGGTGTTGACCAAGCTGATGAGTCTTCCATGCCTCTCACTGAAAGAAGAGCTCTCGGGAATCCTGGATATAAGCTCCTTAAGCTGAGGAGGGATCCTTACAAGGCTGATCTGAATTGTCTTTCTGCGAACAGTTTCCATGTCCTACAAAACAAGAACAAAGATGAAGATTCGAACCCCTGAAATGGTTAGTCAATGCATATGATGTTGTATAATGTCATGATGCTATGATTAAACACCACAAATATTCACAAGGAGTAGACATGATAAGGCACACAAGTCACACAATACAAGCCCTTAGAGTTTAGGCCAGCATGGGGTCTGGGTATTACCCTCTTGAAGTTGGTGGGCTCAACCTGTCCTATCAGAAGTAACCGGGTTCTAAGGGTCCCAATATCACTGGATTGCTTTCATTGTTCATCGTTTCGATTTAGCCACTGAACTGGCGACCGAAATATTCCAAGAAAACAACCCTCAATTGAGTGTAGTATCGAGTATCAACCAACCTCGGACTGCACCAAAGTCAGTTATCTCACTACCCTAAAGAGGCCAAGATGGTTCAATTAAGGTTCCTAAGGTCAGTTGATGCTTCACGACACCACGCGGAGGCCCCGTACTCTCCTTGACTGAACTCAAGGGTTACCGGTACACACCAAAGTGCCACATCAACGTAGAAGACTGCTTCAACCATGTCGGTATACCCCGCACAGTTCCCTCACAGCCTTGTTGCTACTTTCTAAGAAGGTATCCCCAGATCCGGGCTAGGATCTATAGAACTCCCAAGACAGTCCCACAATAATAAAGTAAACAAGTCAAAGAAATTGAAAACACAGTTATGAACTATCCTAAGGTACACCTCACTTTAAATTCTCCCCAGCAGAGTCGCCAGTTCTGTGATCGGTGGATCTGGAACTGACTGTTTAACGGTGGTTCGCGAAATGTCGCGGAAGCAAGAGTCGCCACCGTCTTTTAATTTCTCCAACATGGACAGGACAAAAGCACAGCAAAATTCCTATTGAGATTATCTCTCGGTTCGGGAGGTAGATTTATAGAAAGGGAAGGTGTTAGCACCCTTTCTATCCATGGTTATCCATGGGCTCTTAGATACTTGCTCATTTGTGTTTTCAAAATGTTTGTTTTCTTTTCAAAAGTGCGCGGGTTTGAAAAAGTTTCATTGAAAACTTCAATTCGACTCTTGTATCAGTCCTCAAGAGTGTTGTGAAGCGTTTGTTTTGAAATCTTTTAGAAAGTGTCAGTGTGAAAAGAGTTTTTTTGATTTGTTTTGAATTAGAGCAAGCATCGACGAGTCATCCACCTACCCTAAGGAATTAGGCTGTGTAAGTGTCCTTTAGATAGTGCCATCCCACCATTGAGAGGTAAGTAGCACCACCGTTGGAGGTGTTCGGGTCAATTCGAGTTTGTAGGGACAGTGTGGTCACCGAGCAACAGTAAGACACCTTAGAAGCTACCCTTATGCCATTGATCTTTTTATTCTGAGGCAACTATTCCGAGGCAACCGTTTCGAGGCAACTGTTCCGAGGCAACCGTTTCGAGGCAACTAGATCAATGGAACATAAGGACTCACTAAGACGTCCTATACTCGACGACCACGTTTCGAGGGGCAAGGCAACAGTGAGGCGTACCCTAAGAGTGGTGTGTGAATTGTGTGTCATTTTCAGTTATGTTTTATCTTGGTCATGCATTGGGTGAGCTACACTTTGATTTTATTTGGGCCATTCATTCTTTCATGTGATTAGCAGTTTAAAGGTGCGGAAATTAAAATGCGGAAAATAAAGGTCCTACGCTATTACAAGGCGCGGGTCTATACATCGCCAAATTAACAAAGACCCGTTTTTTAATGAAATGCAGAAAATAAATAAATTTCCTAGTTACTATTACAAGGCTTTGGCAATTACATAATATTTAAAACGAAAAAAATAAAGACAAACGCGCGAAAGGGAACTGGAATCGAATATGCGAGGGCGTTGGACCCTATAAAGATTAAATTGAAATTAAAAGTTGGTTAATGATTAAATAAAGAAAAGAAATTATTTTTATGTTTTTTTTGGTATTTATGAAATAAAGAAAAATTAATTAACATTAAATAAAACCCTAGTTCTAAATTATTTTTAAATGTTAAAGAAAAATATTTAAGTTTTGACCTAATTCATCCTAATTATTTAATTACATGAGTATTTACAAAATAATTAATAGTTAATAATAATAAGAAGAGGAAATTATTTTATTAAGAAAAAGAATAAAAATGCTAAAAACCTAATTTCTACATTTTTTTAGTTGTTAAGAAAACATTAAAATTGAAAACCTAAAATTAAACTAAATTGATCATTAGAATTTATTTACAAAAACTATTAAGGAATTAAAAATTAAATAAACATATTTTTTATTTTTATGATTTTTTTCTGGATTTTATATTTGTAAAAATTAATTTTGTGGATTAAATAAAACAATAAAGCAAAATAAAAGAATAAAAATGAGAATTAAAATAAAAATGAGAATATGCAAACCATGGGGTGTCTGACCCAATTGAGAGGTGTATTTGAGAAATTTGGCCCAAGAAATCTGGCCCTTTTTGACTTTCCAGTGATCACGTGCAGAGTGATTGACTAGCGTCCATGGTAATCCTCCCATTCTGGCCCTTAGATTGGAGTTCCTGGACACTTGGCAGGCACCAGCGTGGACGTGTATGGTGGACTTTAGATGAGAGATTGCACCTGAACACGTTACAATAAAAATTATGGAGAATATGGGGGACCTGGGAATTGAACCCAGGTCCCAGTACCTGCATGACAACGCATCTACCAACCCAACCAACGCGTTTCTTTGTTATTTTAATGGAACATGATTAATATATGTGGAAAACACTATTATGCTGTAATAATAAAAAAACGCGCCAGTATTCAAACTGACCAACCATGTCCAGACACGCCATCTTCGTCTTCCTCTTTTTTCTGCAAATATAAGTAAATAGCGGGGGTTTTAAACCCCCACTAAGCTTCAACCTGAAAAATAGCGATTAGGTGATAGTCAAAAAGAAAAAGGGCGCGAGGTGTGAGATCAATTCGTTTGGATCTCCTGATTTCAATGGTACTGGTTTTATTGTCCAATTTTTCCAGATGCGTAAAGCCCTAAATTTGTAGCTCTGAAACCCTAGCGACCATCAATGGCAACTTTCGACACAGTCAATATTAATTCAATTGGAGAACACCAATAACTTCAGAATGCTCATGCTAGTGTAAATCAACATTAAAAACAGATGGAAAATGCATGTAAATTGAAATACGAATATGAAAAATTCTATGAACAGGGTGACTTCATTCTACCAGTTCCTTGAGTATGGAGGCGTGGTTTTGATTGGAACAGCTTCCTGATAGTGTTAGCAAGCTTTTTGAATGCTTTTGAGGCCTTGAAACCAGCTCTATGTATGAAAATAGTTTCTCACTTTTTGTCAAAAAATGCAAGTTTTGTTCTTTAGGTTTCTGCACAGCTTGTGTGTCCCTTGGCCTAGGTTTCAGTTGTGCATATATGTGTGAATAGAATTAGGTTAAAAGTCAGCCCAAAATCCATTGTTTTAATGCTTTTGAATGTTTGATTTTGTCAAATCTTTTCCCATCTTTTTTGCCATGGATACTTGCCTATTTTGGAAGATTTGGTCTCTTGAGAAGGCACACGAAATCTTGAGCTCATAATAGAAGAATATGCTGCACAAAAAGATTCAAAACCTTTGTTTAGTATTTTTCTCATATTTAATTTTAATTAAATGAATTAATAGGATTAAAAACTCAATTAATTAATTAAAAATAAGAAAATAACTCCCTTTTAGCTTAATGGGTCGTGCATAGCTTTTGGGTGATGATTCATGGAAGAAATTGAGGCCCATTAGCAATTTTGAAGCATTTGAAGCAAAGTTGACTTTTCAAAATTCCCAAAAATTTCCCAACTTCCACAAGGCATATCTTGCTCAATCTTTAATCTTTGATCATGTTCTTGGACATTTTGGAAAGGTATTGAAGTCATCTAACCAATGTCTTTGGTCCCATGTCATTTTGATTTACCAATCTCAAGTTATGGTCTTTGACTTAAAGTGCCTTTTTGTTGACTTTTGAAAATGACCTATAATGTTGAGATTGATAACTTTTTGTGAGAGCATTTATTGGACTTGAAGTGTGAAGATGAGTTGTAGGAAATGTCATTCTCTTCAAAATGAGCTTTGGATGGAATTTTTCTGATAAACCATGTGGAAGTTATGCCCTGGTCAATTTGCAGTTGACTTTTTTCAACTGTCCCAAAATAGAAACTTTTGCATCTTGAGACTTTTTGAGCCATGCCTTGAGAATCATGGTCAAGAATTGATCAAATGATGTTTGTGGCTTCAAAATAATATGTTGACCAAAAATTTGGACTTTTGACTGTCAAATGACCATTTTGCCCCTACAGTTGACTATAGGGTAATTAGGGTTTTTGACTGTGCAATCTGGTGCTGTGAGTCCTGAAACTTGGCATGTGGATGTTTGACAATGTTTATAGGCATGTGGGACTTGATTGGACCCTTGGAAACCTCAACTTCTTTGCCATAACCAAAACCCTAATTTTTGACTGTTATGAGGCAATTGGACTGTGCAACCCTTGGGAGATTTTGAAGCATGATTTTAGCAAACCTTGAAGAATATGGGAGGGAAAATTTTAGGGTACAACACATACCTTTATGAAAATGGCTAAAGCATCCTTACGAGTTTCCTTCGATGATCCTACGATGACCCTCGCCTGTCCCTTCACATCCAATGATAGAGCTTCCTACTAACTAATGGTACAGATAGCACTATCTAAAGGAGGGGGAAAATTACAAGAATGACCTTGAGTAGGTAGGTAATCTTAATCGCTTGCTCACAAAAACAAAACATTTCTCACAAACACCTTTAAAATATTTTCAAAACAAACGCTTTGTATACACTCTTACCGATACAAGAGTCATTACAAAGTTCGCCTTACATTATCATTCAAAATATTTTCAAACACACACACAAAGAAATTTTCAAAAGTGAGCTAAGCGATTAAGAGCTCGTAGATAACTACAGATGAAAAGGGTGCTAACACCTTCCCTTTTCATAATCTACCCTCCGAACTCAAAATCTATCAAAGGTATTTCCTTTTCTTTTCACCCTTTCCTTATTGGATAAAAGAAAAGTCGGTGGTAACTCTTGATATCCTCAACATTTGCGATAAAACTAAACCAAGTCAGTTCTCCCATCGTATTACACCATCCCTCTCCAGAAGCTTCCTCTTATGAGCATAATGTCAAGACCTCTTGTCTAACATCTTCACAGCAGTCATCTATAATACCTAAAGAGGAGATTCCCTCTACTATATACCAGATTAACTGGCTACAAACACCAAAGGATATACGTGCCTTCCTTATACAATCATCACTTCAACAAGACTCTAAAATGCACTTTAGTCCTTGCAATAACTAGTGTTCGATCATGTGTAGATACCATAGAGCTGGACCCTATGCCAAAGTAGGCCCTTCCTTGAGCATACATAAATACCCATGGTTATTTGCCACACCCACGAGATTATCTCAAGATGATACATCTCCATTAGACACAACCCCCTCAGAGATAACACTCGAATGACATCACTGACTCCATAAGCCATCCACTTTGTTTGATCTAGTCTTTTAGGTCTATCATTCATACTTCCATAAAACATCCCACCTTGGAAGTTAATTATTCAATAGAACAAGAGTTTCATGCTCTCATAGAATTGATAGCGGTATCAAGTTTGAGTAAATAACCTCCATTCTTCTTATGAACAAACACCATCTTGGAATCTTGATCCTTTCATGCTTCAAGTCCCCTTCTCTGACTCATACATACATATCTAGTTACTTTGGTCAGAGGAATCTTCCAGATGTAAGAGATGATATCCTCGACATTTGAACTTGACACACATACATGCAGAAACTAGTTGAGATGTCTTCAACAAGTTTCCACAAAAAAACAAGCTCAACCTCTGCACTCCTACTTCCTTAGATCAGAAATAAACTAATCTAAGAAGTAATCAATAGGTTGATCATCTCTTAACCAACCCACTTATCTAACATATGTTTCTTGTATAGAAAATTCTTAGACGCATAAATATGGGTGGCAAAAAGGTCCTCCCGGCCCAGCCCGCCCCACCCCGCCTTAAGCCCACTAAAAAAAATGAGGGGCGGAAAGCCCGCCATGTGAAAAAAGGCATAAAAATCTAGCACGCTCCGCCAAGGTGGCAGGTAGCGGGCTTGCCCGCTTATTTATTTATTTATTTTTCATTTTTTAATATATTTAAAGGATTTTTTTACATTTCAATTAGATTTTTCACTTATTTTTTAGATAAATTTTTTATAAAGCATCTTTTTAACAAAATTTACTTTAAAAAATATTGTATATATTTTCAAATAAATGTATAAAATAAAACCTTCAAGAATTGAGCCTACTATAATTAACTAAAAAAGGGAGGACTTAAGGTGGGACAAGTTGCACAAACAGGCGCAATAGGCTTTGGCGGGCTGTAGGTTTTGGCGGGGTGGGCATTGGCGGGCGGCGGCGGTCTTTAGCGGGGTGGGTTTTGGTGGGATGCGGGTCAAAAATCTCAACCAAACCTGCTATTTTTTGGCGGTTTCACGGACCGGCCCGGCCGGCCACAACCTATTTTTCCACCCCTACACATAACACATATGTCTCTTGTAATACGGTGGGAGAACCGACTTGTTATTACGTTTTATCGCAAATGTTACGGATAGCAAGAGTCGCCACCGACTTTTCTTTTATCTGATATTTAGGAAAGGTGCAAATAACAGGAAAGACCTTGATAGATTTTGAGTTCAGAGGGTAAGCTACAAAAAGGGAAGGTGTTAGAATCCTTTTTATCAGTAGTTATCTACGGGCTCTTAATTTCTTAGCTCACTTTTTAAAATTTGCTTTTTGTGTGTGTTTTGAAAATATTTTAAAATTTTCCAATGTAAGGAAAACTTTGTAATAATTCTTGTATCAGTCCTCAAGAATGTATACAAAGTGTTTTTTAAAAAATTCATTATTTTGAAAAGTGTGATGTGAGAAATGTTTTGTTTTTAGGAAAGTTTGTGAGCAAGCAATTAACAATATCTTACCCACTCAAGGTCGTTCTTATTCTTTTCCTTCTCCTTTAGAGATAGTGCTATCCATACCATTAGTTGATAGGTAGCCCTCTCTATTGGATGTGAAGGGACAATCGAAGGGTCATCGTACGGTCGTCGAAGGTAACTTGTAAGAATTCTTTAGCAATTTTTGTAAGGGACTAGATCATTTTTCAAAAGGGCAATGTCGAAGGATCATCGAGGGACTTATGATATTTTGGATTGAGGGTCTTTTGCTAAAGCATCCCTACTTTCGAGGGACATGACCGTTATTCCGAAAAGGCAACGAAGAGAGGTTACCATAGAGGTGTGAGTGTGAACAATGTGTTCAATTCAGTTATTTATCTTGGAATTTGGTTTTCTAACGTTTGGTTTTATCTTTCTATGCAAACCCTAATTACTAACAATAATACGTACAGAAAAATAAAGTGTGGAATGTAAATTCCGAAGCTATTACATGGCTTTGGGGCAGTTACATAATAGAGAAAAATGCGGGAAAGTAAACCCTAAAAATATTACATCCTGGGAGCAGATACATAATAGAGAAAAAGTGCGAGAAAATAAATCTAAGTTATTACAATTAAAGAGTGCAACCTATACACTTTTCTAAGAAAATAATAGAAAAAAGAAATAATAAAATATTTAGAAAAATGTTTGAATGTTATAAAACCTAAGTTTGTATTTTTGTATTTTTATAGAAAATTATTTAAATGACAATAGTAATTAAAACCTAGATTCTAATTAATTTTATTATTTAAGAAAATATTAATTAGCCTAATTAATTAATAAATAAAAAATATGTCAAAAATTGATTATTGATTAAAAGAACCCTAATTCTAATTAATTTTAATATTAAAAAAATGTTAATTAATTTAATATATCATGAAAACTAAATATTAGTTAAAAAACCTAATCATAATTTATTAGTAAAAAATTTAGGTTAGCTTAATAATTGGTTAATTAAAAAAACATAAGGTTAGAAAAGAGAAAAAGGAAAGAAATTAGGTTAAGACAAAAATAGGAAAAAAAACTGCATGGGGTGGGTGTTTAACCCACGCCCTCCTAGCTTTTTACTAAATCGCCTGCCACTAAGCCATGCACTTGTTGGTGTTTGAGAATAGGTGCTTCATAATATATGTGAAACCTGCATTAATTCATCTCAGGAACATATTAGAATTGTTAGTTTCAATCAAAACATCATGAATATTAAAATATGAATTTCACAAAAAAAATATGAAACTGACGATGCATGGAATGTAGGTTTTGGGAACTTTTGATCATCAAGAATGATCCCAACTTAATATATGGTACCTCAAGAATTAATTTGAATGGTCGCTTGGCCTTGAAGATGGCTGGATCTTTGATTTCAAGTTTGCCCTAGTTTTGACAAAAGTTGAGATTTTGAGACTTTTTAGGGTTCTTCTTGAGACTTTCTTTGGAGGCAATTTCGTTATCTCCTTGTATGAATGTGTTCTCTATTTATAGGCCATAAATTAGGTCAAAAAACATTAATCAAATCTTTATATTTCATGAAAAAATATTTAATTTGATTTTTTTGCATGGAAACATATCTTTTTGAGCTCAATCTTGTGCCAAATCCAATCTTCATGATCTATCACGATTTTTTAGCATGATTATATGATATTAGACTTATTATTTGATACAAAATATATCCCCACACATTGTATCATTTATTTGATATTTTATTTGATTTATTTTGTTTTTAAATGAATAAAAATCAAAATAAAAAGAAATAAAAACCATAAAATAAATGAATGGATTTAGAAGTCTATTATGAGGTCAGTAACACATTTGGACCTTAAAAGATAGGCCCATTACCCCAAAATTCAAATTTTCTCAAATTTAATTTCATGCATTTTCTCAAAATTGCCCAACTTCCACAAATCATATCTCACTCAATTTTTATCATATAAAGACGATCTTGGACTTTTTAGTCATTCTTGGACTTTTATCATATAAATTGCCCAACTTCCCCTACAATCTTCATGTTAGTCATTTTTTAATTTATAGAATTTATATTAATGTAAATTGCTTTGAAAAAAGATGTCTTTTTGTTGACTTTTTAGAATGACCTACATTGTTGTGGCCCATATCTCTCAAATGAAGCATTTTTTACCTTGACCTTAGAGAGACAAAGTTGTAGAGAATTGATTTCCTTTAAAATGAGCTTTGGTTGAGGAAAATATGATGAAGTATGTGAAAGTTATGCTTGGTCAAAGTTCAGTTGATTTCTTCTTAAGAAAACCCTAATTTAACAACTTTTGACTTTTGATGAATCTTGAGTTTTATTGATGAATCGTGATCAAAACTTGATCAAATGATGAATATGACTTCAGAACTTTGATGTTGACCAAAATCTTGAGTTTTGACTGTATGTTGACCATAGTTGACTTTTTATCCAATACAATTGATTTTCTATCATCTGAGCAATTGACTAAGGAAACTTGTGATACAAGGCTTGAAATTTGGCATGAGCAGTCTTAGGGACATATGAGAAACCATGGAAACAACTTGAGGCGTTAGAAGTCCAATTTTCCTTGAGAAGCACAAAACCCTAGTTGTAGGTCAAATGGTTAGGTGAAGGGTGTTCCTGATCAATCTTTGAGTAGTTGAGAATTCTTAGAGCATGAGGAGGAATATTGAAGAAAATGGGAGGTAAAATTATGGGGTACAACATCTTCCCATGTTCACTTTTCTTAAACATGAAGAGTTATATTGGCATGCTCGTCATTTGTGATCTGAAGGTGGAAGAGGATTGAACACTTAATTGCCCAGAAATTTGCACTCGCATGTGCATAAAATAACACCGTTGGTTGATTGTATTGCTTGAATGGGCTTAAAGATGCCATTCAGAGAGGTGACAGAGTGTCGTTGGAGACGGGCTTATAGATTCCATCCAAAGTAACTATTGATAGGAGTATCAAAGTGAGTCTGCGCTCGACTTTATCTAAAGAATGCTTTTCAGAATGAAATCTATCTGATCCTATCTGAGGGAAATGCTTTTCAGAATAAATCTCTGTGGAAAATGCTTTTCAGAATGATGCTATGAAGGGAATGCTTTTCAGAATTTAGTCTCTGAAGGGAATGCTTGTCATATTTAGTCTCTGAGGGGAATGCTTTTCAGAATAAATCTCTGAAAGAAATGCTTTTCAAAATTCAGTCTCTGAAGAAACTAATCTGGTTATGTAGATAGTCACCCCGTCCTGTTTCGGGAATTGATCTACAATATGTTTTTGTTGGTAAACCTGTCCTGTTTCGGGAATTCATATCGCCTGGTCATATAGATAGTTGCCCCGTCCTGTTTTGCGAATTAATCTTTGACCTGTTTTTTATTGGTAAACTCGTCCTGTTTCGGGAATTCATACCGCCTGGTCATATAGACAGTTACCCTGTCCTGTTTTGGGAATTAATCTCTGACCTGTTTTTTGTTGGTAAACTCGTCCAATTTCAGAAATTCATATCGCCTGGTCATATAGATAGTTGCCCCGCCCTATTTTTGGAATTAATCTTCAACATGTTTTTCATTGGTAAACCCATCATGTTTCGGGAATTCATACCGCCTGGTCATATAGATAGTTGCCCCGTCTTGTTTCGGGAATTAATCTCTGACCTGTTTTTTTGTTGGTAAATGTACCACCCCATTTTAATTAGAATTATTTTTAATTAAATAATTAGAGGATGCGGTGAATTCTTATGAATTAGTGGATTTTATAATGGAATGTGATGTTTTTGTACCCCTAAATTTTCCCTCTCTATTCTCAAGATATTTCTCACAAAAGATATCAAATGCTCAAGAAGTTCCAAGAGTTTTATTAGATAAGCTCACCTCCTAAGCACTAATCCTCCAAATTAGGGTTTTGTTTTTCTCAAGGAAAATTGGATTTTTGATGCCTCAAATGACTTTCATGGTTCATTATAGGTATCTAATCTTTCTCATACCAAGTTTCAAGTCTTGCACTACAAATTTGCTCAGTTAATTGCTTAGATGACTGAAAATCAGTTGTAATGGATAAAAAGTCAATTGTTGGTCAAAATATAGTCAAACTTCATGATTTTTGGCCAACATTAACATTTTTAAGTAATATTTATCAATTAACCAAGGGTTGATCACAATTCCTCAAGAAAATCACTCAAATCATCAAAGGGAAAAATTGTCAAAATTAGGGTTTTGATTGAGAATGATTGATCATTGACTTTTGACCTAGTACATGACCTAATGGTTTGAGGAATAATCTCAAGGACTTAAACATAACATGTTGACCTAATTTCATGCCATAAATAATTTCTCAAGATCATTGGATTGATAGTTGAAATTTGATCAACTGATGAAAAGTCAATTAATACATAAAAAGTCAAACTTTGACCTTTTTGATCAACATTGAATTTCAAAAATCAAGATTCATCAAGATATTCAAAAATATCAAACTTGATCATCAAGAATCAAGAAATTCAATAAAAAGTCAAGATTTCTAAGACTTAGAAAATTTCTAAGTGTTTTTATACTGATAAATTCATTACTTCACGATAATTTTTCACCAAGATGCAAGATGATTCAAGGAAAACTTGCAACATGAAAATTGTAGATCTTGATGAATTCTACAACTTTGTATTAGAGGGTTGATGTCCAAAAAATGCTTAGATTTCCAAAATAATTTTGTCAAAATTGTAAACATGAAGGTTGTAGACAATGTTTCAAGATTTCCAAAATGTCCTAGAACTTGAAGAGATCATTTTTGAGCTAGGAGAATCGAAGAGAATAAATTGAGCATTCATTATTGCATTTCAAGCCATTTTCATGAAGAACACTTGATCAAATCTCAAACCTATGCTGTATAATCTTGCTTTCAAGTTTCTAACTTGTAAATCACTCCATAATTAATTGTTTACACAATTGATTTAGGTATGATCCAAGTGATTAAGCCATTGCCCACGTGATTTTTCTATTTATGGCAGAAAGGCACCATTGCCATTCTTGAAAAGTTGCTTTAATCACAAAGTCAATTTTTCTTGAGCCTCTAACTTGTTTCTTCTGCACACACTAAACCTAAAAGATCAGAAGAATCCTGTTTAAAATGTTCAACCACTCTACAAGTCTTGTACTTCACATTGGAACAATGTTTGTCAAGATTGCTTCAAAAACAAGTCAAAAAACCATAACATGTGATCTTTGTTTTCTGATCACTTCAAGCCCCCAAACCTTTCCCTATAAATAGAGGCATTATTTTGCACGCCAAAGACAAACTCACAAGCCCTGAAACTCTCCCAAACTCCCTCAAATCAGAACTTGCACCAAAACACCATTTTTGTGGCATATTTTGACTTTGAATACCCATCTCACAATCTACTCGTGCATTTTCCATTTTAATCAATCAACAAGCTTCTATAACTCATATAGAAGCTATCCAAATACCTTTAACACAACTGTAACATCATCTTCCTCATCTTCCATAACCAAAAACAGAGCGCCACACATTGACTTCTCCAGAATAATACAATCACTCTCAATCCAAAGTAAGCATTGCATTAGCTTCCTGGACGTTCAGTGAAGCTATCAAGATCATCACAACATCTCAAGAAGTGCTCAATCATGAAACGCAATTTCCAGTGTTAAGGTAAGTTTTCTCAATTTTGAACTCTCTCTACAAGCATCATTAATGGTTACTTTGTGAATAAAAAATGTAGACATCATAGCCCTGAAGCTAACCATGCCCTTAGATTTCTTTTATGTTGTCTGAGTGGTGCGAATTTTGAGTTTGAACTTTCTGGAAAAATTAGGTTTAATCTGGTACCAGATAAAATTCATGCTCATCTTTGATTTTTAGCTTAAGTTATTTACATGGTTGAAATCGTGGTTAAATTTCAAGCAACTTTCATGTTTACATTTTCCAATTTGGTTGAGAAATGAGGAAGTTACAGATTTCAAAAATGTTAATGAACATTTTGGCGCGAGGAAGAAGATGAAGTTATAATCTGGGCTGAGTTTTTAATATATTTATTGGTTTGTGTATTAAACACCGGATGTATAGCCACCCCTGTGGTAGAGCGCACGCATATAAGAAATAATTATGCCTTATCCTGGGTTCGATCCAGGCGTGAGGCATTTTGCTTTTTTCTAACATTTTCATTACAGATCATGTGCAAGAAAGCCATGTGCGTGTATCAAGTGCCCTCATCTCATCACCATTTGATCATTGTCTGATTGAATCTAACACACCACAAGGCAAGTTTATGATACACCTTCAAAAGCTAGCCACACATAATCAAAATAGGCGTTGGATCTTTGCTTTGGGCCTAATATGAATTTATGATTCTTACCCCCCTTTTACTTTACAATATTGAAGCCCATACCATTTTTTATTCTTTTTTCTGATTGCCAACAAGAATTGTT
Organism: Vicia faba; assembly: GCA_948472305.1. Taxonomy (NCBI): domain Eukaryota; kingdom Viridiplantae; phylum Streptophyta; class Magnoliopsida; order Fabales; family Fabaceae; genus Vicia; species Vicia faba. Next base: position 324,145,462 of record OX451740.1, read on the forward strand.
TTGGGCCCAGCGCCCCATTTTGCTTTTTAACCCACATTTTGCTTTTTAAAACTCCAGCCCATGTATTTTATATTTTCATTATTTCTTATTTATATATTTATTTTATTAAAACTAAAAAACACAAAAAATATATATTTTTCTTAAAATAATTTAATTTAAATACTTTATTATATTTTTTTATTAAATTAAACTCTATTATTTTCTTCTACATTGTAAAAACATTTTCCAAATCAATACTAACATTCAAATTGTTTTCTAAATAAATTAGTTAGACTTAGGTTTTATTTTATTCTTAAATTCAATTGGCTTAGATTTTAGGTTTTGATTAAATAATTAATTAATTTCTTTTGTAATTAAATTCAATTAATTTAATTATGTTAACTATTAAATCTTTCTTTCTGTCAAAAATCCTAAAAGCAATTTCTTCTATATCTCTACATTTTGTGCATAATTATTGTTGTAATTCATATTCATTGATTTGTAATAGTAATTAGAGGTTTATTTTTTTCCTCCCCCTATCCCCAAAATTATTGTAATAGCGTAGGACGTTTAAATTCTGCAATTTATCGCTTTCTTTATTATTGCTAGTAATTAGGGTTTGTATGGCAAGATTTTAAAATCAATATTAGCAAAATCCAAATTTAAAGATAAATACTTAAAATCAATCTGTGATACGGTGGGAGAACTAACTTGGATGTTTTGCGTTTTATCGTAAATTTTGCGGTTAGCAAGAGTCGCCACCGACTTTTCTTTTATCCAAAAGGAATGATGAAAAAGCACAGGAAAGACCTTTGAGATTGTTTCTTGAGTTCAGGGGTAGATTATGAAAAGGGAAGGTATTAGCACCATTTTCATCCATGGTTTTCCATTGGCTCTTAGTTACTTGCTAGATCACTTGCTTTTGTTTGAAATTGTGCTTTGTGTGGTTTTTGAAAGTATTTTGTAAAGAGGCCATTGTTTAGACAAACTTTGTAATGATTCTCGTTCGTAAGAATGTATACAAAGATGTTGATCTTTTGAAAATGTTTTCAAGTTTGTAAGATGTTTTGAAAGTGCAGGTGTTTGTTTTGAAAATAGCAAGGATGTTTTGGTTTTGAAATTGAACAAGTAACTAGGAACACTCTACCTACTCAAAAGTTTTCATGTTCATTTCCTCTTTCCTTTGACATTGTTATCTCTCCATTGATTTGGTAAGTAACCCTATCTTTGGATGTAAATGGGACGGGCGTGGGTCATCGTATAACCATGATTAGCAATATTGCAAGGTATCTTAGCATTCTCTTTTTACGGACTAAGATCATTTGAAAGGAAACATGGATAGCGTCATCGAGGGACTATGATCTTGTTTTTTGCTAAGATATCTCACATGTGTAATATGGCCATTTAGTATGGCAACCGAGTGGATTTATCCTAGGGGTGCTTGTGTGCAAATGTATTATTTTCATGCTTGGTTTTGTCTTTGATTAGGGTTTTCTAATTTATTGGTTTTAGTCTTTCTATACAAACCCTAATTACTAACATTTGTATATTAAAGCGATAAATTGCGGAATTTAAAATTACTACGCTATTACAATACTTGTGGGAGGGGTGTATAAATTATAAATGGGGATTGCAAGAAAATAAAGCCTAATTATATATTACAACCATATTGAATTTGTATAAGAATTGAAATAAATAATGTACAAAATGAATAAATGTGTAAGAATGTAAAATGTGAAGAAAATGTATGTTTGTTTGGATTTTTTAGAAGGAAAAGGTTTTGTTTTAACCTAATTAACTAAAGAAAAAGAATTAATTAAATAATAAAAAGTAAACCTAAATTTACTAGGAAAAGAATTTAAATAAAACCCTAATCTAAATATTAATTTAAAAAAGAAATTAAGTTCATGAGAAGAATATTTTTTGGTATTTTGTCTTTAAAAATAATTTATAGTATTATAAAATAAAAAAAAATTAATCTTTTTTGGTTTTAAAATAAAATATCTTAAGAAGATAACTAAAACCCTAGTTTTTTTAATTAAATTTACAAAACCAATTAGTAAAAATAAATAAAGTAGGATTAAATAAAATAATTTTTTTGTGTAAAAAATAAATAAACTTTATCAAAATATAAATCTCATGTTTTTTACATTTTTCCTGATTTTTTAATATTAAATAAAATATTTAAGAAAACAAATAAATAAAATTAAAAAAATGAAGAAAAAAAAGAAGAAAATAAATGGGCCAGGGTGTGAATAGCCAGCAGGGGGGTCAGCAACAAGAAAAAAAAAACATAAAAGGGCAAGAGCTGCCAAAAAGAGTCAGAATGCAAAAAAAAATATGAAAAATCCAAAAGGGTACCAATGGGGCTCGAACTCAGGTCCATCTAGTCACAGGCGCGCGCTTCTACCACTGGGGTGGCTATACATCCGTTTATATAATCAAAACAATAAATACATGATAGTAAACAAGTCCATGGCCTGAACTTCATCTTAAACCTCACGCCCAGCCAGAGCCTCTGTATCTTATTTAAATCTCAACAAAAATGAAAATTGTAAACAGGAAACTTGTAGCAAATTTCCTCATGGTTTCAGAAATGTAAAGCAATAAAATTATAGATCAAAGATAAGCATGAATTTTAATGGCCCTAATTTGAACCCTAAAAATTTCAGAAACTTCAATCTTAAAATTCTCTAAGCTCAAGAAAAATAAATGAAAACTATGGACGTGGTTAGCTTTAGGGCAATGATATCTACATTTTTCATTCACAAATAAACCATTAAGGATGCCTGTATGAAAAGTTCCAAAGTCAGAAAACTTACCTTGCAAGAGGGAGTCGTGTTTGGAGTTTGATAAGCTTTAAGTGAGTTCCAGTGATTGGGTTAGCTTCCTAAAGTTCCCAGGAAGCTAATGGGATGCTTAACTTGAGCTGAAAGTGCCTGAGGAGTTCTGGAGAAGTCAAGGTGCAAGGTGTTGTTTTTGAAAATGGTGGATGATGATGGAGATGTTACAGTGGTGCTGCAGGTGTTGGGATTGTTTATATATGTTGTTTAGAAGCTTCTGAAAGTAAAAGGCCAAGAAAAGCACGAGCAAATTTGGAGATTGGATTCAAAACTCAGAAATGACAAGTTTTGAAGTGTTTTTGGTGATTCTGTATTATAGATGTTTTCATGGCTTAAGAATGCATGGGATTTGTGGAAAATGGCTTGTGTATGTATAAGCAAAAGGTCTTGAGTGGTTTTAAAAGTCAGAAGTACAAGTTAAAAGCTATTTGCTATGTTACTTTATTTTCAAGAAAAGTGGGAAAACAAGTTTCAAGGGGAAGTACAAGCATGGGCTGAGTGATTGTAAGTGTCTAACAAGTTTATTATGATTTATGGGACTTGTATGATCAGAAGAGAACAATTTCAAGGCTCAAGAACAAGTTTTGTGCAAAAAGTCACTTTATCAAAATGGATATAAAGCATGGCCTTGCATTGAATGCTTGAAATGAGACCTCTAACAGTTGTGTAAGCAATTAATTATGGAGTGCCTAACAAGTTTGAGGCCTGCAAAGTAAAGGTTATGCAACATAAGTTTGAATTTTGAATTTGTTCATCACAAAATGACTTGTAATTCAAGTGATAAAACCCTAACTTCATCTCTTCGATTCTCCCTACTCAAAAATGATCTCAAGGAGTTCTTGCACATTTTGGAAATATTGCAATGTGCTATATAACCCATATTTGAATCACTTTTGTGAATTCCCCTTGGAACTATATGAAAAAGTGCGATGAAGTTAGGTCAAAATCCTGACCAAATTAGGGTAAAAATTCGCTAAGTGTTTTTGTTTCATGACCATGTATTCTTAAAATTATAACTTGAGATCCAAGCACTTTTGGAAGGGGTCGTGTGAAGAAAAGTTGTATATTTCATGGAGATATACAACTTTCATGTTGGAAGTTTCTTTTGAATCAGCTTGCATCATGGTGAAAATTTTGCTCAAAGTTGTGAAAAAATAAGAATTTTCCAACACTTAGAAAAATTTCTAAGTTTAGAAATTTTAACTTTTCAAAATGAAATCTTAGATTTTTGATTTCTTGATGAATAAGTTTCATATTTTGACATGATTTTATGAATTGTGATCTTTGACATTTGAATTTGACCAAAAAGTCAAAGTTTGACTTTTCAGTATACAGTTGACTTTTGATCAGTTGACTGAAAATTCATTTGTCAATCCATTGGACTTGAGAAATGTCTTGAGACATATCATTTGGAAAAATGATTCAATTGGACTCTTGAGATCATGCCTTAAACCAATTGATCATTTTCTAGGTAAAAAATCAGAAATTGCCCTTTCCTAGTCAAAACCCTAATTTTGACCATTGTGCATAATTATTGTTGTAATTCATATTCATTGGTTTGTAATAGTAATTAGGGCTTTATTGCTTTCCTACCCTATTCACAAACTTGTACCCCCAATCCCCAAATGTATTGTAATAGCGTAAGACGTTTAAATTTCTCAATTTATGGCTTTCCTTATTATTGCTAGTAATTAGGGTTTGTATGGCGAGATCTTAAAATCAATATTAGCAAAACCCTAATTCAAAGATGAACACTTGAAATCAAACAACTTACACACTTGCACCTCTAGGATAACCCACACTTGTTGTCTCGGATTTAAACATTCATGCCCCTCTAACATGGGATGTTTTAGCAAAGACCCTCGATTAAAAGATCATAGTCCCTCGATGACCCTTCAAATGTTGCCTTCGGTAAATGATCTTAGTCCCTTATAAAAATTGCTAAAACATCTTACAAGTTTCCTTTTATGATTGTACGATGACTGACGCATGTCCCTGACATCCAATGATATATCTTCCTACTAACTAATGGTAGACAAGCATTATCTAAAGGAGGAGGAAAAGAACAAAGACTTTCTTTAAATAGGTAGATTACTCGTAATTGTTTGCTCACAAACAAAACCATTTACACCTCACACTTTCAAAACACTTTTCAAACAAACATTTTTTATACATTCTCAACGATACGAGAATCATTACAAAATGGCCTTACATTGGAATATTTCAAACATCTTTCCAAACACTCATTTTCAACAAATATTTTCAAAACCAACACTTTGTATACAATGATGCGAGAATCATTGTAAAGTTTTCCAAACTTAGGCGTTTTCAAAATATTTTCAAACTTACACAAACACAAAAGCATTTCAAAGTGATCAAGAAATTAAGAGCCCATAGATAACTACAAATAAAAAGGGTGTTAACACCTTCCCTTTTCATAACTTACCCCCCTAACTCAAGAAATTTATCGAAAGGTCTTTCTTGTTCTTTTCACCCTTTCCTTTATTGGATAAAAGAAAAGTCGGTGGTGACTCTTGCTATTTGTAACATTTGTGATCAAACACAAAACACCCAAGTCATATCTCCCATTGTATCACAAATGCCTTTGTTGAGAATTAGATACCTTAAAATTATTGAAGTTGAGATTATGAGGGTGTATGGCTAAAAGTGTAGAATCGTGGGAGTGTATGGAATAATATAGATAACTATTATTATTTTATTATAATATTAGGATTATTATTATTTTATGATAATAATTAAATAATTATTTAATTAAGAATGTTATATTATTATTGGGATATATTAGAGTAAGAATAAGGGAAAAGAGTCAATACGTAGAAACATATAAAGAGAAGCATAGAAGAGAGAAGAAGAGAAGATCACTGGGAAGCTAGGGAAAGAGATTTCACTGTAGAAATCAAGAATCAACAAAAAATTTAAGGTAAGGGTGGGGTTCTAACTCTATAAGGGTTTGTATGATGATGGGTTATGGTAGAGTTAGGTTATTTATTTATATGTTCATATTTGTGAGAATTGAGTGTTTTATGTGATTTATCTATGTGACAATTGTTGATGATGAATGGGTATGAAGTTCTTGCATTTGATGTTGTATAAATGAAGTTGATTGATGGGTGATGTTTGGGTGTAATTGCTATAATAATGATTTTTTATTTGGATGAAAGAATCACTTAATTTAAGTGCTTAATTGTGTTCTTGTGTGAATTAAAATGGTTGGCATTGAGGTATGAATGTAGGAAGTTCAATTATAAATATTAACCGTATAATAGGTGGAAGTTAGACATGTTTACTGGACAAATAAGTGCTTTTTGTAACATAAAAATATAGTTTTTTATATTCTGGAACAATGGGAATCGGTTACCATATATGGGTACCCGGTTAACATTCAAAAAATATCTTTTTTGGTCGTTTTGACATGGGGTAACCGGTTACCATATATGGGTACCCGGGTACCCTACTGAAACTGGCAGATTCTTGTAAATCTTTCAAAATTCATAACTTTTGCCTCGGGTATCCGTTTGACGCGCCGTTCAAACCTACGGAAAGCTAAAAATATTTTCTACTCAATAAAAATGATTTGAAAACAGTATGAGATAATTTTATGAATTTTTTTTCGTTCCAATGTTGTGTTGTGATTGTGAAGTTGTGAATATAACGATGAATGTGAAGAGATTTCTTGATGTGACGATGTTGTAATGATGTATGTACTATGATATATGCTTGGTGGCTTGTATTGGATTATTCTGCTGTTTTGATGTAATTGCTAAGTTGTGAATAAGATGATGGAATCGATGAGATTGGTATTGTGATTGAGTATGATGATGTTGCATGAATGTTTTGATTGTGTGACATGATATGCATGATAATGATGATGACGATGGCCTGTATTGGTGTGGCATTGATAGGTAAGAATAATCAATGTGATATTAAGTTATTGCATGTCAGTGTCACATGCATTCATAAATCGAAGGCATGTATTGGCGAGTGATGGCCTGTATTGGCGAGCGAAGGCCTGTATTGGCGAGCGATGTTGATTGCCCTAAATTGGCATGATTATGATGAGGGTTTTACCCTGTTGGTAACACATGCATTGAGTTATTGTCCATCTTTTGCATCACATTATGATTGATAATTCGATGGGTGAGTATTGATGAAAGTATGTATTATATTATGATATATGTTATGTGATGACTGTGTACTTGAATCTTTAGCTGCTTATTATTATGCTTCCTATTTGAATGCTACCTCCACGTGGGTAACGTGCAGATAATCCGAAGTAGCTAGAGATCGAAGGTTAGCTGAGGAGTTCCGTTAGTTGCGTAGATTGAGTCGGTGTCTGCTCTGATACGTAACACTTGGGGGTTTTGTGCGATTTGTTTTGTTATGTTAGTAGTGAACATGTATCACTCTGTTGTTTGAATTGTTTTATGATTACACTGATGATTGGAAAGATAATAATTATAACTCCAATTAGAGAATTGAGATGACTATTTATTGATGTTTTTCCGCTGCGAATAAATGCGTTGAAGTTTATGACTTATGAACATGCGATTTGTGTTGCGTATCCTAATTTTTGAGCATGTGTGATCAGTGAAGTATGTGACATCCTATTAATTGATGTTTGTTTTTGAAAAATTAATTTACTCTGATTATTATATAAATTTCCAACGGGGAAATAGGGTGTTATAATTGGTATCAGAGTAGGTCGGTCCGTCCGGCCAAGTTGTTGAGTCTGTGGTGTGATAGGGGAATAATGTCATTGTGTTGTTTCTTAGTATGCAACATGTGTGAGAAACATTGTTGGTACTTTCTTGTTGCTCTAATCACTTGTTTGCAGGAGTGGGATTGAAACAAGTAGGGGATAAGCTTGTGCTTCTCTGAGATGGTTCAGTGTGTTGTGAATCGTATAAGTGCAAAGATTGACAAAGCCGTGTTGTTTCCAGAATTCAGAGGAAGTACGGATTCAGGATTTAAGTCTAACAGTTAGTAGGAGTATTCTTAAGGGGTAATGATCAGGTACTTGTGTTGTTCGCATCTCTAGAAGTGGAGGGTGATGTTATGGTTAATGATGTGCCCATTATGGGTGAGTCTTGATGTTCTCCCGGGGATAATTGTGACTTATCGTTAGGGAGAAATGTTGGATTAACTTGATGTTAGCCTTGGGGTGAACTATCTAGAATTAAACCAAGTGATTACAAAGTTTTTTGGCGAGTCGATGCAGATTTTCATGCCTAAAGATTGTACGGATTCAAGGTTCTTATTTGTTGGTGAAGTAGAGTCGCCTCCGAAGGAAAAAGAGAATTGTTAAAGATTGTTTCTCAGAGGATATAGAGAAATGTGACGACTAGTGATATACAAGAGGTGTGTAACTCTTGATGACCCCATTAGGACATTCTCTAAGAAACTAAGATAGCTCTTGGAAGATGAAGCTCAGGTGATTGCAATGTTTAAGCAAATGTCGGTCGATCGTGAAAGCTGTCAGTGTTGAGTTACCATTGTGTATGATGTTGAAGTTTTGAATGGTGATATAGTGATGTTGTATTGTAAATGTTGTGGTTGGAGTCAGGTAAGTAATTGTCGGGTGTTGTTGATGCTTTTGGGTGATTGTAAATTGCGAGTCAGAGTCGAAACTCAAAGATACTAGTAGTCTTGTGAGAAGAATTGGAGTTTTGGTGTTTTTGAAAACTAAATTTTGAAGAAAGTAATGTGTCTCTCAATATATAAGAAGAAGGAGGTTTCATATATATGTTGGAATGAGTTTTGTACATAGAAAATGACAAAAAAACGCTTATGTTCAGCCGATACTCGGGTACCATATATGGGTAACCGAGTACCCTGCGATGAAAATCAGTAGAACTTCAAAAATTCATAACTTGAGTTCCGGACATCCGATTTGAGTTCCGTTTGAAGCGCTAGAAAGCTAACGTGATGAACCTTGTTTTGAAAATGGTTCCAGCACCTGGAAGTAATTTATTTGTCACTTTATGATGTTTGATGAGAGGATAAATTTGATGTTGATCTCGTGCTTGGTATAAAACTTGTTCCTATGGCACCATGCATGATATCAGTTCAAAGTTGGGAGAATTGGGGAAGTTATTATAAGATGTACATAGAAATAGATTTGTAAAACCGAATGTATCATTTTGGTAGCTTTGATGTCGTTATTTAAGGAAAAAGAAAGTAGTATGAAACTGTATGTGGATTACCGATAACTAATTATGTAGTGGTTGAGATTACATATCCACTTCAAATGATTGACAACTGGATGGACAACCTGGTAGGCGAGTATGTTCTCAAAATAATTGAATTGGGGTCAGATTATCTTCAGATATAGATGAAGAGTGAGGATAGTTAGAGGACAACTTTTAGAAACCGGTGAAGTTATTTTGAACAATTGAGTCAGTTTGTTGCGGTGTTTCTTGAGGGCATTTTGGTTTAGTCTGAGTTAGAAAAATGGTGATTAGTAAGGACGTGAATGTATTAGATAAGTGAGCAGAGATGAAACTTATTCCGAATAATGGTGATTATAATGACAATAGTTTTTGAGGATAAGAGAAGTAATGCTAGAGGAAAGATAAATTCTAGAAAGATTGGAATCATGGTTATGACAGAAAAGTATAGACATGAGTTAGGGAGAAATTATGGAGTTCTATCACCAACCAGATAAATAAATGGTAGTGTTGAGATTGTGATTAGAATGATATTCAAATGTGAGATTATAAGGATCGGTGTGGTTATGAGATTAAAGGAAAGAGTAAGGATTTATTGATGTGGTCAAAGTCTTCTAACTAGATAAAGACTTCTTTTGGAACGAAACAATTTGGATTATACTTGGTGTAATATTTTTCCAATATGAGAATATACTTAACAATTGTGTTGTGTTGCGTGCGTGTAAAGGAGACTATGAAATGGATTTTTGGCGTTTATGTATCATTGACGAGGTTCAAATGAAGGAAATTAAGAAAAATGTTGGTAAGCCTTGGAGAGATTGTTTGACATTATGCTCAGGTAACTTTGCACACAAGGTAAAGGATGTTATTATAGTTAGGTAGTGATGATTTATGCCACCATTATGATTGTCGGCTACCTATTGACAAATTGAGGAACTATTCACCCTTAATCTCTTGTTGATAGTAGACGTGATCATATCGGATGGGATATACTTCTATTGCTTGCTTGATAGTGAGTGAACTGAATTGATGTATTAACGAGAAGTTAATTGTTCCCCATTGTATGTGAACCTAATGCAAGTGAACCATTACTTTCTGGTGGATGCTAAAGAGAGTCTGATGATAGATGTGGAACTTGTAGCTCCGATGGTTGGCGAGAATCAAATGAGGGCAATAACTTTGAAGTAAATGATCAGAGTGGCGTAGCGGAAGCATGAATGTGGCACACTTCCTTATGCGTGTATGACTTATTAGGAGTCGAGGTTTAAACGTTAGGTATCTGAAGGAACAATGCAAACCAACGGATATTCCAGAATGGAAGTGATAGGTGGAGGGTTTGTATGTCTTTCTAGTTGCTGACTGTAATACCCAAAATTTGTCCTACCCTTTTGTAATACGGTGGCAGAACTGACTTTTGGTTTTGCGTTTTATCGCAAATGTTGCGGATAGCAAGAGTCGCCACCAACTTTTCTTTTATCTAATAAAGGAAAGGGTGAAAAGAACAGGAAAGACCTTTCGAGAATTTTCTGAGTAAGGGGGGTAGGTTATGAAAAGGGAAGGTGTTAGCACCCTTTTCATCCGTATTTATCTACGGGCTCTTAATCGCTAGCTCACTTTGAAAATGCTTTGTATTTGTGTGTTTGAAAATATTTTGAAAAGATGCTTAAGTGAGGAAAACTTTGTAATGATTCTCGTATCGTTGAGAATGCATACAAAGTGTTTGTCTTTGAAAATATTTTAGAAAAGAGAGTGTATATGTGAGAAATTTTTTAGCTGAGCAAGCGACTACGAGCTATCTACCTACTCAAAAAGTCTTTGTTATTTTCCTCATTTTCTTTAGATAATGTTATCCTACCATTAGTTAATAGGAAGCCCTATCATTGGATGTTTTGAGGGACAGACGTGGGTCATCGTACAGTCAAGAAGGCAACTCATAGGACACTTTAGCAATTATCCTAAGGGACTAAGATCGTTTACCGAGGCAACATCGAAGGGTCGTCGAGGGACTACGATCTTTTACCCGAAGGATATTTGCTAAAGCATCCCACGCTCGAGGGACATGACTGTTTTAAATCCGAGGCAACAAGTGAGGGTCACCCTAGAGGTGTGCGTGTGCGAAGTGTTTTGATTTCAGTTATTTATCTTAAAACTATGTTTTCTAATGTTTGTTTTTACGTCTTTCCATGCACGTCTATTAAGCTAGCAGTTAAATATATACATGCATTCATACATAATTGCGGAAAGTAAAAATGTGGAAAATTGAATCTACGCTATTACAATGCCTCAGGGATGGGGAATTACAAACCATAAAATGGGGAAAAGGTAAAGAAACCCTAATTTAAACTATTACATCCCTTTGAACAGTTACATAATTATATTAATGCGAAAAATAAACAAACGCGCAGAGATGGTGAAAAGGGGAAGATATTTAATATCTAAAAAATTCTAAGTGTTTAGAAAATATTTTTGGTGTTTTTTGGTTTTGAAAAATATTTGAAGTGTAAAATAAAAAATAAAACCTAATTCTAATTAATTCATTATTATTTAAAATATAACAGAGTGTGATTAAATTAACTAATTTCTATTTATAAAAGTTAAATTAATTTATTAAAACCTAAATCTAATTTTTTTATGATTTTATGATTTTTTTCCGATTAAATAAAAAATGATTAAAAAGAAATAATTAATTAAAACAAAAAAATGAAATTAAATGGGCCTGATGTGCAAAGGGAATTTTGGGGGTGTGAGAAGCAAATATCCTTAGGCCCAAATCAAATAGCCCAGGTTGTTGCGCTGGATCCAGTGAAGGTGGCTCCCTAGGGTGTATTGTGGGGGTGTGCGTTTGATGCGTTGGATCTGACTTTGATGATATCTAATGGTAAAAGGCTGGAGATGCATGGTGCACGCGTTGGGCTTGTTCGTACTGAATCTATAAAGAAAACACGGAAAAATAAAATTCCAGAGGTAGGGATCGAACCCCTGCCCCGGCGCACCAAAGAATTAGTCACACACTCGCTTGTTGCTGGGGTGATCATTTCATCTGGTACCTTAATCAAACAAAAATTATAAAAATAATGAATGAAGCATATGGTCGGAGAAGCGCCGGAGCCCTAGTTCCAATCGTCTTATCTGGTAAATCAAAATCCAAAACTTGCGAAAACCTACAAAAATAAAGATCAAAAGGGACTATACCCCCTAACTCAAACCTCCTGATTCCAAATCCAACCATATTTTTGGCTAAAAACCCCTGGATCGTATGTTTCGAACCAAGTTACATTAATCAGAGGCAAACATGGTATTTGCTAAAACTGCGTGCATGGGACCATTTTGGTGGTCTAAACATATTCAGACATGGCTCAAAATCACATTAGAAACATCAAATTGATTTAAAGCATAGAAAAATTAAATATATGATTTTCAAAAAATGTGAAAACCAGCAAGGCGATGATATGCAGTTTCATGCATGCAGGATCATCATGATTGATCCAAAACCACCTTTTGATGTTCCAAGAGATGAATGAAATTGAAGTTATGGAAAGAGAAGGCTTGTAGCGGTTGTTTTGAAGCTCGATGGTTTTGAGAAAATTTGGAGAGTTTTTTCTAGTTTGTTGAGGCAGGTATGTGTGTTTCTTTGGTCTGACTTGCCTGCCTTTATATAGATGAGGGAAATGACTTCAATAATATGGCAAGAATCAAGTCATCAAGCCATGTTTAAAACAAGAATCAAACATTTTGAAAACTTTCCATTATGAGTTTGTTCTTTCCATTTTGAGCCTTTCATGATTTTGGCATGTTTTGAGACAGGCTATCACGAATTATTTGGGCCTCCAAGAGTTCAGTCCATAAGCCTTACATGCCTTGTCAATTAAGTTTGCATTTTATTTGATTTAATTTTGATTTTAAATAAAAAAATTTAAAAAAAAATAAAATGAAAAATAAAATAATGCATGAATGCACTTAAGGGTCTTTAGATACGTCATGAAAACATTTGAGTTCCAAAATTTAGGCCAATTAACCCAAAATCACAAATTTGCTCACTACAGGTTTCATGCATTTCTCAAAAATTTCTCAACTTATGCAACTCATAACTTGCTCAACTTTCATATTTTGAAGGTGATCTTGGACTAATTTAAAAGCTCAAGATGTCCTCTATAATTTCTCTTTTTATCATTTTTGCATTTGGAGATTTTATCCTGATGTAAGTTGCCTTGGCAAAACGTGTCTTTTGTTGACTTTTGAAAAATGACCTATAATGTATTAGCTCATATCTTTCAAATGAAGCATTTTTTGGACTTGAGCATAAATTCAAAGTTATAGAGAATTGGATTTCCTTCAAAATGGGCTCTGGTTGGGGAAAATTTGATGAAGTATGTGAAAGTTATGCTTGGTCAAAGTTTAGTTGACTTCTCCTAAGGAAACCCTAATTTGACAATTTTTTTACCTTTGATGATTTGAGGGCTTTCTTTGAGGAATCATGATCAACCCTTGATAAAATTATGAATATCACTTCAAAATGTTGATGTTGACAAAAAATCTTAAAGTTTGATTGTATGTTGACCATAGTTGACTCTTTAGTCAATATAGTTGATTTTCAATCATCTGAGCCATTGCCTGAGCAGACTTGTGATGCAAGACTTGAAAATTGTCATGAAAATTGTTTGGGACGTATGATGAACCATGAAAACCATTTGATACCTTTGAAAACCATTCTTCCTTGAGAAGCACAAAACCCTAGTTGTAGACCCTTGGCTTAAGAGAAGCATTTTGACTGGTCAACTCTTGAGATTCTTGAACATTTTGAGAACTTTGTGAGTATGTCTTAAAGAAAAATGGGAGGGAAAATTTTGGGGTACAACAGTTGCCCCTGTTTAATCTTCTTTAACCTGAAGAGTTAGATTGGTATATTCGTCATTCGTGACTTGAAGGTAGAAGAGGATTGAACACTTAAGTGCCCAGAAATTTGCACTCACTAGTGCGTGAAGTGACGTTGTTGGTGGATTATACCGGGAATGGGCTTATAGATGCCATTTGGAGGGGTGATGAAGAGTCTTCGGAGATGGGCTTATGTATGCCATCCAAACTAACTGTTGACTTCAATTGGAGAAGTATCAGAATAAATCTACACTTGATTTAATTTGAGCCAGAAGAGGTTTATGCTTGACTTTAACTGGAAGAAGTATCAGAATAAATCTATGCTTGATTTAATTTGAGCCAGAAAATGTCTACGACCGTCTTTAACTGGAAGAAGTATCAGAATATATCTACGCTTGATCTAATCTGAGTCAAAAGATGTCTACGACCGTCTTCAACTGGAAGAAGTATTAGAATAGATCTATACTCGATCTAAACTGAGCCAGAAAATTTTTTTACTCGACCTTAACTGGAAGAAGTATCAGAATAAATCTCTGCTCGATTTAATCTGAGCCAGAAAATGTCTATGACCGTCTTCAATTAGAAGAAGTATCATAATAGATCTATGCTCGATCTAAACTGAGCCTGAAGATTTTTAGGCTCAACCTTAACTGGAAGAAGTATCAGAATAAATTTACGCTTGATTTAATCTGAGATAGAAAATTTCTACGACCGTATTCAACTGGAAGAAGTATCAGAATAGATTTATGCTCGATCTAAATTGAGCCAGAAAATTTTTATACTCGACCTTAACTGGAAGAAGTATTAGAATAAATCTACGCTCGATTTAATCTGAGCCAGAAATGTCTACGACTGTCTTCAACTGGAAGAAGTATCATAATAGATCTATGCTCGATCTAAACTGAGCCAGAAGATTTTTATGCTCGACCTTAATTGGAAGAAGTATCAGAATAAATCTATGCTCAATTTAATCTGAGCCGGAAAATGTCCACAACTGTCTTCAACTGGAAGAATTATCAGATAGATCTATGCTCGATCTAAATTGAGCCAAAAGATTTGTATGCTTGACCTTAGCTAGAAGAAGTATCATAATGAATCTATGCTCGATTTAATCAGAGCCAAAAAATGTCTACGACTGTCTTTGACTTGAAGAAGTATCAAAATAAATATGTACTTGATTTAATCTGATCCAGAAGATATTGTCTTTGAGAATGACCTTATGAGGAAATTGCTTAAGTGGCCATTTTTCAGATGTAGCCTTTGAGAAGATTGTCTAGTCATATAAGTAGTTTATGATGTTTGTATGTTGACTAATTTTTTCCTGAAAAGGTAAAGAGTTAGTTGTATGCAATGTCATGATGTATGAAATGCATTGCGTAATGATGTTCTCAAAATAAATGAGAGTGTGTTATATGCGTTTTGTATGTATATGCTATGATGTTCGTAAATCATGTATGAATCTGAAATGTTGTTGAAATTTATTTGTAAACATGGGCAACATCTTTGTTTGGGAAAATAAATCCATGACTGTTTCCGGGGATGAATAATATGGGACCTTCGATCTTGATGGGAATTCCTACTTTGTGTTTGAGGAAACTCCATTGGGGAATATTGATTTCTGCTTTGGGAAAAGGGCCCGAGAACATTGGTTGTTCATTATTCTGCTGGGGATTATAGCTCTTGTATACCCTGATTGGGGACAAAAGAGATGGATATCCTTTCGTGGTGCTGTCTGACTGAGCTTCTGATATGGATACTGACTCGTCTGGAGAGAATAAGGTTTAACGATGTCTGATCTAATTTCAGATTCAGTAGCAACTCTCTGGGGATAACAACTCGGACTGTTCTTTGTTATAGGTAGGAATCTTGTCGGTGTTTTGTGGTGGAAAAATACTCAAGCTGTGGAGATTGAACTCTTTTAGGGAAGTAAACCCTGTTGGGGAAATAAATCCTGTTGGGGAAATAAACCCTATTTGACGGAGAAATACTCTGCTGAGAAAACACCCTTGTTGAGGAAATGAGCTCTGCTAGAGAGAAGAAAATATGCAGGGGGTTTTACAGTGTTTTGGAGGAATAAACTAGGCCGGGGAAGAGAATTTCTATAAACTGTACTGATTGGGACTCCATAGGTCGGCGACATTGTCGGGAAAAATGTCATATCTCTTTTATCCCCTGGGGGAATTTGTTGGTGAGTATGATAAGACTACTCTGTGGGGATAATCCCATGAAAGTGGCTCTGTGGGGACTTGTGAATAGCTTGAACGTCATCCCGACTTCTAGAGTCTTGAGCAAATGCTTATTCCTGTTTTTATGCATATATTTTCTTAATAGTTAATCGTGTTAATATGCATATGTTCATTCAATTTTAGTCATTAGACGTTTTTGCAAACAAAACTGAAAAAAGTAAAAACAAAAAGTTTGAATTTTGAGATTTGTAATTTTATTGATAGTTTGCCCAAAAACAGGCGATTTTGTACAAAGAGACAGAAATCCCAATAAGGGGAAATTGTCGTGAAATGAAAAGAGTACAAAGTGAAAACAAAACATATAGATATATGGAAATGATTTCGTCGGGTTCCAACTCTGCTATTGCCCCTATGTCTTCAAGCATCTCATCCCTGGCTGTCGGAAGAAAGTGATTGAATTGATTTGTACCGTTTGAGCTTTGACTTTGGTAATAAAGCTTGTTGTAAGTGATCCGATGGGACATAGTTATACGCTTTAATCCCTAACTTTTTCCTGGACTTCCCTTTCGGGTTTTCATTCCACCGGGATACCCTTTTTTCCCAAGCCGCCTTCTCAGGTTTTCGACTTTCCGGGTGTACAATCTTTTTATATATATCCCTAATTTTTGCCCGAACCCTTTTGGTTCGCCGGGATGCCTTTATTTTTTCCTAGGCCAGTCAAACTAGCGGGTTGTTTTCATGCGTATTATCTTTTGACTATGTTCGCATTCACGGGGTGCGGGAAATATTCACCGTCCATGGTGGTTAATATCATGGCACCGCCAGAGAGTATTTTCTTGACAACAAATGGTCGTTCATAAGTGGGAGTCCATTTTCCCCTAGGATCACCTTGCGGTAGAATGATGCGCTTTATTACCAAGTCACCAGCCTGATATACTCGATGCTTGATCTTCTTGTTGAACGCCTTGATCATGCGTTTCTGATACATCTGGCCGTGACAGACATCCATAAGCCTCTTTTCATCAATCAGATTCAACTTATCTAGCTTAGTCTGGATCCACTCATCTTCGTCTAAGTCTGCTTCTTTCATAATTCTCAGAGAGGGAATCTAAACTTCGATAGGTAGGACATCTTTCATGCCATAGACCAGAGAGAATGGGGTTGCCCCAGTTGATGTTAGCGTTGAAGTGCGATAGCCATGTAGAGAAAATGGTAACATCTCGTGCAAGTCTTTGTTGGTCATAATCATCTTCTGTATAATCTTCTTAATATTTTTGTTGGCGGCTTCCACTATGCCATTCATCTTTGGTCGATACGGAGAAGAGTTGTGGTGCTTGAACTTAAACTGCTTTCAAAGCTCAGTGATCATTGTGTTGTGGAGATTAGTACCGTTGTCTGTGATGATTCTCTCGGGGATGCCATACTAATAGATCAGGTTATGTTTGATGAACCTGGCGACCATATTCTTAGTGACAGAGGCGAACAAGGCTGCTTCAACTCACTTTGTAAAGTAATCAATGGCAATGAGAATGAAGCGATGTCTGTTAGAAGCAGTAGGCTTGATTTCTCCAATCATATCAATGCCCCACATTGCGAATGGCCAAGGAGCAGTCATGACATTCATAGGCACGGGAGGCACATGAACTTTCTAAGCATAGATTTGGCATTTATGACAAGTTCTCGAGTGGTGGTGACAGTCGGTCTTCATAGTCGACCAATAGTAACTAACTCTCAAAATATTTTTAGCCATAGTATGCCCACTGGAGTGAGTACCAAAGACACCTTCATGCATATCTTGCATAATTTCTTCTGCTTCTTTCTTGTCCACACAGCAAAGCAGGGTTGAATCATGATTGGGCTTGTATAAAATTCCATTGCTCAAGAAGAACTTAGCCGAGAACCTCCGTAGGAACTTCTTGTTTTTTATGGATTCCCCTTCAGGGTATTCTTGAGCCACAAGGTACCTTTTCACCTCATGAAACCAAGGTTTTTCCTCTAGTCCATCAGTGTCAATTTCATAACAGTGTGTCGATTCCTTAAATCTTTCAATGGTAATTCTGGGAGCCTCATTGTCCCATCCGACCTTGAACATGGATGACATGGTAGTTAATGCGTCCACCAGCTGATTCTCTTCTCTTGGTATATGCTCAAAAGTAATCTCCTCAAAATATGGAATCAAGGTTAGCACATGTTCTCGGTAAGGGATAAGGTTTGGATGCTTCGTATCCTATTCTCCCTTGACCTGACTGATCACTAGGGCTGAGTCTCCATGTATGCTTAAGAATTTGGTTCTCAGGTCAATAGCGGCTTTAATGCCCATGATGCACGCTTCATATTCATCCATATTATTGGTGCAGTCAAAGCAAAGTCTGGCAGTGAAGGGCGTAAGACAACGCCGAGGAGAGATAATTACCACACTGATTCTGTTACCAAGTCCATTGGAAGCTCCGTCAAAAACCATAGTCCATCAGGATCCTAGCTTAGGTCCTTCATACGGCCCAGGTTCTTCATAACATGTTATTTGCATAATATTCTCGTCCGGGAATTCGAAGTTCATAGACTGATAGTCGTCTACAGCTTGATGTGCTAAATGATATTCCAATACACTTCCTTTGACTACTTTTTGAGTGGTGTACTAAATATCATATTCAGTTAGGACCATTTGCCATCGGGCTATTCTTCCGGAGAGAGCTGGTTTCTCGAATATGTACTTGATGGGATCCATTTTAGAGATCAACAAGGTAGTATGAGTCAACATATACTGTTTTAGCCGCCCAGCAGCCCATGCCAAAGCACATCAAGTTTTCTCGAGCAGTGAATATATTATTTCATAGTCGGTAAAATTTTTGCTAAGGTAGTATATTGCATGCTCTTTTCGACCAGACTCCTCATGCTTCCCTAGTACACACCCTATCGAGTTCTCTAGCACTGTTAAGTACATGATTAGAGGTCTTCCTTCAACTGGTGGCATCAGAATCTGAGGTTCTTGTAGATACTCCTTAATTTTATTGAAGGCTATTTGAAAGTCGTCATTCCATTTTACTACTTGATATTTCTTCGGCAGTTTGAAGATTGGCTCACAGGTAGCAGTCAAATGAGAAATGAAACGAGCGATGTAATTCATTCGTCCTAAGAAACCTCTTATTTCCTTCTCGGTACAAGGAGCTGGCATCTCTTGAATGGCGTTAACTTTTGCTGGATCAACCTTAATATCTTTACCACTAACGACGAAACCCATGAGTTTACCAGATCTCACCCCAAAAGTGCACTTAATCGGATTTAACCTTAGCTTGTATTTCCCCTGTCTTTCAAACAATTTATGCAAATGATCAAGATTCTCTTCTTCATTTTGTGACCTGGCTATCATGTCGTCAACATAGACCTCTATCTCGTGGGGAATCTTGTTGTGAAATAAGGCTACCATGGTACGCTGATAAGTTGCCCCGACGTTTTTCAATCCAAAAGGCATAACCTTGTAATAGAAAGTGCCCCACTGTGTGACAAATGTAGTTTTCTCCATGTCTTCGGGCGCCATCTTGATCTGATTATAACCTGAGAAACCATCCATGAAGGAGAATACCTTGTGTTGAGCGGTGTTGTCGACCAAAACATCAATATGTGGTAGTGGGAGGTCGTCTTTGGGGCTTGCCCTGTTCAGATCCCTGTAGTCTACATACATACGTACCTTGTCGTCTTTGTTTGGTACCAGAACCACATTCACAACCCATTGAGGATATGATGTCACTACTAAGAACCCTGTGTTGAATTGTTTCATAACCTCGACTTTTATCTTTTCTGACATTTCCGGACACATGCGACGAACCTTCTACTTAATCGGAGAACAACCCTCTTTCATTGGCAAACGGTGAACCACAATATCAGTATCAAGCCCTGACATGTCTTCATATGACCAAGCAAAGATTTCAACATATTCATGAAACATCTAGATTAATCTGTTCTTGACACTGCTCTCTAAGTTGGCGCTGATCTTGACCTCATTTTTGTCTGTCTCAGTACCCAAGTTTATAACTTCGACTGACTCTTCATGTGGTTGGATAGACTTTTCTTCTTGTACTAAGAGTATGGAGAGTTCTCTAGGTATTTCATAATCTTCCTCACCTTCGTCCTCAGCTTGGTAGATCAGATTTTCAAATTCATAAGTGGCAATAGCAAAATTGTTGTCAACAAGATCTAGGGTGGATGAGGATCTGCAATGTAGTGTGTGGGTGTGTGTAAAAACACATAGATATTTGAAAATGCAATAAGATAAAAGGAAAACAGAGATCACAAAATTTGCAAGCAAAACGTCCAATGTTTTTATTGAATGAACAATGTTTATGAATTATCTACCTTTAACAAATGAACCATTGTGTCCCGGGTAAGACACAAGGTTTAAAGTCATTGTTTATTACATAACCAAAAAAATTTTAAAACAAAAAAGACAGGAATATAACTATTGCTCCTGACTAAAGAAGATAGGGAAGATGTCTTCTGCTTTCCAATTATCAAGTCCATCACCAATGGTAGGGAATATCCAACTGTTAAAGTCACAATAACTATATGTATCCTCTATAGCATTGACCCCGTTATTGTTGATACGGAATAGAAGTCTCCTAGCACGAGCGCGATGAACAGCCCTTTGACCTTCTGCAGTAAAGCCCAAACCAAAATTGTCATATTTGTAAGGGATATTAGGAATCTGACCCCAAATAGTACTACCACCTTCTTCTATAGTATCCTTAGCATCTTTTGGGGAAGCCATATTGTGGGGAGTTTTGGTGATCTTCGGAATAGCAGAAACATCTTCAACAGCAACAGGGGAAATCACTTCAAAGGTCTGATATGGAGTCTCGATAAATTCTCCATCCATCTCCATGTATCGGAATGAATTCAAGTGGATGACCATGTATTCCTCTTCCCCAAAGACCGTAACAACCTTTCCTTTTACTGGATACTTTAGTTTCTAATACAAGGTAGAGATAACAGCTTCTGCCCCATTGATCTAGGGGCGTCCCAATAGACAAGAATAGGTCGGTCGGATGTCAAATACATTGAAGGTGGACTCGAATATTTGTTAACCCAATTTGATTGGTAGGTCAACTTCTCCATGCACCATTTTTTTGGATCCGTCAAAAGCTCGAACTATGATATTACTGGGCTTCAGCATAACCCCTTTGTGTTACGGTGGTCAGAACCGGGACGTGGATTCCCTTTTTTAGGAATTTGCTGGTTTGTGTTTTGTGTTTGTGTTCGCAATATGTCGTGGTAAGCAAGAGTCACCACCGTCTTTTATTTTATCCAACAAGGAAAGGAAAAAAGCACAGAAAAATTCCTTTTTCGAGATATTTCTGAGTACGGGGGGTAGATTATAGAAAGGGAAGGTATTAGCACCCTTTCTATCCGTAGTTATCTACGGGCTCTTAGGTACTTGCTCATCATTTTCAAAATTGTTTTCTTTGTGTTTGTGTGATTTGAAAAGCTTTTGTTTTGACTTCAATTTAACTCTTCCTTCTGTCTTCAAGAGTGTAATGAAGTGTTTTTGAAAACTTTGTTTGTAAAGGAGTGTAAGTGTGAAAAAAGTTTGTTTTGATTGAGCAAGTACTTAAGAACTAATCTACCTACTCGAAAAAAGAATCGTTCTATGTTCGTTTCCTCTAGACAGTTCTATCCCACTATTAGTGAGTAGGTAGCATCGTCGTTGGAGTTTTGAGGGTCAATTCGAAAGGGACGTACGGTCACTAAAGCAATGTTAGGACGTCTTAGTAATAACCCTAATGTCTTAGATCAATTATTTGAGGCAACAATTCTGAGGCAACCATTCTGAGGCAACTTTTCCGAATCGGGACGTTGATCTTTGAGACAAAAGGACGACCAATAAAATACCCTATACTCAATTACCGTTTACCGAAGGCAACCAAGTGGGAGTGTACCCTAGGAGTGCGCATGTGCGAGTGATTCAATTTCAGATTATTTATCTTTGCACATTTTAAGGTTATCTAACTGTTTTAAAGTTTATCATACATTCTTGTCATGCAAACCCTAATTATTCATACATCTAACAGTTTGATATTTTGCGGAATTTAAAATGCGGAAATTAAACTACGCTATTACAAGGCTTCGGGTATTTACATAGCCAAAAACAAACCCTTTGAAAATAAAGCGATAAAAGTAAATACCTAATTAACTATTACAACTAAATTGAAAGACAAGTAAAAAGTAAAAATAAAGAAGAGAAAAGACTTCTTTGATCCATGCCATGGACTCGTTCGATTCACCCTTCTTTGGCCTTCTTTCGATTGAGCTAGGAAATGGGTGTGAGTAGCCTTCGATTGGGCTTGAGAATTGACGGGGCAAGCTTCGATTTGCACCCTTTCCTGCCTCCTTCGATTGGGTTTGGGAAGGATATGGGTAAACTTCGATTGCATGGAAAAAGGGGGGCTTCGATTCAGAGGAAGAAGGCTGCCTTTCGATTCTATGAAGGGTGTTGCTGGAAAGGCCTGAAGGATCACCTGTGGAGGAACTGCATCTGCAAAAATATGTTAGCAAAATAAAACGCATGACCTGGGTATCGAAACCCAGGTCCTTCGATCCTGCGTGCGCTGGGTCTTTTCAGGATATATCTGTAGCAAGTGTTAGCAACAAAAAACATGACTTGGGTGTCAAACCCAAGCCCTTTGATTCTGTCTAGAATGACAAATCGAATGAAACAACAAATATGGATGTGTTATGTAAATACAAAGTTTGACAGTTTACCCTCTCTTACCAGTAGTTGGAACCTTTGATTTATCACTTGGATGTGGGTACCTTTAATCTGGGATTTCTGGGCGTGGATACTTTTGTTGAAGGGTTTCTTTGGCTTGGATTACTTATGAAAATGTTGACAACCTTTGATGGGTTTGTGGGCAGCGTATCTCAAAATGTCCTCGTCCCTTTGTAATGTGTCATTGGCCTCGTATTTATAGGAGTGTGAGGGTGCATGAAAATGGCAAGGGACGGCCATTTAACCAGGCCTTTAAAGCCATGAGACAAGAATCAGACATATTAAAAGATTTCCTTTTTGAAATATTCATGTCTCTTTGGAATCTTGAATGAACCTGGACACCTTTGATTTTCAAATGCCTTCAGGCTGTGCTCTTCGATTGGTCTTGAGTTACCTCCTTCGAATGGACTTCTTATGTACCCTTCGAATGGGCCTTCTGAATGCTTCTTCAAATGTACCTTTTGAATACTTCATCGAATGGACCTTTACATGTTCTTCGAATGAGTCATTTACATGTTCTTTGAATGAGCCTCTTGCCTGGTGTGCTGGCAAGTTGAGGGGCCTTTTTCCTTTGTGAATCGAAACAAACTTGTAGGAGATTCTTGCCTCGTGAGTCGAAGGTAAGCCTGAAGTAGTTAATGCATAGTCGAAGCATTGTGAAATTGACTTGATCGAAGGGGGTCCAGCGCTCAATCGAAGACTTGCGGACCAAAGCTTGACCGGAGGGTTCCAAACACCTAATCGAAGCTTACTAATCAAAGCCCGATCGAAGAGTGCCAAATGCCCAATCGAAGACTGGTGATTCAAGCCTGTATCGAAGGATTTTGGATACCCAATCAAAGACTTTTCCCAGATGCCAATCGAAAGACACTTTATTCATCTTCAAAAAACTTTATTTTCGTTAGGCAAGTGTTTGTGACCAACCATGTAAGGGAAGACCTTTGAAAACATGAGAGGGCAAATTTTGGGGTACAACAGCTTCCCCTGTTCAATCTTCTTAAACCTGAGGATGTCGATTGGCTTTCGTGCCTTTCGTGATCCGAAGGTGGAAGATGATTGAACACTAGAGTGCCCATAAATTTGCACTCGCATGAAGTGGTATCCGTCTTGCGATGTCGGGAATGGGCTTACAGATGCCATTTGGAAATTGCTGATGAGGGGATGGGCTTAAAGATGCCATCCGAAGGAGTGTCGATCGCATAAGAGATTCCTTAGCGAGAGTTTGTATGCCTGTTTGTTGAGGAAGATTCCGCTGGGGAATACTGATCTTTGTCTTGAGAGAAATAGAATTTTAGGAGCTTCAGTCGTCCGTTATTCTACTGGGGTATCATCTTTGTTTTGAGAAAGGTTGAATTTTAGGACCTTCGGTCGTCCGTTATTCTTGTTGAGGAACCATCTCTGTTGAAATTTAGGACCTTCGGTCGTCTGTTATTCTTGTTGAGGAACCATCTCTGTTGAAATTTAGGAACATCGGTCGTCCGTTATTCTTGTTGAGGAACCATCTCTGTTGCAATTTAGGAACTTCGGTCGTCCGTTATTCTACTGAGGAATCATCTTTGTTGAAATTTAGGAACTTCGGTCGTCCGTTATTCTACTGAGGAATCATCTCTGTTGAAATTTAGGAACTTTGGTCGTCCGTTATTCTACTGAGGAATCATCTCTGTTGAAATTTAGGAACTTCGGTCATCCGTTATTTTACTGAGGAATCATCTCTGTTGAAATTTAGGAACTTCGGTCGTCCGTTATTCTATTGAGGAATCATCTCTGTTGAAATTTAGGAACTTCGATCGTCCGTTATTCTACTGAGGAATCATCTCTATTGACATTTAGGAACTTCGATCGTCCTTTATTCTACTGAGGAATCATCTCTATTGACATTTAGGAACTTCGATCGTCCGTTATTCTACTGAGGAATCATCTCTGTTGAAATTTAGGAACCTCGATCGTCCGTTATTCTACTGAGGAATCATCTCTGTTGAAATTTAGGAACCTCGATCGTCCGTTATTCTATTGAGGAATCATGTATGTTGAAATTTAGGAACCTCGATCGTCCGTTATTCACTGAGGAATCATCTCAGTTTGAAATTTAGGAACTTTGATCGTCCGTTATTCTACTGAGGAACCATCTCTATTGAAGAGGAAAGTTGAGAATGAACTACTATATGGTTGTGGTCCATGCTTCATAGCTTGAATTTCGTGAGAATTTGATTGTATCTTCCCTGAAAGGTAAAGTTTAATTGTATGTAATGCATGACATGTATCAAGCAATGATGTTCCCAAAATAAATGAGATTATGTTAAATGATGCGTATGCATATGTCATGATGTATGGACATGTAATGTTTTTATGATATCCGCTAGCTGGGGAAAATAAATCCCGGATTACTGGAGAAAAGAGTTGAATTCTTCGTTTCTGCTGGGGATAGTGAATGAAGATGACTGTGAGAATAAACCTGTAGGAGAGGATGACTCCACTGGGGAAGAAACCGACGAGGAAATGAATCTGTGGGGATAACATACTCTGCTAGAGGACATGTTGATTTGGAGAAATAACCTCGGTTGGGGATTAATTATCATTTCTGACGACGATGAACCCTGTTGGGGATTGAGTTTCTGTTTGTGAAAGGAATGAACTCCGTTGGGGAATATTTGTCGTTGGCGACTTCACTGGAGATAATCTTTTAGAATTTACTAGGGACAATCCTCCAGACTCTACTGGGGATAATTTTCTAGTGCTGATGATAGATAAACTCTTCTTGGGGAGAATATTGTCGATTCATTTGCGATTGTGAACCTTAGTCGGGGAGAGTGATATCCTGTGTGGGACCGCTAATGTCACTGTATTTTTCTTACTCTGTGGGGAGTGAATGTACTTTCAATTGTATTCTCTAGCTAGGTTTTATCCCTATACCTGGTGGATAGAGCAACTGTATAGTTTGGATATTTTCCTGTTTTCCCCTGTTTCTAATATTACGAGTAATCGTCTTTTGTTTCGCATGTAAATATTTATGAGTGGCAATTATTGTCAAATGCATACATCAAAAATGAAACATTGGATGTTCTTGCAAAACAAAACAGAAAAAGAAAACAATTTGAAATTTCTTTGTGAAAATGAATTGTATTTATTTTTAAGTTGTCCTATAAATAGGCGTTTTTGTACAAGAGGCTGGCGTCCTGGTAAGAGAACGCCACCGAACAATAGAGTTTATACAATTTGTGAAAAACAAAGAAAAACAGCTATGTGAACAATCCCATTGGGTTCCAACTCTGCTATTGCCTTTATATCCTCGAGCATCTCATCACTTTTCTACTTGGTTGAAGGTGGATCAGATTAATTAGCGTCGTCCGAGCTTGATAGTCGATACCGAAGTCTGTTTGTAAGGTGATCCAATGAGACATAGTGTTACGCTTTGATCCCTAATTTTTTCCTGGACCTCCCTTTCGGGTTTTCAATCCACCGGGATACCCTTTTTTGCCCAAGCCTCCTTTTCAGGTTTTCGACTTGCCGGGTGTACAGATTTTTTCATTTTCATCCCTTATTTTTGCCCGAACCCTTTTGGTTCGTTGGGAAGCCCTTATTTTTTCCTAGGCCAGTCAACCTAGCGGGTCTTTGATTATGCGTAGTATCTTTTCACCATGTACGCATTGACGGGGTGAGGAAGGTCGTCACCATCCATGGTGGTTAGAATCATAGCTCCTCCTGAGAAAATGTTCTTAACCACAAATGGCCCTTCGTACGTAGGGGCCCATTTGCCCCTGGGATCACCTTGTGGCAGGATGATACGCTTGATCACCAGATCCTCAACATGATACTCTTGTCGTCTGACTTTCTTGTTAAATGCCTTGATCATCCATTTTTTATACGTCTGACCATGACAAATAGCAGTAAGTCTCTTTTTGTCGATTAAGTTCAGCTGATCAAGCCGGGTTTGGATCCAGTCGTCATTGCTCAAACCTGCATCCTTCATAATTCGAAGAGAGGGTATCTGAACTTCAATAGGTAAGACTGCTTCCATGTCGTATACCAAATAGTAGGGTGTTGCCCCTGTTGATGTCCGCGCTGAGGTACGGTACCCATGAAGAGAAAACGGTAACATCTCGTGCCAATCTTTATATGTCACCGTCATTTTCTGCATAATCTTCTTGATGTTCTTATTAGCCGCTTCAACAGCCCCATTCATCTTCGGCCGGTAAGGAGAAGAGTTGTGATGTTGTATCTTGAACTGCTTGCAGAGCTCGGTGATCATTGTATTTTTCAGATTTATACCATTGTCCGTAATGATCCTCTCTGGTACACCATATCAACAGATTAGATTGTGTCGAATAAACCGTGCCACGACGTTCTTGGTTACAGTAGCAAAGGAAGCTTCTTCAACCCACTTTGTAAAATAGTCAATAGCCACGAGAATGAAACGATGCCTGTTAGACGCAGTAGGTCTGATCTCGCCGATCATATCGATGCCCTACATTGCAAAAGGCCAAGGAGCTGTCAACATGTTCAGAGGAACTGGAGGTATGTGCACCTTATCAGCATAGACTTGGCACTTATGACAGGTATGAGAATGTTGATAACATTCGACTTCCATAGTAGACCAATAATATCTTGCCCGTAGGATTTTCTTTGCCATGGTATGTCCACTGGAATGAGTTCCGAAAGTACCTTCATGCAACTCCGCCATGATCCTTTCTGGCTCGTTCTTGTCCACACATCGCAGTAAGGTTGAATCATGATTACGCTTGTAAAGAATACCATTACTGATGAAGAACTTAGCCGCGAACCTCCTCAAAAACTTCTTATCATTAATAGATGCACCCTCGGGATACTCCTGAGCCTCAAGATACCTCTTTACCTCATGAAACCAGGGTTTATCTGTTACCTCTTCAGTCTCAATGTCACAGCAATATACGGGTTCGTCCAACCTCTCAATGGTAATCTGCGGAGCTTCATTGTCCCACCTGACCTTGAACATAGAAGACATGGTAGCTAGCGTGTCCGCTAACTGATTCTCCTCCCTGGGGAAGTGTTCAAAGGTTATCTCCTCGAAGTGTGGAAGCAACATCAATACATACTCTTTGTAAGGAATAAGATTTGGGTGCTTCGTATCCCACTCGCCTTTGATCTGACTGATCACGAGAGAGGAATCTCTGAACACACTCAAGAACTTAATCCTTAGGTCAATAGCTGCTCGAAGGCCCGTGATGCATGCTTCATACTCCGCCATGTTGTTGGTGCAGTTAAAACATAGTCGGGCGGTAAACGGAGTATGACAGCCTTCAGGAGATATGATCACGGTGCCAATGCCATTTCCCAATGCATTTGAAGCTCCGTCAAAGTACATAGACCATCGGGATCCCTCCTCAGGTCCTTCATCCGGTCCAGGTGTTTCACAGTCAGTTACCAACATGATGTTCTCATCTGGGAACTCGAAGTTCATAGATTGGTAATCATCCACTGCCTGATGTGCCAGATGATCTGCCAATACACGTCCCTTAATTTCCGGACAAGGCAGGCTTCTCGAAGATATACTTGATTGGATCCATCTTTGATATCAATAAAGTAGTGTGAGTCAGCATATACTGTCTCAGCCAGCGATCATCCCATGCCAAAGCGCAGCAAGTTTTCTCAAGCAGTGAGTATTGGGTCTCACAATCGGTAAAATTTTTGTTAAGGTAATAAATAGCATGCTCTTTTCGGCCAGCCTCATCATGCAGCCCCAACACGCACCCCATCAAATTGTCGAGTACTGTCAAGTATAAGATTAAAGGTCTCCCTTCAACTGGAGGCATCAGAATAGGTGGCTCTTGGAGATATTCTTTGATCCTTTTGAAAGCGGCCTGACATTCATCGTTCCATCTTACCACTTCATTTTTCTTCAGTAGCTTGAAGATTGGCTCACAAGTAGCAATCAGGTGTGAGATGAATCGAGCAATATAGTTCAGACGTCCCAAAAAGCCTCTGACTTCTTTTTCAGTTCGGGGAGCTGGCATTTCCTGTATAGCCTTCACCTTTGCAGGATCCACCTGAATACCTTTATCACTAACGACGAAACCCAGCAGCTTACCAGACCTCACCTCGAAGGTGCACTTGTTCGGGTTTAACCTCAGCTTGTACAATTTCAACCTGTCAAATAGCTTCTGAAGATGGTCGAGGTGTTCTTCCTCAGTCTGGGACCTTGCAATCATGTCGTCAACATATACCTCAATCTCATGATGAATCATGTCATGGAACAAAGCGACCATGGCGCGCTGATACGTTTCCCCAGCATTCTTCAATCCGAAAGGCATGACTTTGTAGCAAAAGGTACCCCATTGAGTAACGAACATTGTCTTCTCCATGTCTTCGGGAACCATATTAATCTGATTGTAACGGAGAAACCATCCATAAAGGAGAAGAACTTATGTTGTGCGGTGTTATCAACCAGAACGTCGATATGAGGCAGAGGGAAATCATCCTTGGGGCTCGCCCTGTTCAGATCCATATAGTCCACACACATACGAACCTTACCATCTGTTGTACCCCAAAATTTGCCCTCCCATTTCTCCAACATTTTCTCATCACAAGACCCTTGAAGATCAAGATCCAGTTAGGGTTTCCTCTACTTAAGACTTCTCCTTGCACTGTGGACTCAAATTAGGGTTTGTGTTTGCACAAAGATGTTTTGACCTAGAATGCCTAAGATGACTTTCATGCTTCATGTTGGACTCCTAAGTTTATCCTCACCAAGTTTCAAGTCTTGATTCCAAGTTTTGCCCAGTCAATTAGACAGATGACCTAGAAATCAGCTGTATTGGGGAAAAAGTCAACTGTGGCCAATTGACAGTCAAACCTCATGAAATTTGACCCACATCAACATTATGAACTCATATGGACCATTTGATCAAGTTTGGATCACAATTCCACAAGAAATTTGATCAGATCACCAAAAGGGCAAAATGGTCATTTTTAGGGTTTTGACTGCACAAAGGCAATTTTTGACTGTTTGACCTAGCCAATGGCAAACCAAGCTCACATATGGACTCAAGGACCCCATGGAATTATCTTGACATGCTCAACAAGCTCAAAAGATCCCAAGTGCACAAGGTTGACAGTTGAATTTCCCAGTCAATTGATCAATTTTGACTGTACACTGAAAAGTCAAACTTTGACTTTTTGGTCAAAATCAAGAGTCAAGATTCATTTTTCATCAAAACTTGCCAAATCATGAAACTTGTTCACCAAGAAATCACAAAATGCAAATTAGGGTTAGAAAATGGAATTTTTCATAACTTAGAATTTTTCTAAGTTATGAAAAACCCTAATTTTTTCCCAACTTTGCCCCATCTTTTCACCAAGATCCATTTGGATTCAAACAAAAGTCAAAACATGAAAGTTGTAGCTTGTTGCATAATCTACAACTTTGATTCACAAAGTTTTCTCATTTGAAGCTTGTATCTCAAGTTACAATTTTTTGAATAAGGGCACTAAACCATCTTTTAACTTAGTGAAATTTGACCTATTTTGACAAGGTTTTCTACCCCACTTCAAGGCCATTTTTCATACCCTTCCACTTGGAATTTTAATTTGAATTTCAAAGATGGATTGTAGTACACATTCCAAGCTTTCCAAAATGTCCAAGAACTCATCAAAAAACCTCATAACTTGAGAGATTCGAATTTCACAAGTTGGCAAAAATTCACTTTTGTTCTTCATCAAAACATGTTCATAATCTTGCAAATTTGAACTCAGCTTGCTTTATGCTTGATTACAGGTACTTGAACCATTCCATACTCAATAATTTAATGCATATTCAATGTGTTAAAGTGTTGTTCTTTGAGTGCAAGCATTGTATGCAAGATTAATCCTAAACTAGATAAAGTGAACTTTCCATTTTTGAAAAGATTAACTTTATGTCCAATTGCAAATCAAGAAAGTACATGGAAAATCTGCTTGGCACAAGATTATGTGCATAACACACTGATCAAGAGAGGATTATGCAGCACATTAGGGGGTCCTCTACTGACCTAGAAAGCCAACTTGCTTTTGTTTGCTTCAAGTTCAAGAAAAGTCCATAACTTGTACCAACTTCAATCTCAGCATAGAAACACAGGAGAGAAGTTATCAAACACATTCCATAGAACATATCCAAGCTAACACACGACCTTGGCATCTCAAAAAACACCCTCCATCTCAGAATCATCCTCAAACTGCAAAAACAGAGTTGCCTCTGCAGTTTGAGTGCCAACTCCCATTTCCCTCGAGCATTCTTACCAAAATCAATCCATACATGTTCCCTAGCATATATGCAAGCTAACCATGACCTAAAACCTGGCCTGTAATCCCTCTAACAGTTTCCACCATTTTCATTTTTTCCTTTTGCAGTTGAAGTTCCACAGCTCGATACAAGAAGTTTCAAGACAAAGTAAGCATTGAAAAAGCATCCCTGGACCTCAAGGAAGCTTTTCCAATCATTACCTTGCACTAGAAGTTCCTCATTCTCCAGATTGAAGTTCAACTGCACAGGTAAAACTTGGAACTCGTATCTCTCTTATCATGCATCTTTAGTCTTAAGTTTGTGAAGAAACAAGGTTCTACTCATAGCCCTGAACATGTACATATCTTTACATTTCATTTCTTTTGCCTGAGTAGAGAGAATTTGGAGTTTGAAAATGGCAGAAAAACTAGGTTAGGATTTGGGGGAGGAGAAATTCTCCCTCATCTTAGGGAGTTAGGTCAAGTTCCATACATGGTTAGAACCGTCTCTTCATGCTGAACATTTGTTGTGTTATGAGTTTTTGCTAAAAAGCCAGGAATCAAGAGTTGGACATTGAAGAACAGAGGCGCGCGTTTTTTCAAATGTTTGTGCTGGAGGTTGAAGACAGTGGCATTGGGCTGGGCTTGTCTTGTGCTTTTCTTTTCATACCCCATAATTGCTATTACACCCCCCAAGCCCATTTGTCTTATTTTTAATTCTTTTTGACTTTTTTCTTTTTTTGTTTGACTTGTTTATTTTTTCTCAGCATATTAAAATTTTGAAAATATTTTTTCCATCCTTTTTTGAATTTATGGCATATTTATTTGATTTATTTCTTTGTTTATACATAAAATATATGCATATTTTTATTTAGAATAAATACAAAAATAGTGTAAATACATGTTTTTATTTTTATTTACCTTCTGAAAATATTTCACATAAAAATACCTTTTTTATTGATTTTATTAAAAAATTAATTATTATTATTATTTGTATATAATATTTAGAACTTAATATATATATATATATATATATATATATATATATATATATATATATATATATATATATATATATATATATATATATATATATATATATATATATATATATATATATATATATATATATATATATATATATATATATATATATATATATATATATATATATATATATATATATATATATATATATATATATATATATATATATATATATATATATATATATATATATATATATATATATATATATATATATATATATATATATATATATATATATATATATATATATATATATATATATATATATATATATATATATATATGTTTATTAATATATATAGGTTAGAATATAAATACTTGAATTTTTCACTTTTATTAATATTTGATACAAAAATACTTTTTTTCATAATATACTTCATTTTATGTTTATTTTTGTACATAATAAATAAATACTTGTATTAAGTCAATTAATATCCATTTTCATTAAAATTAGGGTTTTTTGCCCTAAATTCAAAATACTCCAAAAATAATATCTTTAATATTTTTCACATAAATAACATTTTTTTCATACATATACAAAATGTTTTTGCATCTTGCATTTTTATTCCATCTTTATTTATTCAATTATTGTACATTATTTACATTGCAAATATTCAAATTGATGTAATAATTTAGATTTAAATTCTTGTCAATATCCCCATTTGAACATTTGTACCCCCTTCCCATATTTGGTTTTGTAATAGCTTAGTAAATTTATTTTCGCACTTTATTGCTTTCTAATAATAACATGTTAGAATTAGGGTTTGCATGCGAAAAACGATAAAAATAGTTATGACCTAATCTCAAGATAAATGAGCATGAAAATGGACACACAAATCACACTTGCACCCCCCTAGGGTACTCCACTTTGTTGCCTTCAAATAAATGGGCCATATTGTATGTTGAACTTCTTTGGGCAAAACAAACAATTTGAATGATCATAGTCCCTCGATAAAACTTTTCAAAACAAACAAAAATAAATGATCAAGTCCCTTAAAGAAAATTGCCCAAAGACATTTAACGTTGTTGCAATTATGGTCTAAACGATGACCCGCGCCTGTCCCTTTCACATCCTAACACAAGGTTGTCCACCAAATACAATGGTGGAACAAACTTGTTAAAAGGGTTAAAACATAGCAATAATCTTTTTTTGAGAAATTTAGGAGTAGATAACCTCTTAGTTACTTGAAACAAACTTGCAAACTAAAACACTTGCCTATTTTCTAAACCACACATCACTACACTTTCAAAACAACTTTCAAAAACAAATGAAAACCTTTTCAAAAGACATACATCTTTGCATACATCCCCACATGGATCATTACAAAGGTTGCCACCACATTGGCCTCTTTTCAAAAACATTTTCAAACCCACACACACAAGCACCATTTAAAACAATTGAAAACAAAAGGCAAGTGATCTAAGCGAGTAACTAAGAGCCCATGGATAACCATGGATAGAAAGGGTGCTAACACCTTCCCTTTCTATAATCTACTCCCCGAACCCAAGAAAACATCTCAAAAGGTTTTTGCTGTGCTTTTTAACCTTTCCTTAGGATAAAATAAAAAGTCGGTGGCGACTCTTGCTCAACCAAAACATTTGCGAAAACAAACGCAAAACCTCAAGTCAGTTCTCCCACCGTATCACAGAACTGGCGACTCTACTGGGGATTTCTTTAAAAGTGGAGTAACCTTAGGGCTTAGATCACCTTTGTTTTCAATTGATTGCTTTGTTTGCTTTACATTCGTGGGCTTTGTATCGGAGATTCATAGATCCTAACCCGGATCTGGGAAATACCCTTTTTAGGTAGCATAATCTGTGAGGGACCTGTCCGGCGTAGACCGACATGGGTGAAGCAGTGGCTACGTTGGTGTGGCATCTTAGTCTGTACCTATATCCCTTGTGTTGCAACGGGGAGAATATAGGTCTTCTAAGGGGTCATTAAACACCAACCAACCTTAGAACCCTAAATTGACCAACTTGGCTATTAGGACAGTAGCAGTATGCTACACTCATTGAGGCTAAACTCTCGAGATGGTTCTGGCCGCGAGAAAAGATTGCGATGCTGGAGTTATGACCGATTGAGGGTAGCCAATGATTTGAGATCCTCTAGAACCCGGTTACTTTTGATAGGACAGGTTTTAACCAACAAAACCAAAAGAGGGTAATACCTGAAACTCATGCTGGCCTGAAACCTAAGGGTGTCTTGTGTGACTTGTGTGCCTTATTTGCCTATGTGAATACTTGTGGTGTGCTTCATCATAGCATCATGCCATCATACCATTGCATACATCCCGTATAAAGGGCTAACCCATTTCAAAGACAAAAAGGGTTTCATCTTTGCTCTGTTTTGTAGGACATCATGATGCCCGTGCGTAGGAATACTGTCCGACTCAACTTTGTTCAACCACCGGTGTTACTCAAAGATTTGGTTGGAAGGATTCCAAACACTTCTTCCTTCATCAACAGACATGGTTCTCTCCTTGGCTTGGCCACTGCAAAATGGGACCAACAACTGATAAGTGTTCTGACCCAGTTTTATGACCCTCTGTATCACTGTTTCACCTTTCAAGACTTCCAGCTAGTTCCTACCCTGGAAGAGTTCTCTTATTTGCTTGGGATCCTTATCTTGGAACAAACTCCATTCACTGGTTTGGAAAAGACTCCTAGGCCTGAAGAGATTGCTTCAATTCTCCCCTTGACCAAAGAAGAGGTATTGTCCAACTGGGAAACTAGAAATGGGATCAAGGGCTTTTTGGTCAAATTTCTGGTTGGCAAGGCTAATGATTTCTGGAATGACTTGGACTTCAAGGCGTACGAGGATATTCTGGCTCTTTTGATCTATGGTCTGGTATTGTTTCCCAACCCTGACACCTTTATCAGTATCCATGTCATAAGAATCTTCATGTCTCGGAATCCGGTACCCACTCTTTTGGGTGATATTCTACAACAACTCTATGCTCGTACTGCTCGAAAACGGGGAACTCCGTGGTGTTGTGCTCCTTTGCTAGTAAGGTGGTTTATTTCGCACCTTCCTAAGTTCGTGCTGAAGAATGAAGAAGGAAAAGGTTGGGCTCGGAGGTTAATGTCTCTCACTGATAATGACATCACCTGGACTCTCAGAGGTTTGGATGAGGTAGTTGTTATTGACCGTTGCGGAGAATACCCTAATGTTCCTTTGATTGGTATCCAAGGAGGAATCTCTTACAATCCGTGTTTAGCTCTCCGACAGTTTGGAAGAGCCATAGGAGATGGGCCTCATGAAATGCTGGTTCCTCACTTCCATTTTGGGTTTCAGGCAGACAGTGACAAACTACGCCAGGGATTCATTAGAGCCTGGGACAGGATCCACAAAGCCAACCCACATGAGTTGGGACCAAAGACTTCTCTACCATTAAAGCCCTATTGCAAATGGGTCCGCATCCGTGCTCAAAGGTTAGGTATGCCCTACGAAGCTGTTAGACCTCTCATTCTTGAGTCTCCTGATGAAGATGGAGTTCCTCCAACTGTCCTCCCTCCTCAGATACCTACTGATTTTGACACCATGAAGAGATCTTGGGCGCAACTAAAGGAAGAACGGGATTTCTATCGGGAGAAATTCAACGAGCAGGAACGGAAGATTCAGAGGCTGACTAAGCAATTGGAAGAAGAACGGGTCCTGAATAACTACATCAGCACTGAAAAGAGGAGGCCATGGGAGAATTGATGAGCTTTGGATGTTTCCTTTTATAGTTTTATTTCCTTTCCAGTATCTTTTTTCATTCCTGTAATGCCTAAGGGCAAATTGTTGAACAAATGGAAAATTTTAATCTAATGAAGTGTGTTTCCCTTTTTTGTCTACAAAGTTGAATCTTGTTTGTCTTTGAAAACATAAAACATGCGCATTCCATTGCACCATACGCATAGCAGGTACCCTATTTCACAGGTTGCTTAATCTCCTTCGCTGTTTATTTTGCACAGTCATCATGAATCCAGACTCCTCCAGTGAGCAAGCAATCAAGGCCCTTCAGGCCCAAAATGCACAGTTTCAAGAGATGGTCCTAAGCCTAGCCCAAGGTCAGCAAGAGTTGAAGACTCTACTCC
Source organism: Vicia faba (assembly GCA_948472305.1). NCBI lineage: Eukaryota > Viridiplantae > Streptophyta > Magnoliopsida > Fabales > Fabaceae > Vicia > Vicia faba. The sequence goes on from OX451740.1 coordinate 324,181,652, forward strand.
TGAAGAAGAAGAAGAAAAAGAGGACTGCGTTGTTCAACACCGGACGCAGATTTGGGAACACACTCCATAATGAAGCTGATCCAACTACCTCTTCTGCTGAGAAAAACAGTCCCCAAGGGGGAGGAGCTCCTAGTCCCGCAGTCTCCGACAACGAGACGGACTATAACGACGAACAATACCCACCCGCTGCTGACAGATACAAGCAATTGGAGGACCGCTTAAGCGCTATGGAAATTCAGAACGTGCCAGGGCTGGATTTCGGAGATTTGGGGTTATCTTCTGGGGTAGTAATTCCACACAAGTTTAAGGCGCCTGCCTTCGCCAAGTATGATGGGGTCTCTTGCCCAAAGTTGCATCTGAGGTCGTACGTAAGGAAAATCCAACCTTACACGGCAGATAAGAACCTCTGGATTCACTTCTTCCAAGATAGCCTCTCGGGGTCACAGCTTGAATGGTTCTACCAATTGGATGGAACTAGCATCCGACACTGGGAAGATTTGGCAACCGCATTCTACAGACAATACCAATACAATTCTGATCTCGCTCCTACGCGTACCCAACTTCAGGGTATGTCTCTAGGAACGGGTGAAGGGTTCAAAGAGTACGCTCAAAAATGGAGAGATTTGGCTGGCAGGGTGCAGCCTCCATTGACTGATCGAGAGCTGGTTGATATGTTTCTAGGAACGTTGTCTGGTCCGTTTTTCAATCATTTGGTTGGTAACTCCTCCGCTGGGTTTACAGATTTGATATTGACGGGAGAGAGAATTGAAGCTGGCATCAGGTCAGGCAAGATACAAAAGGCTGCCTCCACAAGTGCTGAGAAGAGGCCGTTTAAAAAAGAAGCAAGTGCCGTCTATGGTACTAGAAGACAAGTCAAGCCCGAAAGTCGCCAAGCCGTCAATGCTTTGGTCATCTCAAAACCTGTTGCTGCACCTCAACAGTACAATCAACAAAGAAGCGAAAGGCCCAAGAGGCAGTATACCCGACTGAGTATGACCTTATCTCAAATATTACCCCAACTATTATCCACCAACCTGGTGACCCTCAAAGAAGCTCCTAAAGTTGTCAACACTGCGTCTCCTAAGTATAACCCAAATGCCCGGTGTGCTTATCATTCTGATAGTCCCAGGCACACTACTGATGATTGCTGGGCCTTGAGAAACAAAGTGCAAGATCTGATCGACGCAAAGGAAATTCAGTTCGAGGCGCCGGAGAGACCGAATGTTGTAACTGCTCCTATGCCCCAGCATAGAGTAAATGCCATTGAGGAAGAATTGTATGCTGTTTCGGTAAATGAAGTTGTCACCCCTCTGAAGACCGTTAAGAAGAACCTACTGCAGGCCGGTTTATTTCCGGGTTGCAGTGAAGGTTGCTTGTTCTGTGCTGTTTCCCTATCTGGTTTTCCCTTGCTAAAGTTAGGCGTCCAAAGCCTAATGGATAGCAAGGAGATTTTGTTTAAGAAGTCTGTTGTTCAGTTGGTTCCGGTAAAAGAAGTTTCTGTGGTTACCATCTTCAAAAATCCAATCAAGGCTCTCCCGAAGAAGCCTGTTCAAATCATGACTGTTGCACCTGTGGTTATTACTGTTCTGGGGCCTCTCCCCTACGTATCTGATAAAGCTGTCCCCTGGCATTATGGGGCAGACGTATATGTAAATGGAATCAAACAAGAATTCGACGTTGGTGCCAGTATCTGCGATATCACTGGTCCAGCCAAGGTCACCCGCAGTGGCAGGCTCTTCTCGCCTGACATTGCACCGCCCGCTATTCGAAGACCCCTCCTTATAACACCTACAAGTTTACCTGTTCCTGCTGCTGATCAAGTTGTTTCCCCTGCCGCCGAGTCATCAAATGCTCGGGGAAAAGGGATTGAAGAAGAGCCTGCCCGGATGGAGGTACCAATACCTATAAATGCTGAGGCCTCCCAACAAGAAGTGGAGGAGATCCTGAAAATAATAAAGAAAAGTGATTTCAATGTTGTCGAGCAGCTGGGGCATACGCCCTCCAAGATCTCCATGCTCTCTTTATTGCTATGCTCCGAGGCCCATGCTAAGGCCTTGATCTCATTTCTCAAGACGGCCCATGTGCCACAGGAGACATCTGCGGTCCAGTTCACTGATTGCGTAGCAAATCTGACGGCAGACAATGGCTTGGGATTTCCGGATGCTGACCTAACTGCAAAGGGAAGAGACCACAATGATGCCTTGCATGTCTCTATCGAATGCAGGGGCACCACTCTGGTGCATGTATTGGTGGATACTGGTTCTTCCTTGAATGTTCTACCGAAAAAGGCTTTAGATCGTCTGGATTATGAAGGCCTGGAACTGAAGCCCAGCAATATCATCGTCAGGGCCTTTGACGGTTCAAAAAGGATGGTTCATGGAGAGGTTGACATCCCTATTCGTGTGGGCTCGCAGGTGTTCGACTCTACGTTTTATGTGATGGATATACGTCCATCGTACTCTTGTCTACTGGGTCGACCTTGGATCCATAAAGCTGGGGCAGTGACCTCCACCTTGCACCAGAAGCTGAAGTATCCTGTCAGGGGGAAGATTGTCATTGTGCAAGGAGAAGAGGAGTATATGGTGAGCCATTTGAATTCCTTCAGATACATTGAGATGGATGGGGAGTTTATTGAAACCCCCTTTCAGCATTTCGAGGAGGTACATCCAATTTCAGCAGCAGCAGAAACAACAGTCGAAGAGAGTGTTTCCTTGAAGATGGCTTCCCTAAGGGATGCCCGGGCTGTGGTTCAGAAAGGCAATTGTGCAAACTGGGGTCAGCTTCCTGACTTCACTCAGAAGAATGACAAGTTTGGGCTAGGCTTTACTGCAGAGGCTCAGAGGGCTGTGCGCAAGGAGAAGGTCAGAAAGGCTCCGGTGTTTATCTCCAGCTCAAGGGTGAACGCTATCGAGGAGGATGTGGAAGAAGCAGAGTTTGATAGTTGGATCTACCTGACTGCCAGCAACGGACCAAGCAACTGGACGGCAAAGGATTTTACCCCTATCACATTTGTCACGCAGTAATTAATTTCTTTTGATTTCCAATTTGTAACAAACAATATGTTAAAACTTTGTTGGCTCGGTGTCCTACCCGGGGCATCGTAGCTCCATTTGTGAGGGCTTTTTGTATGACATTTTCATATATCATCAATCAAAACATTGGACGTTTGTTGCATTTCAAAATCTTGTGCTCTTTTCCTTTCTGTGTTATACATATTGCAAAACAGCTATATTTACACACACTCACTTATACAGGTTTCAATCCACTCTGGATCTCACTGGTAACAGCTCTGCTACCGCCAGTTATGACTTCGAAAATCCGATCAACTTGGCCGAGGACGAAGGTGAAGATGATTGCGAAGTGCCTGGTGAACTCGCAAGACTGCTACTCCAGGAAGAGAGGGCTATTAACCACATGAAGAGCCTGTGGAGACAATTAACCTGGGTACCGAGACAGATAGGAAAGAGGTCAAGATTGGTGCCAATCTAGAGCTCAGCGTGAAGCAACGATTGATCCAGATGCTACAAGACTACATGGAAATTTTTGCTTGGTCCTATGAAGATATGCCTGGTTTGGATGCCGACATTGTAGTTCACCACCTGCCGACCAAGGAAGATTGCCCTCCGGTAAAGCAAAAAGTTCGACGGATGCGTCCAGTCATGTCTGAAAAGATCAAGGTCGAGGTTATGAAACAGTTTGACGCCGGGTTCCTTGCAGTGACCTCTTACCCTCAGTGGGTTGCCAATGTGGTGCCGGTACCGAAGAAGGACGGTAAAGTCAGAATGTGTGTTGACTACAGGGATCTGAACAGGGCCAGCCCCAAGGATGACTTCCCCCTACCTCACATTGATGTCCTTGTTGACAATACAGCTCAACACAAGGTGTTCTCCTTCATGGATGGTTTTTCAGGGTATAATCAAATCAAGATGGCTCCAGAGGATATGGAGAAGACTACCTTTGTGACTCAGTGGGGCACCTTCTGTTATAAGGTCATGCCATTCGGATTGAAAAATGCTGGGGCAACCTATCAACGTGCCATGGTTGCTTTATTTCATGATATGATCCATCATGAGATTGAGGTATATGTTGATGACATGATTGCAAGGTCTCAAACTGAGGAGGAGCACCTTGACCATCTGAGGAAGTTATTTGACCGACTCAAGTTGTACAAGCTGAGATTGAATCCCAACAAATGCACCTTTGGGGTAAGATCCGGAAAATTGCTAGGTTTCATTGTAAGTGATAAAGGTATTCAGGTGGACCCTGCCAAGGTAAAAGCCATACAAGAGATGCCGGCTCCAAAAACAGAGAAAGAAGTCAGAGGCTTCCTGGGACGACTGAATTACATTGCCCGATTCATCTCACATCTGACTGCTACTTGTGAGCCAATCTTCAAATTGCTGAAGAAAGATCAAGTGGTACGCTGGAATGATGAATGCCAGGCCGCCTTTGAAAAGATAAAGGAATATCTCCAAGAGCCACCCATTCTTATGCCACCGGTGGAAGTAAGACCTCTGATACTATACCTGACTGTACTTGACAATTCAATGGGGTGTGTGCTGGGGCAGCATGACGAGTCTGGCCGAAAAGAGCACGCTATTTATTACTTGAGCAAAAATTTTACCGACTGTGAGTCTCGTTACTCACTGCTTGAGAAAACTTGCTGCGCTCTTGTATGGGCTGCTCGCTGGCTGAGACAGTATATGTTGACTCACACTACTTTATTGATTTCAAAAATGGATCCCATCAAGTACATATTTGAAAAGCCCGCTCTGTCTGGAAGAATAGCGAGATGGCAGATGATCTTAACAGAATATGATATCCAGTATACAACTCATAAAGCAATTAAAGGAAGTGTATTGGCCGATCATTTGGCACACCAACCTGTGGACGATTACCAATCATTGAACTTTGATTTTCCGGATGAAGATATCATGGTGGTAACTGACTGTGAAGTACCCGGACCGGATGAAGGACCTGAGGAAGGATCCCGATGGTCTATGCATTTTGATGGAGCCTCCAATGCTTTGGGTAACAGCGTCGGCGCTGTAATCATATCTCCCAAAGGAACTCATACTCCCCTCACCGCCCGATTATGTTTCAGCTGCACCAACAATATGGCAGAATATGAGGCATGTATCATGGGTTTACAAGCTGCAATCGACCTAAGGATAAAATTTCTAAGTGTCTTCGGAGATTCCGCTCTCGTGATCAATCAGATCAAAGGCGAGTGGGATACGAAACACCCGAATCTTATTCCTTACAAGGAGTATGTGTCGACCTTGCTTCCCCACTTTGAAGAGATAACTTTTGAGCACTTCCCTAGAGAGGAGAATCAGCTAGCGGACGCCCTAGCTACGATGTCTTCAATGTTCAAAGTTAAATGGGACAATGAGGCTCCCCGAATTATTATCTGGAAGTTGGATGAACCGGCGTACTGCTGTGAGCTGGAGGCTGAGAAGGTGATTGAAAAACCCTGGTATCATGAGGTGAAGAGGTACTTGGAAGCTCAGGAATACCCTGAGGGTGCATCTGTCAATGATAAGAAGTTCATAAGGAGGTTTGCTGCAAAATTCTTCCTCAGCAACGGCATTCTCTACAAACGGAATCATGATTCAACTCTGCTACGTTGCGTGGATAAGGCTGAGGCAGAGAAAGTTATGATGGAATTACATGAAGGCACATTCGGAACACATTCCAGTGGACACACCATGGCTAAGAAAATCCTTCGGGCAGGATACTTCTGGTCCACAATGGAAGCCGATTGTTACCAACACTCTCGAACTTGTCATAAATGCCAGATCTATGCTGACAAGGTGCATATCCCTCCGGTTCCTTTGAATGTCCTGACGACACCTTGGCCTTTTGCAATGTGGGGCATCGATATGATCGGTGAGATCCGACCGACGGCATCCAATGGGCATCGCTTCATCTTGGTGGCGATCGATTACTTCACGAAGTGGGTTGAGGCAGCTTCCTACGCCACAGTGACCAAGAGCGTCGTGGCACGTTTCATCCGGCATAATCTGATCTGTCGGTACGGAGTCCCGGAAAGAATCATTACGGACAATGGTACCAATCTCAACAACAAAATGATCACTGAACTCTGTGAACAATTCAAGATACAGCACCACAATTCTTCTCCCTACCGGCCGAAGATGAATGGGGCTGTAGAGGCAGCCAATAAAAATATCAAGAAAATTGTGCAGAAGATGACAGTGACCTATAAAGATTGGCACGAGATGTTACCGTTCGCTCTTCATGGGTACCGCACCTCAGCAAGGACGTCAACCGGGGCAACTCCCTTCTCCTTAGTCTATGGCATGGAGGCAGTCTTGCCAATTGAAATCCAGATACCCTCTCTCCGGATAATGAAGGATGCAGACTTGAATGAAGATGACTGGATCCAGACTCGACTTGATCAATTAAATCTGATTGACGAAAAGAGGCTCACTGCTATCTGTCATGGTCAAACGTATCAAAAACGGATGATCAGGGCATTTAACAAGAGAGTCAGACCACAAGAGTATCAAGTTGGGGACCTGGTAATCAAACGCATCATCCTTCCTCAAAGTGATCCCCGGGGCAAATGGACCCCTACATACGAAGGGCCATTTGTGGTTAAACGTGTGTTCTCAGGAGGAGCCATGATCCTAACCACCATGGATGGTGACGACCTTCCTCACCCCGCTAATGCAGACATAGTGAAAAAATACTACGCATGAATAAAAGACCCGCTAGGTTGACATACCTAGGCAAAAATAAGGGCTTCCCGGCGAACCAAAAGGGTTCGGGCAAAAGTAAGGGATGAAATGAATAAAAATCTGTACACCCGGCAAGTTGAAAACCTGAAAAGGCGACTTGGGCAAAAATGGGTATCCCGGCGGACTGAAAACCCGAAAGGGCGGTCCAGGCAAAAGTTAGGGATAAAAGCGTAACACTATGTCTCATTGGATCACTTCGCATCCGGAATTCGGCATCAACTATCTGGCTCCAGATTTCGGCATTGACCAATCAGCTTCATCTTTAAACTAGTCAGCAAAGCGATGAGACGTTCGAAGACATAAAGGCGATAGCGGAGTTGGAACCCAGTGGGATTGTTCACATAGCTGTTTTGTTTCCTTTTTCAAATTGTAAACTCTATGTTGTTCGGCGACGTCCTCTTACTAGGATGCCAGCCTCTTGTACAAAAAACGCCTATTCACAGGCAAAGTCTAAATCAATACAAATATACTTTTCAGTTAAAAGCGTCAATTGTTTTCCTTTTTCTGTTTTGTCTTGCGAAGAACGTCCAATGTTCATTTTTGATATATGCATTTGACATTAAATTGTTGATTCATAAATGTTTACACATAAAACAAGAGATTGATTACAGGTGACATCAGAAACAGGGGCAATGTGAAGTTGTTTAATGCAGTCTGGTTGTTTTATCCGCCAAGGTACCAAGGTAGATTCAACTGAAGAATGTGGCCAAATCATCTCAACTCCCCGCAGAGCAAAACAAGGTTCAGTAGTACTTTCCCCAAGCAGAGTTGACTCCCCGTCAATCCTGAAAAGTCACAGCATTCCCCGGCAGGTCTTAAAGCTCATCCCCAGTAGATTCTGGAAGCTTATCCCCTGTAGAGTACGGACGTCTCTCCCGAGTTTTATTTAAGAGTTATTTCCTCACAAGGACTTATAACTGGGTTATCCTCAGCTAAAAACCACGGAAGACCGCCCTCGGCAAAGTTCTTTCAATCCCCGGCGGAGTTTATCTTCGGTGCTCCCCAACAGAGTCTTATCATCATTACCCCCAGCGGAATCCATCATTAAAGTCCTCAGCAGGCCTCTTATCAAACTGCGGCCAAGTATCTCTTCCACAGAGCAACTCCCCGGCCGTTCGTCAAGGATTTATTTTCCTAAGACAAAATTACATTCATAAACATTTCACATTTTCATACATCTTGCTTACATATATGATAAAGTGCATACAACACCATCTCATGTATAACATCATGCATATCATACATCATGACATTGCATACAACTTACGTTTTTGCCTTTTCAGGAAAAAGACAATCCCAAAAACAACTATCTCCAACTGTCACAATTCCAGACCCGATACCTGTGTCTAGCCAGGGCACATCTGAGAGTGATCAGTTTCCAGACTCGATTCATGTATCTAGCCAGGGCACGTCTGAAGAGTTCAAAGATTCGATTCCTGTACCCAGCCAGGGCACATCTATCAACTACAACATCTCCAGATTCGATTCCTGTATCTAGCCAGGGCACGTCTGAAGAATCCGAAGATTCGATTCCTGTATCCAGCCAGGGCATATCTGTTAACAACCATTTCCAGATTCGATTCCTGTATCTAGCCAGGGCACGTCTGAAGAATCCGAAGATTCGATTCCTGTATCCAGCCAGGGCATATCTGTTAACAACCATTTCCAGACTCGATTCCTGTATCTAGCCAGGGCACGTCTGAAGAGTTCGAAGATTCGATTCCTGTATCCAGCCAGGGCACATCTACTAACGACTATTTCCAGATTCGACTCCTGTATCTAGCCAGGGCATATCTGCATAAGGAGACTGAAGATCAAACACCTGTAACAAGCCAGGAAAACATCCGTCTTTCTCAAATACACAAGTTCTCGCTAAGGAATCTCTTTTGCGATCGACACTTCCAAATGGCATCTATAAGCCCGTTCCCGACAACGTTATGTCACATCTCCAGATGGCATCTATAAGCCCATCTCCCTATCCACCACCTTTCCAAATGGCATCTGCAAGCCCATTCCTAACATCACACTCTTGAGACTCCAGCATGCGAGTGCAAATTTCCGGGCACTCTAGTGTCCAATCTCCTTTTACCCTCGAGTCACGAAAGGCAAACTTGCCAATCTAACTCTTCAGGTCCAAGAAGATTGAACAGGGGCAACTGTTGTACCCCAAAATTTGCCCTCCCATTTCTCCAACATTTTCTCATCACAAGACCCTTGAAGATCAAGATCCAGTTAGGGTTTCCTCTACTTAAGACTTCTCCTTGCACTGTGGACTCAAATTAGGGTTTGTGTTTGCACAAAGATGTTTTGACCTAGAATGCCTAAGATGACTTTCATGCTTCATGTTGGACTCCTAAGTTTATCCTCACCAAGTTTCAAGTCTTGATTCCAAGTTTTGCCCAGTCAATTAGACAGATGACCTAGAAATCAGCTGTATTGGGGAAAAAGTCAACTGTGGCCAATTGACAGTCAAACCTCATGAAATTTGACCCACATCAACATTATGAACTCATATGGACCATTTGATCAAGTTTGGATCACAATTCCACAAGAAATTTGATCAGATCACCAAAAGGGCAAAATGGTCATTTTTAGGGTTTTGACTGCACAAAGGCATTTTTGACTGTTTGACCTAGCCAATGGCAAACCAAGCTCACATATGGACTCAAGGACCCCATGGAATTATCTTGACATGCTCAACAAGCTCAAAAGATCCCAAGTGCACAAGGTTGACAGTTGAATTTCCCAATCAATTGATCAATTTTGACTGTACACTGAAAAGTCAAACTTTGACTTTTTGGTCAAAATCAAGAGTCAAGATTCATTTTTCATCAAAACTTGCCAAATCATGAAACTTGTTCACCAAGAAATCACAAAATGCAAATTAGGGTTAGAAAATGGAATTTTTCATAACTTAGAATTTTTCTAAGTTATGAAAAACCCTAATTTTTTCCCAACTTTGCCCCATCTTTTCACCAAGATCCATTTGGATTCAAACAAAAGTCAAAACATGAAAGTTGTAGCTTGTTGCATAATCTACAACTTTGATTCACAAAGTTTTCTCATTTGAAGCTTGTATCTCAAGTTACAATTTTTTGAATAAGGGCACTAAACCATCTTTTAACTTAGTGAAATTTGACCTATTTTGACAAGGTTTTCTACCCCACTTCAAGGCCACTTTTCATACCCTTCCACTTGGAATTTTAATTTGCATTTCAACGATGGATTGTAGTACACATTCCAAGCTTTCCAAAATGTCCAAGAACTCATCAAACAACCTCATAACTTGAGAGATTCGAATTTCACAAGTTGGCAAAAATTCACTTTTGTTCTTCATCAAAACATGTTCATAATCTTGCAAATTTGAACTCAGCTTGCTTTATGCTTGATTACAGGTCCTTGAACCATTCCATACTCAATAATTTAATGCATATTCAATGTGTTAAAGTGTTGTTCTTTGAGTGCAAGCATTGTATGCAAGATTAATCCTAAACTAGATAAAGTGAACTTTCCATTTTTGAAAAGATTAACTTTATGTCCAATTGCAAATCAAGAAAGTACATGGAAAATCTGCTTGGCACAAGATTATGTGCATAACACACTGATCAAGAGAGGATTATGCAGCACATTAGGGGGTCCTCTACTGACCTAGAAAGCCAACTTGCTTTTGTTTGCTTCAAGTTCAAGAAAAGTCCATAACTTGTACCAACTTCAATCTCAGCATAGAAACACAAGAGAGAAGTTATCAAACACATTCCATAGAACATATCCAAGCTAACACACGACCTTGGCATCTCAAAAAACACCCTCCATCTCAGAATCATCCTCAAACTGCAAAAACAGAGTTGCCTCTGCAGTTTGAGTGCCAACTCCCATTTCCCTCGAGCATTCTTACCAAAATCAATCCATACACGTTCCCTAGCATATATGCAAGCTAACCATGACCTAAAACCTGACCTGTAATCCCTCTAACAGTTTCCACCATTTTCATTTTTTCCTTTTGCAGTTGAAGTTCCACAGCTCGATACAAGAAGTTTCAAGACAAAGTAAGCATTGAAAAAGCATCCCTGGACCTCAAGGAAGCTTTTCCAATCATTACCTTGCACTAGAAGTTCCTCATTCTCCAGATTGAAGTTCAACTGCACAGGTAAAACTTGGAACTCGTATCTCTCTTATCATGCATCTTTAGTCTTAAGTTTGTGAAGAAACAAGGTTCTACTCATAGCCCTGAACATGTACATATCTTTACATTTCATTTCTTTTGCATGAGTAGAGAGAATTTGGAGTTTGAAAATGGCAGAAAAACTAGGTTAGGATTTGGGGTAGGAGAAATTCTCCCTCATCTTAGGGAGTTAGGTCAAGTTCCATACATGGTTAGAACCGTCTCTTCATGCTGAACATTTGTTGTGTTATGAGTTTTTGCTAAAAAGCCAGGAATCAAGAGTTGGACATTGAAGAACAGAGGCGCGCGTTTTTTCAAATGTTTGTGCTGGAGGTTGAAGACAGTGGCATTGGGCTGGGCTTGTCTTGTGCTTTTCTTTTCACACCCCATAATTGCTATTACACCCCCCAAGCCCATTTGTCTTATTTTTAATTCTTTTTGACTTTTTTCTTTTTTTGTTTGACTTGTTTATTTTTTCTCAGCATATTAAAATTTTGAAAATATTTTTTCCATCCTTTTTTGAATTTATGGCATATTTATTTGATTTATTTCTTTGTTTATACATAAAATATATGCATATTTTTATTTAGAATAAATACAAAAATAGTGTAAATACATGTTTTTATTTTTATTTACCTTCTGAAAATATTTCACATAAAAATACCTTTTTTATTGATTTTATTAAAAAATTAATTATTATTATTATTTGTATATAATATTTAGAACTTAATATATATATATATATATATGTTTATTAATATATTTAGGTTAGAATATAAATACTTGAATTTTTCACTTTTATTAATATTTGATACAAAAATACTTTTTTTCATAATATACTTCATTTTATGTTTATTTTTGTACATAATAAATAAATACTTGTATTAAGTCAATTAATATCCATTTTCATTAAAATTAGGGTTTTTTGCCCTAAATTCAAAATACTCCAAAAATAATATCTTTAATATTTTTCACATAAATAACATTTTTTTCATACATATACAAAATGTTTTTGCATCTTGCATTTTTATTCCATCTTTATTTATTCAATTATTGTACATTATTTACATTGCAAATATTCAAATTGATGTAATAATTTAGATTTAAATTCTTGTCAATATCCCCATTTGAACATTTGTACCCCCCTTCCCATATTTGGTTTTGTAATAGCTTAGTAAATTTATTTTCGCACTTTATTGCTTTCTAATAATAACATGTTAGAATTAGGGTTTGCATGCGAAAAACGATAAAAATAGTTATGACCTAATCTCAAGATAAATGAGCATGAAAATGGACACACAAATCACACTTGCACCCCCCTAGGGTACTCCACTTTGTTGCCTTCAAATAAATGGGCCATATTGTATGTTGAACTTCTTTGGGCAAAACAAACAATTTGAATGATCATAGTCCCTCGATAAAACTTTTCAAAACAAACAAAAATAAATGATCAAGTCCCTTAAAGAAAATTGCCCAAAGACATTTAACACCGTTGCAATTATGGTCTAAACGATGACCCGCGCCTGTCCCTTTCACATCCTAACACAAGGTTGTCCACCAAATACAATGGTGGAACAAACTTGTTAAAAGGGTTAAAACATAGCAATAATCTTTTTTTGAGAAATTTAGGAGTAGATAACCTCTTAGTTACTTGAAACAAACTTGCAAACTAAAACACTTGCCTATTTTCTAAACCACACATCACTACACTTTCAAAACAACTTTCAAAAACAAATGAAAACCTTTTCAAAAGACATACATCTTTGCATACATCCCCACATGGATCATTACAAAGGTTGCCACCACATTGGCCTCTTTTCAAAAACATTTTCAAACCCACACACACAAGCACCATTTAAAACAATTGAAAACAAAAGGCAAGTGATCTAAGCGAGTAACTAAGAGCCCATGGATAACCATGGATAGAAAGGGTGCTAACACCTTCCCTTTCTATAATCTACTCCCCGAACCCAAGAAAACATCTCAAAAGGTTTTTGCTGTGCTTTTTAACCTTTCCTTAGGATAAAATAAAAAGTCGGTGGCGACTCTTGCTCAACCGAAACATTTGCGAAAACAAACGCAAAACCTCAAGTCAGTTCTCCCACCGTATCACAGAACTGGCGACTCTGCTGGGGATTTCTTTAAAAGTGGAGTAACCTTAGGGCTTAGATCACCTTTGTTTTCAATTGATTGCTTTGTTTGCTTTACATTCGTGGGCTTTGTATCGGAGATTCATAGATCCTAACCCGGATCTGGGAAATACCCTTTTTAGGTAGCATAATCTGTGAGGGACCTGTCCGGCGTAGACCGACATGGGTGAAGCAGTGGCTACGTTGGTGTGGCATCTTAGTCTGTACCTATATCCCTTGTGTTGCAACGGGGAGAATATAGGTCTTCTAAGGGGTCATTAAACACCAACCAACCTTAGAACCCTAAATTGACCAACTTGGCTATTAGGACAGTAGCAGTATGCTACACTCATTGAGGCTAAACTCTCGAGATGGTTCTGGCCGCGAGAAAAGATTGCGATGCTGGAGTTATGACCGATTGAGGGTAGCCAATGATTTGAGATCCTCTAGAACCCGGTTACTTTTGATAGGACAGGTTTTAACCAACAAAACCAAAAGAGGGTAATACCTGAAACTCATGCTGGCCTGAAACCTAAGGGTGTCTTGTGTGACTTGTGTGCCTTATTTGCCTATGTGAATACTTGTGGTGTGCTTCATCATAGCATCATGCCATCATACCATTGCATACATCCCGTATAAAGGGCTAACCCATTTCAAAGACAAAAAGGGTTTCATCTTTGCTCTGTTTTGTAGGACATCATGATGCCCGTGCGTAGGAATACTGTCCGACTCAACTTTGTTCAACCACCGGTGTTACTCAAAGATTTGGTTGGAAGGATTCCAAACACTTCTTCCTTCATCAACAGACATGGTTCTCTCCTTGGCTTGGCCACTGCAAAATGGGACCAACAACTGATAAGTGTTCTGACCCAGTTTTATGACCCTCTGTATCACTGTTTCACCTTTCAAGACTTCCAGCTAGTTCCTACCCTGGAAGAGTTCTCTTATTTGCTTGGGATCCCTGTCTTGGAACAAACTCCATTCACTGGTTTGGAAAAGACTCCTAGGCCTGAAGAGATTGCTTCAATTCTCCCCTTGACCAAAGAAGAGGTATTGTCCAACTGGGAAACTAGAAATGGGATCAAGGGCTTTTTGGTCAAATTTCTGGTTGGCAAGGCTAATGATTTCTGGAATGACTTGGACTTCAAGGCGTACGAGGATATTCTGGCTCTTTTGATCTATGGTCTGGTATTGTTTCCCAACCCTGACACCTTTATCAGTATCCATGTCATAAGAATCTTCATGTCTCGGAATCCGGTACCCACTCTTTTGGGTGATATTCTACAACAACTCTATGCTCGTACTGCTCGAAAACGGGGAACTCCGTGGTGTTGTGCTCCTTTGCTAGTAAGGTGGTTTATTTCGCACCTTCCTAAGTTCGTGCTGAAGAATGAAGAAGGAAAAGGTTGGGCTCGGAGGTTAATGTCTCTCACTGATAATGACATCACCTGGACTCTCAGAGGTTTGGATGAGGTAGTTGTTATTGACCGTTGCGGAGAATACCCTAATGTTCCTTTGATTGGTATCCAAGGAGGAATCTCTTACAATCCGTGTTTAGCTCTCCGACAGTTTGGAAGAGCCAGAGGAGATGGGCCTCATGAAATGCTGGTTCCTCACTTCCATTTTGGGTTTCAGGCAGACAGTGACAAACTACGCCAGGGATTCATTAGAGCCTGGGACAGGATCCACAAAGCCAACCCACATGAGTTGGGACCAAAGACTTCTCTACCATTAAAGCCCTATTGCAAATGGGTCCGCATCCGTGCTCAAAGGTTAGGTATGCCCTACGAAGCTGTTAGACCTCTCATTCTTGAGTCTCCTGATGAAGATGGAGTTCCTCCAACTGTCCTCCCTCCTCAGATACCTACTGATTTTGACACCATGAAGAGATCTTGGGCGCAACTAAAGGAAGAACGGGATTTCTATCGGGAGAAATTCAACGAGCAGGAACGGAAGATTCAGAGGCTGACTAAGCAATTGGAAGAAGAACGGGTCCTGAATAACTACATCAGCACTGAAAAGAGGAGGCCATGGGAGAATTGATGAGCTTTGGATGTTTCCTTTTATAGTTTTATTTCCTTTCCAGTATCTTTTTTCATTCCTGTAATGCCTAAGGGCAAATTGTTGAACAAATGGAAAATTTTAATCTAATGAAGTGTGTTTCCCTTTTTTGTCTACAAAGTTGAATCTTGTTTGTCTTTGAAAACATAAAACATGCGCATTCCATTGCACCATACGCATAGCAGGTACCCTATTTCACAGGTTGCTTAATCTCCTTCGCTGTTTATTTTGCACAGTCATCATGAATCCAGACTCCTCCAGTGAGCAAGCAATCAAGGCCCTTCAGGCCCAAAATGCACAGTTTCAAGAGATGGTCCTAAGCCTAGCCCAAGGTCAGCAAGAGTTGAAGACTCTACTCCTGAAGAAGAAGAAGAAAAAGAGGACTGCGTTGTTCAACACCGGACGCAGATTTGGGAACACACTCCATAATGAAGCTGATCCAACTACCTCTTCTGCTGAGAAAAACAGTCCCCAAGGGGGAGGAGCTCCTAGTCCCGCAGTCTCCGACAACGAGACGGACTATAACGACGAACAATACCCACCCGCTGCTGACAGATACAAGCAATTGGAGGAACGCTTAAGCGCTATGGAAATTCAGAACGTGCCAGGGCTGGATTTTGGAGATTTGGGGTTATCTTCTGGGGTAGTAATTCCACACAAGTTTAAGGCGCCTGCCTTCGCCAAGTATGATGGGGTCTCTTGCCCAAAGCTGCATCTGAGGTCGTACGTAAGGAAAATCCAACCTTACACGGCAGATAAGAACCTCTGGATTCACTTCTTCCAAGATAGCCTCTCGGGGTCACAGCTTGAATGGTTCTACCAATTGGATGGAACTAGCATCCGACACTGGGAAGATTTGGCAACCGCATTCTACAGACAATACCAATACAATTCTGATCTCGCTCCTACGCGTACCCAACTTCATGGTATGTCTCTAGGAACGGGTGAAGGGTTCAAAGAGTACGCTCAAAAATGGAGAGATTTGGCTGGCAGGGTGCAGCCTCCATTGACTGATCGAGAGCTGGTTGATATGTTTCTAGGAACGTTGTCTGGTCCGTTTTTCAATCATTTGGTTGGTAACTCCTCCGCTGGGTTTACAGATTTGATATTGACGGGAGAGAGAATTGAAGCTGGCATCAGGTCAGGCAAGATACAAAAGGCTGCCTCCACAAGTGCTGAGAAGAGGCCGTTTAAAAAAGAAGCAAGTGTCGTCTATGGTACTAGAAGACAAGTCAAGCCCGAAAGTCGCCAAGCCGTCAATGCTTTGGTCATCTCAAAACCTGTTGCTGCACCTCAGCAGTACAATCAACAAAGAAGCGAAAGGCCCAAGAGGCAGTATACCCGACTGAGTATGACCTTATCTCAAATATTACCCCAACTATTATCCACCAACCTGGTGACCCTCAAAGAAGCTCCTAAAGTTGTCAACACTGCGTCTCCTAAGTATAACCCAAATGCCCGGTGTGCTTATCATTCTGATAGTCCCGGGCACACTACTGATGATTGCTGGGCCTTGAGAAACAAAGTGCAAGATCTGATCGACGCAAAGGAAATTCAGTTCGAGGCGCCGGAGAGACCGAATGTTGTAACTGCTCCTATGCCCCAGCATAGAGTAAATGCCATTGAGGAAGAATTGTATGCTGTTTCGGTAAATGAAGTTGTCACCCCTCTGAAGACCGTTAAGAAGAACCTACTGCAGGCCGGTTTATTTCCGGGTTGCAGTGAAGGTTGCTTGTTCTGTGCTGTTTCCCTATCTGGTTGTCCCTTGCTAAAGTTAGGCGTCCAAAGCCTAATGGATAGCAAGGAGATTTTGTTTAAGAAGTCTGCT
This sequence comes from Vicia faba, assembly GCA_948472305.1. Classification (NCBI taxonomy): domain Eukaryota; kingdom Viridiplantae; phylum Streptophyta; class Magnoliopsida; order Fabales; family Fabaceae; genus Vicia; species Vicia faba. Next base: position 324,198,596 of record OX451740.1, read on the forward strand.
GTTCAGTTGGTTCCGGTAAAAGAAGTTTTTGTGGTTACCATCTTCAAAAATCCAATCAAGGCTCTCCCGAAGAAGCCTGTTCAAATCATGACTGTTGCACCTGTGGTTATTACTGTTCCGGGGCCTCTCCCCTACGTATCTGATAAAGCTATCCCCTGGCATTATGGGGCAGACGTATATGTAAATGGAATCAAACAAGAATTCGACGCTGGTGCCAGTATCTGCGATATCACTGGTCCAGCCAAGGTCACCCGCAGTGGCAGGCTCTTCTCGCCTGACATTGCACCGCCCGCTATTCGAAGACCCCTCCTTATAACACCTACAAGTTTACCTGTTCCTGCTGCTGATCAAGTTGTTTCCCCTGCCGCCGAGTCATCAAATGCTCGGGGCAAAGGGATTGAAGAAGAGCCTGCCCGGATGGAGGTACCAATACCTATAAATGCTGAGGCCTCCCAACAAGAAGTGGAGGAGATCCTGAAAATAATAAAGAAAAGTGATTTCAATGTTGTCGAGCAGTTGGGGCATACGCCCTCCAAGATCTCCATGCTCTCTTTATTGCTATGCTCCGAGGCTCATGCTAAGGCCTTGATCTCATTTCTCAAGACGGCCTATGTGCCACAGGAGACATCTGCGGTCCAGTTCACTGATTGCGTAGCAAATCTGACGGCAGACAATGGCTTGGCTTGACCACACATCACTACACTTTCAAAACAACTTTCAAAAACAAATGAAAACCTTTTCAAAAGACATACATCTTTGCATACATCCCCACATGGATCATTATAAAGGTTGCCACCACATTGGCCTCTTTTCAAAAACATTTTCAAACCCACACACACAAGCACCATTTAAAACAATTGAAAACAAAAGGCAAGTGATCTAAGCGAGTAACTAAGAGCCCATGGATAACCATGGATAGAAAGGGTGCTAACACCTTCCCTTTCTATAATCTACTCCCCGAACCCAAGAAAACATCTCAAAAGGTTTTTGCTGTGCTTTTTAACCTTTCCTTAGGATAAAATAAAAAGTTGGTGGCGACTCTTGCTCAACCGAAACATTTGCGAAAACAAACGCAAAACCTCAAGTCAGTTCTCCCACCGTATCACACCATCTTTCTTTGAAACTGGAACCATGTTTGCGACCCACTGCGGGTAAGAAGTAACTGCTAGAAAACCGGCATCAAACTGTTTTATAACCTCAGCCTTGGTTTTCTCAGACATTTCTGGGTGCTTTCGGCGAACCTTCTGCTTCACTGGAGGACAGTCTTCTTTAGTTGGCAAGCGATGAACCACAATATCGGTATCCAACTCAGGAATATCTTCATAAGACCAAGCGAAGATCTCAACATAGTCACGTAGCATCTGTATCAACTGTTGCTTGACGCTAGACTCCAGATTCGCACCAATCTTGACCCCTTTCTTGTCTTTCTCTATACCCAGATTAACTGATTCCACTGGCTCTTCATGGGGTTGTATGACCCTCTCTTCCTGTAGTAACAATCTAGCAATTTCACCAGGAACTTCGCAATCATCCTCACCTTCGTCCTCGGCTTGGTTGATCAGACTTTCGAAGTTATAACTGGAAGTAGCAGAGTCGTTATCAGTGGGATCCAGAGTGGAAGTGGACCTGTATTATGATATGTGAGTGTGTGTAAGACTATAGCTGTTTTAATAAAGTGCAAGATAGAAAAACAAGGAGCGCAAAATTTGTAATGCAAGAGAACGTCCAATGCTTTATTGATGATATATGGAAATGACAAATATTAAGCCCTCACAAACAAAGCCACTGTGTCTCGGGTAAGACACTGGGTCGTAAAGTTTCAAATTGTCTGTTACAAATCTCAAAACAAAAGTCTTATTACTGTGTAATAAAAGAAATGGGCACGAAGTCCTTTGCCGTCCAATTGTTCAAGCCACCGTCGGTAGTTGGGTAAATCCCGCTATTAAACTCAGACTCTTCATCATCATCTTCAATCACATTCACTTCCGGATTATTGATACGCAGGGGAGGTCTTCCAATCCGTGCACGCCGAACCGCCCTTTGAGCTTCTATAGTAAAACCCAAACCAAACTTGTCAGTCTTGTGGGGAAAGTCAGGGAGTTATCCCCAATTCGCACACCCACCTTTTTCAATAACAGCCCTGGTATCCTTGAGGGAATCCATCTTCATTGGAGGGTCCTCAGCAACAGTTTCAGTCGACGCCAGAGTCTGGGGGACTTCTTCAAAATTCTGACACGGGGTTTCAATGAACTCCCCATCCATCTCCACATACCGAAAAGAGTTAAGGTGGCTCACCATGTACTCCTCTTCTCCTCGTACTGTAACAATTTTCCCCTTCACTAGATATTTTAACATCTGATGGAGTGTGGAAGTCACTGCCCCAGCTTTATGAATCCACGGGCGACCCAACAAACAAGAATAAGATGGTCGAATGTCCATCACATAGAATGTAGACGCGAACGTCTGGGAACCAACCTTAACAGGAACATCCACCTCTCCATGTACCATCCTTTTGGACCCGCCAAAGGCCCTAACCACAATATTACTTGGCTTCAGAACCAACCCTTCACAGTCCAACCGGTCTAACGCTTTCTTGGGTAAAACATTTAACGAGGACCCAGTATCCACCAGAACATGGGCCAGAGTAGTGCCCCTGCACTCGATTGAAACATGTAGAGCGTCATTGTGATTCTTTCCTTTGGCAGTCAGATCTGCGTCGGAGAAAGCCAACCCGTTGTCAGCTGTCAAACTGGCCACACAGTCTTTGAATTGATCGGCAGATGTCTCCTGCGGCACATGCGCAGTTTTCAGGAAAGCAATTAAAGCCTTAGCATGGGCTTCTGAGCACAACAATAAAGATAACATGGAGATCTTCGACGGGGTTTTCCCCAGCTGTTCGACTATGTTGTAGTCGCTTTTCTTGATGATCTTCAAAATTTCATCTATCTCCTGCCTAGAGGTTTCAACAATAATCTTCTTCGATGCCTCCGTCCGGGAAGGCTCACCGGTGATCTCTTTGTCCCGAGCGTCAGATGACTCAGCGACAGGGGTAATGATTGGAACATGAACAGGGACAATAGCAGATGTACTGGCATGTGAAATAGCAACAGGCTTCTGAACAGTTGGTGGGGAGATCTCAGGGGAGAAAAGTATTCCGCTTCGGGTGACCTTGCTAGACCCGACGATATTGCCGACATCAGTACCAGCCTCTTCAACCTTTAAGTCTTGTATGATCCCGTGATAATACACATCGGCCCCATAGTGCCACGGGACAGTCTTATCTGAAGTATACGGGATAGGACCAGGGATAGTAATGATCAATGGAGTAACTCTCGGAACGGGTGTAATCCTAACAGGCTTTCTCGAGGAAGCCTTGGAAGGATTGGCGGAAATGATGATTATGGAAACATCTTCAACAGGAATTAATGGGACCAAAGTTTTCTCGAACATGATCTCTTTGTTATCCATCAGGCATTGAACACCTGACTTCAATAGATGGCAACCGGTAGGTAGGATGGAACACAGATAGCAACCTTCGCCATATCCCGGAAATAAACCTGTCGATAATAAGTTCTTCTTTACTGTCATCAACGCAGTAGAAACGTCTTCCACAGCGGTTACAAATGAATCATCATCCATATCATTTACTCAATGCTTGGGCATAGGAGCAGTCATAACATTGGGCTTTTCCGGCGCGTCAAATTCAATCTCTTTAGCTTCAATCAAATCTTGCACCTTATTCCTCAAGGCCCAACAGTTATTCGTATCATGCCCTGGGCTATCGGAGTGAAAAGCACAGCGGGCGTTCGGATTATACAGCGGAGATGTGGTGCTAGGATTCTTCGGGGCTTCCTTCAGAGTCACCAAGTTGGTTTTCAACAGTTGCGGCAGAATTTTAGATAGAGTCATACTGAGTCGAGTATACTGCCTTTGTGGTCTCTCTACTCTTTGCTGATTGTTGTATTGTGGGGCAACAGTTGGTCTTGATATTACGACCGCATTAACTGCTTGGCGGCGTTCAAGTCGGTTTTGGTTCCTCGAGCTGTAAACTGCACTAGCTTCTTTTCTAAAAGGCTTCTTCTCTGTACTTGAAGAAGCACCTTTCTGTATCTTGCCACTTTTAATACCTACTTCAACTCTTTCCCCAGTCAAAATTAATTCAGTGAACCCAGACGATGAACTTCCGATCAAATGGTTGAAATATGGACCAGACAAAGTCCCAAGAAACATATCCACCAACTCCCTATCAGACAGAGGGGGTTGTACTCTTCCAGCAAGATCTCTCCACTTCTGAGCGTAGTCCTTAAAGCTTTTTCCAGTACCCATAGACATACCCTAAAGTTGGGTACGCGTGGGAGCAAGGTCGGCATTACACTGGTATTTCTTGTAAAAAGCAGCAGCGAGGTCCTCCCAGTTGTGGACGTTAGCTCCTTCTAGTTGATAAAACCATTCAAGCTGAGTCCCTGACAGACTATCTTGAAAAAAATGAACCCATAGGTTCCTATCAGCAGTATAGGGTTGAATCTTTCTGACATACGAGCGGAGGTGTAGCTTCGGACAGGATACCCCATCGTACTTAGCAAAGACAGGAGCTTTAAACTTGTGGGGGATCACCACCCCATATGCCAAACCCAAATCTTCGAAGCCCAACCCAGGTATCTTCTGGATCTCCATTGCACTCAACCGGTCTTCGAGTTGCTTATACCTATCCTCGGCAGGAGGATACTGGTCTCCATCAAAATCAGTGTCGTCATCGGAGACCACGGGACTAGGAGCCTTCCTTTCCTCTTGATTCTCTCCCCCTCTAGATGAATGGGACAGATCAACTTCTTCTCGCAACCTGTTCCCGAATCTATGACCCATATTCAGCAGGACCACCTTCTTCTTCTTCTTCTTGTCCTTCAAGATAAGAGTCTTCAAATCTTGTTGACTCTTGGCCAAGTTCAAGAACATCTCCTGGAACTGAGCATTCTGAGCTTGCAGAGCCTTGATGGCTTGATCAGTAGGTGTTTTAGAAGACATGTTGTGCTGAAATAAACAGCGAAGAAGATAAGAAACCTGTAATGGTACCTGTAATGAGGTGCATGGGAATGGAATGCGTATGAAATGATTTCAAAGACTTAGGGAGATTCAAATTTGTAAACCAAAATAAAACACACTTTATTAGATTAAAACTTTTAACAATGTTTAATAAATGCCTTTAAGGCGTTACAAAAGAAATACTGAAAAGTAAATCTAAACTAGAAACAATAAAAAACATCAGAAATCCCATGGTCGTTTTCTCTTCGTGCTGACATAATCGTTGATTGTCCTTTCATTCTCAAGCTGCCTTGTAAGCTTCAGGATCTTCCTTCCCTGCTCATAATACTTCTCTCTGTAGGTATCCCTTTCTTCCCTTAGTTGGATCCAAGATCTCTTTAATGCCCCAATATCAGTAGGCATGTATGGATGGAGGACCGTATAAGGAACACCTTCTTCATCAGTATGCTCTATGATCACCGGCAAGACGGATTCATATGGCATCCCCAGCTTTTGAGCACGGGCTTGAACCCACTAGAGATATGGTTGCATCGGGAGAGAAGTCTTCATTCCTAGCTCGTGTGGATCAGACCTGTTCACCCTGTCCCAAACTCGTATAAACCTGCGGCGATGTCCCTTAACATCCCTCTTGAAGTCAAAGACAATGCCTGTAAGTAGCAGCTTATGAGGACCGTCTCTCCGAGCGCGTCCAAACTGTCGTAGAGCCAAACAAGGATTATAGGTTATACCCCCTCGAATTCCAAGCAACGGAACATTAGGGTATTCCCACAGTGATCAATGACAACTACTTTTTCCATATCTTTATAACTCCAAAGGATGTCCGTATGAGCAAGGGACATGATTCTGTAAGCCCAACCTACACCTTCCTCATTCTTCAAGACAGACTTGGGGAGGTGTGAAATAAACCACCTCGCCAGCAGCGGTGTACAACACAAAAGAGTCCCCCTTCTTCTCACAGTACGGGTATAGAGGGCATGTAGAATATCACCTAGAAGAGTAGTCACTGGGTTACGAGACATGAAAATATTGACCGCGTTCACGTCTATGAAGGCATCTGGATTTGGGAAAAGAATCAAGCCATAGATGAGGAGAGCCAGGATGTCTTCAAATGCTTGAAAGTCCAAACTATCCCAGAACAGTTGAGCTTGATCAATCAAAAACTTAGCCAAGAAACCTTTAACCCCACTCTGAGTCTCCCAGTTAGATACTACATCAACCATTTTTAGATGTAGGGCTGAAGCAATATCCTCTGGCCTAGGAGCTATCTCCAAACCTGTAAAGGGTGTCTGCTCGAGGATAGATATACCCAATAAATCAGAAAACTCCTCCAAAGTAGGGATTAACTGATAGTCCGGGAAGGTGAAACAGTGATGCAATGGGTCAAAGAACTGGAACAACACGCTCATCATTTGCTCATCCAACTTGGAAGTGACCAAGATAAGGAGGTGACCATGTCTTCTAACAAAGGAAGAAGTATCAGGAACCTTTAAGGCTAACTCTCTGAGCTGAGCAGGGATTTGCACGAAGCTGATTCGAATGGTATTTCTACGCATAGAAGCCATGATCTGCAAAATAGAACAAAGATAAATCTCCTCGGTCTTTGAAATGGTTAGTCTAATGAAATATGCATGCGATGTCATGATGCATGATGTCATGATAAAACACACAACAGGTATCACAGATATAAAACATGGTAAAGGCAAGCAAGTCACACAAGAGCCCTTAAATTTCAGGCTGGCATGGAGTTTAGGTATTACCCTCTTTTAGTTTAGTTGGTTCAACCTGTCCTAATAATAGTAACCGGGTTCTAGAGGTTCTCAATATCACTGACCATCCTCCATCAGTCATAATTCCAGTCACGCAATCTTTTCTTGCAGCCAGAACCATCTCAAGAGTATGGTCTCAATGAGTGTAGCATACTGCTACTTTCTATGGCCAAGTTGGTCAATTATAGGTTCTAAGGTCAGTTGATGCTTAATGACCCATTAGCAGCCCCATACTCTCCTTGTTGCTCCACAAGGGATATCGGTACCAACTAATGTGTCACACCAATGTAGTTACTGCTTCAACCGTATCGGTCTACGCTGTACAGTTCCCTCACAGTCTATTGCTACTTACCTAAAAGGTGTTCCCCAGATCCGGGTTAGGATCTATAGTAACTCCGATACAAAGCCCACAAAGATAAAAGCAAACAAATCAAACAATTTAAAACAATATGATGAACTAATCCTAAGGTACACCCCACTTATTTCTCCCCAGCAGAGTCGCCAGTTCTGTGTTATGGTGGCCAGAACCGGGACGTGGATTCCCTTTTTTAGGAATTTGCTGGTTTGCGTTTTGCGTTTGTGTTCGCAAAATGTCGCGGTAAGCAAGAGTCGCCACCGTCTTTTATTTTATCCAACAAGGAAAGGAAAAAAGCACAGAAAAATTCCTTTTTCGAGATATTTCTGAGTACGGGGGGTAGATTATAGAAAGGGAAGGTATTAGCACCCTTTCTATCAGTAGTTATCTACAAGCTCTTAGGTACTTGCTCATCATTTTCAAAATTGTTTTATTTGTGTTTGTGTGATTTGAAAAGCTTTTGTTTTGACTTCGATTTAACTCTTGCTTCTGTCTTCAAGAGTGTAATGAAGTGTTTTTGAAAACTTTTTTTGTAAAGGAGTGTAAGTGTGAAAAAATTTTGTTTTGATTGAGCAAGTACTTAAGAACTAATCTACCTACTCGAAAAAAGAATTATTTTATGTTCGTTTCCTCTAGACAGTGCTATCCCACTATTAGTGAGTAGGTAGCATCTTCGTTGGAGTTTTGAGGGTCAATTCGAAAGGGACGTACGGTCACTAAAGCAATGTTAGGACGTCTTAGTAATAACCCTAATGTCTTAGATCAGTTATTCGAGGCAACAATTCTGAGGCAACCATTCTGAGGCAACTTTTCCGAATCAGGACTTTGATCTTTGAGACAAAAGAACGACCACTGAAATACCCTATACTCGATGACCGTTTACTGAAGGCAACCAAGTGGGAGTGTACCCTAGGAGTGCGCATGTGCGAGTGATTCAATTTCAGATTATTTATCTTTTCACATTTTAAGGTTATCTAACTGTTTTAAAGTTTATCATACATTCTTGTCATGCAAACCCTAATTATTCATACAACTAACAGTTTGATATTTTGCGGAATTTAAAATGCGGAAATTAAACTACGCTATTACAAGGCTTCAGGTATTTACATAGCCAAAAACAAACCCTTTGAAAATAAAGCGATAAAATTAAAGACCTAATTAACTATTACAACTAAATTGAAAGACAAGTAAAAAGTAAAAATAAAGAAGAGAAAAGACTTCTTCGATCCATGCCATGGACTCGTTCGATTCACCCTTCTTTGGCCTTCTTTCGATTGAGCTAGGAAATGGGTGTGAGTAGCCTTCGATTGGGCTTGAGATTTGGCGGGGCAAGCTTCGATTTGCACCCTTTCCGGCCTCCTTCAATTGGGTTTGGGAAGGATATGGGTAAACTTCGATTGCAGGGAAAAGGGGGGCTTCGATTCAGAGGAAGAAGGCTGCCTTTCGATTCTATGAAGGGTGTTGCTGGAAAGGCCTGAAGTATCACTTGTGGAGGCACTGCATCTGCACAAATATGTTATAAAAATAAAACTCATGACCTGGGTATCGAAACCCAGGTCCTTCGATCCTGCGTGCGCTGGGTCTTTTCAGGCTATATCTGTAGCAAGTGTTAGCAACAAAAAACATGACCTGGGTGCCAAACCCAAGCCCTTTGATTCTGTCTAGAATGACAAATCGAATGAAACAACAAATATAGATGTGTTATATAAATACAAAGTTTGACATTTTACCCTCTCTTACCAGTAGTTGGAACCTTTGATTTGGCACTTTCTGGATGTGGGTACCTTTGATCTGGGATTTCTGGGCGTGGATACTTTTGTTGAAGGGTTGCTTTGGCTTGGATTACTTATGAAAATGTTGACAACCTTTGGTGGGTTTGTGGGTAGCGTATCTCAAAATGTCCTTGTCCCTTTGTAATGTGTCATTGGCCTCGTATTTATAGGAGTGTGAGGGTGCATGAAAATGGAAAGGGACAACCATTTAACCAGGCCTTTAAAGCCATGAGACAAGAATCAGACATATTAAAAGATTTCCTTTTTGAAATATTCATGTCTCTTTGGAATCTTGAATGAACCTGGACACCTTTGATTTTTGAATGCCTTCAGGCCTTGCTCTTCGATTGGTATTGAGTTTCCTCCTTCGAATGGACTTATTATGTACCCTTCGAATGGGCCTTCTGAATGCTTCTTCAAATGGACCTTTTGAATACTTCATCGAATGGACCTTTACATGTTCTTCGAATGAGTCATTTACATGTTCTTCGAATGAGCCTCTTGCCTGGTGTGCTGTCAAGTTGAGGGGCCTTTTTCCTTTGTGAATCAAAACAAACTTGTAGGAGATTCTTGCCTCATGAGTCGAAGGTAAGCCTGAAGTAGTTAATGTGTAGTCGAAGCATTGTGAAATTTACTTGATCGAAGGGGGTCCAGCGCTCAATCAAAGAGTTGCGGACCAAAGCTTGATCGAAGGGTTCCAAACACCTAATCGAAGCTTACTAATCAAAGCCCGGTCGAAGAGTGCCAAATGCCCAATCGAAGACTGGTGAGTCAAGCCTGTATCGAAGGATTTTGGATACCCAATCAAAGACTTTTCCCAGATGCCAATCGAAAGACACTTTGTTCATCTTCAAAAAACTGTATTTTCGTTAGGCAAGTGTTTGTGACCAACCATGTAAGGGAAGACCTTTGAAAACATGAGAGGGCAAATTTTTGGGTACAACACCCTTCACAATCTAGCTTGTCAAGAGCGCCTTTTGGCAGAACATTCAGAGAAGATCTAATATCAATTAACACATGAGCCAACATAGTGCCCCTGCATTCAATGGAGACATATAGGGCCCTATTATGATTTCTCCCCTCCAGAGTCAGGTCAGCATCAGAAAATTCCAAACCATTATCAGTTGTTAAACTCGCCACTTAACTTCCAAATTGATCAGCCAAAATTTCTTGCGGCAAATGAGCAGTCTTCAAAATTTTAACTAAAGCATGTGCATGGGCTTCAGAACATAGCAGTAATGATAACACGGATATTTTGAACAGGGTTTTCCCCAGTTGTTCAATAATTTTATAGTCTCTTCTGAGAATGATATTAAAAACCTCTTCCAAATCATGTCCAAAGGTATCCTTGATCGTAGCTTCTTTTGGTGCCTCCGCCCGCGCAGGCTCTATCATTGGCTCTTTACCCCGAGCCTCGGCAGTTGTCTTGGTAGCTGTGACTTGAACAGACTGAGATATTTCTGGGGATAAAATCCTTCCACTTCTAGTAATTTTGCTAGTCCCCGCAATATTTACAATGCTGGGATCAGCCTCTTCATCATCTTCGTCGGACAACTCTTGTTTAACACTGTGGTAATAGACGTCATACCCATAATTACATGGAATAACCTTTTCTGAGGAATACAAGATGGCCCCAGGTGTTGTAATGATTAAAGGAGAAGCTTTTGGATTGGCAGCAATCCTTACAGGTGTAGCAACTAGTTTTTAAATCAGAGCCGCCACTATTAGTTTTTATCCTAGGGAAGGGAATCTAACAGAAAACCCTAATTCGCAGACAGAGATTCTAGGTTTCAGACTCAATTAGATGAAAGGAAGGTGTTAGGAACCTTTCTTCTACCTTGTTCACAAGGATATTAGGTTCTAGGTTTAGGTTTGGGGTAAACAGGATTTTAAGTTTTAATTAGAAAGACTCGCCACGATTTTTGATCGTATGCCTACGTATTCTCTTAAGAGGAATCAGAGTCCCAATTCGTAGTTCGTATGGGTTTGTGTCTTTTAGGGGTTTGCAAACATATTTTGAATCACGTCGCACTCGTTCGGGAGTAGTGATTGCGGAGATTTTGACTGAGAACACAATAAGTCAAAAATAGTTTGAAACCCATTTGAGAAAAAGACTTTTGATTAGCTTAATTTGTTCGCAAAAATAGTTTGAGATTTGTTTGTGTTTCTTAATAATATTAATTGTGAAAATATCTTAGTTAATGCATGATTGAAAAAGATTTAATGCAAAATAGTATAGAAACTAATGTATGCAATTTTTTACATAAAAATAATTTATTTTATCATATAGTAATACTTATATATAATAAATGATAATTAATATTTAAAATATGGTAATAAAAATTAATAATAATAATTATTATAATTATTGATAAAAATGAATAAATAATTAATATAACAAAAATAAAATATAATATAAAAAAATATAAAAGAAATAAAAATAATAATTATTTAAGCAAAACCTGGGGGTGCATTTCTTAGTTAACTAGTAAATAAGGGGGGGGGGGGGTGCTGGAGGTAAGCAGGCTAAGCCCATTATCCATTCTGGACAAGGGGGGTGGGGGTGCGCTTGTTTTAGAATTTTAGTAATCTGGGAATCAAGGCGTGAATAGTAGTAGCCCAAGGCCATTACAAATTTCCAAAGGGGGGCATGTTGGTTGTGTGTGGCGAGTTGCATGGATCCTCTGGTGCGGCTTGGCCTTATGGCCGCCTGATTGAAACCTGATGGTTGTCATTGAGGGTGCATGGTTATTAATGTATGCATGCAGACACAGGATACGAACGGACATTATGATTTATTTTATTCATTTTTACAAATCACTTAGTTTTTTTCAGTGGTCCTCTTTCTTTTTCCACGCATCTCGCTTCCTTCTTCTAACCCTAGGAAAAAAACCAGCGGCGCTTAACCCTCTTCGTTGCAACTCCTTCTAACAATCAGACATACGACCAAAATTAAGGAACCAAGTTTGGTTTTTTACACCTCTTGATTCCAGTTTCTGGATTTTCTGACCTTCTTCTACCTATGTTTGACAGGTGACAGTGGAACGATAGGTTGAAGATGGTGGTCAACGGTGACGCTTAGCGGTGGCTCACGGTGGTCCAAGGGCTATCAAAGACGAGGATAAGCACTTGGGGATAACTGGGCTAGCGATTAGGGTTTTCCAATCTGAAAACTCTAATCGCTGACTTCAAGGTTTTCTTCTTTAACTTCTCTGTCTCTGGATCTTTTCCCTGTTTCATATCCAAGATCCGCCTTTTCTTGTTCTGTGAAAATCCCCGCCTCTGTTTTCTGTTCAACCCCTTTCTGTTAGCCCCCACTCCCCTGTTTCTGTAAAAAAAACCTCCTTTATATAGTTTAGTTCTTTTAGGGTTTTTAGATTTCAGTTAGAAATTGTTTCGATTTAGGGATTAAGGATTGTAATTGATTGAATATTAATTGTAATTGGATTCGTTAAGATCTGATTTGAATATAGTTCGTATCATTTTCCATATTTGAGTTGTAATTGCACTATAATACATTGGATTCGGTTTTGATTAGAAGATACTTGATTGAGATTTGTTATTGCTGTCATTTCCAGTTTTGGATTTAAGATTGATTTTGTCATATAATTCCTGGATTTGGTTGTTGATAAAAACTTTCTAGATTCAATCTGAACAGTTATTGTTTATGTATTAATTTTGGCTAAATCTGAACAGTTATTATTATTGAGAAAAACATGCCCATAATCCTTGGTGAATTGATACAGTAATGATTTCTTTATGATTTTTGGTCCAAATCCTTTTCCTTGTTTACAGCAACAACAAAAACAATTAGGCCCTGCATTCTTAGCCCAACAATTTCAGGCACATGTTCTTTTTGGTTCAACCCACTCATTATTATTTTTTGTATTACAGCAAGCATTTTTCTTTAACCTGGGCCCAATTGGCCTTTAGCCCAGCACTCTCTTTTTTGACTAAACAAAACTTTTAACAACACTATTGTAAAAAGCAAAAAACGCTTCACTCTTATTTCTTGAAACAAGTACTATTTATTTATTTACTTAAAACAACAAACCGTTTTTTTAATAATAGTATTTATTTTCTATTGAAACAAAACAGTAATCTCAGCACGCATCTTTCCTTTCTCCGCTAATCATTAGACGGGCCATCCTAATGGGCCTTATACACATCCTTATTTGGACAACCAAATAGAAATGGTCCACCTAAGTAAATTGTCACCATCCTTTTCACTAACCACGAAATAACATCTAAATGCCCTTAATAAAATAAATTATTAAGTAATAGCTGTTTAAGTAGACTTAATTTAATTTCAACTTTTATAATAACAACTATTTAATAGTTATTATTCTGAAATAATTTGCTATCCTCAAATCGCATGGTCCATTGGCCAACATGCCACGCGAATGAGTTTAATTTAAAAAGCCCCCTATTAAAATACATCCCCTAGTCTTGGATAAAGATGGGTCGTCAGATATTGTTGTACCATCCTTAATTGAGTGTTTCTTTATTATTTAAAACTTGAAAAATCGAATCATCGAGGTAGGACAAATTTGGGGTACGATAGTTGCCCCTATTCAATTATCTTCCAATCGAATAGCGTGAGAAATGTGAGTCTTGTGCATTCTGATTAGGAGTTTATTGAATACTTGAAGTATCCCAAAATTTGTCCGATAAACATAAGGTTATACTGATGTAGCATAGCCTTATAAGTCTCAAGGAAGTAGACAAAGTTGATGATATATCGCTTACTTGAGTTTGATAATGAGGCAGATAGCACAATTCTATATGTCTTGGCTTATTCACCCATTTGGAGGGTGAATATAGAAATTGATGATGCACGGCTGCTTGAAGGATGAGGCCATGGGTTACGTTTATGAATCACTGCATGACGTCTGAGGCGATGTTTTGAGCATGAATACATTGCGGCTCAGAGGCTATGTATTTGAGTCTGAAGAACGCATTGCGGCTTAGAGGCAATGTGTTGGTTTGGATGATACATTGCGGCTTAGAGGAAATGTGTTTGAGCTTGAAGAATGCATTGCAGCTTAGAGGTAATGTGTTTCAGTTGGAATAACGCATTGCGGCTTAGAGGCAATATTTTTTAGTTTGAAGAATGCATTATGTCTTAGAGGCAATGTGTTTGAGTTTGAAGAACCCATTGCGGCTTAGAGGCAATGTGTTAATTTGGATAATAAATTGCAGCTTAGAGGCAATGTGATGAGTTTTGCAGATACATTGCGGCTTAGAGGCAATGTGTTGAGTCTGCGGATACATTGCGGCTTAGAGGAAATGTGTTGAGTTTTGTTTTCTTTTGAGCATCACAGTATGAAGTCTGAGGCGATGATCGGTGTTCATGGAATAACAAAATGTATTGTTGCATGAAGTCTGATGCAATAGGTAAAAGTTTTGTTTTTCATCGTAGCATGAAGTCTGAGACGATGATCGGTGTTTATGGAATGAAAGAAACGCATCACTGCATGAAGTCTGATGCAATGGGTTACCGTTTTGGCAAATCGTTGCATGAAATCTGAGACGATAAGCTAGATTTGGTTTTCGGACATTGCTGCATGAAGTCTGAGGCGATAAGTTAAGTTTGGTTTTCGAACATCGTTGCATGAAGTCTGATGCTATAGGCTTGTGTTACAGAGTAATGAGATATACATTGTTGCATGAAGTCTGAGGCAATGAGCTTGGTTCGTGAATCGCTGCGTGAAGTCTGATGTAATATGCTGGATTTTATGGAATAAAGAAATACATCGCTGGATGACGTATGAGGAGATGATCTACATCGCAAAGTAAAGAGACATACATTGCTGCATGAAGTCTGAGGCAATGAGTTTGGTTCATGAATCACTGTGTGACGTCTGATGTGATAAGCTGAATTTGGTTTTCGAACATCGTTGCATGAAGTCTGAGACGATGGTCTGGATTTTGGAACACATTGCTGCATGAAGTCTGAGGCAATGGGTTAGGTTTGCAAATCGCTGCGTAAAGTCTGATGTGATAAGATAAATTTGTTGTTTCGAAAATCGCTGCATGAAGTCTGAGACGATGGTCTGGAGTTTGGAACACATTGTTGCATGAAGTCTGAGGCAATGGGTTAAGCTCACAAATCACTGCATGAAGTCTGATATGATAAGCTAAACTTATTGCTTTGAACATCCCTGCATGAAGTCTGAGACGATGATCTGGAATTTGGCATAAAGAAACACATTGCTGCATGAAGTCTAAGGCAACGGATTAGGTTCGTAAACCGTTGCGTGAAGTCTTAGACGATAAGCTAGGTTTCTTTTTCGAGCATCGCTGCATGAAGTCTGAGGTGATGATCTAGGTTTTGCAAAAACATTGCGGCTTAGAGACAATGTGTTGAGTTTGGAAAATACATTGCGGCTTAGAGGTAATGTGTTGAGTTTGAATAATACATTGCAGCTTAGAGGCAATGTGTTGGGTTTTGAGGATACATTGTGGTTCAGAGGAAATGTAATGGGTTTTAAGAATATGTTGTGGCTTAGAGGAAACGTAGTGAGATTTGCGAATGCATTGCGTCTTAGAGGCAATGCAATGGGTCTTGAGAATACACTGCAGCTTAAAGGCAATGCAATGGGTTTTGAGAATGCGTTGCGGCTTAGAGGCAACGTACGGAGTGTTGAGAATTCATTGCGGTTTAGAGGCAATATGTTGAGTTTGAGGATACATTGCGGCTTAGAGGCAATTTGTTGAGTTTGAAAATACATTGCGGCTTAGAGGCAATGTTCTGAATTGTGCATATACATTGCGGCTTAGAGGCAATGTAATGGGTTTTATGGATACATTGCGGCTTAGAGGCAATGTAATGAGTTTTGCGGATACTTGCGGCTTAGAGGCAATGTACTGGGTTTGTAAGAAACTCATCACTGCGGGAAGACATAGGTGATGGGCTGAATGTGTCACGGCATGAAGACTGAGGTGAAGGGTTGAATCGTAGGAGGAGTATTGCGTTGGTCGACCCTTAGATAGTTGAATCGAGGGTGAGATTATTTGTCTGTTGGCTATGTAATATATGTGTATGCATGCATATTGAATGTTGTATGTATGCAAAATGTATGATGTTTGACATTGATATGGAACCCTGAATATGTATATAAAAAATGTATGGTGTATGTACGTTGTGATGCGGTGGGAGAACTAACTTGAGGTTTTGCGTTTGTGTTCGCAAATGTTTCGGTTTAGCAAGAGTCGCCACCGACTTTTTATTTTATCCAAAGGAAAGATCAAAAAGCACAGGAAAGACCTTTGAGATGTTTTCTTGGGTTCGGGGGGTAGATTATGAAAAGGGAAGGTGCAAGCACCCTTTTCATCCATGGTTATCCATGAGCTCTTAGTTACTTGTTTAGATCACTTGCTTTGCTTTTCCAATTGTTTGAAATGGTGCTTTGTGTGTGGTTTTGAAAATGTTTTGAAAAGAGGTCATCGTTGTGGCAACCTTTGTAATGATTCTTTGTTTGAATGTATATAAAGGTGTATTGTCTTTTGAAAAGATGTTTCAATGTTTTGAAAGTTTCTTTTGGGAAATGTTGAAATTGTGTTGTGAGGTGTGTTTGAAAATAGCAAGGATGTTTTTTGCAAGTTTTGATCAAGTGACTAAGAGTTGTCTACCCTATCTACTCAAAGATATTTCCTACAGATTTTCAACCCTTTTGACAGTGTTGTTTTACCATTGCATTTGGTAAACAACCTTGTACTTGGATGTTAAACGGGACAGGCGCGGGTCATCGTATGGACCATGATAGCAATTGTGCTAAGTATCTTTAGCAAATTTTTGAGGGGCTAGATCATTTTGTATAGGCAACCAAGATAGCGTCATCGAGGGACTATGATCTTTTTTGTTTTGTTTTTGTTTTGCCAAGATACTCAACATGCATAACATGGCCATTTTAAAGGCAATAAGTGGATGAAACCCTAGGGGGTGCATGTGTGCATTGTGTCATCATTTTCATGCATTTAGGTCTTGTATTAGGTCAAGCTATTTGTTGATTTTGGATTTTTTGCATACAAACCCTAATCTCTAACATGGCATATTTGAAAGCATAAAATGCGTAAAATAAACCTAAGCTATTACAACATTGATATGGGGAGAGGGATACATTTTTGAATGGGGGAGTATTTGCAAGAAAATAAAACCCTAATATTTACTATTACATCCAAATTGAATAAATGGTACAAATAAATAAATTGGCAATAATTAAATAAGCAATTTAAACATAAATGTGCAAAATATGTGAAAAATGTTTTTGTTTATTTTTATGTGTATAAAAATAAAATATTTAGTGTATTAAAAAAAAGGAAATAAAAGATTATTAATTTGTCAAGGGTAAAAAACCCTAATTTTCTATATATTAATTATATTGTTTATATACAATAAAAATAAAAATAATGAAATATGTACAAATGGTCAAAAATGAAAATATATTAGAAAAATATTATTTAAGTATGTAAATAATAATAATAAAAATATAATATTTTCTATGTATTATTTTCAAGTTTTTTTTATTAAAGAAAATAAAAATTTATACTAATTAAGAATTATTTTTATGTCTAAAAAATAATATAAAAAATAATAAAATAAAATGTGAAAATTTATAAAAATGTTTTTGATATTTTTTATGTTTAGAAAATATAAAATAAAATCAGAAATGAAAAATAAATACAAAAATACAAAAATATAAAGAAATGGGCCAGGGGGTGCAATCAATAAAGAGGGGGTGTCAAAAACAAAGCCAGAACCAAGCCCAGCCCACCGAACTTCATCTTCAACCTTTGAAACTCAAAAAACGCGCGCCTTGTACAAAATCTGGAAAACCTGCATACGTGCTCTAATGCAAAAACTCATAACACAAAAGTTATAGCATTTTTCAAGACGATTTCAACCATGTAAAGAACTCAAGCTAACTCTCAAAGACCAGGGAGAATTTCTCTGGCCCTAATTTCTAACCTAACTTTTTCAGGAAGTTCATGAATCAAATTCTCTTAACACGTTTAACTTAAATGAAATCTAAGCATATGTACAGCTTCAGGGCTATGAGTACTACATTTTTTATTCACAAACCTAAGCCTAATGATTCCTAAATAGAGAGATAGGAAGTTGAAAAAAACCTGTTTCAGATGAACTCGTGTATGGCAATGTGGAGCTTTTCAGTGAGACCTGAGGTGCTTGGGAGCTTGCCTGAACTTCCTCTGACCTTCCCCAATGCCTTGTTTTCTTTGGATTTGCTTGAATAAACTTGTAGAACTCAACCTGCACAAGCTGAAAACAGAAATGGTGAAGCTTGCAAATGGAGTTACAGTTAGTGGCTAATGATTGGGATAGCTTGGATAGGTTATATGGAATGTATTGGAACAAGTTTGGGGCAAAACGCACGAGTAACTTGTTAGATGGAAGTGAAACTGCAGGGAGTGCCCTGTTTTTGCAAAAGGGATGTGATTTTGTGTTTTTGAAGGCTTAAGGGTTCAACAATTTGTGTTTCTGGCTCAAGGCAATAAACAAAACTTGTCTCTAATGCTTGCAAGAGTTGGTTATCACAGATATGCAAGTTGTGGCTCTTTGGTAAGTTTACTTGTATTTTAAGCAAAAGTAAGAAATGATGCAAGACAGGCCTGTACATGCTATCTACCAGCTTGCACTTTATGATCTTGGCCCCCTCAGTTTGTGGATATTGTTTGTTGTACAAGATTTTGTTCAAGGCTCAAGAATGCAATTTGACATAAAGCAAATTTGACAAAAATGGCAATGTTGCCTTTTTGTTATTTTTGGATTAATCTCTTGTGTAATCCTCCCATGATCAGAACAAAGCCTCAAACCAATGGATTTGCATTTAATTATTGAGTATGAAATGGTTTAGGGACCTGTAATCAAGTACAAACAATGCTGGATGGAAGTTGCAACTTGTATCAACATGAAAATGCCATGGATCAAAAGTGAGTTTTTGCCAAATTCAAACTTTCGATTCTCCCTAACCACAAATGATTTTAGAGAGTTATTGGACATTTTGGAAAGCTTGTAACATGATCTACAATCCATATTTGAAATTCATTTTTAGATTCCAAGTGGAACTATGTGAAAAATGGTTATAAAGATAGGTCAAAATCCTGCCTAAACTAGGGCAAAATTTCACTAAGTTAAAAGTTTCATGGACCCTTATTCCAAAAATCATAACTTGAGATCCAAGCTTCTTTCTGGAAAACTTTGTGAATCAAAGTTGTAGATTTTGTGGAGTACTACAACTTTTATGTTTGAAGTTTTGTTTGAATCCAATTGCATCATGGTGAAAATGTTGGGCAAAGTTGGGGGAAAAATAAGAAAATTTCATAACTTAGAAAAATTCTAAGTTATGAAAATTTTCAATTTTAAACCCTAATTTGCAAAATTAGGTTTCTTGATGAACAAGTTTCATGTTTTGACAGATCTTGATGAAAAATGACTCTTGGCACTTGATTTTGACCAAAAAGTCAAAGTTTGACTTTTTAGTGTACAGTCAAATTTTGATCAGTTGACTGAAAAATTCATCTGTCAATCCAATGCATTTGAGATCTTTTGAACCTTGTGAATAGGTCAAGATGATTCCATTGAGTCCTTGAATCCATGCTTGAACCCAATTTTCCATTGTCTAGGTGAAAAGTCAGAAATTGCCCTTGTGCAGTCAAAACCCTAAAAATGACCATTTTGCCCTTTTGATGATCTGATCAAATTTCTTGAAGAGTTGTGGTCCAAACTTGATAAAATGGTTCATATGAGCCTATAATGTTGATATGGGTCAAAAATTATGAAGTTTGACTGTAAATTGGCCATAGTTGACTTTTTCCCCAATACAACTGATTTCTAGGTCAACTGTCCAATTGACTGGGCAAAAATTTGATTCAAGGCTTGAAACTTGGTAGAGGCAATCTTATAAGTCCAACATGAAGTATGAAAGTAACTTTGAGCATTGAAAGTCCAAAAATCCCTGTGCAAACTCAAACCCTAATTTAGGTCATCAGTGTAAGGAGATGTCTTGAGCAGAGCAAACCCTAATCCTGTCTGGAGTTCAAAGAGTCTTGTGGGGGAAAATCTTGATGAAATGAGAGGGAAAATTTTGGGGTACAACAGCTGCCCCTGTTCAATCTTCTTGAACCTGAAGAGTTAGATTGGCGAGTTTGCCTTTCGTGACTCGAAGGTAAAAGATGATTGGACACTAGAGTGCCCGTAAATTTGCACTCGTCAAAATGTAAATGAGGGAATGGGCTTAAAGATGCCATTTGAAGGTGGTAGAATCTTGCTGGAGATGGGCTTAAAGATGCCATCCAAGACTGTTTGTTGAAAATCAGGAGAATGAACACCAGATTGGTATCCGTATCTGGAACGTATTTGAGTCGTATCTGGAGATTGGATTCGTATGAGCAAAGGAATGGCGTCCGTGTCTGGAGCGTATCCGAGCTATAAATGTATTTGATTCTTGAATGAATATAAGAATGACTGCCGTGTCTGGAGTGTATCTGTATTGTATCTGAATTCTGAGTGGGCGACAGAAAAACATTCGTGTATGGAGCATCTCTGGGTTGGGGATAAATTTCGAATGAGTGACAGAATGGCAATCGTGTATGGTGCGTATTTGGACTGTATCTGAAGTTGAGACCTGTATGAGTAGCAGAATGTCTTCCGTGTCTGGAGTGTATTCGTATTGTAACTGGGATCTGGACAAGTGACAAAATGACTTCCGTGTCTGGAGTGTATCTGAAACTGAGGTTGATAATTGAATCTGAATGAGAAATAGAATGGCTTCCATGTCTGGAGCGTATCTAGTCTGTATCTGATTGATGAAGTCTGAATGTGTAGTAGAATGACCTCCGTGTCTGGGGTGTATCCATATTGTATCTGAATAAGAGATTTGAATGAGTAACAGAATGACTTTCGTGTCTGGAGTGTATCCGTATTGTATCTGAAATCTTTGAATAGTTGTTAAAGATAGCTTTTAATCTTATCTTGAAAAGGGTAAAATGTTAGCTAAAACACAAAGTTATGTTGCATGACATGTATGATGCAATCAAACGTGTTTTATTAATGTTTATGATATATGAATGTAATGTATGTGCATGTAAGCTTATTAGCCGTCTTGCTGAGGAAAATAAATCCTTGATAGCCGGAGATAGTAAAATCCTTGACCGCTGCCGGGGAAAATAAATCCTTGACTGCTGTTGGAGATTCAAAATCTTTGATTGTCGAGAATGAGAAATCCTTGGACCACTATTAGGGATAGAAAATCCTTGGTGACTTGTGGGGATTAACAAGAACTTTGACAACTTCCGTGGGGATGTGAGAATCCTTCATGACTTTCCTGGGGAATAAGGGAAACTCTGACGATCTCTACTGGGGAATTGAAACCTGGGAGGCTTCAACTGGGGAAATGAGAATGAGAATCTTCGATCTGCTGGGAAGTAACTTTGTGGGGAGAATGTTTATTCTGTGGGAGAGTTCCCAAGGGCTTGGGTTGTATGCCGATCTATTGAGGAATTATCTGAATCTGTCGTCTGGTTTCTAAGATAACTTGTAGGGGAATTTTTATGGTTTTAAGACGACTCTCTGGGGAATTTGAGGAAACTGGATGGTCTTCCACCGAGGTTTAAGGGTTGATGTTTTGGACTCCATTGGGGAAGAAAGTTTTATCTTCACTGAGGGTTTGCAGTTCAAAGTTTTCTAGCTCCGCTGGAGATTGGGAGTTTGGAAACTTAGTTCTGATGGGGATTTTGAAACTTAACTCCGCTGGGGATATGTATTTCAAGGCTTTAACTTTGTTGAGGATCTGGATGATGTACTGCAGGGGATTTCTTCTGGAATAGCCTAAAGACGTTTTCCTATACTTTCAACCTATCAGCAATTATCTTTTCTCATTTCGTTTTATTTGTAAGTAGTGATTATATTCAAATGCACATGCTCATTTAATAAATCATTGGACGTTTTCAAATAAAACATAAGTGTAAAAAAGAAAGAAAAGGAAAAAAAAATTCTGCACTTTGAAGTATCTTTGTATTAACTTTGTGTAAGTATTTTGTACAAAGGAGACAGACATCCTAGTAAGAAAATGTTGTCATAAAATAGAGAAAAAATTTATACAAAGAAAGATGGCTATGTGTAACAATTCCATGGGGTTCCCATTCTGCTATAGCCTTCGTAACTCTGAGTATCTTGTCCATTCGTTTCTTTGTCCGCAGATGATTGGATTGATCAGAAGCTTGGAGCTTGTCCGTGAAGAGATTGTCCTTAAAGTGATCCGACGAGACATATTCATACGCTTTAATTCCCTAACTTTTGCCTGGACCTCCCTTTCGGGCTTTCGATCCACCGGGAAACCCTTTTTTGCCCAAGTCGCCCTTTCGGGTTTTCAACTTGTCGGGTGTACAGATTTTTTTATTTATCCCTAACTTTTGCTGGAACCGCCCTTTCGGGTTTTCAATTCACCGGGATGCCCATTTTTGCCCAAGTCGCCCTTTCGAGTTTTCAACTTGTCGGGTCGTTTATGCATAGTATCTTTTGACTATGTCTGTGTTCGCAGGGTGCGGTAGGTCATCGTCGTCCATGGTGGTCAAGATCATTGCCCCATCAGAAAAGATGTTTTTGATCACAAATGGTCCTTCGTAAGTAGGAGTCCATTTTCCCCTGGGATCACTTTTCGGCAAGATGATTCGCTTGATTACAAGGTCCCTGACTTGATATACTTGTCTCTTGACTTTTTTGTTGAAGGCCTTGATCATACGTTTTTGATACGCCTGACCATGGCAAACAGCAGTAAGTCGTTTTTCGCCAATCAAGTTAAGTTGATCAAGCCGGGTTTGACTCCAATCGTCTTCACTCAAACCAACATCCTTCATGATTCTCAAAGAGGGAATCTGAACCTCGATAGGTAAAACAGCCTCCATGCCGTATACCAAAGAAAAGGGTGTTGCCCCTGTTGAAGTGCGTGTCGTGGTACGGTACACGTGCAGAGAAAACGGTAACATCTCATGGCAGTCCTTGTAGGTGACCGTCATCTTTTGAATGATCTTCTTGATATTTTTGTTCGCAGCTTCGACAGCACCGTTCATCTTAGGCCAATAGGGAGATGAATTGTGATGTTGAATCTTGAACTGCTTGCACAGATTGGTGATCATAGTATTGTTCAAATTTGTACCGTTGTCAGTGATGATCTTGTCGGGGATACCATACCGGCATATGAGGTTCTTCTTGATGAAGTGGGCAACCACATTCTTTGTAACGGAGGCGAAGGAAGTTGCTTCGACTCACTTGGTAAAGTAATCAATGGCCACTAGGATGAAACGGTGTCCATTGGATGCTGTAGGCTTAATCTCTGCAATCATGTCGATTCCCCACATCGTGAATGGCCAAGGAGCTGTTAAGACATTGAGAGGAACTGGAGGTATATGTACCTTGTCAGCATAAATTTGGCATTTGTGACAAGTACGGGAATGTTGATGACAATCAGCTTCCATGGTAGACCAGTAGTAGCCTGCCAATAGAATCTTCTTAGCCATCGTATGACCGCTTGAGTGGGTGCCAAAGGTGCCATTATGTAGTTCATCCATGATATGCTCAGCTTCAACTTTGTCCATACAACGGAGTAGGACACAATCAATATTGCGCTTATATTGGATACCATTGCTCAGAAAGAACTTGGCCGCAAACCTCCTTAAGAACTTTTTGTCATTGACTGAAGCTCCTTCAGGGTATTCTTGTGCTTCGAGATACCTTTTGACGTCATGAAACCACGGTCAGTCCACTACTTCTTCGGTATTAATCTCGTGACAATGTGCAGGTTTGTCCATTCGTTCAATGATGATTTGAGGTGCCTCATTATCCCAGTTAAGTTTAAACATGGATGACATTATAGCTAGCGCATCTGCTAGTTGATTCTCTTCTCGCGGGAAGTGCTCGAAGGTAGTCTGCTCGAAGTGTGGTAACAATGTTAGGACATGTTCTTTGTAAGGGATGAGGTTTGGATGTTTAGTATCCCACTCTCCTTTGATTTGACTTATAACTAAAGCTGAGTCCTCAAATACAATCAAAGATTTGATTCCCAAGTCAATAGCGGCCTTGAGACCAAAGATACAAGCTTCATACTCGGCCATGTTATTGGTGCAGCTGAAGCAGAGTCTAGCGGTGAAAGGTGTATGGCAACCTTCTAGAGAAATAACTACCACGCCGATACCGTTTCCAAGTGCGTTGGAGGCACCATCAAAGTACAGAGTCCATCGGGATCCTTGTTCAGGTTCGCCATACGGTCTATTTTCTTCAATGTTGCTCAAAGTCATGATATCCTCGTCGGGAAAGTCGAACCTCATGGATTGGTAATCTTCGACAGCTTGATGGGCCAGATGATCGGCTAGCACACTCCCCTTTATGGCTTTTTGGGTTGTGTACTATATATCATATTCGGTGAGGATCATCTTCCATCTAGCGATTCTTCTGGATAGAGCAGGATTTTCGAGGATGTACTTGATCAGATCCATTTTATAAATCAGCAGAGTGGTATGTATCAACATATACTGTCTTAGCCGGCGAGCAGCCCATACCAAAGCGCAGCAAGTTTTCTCGAGTAGTGAGTAGCGAGTCTGACAGTCGGTAAACTTTTTGCTAAGGTAATAAATGGCATGCTCTTTTCGGCCAGACACGTCATGTTGGCCCAGTACGCACCCCATTGAATTATCTAAGACAGTCAGATACATGATTAAAGGCCTTCCTTCGACGGGTGGCATCAAGATAGGAGGTTCCAGTAAATACTCCTTGATCTTATCGAAAGCAACTTGACAGTCATCATTCCATTTAACCACCTGATCTTTCTTCAACAGCTTGAAGATTGGTTCACAGGTAGATGTTAGGTGAGAGATGAACCTTGCAATGTAGTTTAGGCGTCCCAAGAAACCTCTGACCTCCTTCTCAGTGCTAGGAGCAGGCATTTCTTGTATGGATTTGACTTTGGCAGGATCAACCTCGATGCCTTTGTTACTGACGATGAATTCCAAAAGTTTATCGGACCTGACTCCGAAAGTGCACTTGCTAGGGTTAAGTCTGAGCTTGTACTCTTTCAATCTGACAAACAGATTTTTGCAGATGGTCGAGGTGTTCTTCTTCTGTCAGTGAATAGGCTATCATATCGTCTACGTAAACTTCAATCTCATGATGTATCATGTCATGAAACAAAGCTACCATGGCGCGCTGATAGGTTGCCCCGGCATTCTTCAGTTTGAATGGCATCACTTTATAGCAGAAGGTACCCCACTGTGTAACAAAAGTAGTCTTCTCCATGTCTTCGGGGGCCATTTTGATCTGGTTGTACCCTGAAAATCCATCCATGAAGGAGAATACCTTATGTTGAGCTGTATTGTCAACCAAGATGTCAATGTGAGGTAGTGGAAAGACATCTTTAGGGCTAGCCCTGTTTAAATCTCTATAATCCACGCACATCCTGACTTTTCCGTCCTTCTTAGGCACGGGCACAATATTAGCAACCCATTGTGGATAGGAAGTAACAGCAAGAAAGCCAGCATTGAACTGCTTCATCACTTCAGCTTTGATCTTTTCAGACATATCGGGCCTCATTTGGTGGACTTTCTGTTTGATTGGTGGACAGTCTTCTCTTGTAGGGAGACGGTGAACCACAATATCTGTGTCAAGTCCCGACATGTCTTCATAGGACCAGGCGGAGATCTCAACATATTCATTCAATAGCTGAACTAAGCGCTCTTTGACACTTGGCTCCAGGTTGGCACCCACTTTAACCTCTTTTATGTCTTCCTCTATTCCCAAGTTGATAGTCTCTAACAACTCCTCGTGAGGTAGAATAGCCCTTTCTTCCTGTTGTAAAAGTCTAGCCAACTCTCTAGGAACTTCACAGTCTTCATCACCTTTGTATTCGACATGATTGACCAGATCTTCAGAGTCACTGAAGGCCATAGCAGGATTGTTACCCATGGAATCCAGAGTGGAGGGTACCTGCATTTTGTGAGTGTGGGTGTGTGTAAGGGATAGCCGCCTTTAAACAAATAAAATGTAAAAAGAAATAAAATGAACACAAAAGTTTATATATGAAAACATCCATGATTCATTAAAAATGGCATATGAAGATGAGAAATCAAGCCCTTACAAATGGACCTATATGCCCCGGGTAAGGCATAAGGCAAAAAGTGTACGAATTGTTTTAAAATTATTACAGACCAACGGAAAATGTTCAAAAGATAAATTACTAATTGATGAAAGTAATGGGAACGAAGTCTTTCGCCTCCCAGTTGTTCAGTCCTCCTTCAATAGTTGGAAAGATCCAGTCTTCAAAATTGCTTTCTTCTTCATCATCCTCTAAAGCATGAGCTCCATGATGAGTGATTTTCAAAGGCGGTCCTCCAGCCCGGGAGCGACGCACAGCCTTCTGACTAGCAGCAGTGAAACCCAAGCCGAACTTATCTGTCTTGTAAGGAAAATCTGGCAGTTGACCCCATATTGGGATTCCTCCTTCCTTGATCACAGCCTCCGCATCTTTAAGGGATGACATCCGGAACACAGGTTTGGTAATGATGGGCACAGAAGTCATTGTCTTGGCTACCGCAACTTCAGGAGAAACCTCTTCAAAGTGCTAAAAGGGGGTCTCAATGAATTTACCATCTAATTCAATATAGCGGAATGAATTCAGATGGCTTATCATATACTCCTCCTCGCCATGAACTGTCACAATTTTCCCCTGGACTGGGTACTTAAGATTTTGATGTAGAGTGGACGTAACGGCCCTAGAATGATGAATCCATGGTCTTCCTAACAAGCAAGAGTAGGAGGGACGGATATCCATGACATAAAATATGGAGTGGAAAGTTTCAGTACCCACTTTAATTGGGATGTCCACCTCCTCGTGGACCATCCACTTAGAACAATCAAAGGATCTTACAATGATATTGATGGGCTTTAAGGTCAATCCTTCACAGTCCAATTTGTCCAACGCTTTCTTAGGCAAGACATTTAAAGACGACCCAGTATCAACCAAGACGTGTGCCAGAGTGGTCCCTCTGCATTCTACCGAGACATGCAGCGCGTCGTTATGCTTTCTCCCCTTAGATGTTAGATCGGCATCGGAGAAACCAAGACCGTTGTCGGCTGTAAGGCTAGCTACACACTCCTGGAACTGGTCCGCAGAAGTTTCTTGAGGAACGTGGGCCGTCTTCAGAAATTTGATCAAGGCTTTGGCATGAGTTTTGGAGCAGAGTAATAGGGCCAACATAGAGATTTTTGAAGGGGTTTGCGCTAGTTGTTCTACGACATCATAGTCGCTTTTCTTAATTATTTTTAAAATCTCCTCCATCTCCTTTTGAGTGGTCTCGGGGATAACCAAAGGTTGAGCCCTCGTCCTGACGGGTGCTTCTTGGATCCCCTTACCTTTATCAGCAGTAACAGCAGAGGGTATAGCAGAGGGAGTTATGATTTCTTCAATTACTGGAGTTCGTACAGATGCGTTGACGGGCACCGGAGTAACCTTAGGAGCACTTGAGGGTCCGAAGATTTCCCTTGGAGGAGCAATCTCCGGAGAGAAGATTCTTCCATTGCGGGTGATCTTACTTGTCCCCGCAATATTTCCTACATCAGGAGTCTCTTCATCGGAACTTTCTTCAACTGATTCAATCTGCTTAACACCATGGTAGAAGATCTCTCCTCCATAATTCCACGGTATTGTCTTGTTGGACTTGTATGGGATAGGCCCCGACATTGTTATCTTCAGAGGTACAAACTTTGGATCGGGTGTAATCTTAACAGGTCTTTTGGAGACCTTGGAAAGATTTTCGGAAATGGTGATTATAGCAACATCATTGATTTCAGTAACAGGAGTAACAGGAGTAACAAGAGTTTTCTTGAAGAGGATTTCTTGATTATCCATCAGGCGTTGGATGCCTGACTTCAATAGCGGACAGTCGGATTGCAAGGTCGAACAAAGGTAACAATCTTTTTCATAGCCCGGGAAAATCCCGACTTTCAACAGATTCATCTTGATCATTGGCAACGGAGTCATTAAGTCATTAACAGCAGTAACATAAAGATCTTCTACAATAGCATGGACATTGTGACCATGTTTTGGCATCAGAGCGGATATCACATTAGGTTTTTCAGGTGCGTCAAACTCCACCTCCTTGGCATCTATTAAATCCTGGATCTTGTTTTTAAGGGCCCAACAGTTGTTGGTGTCGTGCCCCACACTGTCCGAATGATAGGCACACTTTGCATTTGAATGATAATAGGGAGAAGAGGTATTTGGGTTCTTCGGCGCCTCTTTCAAGTTTGTAAGGTTTAACTTTAACAGATGAGGGAGAACCTGAGTAGGTGTCATATTGATCCAGGTGAATTGTCGGGCAGGCCTTTCCACCCTGGTTTGGTTAGCTCTAGGTTGACTGCTTCGAGGTTGATCCGCTGCGGAATTCTGAATCATCACAGTCCCCACCGCTGGTCGGCGCTCCATTCTTCCTTGATTTCTCTGGGAGTAAACAGTTGAGACCTCTTTCTTGGCTGGAAAGGTCTTCTTGATAGCAGCGGAAGCAGATGCGTCCTTTTGAATTTTACCGCTCTTAATGCCAGCTTCGACTCTTTCACCCGTCAGAATTAGTTTGGTGAACCCTGCAGATGAGCTCCCAATCAAGTGATTAAAGAATGGACCTGACAGGGTCCCTAAAAACATATCCACAAGCTCTCTCTCAGACAATGGTGGATGCACCCTTCCAGCCAAGTCCCGCCACTTCTAGGCATACTCCTTAAAGCCTTCATTAGAGACCATACCCATACTCTATAATTGAGTACGAGTAGGTGCTAAATCTGCATTATATTGATATTGTCTGTAGAAGGCATCAGCCAAATTCTCCCAATTATGTAGACCAGATCTTTCAAGTTGGTAGAACCAATCCAATTGCATACCCGACAAACTATCTTGAAAAAAGTGGACCCACAGATCCTTATCAGAAGAGTGAGGTTGGATCTTTCTGACGTAAGACCACAGATGCATCTTCGGACAAGACAAACCATCGTATTTAGCAAATGTAGGCACCTTGAATTTAGGGGGAATCACAATCCCAGCAACCAACCCTAGTTCTTTGAAATCCAACCCAGGCACTCTTTGTACCTCCATGGCTGCTAAACGCTCTTCCAGATTCTTATACTTATCGTCTGCAGGAGGGTACTGCTGCTCAGAGTAATCTTCATCCTCCTCTTCTTCTTCTTCTTCAGCCTCAGACTCGGAAGGCCCTGCAGCTCCCTTTCCTTTGCCAACCCCTTCATTAGACGTCGAGGGGAAATCCAGGACCCTTCTAGCTTGCGTCTCAAATCTTCTTCCCATAGTGGCCACACCAACTCTTTTCTTTTTATTTTTCTCCTTTTCTTTTTCCTTCTTTAACAGTGCTTTAAGGTCCTCCTGACCCTTTGCCAAGGTCATGAGGAGTTGTTGGAACTGTGAATTCTGCGCCTGTAGATCTTTGACCGTCTGCTCTATATCCATCTTACTGAAATAAACAGCAGAGAGATAAGGAAACCTGGTGTGCAGACCTGTTTATGCATATGATGAATGATATGTATTCATGTAATGCATTCAAGGATTCATAAATTCAAATTTGTTGCAAACAAAAAAAAGAACGCACGTCATATTAATAAGATAGAATTTGTTAGTACATAAGTGCCCCATGGGCAAAATAATACAAAATTCTAATGTAAAAATACATTGTGCATCCTTTTTGGTGCTATGTAGGTTTTGAGAGTCTGCTCTTCGTGGAGTTGACGAGTAAGTTCCAAAACCTTCTTCTCACTGGCGTAGAAGCTGGCTTTAAAAGTATTTCGTTCTTCCTTGAGTTGTATCGAACTCTTTTGCAAATCTTCCAATGATGTTGGCATGTCAGGATGTAGGAGGGTGTATGGAACCTCTCCTTCCATAACAGGCTCTTTGATCATAGGCAGAATGTAGGGGTAAGGCATCATAAGAATCTGGGTGCGGGTTTGTACCCACTCAAGGTAAGGCTTAAGGGGGATGGAATTCTTGTGCCCTAGTGTCTTACTGTCCACTTTGTTGGGCATCCTCCAAGCTCGGATAAACCTTTGTCGAAGTCCTTGAGCGTCATTGTCGAAGTCAAAAACCAAGTCTGGAATCAGCATGTCATGAGGGCCATCCCTTCGGGCATACCCAAGTTGTCTCAGAGCCAAGCAGGGGTTGTAGGTAATGCCTCCCCTAATGCCAAGTAGTGGGACATTAGGGAATTCCCCAAAACGATCAATGATGATGACATTTTCTCTGGACCGAGAACACCAATGA
Organism: Vicia faba; assembly: GCA_948472305.1. Taxonomy (NCBI): domain Eukaryota; kingdom Viridiplantae; phylum Streptophyta; class Magnoliopsida; order Fabales; family Fabaceae; genus Vicia; species Vicia faba. The sequence goes on from OX451740.1 coordinate 324,228,852, forward strand.
ACATCAGAATGTGTAAGAGTCATCAATCGTTGCGACCACCTCAAACTTTGCTCATTCTTCAAGACTGATTGGGGAAGGTGAGAAATAAACCACCTTGATAGAAGAGGAGTACAGCACATGAGAACACCTCTTTTCCTCATTGTTCGTGTGTGAAATGAGTGGAGGATATACCCAAGTAATGTAGGCACAGGATTCCGAGATATGAAAATTTTGACAACATTCACATCTATAAGATGATCAGGGTTTGGGAACAAGACCAACCCATAGGTGAGAAGTGCTACAATCTCCTCAAAAGCTTGCAGATCTAGAGAATTCCAGCAGTCTTGTGCCTTCTCAAACAGAAACTTTGCCAAGAAACCCTTGACACCACTTCTGGTTTCCCAATGACCTTTGATATCATATGGTTGCAAGTGTAGGGCTTGAGCAACATCTTCAGGCTTTGGTTCTCTTTCCGTACCGTTGTAGGGTAGTTGATGGAGAATAGGAATCCTCAAGAGTTGAGAAAATTCCTCTAAAGTAGGCACTAGTTGGTAATCAGGAAATGTAAAGCAATGGTGTAGGGGGTCAAAGAACTGGAAGAGAACTTTCACCATGTCTGCTTCAATGTTGGAGTTGACCAAGTTGAGAAGTCTACCATGTCTTTCACTGAAGAGAGAATTCTATGGAATCTTGGAAGCAAGTTCCTTGAGTAGAGGAGGGATTCTCACAAGGTTGACTTGAATTGTTTTCCTGCGAAGAGATTCCATTACCTACAAAACAAGAACAAAGATGAAGATCCAAACCCTTGAAATGGTTAGTGGATGCATATGATGCTTTATGATGTTCATGATGTATGCACAAGTATATGTACAAGCAAATCACACAAGTTCCTAGTTTTAGGCTTACATGGGGTTTCATAGGTAAGTACCCTCTTGAAGTTAGTTGGCTTAACCTATCCTATAAATGGTAACCGGGTTCTAAGGAGCTCAATATCACTGGACTATTTTTTGTGTTCATTGTTTCAGTTTAGCCACTTAACTGGCGACCGAAATATTCCAAGAAAATAACCCTCAATGAGTGTAGTATCGAGTATCTACCAACTTTGGACTGCACCAAAGCTGGTCATCTCACTACCCCTAAAAAGGCCAAGATGGTCAAGTAAAGGTCCTAAAAGTTCATTAGTGCTTCATGACATCACTCAGCGGCCCCGTATTCTCTTTGATTGACTCAAAGGCTACCGGTACCCACAAATATGTCGCACTAATATAGTTATTGCTTCAACCATGTCGGTATACCCCGCACAGTTTCCACAACATATTGCTATTTACCTATGAATGTTTCCCAAATCCGGGTAGAGGATTTCAAACCCAAACAATAGAACCAAGTGTAAAGCAATCAAAGCAAACAAAGTAAGCATGTAAAGGTGATCTAAACCCTAAGGTAACCCCACTTTTATTGTCCCCAACAGAGTCGCCAGTTCTGTGATGTGGTGGGAGAACTGACTTGAGGTTTTGCGTTTGTGTTCCCAAATGTTTCGGTTTAGCAAGAGTCGCCACCGACTTTTTATTTTATCCAAAGGAAAGGTCAAAAAGCACAAGAAAGACCTTTGAGATGTTTTCTTGGGTTCGGGGGGTAGATTATAAGGGAAGGTGCAAGCACCCTTTTCATCCATGGTTATCCATGGGCTCTTAGTTACTTGTTTAGATCACTTGCTTTGCTTTTCCAATTGTTTGAAATGGTGCTTTGTGTGTGGTTTTGAAAATGTTTTGAAAAGAGGCCATCATTGTGGCAACCTTTGTAATGATTCCTTGTTTGAATGTATACAAAGGTGTATTGTCTTTTGAAAAGATGTTTCAATGTTTTGAAAATTTGTTTTGGGAAATGTTGAAATTGTGTTGTGAGGTGTGTTTGAAAATAGCAAGGATGTTTTTTGCAAGTTTTGATCAAGTGACTAAGAGTTGTCTACCCTATCTACTCAAAGATATTTCCTACACATTTTCAACCCTTTTGACAGTGTTGTTTTACCATTGCATTTGGTAAACAACCTTGTACTTGGATGTTAAACGGGACAGCCGCGGGTCATCGTATGGACCATGATAGCAATTGTGCTAAGTATCTTTAGCAAATTTTTGAGGGGCTAGATCATTTTGTATAGGCAACCAAGATAGCGTCATCGAGGGACTATGATCTTTTTTGTTTTGTTTTTGTTTTGCTAAGATACTCAACATGCATAACATGGCTATTTTAAAGGCAATAAGTGGATGAAACCCTAGGGGGTGCATGTGTACATTGTGTCATAATTTTCATGCATTTAGGTCTTGTATTAGGTCAAGCTATTTATTGATTTTTGATTTTTTGCATACAAACCCTAATCTCTAACATGGCATATTTGAAAGCATAAAATGCGTAAAATAAACCTAAGCTATTACAACATTGATATGGGGAGAGGGATACATTTTTGAATGGGGGAGCATTTGCAAGAAAATAAAACCCTAATATTTACTATTACATCCAAATTGAATAAATGGTATAAATAAATAAATTGACAATAATTAAATAAGCAATTTAAACATAAATGTGCAAAATATGTGAAAAATGTTTTTGTTTATTTTTATGTGTATAAAAATAAAATATTTAGTGTATTAAAAAAAAGGAAATAAAAGATTATTAATTTGTCAAGGGTAAAAAACCCTAATTTTCTATATATTAATTATATTGTTTATATACAATAAAAATAAAAATAATGAAATATGTACAAATGGTCAAAAATGAAAATATATTAGAAAAATATTATTTAAGTATGTAAATAATAATAATAAAAATATAATATTTTTTATGTATTATTTTCAAGTTTTTTTTTATTAAAGAAAATAAAAATATATACTAATTAATAATTATTTTTATGTCTAAAAAATAATAAAAATAATAATAAAATAAAATGTGAAAATTTATAAAAATGTTTTTGATATTTTTTATGTTTAGAAAATGTAATCAGAAATGAAAAATAAATAGAAAAATACAAAAATATAAAGAAATGGGTCAGGGGGTGCAATCAGTAAAGAGGGGGTGTCAAAAACAAAGCCAGAACCAAGCCCAGCCCACTAAACTTCATCTTCAACCTTTGAAACTCAAAAAATGCGCGCCCTGTACAAAATCTGGAAAACCTGCATACGTGCTCTAATGCAAAAACTCATGACACAAAAGTTATAGCATTTTTCAAGACGATTCCAACCATGTAAAGAACTCAAGCTAACTCTCAAAGACTAGAGAGAATTTCTCTGGCCCTAATTTCTAACCTAACTTTTTCAGGAAGTTCATGAATCAAATTCTCTTAACACGTTTAACTTAAATGAAATCTAAGCATATGTACAGCTTCAGGGCTATGAGTACTACATTTTTTATTCACAAACCTAAGCCTAATGATTCCTAAATAGAGAGATAGGAAGTTGAAAAAAACCTGTTTCAGATGAACTCGTGTATGGAAATGTGGAGCTTTTCAGTGAGACCTGAGGTGCTTGGGAGCTTGCCTGAACTTCCTCTGATCTTCCCCAATGCCTAGTTTGCTTTGGATTTGCTTGAACAAGCTTGTAGAACTCAACCTGCACAAGCTGAAAACAGAAATGGTGAAGCTTGAAAATGGAGTTACAATCAGTGGCCAATGATTGGGATAGCTTGGATAGGTTATATGGAATGTATTGGAACAAGTTTGGGGCAAAACGCATGAGTAACTTGTGAGATGGAAGTGAAACTGCAGGGAGTGCCCTGTTTTTGCAAAAGGGAGGAGATTTTGTGTTTTTGAAGGCTTGAGAGTTCAACAATTCGTGTTTCTGGCTCAAGGCAATGTACAAAACTTGTCTCTAATGCTTGCAAGAGTTGGTTATCACAGATATGCAAGTTGTGGCTCTTTGGCAAGTTTACTTGTATTTTAAGCAAAAGTAAGAAATGATGCAAGACAGGCTTGTACAGGCTATCTACCAGCTTGCACTTTATGATCTTGGCCCCCTCAGTTTGTGGATATTGTTTGATGTACAAGATTTTGTTCAAGGCTCAAGAATGCAATTTGACATAAAGCAAATATGACAAAAATGGCAATGTTGCCTTTTTGCTATTTTTGGATTAATCTCTTGTGTAATCCTCCCATGATCAGAACAAAGCCTCAAACCAATGGATTTGCATTTAATTATTGAGTATGAAAGGGTTTAGGGACCTGTAATCAAGTACAAACAATGCTGGATGGAAGTTGCAACTTGTATCAACATGAAAATGCCATGGATCAAAAGTGAGTTTTTGCCAAATTCAAACTTTCGATTCTCCCTAACCATAAATGATTTTGGAGAGTTCTTGGACATTTTGGAAATCTTGTAACATGCTTTACAATCCATATTTGAAATTCATTTTGAGATTCCAAGTGGAACTATGTGAAAAATGGTCATGAAGATAGGTCAAAATCCTGCCTAAACTAGGGCAAAATTTCACTAAGCTAAAAGTTTCATGGACCCTTATTCCAAAAATCATAACTTGAGATACAAGCTTCTTTTGGGAAAACTTTGTGAGTAAAAGTTGTAGATTTTGTGGAGGACTACAACTTTCATGTTGTAAGTTTTGTTTGAATCCAATTGAATCATGGTGAAAATGTTGGGCAAAGTTGGGAAAAATAAGAAAATTTCATAACTTAGAAAAATTCTAAGTTATGAAATTTTTCAAGTTTAAACCCTAATTTGCAAAATTAGGTTTCTTGATGAACAAGTTTCATGTTTTGACACATCTTGATGAAAAATTACCCTTGGCACTTGATTTTAACCAAAAAGTCAAAGTTTGACTTTTCAGTGTACAGTCAAATTTTGATCAGTTGACTAAAAAATTCATTTGTCAATCCAATGCATTTGAGATCTTTTGAACCTTTTGAATAGGTAAATATGATGCCATTGAGTCCTTGAATCCATTCTTGAACCCAATTTGCCATTGTCTAGGTGAAAAGTCAGAAATTGCCCTTGTGCAGTCAAAACCCTAAAAATGACCATTTTGCCCTTTTGATGATCTGATCAAATTTCTTGAGGAGTTGTGGTCCAAACTTGATCAAATGGTTCATATGATCCTATAATGTTGATATGGGTCAAAAATTATGAGGTTTGACTGTAAATTGGCCACAGTTGACTTTTTCCCCAATACAGCTGATTTCTAAGTCAACTGTCCAATTGATTGGGAAAAAATTTGATTCAAGGCTTGAAACTTGGTAAAGGAAATCTTATAAGTCCAACATGAATTATGAAAGTCACTTTGAGCATTGAAAGTCCAAAAATCCATGTGCAAACTCAAACCCTAATTTAGGTCATCAGTGTAAGGAGATGTCTTGAGCAGAGCAAACCTTAATCCTGTCTGGAGTTCAAAGAATCTTGTGGGGGGAAATCTTGATAAAATGAGAGGGCAAATTTTGGGGTACAACATACGCTATGCAAATTGTATGTATGAAATATGCGTGAGATGTGTGTATGCCTTGAAATATTATGAAGACTTTTCCTGGCATTCTCTCCTTTGAACCATTGGCTTAGAGTTACCGATTCCCGGCATTGTATGTTGTGTCGTCATTGTATTGTTGAACTTGAACACAGTGTACAATGTTAGAAAAATTTGAGCATTGATTTTGCATTGTAGGCGTAAACATAGGCATAGACGTAGATGATAGCCTATGCATAAATTTGTATGCAGGTGTAGACGTAGTCGTAAACATAGGTAATATCCTATGCGTAGATTTGTATGCAGGTGTAGGCGTAAGCATGGACATATGTAGTTTCGCACTTAGCAGGTGCAGGTGTAAGCGTAGATGTACGTAGATTTGTATGTCGTAGGCACAGGCGTAAGCGTAGACGTATGTAGATTTATAGGAGTCGTAGGCACAGGCGTAAGCGTAGACGTATGTAGATTTATAGGAGTCGTAGGCACAGGCGTAAGTGTAGACGTATGTAGAATTGGCAGGAGTACATATGTGCGTGGACGCGTGCGAACGTCGACCTCGTGTTGCAAGTGTAGGCACAGGTACTGACATGGACGTAGACCTTGTGCGGACGCATAGATGTATGCACAGACTTGGTATTGTTGAGTGCAAGCATAGGCGCAGGTGCGGACGTAGTCTTTTTTTTGCATCGCGAGCATGGACATAGGCGTAGACATGGACACATGTGTGGAATTTGTATTGTAGACGTAGGAATAGACATGTGCGTGGATGCATGTGCGAACATAGACTTTGTGTTGCAAGTGTAGGCATAGGTGCCGACATGGACGTAGACTTTGTGTAGGGACGCGTAGATATATGCATAGACTTTGTTTTGTTGAGTGCAAGCATAGGCGTAGACATGTGTATGGACGTAGACTTTTTGCATCGTGAGCAAAGATATGCATAGATACAGGCGTAGACATGTGTACAGATTTACAAGACGTAGGAGTAGCCATGTGCGTGGACGTAGATGTGGATTTTCTTTTGATATCTTTCTAACCAAAATAATTTTTTGATGTTTTGTCAAATGCTTTTATTTTATTAATTCTCCAAAATGATTTCAAGACAATATTTACAAGTAATGATTGCAGTATTTTGTAAACAAGTCTGAGAAAAGAAAAGCGCAATTTGAAAGATGCAAAGAAAGCAAATGCTTTATTGATATTCCTCGGAATAGGCAAGAATATAAGATGAAATTCCTAGGAAGAGGTAATTACAAAAAAATTCAAAACTGTAAATGGAAATGAAAAGATGATAATTGCTACTGTTGTGCCCCAATATCCTTTTAATGATCTTATCTCCTTTGCTTCTGAGTTGAATGATCCATATTTATCTCTCCCATCGTGGTTCATAGTCGCAATTCTTAGATCGCAGTCTTTTTGTTCTTTATTTCTTTTTGAATGATCCCTAATTTTTTCCTGGATTGCCTTTTCGGGTTTTCAATCCACCGGGATAATTTTTTGTTGTATGCCCCTAATTTTTGCCTGGATCTCCCTTTGAGGTTTTCAATCCACCGGGGCGCTCCTTTTTTCCTAAGTCGCCTATTTAAGGTTTGAGCTTAGTGAGCTTCTTATACATAGTGTTTTTGACTGCGTCTGAATTCGCCGGATGCGGTAATTCTTCCCCATCCATTGTTGAGAGGATAAGATCACCACTGGAGGATGCTATTTTGACTAGTACGGACTTTTGTAATTGGGGGTCCGTTTGCCACGTGGGTCGAGGTGAAGTAGAAGAATCTTCTCGAGTATTAGACCATGTCGTGGTCCATCTTGTACAGTACACCGTTAGTCTGAAATAATTCTAAGGCTAGTTCCCGTAGAGGTCTTTTGTCGATGGTGGAGGCATTTTCTGGATGACGTGACACCAAGGGTCGTTATATTGTCGTTTTTTAATAGCAAGGCAATGTACGGGCTTTTCGAAGCGTCTGTTAGTGATGTGTGGTTCGTGGTTTGACCAAGTTACTTTGAACATAGATGATATAGTTGCCAAGGCGTCTGTCATTTGATTCCCTTTTTGTAGGACGTGACTGAAAATGATATTCGTGAATTCCGCAGTCAATTTTAAAACATGATCCTGATATGGAACACATTTTGGATGTTTAGTATCCCGTTCACCATTGACTCGGTATATGGCTTGTGACCCTTTTTCGGAGAAGTCAGTACTGCCCCTATATCGTGCCCTAGCGCTTTTGAAGCTTCTTCGATTGTGGATACCCAACGTGCCCCTGGCTCGGGTTCTTCGTCAAATCTTGGTATTTCGCAGTTGTTTATTTTTACAGCACTGTTTGTATTCGACTTTGGCTTGTTTCTGTAGATATGCGCAATAACTCGATCATCTTCTTTGTGGCTCCACTCTTAAAATTTCCCCTTAGCTTGGTTTCTTCCAGGTTTTTCCCCTATACTCAGATTAATGGTCTTGATAGCCTCTAGATACGGTTGTGTATTGTTAGCTCTTTTTTATTTCCCTCGCCATTTTCTTAGAGAGTTCTAGATCTTTATCATCTTACCCTTTAGCTTGGTTGATAGGAGCATCAAAATTATATCGGATTGCAGCAGTAGCATTATCGGTGGTTTTAGGCATGAATTTGCACCTTTATCATGTTTTGGTGCAGATTTAGTATATGAATATTTGAAAATGCATATACAGAGAAGGTATTTCCATTTTTTTAATTTAGGATATAAATGAGAGAGAAAGAAAAGGGATCTTAATTGAAAACAAAATATAACTTTCATTAATCATAAATATTGTCTGAAACAAAACGGGGAAACCCTTACAAGTAACCCTTATGCCTCGGGCTAGACATAGGTTCTTTCAAAAACAAGAAAAATTAATTAGGAAAGAAAAAGATCTCAGGAATCTCCACGGTCATCCATCTTTTGATTTTTTTTCTTTGGGCGCAGTCTTGGATGACTTCAATTGCCCCTTTGATTTTGGCCTTATTGGATATCTTAGCCATATGTCCGCCATGCACTACTCCGTTGTTGACAAAGGTCTCGGGGATTAGAGGAAAATGTGCTTCGCCCTTCATAGTAGCTTTATATTTTTCTTCAGGGTATTGTCCAAACTGGACTATCCCCTGGTCCCCTAGCCTTTGTAGAGCTTTTTCGAAAGCTTCATTGTGTCGTAGAAGGAGTCTGCATTATTGGTTGGAATCTGTAGGGTATGAGATGCCCCTGCTTTTGGTGGCGGTGGGACAAACCCTTCAGTTTCTGCTTCTAGTTGGGCCATGACGGACTTCTAGGGTCCTGCCTCTGACTCTTTCCTTAGTTGGTGACCGCTTGATGCACCAATAGTCTGGGCTACTTCTTCGAAAGCTACCATGGGAATCTGGTCTTGTCTGTCAATAATGTTCTTCAAAACAGAAGAAATTGACTCAAATCTCATTTCATTGACCTTACATCGCCCTTTACTTGGTCGAGATTCTCTTTGAACGCAGCCTGAGTTTCCTCAATTTTCTCCATTTCTTTTTGTTGATAAGCCCTGGTTTGGTACGGAGGCCAAGGAGGTGGAGACCTTCTTCTATCAATTGTTCAACTGGAGAGATGTTTTTTTTTAATAATGATCTTTGACATGATACGTGGGTGTTCGTGAATGCATGAGTGGGAATGAATGTGAATGTATATGAAATGGTCAATGTTTTTAAATGTTTTATTCATCTGGGTACGTGCTTATCCTTTATTATTTTACTTGGCGACTATCTTTAAAAGTAGATACGCAAATAGTGTGTGGAAACAAAACGCCTTTATTGAAGGTAATGTATTTCAGATATTGAAAAATATTACCATCTTTAGCCAAAACTTTATTTGCGTGAAATCAGGCAACAAGGAAATGAGTCTTCTAGGCGCGCCTGCTGATATCTGCTTTTGAAACATCCACTGTTGCTGGACAAAATTTGAGAAAGTCTTCAACACATTATTTCCCTTTTGTGGCCTTGATTTCAGGCATGTTTGGCGTGTTGACGCGGATAAGTTGTTTCCCCCGGTGTTCATTTTTAAGACAGTCACCGAGATCTTGATTTTATTATTTTTTGTACCCCATGAATAAGACAAAGAAATGGGTGACGAACATATGATGAATGTATGACAAATACATGAAATATATGAATGCGTGGGTGTAAGGTTGAGTGATGGGACTTTTGTGATAAGTATCCTTAGAAGGTAGGTTCCTTAATTTTGATCTACGGTTGATCTACCCATCCAGAAGGTGGTTTCCTTGAAGGTATCATGAATAACACCATAGGGGAAAGGAACAAGGGCCTCCCTTAGGTGGAGCCTCTTTACGGACTGAGACTTTCGTCTCAAAGTCGTGAAAGGTCTCGTCATGAGATTTTAGGATAAGGTCGTTACAAAGAGTCATGGGTGACCTTCCAAAGTCCTACTCGTCAAGAGGATATCTCTCGATAAGTATTCCTTTTTCATAATTTCACCGGCTCTAGGCGAAGTCGTCACATAAACTCACAGGGTTGATGTACCCCCTAAGTTAATAGACGAACCTTCTTTCTAAGGGTTATATGGAAAATATTTTTGAGATAGAGAACTCCCGCCACCCAGTAAATATATATGATAATAATAGAAATTGACAGTAGATAAATAAATGAGATAAAATAGATAAATGCAATAAAGAAATAAAGAAATAAAAATAAGAAACCCCAAAAATACCTAAACCTAGGGTTAAGGAGAGTCCCCAGCAGAGTCGCCAGTTGTAGCAACTGGTTTTTAAATCAGAGCCGCCACTATTAGTTTTTATCCTAGGGAAGGGAATCTAATAGAAAACCCTAATTCGCAGACAGAGATTCTAGGTTTCGGAATCAATTAGACGAAAGGAAGGTGTTAGGCACCTTTCATCTACCTTGTTCATAAGAATATTAGGTTCTAGGTTTAGGTTTTGGGTAAACAGGATTTTAAGTTTTAATTAGAAAGACTCTCCACGATTTTAGATCGTATGCCTACGTATCCTCTTAAGAGGAATCAGAGTCCCAATTCGTAGTTCGTATGGGTTGGTGTCTTTTAGGGGTTTGCAAACATATTTTGAATCACTTCGCACTCGGTCGGGAGTAGTGATTGCGGAGACTTTGACTGAGACCGCAGTAAATCAAAATTAGTTTGAAACCCATTTGCAAAAAAGACTGTTGATTAATTTAATTTGTTCGCAAAAATAGTTTGAGATTTGTTTGTGTTTTTTAATAATATTAATTGCGAAAATATCTTAATTAATGCATGATTGAAAAATATTTAATTCAAAATAGTATAGAAACTAATATATGCAATTTTTTACATGAAAATAATTTATTTTATCATATAGTAATACTTACATATAATAAATAATAATTAATATTTAAAATTTGGTAATAAAATTAATAATAATTATTATAATTATTGATAAAAAGGAATAAATAATTAATATAACATAAATAAAATATAATATAAAAAAATATAAAAGAAATAAAAATAATAATTATTTAAGCAAAACCTAGGGGGTGCATTTCTTAGTTAACCAGTAAATAAGGGGGGGTGCTAGAGGTAAGTTGGCTAAGCCCATTATCCATTCTGGACAAGGGGGTGCGCTTCTTTTAGAATTTTAGTAATCTGGGAATGGGGGCGTGAATAGCAGTGGCCCAAGCCCATTACGAATTTCCAAAGGGGGGCATGTTGATTGTGTGTGGCGAGGTGCATGGATCCTCTGGTGCGGCTTGGCCTTATGTCCGCCTGATTGAAACCTGACGGTTGTTATTGAGGGTGCATGGTTATTAATGTAGGCGCGCGGACACAGGATACGAATGGACATCATGATTTATTTTATTCGTTTTTACAAATCACTTAGTTTTTTTTCAGTGGTCCTCTTTCTTTTTCCACGCATCTCACTTCCTTCTTCTAACCCTAGGAAAAAAAACCTGCGGCGCTTAACCCTCTTTGTCGCAACTCCTTCCAACAATCAGACATACGACCAAAATTAAGGAACCAAGTTTGGTTTTTTACACCTCTTGATTCTAGTTTCTGGATTTTTTGACCTTCTTCTACCTATGTTTGACAGGTGACAGTGGAACGGGAGGTTGAAGATAGTGGTCAACGGCGACGCTTAGTGGTGGCTCGCGGTGGTCTAAGGGCTATCAATGGCAAGTATAAGCGCTTGGGGATGACTGGGCTAGCGATTAGGGTTTTCCGATCCGGAAACTCTAATCGTTGACTTCAAGGTTTTCTTCTTTAACTTCTCTGTCTATGGTCTTTTCCATGTTTCCTTTCCAAGATCCGCCTCTTCTTTTTCTGTGAAAAATCCCCGCCTCTGTTTTCTATTCTACCCCTTTCTGATAGCCCCCTCACCCCTGTTTCTATAAAAAAAACCTCGTTTATATAGTTTAGTTCTTTTAGGGTTTTTAGATTTCAGTTAGAAATTGTTTCGATTTAGGGATTAAGGATTGTAATTGATTGAATATTGATTGTAATTGGATTCGTTAAGATCTGATTTGAATATAGTTCGTATCATTTTCCGTATTTGAGTTGTAATTGCATTGTAATACATTGGATTCGGTTTTGGTTAGAAGATACTTGATTGAGATTTGTTATTGCTGTCATTTCCAATTTTGGATTTAAGATTGATTTTGTCGTATAATTCCTGGATTTGGTTGTTGATAAAAACTTTCTGGATTCAATTTGAACAGTTATTGTTTATGTATTAATTTTGGCTAAATCTGAACAATTATTGTTATTGAGAAAAACATGCGCATAATCCTTGGTGAATTGATACAGTAAGGTTTCTTTATGATTTTTGGGCCAAATCCTTTTCCTTGTTTACAGCAACAACAAAAACAATTGGGCCCTGCGTTCTTAGCCCAACAATTTCAGGCACTTATTCTTTTTGGTTCAACCCGCTCATTATTATTTTTTGTATTACAGCAAGCATTTTTCTTTAACCCGAGCCCAATTGGCCTTTAGCCCAGCGCTCTCTTTTTTTACTAAACAAAACTTTTAACAACACTACTGTAAAAAGAAAAAAACGCTTCACTCTTATTTCTTGAAACAAGTACTATTTATTTATTTACTTAAAACAACAAACCGCTTTTTTTTAATAATACTATTTCTTTTCTATTGAAACAAAACAGTAATCTCAGCACGCATCTTTCCTTTCTCCGCTAATCATTAGACGGGCCATCCTAATGGGCCTTATACACATCCTTGTTTGGACAACCAAATAGAAATGGTCCACCTAAGTAAATTGCCACCATCCTTTTCACTAACCATGAAATAACATCTAAATGCCCTTAATAAAATCAATTATTAAGTAATAGCTATTTAAGTAGACTTAATTTAATTTCATCTTTTATAATAACAACTATTTAATAGTTATTATTCTGAAATAATTTTCTATCCTCAAATCACATGGGCCATTGGCCAGCATGCCATGCGAATGAATTTAATTTAAAAAGCCCCTTATTAAAATACATCCCCTAGTCTTGGATAAAGATGGGCCGTCAGATATTGTTGTACCATCCTTAATTGAGAGTTTCTTTATTATTTAAAACTTAAAAAATCGAATCATCAAGGTAGGACAAATTTGGAGTACGATAACAGGACCCTTGGAAGTGATCCTAAAAGGAGTATCGAATACGACACACAAATCTCGGCATAAATCTTTAGCATATGGAACTTTTTCAATCAAAATAACATGTTCATCCATCAGGCGCTGAATGCCTTCCTTCTGTAACCCGCAACCATTGGGTTGGACTGCACAACAATAACATTCTTCAACATAACCCGAAAATAAACCAGCTTGTAACAAATTCTTCTTGACGGTAGAGAGAGGAGTAACCACATCACTTATAGAGGTAACATATAAAACATCTTCGATAGCACTTATGCCCTTGTCATGCTTGGGCATATGTGCAGTTATCACATTTGGAGTCTTCGGAGGATCAAACTCCATTTCCTTATTATCGATTATATGATGAATCTTTCTCTTCAGGGTCCAGCAGTTGTTGGTATCATGCCCAGGACTGTTTGAATGATAAGCACACCTCGCATTTGGATTATACTTTGGAGAGGATGTGTTGGAATTCTGAGGAGGATGTCGCAATGAAATGAGTTCAACCTTTAACAAATATTGCAATGCCTGAGATAAATACATGCCGATCTTGGTAAATTGTCTTAATGGAGTGTCTGACCTTCGTCAGTTGCCCTGTTGTTGTTGTTGTTGAATAGGCGCCGAATTGGAAATAAATAGCGCTCCTACAGACTGATGACAGTCGTTTTTACCACGACTCTTCTGGCCATAGACAACATTGTTTTCTTTTTTTCTACCGAATGACTTCTTCACAGCATTAGAAGATGTAGCCATTGGAATCTTCCCACTTTTGATACTTCTTATGATTCTTTCCCCAGTCAAAATCATCTCCGTAACACTGGACGACGAGCTTCCGATCAACGGATTAAAGAACGGGCCTATCAGAGTGCCCATGAACATATCTACCATTTCTCGATCAGACAAAGGAAGTTGCACCCTTCTAGCCAAGTGTGATACGGTGGGAGAACTGACTTGGGATTTTGCGTTGTTGTTTGCAAATGTTTCGGTTTAGCAAGAGTCGCCACCGACTTTTTATTTTATCCTAAGAAAAGGTCAAAAAAAGCACAGGAAAGACCTTTGAGATGTTTTCTTGGGTTCAGGGAGTAGATTATAGAAAGGGAAGGTATTAGCACCCTTTCTATCCATGGTTATCCATGGGCTCTTAGTTACTTGCTTAGATCACTTTCTTTGCTTTTCAATTGTTTGAAATGGTGCTTTGTGTGTGATTTTGAAAGATGTTTTGAAAAGAGGTCATCGTTGTGGCAACATTTGTAATGATTCTTGTTTGAATGTATACAAAGGTGTTTTTGTCTTTTGAAAAGTTTTCAATGTTTTGAAAGTAGGGTTTTGAAATTGTGTTGTGAAGTGTGTTTTGAAGAGAGCAAGGATATTTTTGCAAGCTTTGATCAAGTAACTAAAAGTTATCTACCCTATTTTACTCAAAGATCTTTCTTATGTTTTTAACCCTTTTAACAGTGTTGTTTCACCATTGTATTTGGTGAACAACCTTGTGTTAGGATGTTTAACGGGAAAGGCGCGGGTCATCGTATAGACCATGATAGCAATTGTGCTAAGTATTTTTGGCAATTTTCTTAAGGGACTTGATCATTTTTGTTTAGGCAACCAATATAGCGTCATCGAGGGACTATGATCTTTTGTTTTGTTTTTGTTTTGCCAAAGTACTCAACATGCATACCATGGCCCATTTTTGAAGGCAACAAGTGGATTGTAACCCTAGGGGTGCAAGTGTGCATTGTGCTTGTTTTTCATGCATTTTTGTCTTTGATTTAGGTCAAACTATTTGTTAATTTGATTTTGGCATACAAATCCTAATTCTCTAATCATGGCATAATTGAAAGCGTTAAGTGCGAGAATTTAAATTCTAAGCTATTACAACATGATTATGGGGATGAGGGTACAATTTGTGAAGGGGGTATTTGACAAGAAAATAAATTCTAAGTTATTACAACCATATCGAATATACAAGGCAATATTTAACATTTAAATAAATACAATTAAGTAAATGTCAAATAAAATGTGTTATGCAAAAAAAAAAGATTTTTTATGTATGTGAAAAAGGTATTTTTTAATGTGAAACATAAACAAATAAAAAAAGTCAAATTTTAATTATTTTGGTTATTTAGGGCAAAACCCTAACTTTCAAATAAATAGCAATATTTATTAATTATATACAATAATTATATTAATTTATACAAAAATCAAAGTATATTGTAAAAAAAGTATTTTTAGTGTCAAATATTAATAAAAATAAAAGTGTATTATTTTTGTATTTTTTGTCCTAATTATCTAATAAAATAAAGTGTATATATATATATATATATATATATATATATATATATATATATATATATATATATATATATATATATATATATATATATATATATATATATATATATATATATATATATATATATATATATATATATATATATATATATATATATATATATATATATATATATATATATATATATATATATATATATATATATATATATATATATATATATATATATATATATATATTAAACATATCAAATATATAAAAATAAAATTAATTATTTACAAAAAAAAAAGTGTATATTCAAGAAAATGTTTTTAAATATAAATAAATGAAATGAATGAAAATAAATATATCTTTTGTATCATTTTTTTGAGTTTTGTTTTAAAAAGAAAATATTTTATTTATATATATATATATATACTTAATAAAATAAAATAAATATCAAATAAATATAAAAATATAGAAAATTATTTTTTGACATTTTTTATATTTCATATAAAAAATAATAAAGTCAGAATAAAAATGAAAATGTCAAAAATGATAAATATCAAATAAATGGGCCAGGGGGTGTAGACTGAATATGGGGGGTGCCAGAAGCAAGCCTGTACAGGCCCAGCCCAAGCCAGCTTCTTCTTCAACCTCTGAACAAAATATGCGCGCGCCTGGTTCAAGTGCTACATCCTGGAAACGTGACTTTTTGCCAAAACTTACAACATCAAACTTCTAGAGAATTTAAACACGAATCCAACCATATAAAGCATTAAATCTAACTCTCAAAGACCAGAGAGAATTTCTCTGGCCCTAAAATCTGACCTAGCTTTTTTTACATGTTCATGGATGAAATTCTCCTAGCACACTTAATATAAATGAAAGTTGGGCATATGTATGGCTTCATGACATTGAATACTACATTTTTCATTCACAAACCTAAAGCTAAATGTTCCTAAATACAGAGATAGGAAGTGATAAAAAACCTGTTTTTGTTGGATTCGAGTAGGGCAATGCAGCAACCTTCAATGGTGTTTGAGCTTCTGTTGAGCTTGCCTGAGGTCCAAGGAAGCTTCTCCAATGGTTGGCTTGCTTTGAAACACCTTAAATCATGCTGTAGAACTGAACCTGCAGAGCTTTGAAATGAAAATGGAAAAGTGTGTTAGAGGTGTTATAGCTTGCAATGGATGATCTGGATAGCTCAGGTGGATTGATTGGAAGGTGTTTGAAACTCTTTTGGACAAAACGCACGATAGGAATTGGTTATGGCTTGAAGTTTGCAGAACTTGCCCTGTTTTGCAGCAAAACAGGGATTCTGAGTATGAGAAGGTTTCAGGGGTAGAAGGTTCGTTCTTCAGGCTTGTTTTGATGTATGGAACTGGTTCACAAAGTTTGTTTTAGCTTGTGTTAACAGATATGTGAAGTTGGTTTTGTTTTTGCAAGTTTTCTCTACTTGATGCCCCCTTGTGAAAGTGAAGTTACATGCCTTTATATGCTATCAAACATGCTTGCATACATTGCTCTAGGCCCCTCTGATTTGTGGATTTGTTTTGCTGCAAGAAATCTTGGACCAATGCTCAAGGATTTAGTTTTTGACATAAAGTGACATTAGGCAAAAATGGCAATTTGCCTTTTTCTACTTAAGGCTTAAACTTGCATGTAATGTCCATATGAATAAAATAATACCTTAACACAATGGTTAGGCATTAAATTATGAAGTGCAAGTTGGTTTTGAGGCCTGCAAGCTAGCACCAAACATGCTGATTTGAAAATGCAAGTTGCTATGAACATGTATTGGCCATGAACAAAAGTGAGTTTTTGCCAACTTTAAGAATTCGATTCTCTCTAACCACAAGGGTGTTTGAGGAGTTATTGGACAATTTGGAAAGCTTGGAACATGTACTACAATCCATGTTCGTAATGCAACTTAAAACTCCAAGTGGAACTATGTGAAAAATGGCCAAGAAGATGGGTCAAAATCCTGCCTAGATTAGGGCAAATTTTCTCTAAGTTAAAAGTTTTAGGTACCCTTGTTCCAAAAATCATAACTTGAGATACAAGATTCCTTTGAGAAAACTTTGTGAATCAAAGTTGTATACTTTGTGATGGACTACAAATTTCATGTTTCAAGCTTTGTTTGAATCCAATTGCATCTTGGTGAAAAAAAGAGACAAAGTTAGGAAGAAATAATAAAATTTCATAACTTAGAAAATTTCTAAGTTATGAAATATTTTCATTTTAAACCCTAATTTGCATTTTTGGGTTTCTTGATGAACAAGTTTCATAATTTGACATGTTTTGATGAAAAATAACTCTTGGCACTTGATTTTGACCAAAAAGTCAAAGTTTGACTTTTCAGTATACAGTCAAATTTTGATCAGTTGACTGAAAAATTCATATGTCAACCCTATGCATTTGAGATCTTTTGAACTTGTTGAATGGGTCAAGACAATGTCATTGAGTTCTTGAATCCATATGTGAGCTTGGTTTGCCATTGGTTAGGTCAAACAGTCAAAAATTGCCTTTGTGTAGTCAAAACCCTAAAAATGACCATTTTGCCCTTTTGGTGATCTGATCAAATTTCTTGTGGAATTGTGATCCAAACTTGATAAAATGGTTCATATGGGTTCATAATGTTGATGTGGGTCAAATTTCATGAGGTTTGACTGTCAATTGGCCACAGTTGACTTTTTCCCCAATACAGTTGATTTCTAGGTCAACTGTCCAATTGACTGGGCAAAGATTTGAATCAAGGCTTGAAACTTGATATGGGAAAACTTGTGAACCCACCATGAAGTATGAATGTCAATTTGGGCATTGTAGGTCAACACATCCTTGTGCAAACTCAAACCCTAATTTAGGTCAATAGTGCAAGGAGGTGTCTTGAGCAAAGCAAACCCTAGCTTGATCTTGAGTTCCAAGGGTCTTGTGATGATAAAATGTTGATGAAATGAGAGGGCAAATTTTGGGGTACAACAGTTGCCCCTGTTCAATCTTCTTGAACCTGAAGAGTTAGATTGGCAAGTTTGCCTTTCACGACTCGAAGGTAGAAGAGGATTGGACACTAGAGTGCCCGTAAATTTGCACTCGTCAAAACATAGGTGCGGGAATGGGCTTAAAGATGCCATTTGGAGATGGTAGAATCTTGCTGGAGATGGGCTTAAAGATGCCATCCAAGAATCTTTGTTGAATTGCAATGTTGTTAGTTAGAAGAATGAGCCTCAAAATGGTATTCGTGTTTGGAATGCACTTGAACTGTATCTGGAGGCTGAGTTTGTATGAGCAAAAGAATGGTGTCCGTGTCTGGCGCGTATCTGAGCTGTAATTGTATTTGAATGTTGAATGAATATCAGAATGACTGTCGTGTCTGGAGTGTATCTGTATTGTATTTGGGTAACAAAGAAATATCTGTGTTCAGAGCAACTGTGTGTTGAGGATAAATTTTGAATGAGTGACAGAATGGCAACCGTGTCTGGAGCGTATCTGGACTGTATCTGAAGTTGAGATCTGTATGAGTAGTAGAATGATCGCCGTGTCTGGGGGTGTATCTGTACTGTAACTGGGATCTGAGTGAATGACAGGATGACTTCCGAGGCGACTGCACTGAAGGGAATCAAATTGCTGATGTAAGGGTCATAATGGTATCCGTGTCTAGAATGCATTTGAACTTGAGTTTGATAAATGAATCTGAATGAGAGGTAGAATAGCCGCCGTGTCTGGAGTGCATCTAGCATGTATCGGATTGTTGAAGTCTGGATGAGTAGTAGAATGACCGCCGTGTCTGGGGTGTATCTGTACTATATTTGACTTGAGGTTTTGAATGAGTAATAGAATGACCGCCGTTTCTGGGGTGTATCCATATTGTATCTGAATAATTGTTAATGATATCCTTTTGATCTTATCCTGAAAAGGATAAAATGTTAGCTAAACACAAAGTTATGTTGCATGATATGTATGATGTAATGAACTGTATTTCATCAATGTTTATGATATACGGATGTAATGGTTATGCATGTAAGCTGAGTAGCCGTCTTGCTGAGGAAGATAAATCCTTGTAGCTGGAGATAACGGAATCTTTGACTGCTACCGGGGAAAATAAATCCATGACCGAAGTTGGGGATTCCAGACATCTTTGATTGCTGAAGATGAGAAATCCTTGCTGACTGCTGACTGCTTGGGGAATAAGGAAAACTTTGAAAATCTCTACTGGGAAGTTAAAACCTGGGAGACTTCTGC
Source organism: Vicia faba (assembly GCA_948472305.1). Lineage (NCBI taxonomy): Eukaryota > Viridiplantae > Streptophyta > Magnoliopsida > Fabales > Fabaceae > Vicia > Vicia faba. The sequence goes on from OX451740.1 coordinate 324,248,408, forward strand.
TGGAGAAATGAGACTGAGAATCTTCAATCTGCTGGGAAATATCTCTGTGGGGAGAATGTTCACTATTCTGGTTCCGCTGGGTATATGATTTTCAGGATTTTTTAGGGGTCCATTGGGGATCTTGAAGCTTAATTTTGATGGGAATTTCGAAACGTAGCTCAGCTGGGGAATCAAGTTTTGGAATGCACTGACTCTGCTAAGGATCTTGAAGCTTAACTCTGCTGGGGAAATATACTCCAAATTTAGCCTTGTTGAGGGTCTGAATGATGTATCGCGGGGATTTCTCCTGAGGTGGCATAAAAATATCTTCCTACACCTTCAACCTATCAGTAACTATCCCTTTTTTCAATTTCGTTTTACTTGTAAGCAGTGATTATATTCAAATGCATATGCCTATTTAACAAAACATTGGACGTTTTCAAAATAAACATAAGTGTAAAAAGAAAAGAAAGGCAAGCAAATTTCTGCACTTGGAAGTGTATTTGTATTAACTTTTGTGAGTATCTTTATACAAAGGAGACAGACATCCTAGTAAGAGAATGTTGTCGTAAAATTTGAAAAAATTTATACAAAAGAAAGATGGCTATGTGTAATAATTCCATGGGATTCCCATCCTGTTATGGCCTTCACAACTCTGAATATCTTGTCCATTCGTTGCTTTGTCCGCCGATGACTAGGTTGATCAGAAGCTCGGAGCTTGTTGATGAAGAGATTGTTCTTGAAGTGATCCGACGAGACACGGTCATACGCTTTAATTCCCTAACTTTTGCCTGAACTGCCCTTTCGGGTTTTCGATCCATCGGGAAACCCCTTTTTGCTCAAGTCGCCCTTTCGAGTTTTCAACTTGCCGGGTGTACAGATTTTTTTGTTTTATCCCTAATTTTTGCCTGAACCGCCCTTTCGGGTTTTCAGTTCACCGGGATGCCCATTTTTGCCCAAGTCGCCCTTTCGGGTTTTCAACTTGTCGGGTTGTTTTATGCGTAGTATCTTTTGACTATGTCTGCGTTCGCAAGGTGTGGCAAATCGTCGCCGTCCATGGTGGTCAGAATCATTGCCCCACCAGAAAAGATGCTCTTAATCACAAATGGTCCTTCGTAAGTAGGAGTCCATTTTCCCCTGGGATCACTTTGCGGAAAGATGATCCGCTTGATTACAAGATCTCCAACTTGATATATCTGACGCCTGACTTTCTTGTTGAAAGCCTTGATCATCCGTTTTTGATACGTCTGACCATGGCAAACAGCAGTAAGTCGCTTCTCGTCGATCAAATTAAGTTGATCAAGCCGGGTCTGAATCTAATCGTCTTCACTCAAATCGGCGTCCTTCATAATCCTTAAGGAAGGAATCTGAACCTCCATGGGCAAAACAGCCTCCATGCCATATACTAAAGAAAATGGGGTTGCCCCTGTTGAAGTACTTGCCGTGGTACGATATCCATGCAGAGCAAACGGTAACATCTCATGCCAGTCCTTGTAGGTAACTGTCATTTTTGAATGATCTTCTTGATATTTTTGTTCGCGGCTTCAACAGCACCGTTCATCTTCGGCCGATAGGGAGATGAATTATGATGATAAATCTTGAACTGTTCGCATAGAGCGGTGATCATAGTATTGTTCAAATTTGTACCGTTGTCTGTGATGATCCTGTCGAGGACACTATACCGGCATATGAGATTCTGCTTGATGAAGCGGGCAACCACATTCTTTGTAACTGAGGCATAGGAAGCTGCTTCGACCCACTTGGTAAAATAATCAATAGCGACCAAGATGGAGCGATGTCCATTGGATGCCGTGGGCTTGATCTCTCCAATCATGTCAATGCCCCACATTGAGAACGGCCAAGGAGCTGTTAGAACATTGAGAGGAACAGGAGGAATATGTACTTTGTCGGCGTAGACTTGGCATTTATGGCAGGTATAGGAATATTGGTGACAATTAGCTTCCATGGTAGACCAGTAGTAGCCTGCTCTTAGAATCTTCTTTACCATTGTATGCCCGCTCAAATGGGTGCCAAATGTGCCACTGTGTATCTCAGTCATGATCAACTCTGCTTCAGCTTTGTCCACACATCGAAGTAAAACACAATCATGGCTGCATTTATAAAGGATGCCATTGCTTAGGAAGAACTTTGCAGCAAATATCCTTAAGAACTTTTTGTCATTGACGGAAGCTCCTTCGGGGTATTCTCTAGTCTGGAGATACCTTTTGATCTCATGAAACCAGGGTCGTTCCACTACTTCTTCGGTATTAATCTCATGACAGTGTGCAGGTTCGTCCATTTGCTCGATGGTGATTTGGGGAGCCTCGTTATCACAGTTGAGTTTAAACATGGAAGACATTGTAGCCAGAGCATCTGCTAGCTGATTTTCTTCTCGCGGGAAATGCTCGAAAGTAATCTGCTCGAAATGAGGCAACAAAGTCAGGACATGTTCTTTGTATGAGATGAGATTAGGATGTTTGGTGTCCCACTCTCCTTTGACTTGATTGATAACCAAAGCCGAGTCCCTAAATACGACCAAAGATCTGATTCCCAAGTCTATAGCAGCCTTGAGACCAAAGATGCAAGCTTCATATTCAGCCATGTTATTGGTATAGCTGAAGCAAAGTCGGGCAGTGGAAGGTGTATGGCAACCTTCTGGGGAAATGAGTACCGCACCGATACCGTTGCCAAGTGCATTTGAAGCACCATCAAAGTATAGGGTCCATCGGGATCCTTGTTCAGGTCCGTCATACGGTCCGTTACTTTCAATGTTGTCCAAAGTCATGATGTCCTCGTCAGGGAAGTCGAATCTCATAGATTGATAATCTTCGACGGCTTGATGAGCTAGATGGTCAGCTAGTACACTCCCTTTTATAGCTTTTTGGGTAGTATACTGGATGTCATACTCAGTCAGGATCATCTGCCATCTAGCGATTCTTCCAGATAAAGCAGGTTTCTCGAAGATATACTTGATCGGGTCCATCTTGGAGATCAACAAAGTGGTATGAGTCAATATATACTGCCTTAGCCGACGAGCAGCCCATACCAAAGCGCAGCAAGTTTTCTCGAGCAGTGAGTAGCGAGTCTCACAGTCAGTAAACTTTTTGCTAAGGTAATAAATGGCATGCTCTTTTCGACCAGACTCGTCATGTTGGCCCAGTACGCACCCCATTGAGTTGTCCAAAACAGTCAGATACATGATCAACGGCCTTCCTTCAACGGGTGGCATCAGGATAGGAGGTTCTAGCAAATACTCCTTGATCTTATCAAAAGCAATTTGACAATCATTGTTCCATTCAACTACCTGATCTTTCTTCAACAGTTTGAAAATTGGCTCACAGGTAGATGTTAGATGAGAGATGAACCTTGCAATATAGTTTAAGCGTCCCAAGAATCCTCTAACCTCCTTTTCAGTGCGGGGGGCAAGAATTTCTTGTATAGCTTTTACTTTGGATGGATCAACCTCAATTCCCTTGTTGCTGACAATAAATCCCAGAAGTTTACCAGACTTAACTCCAAAAGTGCACTTGCTTGGGTTCAGTCTGAGCTTGTACTCCTTCAACCTGGAAAACAGCTTTTGCAAATGTTCAAGGTGTTCTTCTTCTGTCTGTGATCGAGCTATCATGTCGTCTACGTAAACCTCGATCTCATGATGTATCATATCATGAAACAAAGCTACCATGGCGCATTGATAGGTTGCACATGCGTTCTTCAGTCTGAACGGCATCACTTTGTAGCAGAAGGTACCCCATTGTGTAACAAAGGTTGTTTTCTCCATGTCCTTGGGGGCCATTTTGATTTGGTTGTATCCCGAGAATCCATCCATGAAAGAAAAAACCTTGTGTTGAGTTGTGTTGTCAACCAGGATGTCGATATGTGGCAGCGGAAAATCATCTTTAGGGCTAGCCCTGTTCAAATCCCGATAGTCTACACACAATCTGACTTTGCCGTCCTTTTTGGGTACGGGCACGATGTTAGCAACCCATTATGGATAGGAGGTAACAGCCAGAAAGCCAGCGTTGAATTACTTCATTACTTCAGCCTTAATCTTCTCGGACATGTCAGGTCTCATTCGGCGAACCTTTTTCTTGATCGGTGGACAATCTTCTCTGGTAGGGAGACGGTGAACCACGATATCGGTGTCTAGCCCTAGCATGTCTTCATAAGACCAGGCAAAGATTTCAACATGTTCGTTCAACAACTGCACTAAACTCTCCTTGACACTCGGTTCCAGGTTGGCACCCACTTTCACTTCTTTCATGTCTTCCTTTGTCCCTAAGTTGATGGTTTCTAACAGCTCTTCATGAGGCAGAATGGCCCTCTCTTCCTGTTGTAGAAGTCTGGCTAACTCTCCCGGCACTTCACAATCTTCGTCAACTTCGTACTCAGCATTATTGACCAAATCTTCAGAGTTATTGAAGGCTAAAACAGAATAGTCACCCATGGAATCCGGAGTGGATGGGTACCTGCATTTGTGAGTGTGGGTGTGTGTAAGGGATAGCCATCCTTAAACAAACAAAAATGCAAAAGGAAAGAAAATGAACAGTTTATAGATGAAAAACATCCAATGACTCATTAAAACATGGCATATGATTATGAAGAAAATCAAGCCCTTACAAATGGACCTACATGCCCCGGGCAAGGCATGAGGTGAAAATAGTGTGCGATTTGTTTTAGTTATTACAGACCATAAAAATGGGAAATTGTTCAAAGATAAAATTACTGGTTGATAAAGGTGATAGGAACAAAATCCTTTGCTTCCCAATTGCTCAAACCCCCTTCGACAGTCGGAAAGATCCAGTCTTCAAAGTGGCTCTCCTCCTCTTCATCTTCTACGGCATTGATTCCGTGGTGTGAGATCTTGACGGGTGATCTTCCAATCTTAGAGCGGCTCATAGCCTTTTATCCTGCAGTAGTAAACCCTAAACCAAACTTGTCTGTCTTATGGGGAAAGTCATGCAATTGTCCCCATACTGTGCTCTTCCCCTCCTTAATCACAGCCTCTGCGTCCTTGAGAGATGCCATTCTAGCCATATGCTTGGGAATGATAGGTACCTCAACCGCTATCTTCGCAACTGCTACCTCGGGAGAAACTTCCTCGAAATGTTGAAAATGCGTTTCGATGAATTCGCCATCTAACTCCACATATCGAAAGGAATTGAGATGACTAATCATGTACTCTTCCTCGCCATGCACAGTTATGATTTTACCCTTAACAGGATACTTCAGCATCTGGTGCAAAGAGGATGTAACTGCCCCGGCATAATGGATCCACGGTCTTCCCAGCAAGCATGAGTATGACGGACGGATGTCCATCACGTAGAAGGTTGAGTTGAAGACTTCGGTGCCTACCTTGATGGGAATATCAACCTCTCCATGAACCATTCTTTTGGAGCCATCGAAAGCTCTGACGACTATGTTACTAGGTTTGAGGGTCAAACCTTTGCAATCCAAACGGTCTAAGGCCTTCTTTGGTAGCACATTCAGGGAAGAACCAGTATCAACCAAGACATGGGCGAGGGTGGTCCCTTGGCATTCAACTGAAACATGTAACGCATCATTGTGTTTCCTTCCTTTGGGAGTTAGGTCAGCGTCAGAAAAACCCAGGCCATTGTCAGCGGTAAGACTGGCCACACAATCCTGAAATTGGTCAGCCGAAGTCTCTTGGGGTACATGTGTCGTCTTCAAGAATTTAATCAGGGCTTTAGCATGGGCCTCTGAACAGAGCAGGAGGGCTAACATTGAAATTTTAGAAGGGGTTTGCCCTAATTGTTCCACAACGTCGTAGTCACTTTTTCTGATTATTTTCAGGATTTCATCCATCTCCTTTTGAGTGGTTTCGGGGATAACCACAGCATGAGCCTTCGTCCTGACAGGCATTTCCAGTATCCCCTTACCTTTGCCGGTATTATCAACAGATGGTCTTTCTTCAGGAGTGTTTAACTCTTCAATCACTGGGCCTTGCCTAGAGGGTCCAACAGGTGCAGAAGCTTTTAAGGGTCCAAAAACTGCTCGGGGGGGAGCAATTTCCGGAGAAAAGATCCAGCCACTGCGGGTTATCTTGCTTGTACCCGTGATGTTCCCTATATCAGGTTCTTCTTCAAAAATTTCTTGGACTGTTTCGATTTGTTTGATGCCGTGGTAGAAGATTTCTCCCCCATAGTTCCAAGGTATCATTTTGCTTGATTGGTACGGGATAGGTCCCGGCATAGTGATCTTTAAAGGTACAGATTCAAAGTTGGGTGTAATCCTGACAGGCCTTTTGCAAGCCTTGGGAGGATTGTCGGAAATGGTTATGATGGAAATATCATTGGTTGAGGTATCACAAGCATCAGGAGTGATCGGATTGAAAGTGTTAACGGGGGTTTTCTAGAAAAGTATTTCTTGAGTATCCATCAGGCGTTGGACACCCGATTTCAATATTGGATAATCATCTTGAATGTTCAAGCAAAAAGAGAAGTCTTCATCACAACCAAGAAAAATCCCGGCTCTCAACAAATTTTCTTTTATCACTAACAATGGAGTCAACAGTTTGGCAACATCAGTAACATGGAGATTTTCCAAAACAGCATGCATATTGTGGCCGTGCTTGGGCATCGGTGCGGATATAACATTGGGATTCTCAGGAGCGTCAAATTCAACCTCTTTGGCGTCAATTAAGTCCTGAATTTTGTTCTTGAGTGCCCAGCAATTATTGGTATCGTGCCCAATACTGTCGGAATGGTAAGCACACTTGGCTTTTGAGTTGTAGGATGGAGAGGTGGTATTTACATTTTTTGGCGCCTCTTTTAAATTAGCAAGATTCAACTTCAGGAGATTTGGAAGGATTTGAGCAGGGGTCATGTTTACTGGGGTAAACTGCCGTGGTGGCCTTTGCTGATAAGTTCTGGGCTGATCATTCCTCGGTTGACTGTTTCTAAGCTGGTCTGATGCGGACTTTTGTATTAATACAGCCCCCACTGTTGGCCGACGTTCCTCTCTTTCCCGATTTTTATGGGTCTATACAGCAAATGCTTCCTTCTTGGCTGGGAAAGGTTTTCTAGCAGCTGTGGATGCGGAAGCATCCTTTTAAATCTTTCCACTTTTGATACCGGCCTCCACCCTTTCGCCGGTCAGGATTAGTTCAGTAAATCCCGCAGAAGAGCTTCCGATTAGATGGTTGAAGAAAGGGCCAGACATGTTCCCCAAAAACATGTCAACTAATTCCCTATCTGATAGTGGTGGCTGCACCCTTCCAGCCAGGTCGTGCCACTTCTGGGCGTACTCCTTAAACCCTTCATTTGAAGCCATCCCCATACTTTGTAGCTGAGTACGGGTAGGTGCCAAATCAGCATTGTACTGATACTGGCGATAGAAAGCGGCTGCCAAGTCTTCCCAATTGTGGACCTCTGACCTTTTGAGCTGATAAAACCAATCTAACTGAGTGCCAAACAAGCTGTCTTGGAAAAAGTGCACTCACGGGTCTTTATCGGATGAATGTGGCTGGTTCTTTCTAACATACGACCTCAAGTGCATCTTAGGGCAAGATAAACCGTCGTACTTGGAAAATGTCGGCACCTTGAACTTGGGAGGGATTACAATCCCGGCTACCAACCTCAGTTCCTCAAAATCCAATCTGGGCACCCTCTGCAACTCCATAGCTGCCAATATGTCTTCAAGGTTCTTATACTTGTCATCCGCTGGTGGATACTGTTGTTCTGAATAGTCTTCGTCTGCTTCCTATTCCTCTTCTTCTACCTCCGACTCAGAAGGTACAGTAACTCCTTTCCCCTTGCCAATCCCTTCGTCAGACGTTGAAGGAAACTCAAGAGTTCTTCTAGCATCGCCCTCAAATCTTCTTCCTAAAGTAGCTACCCCCGGTCTCTTTTTCTTTTTCTTCTCTTTATTCTTCTCTAGCAAAACTTTGAGATCCTCTTGAGCCTTTGACAAGGTCACGAGGAGTTGCTGAAATTGTGAATTTTGTGCTTGTAGGTCCTTCACTGTTTGCTCCAAATCCATCTTGCTGAAATAAACAGCAGAAAGATAAGGAAACCTGGCTTGATGACCTACTTATGCATATGATGAATGATATGTTATTCATGTAATGCATTCAAGGGTTCAAAAATTCAAATTTGTTGTAAACAAAAAGAACACATGTCATATTAAGAAGAGCTTGTTAGTACATAAGTGCCCCATGGGCGAAATATTACAAAATTCTTAATGTAAAAAGACGTTGCGCATCCTCTTTGGTACGATGTAGGTGTTGAGAGTTTCCTCCTCGTGAAGTCGGCGGGTGAGCTCTAAAACCTTCTTCTCACTGGCATAGAAGCTGGCTTCAAAAGTATCCCATTCTTCTTTGAGTTGGATCCAACTCTTTTGCATTTCCTCCCATGATGTTGGCATGTCAGGATGTATGATGGCGTATGGAACCTCTCCTTCCATAACAGGCTCTTTAATCAAGGGGAGAATGTGAGGATATGGCATCATAAGATTCTGAGAGCGGGTTCGTACCCCCTTGAGGTAAGGCTCAAGGGGGATGGAATTCTTGTGCCCCAGTGTCTTACTGTCCACCTTGTTAGGCATCCTCCAAGCTCTGATGAACCTTTGTCGAAGTCCTTGCACATCGTTGTCAAAGTCAAAAACTAGGTCAAGAATCAGCATGTCATGAGGGCCATCCCTCCGAGCATATCCAAATTGTCTCAAAGCTAGACATGGGTTATAGGTAATGCCTCCCCTAATGCCAAGTAATGGGACATTAGGGAATTCACCACAACGATCAATGATGATGACATTTTCTCTGGACCGAGAGCACCAATGTACATCAGAATGTGTGAGGGTCATCAACTGTTGCGACCACCTTAAACCCTGCTCATTCTTCAAAACTGATTATGGAAGGTGAGAAATAAACCACCTTGCTAGGAGAGGAGTACAGCACATGAGAACACCTCTTTTCCTCATTGTTCGTGTGTAAAATGAGTGTAGGATGTCCCCAAGCAATGTAGGTATGGGATTCTTGGACATGAAAATCTTGACAGCATTCACATCTATAAGTTGATCAGGGTTGGGAACAAGACCAACCCAAAGATGAGGAGTGCCACAATCTCTTCAAAGGCTTGTAGATCACGAGAATTCCCGCAGTCTTGTGCCTTCTCAAACAAGAATTTTTCCAAGAAGCCCTTGACACCCCTTATGGTTTCCCAATGCCCCTTGATGTCAGATGGTTGCAAGTGTAATTCTTGAGCAACATCTTCAGGCTTTGGTTCTTTTTCTGTACCGTTGTAGGGTAGTTGATTAAGAATAGGAATTCTCAGGAGTTGAGAAAATTCCTCCAAAGTAGGCACCAATTGATAATCAGGGAATGTGAAACAATGGTGTAGGGGGTCAAAGAACTGGAAAAGTACTTTCACCATGTCTTCTTCAATGCTGGTGTTGACTAAGTTGAGGAGTCTACCAAGTCTTTCACTGAAGAGAGAATTCTCTGGAATCCTGGAAGTAAGTTCTTTGAGTTGAGGAGGGATTCTCACAAGGTTGACTTGAATTGTTTTCCTGCAAATAGATTCCATGACCTACAAAACAAGAACAAAGATGAAGATCCAAACCCTTGAAATGGTTAGTGGATACATATGATGCTTTATGATGTTCATGATGTATGCACAAACACATGTACAAGCAAGTCACACAAAACCCTAGTTTCAGGCTTGCATGAGGTTTCATAGGTAAGTACCCTCTTGAGTTTAGTTGGCTCAAAACCTGTCCTATAAATAGTAACCGGGTTCTAAGGAGCTCAATATCATTGGATTGTTTTCTATGTTCATTGTTTTGGTTTAGCCACTTAACTAGCGACCAAAATATTCCAAGAAAACAACCCTCATTGAGTGTAGTATCGAGTATCTACCAACTTCGGACTGCACCAAAGCCGGTCATCTCACTACCCCTAATAAAAGGCCAAGATGGTCAAGTAAGGTTCTAGTTCATTAGTTCTTAATGACATCACTCAGCGGCCCCATATTCTCTTTGATTGACTCAAAGGCTACCGGTACTCACAAATATGTCGCACTAATATAGTTATTGCTTCAACCGTGTCGGTATACCCCGCACAGTTTCCATAATGTATTGCTATCTATGAATGTTTCCCAAATCCGGGTGGAGGATTTCAAGCCCAAACAAGAGAACCAAAATGTAAAACAATCAAAGCAAACAATAATCATGCAAAGGGTGATCTAAGCCCTAAGGTTACTCCACTTTCAATTTATCCCCAGCAGAGTCGCCAGTTCTGTGATACGGTGGGAGAACTGACTTGGGATTTTGCGTTTGTGTTCGCAAATGTTTCGGTTTAGCAAGAGTCGCCACCGACTTTTTATTTTATCCTAAGGAAAGGTCAAAAAGCACAGGAAAGACTTTGAGATGTTTTCTTGGGTTCGGGGAGTAGATTATAGAAAGGGAAGGTATTAGCACCCTTTATATCCATGGTTATCCATGGGCTCTTAGTTACTTGCTTAGATCACTTGCTTTGCTTTTCAATTGTTTGAAATTGTGCTTTGTGTGTGATTTTGAAAGATGTTTTGAAAAGAGGCCATCGTTGTGGCAACCTTTGTAATGATTCTTGTTTGAATGTATACAAAGGTGTTTTTGTCTTTTGAAAAGTTTTCAATGTTTTGAATGTAGGGTTTTGAAATTGTGTTGTGAAGTGTGTTTTGAAGAGAGCAAGGATATTTTTGCAAGCTTTGATCAAGTAACTAAGAGTTATCTACCCTATTTTACTCAAAGATCTTTCTTATGTTTTTAACCCTTTTAACAGTGTTGTTTCACCATTGTATTTGGTGAACAACCTTGTGTTAGGATGTTTAACGGGACAGGCGCGGGTCATCGTATAGACCATGATAGCAATTGTGCTAAGTATTTTTGGCAATTTTCTTAAGGGACTTGATCATTTTTGTTTAGGCAACCAAGATAGCGTCATCGAGGGACTATGATCTTTTGTTTTGTTTTTGTTTTGCCAAAGTACTCAACATGCATACCATGGCCCATTTTTGAAGGCAACAAGTGGATTATAACCCTAGGGGTGCAAGTGTGCATTGTGCTTGTTTTTCATGCATTTTTGTCTTTGATTTAGGTCAAACTATTTGTTAATTTGATTTTGGCATACAAACCCTAATTCTCTAATCATGGCATAATTGAAAGCGTTAAGTGCGAGAATTTAAATTCTAAGTTATTACAACATGATTATGGGGATGGGGGTACAATTTGTGAAGGGGGTATTTGACAAGAAAATAAATTCTAAGTTATTACAACCATATCGAATATACAAGGCAATATTTAACATTTAAATAAATACAATTAAGTAAATGTCAAATAAAATGTGTTATGCAAAAAAAAAGATTTTTTATGTATGTGAAAAAGGTATTTTTTAATGTGAAACATAAACAAATAAAAAAAGTCAAATTTTAATTATTTTGGTTATTTAGGGCAAAACCCTAACTTTCAAATAAATAGCAATATTTATTAATTATATACAATAATTATATTAATTTATACAAAAATCAAAGTATATTGTAAAAAAAAAGTATTTTTAGTGTCAAATATTAATAAAAATAAAAGTGTATTATTTTTGTATTTTTTATCCTAATTATCTAATAAAATAAAGTATATATATATATATATATATATATATATATATATATATATATATATATATATATATATATATATATATATATATATATATATATATATATATATATATATATATATTAAACATATCAAATATATAAAAATAAAATTAATTATTTACAAAAAAAAAGTGTATATTCAAGAAAATGTTTTTAAATATAAATAAATGAAATGAATGAAAATAAATATATCTTTTGTATCATTTTTTTTAGTTTTGTTTTAAAAAGAAAATAGTTTATTTATATATATATATACTTAATAAAATAAAATAAATATCAAATAAATATCACATAAATATAAAAATATAGAAAATTATTTTTTGAAATTTTTTATATTTCATATAAAAAATAATAAAGTCGGAATAAAAATGAAAATGTCAAAAATGATAAATATCAAATAAATGGGCCAGGGGGGTGTAGACTGAATATGGGGGTGCCAGAAGCAAGCCTGTACAGGCCCAGCCCAAGCCAGCTTCTTCTTCAACCTCTGAACAAAATATGTGCGCGCCTGGTTCAAGTGCTACATCCTGGAAACGTGACTTTTTGCCAAAACTTACAACATCAAACTTGTAGAGAATTTAAACACGAATCCAACCATATAAAGCATTAAATCTAACTCTCAAAGACCAGAGAGAATTTCTCTGGCCCTAAAATCTGTGACCTAGCTTTTTTTACATGTTCATGGATGAAATTCTCCTAGTACACTTAATATAAATGAAAGCTGAGCATATGTATGGCTTCATGACATTGAATACTACATTTTTCATTCACAAACCTAAAGCTAAATGTTCCTAAATAGAGAGATAGGAAGTGATAAAAAACCTATTTTTGTTGGATTCGAGTAGGGCAATGCAGCAACCTTCAATGGTATTTGAGCTTCTGTTGAGCTTGCCTGAGGTCCAAGGAAGCTTCTCCAATGCTTGGCTTGCTTTGAAACACCTTGAATCGTGCTGTAGAACTCAACCTGCAGAGCTTTGAAATGAAAATGGAAAAGTGTGTTAGAGGTGTTACAACTTGCAATGGATGATCTGGATAGCTCAGGTGGATTGATTGGAAGGTGTTTGAAACTCTTTTAGACAAAACGCACGATAGGAATTGGTTATGGCTTGAAGTTTGCAGAACTTTCCCTATTTTGCAGCAAAACAGGGATTCTGAGTATGAGAAGGTTTCAGGGGTAGAAGGGTCGTGCTTCAGGCTTGTTTTGATGTATGGAACTGGTTCACAAAGTTTGTTTTAGCTTGTGTTAACAGATATGTGAAGTTGGTTGTGTTTTTGCAAGTTTTCTCTACTTGATGCCCCCTTGTGAAAGTGAAGTTACAGGCCTCTATATGCTGTCAAACATGCTTGCATACATTACTCTAGGCCCCTCTGATTTGTGGATTTGTTTTGCTGCAAGAAATCTTGGACCAATGCTCAAGGATTTTGTTTTTGACATAAAGTGACATTAGGCAAAAATGGCAATTTGCCTTTTTCTACTTAAGGCTTAAACTTGCATGTAATGTCCATATGAATAAGATAATACCTTAACACAATGTTTAGGCATTAAATTATGAAGTGTGAGTTGGTTTTGAGGCCTGCAAGCTAGCACCAAACAAGCTGATTTGAAAATGCAAGTTGCTATGAACATGTATTGGCCATGAACAAAAGTGAGTTTTTGCCAACTTTAAGAATTCGATTCTCTCTAACCACAAGGGTGTTTGAGGAGTTCTTTGACAATTTGGAAAGCTTGGAACATGTACTACAATCCATATTTGTAATGCAACTTGAAACTCCAAGTGGAACTATGTGAAAAATGGCCAAGAAGATGGGTCAAAATCCTGCCTAGATTAGGGCAAATTTTCTCTAAGTTAAAAGTTTTAGGTACCCTTGTTCCAAAAATCATAACTTGAGATACAAGCTTCCTTTGAGAAAACTTTGTGAATAAAAGTTGTATACTTTGTGATGGACTACAACTTTCATGTTGAAATCTTTATTTGAATCCAATTGCATCTTGGTGAAAAAATGGGACAAAGTTAGGAAGAAATAATAAAATTTCATAACTTAGAAAATTTCTAAGTTATGAAATTTTTTCATTTTAAACCCTAATTTGCATTTTTGGGTTTCTTGATGAACAAGTTTCAGAATTTGACATGTTTTGATGAAAAATAACTCTTGGCACTTGATTTTGACCAAAAAGTCAAAGTTTGACTTTTCAGTATACAGTCAAATTTTGATCAGTTGACTGAAAAATTCATATGTCAACCCTATGCATTTGAGATCTTTTGAACTTGTTGAATGGGTCAAGACAATGTCATTGAGTTCTTGAATCCATATGTGAGCTTGGTTTGCCATTGGTTAGGTCAAACAGTCAAAAATTTCCTTTGTGCAGTCAAAACCCTAAAAATGACCATTTTGCCCTTTTGGTGATCTGATCAAATTTCTTGTGGAATTGTGATCCAAACTTGATCAAATGGTCCATATAGGTTCATAATGTTGATGTGGGCCAAATTTCATGAGGTTTGACTGTCAATTGGCCACAGTTGACTTTTTCCCCAATACAACTGATTTCTAGGTCAACTGTCCAATTGATTGGGCAAAGATTTGAATCAAGGCTTGAAACTTGATATGGGAAAACTTGTGAACCCACCATGAAGTATGAAAGTCACTTTGGGCATTGTAGGTCGACACATCCTTGTGCAAACTCAAACCCTAATTTAGGTCAATAGTGCAAGGAGGTGTCTTGAGCAGAGCAAACCCTAGCTTGATCTTGAGTTCCAAGGGTCTTGTGATGAGAAAATGCTGATGAAATGAGAGGGAAAATTTTGGGGTACAACACCAAGTCCCTCCATTTTTGTGCATATTCCTTGAACCCTTCACTCGAGCCCATGGAAATATTCTGGAGTTGAACTCGAGTCGGTGCCAGGTCAGCATTATATTGATACTGCTTATAGAAAGCAAAAACCAATTCTTCCCATGTATGGACGTTGGTCCCCTCCAGCTGATAGAACCATTCCAGTTGAGTGCCAACCAAACTTTCTTGGAAGAAATGGACCCATAATTTCTGGTCAACAGTATGAGGTTATATCTTCCAAACAGACGACCTCAAATGGAGTTTAGGACAAGAGACCCCATCATATTTAGAAAAGATGGGGACCTTGAACTTATGTGGGATGATCACCCCCGGGACCAGAACTATTTCACCAAAATCCAATCCAGGAACCTTCTAGATTTCCATAGCCTTGAGTTTGTCTTCTAACTGCTTGTATTTGTCATCTGAAGGAGGATATTGTTCGTCAGAATAATCTTCATCTTTAGAATCCTGAGTGTTCCTTCCTTTAGGCCGGATGCTCCTACCCTCCTCTTCTTGGTTATCATCTTCCTCAGAGGAAATATCATCCACTTGAATTGGTTGAGCATGACCTTTGAACCTTCTCCTCATATTGAGAATAACAGTCGGCTTCTTGGTCTTCTTCTTCTTGGCAACGAACGCCATCAGATCTTTTTGCCCCTGTGCCAGATTCAAAAGAGTCTCTTGGAATTGTGCATGCTGATCCTGGAGATCCTTGACAGTTTGTTAGAGGGCCATTTTTCTACTGAAATAAACAGCGGGAAAATGAGAAACTTGTATGAAAGACTTGTTATGTAATGATGCATGATATGTAAAATGCAAATGTTTTCAAGGACCTTAGGAGATTTAAATTTTCTAACCAACAGGAAACATAAACAAACATTTTATTAGTGAATTTAAATTACAATTGCCTTTTAGGCTTACAATGAAAACCAACAAGGTCTCAAAGAGACAAAAAAGTAAACTCCTAAGACCTAAGACTCAAGTTTCCCAAAGATGCTTCCTCTTCGGGTTGATGTATGCATTAAGACTCTGCTCCTTGTGAAGTTTCTTTTTGAGCTCCAAGACTTTCTTCTCACTTACGTAGAATTGAGTCTCAAAGGTGTCCCGTTCTTCCTTGAGTTGAATCTAGGACTTCTGCAATTCTTCAAGGTCAGTAGGCATGTCTAGATGGAGGGTGGTGCGAGAAATGTCTCCTTCGACAACAGGCTCGATGATCACTGGTAAGACATATGGATATGGAATCATGAGGTTTTGAGCACGAGCTCGTACCGATTTGAGATAGGGCTCCAGGGGGATGGAATTATTCTTCCCTAAATCTTTACTATCAATCTTGCTTACCATGCCCCAAGCATGTATAAACCTCCAACAATAACCATGAGGATCATTTCCACAATCGAACACAATACCTTGGATAAGTGTGTCATAAGGACCATCTCTTCGAGCATAACCAAACTAGCATAGAGCCAAACAAGGTTTGTAAGTAATACCTCCCCTAATGCTAAGGATTGGACCATTAGGGAATTCCCCGCAACAGTCAATGATAGTGATATCCTCGTGAGATTGGGAACACCAATAGATATATGTATGAGAAAGTGACATTATTCTTTGTCACCACCTCAAACCTTGTTCATTATTTATTATCGATCAAGGAAGGTGCGAAATAAAGCATCTGGATAGCAGTGGAATGCAACACATGAGAGTTCCTCGCCTCTTCATATTTCGAGTGTGAAGAGAATGCAGAATGTCTTCGAGCAAGGTAGGCAAAGAATTACGAGCAAGGAAAATTTTAACGGCGTTCACATCTATGAGTTGGTCTAGATTAGGGAATAATACCAACCCATAGATTAGAAGAGCCAAGATCTCCTCAAAATCCTATAAACTCATAGTATCTAGAAATAGTTGACCCTTCTCAATCAAAAATTTAGCCAGAAAACCTTTGACTCCATTTCTTGTTTCCCAGTCGGATATAATGTCAGACCGCTTCAGATGTAAGGTTGTTGCAATAACTTCTGGCTTCAGAGCTTCTGTTAGACGGTGTGGCAAGTTATCAAGAGGTGGGGGTGAATAGATCACCTCTTTATTTATCAAGGATTTAAAATCTTTTATCAAAGTTTATTAAAAACAAAGGAAAAACACGGTCCCGAATCAACTTCCATCTATTTTGAACCAACTAATAGAAAACCGGACATACGATAAACTTGCTGGATTTTATTAATATGGAATAAATGAAAAATTAAACACAGATTGATGTACGTTTCAATGCACTTATCACAAGAACGCTATTTCCAATGAATAAAAACTTGCATGCAATTTTGACGAACAATTGGTGTATGCTTGTTCGATGATCAACAATAATGGTGGTTTTAACAAAAGAGTTTGTACCACTATTGTATCATTAAACAGAAAAACCAACAAACAATTTGAATCACAAACTTGAAAAAAAACATAAAGAGAGAGAGAGAGAGAGAGAGAGAGAGAGAGAGAGAGAGAGAGAGAGAGAGAGAGAGAGAGAGAGAGAGAGAGAGAGAGAGAGAGAGAGAGAAAGAAAAACAATACAAAGGAAGTTTGGTAAGGAAGTTCCCCACTATCGTCCTCGCGTGTGGGCACATCTCCCTCTCAATCCCAAAACTGAAATTGAGACATGTTATAACAATTTGCTAAATGTTATTTACAAGGTTACAATACAAAGACAGAATGTAATCACTAAGATCTTCTTCTTATTGTAAGAACCTCCCCTTTATATAAGCTTATCCAAATTTCCCTACAAGATTCATAACCAATCCTCCGCTTCCACAACATGTTTGTGAAATCGCCCTGATTCCAAACCCCTCGCTACGGCTGAATCTGACTTGTGCAATTGTAACTAACAAACTCGCAAGAACACGCCAGTTCTTGAAGGACGAACCCTCTGGTTTTTCCTTGAAACCCCCTTCTAAATCTTCAACTCAGCTTAGATCACCGATCGTACAATTTAACGTTATCTGTATGATCTCTTGGTCCAATGAACAAAGATGTTTATCTTTCGTTGTTGTTGAACCAAGATGATTGAGAAGATGATGAAGATGAAGTATCTTTCAAGTTTCTAGTGCTCAGAAAATTTGATGCACACCTGGTGTATTTGTGACACTTTTTTTTTCTACAAAAACTTACTTATATATGTAACAGAAAACGGTTAGAGGTGAAAAAACGCAGTATGAGTCGATGCATGTTTAACATGAGTCGACTCATGTTAGTTGTGAAACATAAGATGAGTCGATACAATCTGTTATGTATCAATACATACTGATGGCAAAACATATTACAGAGATATCAAATATGTATGAGTCAATGCAAGTCTTTATGTGTCGATACAACATGTTTTCCATATAGAATCCAGAACCATTCATTTTATATGAGTCGATACATAACGTGTATGTGTCGATACATACTGAGTTGATTTTTTATTTTGAAAAAAAAAAGTGATATGTATTGATGCATGAGTTAATGTATCGATGCATAATGGTTTTAAAATATTTTCCAGGAGCATCAACTTGACATGTATCGATGCAAAGATGAATGGGTCGACTCATACTGAAGCAGAATTGTTTTTGTGATTCTTTGCTTAAGTATGTGTCGATGCAAAACCTTTTGTATCGACCTGAAATTGTGCTTTATGTGTAAAACACATTTTTGACTCTTTTTGAACATGTTATACTATTGCCATATTATGCACACATATAGATTAAGCACATTAAACATTCATTAATACATATTTCACACATATTTGCTATCATACAAAACTACTTAATGAAAAGGGTTGCTCACAAACTCCCCCTTTTTGATGATGGCAAATACTTGCAAGATGTGTCATGATGGAGCATGGATGAATGAGTTTCTCCCCCTGAGTTTGTGCATAACAGTATCAAAATAGGTCTCCTTCTCTAACATCGTCTTCTTCTCCCCCTTTGACAACATCAAAAATAAGTAAAGAAATGTTTTTAAACAATACATTTTAAGATACACAAAATATAATTGAGATGCAATCTCAGCAAAGTTGAAACGAAAACCAACGACATTCACAAAGAATGAAGCTTGGCATGGTAATTTACAAAGGTACACTCACAAAGAGTGACAAATAAAGGCAATAACCAAGTAAGCAAAATAAACAAAGTGAAAGCATTAACTAAGAAAGTTTGCAAATTACATATGTTGTATAAAAAATGTTTGAACAGGACATGAATACAAATGTTGTGAAATGGATGAGATGATTGGAATTATTTTAAGACATAAAATTAAGATGATGGGTCGACCCAAGTCCAACACAAAATAATTAATTAGCCTTATGTGTCGACACAAAACACGAATGTGTCGACACATACTGTAACAAAAACTAACTTTTAAAAGTTTTGTATCGACTCAAGAGTCGAATGTGTCGACCGGGAGTAATTGTTAGTTTCTATTTTTGTTATTCTTATCAATATGTGTCGACACAAACCTTTATGTATCGACCTGAAAACAATTTTAATTTCTGTTTTTACAGTTTTCTTCTATATGTATCGACTCATACATGTATGAGCTGACTCATAAAAAAAATTAGTTTTCAACAAGTTTTTGTGGACTATTGGATTTTAGACCCATGAGCAATTATATGTTTATGCAAAATGAACTATCTAATGATGATTATGCATTCATAATGATGCAAAGCAATTTGCTTATGTCAAAGTTCAAACAATTTATGTATAGAAAAGCATATAGACAATATTAATGGAACATTTAAAACAAATTTACAAGTAATCATAGAATTCCAGCGAGATAGAGAAAGGAACAATATTACCTTAGTTGATGAACAATTAAGACGCACGTACGAGAGCTAGAACACATCTCAATAGCATTGTGAGATATATATATATATATATATATATATATATATATATATATATATATATATATATATATATATATATATATATATATATATATATATATATATATATATAAGGTACATGCATGCTTAAGACATCAAGTAAGAGAAATTTAAAATCCCTAACTCACGATGAATGTTGAGGAAAGGTTTTATTGCTAATGGTTTCGTTAAAATATCAGCAAGTTGATTTTTAGCATCAACATGCTCAAACACAACATCCTCTTTTTCAACATGATCGCGAAGAAAGTGACGCCTAATATCCAAGTGTTTAGTGCGTGAATGTAAAACAAGATTCTTAGTAAGGTTTATAGCACTTGTGTTGTCACATTTTATTGGAATACGTTTTAATTGAATATCATAATCTTGTAATTGTCTCTTTAGCCACAAAATCTGGGCGCAACAACTACCGGCTACTATGTATTCAGCCTTGGCGGTTGACAATGCAACAGAAGCGTGCTTTTTGCTATGCCAACTCACTAAGGAGTTTGAAAACAAATGACATGTGCCACTAGTACTTTTCATATCTGACTTGCATCCAGCAAAATCAGAATCAGAGTAACCTACTAAGCTACAATCGATTCCCTTGGAATACCATATCCCATACTTAGATGTACCATGAATATAGGCTTGACAAATTTTAAGTGGGATTCCTTAGGATCAGATTGATATCGTGCACACATAGAAACGCTAAACATGATGTTAGGCCTAGATGCAGTAAGATACAAGAGGGATCCAATCATACCTCTATACTTCTTGACATCTACACTCTTACTGTGTTCATCTTTATCTAAGTTCCCGTTGGTAGGCATAGGGGTGTCAATTGCCTTTGAGTCGTTCATTCCAAAGCGCTTAAGCAACTCTCTGCAGTATTTTGTTTGACACACAAGTGTGCCCTTATTGAGCTACTTTATTTGGAGACCGAGGAAATAGTTTAGCTCCCCCATAAGATTCATCTCAAATTCACCCTACATAACCTTAGAAAATTCTTCAACCAAATGTATGTTAGTTGAATCAAAAATAATATCATCTACATAAATTTGAACTAAAAGAATGTGTTTTCCTTTACTTTTAATAAAGAGAGTGGTATCCACTTTACCTCTTGAATATCCATGATCAAGAAGAAATTTTCTAAGTCTTTCATACCAAACCCGAGGGGCTTGCTTAAGACCGTATAATGCTCATTTTAATTTGAAAACATAATATGGATATTCATTACTCTCAAAACCAGGAGTTTTTGAGACATATACCTCTTCATTTATTACACCGTTTAGAAACACACTTTTTACATCCATTTAATAAAACTTAAAATTCTTAGCACGTGTATAAGCGAGCAAGAGAAGTATAGCCTCAATGCGAGAAACTGGAGCATAAGTCTCCTCATAGTCAATGACCTCCTCTTGGTTATACCCTTGTGCCACTAAATGTGCTTTATTCCAAGTCATCACTCTGTTTTCATCAAGTTTATTTCTAAAAACCAACATAGTACCTATGATATGATGGTCTCGCGGACGAGGGACAATTTCCCAAACGTCATTTATTTTAAATTGGTTAAGCTCTTCTTGAATGGCCATTAGTCAAAATTATCAATCAAGGCCTTTTTGGCGTTTTTAGGCTCTACTTGTGAAACAAAAGCGAAGTGATAATAGAAATTACTTATCTTAGAGTGAGTCATCACTCCTTTTGAAATATCTCCCAATATGTTGTCAATAGGATGGTCTTTTGAGGATTTCCAAGCTGGTGGAAGATCATTTACATTCGTTGGCCATTATTCCTCATATTTTGCATGACTAGTATCTTCCTCCTCCTCATTGCCAACTGTTTTGGACTAATCAATTTCCACAACAGTTTCCTTGAGTATGCCTTCTGTAGATACACCTGCACCATCAAAATAAATACCTTTCCTGACATCTTTCGGATAAGACTCATTAAAAGAAACATGGATTGACTCCTCAACAGTAAGTAAACCCTTATTATACACTCTATATGCTTTACTTGATTGTGAGTATCCAAGAAAGATACATTCATCTGCTTTTGCATCGAATTTCCTAAGATTTTCCTTACCGTTATTTAAAATAAAACATTTACAATCGAATACGTGAAGGTGTGACAAGTTTGAATTTCTTCCTTTTAAAAGCTCATAAGGGGTTTTATCCAAAATAGGACGGATTAATATTCTGTTTAAAACATAACAAGTTGTGCTAATTGCATCAACCCAAAAGTGTTTTAGTAATCCATCCTCATTGAGCATTCTTCTTGCCAACTCCTCTAAAATGCGATTTTTGCGTTCCGCAACTCCATTCTGCTGTGGAGTTCGAGGGGCTGAAAAGTTATACTCATAAAAAAAAATTAGTTTTCAACAGGTTTTTATGGACAATTGGATTTGAGACCCATGAGAAATTACATGTTTATGCAAAATGAACTATCTAATGATGATTATGCATTCATAATGATGCAATGCAATTTGCTTATGTCAAAGTTCAAACAATTTATGTATAGAAAAGCATATACACAATATTAATGTAACATTTAAAACAAATTTACAAGTAATTATAGAATTCCAGCGAGATAGAGAAAGGAACAATATTACCTTAGTTGATGAATAGTTAAGACGCACGTACGAGAG
Source organism: Vicia faba (assembly GCA_948472305.1). Lineage (NCBI taxonomy): Eukaryota > Viridiplantae > Streptophyta > Magnoliopsida > Fabales > Fabaceae > Vicia > Vicia faba. The sequence continues at coordinate 324,270,391 of OX451740.1, forward strand.
ATAAAACACATCTCAATAGCATTGTGAGATATATATATATATATATAAGAGAGATCTAAAATTCCTAACTCACGAAGAATGTTGAAGAAAGGTTTTGTTGCTAATGGTTTTGTGAAAATATCAGCAAGTTGATTTTTAGTATCAACATGCTCAAACACAACATCCTTTTTTTCAACATGATCGCAAAGAAAGTGATGCCTAATCTCTATGTGTTTGGTGCGTGAATGTAAAACAGGATTCTTAGTAAGGTTTATAGCACTTGTGTTGTCACATTTTATTGAAATGTGTTTTAATTGAATATCATAATCTTGTAACGGTTGCTTTAGCCACAAAATTTGGGCGCAACAACAACTGGCTTCTACGTATTCAGCCTCGGCGGTTGACAATTCAACAAAACCTGCTTTTTGCTATGCCAACTCACGAAGGAGTTAGAAAAAAAATGACATGTGCCACTAGTACTTTTCCTATCTGACTTGCATCCAGCAAAATCAGAATCGGAGTAACCTACTAAGCTACAATCGCTTCCCTTGGAATACCATAGCCCATACTTAGATGTACCATAAAGATACCAAAGTATACGCTTGACAGATTTTAAGTGGGATTCCTTAGGATCCGATTGATATTGCACACACATACAAATGCTAAACATGATGCCAGGCCTAGATTCAGTAAGATACAAGAGGGATCCAATCATACCTCTATACTTCTTGACATCTATACTCTTACCGTGTTCATCTTTATCTAAGTTCCTGTTGGTAGGCATATGGGTGTCAATTTCCATTGATTCGTTCATTCCAAAGCGCTTGAGCAACTCTCTGCAGTATTTTGTTTGACACACAATTGTTCCCTCATTGAGCTGCTTTATTTGGAGACCGAGGTAGTAGTTTAGCTCCCCCATGAGACTCATCTCAAATTCACCCTGCATAACCTTAGAAAATTCTTAGACCAAATGTATGTTAGTTGAATAAAAAAGAATATCGTCTACATAAATTTGAACTAAAAGAATGTGTTTTCCTTTACTTTTAATGAAGAGAGTGGTATCCACTTTACCTCTTGAATATCCATGATCAAGAAGAAATTTACTAAGTCTTTCATACCAAACTTGAGGGGCTTGCTTAAGACCGTATAATGCTCGTTTTAATTTGAAAACATAATCTGGATATTCATTACTCTCAAAACCAGGAGGTTGTGATACATATACTTCTTCAGTTTTTACACCGTTTAGAAACACACTCTTTACGTCCATTTGATAAAGCTTAAAATTCTTAGCACACGCATAAGCGAGCAAGATACGTATAGCCTCAATGCGAGCAACTGGAGCGTAAGTCTCCTCATAGTCAATTACCTCCTCTTGCTTTTTCCCTTTGTGCCACTAAACGTGCTTTATTCTGAGTTATCACTCTATTTTCATCAAGTTTATTTCTAAAAACCCACTTAGTATCTATGATATGATGGTCTCGTGGACGAGGGACAAGTTCCCAAATGTCATTTCTTTTAAATTGATTAAGCTCTTCTTGCATGGCCATTAGCCAAAATTCATCAATCAAGGCCTTTTTGGCATTTTTAGGCTCTACTTGTGAAACAAAAGCAAAGTGATAACAGAAATTACTTATCTTAGAGCGAGTTATCACTCCTTTTGGAATATCTCCCAATATGTTGTCAATAGGATGGTCTTTTGAGGATTTCCAAGCTGGTGGAAGATCATTTACTTCCGCTGGCCCTTCTTCCTCATCTTTTGCATGACTAGTATCTTCCTCCTCCTCATTGTCAACTATTTTGGACTGACCAATTTTCACAACAGTTTCCTTGAGTATGTCTTCTGTAGATACACCTGCACCATCAAAAGAAATACCTTTTCTGACATCTTTTGGATAAGACTCAATAAAAGAAACATGGACTGACTCCTTAACAATAAGTAAATGCTTATTATACACTCTATATGCTTTACTTGATTGTGAGTATCCAAGAAAGATACCTTCATCTGCTTTTGCATTGAATTTCCTAAGATTTCTCTTACCATTATTCAAAACAAAACATTTACAACCGAATACGTGAAGGTGTGACAAGTTTGTCTTTCTTCCTTTTAAAAGCTCATAAGGGGTTTTATCCAAAATAGGAAGGATTAATATTCTGTTTAAAACATAACAAGTTATGCTAATTGCATCAGCCCAAAATTATTTTGGTAATCCACCCTCATTGAGCATTGTTCTTGCCAACTCCTCTAAAACGCGATTTTTGCGTTCCACAACTCCGTTCTGCTGTGGAGTTCGAGGGGTAGAAAAGTTATGCTCAATTCCATTCTTGTCACAGTACTTATCAAAGAGATGGTTTTGAAATTCACCTCTATGATCGCTTCGAATTGTAATTATTTTTGTTTCCATTCTGTTTTGGGACAGTTTTGCAAAACTCTTAAAAGCATAAAAGGTTTTGGCTTTGCTACAAAGGAATATAGTCCAAGTAAATCTAGAATAGTCGTCAACAATTACAAAGCCATAGTAATTTCCACCTAGACTATTTGTCCTAGAAGGTCCAAAGAGGTCCATATGGAGAAGCTCAAGGGGTCGTGAAGTAGAAATCACATTTTTAGATTTGAAATAGACCCTTGTTTGCTTTCCCATTTGGCATGCGTCACATAGGTGATCTTTTGAGAATTTTTTTTAGGAAGACCGACCACTAGATCCTTAGATACAACCTTATTATGCAAATCAAAGTTAACATGCGCTAACCTTCTATGCCAAAGCCAATAATCATCATTCAAGGTGAATAGACACTTAGTGCTTATTAAAGGTACATAAAAAAGGTCAATCATATAGACGTTGTTTACTCTTATACCATTAAACACAATATTTTTTTCAGTATTTTCAATTATGCAGCAAGTGTTTGTGAAAGTAACTTTATAACCCTTGTCACACAATTGAATAATACTTAACAAGTTGTGTTTAAGCCCCTCTACTAAATGGACATCAGAAATAGTAGTGGTAGAGGGATTACCTACACTACCTTTACCGAGTATTGCTACTTTGTTATTGTCTCCATAAGTAACATATCCTTTCTTCTTTGCTTTGAAGTCAATGAAGAGCGATATGTCACCTGTCATGTGCCTTGAGCACCCGCTGTCTAGAAACCATATTCTATTCACGGATGTAAGACACTTTTCCTGCAATATCAAAAGAGAGAGGTAGGTACCCAATTTTCATTGGGTCCATGTGGGTTAGTGGTAACATGGTTGCCTTTAGACCTCCATTGGTAAATTCCTTTAGGAACAAGAAATCTCCTAAACTTGCATTTCTCAATGGTATGACCAACATGACAACAATAATGACATAAACCATGATGATGGATTTTCTTAATTTTTCTCATTGAATCCTTTGGAATCTTTTCTACAAAATAATATTTTTCATATGGTGGATTCAAAGTTTTCTCAAAAAGTCTTGGATCAACGGCGAAAGTAACCTTGGGTTGTAAAGCTTTTTCCAATTTGACATTAAGGGTTCTAACCTCTTGTTACCAAATGTGAGAAACTTCACATTCCCTTCTTGGAATACATCCTATAACATCCTTATCTTTTGAAATTTCTACAATACTAGCTTTTAGATACTTTAAGTCTTTTTCAGCTTTATAGACTTTCCCTCCAAAAAGGATAATATTTGTTTATCGGAATATAACCTCTTAAAAGCGTCTTCAGCATCGTTATGCAGTTTTTCAAAAGCTATTTTCAATTCAGAAAAAGACATAGAAGAAAAATTGTTATAGTAGCCTTGTCTTACTTTCTTGCCGCGGTTATTCTTCTTGTGGTAGGACTGATTTTTGGTATGTGCCATGAGACATAAGTTTGCAGTCTCATCACTATCACTTGAACTGTCATCGTTTAATGAATCACTCTCGTTTTCCCATGAAATGTAAGCTCTTCTTTGTTTTTTCAACTTCTTTGGTGGAGATTTTCCTTTGTCATTTTTTATCATTGGACACTCTTGTTTGTAGTGCCCAACTTTGCCACAATTGTAGCATGGTCCTTTACCTCTATGCTTCTTATTCTCTTCTTGTCTTGGCTCTTTGGACTGTTTTCAAAATTTTATGAGATTCTTATCGAAGTGTTTGATTCCATTCTTTCGAATAAACCTATTATATCTTCGAACAAAGAGTCTCATTTCTTCATCATTTGAATCTTCGTTACTACTTGAGTCATTATCATTTTGCTCTTTGTGTAAGGACTTGGAGCTAAAAGCCATAAGAGCTATTGACTTCTTCTCACCCTCCTTGCCTTTATTATTTTCCTTTTGACTCTTGTTTTCATACTTTTCAAGACTTTCCAATTCTTATTGATGTTCTTCCAGTTTTCCAAATAGAGTTGTAATGGTAAGTGTAGTGAGGTCGTTGGCTTCCTTGATAGCTGTTACTTTAGGTTGCCATTCCCAGCTAAGACATCTCAGAATTTTGTTAGTAGAAATTTCATTGGTAACAGGTTTTCCAAGTGCATTCAAATGACTTATAAGATGAACAAATCTCCTTTGCATGTCGGAGACAGATTCTCCTTGTTTCATGCGAAAGAGCTCGAACTCTTGATTTAGTGTGTTAATGAGGGACTGTTTAACTTCAGTAGTGCCCTCATGGGAAATTTATAAAGCATCCCACATTTCTTTAGCAGTCGTACAATGAGACACCTTATAATACTCATCAACACCAAGTGTTGAGATTATGATATTTTGGCCTCTCCAATCGCTCGACCACTTCTTTTCATCTGTTTCATTCCATTGATCCTCAGGTTTAGGTACTATTGCACCTGCATCATTCCTCATGGTAATTCGAAAAGAACCATTTTGAATGGCAGTCCATACATTCTTGTCAATGGAATTTATGTGTACTCGCATGCAGTCTTTCCAGTAGCCATAGTTTTCACCATTGAGAACAGGAGCTCTATTATACGCCCCCCTTTGGTTCAAAATCCATATCGTTACTAGTAGACACAAAGCACCAGCGAACCGGCACTCTGATACCACTTGTTAGACATTATGGTAAGGATTTAAAATCTTTTATCAAAGTTTATTAAAAACAGCGGAAAAACACGGTCCTGAATCAACTTCCGTCTATTTTGAACCAACTACTAGAAAACCGAACATACGATAAGCTTGCTGGATTTTATTAAGATGAAATAGATGAAAAACTAAACACAGATTCATGTATTTTTCATGGAACTTATCACAAGAACTCTATTACCAATGAATAAAAACTTGCATGCAATTTTGTCGAACATTTGGTGTATGCTTGTTCGATGATCAACAATAATGGTGGTTTTAACAAAAGAGTTTGTACCACTATTGTATCATTAAACAGAAAAACTAGCAAACCAATTGAATCACAAACTTGCAGAAACACATAAATAGAAAGAGAGAAATAAAAACAATACACCGGAAGTTTGGTAAGGAAGTTCCCCACTGTCGTCCTCGTGTGCGGGTACGTCTCCCTCTCAATTCCAAAACTGAAATTGAGACATGTTATATCAATTTGCGGAATGTTGTTTACAAAGTTACAATACAAAGACAGAACATAATCACTAATATCTTCTTCTTCTTCTTGTAAGAACATCCACTTGATACGAGCTTATCCAAATTTCCCTACAAGATTCACAATCAATCCTCCGCTTCCACGACCTGTTTGCGAAATCGCCCCGATTTCCAAACCCCTCGCTATGGCTGAATCTGACTTGTGAAATCGTGACTAACAAACCCGCAAGAAAATACCCGTTCTTGAAGGACAACCCCTATGGTTTTTCCTCGAAACCCCCTTCTGAATCTTCAACTCAGCTTAGATCACCGATCGTACCGCTGAACGTTATCTCTATGATCTCTTGATCCAATGAATAAAAATGTTTATCTTTCTTTGTTGTCGAACCAAGATGATTGAGAAGATGATGAAGATGAAGTATCTTTCAAGTTTCTAATGCTCAGAAAATTTGATGCACACCAACTGTGTTTGTGACACCTATTTTTTTTTCTTGCTGCAAAAACTTACTTATATATGTAACAGAAAATGGTTAGAGGTGAAAAAACGCAGTATGAGTCGATGCATGTTTAACATGAGTCGACTCATGTTAGTTGTGAAACATAAGATGAGTCGATACAATTTGTTATGTATCAATACATATTGATGGAAAAACATATTACAGAGAGATCAAATATGTATGAGTCGATGCAAGTCTTTATGTGTTGATACAACATATTTCCCATATAGAATCCAGAATCATTCATTTCATATGAGTCGATACATAATGTGTATGTGTCGATGCATACTGAGTTGATTTTTGATTTTGAAAGAAAAACATGATATGTATCGATGCATGAGTTTATGTGTCGATGCATAAAAGTTTTAAAATGTTTTCCAGGAGTATCAACTTGACATGTATCGACGAAAAGTATGAATGGGTCGACTCATAGTGAAGCAGAATTATTTTTGTGATTCCTTGCTTAAGTATGTGTCGATGCAAAACCTTTTGTATCGACCTGAAATTGTGTTTTATGTGTAAAACACATTTTTGACTCTTTTTGAACATGTTATACTATTGTCATACTATGCACACATATAAATTAAACACATTAAACATTCATTCATACTTATTTCACACATATTTGCTATCATACAAAATGACTTAAAGAAAAGGGTTGCTCACAGCTTCTTCTAAACCAGTGAAGGGTATCTGATCAAGAATAGGTAATCACAGTAATTGAGAGAACTCTTTCATTGTAGGCACCAACTGATAATCGGGAAAGGTGAATCAGTGATGTGCAGGGTCGAAGAACTGGAATAGGACACTCATCATGTCTTCGTTAAAACTTGGGCTATCCATACTGAGTAGTCGACCATGCCTTTTGATGAATGGAGAACTTTCGGGAAACCTTGAGACCAACTCTTTAAGTTGAGGAGACATCCTTACAAAGTTGACCCGGAAAGTGTTTCTTCAAGTAGAGGCCATAGTCTGTAAAACAGAACAAAGATAAATTCCTTGGTCCTTGAAATGGTTAGTGAAAATGATATGGTATGATGTTATGATGCTATGATGTCATGTTTGAACAATTTAATCATACACAAACAAAACAAACTAGGCCTTAGGTTTAAGCTTCCATGGAGTTTGTAGGTAAGTACCCTCTTGAAGTTTTAGTTGGCTCAACCTGTCCTAAAAGAAAGTGATTGTGTTCTAGGAGATTCAATATCACTGATCTTTCTCCCAGGCATTGTTTCAGCACAAGCATCTTATTTGTGACCGAAATATACCGAGAGTCCAACCTCAATGAGTGTAGCATCGAGTATCAACTAACTTTAGTTTGCACCAAAGCCGACTATCTCACTACTTTCTAATGGCTAAGTTGTGTCAACTAAGATTCTACAGTTAATTAATGCTTTATGACACCATGCGGCAGCCCAACATTCTCCTTGACTTAACTCAAGGGACACCAACTCCAACCAATGTGTCGCACTAATGTAGTCATCGCTTCAACCGTATCGGTGTACGCCGTACAATTTTCACGATCTGTTGCTACTTACCTAAAATGCCTCAGATTTAGGAATAAGATCTATACAAGAAATATCTAAACAACCCTTAAACATAAATCAAGCAAATCAAACAACGAAAGAATTTAAATGTGATCTAGCTCTAAGGTAACCCCACTTTTAGTTTCTCCCCGGCAGAGTCGCCAGTTCTTTAATACGGTGGGAGAACTGACTTTTGGTTTTGTGTTTTATTGCAAATGTTGCGGATAGCATGAGTCGCCACCAACTTTTCTTTTATCCAATAAAGGAAATGGTGAAAAGAACATGAAATACCTTTCGAGGATTTTCTGAGTAAGGGGGGTAGGTTATGAAAAGGGAAGGTGTTAGCACCCTTTTCATCTGTAGTTATCTACGGGTTCTTAATTGCTAGATCACTTTGAAAATGCTTTGTGTTTGTGTGTTTTAAAATATTTTGAAAAGATACCTAAGTACGACAAACTTTGTAATGATTATCGTATCCTTGAGAACTCATACAAAGTGTTTGCCTTTGAAAATATTTTAGAAAAGAGAGTGTGTGTGTGTGTGTGTGTGAGAAATTGTTTTGTTTATGAGCAAGCGACTACAAGCTATCTACCTACACAAAAATTCTTTGTTATTTTCCTCCTTTCCTTTAGATAATGTTATCCTACCATTAGCTAGTAGGAAGCCCTATCATTGGATGTTTCAAGAGACATGCGCGGATCATCGTACAGTCACGAAGGCAACTCGTAGGACACTTTAGAAATTATCCTAAAGGACTAAGATCGTTTACCGAGGCAGCATCGAAGGGTCATCGAGGGACTACGATCTTTTACCCGAAGGATCTTTGCTAAATCACCCCACGTTCGAGGGACATGATTGTTTTAAATCTGAGGCAACAAGTGAGGCTCACCCTAGAGGTGTGCGTGTGCGAAGTGTTTTGATTTCAGTTATTTGTCTTGAGATTATTTTTTTCTAATGATTGGTTTTACGTCTTGCCATGCACGCCTATTAAGCTAGCACTTAAATATATATTGCATTCATACATAATTGCGGAAAGTAAAAATGTAGAAAATTGAATCTACACTATTACAATGTCTCAGGGATGGGGAACTACAAACCATAAAATGGGGAAAGATAAAGAAACCCTAATTTAAACTATTACATCCCTTTGAACAGTTACATAGTTATATTAATGCGAAAAATAAACAAACGCGCGTAGATGGTGATGAGTGGAAGATATTTAAGACCTAAAAAATCCTAAGTGTTTAGAAAATATTTTTGGTGTTTTTTGGTTTAGAAAAATATTTGAAGTGTAAAATAAAAAATAAAACTTAATTCTAATTAATTCATTAGTTAATTATTTAAAATAAAACTAAGTGTGATTAAATTAATTAATTCCTATTTATAAAAATTAAATTAATTTATTAAAACCTAAGTCTAATTTTTTTATTTTTTTTTATGATTAAACAAAAAATGATTAAAAAGAAATAATTAATTAAAACAAAAAAAAATGAAATTAAATGGGCCTGATGTGCAAAAGGAATTTTGAGGGTGTGAGAAGCAGAAATCCTTAGGCCTAAATCAAAGAGCTCAAGTTGTTGCGCTGGATCTAGTGAAGGTGGCTCCCTGGGGTGTATTGTGGGGTGTGCGTTTGATGTGTTGGATCTGACTTTGATGAGATCTGATGGTCATAGGATGGAGATTCATGGTGCACGCGTTGGGTTTATTCGTATTGAATCTGTAAAGAAAACATGGAAAAATAAAATACCAGAGGCAGGGATCGAACCCTTGCCCTGGCGCACCAAAGCTTTAGTCACACACTCGCTTGTCGTTGGGGCGGTCATTTCATCTGGTACCTTAATCAAACAAAAAGGATAAAAACAATGAATGAAGCATATGGCCGGAGAAGCGTCGGAGCCGTAACTCCGGTCGTCTTCTCTGACAAGTCAAAATCCAAAACATGCGAAAACCTGCAAAAATAAAGATCAAAAAGGAACTATACCCCATAAATCAAACCCCCTTGTTTCCAAATCCAACCTTATTTTTGGCTAAAAACCCCTGGACCGTGTGTTTCGAACCAGGTTACACCGATCAGAGGAAAACATGATGTTTGCTAAAATTGCGTGCATGGGACCATTTTGGTTGTCTAAATCTGTTCAAACATGACTTAAAATCATATTAAAAACATCAAATTGATTTAAAACATAGCAAGATTAAATATATGATTTTCAAAAAAAAATTAAATCGGCAAGGCGGTGATATGCAGTTTCATGCGTGTATGATCGTCATGATTGATCCAAAACTACCTTTTGATGTTCCAGGAGATGAATGGAGTTAAAATTATGGAAAAAGAAGGCTTGTAGCGGTTGTTTTAAAGCTCGAGGTTTTTGAGAAAATTTGGAGAGTTTTTGCTAGTTTGTTGAAGCAGGTATGCGTGTTTCTTTGGTCTGACTTGCTTGCCATTATATAGAGGAGGGAAATGACTTCAATAATATGGCAAGAATCAAGGCATCAAGCCATGTTTAAAACAATAATCAAACATTTTGAAAACATGCCATTTTGAGTTTGTTCTTGCCATTTTGAGCCTTGCATGGTTTTGGCATGTTTTGGGACAGGCTAGCACGGATTATTTGGGCCTCCAAGAGTTCAGTCCATAAGCCTTACATGCCTTGTCCATTAAGTTTGCATTTTATTTGATTTAATTTTGATTTTAAATAATTAAAATCAAAATAAATAAAATAAAAACTAAATTAATGCATGAATGCACTTAAGGGTCTTTAGATATGTCATGAACACATTTGAGTTCCAAAACTTAGGCCGAATAACCCAAAATCACAAATTTGCTCACTTGAGGTTTCATGCATTTCTCAAACATTGGCTAACTTGTGTAACTCATAACTTGCTCAATTTTCATCTTTTGAAGGTGATCTTTGACTTTTTGAAAAGATCAAGAAGTCCTTTACAATTTTTCCACTTGATAATTTTTGTATTTGGAGATTTTATCCTGATGTAAGTTGCCTTAACAAAAAGTATCTTTTGTTGACTTTTGAAAATGACCTATAATGTATTAGCTCATATCTATCAAATGAAGCTTTTTTTTGGACTTGATCCTAAAAGAAAAGTTGTAGAGAATTGAATTTCCTTCAAAATAGGCTTTGGTTGGGAAAAATTTGATGAAGTATGTGAAAGTTATGCTTGGTCAAAGTTCTGTTGACTTCTCTTATGGAAACCCTAATTTGACAATTTTTTACTTTTGATGATTTGAGGGCTTTCTTTGAGGAATCATGATCAAACATTGATCAAATGATGAATATCACTTCAAAATGTTGATGTTGACAAAAAAATTCTTGAATTTTGACTGTATATTAACCATAGTTGACTTTTTATCCAATATAGTTGATTTTCAATCATCTAGGCCATTGCCTGAGCAAACTTGTGATGCAAGACTTAAAACTTGACATGAAAATTTTTCGGGACCTATGATGAACCATGAAAACTATTTTAGACCTTTGAAAACCATTCTTCCTTGAGAAGCACAAAATCTTGGTTGTAGACCTTTGGCTTAAGAGGAGCATTTTGACTGGTCAACTCTTGAGATTTTTGAACATTTTGAGAACTTTGTGAGTATGTCTTGAAGAAATATGGGAGGGCAAATTTTGGGGTACAACTCCTTTCATTAAATCACATGGCTTATGCATCTCATTTTCACCATTGTATATACCATCCATTAGGGCATTTAACAACATCATGCATCATGAATCATAATTTGGCAGGGGATTGAGGATATTGAGGAACTAGGGCTTATTTGTGCTTTTAGGCTCTCATCTTCATTCAAGCTTGAATTAACTGGTTTATTCAACAATCATGGTATGAAGCTAGGGTTTCGCGCTCATGGTCATTGAGAACTTCTTTTTCTCATTAGGCTACAAGGTTGTCATCTTCAACAAAGGCAAGATCATTAGGGTTTCACTAAAGGTTTAAGTAAATACTAAGTGAGCTAGGGTCTAAGTTCAAAGTCATCTTGAATATCTTCTTCAAGGATCCAAGGCATTGTTATTCTATTGCTCATACAATCGAGACATGGTACAAGATATGGATCATAATCAAGGCATCATTCTCTCAAATTGTTTGTTACTTGTCAGACGAGCTAATTTGGATTACGGTTGAAGTGGATTTAAATGATTCCATGGATTCAAAATTGGTTCATTTCATCAAAGTTGTTGGGAATTTGCAAGGTTGGAAAGGAAATGCATTTGGATTTCTTGAGATTTAAGTAATGAAATACAAGTGCAAGGCATTTCATCATAATCATCTTCACCTTATTCATCGTGTTCAACACTTAATCATTTAATTATAAAAGCTATTCAACTTCATTCAAGTTCATGTTCACTACGAATATTCACTCAAGTTGCAAAAACCAAGAATCATCCATATACATTTAAATCCATTCGGGGTCCTTACAAAGTTCATCCAAGTAAAATTCCATGCATTTCAAATTCCGTTACAAGACATTACGAGAGTCAAATTCATTTACACTTGCAACCATGACAAATTCATATTAAATTCCAAAGAAACAACTATACAAAATTCCTAAGGTCCTAAGCTACTAAAGTTTCACAACGCCTTGTCCTAACTATTATTCTTCAAATTCCAAGGATCACTCTTTATACCTTATCTCTTCCCCTGTTTCATTCTTCACCTTCATGCTCAAGAGCTACCGCTAAACCATTGCAGCCCTACTGCACATCAACAAAACCTGCATTCAGAAAAAAAATAGTTAACTATTTATTATATTAACTGCCATGTTGTCCTGTAGTCCAAACAATTCGCAAATATGTTACTACAAACCAAAATCATGTACATGAAGAAAATAGATGGCCTCAACTCTAAACAGAATATCAGAGAAAATATTGCTAACCCAAGAAAGACACCAAACCATCCAAAACTAATCAGCATCATGAAACCAACCAAACACGTCAAAACCAGGCCCTCCAGTTGTTTAAGTCAAACAATTAATCAAAAAATATCCATCGCCTACACAATCAGTTCACAATAATATTCCAAGTTCAATAAATAAAACTAGTTGAAAAGTGCACATTGACAAACAAAATAATTACTAACAACCATCATTTGTTTCTAACAGTTCTTTCCCATTTACCAAAAATTTTTGCTAACTCAATGTTCATTACTCTTTGGCATTTTAGCTTACAATAGCAGAAGAGACCAATTTAGTTCTAACTAAAAATTTTACACTTCTAACATCAGCCATCAGTTACTCTTAACTAACCACTAATCCTAACATCCAACTGACATTGCTACTATCTTAAGTCAGAAAGCCTATTGTTATAAGCCTCAAAAAGAGCTTTGCTATACCTTGCCCGCTACAAGCTTTACCGCAAAATTCTTCATAACAAACCGTGGGCAAATCGTGACCCTACATACGATAAATCCAAACCTGAAAGAAGATCAGGAAGATATTAAGCCACAAGTCGTAGGAAAACCAGAAGAAAGAGTAGATCAAGAAAAATAAGAGAAGATCTCTGGATGCCGTTTGAATTGGTGGAAATAAATGACAAGGTGGTGTTCTGAATTATGGCGGCGTTTGTACAATGGCGGATCGAGAAAAGGGATGAAGTAGCGCCGTGTCGGAGTTTGAGAGGACAAAGAAGAGAACGTAAATTACAACGATAACCCTAGCTGAACAAAACGATTGCGTTCCATTCATGCCCTCATTTTTTATTTCTTTCTTTTTCTTTCCAATTCACTTTAATAATAAATCTGAATAAGTAAATGGACAATGTGTTGTTTGGAGGCGGAGTTGGGCTACAACAGACATGGCTTCGGAAAAACTCTTTCTAAGCCCAATTAGATTGTTTTTTTTAGATAGCCTTGTAACATGGAAAATGTTAACGGACTGAAATTTATTTGATGGGCCTTGCTTTATTGTTGAGACCATATTTTTAAACAATTTGGAAGTTTGTAACAAAAAGACTGATTATGGACTTATTTCTGGGTCGGGCTTAGATTTTACAGGGCATATCTTTTGTTTACTGCATATATCTTATGGATTTCAGTTTTCGCCCCCTCTGACTTTAGAAGTTTCACAATTTTTTCTACTTTTCTTTCATTTTTCTTTTTCGTGATTTTGTCAACAAAAAAAATATAATAACAACATAAAAAATATATTGGATTTCAGGAATTAAATAAGAATTTATTTTCCCCTTTGCAAACTTTAATCAATTTTAATCACTAGTTTTGTTCATTTTATGTCATGTATCTGTTTGCAATTTTTGGCTATCTTAGTATGAATTGTGGATGATTTCAATTTTTTTACTTGCTTGTATATTCATCATGCTCCCTTAGGATTTTTTTAGTTCAATTTTAATCCTTTGATTAAATTGAATTAAATAGACTTTAGGTTGTAAATCATGCATGATAATCGTAGTTAAGATTTCCTTTCAAAATCAACCTTAGGGCCACCATCGCATGTCAACATTAGGAATGGAACTTTCCTTAGATTTTATCTCTTTCTTTTGCATTGTCTTTTAAAACAAAAACTTTTTCTTTTCAAACTTCAAAACACTAAAAAATTATTGATGAGAATCATACCTTTGCTGAGTGTGGGAGATGATAAACGGGTCTCTTCTCGATCTTATTGTTCTTCCATCCTAGGCCTTGGTGTGGTTCAAGTCGCAAATACTCCTTTCATGGATAAGTAGGAAGATAGTTAATACCTCTCTCTTGAGGTAAACTAGCTATTATTCACAGCAAAATACAAACCAACTCAAACATTTGTGTACGTCCAAGCACCTTTTCTCTAAAATCCTTTTCAGGTAAGGACATGATTGATTTACTTCTATGCCAACGCGTAAGTCTCCAAAGGTCGAGCTACGGCAGAAGACGGAATTAACATCTTCCATAAAATACACAAAACAAATAAAAAACATGTGAGCCGAACTACGGTAACTCTGATTCCTCAAAAAGGATATGTAGGCATTGGGGTAGGACCCAAGCGAGCACAACTTTATTTTCCCTACATTGTTTTCTCCTTTCTTTTACATGCATTCTTCCTCGGCATTAAACAATAACCATAGATTAAAAACACCCATAAGATAGATAACAAGAGTGGATACCGTAGAGTACTACAGGCGTATGGGATGTTAATACCTTTCTTCGCATAACAGACTCCCTTACCCGATCTCTCAGTCGCAAGACCTTGACTTCTCTCTTCTCAGATTTCCTTGATGTTTACCTTTCCCTTCATGTGGGATAAAAGACGTTCGATGGCGACTTCATTGTTTGATGATTTTGAGCCGGTTGTTTCACTAATATGTCAATAGAATGTATTCGATTGTGTGTTCAATGTGTGAGATGTAGCATTGTAGTACTGGTGTGTGTCACTGTTATTGATATTATGGTTAAGTTTATGCACTTATGGTGGTATTGTCATGTAATGAAGTGATAGATTTTGTATCCTAGGATGATGGGACGAGGAGTTAGACGAAACGATGTGTTCATAACCCGATAGTAAGGAGTTTTATGGGATCATGGTGGTTGATTAGGTGAGATGTTAGTTAGTAATACTTGTTATGATGTAAACATGACGTGGGAGTTGGAAGGAAGGACGTGATAGTCGTATCTGGAGTTGTTGGTATCAGATAGCTTTCGAGGATGAAAATATTCTAAGTGGGGGAGAGTTGTTATACCCCGATTTAATTAGAATTGTTTTTAATTAAATAATTAGAGGATGCAGTGAATTCTTATGAATTAGTGGATTTTATAATGGGATGTGATGCCTTTGTTGAGAATTAGATACCTTAAAATTATTGAAGTTGAGATTATGAGGGTGTATGGCTAAAAGTGTAGAGTATGGGGGTGTATGGAATAATATAGATTACTATTATTATTTTATTATAATATTAGGATTATTATTATTTTATGATAATAATTGAATAATTATTTAATTAAGAAGGCTATATTATTATTGAGATATATTAGAGTAAGAATAAGGAAAAAGAGTCAGTATGTAGAAACAAAGAAAGAGAAGCGTAGAAGAGAGAAGAAGAGAAGAGCACTAGGAAGCTAGGGCAAGAGATTTCACCGTAGAAATCAAGAATCAACCTAAAATATAAGGTGAGGATGGGATTCTAACTCTATAAAGGTTTGTATGAAGATGGGTTATGGTAGAGTTAAGTTATTTATTTATATGTTCATCTTTGTGAGAATTGGGTGTTTTATGTGATTTATCTATGTGACAATTGTTGATGATGAATGGGTGCGAAATTCTTGTATTTGATGTTGTATAAATGAAGTTGATTGATGGGTGGTGTTTGGGTGTAATTGCTATATTAATTATTTTTTATTTGGATGAAAGAATCACTTAATTTAAGTGCTTAATTGTGTTTTTGTGTGAATTAAAATGGTTGGTATTAAGGTACGAATGTAGGAAGTTCAATTATAAACATTAACGGTATAATAGGTGGAAGTTAGACATGTTTACCGGACAAATAAGTTCTTTTCGTAACATAAAAATCTGTTTTTTTTTAAATTCTGGAACAGTGGGAATCGGTTTCCATATATGGCTACTCGGTTACCATTCGAAAAAGAACGTTTTTAGTCGTCTTGACAGGGGTTAACTGGTTACCATATATGGGTACCCGGGCACCCTACTGAAATTGGCAGATTCTTGAAAATCTTTGAAAATTCATAACTTTTGCCTCGGGTGTTCGTTTGACGCGCCATTCAAACCTACGTAAAGCAAAAAATATTTTCTACTTAATAAAAATGATTTCAAAACAATATGAGATGATTTTATGAATTTTGTTTTATTCTGATGTTGTGTTGTGATTGCGAAGTTGTGAATATAATGATGAATGTGAAGAGATTTCTTGATGTGACGATGTTATGATGACGTATATACTATGATATATGCTTGGTGGCCTGTATTGTCTTATTATGCTATTTTGATGTAATTGCGAAGTTGTGAATATGATGATGGAATTGATGAGATTGGTATTATGATTGAGTACAATGATGTTGCATGAATGTTTTGATTGTGTAACATGATATGCATGATAATGATGATACTGATGGCCTGTATTGGTGTGGCATTGATAGGTAAGAATAATCAATGTGAAATACAGTTGTTGCATGTCAGTGTCGCATGCATTCATAAAGCGAGGGCATGTATTGGTGAGCGAAGGCTTGTATTTGTGAGCGAAGTTGATTGCCCTAAATTGACATGATTGTGATGAGGGTTTTACCCTATTGGTACCACATGCATTGAGTCAGTGTCGGTCTTTTGCATCATATTGTGATCAATAATTAGATGGATGAGTATTGATGAAATTATGTATTATATTATGATTTATGTTATGTGCTGACTGTGTACTTGAATCTTTACCTGCTTATTATTATGCTTCCTCTTATATTGTTATGATATCTCACCCTTCCTATTCGAATGTTACCTCCATTTGAGTAACATGCAGATAACCCGAAGTAGGTAGTGATCGACGGTTAGCTGAAGAGTTCCTTCAGTTGTGTAGATTGAGTCGGTGTCTGCTCTGATACGTAACACTTGGGGGTTTTTGTGTGATTTGTTGTTATGTTAGGAGTGAACATGTATCGCTCTGTTGTTTGAATTGTTTTATTGTTATGCTGATGATTGGAAAGATAATAATTATAACTCCGGTTGGAGAATTGAGATGACTATTTATTTATGTTTTTCCACTGCGAATAAATGAGTTGAAGTTTATGACTTATGAACATGTGATTTGTGTTGGTATCCTAATTTTTGAGCATGTGTGATCGGTGAAGTATGTGACATCCTATTGATGTTTGTATTTGAGAAATAATATACTCTGATTATTATATAAATTACTGACGGGGAAATAGGGTGTTACAGTAAACTCGTCCTGTTTCAGGAATTCATACTGTCTGGTCATATAGATAATTGTCCCGTCGTGTTTCGGGAATTAATCTATGACCTGTTCGAAAGTTACTGATGATATTCGTCTATTTGCGAACTTTACCTGAAAAGACGAAATTAGCTTTATGTATTTTCATGATGCATGTAATTCATTGTCTAATGACGCTCCCAAAATAAATGAGAATGTTATGTGTTTCGTCTGCATATGCTATGATATTTTGTAAATGATGTATGGATGTAAGATGTTGCTAACGACAACGGTAGCTTTGTATAACATCTTTGGTTAAGGAAAATAAATTCCTGACTATTGTTGGGAATGAAGAATATGAATCTTCAATCTTGTTTAGAATGTCTTTGTTGGGGATTCCTGCTTTCTGTTTGAGGACATTCCATTGGGGATGTTTCAACTTTTGTTTGGGGATAGAAGAATTCCAGGAAAAATGGTCGTTCATCTTTCTTTCTCATATATCCTGATTGGGGATAAAAGAGATGGATAATCCTCTGACGTGCTATCTGACCAATCTTCAGATATGGATGTCAACTCTTCTGGGGAGGGTAAAGTTGAATGACACTTGGCCGGGAAAGAGAGTCTTGTCGAGGAACTGCAATATTGGAGAAATAAACTCTGTTGATGTAATAAAACCTGCTGGAGAAGAGAATTTTGTCGGGGATGTTCCGGTGTTTGAAGAAATAAACTCTGTTGGAGGATTAAATTCCTATAAACTGTGCTGAGGAAATAATTTCGATTGGGGATTGGAATTTTATAGGCTGTGTTGAGGAAGTTTCCACCGTATGTTGGGGAAATGATCAAACTTACTTATATGCTAGGGGACCTATTAGGGAAGATGATCATGTCAAACTATCCCTCAGAGATAGGAGGTGAACTGCTCGAAGATTCCCCAATTTCTGTCTGAAGGCATATTTGACTTGTTGGGGAATATATCTCTGTTGGGGATGAGCTTGTGAAGATAACTCTGTAGAGATAGTTCCATGGAGATTGCTCTATGGGGATTTGTGGATGACTTGAACATTATCCCAACTCCTAGAGTCTTCAATAAATCTTGATCAGAGTGATAAACAAGTGATGAGATAACGAGACATAGTCGTACACTTTAATCCCTAAATTTTTCCTGGACTGTCTTTTCATATTTTCAGTCCACCAGGATACCCTTTTTTGCCCAAGCCGCCTTCTCAGGTTTTCGACTTGCTGGGTGTACCATTTTTTTATATATATCCCTAATTTTTGCCTGAACCCTTTTGGTTCGTCGAGATGCCCTTATTTTTGCCTAGGCCTTTCAACCTAGCGGGTCTCTTTTATGCATAGTATTTTTTGACTATGTCTGCCTTCACAGGGTGTGGAGAATTTTCATTATCCATGGTAGTAAGTGTTGTAGCGCTGCCAGAAAATATTTTTTGATCATACATGGTCCTTCATATGCGGGAGTCCATTTGCCCCTGGAGTTAGTCTGGTGCACCCGATGTTTGAAGTTATTGATCAACCATTGATTACCAGGTTTCTAACAGTCTTGACCTTACTCAGCATTTTTCTAAGAATTGTCGCGACAGAATGACACCATCCGATACTGCTGACATAGAAAAGCAATTTGGTGATATCGAAGATTCAATTTTCATATTAGCTTTTGCTGAAACTCATGATCAATGTAGCATGCCCCAAGTTATCCAGATGGATATCTGCCCCTAGCTATTCAACACTTTTTGGAGATTCTTTGAATCTTGACTTGACTGCCATAAATGAGTTGGAAAATAACATGTCATGCCCCTTGATTTATAACCAATTGTGTCCATGAAAGGCCTGTTACTAGAAGTGTATTTCTCTTTGACCCATCCTCTGAAGTAATTCTGTCCATTGGGAGGATTTTCATTCCATGAATATTCGTCATGCGAATTTCTCTATTGTCAAACACTTAGAAAAATGCAAACATTGGTATTAAAATACAAAGCTTATGTCTGCCTTGAAGTTTAAAAAATGAATTTTTTAGTAAAACAAAATTTGTAAGAATGTGATATCAACTCAGGATTTATAGGAAGCCTTACAGGAGTCAGGATACATTTTTGTAACAGTATGCTTTCGAACTAACCCATGCTTCAGTTATGACTTTAAAGGGTTGTAATGTGGCCTGGTTCACAGTTTAAGAAACAAAGGATAAAGGCTGGAAGTTTATTTGTACCCAAACCGTTCTCCATGATGTCCTTCAGTCCTATACTCAGTTAATTATGCATTTAGGTTCCAATAGAGTTTGGAATTATAGCACTGATATTTGGTGATAGTTCAGAAATCCAAAGTTTATTTGAGAAGGTAGTCATTTTTTCTTGTAACATCTTTCTTTTGTTTAGGATTTGTAGCGACCTCTTTTTGACTTTATTCAAGGGAGTTCTATTGTTGGATGATGGGGCTTCTTATAGAACCTGCTCACTTTGGCCATCATCCAACAATAGAACTCCCTCTTGAGCTCTACAACTTCTGCAGAGAAAAATAAAATTTCTTAGAAAACAACCAGCACAAATTCTCAGGAGAATCTCAAGACACAAGAGCAACTCTGACACACTATAGAACATAGATAAGAGGAAGAATCACAATACTCCAAAACCTAACGCTTCCCACTGAATTCCAATCCTACTACCTTCAACCAGTTTCAGAAAACAAACTGAACATAATGTCAAGACATTTTTGTTTGAAACCATAAAATCACCAGATGCAGACTAGCACAAGTTATATGAGACCATGCAACCTTTATCCAGACTTCAATTCTACAGCAACACATCAGAAAAATAACAAGCTCTCATCAAGGTATTAGCAGTCAATCACATGCACCAACTCATCAAAGGAAAATTTTCATCACATTCCTTCCTTCATAACCTCCTTTAAAGGTACACGCTGCATATAGAACCCCCTTCTTAAAAATGGTTGAGCAACAAAAGAAAATGCAAAATCTTCACCATAGTAGACAAACATGAAATATATCCACACCACATACCACACTAGATTTGGTCAATGACTCAACTCTACAATCCACCATGAAGAAAACATGCCACTTATTAATATCATGGTGAGCAACAATCTCCACACACCAAACTTCCAAAGCAGTTCCAAACAAAAACAACTCTATTTTTTGAAGAGGTTCATACTAAATGGAAATCCATACCACCCCTCTCCAAAAGCTTCCTCTCATGAGCACAATATCCTGACCTCCTGTATGACATCTTCATAGCAGTCATCTATAATACCTAAAGAAGAGATTATCTCTAGTAGATACTAGATTATTTGGTTACAAACACCAAGGGATATACCTATTTGCCTAATATAATCTTCACTTCAACAAGACTCCAAATAGCATTTTAGTCCTTGCAAGAACTAGTGTTCGATCATGTGAAGATACCACAGAGCTGGACACTATGCAAAGTAGGCCCTTCCTTGAGCATACATAAATACCCATGGTTATCTTCCACACCAAGGATATCATCTCAGGATGATACATATCCATTGCATATAACCCCCTCAGAGATAACACTCGACTGTCATCATTGACTCCACAAGCTATACACTCTGTTTGATCTCGCCTTTGAGGTCTATCATTCATACGTCCATACAACATCCCACTTTGGATGTTAATTCTTCAACAAAACAAGAGTTCCATGCTCTCATAGACTTGATAGTGGTATCAAGTTTGAGTAAACAACCTCAATTCTGCTTATGAATAAACACCAACCAAGCATCTTGATTACTTCCTATTTCAAGTCCCCTGCTGTGATCGGTGGATCTGGAACTGACTGTTTAACGCTGGTTCGCGAAATGTCGCGGAAGCAAGAGTCGCCACCGTCTTTTATTTTCTCCAAATGGAAAGGACAAAAGCACAGAAAAATTCCTTTAAAGAGATCGCTCTCGGTTCGGGAGGTAGGTTATAGAAAGGGAAGGTGTTAGCACCCTTTCTATCCATGGTTATCCATGGGCTCTTAGATACTTTCTCATTTGTGTTTTCAAAATTGGTTTACTTGCTTTTCAATGTGGGTTTTAAAAAGTTTCTTTGAAAAATTTCAGTTCGACTCGTACGTCAGAGTGTTTGAAAGATTGTTTTGAAAGCTTTTGAAAAGTGTTGGTGTGAAAAGTCTTTGTTTGTTTTTTTTTAAGAGAGCAAGTATCCATGAGAACCTACCTACCCTAAGGAATTCGTCTGTGTAAATGTCATTTAAAGTAGTGCCATCCCACCATTGAGAGGTAGGTAGCACCACCGTTGGAGGTGTTCGGGTCAATTCGAGTTTGTAGGGACATGGTGATCACCAGAGCAATAGGAAGACACCTTAGAAGCTACCCTCATGCCAGGTTCCCGGATCATGAGGACTTACTAAGACATCCTCTACTCGACGATCACCTTTCGAGGCAAGGCAACAGTGAGGCGTACCCTAGGGGTGGTGTGTGCGATTCGTGTGTCGTTTTCATTGATTTTTGTCTTGTCATGTTAAAGTGTTCTACGCTTGATTTTATTTTAATCATACATTCTTTCATGCTTTTTGTTAACAGTTAATATTTGCGGGAAAAAGTAAATCTAAGGCTATTACAAATGGCGCGGGTCCACATCGTCAAAATTAAACCGGACCCGATTTGACAAAAAAGGTAAAGAAGCAAATAAAGTAAAGTGCGAAAAGTAAATGTTACAACGCTTTGGGAGAGATACATAATTATTTAAATGAAATAAAATAAATACGCGAAATTAAATAAAATTAAGAACATGGGCGTTGGACCCTTTTGCAAAATATTAAATTACAAGAATTAATTAATTAGAATTAATGAGGAATAAAAAATTAAAAATTAAAAAGGAATGTTTTTTTTGGTATTTTTGTATTTTTTAAGATTTAATAGAAAAAATAATTAATTAAAACTAAATACTAAACCTAATTCTAATTATTTTAAGTTTATTAAGAAAATATTGACCTTTTTTAACCTAAATGAAACCCTAATTAATTTACAAGTTTAATTATGAAAATAAAATAAGTAATATTATTATTATGAAAAAAGGGAAAATTAAAAAAGGAATAAAAAGTTATTAAACCTAATTCTATATTTTTTGTATTTTTGTTAAAAAGGATTAAAATTGCAACCTAATTAAAACTAAATATTTACATGTGAATTTATTTATAAAAAATATTGAAATAAATAAATATTTTATTCTGCTCTTTTTCTGATTTTTTGTGCATTTTATAATTTGTAAAAATAATTAATTAATTTAAACAAATAAAGAAAACAAAATCATAATTGAAAATAAAATAAACAAAAATATAGAGAAAGCAAACCAGGGGGGGTTCAGGCCCCAAAGTGGAGGTATAGGCCTTAGAATGCTGGCCCAAACCCTGAGTCCATTTGACTTTTGTGAGTAGCGTGTGGGATAGTTGACCTGAGCTTACAGCGGACCTTCAATCTCAGCCTTGGATCTGCAGCAGCTAGACGCGTGGCTATTGATCTTTGAGCGTGCATCATGGTTTCCAACACAAGCGCTGCATGGGATTTATTAACGAAAAATAATATTGGAATTACACAGACCTGGGGTTCGAACCCAGGTCTTGGACGTTGAAGCAATGAGCGTTTGCCAGCTGAGCCACTGAACCTTTTGATATATTAGTATACAAACAAATATTAAAAAAAGAAAGCAACGCATTAGTGGATTTCTGGCGCGAAACTTTGAATGAGCCAATCCCTGCTTGACATGGCATCGTCTTCTTCATGGCTTCATTCTTCCTGAAAAATAATAATCATTTAACGGGGGTTTTGAACCCCCCCAAAACAGGCTTATTTACAAAATAGCGAATAGGCCACATGTGTATATAAATTAAGCGCGACCATTGCAATCACTTCGTCCAAGCTATCTGGTTTTGATCATGGTATTATGATTGGCTAATTTTACAGTACCAAGAAGTCCCCAATTCAAAATCCTGCAAACCCTAGAACATGAACATGGTGTTTCGGCATAGACTGCGTGAAACTTCAATTAAATCATATGAATAGCTTGCAAATTTCATTATAAACGTAAACATGACAACTAAATAGGTTAAAGATGCATGGATAATGGATAATAGTTTTGGAATTTCCTTTACCAATTTCAATGGTAACCTTGCGTTTCCTTGAGTATGGGACTTGGGGAATGATTCAGTTATGTCCAGTGATGCTCGAGGAAGCTATTGGGATAGTTGTTGTGCCTTGAATCGCCTCCTAAAGTTGATTTCAGATTTGAGTTCTTAAGCCAAATTTCCAAGTTTGTATCTTGTTCTTCTGCGCAGCTTAGGGTGTAGCACGATTAGGTTTGTGTTCCTGGCTTTGTAGTGAAGCAATTAGGTTAACAAAATTGGCCAAAATCTTTTTCATTCATTGATTTCAATATTTGATTTTCCACCATTATTTTCATATCTTTTTTTCACATGTTCTTGTGCAAATCATGATCCAATTAGTCCAAATCTTTCCCTATTTAGTTGTACACGAAATCTTGAGTATCAAACATGCATAAAAAGATTGGTTAGGTCATGTTAGATATTTTTCACATATTTATATAATTTAAATGAATTAATATGAATAATAATTCAAATAAATAAATAAAAAATGAGAAAATACTTCCCTTTGGGCCAAGTGGTCGTGCACATGCTTGGAATGATGAATCA
Source organism: Vicia faba (assembly GCA_948472305.1). Lineage (NCBI taxonomy): Eukaryota > Viridiplantae > Streptophyta > Magnoliopsida > Fabales > Fabaceae > Vicia > Vicia faba. Next base: position 324,294,485 of record OX451740.1, read on the forward strand.
TGGAAGAAAAATGGGCCCATTAGCAATTTTAGGTCATTTGGATCAAAGTTAACTTTTCAAAATATCCAAAAATTTCCCAACTTCCACAAGGCATAACTTGCTCAATTTTTAAGCTTTTCTCATGTTCTTGGACATTTTGGAAAGGTCTTTGAGTCCTTTAACCAATGCCTTTGGTCCCATGTAATTTTGATTTACCAATCTCAAGTTATGGCCTTTGACTTAAAGTCCCTTTTTGTTGACTTTTGAAAATGACCTATAATGTTGAAATTGATAACTTTTTGTGAGAGAATTTCTTGGACTTGAAATATGAAGATGAGTTGTAGGAAATGTCTTTCTCTTCAAAATGAGCTTTGGATGGAATTTTTCTGATAATCCATGTGAAAGTTATGCCCTGGTCAATTTCAGTTGACTTTTTCAACTGTCCAAATATAGTAACTTTTGCATCTTTGATGATTTCTGAGCCAAATTTTGAGAATCATGATCAAGCATTGATCAAATGATGTTTGTGGCTTCAAAATGATATGTTGACCAAAAATTTGGACTTTTGACTGTCAAATGACCATTTTGCCCCTACAGTTGACTGTAGTGCAATTTAGGGTTTTGACTGTGCAATTTTGAGCTGAATGCCTTGAAACTTGATATGAAGATGCTTGACCACATTTGTAGGCATGTAAGACTTGATTGGACCTTTGAAAACTTCCTTTTCTTGATCAGACTCAAAACCCTAGTTTTGACTGTATAGGAGACAGTTGGACTGTGCAACCCTTGGGGAGTTTTGTGACTTGGCTTGGCAATTTCTTGAAGAATATGGGAGGGCAAATTTTGGGGTGCAACAGTTGCCCCTGTTCAATCTTCTTAGACCCGAGGATGCAGATTGGCGGACGTGCCTTTCGTAATCCGAGGGTAAAAGATGATTGGACACTAGAGTGCCCAGAAATTTGCGCTCACATGTTAGCAGTGTGATGGGAATGGGCTTATAGATGCCATTTGGAGATTGCTAGATAGGATGATGGGCTTATAGATGCCATCTGGATGTTGATTGCGTAGGAGATTCCTTAGCGAGAACCTGCATACCTGCAAAAGAAAAATGAGTACCTGACACGTTGCAGGAGCTGATTTTAGATGCTTGGCATTGATATGTCCTGACTGGTTACAGGAGCTGAGTCTGGAGCTTCAAAAGATGATGAATGAACCAGGTATGGTTACTGCCTTAGCATGAATGGTAAGACAACCTTGGGTGATTTTAACTTCAACAACGCTCGTTGAGAAAAATCTTGGCGGGAATTACCATCTTTGCAATATCGGAACGAGAACCATAGGCTATTATAATCTGAAAGGGAATCACCTCACTCGCCGTTGGAGAGGGAATCATAGGAAAAGGAATTGTCACCTCACACACCGTCGGAGAGGGAACCATAGGGGACTATCACCTCACACTCACCATCGGAGAGGGAAACATCTGAAAAGGACTTACCACCTCACACACCGTCGGAGAGGGAACCATAGGAGACTATCACCTCACTCACCGTCGGAGAGGGAAACATCTGAAAAAGGAATTACCACCTCACGCACTTGTCGGAGAGGGGACCATAGGAGACTATCACCTCACACTCATCGTCGGAGAGGGAAACATCTGAAAAAGGAATTACCACCTCACGCATTTGTCGGAGAGGGGACCATAGAAGACTATCACCTCACACTCATCGTCGGAGAGGGAAACATCTGAAAAAGGAATTACCACCTCACGCACTTGTCAGAGAGGGGACCATAAGAGACTATCACCTCACACTCATCGTCGGAGAGGGAAACATCTGAAATAACTTCTATTGAGTTTTTATTAGAAAAATCTGTTGGGAGTCTATTTAGCTGGACTAGAGGAGGTCTTGAAATATCTTCAACTGGAATAAGTGTCAGAACGTCGCCATATCTGGTTCATATCTGGACTATATCTGGAAGGAACTCTGGAAGCAATATCAGAACGTCACCATATCTGGTTTACATATGAAACTATATCTGGAAGGAAATCTGGAAGCAGCATCAGAACGTCACCATATCTGGTTTACATCTGAAACTATATCTGGAAGGAACTCTGGAAGCAGCATCAGAACGTCACCATATCTGGTTTACATCTGAAACTATATCTAGAAGGAACCCTGGAAGCAGCATCAGAATGTCACCATATCTGGTTTACATCTGAAACTATATCTAGAAGGAACCCTGGAAGCAACATCAGAACGTCACCATATCTGGTTTACATCTGAAACTATATCTGGAAGGAACTCTGGAAGCAGCATCAGAACGTCACCATATCTGGGTCATATCTGAAACTATATCTAGAAGGAATTCTGGAAGCAGCGTCAGAACGTCACCATATCTGGATCATATCTGAAACTATATCTAGAAGGAAATCTGGAAGCAGCATCAGAACGTCACCATATCTGGGTCATATCTGAAACTATATCTAGAAGGAATTCTGGAAGCAGCGTCAGAACGTCACCATATCTGGATCATATCTGAAACTATATCTAGAAGGAAATCTGGAAGCAGTATCAGAACGTCACCATCTCTGGATCATATCTGAAACTATATCTAGAAGGAAGTCTGGAAGCAGTATCAGAACGTCACCATATCTGGATCATATCTGAAACTATATCTAGAATGGGTTGCGATAGTTGATAGTAGTCATTTTTGTATTGATCTTTTTCCTGAAAAGGCAAAACATAATTGTATGCAAAATCGTGATGCATGAACTGTATGTCTTCAATATCAATGAGATGCGTGTAGTATGATGCATATGCATGCTATAATGTATGAAGATGTGATTGTTTATGAATGTATGTTTCCGTCTTAGGAAAATAAATCCTTGACGGGTGTCGGGAAGTCGTATCCTGGGCTGATGTTGGAAACTAGATTTTGCTTCCGCTGGGGATGATAACTGCAAGAATACCGATAGGAGAAGATGACTCCGTTGTGGAATAAACTTGGCAAATGGAGGATTCTGCGGGGAGAAAAGATACTCTAGCGACCATGCTGGGAAGCAATACTCTGTGGGGAGAGGAATGCTTTTGCTGAATGTTGATAATAATTTGCTGGGGATAGGAAGACTTTGTCGACGACGCTCTTTCCGTGGCTTTTGGCTGAGGATAACCCAGTTATATCCTGTTAAGGAAATAACTCTTTAAATCAAGCCGGACGACGCGTTCGTGCTCTGCGAGGGGATAAGCTTCCAGAATATACTGGGGATAAGCTTACTGCTTGGGGATATGTGGATTCCAACCTTCTTGGGGAAACTGGATTGGACTCTCCTGGGGAGGTTTTGAACTGCAGGGAAGTGATTCCTTTAGATGTTGATATACCGCCGGGGAACAATCTTTTAGATCAAGACTGCCCGGGATGCTTGTTAAGAATATGTATACATGCTGCTGGGGAACGTTGAGATCTATTGGAGGATACTCAACTTCTTTGAGATTTAATAACTCTGCTTGGAGAGAGTGTACTGACTTGCTTACTCTCTGGGGAATTAGGGTATCTGGTTATGTTCTTTAGCTGAACCTACCTTGGTACTTTGGAGGATAGAACAATCAGATTGCTTAAACCACCCGTTATTGCCCCTGTTTCTATGGGGGAGGCACATGTGGGATGCTGATAATTGTTGAGGGTCAAACCTTCTTCTGGTAGGCAGGTGACAAGATGACAGGACATAGTCGTACGCTTTGATCCCTAACTTTTGCCTGGACCGCCCTTTCGGGTTTTCAGTCCACCGGGATACCCATTTTTGCCCAAGCCGCCTTTTCAGGTTTTCGACTTGCCGGGTGTACAGATTTTTCATTTCATCCCTCATTTTGCCCGAACCCTTTTGGTTCGCCGGGAAGCCCTAATTTTTGCCTAGGTATGTCAACCTAGCGGGTCTTTGATTTTGCGTAGTATTTTTTCGACTATGTCCGCATTCTCAGAATGTAGGGAGTTGCCCCTGTTAGAAGTGTTTTGTCATGCCACCAGAAGATGTTTAATCAGGCAAGATTCATTGTTGGAATGCCCCAAGTGACTCAGGCGGAGATTTGCCCCGAGCTAGTTGGCCCTTTGAGAGATTCTCCGAATCTTGATTGGACTGCCCCAGATGATGGACCATGGTCATGTCATTCCCCTTGATTGGAAATGCTTTTGTTCACTAGGTATTCATCGTGCGAATTTCCCTGCTGTTCAAACAAAAAGTCATATGCAAACAAAGTTATGTTAAAAATGCAAAGCTTATGTCTGTCTTGAAGATTTTGAAAATGCATTCTTTTCATAAAGCAAGCGATTGTTTGTAAAACGTGATGTCAACTCCTTCTTTATAGTAAGCCTTAAGGAGTCAGGATACCTTTCGTCACAGTATGCTTTCGAACTAACCCATGCTTCAGCTAGGACTTTTAAGGGTTATAACGTGGCCTGGTTCACGGTTTAAGAAACAAAGGATAAATGCTCAAATTATTTGTACCCACCCGCTCTTCGTGATGTTCTCCGAACCTAAACTCAGTTGATCATACGTTAGACCTTGTTTGAGTCTTTGCTCTGATTTTCCGGTGATGATTCAGATGTTGATAACTTATTTTGAATAGGCAGTCACTCCCTTTTTTGTTGAGGGTTTGTAAGACCTCTTTCTTGTCTGATTTTTGTTATCCCTTTCTTTTTTTGCCTGAACTGTTTCCCTTTTTTGGAATTACAGTCAGCGGGATGCCCCAGTTTGGTAAGTCTCCTTCATTGGTTTTGACTTAATGGGTTTTTTCATTTTTTTTGAGATAATGACTGCCTGTCCTTGTGATTTATTCAGAACCATCACTGTCTTTTGTTTTGTAAGGACTCCTTTGGTGCCATTTGTTATGCACTTGGATCAACTGAGAGAACTACCCTGCCCCAGGTTATGATAAAGGGTTTTAAATTTCGAAAAGAAAAAAAAACTCCTACTTCTTTGGCTCAGAGGGGTTGACGAGGGATTATCATCCTTATAACTTCAGTGTTTAGGGATTGAAACAATGCCTGTACCTCATCAGCGGGGTCTGTTCAAAAGCATACTGTAGATTATGGTATCGTTTTCGTCATCCTCCCTCAAGAGGCTCAGAATTATTAACCAAGAGTTGATCATCAGAAAAAATATGAAAAGAATTTTGAATATAATGAAAACAATGGTATTAATTCCCAAAACAGACATATGCGATGCATTAATAGAATAAAAGAGTTTGTTATGACATTAATTGTTTATACAAGCAAAGAAAAACACAACTCAGAAATTCAAATAAACAAAAGGTCTTCAACGATTGGGTAACGGAGCAGTGATTATGTTCGAAGTCTCAGGCACTTTAAACTGAATCTCCCCGGCGTCGATCATGTCTTGAATTTTGTTCTTGAGAGGCCAGCAGTTGTCCGTAGTATGCCCCAGACTATCAGAATGATATGCGCACCTATCGTTGGGATGATAGTTAGGAGCCGAAGTGTTCGGATTCCGAAGGGGAGCCCTTAAGGTGATCAGCCCTGCCTTCAACATTTGTTGTAGTGCTTGATCCAGCGACATGTTGAGTTTGGTATACTGTCGCTTCTCCTTGCGCTGCTGCCCCTGCCCTTGTTGAGCAGGTCCAGGATTAGAGATCTGGATTGCCCCTACCTCATGACGACTCTTTTTACCGTGCACAGCATTGGATTCTTTCTTTCCATGATGAGGTTTTTTATCGGAAGGTGCAGCCTCTTGAATTTTCCCAGACCGGATACCAGCTTCTATTCGCTCTCCAGTCAAGATAAGATCTGTGAATCCAGCAGATGAATTCCCAATTAAGTGGTTGTAGAACGGACCAGACAGGGTCCCCAAGAACATATCGACAAGTTCCCGATCAGTCAGAGGTGGTTGTACCCTTCCAGCAAGATCCCTCCATTTCTGCGCATATTCTTTAAAACCTTCACTTGATCCTAACGACATACCCTGGAGTTGGGTACGCGTAGGAGCAAGGTCGACATTATATTGATACTGCTTGTAGAAAGCAGTAGCCAACTCCTCCCAGTTACGAACCTTGGTTCCATCCAACTGATAGAACCATTCGAGATGAGTCCCTGAAAGACTTTCCTAAAAGAAGTGGATCCACAAATTCTTGTCCACCGTATATGGTTGAATCTTCCGAACATAAGACCTGAGATGTAACTTGGGACAAGACGCCCCGTCATACTTGGTAAAGGATGGTGCTTTGAACTTCCGAGGAATAATCACACCAGTTGACAAACCCATATCTCCAAAATCCAGCCCAGGTACCTGTTGGATCTCCATAGCATTCAGCCTATCCTCCAACTGTTTGTACTTGTCTTCGGCAGGAGGGTATTGTTCGTCGTTGAAATCTGTCTCGTTGTCGGAGACCACTGGACTGGGAACCCTTTCCCCCTGATGACTACCTTCCCTCACAGATGGAGTTGTCCTCTTAGTTTCAATCTGCGGTGCATTCCCAGATCTGCGTCTAGGGCTGAATAAAACAGTCCTTCTCTTCTTCTTTTCTTTCTTCAAGAGCAGCGCCTTCAGATCTTGTTGCCCCTGGGTCAAGTTCATGATCAACCCTTGGAACTGGGCGTTCTGAGCCTGGAGGGCCTTGATGGACTGCTCAGCTGATGATTCAGGATTCATGACGATCGGCTGAAATAAACAGCGAAGAGGGGTAAGCAACCTGCAGAGAAAGGGTACCTGTTATGCAATGAGATGTATGATATGCATGCAATGATTTCAAGGACCTCGCAGGGTAAACAGAGAAACTTGTTAGAGTTGGAAACTGGCAACTTGATTGAAGGAACTTCCTGTTGTAGAGAGCCCTTCTTCAAGGATCAAAGGCTCACCATATCCAGTGGGTCATAGCCCCTGACAGCCTTGGCTAGAGGAAAATAAATCCCCTTGCCTCTTGCTAGATATCTGATTCACCATGACCTACATCACAAGCCCTTGAGATCCTTGAAATGGGTTAGGATGTATGCAATGGTATGATGTCATGCTATGCATGGGGTGATGTAGGTAAACCATGTTATGAGTCCCAATTAAGGACTATAAACAAACCCTGCAAGAAATTCAGTATATTTTGTTATGAGTCCCAATTAAGGACTATAAACAAAACCTGCAAGAGATCTAGTAAACCCTGTTATGAGTCCCAGTTAAGGACTATAAACAAAACCTGCAAGAAATTTGGTAAACCCTGTCATGAGTCCTAGTTAAGGACTATAAACAAAACCTGCAAGAAATTTGGTAAACCTTGTCATGAGTCCTAGTTAAGGACTATAAACAAAACCTGCAAGAAATTTGGTAGACCTTGTCATGAGTCCTAGTTAAGGACTATAAACAAAACCTGCAAGAAATTTGGTAAACCTTGTCACGAGTCCTAGTTAAGGACTATAAACAAAACCTGCAAGTAGTTCATGTGTCAGCTAACAAGCATGCAAGTAGGCAAGTACAAAGGCACACAAGTCACACAAGAGAAACCCTTAGGGTTTAAGCCAGCATGGGGTCTGGGTACTACCCTCTTTCAGTTTGTTGGTTCATACCTGTCCTAATCAAAAGTAACCGGGTTCTTAGAGGATCCCAATATCATTGACTACCCTCAATCGGTCATAACTCCAGCGTCGCAATCTTTTCTTGCAGCCAGAACCATCACGAGAGTTTAGCCTCAATGGGCGTAGCATACCGCTACAATTCTAAAGGCCAAGTTGTGTCAATTAAGGTTCTAAGGTTGTTGGTGCTTAATGACTCCTTAGAAGACCCATATTCTCCTCGTTGCGACACAAGGGATATCGGTACAGACTAAGGTGCCACACCAATGTAGCCACTGCTTCACCTGTGTCGGTCTACGCCGGACAGGTCCCTCACAGCTTATGCTACCTAAACAGGGTATCCCCAGATCCGGGTTAGGATCTATGTATCTCCGATGCAACCCACAATAGTAAAGCAAGCAAATCAATACAAGTGAAAACACAGTTATGACCTAGCCCTAAGGTACACCCCACTTTATAAGATTGTCCCCAGCAGAGTCGCCAGTTCTGTGATCGGTGGATCTGGAACTGACTGTTTAACGCTGGTTCGCGAAATGTCGCGGAAGCAAGAGTCGCCACCGTCTTTTATTTTCTCCAAATGGAAAGGACAAAAGCACAGAAAAATTCCTTTAAAGAGATCGCTCTCGGTTCGGGAGGTAGGTTATAGAAAGGGAAGGTGTTAGCACCCTTTCTATCCATGGTTATCCATGGGCTCTTAGATACTTGCTCATTTGTGTTTTCAAAATTGGTTTGCTTGCTTTTCAATGTGGGTTTTAAAAAGTTTCTTTGAAAAATTTCAGTTCGACTCGTACGTCAGAGTGTTTGAAAGATTGTTTTGAAAGCTTTTGAAAAGTGTTGGTGTGAAAAGTCTTTGTTTGTTTTTTTTTGAAGAGAGCAAGTATCCATGAGAACCTACCTACCCTAAGGAATTCGTCTGTGTAAATGTCCTTTAAAGTAGTGCCATCCCACCATTGAGAGGTAGGTAGCACCACCGTTGGAGGTGTTCGGGTCAATTCGAGTTTGTAGGGACATGGTGATCACCAGAGCAATAGGAAGACACCTTAGAAGCTACCCTCATGCCAGGTTCCTGGATCATGAGGACTTACTAAGACATCCTCTACTCGACGATCACCTTTCGAGGCAAGGCAACAGTGAGGCGTACCCTAGGGGTGGTGTGTGCGATTCGTGTGTCGTTTTCATTGATTTTTGTCTTGTCATGTTAAAGTGTTCTACGCTTGATTTTATTTTAGTCATACATTCTTTCATGCTTTTTGTTAACATTTAATATTTGCGGGAAAAAGTAAATCTAAGGCTATTACAAATGGCGCGGGTCCACATCGCCAAAATTAAACCGGACCCGATTTGACAAAAAAGGTAAAGAAGCAAATAAAGTAAAGTGCGAAAAGTAAATGTTACAACGCTTTGGGAGAGATACATAATTATTTAAATGAAATAAAATAAATACGCGAAATTAAATAAAATTAAGAACATGGGCGTTGGACCCTTTTGCAAAATATTAAATTACAAGAATTAATTAATTAGAATTAATGAGGAATAAAAAATAAAAAATTAAAAAGGAATGTTTTTTTTGGTATTTTTGTATTTTTTAAGATTTAATAGAAAAAATAATTAATTAAAACTAAATACTAAACCTAATTCTAATTATTTTAAGTTTATTAAGAAAATATTGACCTTTTTTAACCTAAATGAAACCCTAATTAATTTACAAGTTTAATTATGAAAATAAAATAAGTAATATTATTATTATGAAAAAAGGGAAAATTAAAAAAGGAATAAAAAGTTATTAAACCTAATTCTATATTTTTTGTATTTTTGTTAAAAAGGATTAAAATTGCAACCTAATTAAAACTAAATATTTACATGTGAATTTATTTATAAAAAATATTGAAATAAATAAATATTTTATTCTGCTCTTTTTCTGATTTTTTGTGCATTTTATAATTTGTAAAAATAATTAATTAATTTAAACAAATAAAGAAAACAAAATCATAATTGAAAATAAAATAAACAAAAATATAGAGAAAGCAAACCAGGGGGGGTTCAGGCCCCAAAGTGGAGGTATAGGCCTTAGAATGCTGGCCCAAACCCTGAGTCCATTTGACTTTTGTGAGTAGCGTGTGGGATAGTTGACCTGAGCTTACAGCGGACCTTCAATCTCAGCCTTGGATCTGTAGCAGCTAGACGCGTGGCTATTGATCTTTGAGCGTGCATCATGGTTTCCAACACAAGCGCTGCATGGGATTTATTAACGAAAAATAATATTGGAATTACACAGACCTGGGGTTCGAACCCAGGTCTTGGACGTTGAAGCAATGAGCGTTTTCCAGCTGAGCCACTGAACCTTTTGATATATTAGTATACAAACAAATATTAAAAAAAGAAAGCAACGCATTAGTGGATTTCTGGCGCGAAACTTTGAATGAGCCAATCCCTGCTTGACATGGCATCGTCTTCTTCATGGCTTCATTCTTCCTGAAAAATAATAATCATTTAACGGGGGTTTTGAACCCCCCCAAAACAGGCTTATTTACAAAATAGCGAATAGGCCACATGTGTATATAAATTAAGCGCGACCATTGCAATCACTTCGTCCAAGCTATCTGGTTTTGATCATGGTATTATGATTGGCTAATTTTACAGTACCAAGAAGTCCCCAATTCAAAATCCTGCAAACCCTAGAACATGAACATGGTGTTTCGGCATAGACTGCGTGAAACTTCAATTAAATCATATGAATAGCTTGCAAATTTCATTATAAACGTAAACATGACAACTAAATAGGTTAAAGATGCATGGATAATGGATAATAGTTTTGGAATTTCCTTTACCAATTTCAATGGTAACCTTGCGTTTCCTTGAGTATGGGACTTGGGGAATGATTCAGTTATGTCCAGTGATGCTCGAGGAAGCTATTGGGATAGTTGTTGTGCCTTGAATCGCCTCCTAAAGTTGATTTCAGATTTGAGTTCTTAAGCCAAATTTCCAAGTTTGTATCTTGTTCTTCTGCGCAGCTTAGGGTGTAGCACGATTAGGTTTGTGTTCCTGGCTTTGTAGTGAAGCAATTAGGTTAACAAAATTGGCCAAAATCTTTTTCATTCATTGATTTCAATATTTGATTTTCCACCATTATTTTCATATCTTTTTTTCACATGTTCTTGTGCAAATCATGATCCAATTAGTCCAAATCTTTCCCTATTTAGTTGTACACGAAATCTTGAGTATCAAACATGCATAAAAAGATTGGTTAGGTCATGTTAGATATTTTTCACATATTTATATAATTTAAATGAATTAATATGAATAATAATTCAAATAAATAAATAAAAAATGAGAAAATACTTCCCTTTGGGCCAAGTGGTCGTGCACATGCTTGGAATGATGAATCATGGAAGAAAAATGGGCCCATTAGCAATTTTAGGTCATTTGGATCAAAGTTAACTTTTCAAAATATCCAAAAATTTCCCAACTTCCACAAGGCATAACTTGCTCAATTTTTAAGCTTTTCTCATGTTCTTGGACATTTTGGAAAGGTCTTTGAGTCCTTTAACCAATGCCTTTGGTCCCATGTAATTTTGATTTACCAATCTCAAGTTATGGCCTTTGACTTAAAGTCCCTTTTTGTTGACTTTTGAAAATGACCTATAATGTTGAAATTGATAACTTTTTGTGAGAGAATTTCTTGGACTTGAAATATGAAGATGAGTTGTAGGAAATGTCTTTCTCTTCAAAATGAGCTTTGGATGGAATTTTTCTGATAATCCATGTGAAAGTTATGCCCTGGTCAATTTCAGTTGACTTTTTCAACTGTCCAAATATAGTAACTTTTGCATCTTTGATGATTTCTGAGCCAAATTTTGAGAATCATGATCAAGCATTGATCAAATGATGTTTGTGGCTTCAAAATGATATGTTGACCAAAAATTTGGACTTTTGACTGTCAAATGACCATTTTGCCCCTACAGTTGACTGTAGTGCAATTTAGGGTTTTGACTGTGCAATTTTGAGCTGAATGCCTTGAAACTTGATATGAAGATGCTTGACCACATTTGTAGGCATGTAAGACTTGATTGGACCTTTGAAAACTTCCTTTTCTTGATCAGACTCAAAACCCTAGTTTTGACTGTATAGGAGACAATTGGACTGTGCAACCATTGGGGAGTTTTGTGACTTGGCTTGGCAATTTCTTGAAGAATATGGGAGGGCAAATTTTGGGGTGCAACACCTGCTCTGACTCATACACACAAAGTTGGTTCCTTTAGTCAAAGGAATCTTCTAGATGTTAGAGATATTGTCCTCGACATTCGAACTTGACACCCATACATGAAGTAACTGGTTGAGATGTCTTCAACAAGTTTCCACCAAAAAAAATGACCTCAGCCTCTGCACTACTACTTCCTTGGATAAGAAATAAACTAATCCAAGAAGTAACCAATACGTTGATTATCACTTAACCAAACCACTTATCTAAGACATGTTTCTTGTATAGAAACTTCTTAGACACATAAAACATACGCCTCCTCTTTCAGACCAGGAGTAGGTTCCAAACATATGTTCAACACACATTTGTTTAGCACCCAAAGCATATGTTATGTCAGTCCTTCGTCCAACAGGATTCTGCACACCTTGTTGATGAGATGTTCTAACATCTAGTAGAACATCAGTTCCCTTCCCACGGAACACAAAACAATCCTTGACTACCTCCAAGGTCTTTAACAACATGCATATGTATCTTGACTAAATTCTCTTACATTCTCATCAACCTTACTGGCAAGTGCCTTTATTAGTGGACTTGAGTTAACCCTCAAGTATTTGTGTCAACTTTTAATAAGCTAAGTAGAAGAATATTCCACATATCACAAAATCATAGAATAACCCTGCTGAGGAGACCAAACCCTAAAGACATTCCAAGAAAATATCTTACTAGAGTCTCACCACCAGAGATACAAGGAACAACCAGGGTTACATCAGATACCATGCAGCAGAACACAAAACATATTGTTGTGCCCCAAAATTTTCCCTCTCATTTATCAAGCCATTTCTCACAATGATTCTCAAAATTCAAGCTTGCATAAGTACAAATTGGATTTTCCAGCATCAAGTTAAAGAGGAAACTGTTAAAAAGGGGAAAACAGGCGAAAATAATATTTTTGACAAATTGGAGAAAAAATAAGTCTCCTTCAATTTACCTCCTTTGATTGGCCTTTTGGTCTCTTTCATGCAAGCTTGGCTTGCATCCTTCTACTGGGCGTGGGCCTTTGGAACACTGGCTTTGATTCATATGGTAGGAGCTTCCTGCATGCAACCTTCGAATGCATCTTTGGCCTCATATGGTTCACAATACAGTGGTTGCGTATGTTCTTGTTTCGATTGGATGTTTGATGCTTGCATGCCTATGTTGACTAGACAAACATTCCTCTATATGCTTTCTTTGACTCACAAAGTGATGACTGGCTATATGTAGCCTTTGATTGAGCCACAAATTCCTTCTTACACGCAAGAGGCACCCACCAGGCCAGCAGGCACAAGGCAAGAGCCTCGTGTAGCCTCCTTCGATTCCAAGGAAAATAGCCTCTTGATTGATGTCCTTTGATTCAGTAGGGAAAGGCATTTTTTCTGATCTCCTTCGGTTGCATATTTTGCCTCCTGCACGCCTCCTTCGTTTGGGGCATATGGCCCTTCTTTGTTGCAAGCTTCGATTGTGTGCTTTATCCTCTGCATGCATTCTTCGTTTGGGGCGTATGAATCCTTCAGTACAAGTTTTTTGGTTACACCTTTCGTTTGGGCATGTGGCTCCCTTCATGCAAGCCTTCGTTTGGGCAAAGATCTCCTGCATGTTTGCATGAAGTCACAAACAGGGACCCCCTACATACACCCTTAGGCAAATCCTTAGTTTTAACTCACCTCTAGTGGTTCCAAATAGGCTACACCACTAGGCTTTCACCCGATGGGTTCATATTATCGAGACATCATATTTGTATTGTGCTGAATTGTGTATCCATCACACGTGTGTATTGATGTTTGATGGAGCCGTGACGCCACGTAGAAAATGTCACCGCGTATACTCATCATGAATGGACTTCCATTTAGGACTTTTCTGTGTCATCATCATGGTTGGTACCTTTCCTAGGTTACAATGCTTCTATTTATAACCTATCTCCCAACTGAATTTGGGTTTCAAATCACAGCATATTGGCTGTTACAAACCTACATAAGATTCTGCTGAAAAATGGGCCTTCAATAATATCCTTCCTAAATTATCTCCATATTTAGAAAGTCAATATTCTTCAATATTTTTCTTGATTCTTCCAGACCTTTAAAAAATGTCCACATAGGATTGCATAATATTGCCAAAATATTCTACACCTGTTAAGTCATAACATAATCCAACTGTTTAGCTCAGCTCAGGTGCGATGTCGTATGACCCTACGTAGGACATCTTATCTGACATGTTGCTCCAGATGTTGAAACAATTCAACTCAACATATTCTTCATAAAATAGAAATTCTTGCTCAACATGTTCTTCATAGCAAGTAATCATATCCTATTTAACATATTGTTTCTATATTAGTTTTACCAAACATAATGCTAATCATCGAAACAAAGAATTAACAATCTCCCCTTTTGGCTTATTTTGGCTAAAACTAATATACATAACCTTTGTACATACAAAAAATAAAACCATAACTCAAAGGCTAAAAAATATAAATAAGCAGAAACTATTAATCTAACACCATCAAAAGCAGTTAGTTTTCTTTGTCTTCAAACCTTTGATAGTCTTCAGTCTTCATTGTCTTCACACAATTGACGTCACAACATCAACAATAGGACTTTTCAAGATAGTCCAACACATACTCACCAATAGGACATCTTCATGATTGTCCAACATGAATGTTCTCTCTCTCTCTCTCTCTCTCTCTCTCTCTCTCTCTCTCTCTCTCTCTCTCTCTCTCTCTCTCTCTCTCTCTCTCTCTCTCTCTATTTTAAGAGAATCAACAATTAACACATATTATTGTCCCCCTTTTTAGCCAGAATATGACAAAGGCCTTAACAAGAGGTAATAACCATAATCTATTTGATGTCTGGACATCACATCCAACATCTCTTCACCTTAGCCCGAACCAATCCATTACAGCCCATCAAACTCAACACCAATGAACAACAACATCAGGATAAAAGGAGAAAGTCTTGAAGTTATTTGGTGAACACTTCCCCTTAACCCAAAAAGATTCCTCACAGGGGGACAAATCTTCCTCTTAAGGAGCATAAGAGGAAACTTAAGAAGCACCCAACCACTTATTTGAACAACCCATCTGAAGACACATGTGACATCACTGTTACTCCTGGGTAACTCAGAACACAAGACACAATTGTGTTCATAACTCAAATCACAAGACACAAAAACAACACACTCAAAAATACCAAACTCAAAATAAGACATCCTATTCGACATTTTTGCAAAACAATTGCAAAAATAGACCTCAGATTTATCAACATGTGAACAATACCTCTCTCTCCAGAATTTTCCAAAAAGTGACAAACAAACCCTTCACAAAGCCATACTCAAACAGAACTCCCTCATATCCGAACAAAATGCATGAGGACTATGTTAAACAACAAATAAACACAAGGTGAAGAAAGAGAAGGAAATGACCTCTATAAATACCCGAGAAGATGTTGTAGCGTTATAAATGTTGAGACTAAGCCACTTGATTGACTTAACTCGTACAAATCAAATAAAAATCTCCACCATGCTTTATTATTTCCAAAGGAAATGGGAAAAGAACGAATAAACTCAAAAAGAGTGGGAGAGAATCTAGGTACGGGGATTGGTCATGCAAAGGAGGATATTAGCACGCTAAACATCTACGGTACTTTGCAGGGACCTCTTTGAAAATCTGTGTATTTTGGCTATAAAAGGTGTATACAAAATAATATGGTGTAAATGAAAAAAGAAGTATTTTTTAAAATTTTTCACCCCCCGCGGTTGCGAACCTTTAGTATCTATGTACCACCTTTCGCGCAATAGGGGATCAGGGTATTCGTGTTGCAACTGGTTTTAAATTCAGAGTTGCCACCCTTTATTTTTGTCCTAATGGAATGGAGTATAAAGGAATAACCTTAAAGTTCAAAGATTCTAGATTTGGACTCGGTTCTAGACAAGGGGAAGGTGTTATGAACCCCTTATCTACCTTGTTCGCAAGGATACTAGGTTTAGAAGCACATTTTTTTAGGAAATAGGGTTTTATATAATTATTGGGGAAAAAGGGGTTTGAATTCTAGTTAGCGGGACTCGCCACGATTTTTGACCGTATGCCTATGTATCCTCTTAGGAGGAATAAGAGTCATATTTCGTAGTTCACGGTATTTGGTTGGTGTTTTTTATAGATTGCGTAGAATTGTGTTTGAATTAACTTTGAACCTTGTCTGGATTGTAAATTGAATGATCATAGACGTAGTTTATAGTTTGATTCAAAGACGATGCTAGTTAATCTTTTTTTGAAAAAATGATCTTGGATTTTGATTTTGTTAGTTAAAAAATATTTTGACGTTGGTTAGCTATTTTGAGACGTAGAGTGGGGGAGTCTGATATAGTCTCCTCATCACGGACCACATATTGGCCATGTATTTCTAGTCATGAAGGATGCGGAGGAAGTCTGATATAGTCTTCCTCATCACGTGGTCAGATATTGGCCACGTGTCGCTCGCGGATGGAATATTTGAAATTGCATGGGTTTTAATTATTTGATTATGAATAGTTAATTGATAAAGCATTAAGCCAATCAAAGAATATGGCATATGTATATCCATCAATCCCGTTATTTATAATACGTTTGAAAAAATTGTTTAAATTATATGTACAAAGTTATTGAATTAGTTTTGAGTATGAAAAGAGTTTATTAATATTATTATATTTATTTGAGTTTTGATTAGCACGAAGTTATTGAATTTTTTGGTTTGATTAATATTAAATTCATCTAATTAATAAATAAATTTAATTACCTTAGAAAATTTATTTAATAGTTAATCTATCTATTGCTAAAAGAAGGGGTGTTAAATAGCAATAGAGGTGTATGCTAATAGAAAGAGTGCTACTTAGTAAATACAGAGCCCCAAAATCCCAATATATTTAACCTTAATTTATGAGTAACAATAATAATAATTAAAAAAAACATAATGAAATAATAAGATATAAATTAAAACAAGAAAGTAGAAGAACAAAAACTAGTGGGTCGCTCCAAATTCTCCACGTTTGGAAGTTGAAGAAGTATTGTTTTCTTTTGAATTTTCCAAGGCCTTTAGTCCATCCAATTATGTCATGACATGTGGCCGTTGTTTTGATAAAAAAAAAGATAATGATATAGAAAATAAGAGAGAGTAGCAGCAAAACAAATTAACACTGTATTCTTTCTCCACATTGCTATCTCTCTTTCCTTTTGTACATTCTCATCTTCTCTCTCTATGTATTTGCTTCTTCCATGAAATCAAACAACACCATAAACAAAGATTAGAACAAAACAAAAAAAAGAACCTTTATTGACGGCCATCGCGGAATAATGGGCGGTGCACGAATCCGGAATCGGTGGAACCGTCGAGCGATGGAAGGGCCGTGTGCAGTGGCGAATATGGATGGTTTTGCTTGTTGATGTGCGGCCGCGGGTACGGATTCAATGAGGGCGGATCGGAGATGCGGGGAGAATTTGGAGGTGAGATGGCGGCTATGAGGTTGTAGTTGGAACAAGTGTGAGGTTTATTCTACACAGATTTTTTTTAATGTTTTCTAGTGTGTAAATAATGGTGCAAAAGTAATGTACAAACTTGGACTGAAAAATAAAAAATTGAATATGTAAAAAATGGTGTTTCCTAATGAGAGAGTGGGAGAGAATATGGATCGTGGTTTTTTTTTTATAATTAAAAAATGGTGGAGATTGTTAGGTACAGGATGGGTGGTGAATTGTGAATGTTGAAATTATTAGTGACTCTCTAGCATAACCACTAAAACAATATATATAAAAGATATATAAATTGAAAATAATAGTTAAATTTATGGAGAAAGAAACAACCTCATATAAAACTAACTTAATTCAGAGGCATATTTATATATTGATTAATTTTTTAATCATCGGCTAAATTGTTTAAAAATAAATAAATTATAGAAAGAAAGTTTTGAAAGAAAAAAAAGGTGTGAGAATGATATAGTGAAAATACAAAAAAAACAACAAAAAAAAAAACCGTGTGGAAAGTTGATAATTGTGGATTTGTGAGAATTTGTGTGTTTGTGGATGATCTAAACGTGTGAAAAATATGTCCTATTTATGGATAAAAAAACTATCCAAATTGGAAATAAAACAAAATTGACCAATCAAAAATAAGGTGTGACACAAATTGTGCTATGTTACTGATTTGTAAATAAATTGAATTTGAAAGTATACGAAAGGTGTGCAAATATTTATTTATTCAAAAATACAAATGATCTGAAATAAATCATTATATTTTTAAATAGGTTTGTAAGCGAATATTTATAAAAATCAATTAATATTATAAACAAAATGTTTAAAATATTTTTGACCATAGAAATAAAAGGGCGGACAAATTTGAGGTATGACAATTCGTAGTTCACATCAAAAATTAAAAAAAAAATACATGTGTGTTGGTTAATTTTAAGAGAAGAGACATCATCGTCATATTTGAGTGGAAAATATACTTACTACCCACAATTATGAGAATTGAGCATTTACATCATCTCAAAGTGGAGGATATAACTTGGATTTAAAATACATCACTTAACACCCAAGTGGAAAATAACTCTCTTTACTACATATCATAGAAGTATAATAGCTTGTGTTAATACAAGAATTGACAAGAGTCTAATCTTTTGAGAAAAGTTTTACAGTAAAAGTTAAAGTGGCTTAATAGTTTGAATAAGGTTAATTACTTTTAGTCTTTCAAAAAAAGATGTCAAAGTATGATTAAATTGATTAAAGTTTGATTAAGAAAAGTTTTTGAAAATGCATGGACATAAGTCCAAGTTTTTTATGAAAGCGGTTCAAGTTAGAAAATAAGAAGAGTTTTAAAAAGGAGGGAGACGATTTTTAAAATTAAAGAATATTGGAGGAGATGAAGGGACTATCCTAAGTACACGAAGTAAAAGCTAAGGAAAAGAATGGTCTAACCAAAATGAAGCCAACATTTGACATAAAGAAGTCAATGTAGAATTCATATCCTTTGGATTAAAACCAAACAAGAAAAAAATACTAAACCTTTGAGGAATACCAAGCTTAGGGTGAATTAAGAACCAAGTAAATTCTTCATTGACAAAATTTGGCCAGAGTAACAACTGTATACATAGGAATTCTCAATCATAGACAAAGCATGAAAATTAGAATGACCTGCACACCAAAAAAATTCAAACCAATGCCTTCGGGTAAACCCCTAAGTCTCAGGAATCCATAACTCCATAGTGTTAGGGATGGTAACCAAGTAGTTCACAAAGAAATAAGTCTTTTAAGGTTCAAGTTGATTTTAAAGTGTTTTCAAATAAAAAAGAAAACTCAAGTGAGCAAATAAAAAATGACATCAAAAATAAATGCTCAAGTGAGCAAAAGGAAAATAACATGAGATGTAAATGCTAACAAAATAAATGGTACATAAAAGTAAAGACACAAAATAAAGGCATAAAGTAAAGTTAATTGTTAGTGGATTAGAAGTTAGAGGTCAAGTATAACAAAAGGTTAGTTGAAAGACCATCTTTAAGCTTGTTTTTGAAAACTCATTAGAAGATTGATAAAATCAAAGCCTCTCAACAACAAGTTTCATTTGCTTTTTGTCAAGTATATCATTCATTTCAAGTACTCAAGGCAATCACTTAAGATCAACACAGTTCAAATGATTCACTTAGACCAAAATTCATGAAGTTCATTAGAGGATTAATAGAATCAAAGTCTCCTAACAATGAACTTCAAAGTTATTGGATCCAAGGTTTCAAATTAAACATACGTAGGCTTGAAAACATAGGTTTGTGCCACAAATGATCATTTTTCGAATTAGGACAAATTTAGCATTATATTAAGCAATCGTAAGCAGACTTATGTAGAAGTCACGCCTATTTTGAGGCTGTTTTATAGCAATCTATGTACCATACATGTTAGAGAACTGATATGTAGATTATTCTTCAAAAACGTGTAGCACAAGTAAATAAAAGAAAGGGATAAGAAGAAGAGGGAGGGGAATGATAGTGTAACCTAATGTATAAGATGAAACTAGGGTTTCAAATATCATCAACATCATTCATCCATTTTGGTGGATTTGGTTTTTCAACCTATCAACACCCAAGATCCAATGAGGTTGAGGAACTTGTCCCAAAGTAACACACAAGTGTCTCCAAATCAGGACTAATTAAAAAATAATAAAATGTATTTAATATAAGAACAAATTTTAAATGATTTATAAAAAGGAAATAATTGGTAAAATACACAACATATATTAAAACACCAAATAAAAATCTTAAAAAAAATATCAGAGGTCAAACATGAGTCAACAAGTGTTGACAAAATTTTTTAGAATTTTTTAAAGTCATAAACTATTTTTACAATATAAAGAAATAGACAAAATAAGCCAAAATTTATGAAAAATAGTAAAATTAAAATTAAAAATAAAATAAGATTATCAATATTTGTCAAGAGGTCATTGGATCCTTCTATAATTTTTTTCAGAATTTTAAAAGATCAAAAAATATTTTTAAACAATTAAAACAAGTCAAATAAAGTGAAATATCATAAAAAAAACACCAAATCATAAAATAAAATTGTGAAAAAAAAAGAGAAAAATCAAAAGTATTTTTGATAATTTTTTCACAATTTTAGAAGTTGAAATGAATTTTTATGAATTATTGAGGTTTAAAATAATTAAAACAAAAATCAGAAAATAAAATAATAAACCAAAAAAATATGGTCTATCTGATCATTATCAAAACGCGTTAGTAATCAAATCCGATGGATCTGGCGCGTTGTGCATGATATGGACATTAATAAATAAACCACCGAATCATTTATTTTTAAAATAGATTTGAAAAATCTAGTGGCGCCTTGTCATTGTTTGAAGATGACATGTTGGTCGTCTTCAACCTCAAATCAGACGCGAGTTGCAGGTTTCACAAATGGAAAAATTAGAGGTCCAGACTGGTGCCATTCGATTCGTCTCATCAAGACGAAGACAATTGTACCCTCACGAAAAATGTATATAACATGTAGCTCACTCGATTTGGAAAAAACCAGAAGAAAAAGTGAAAATGACTTTTGAAATTAATGATCAATTTGCCATGAAAATAGAAACCAGAAGAAGCATGAGCTTTAGAGACGAAGATACTACATCTTAGCAATTTATTTGAAGTGAAATGGTGGAGAATTCTACCTGAACGAAGTCTGAGAATTTTGCTCTGAAACTTGACTTAGCTAGCGCAATTTAGAGCACTTCAAGGCTTGGTTCTTCTTTTGTTAGATTCAGTAGAGTTTAGTAATGAAGAATCAATCAAGAAATAAGTGCTAGAAGTGGAGGAAATGAGAAATCTAAAACTCGGAAATGTGAGCTATGGAGAGAGTTTGGCAAGGTGATTTTGGATGTCCAAGCTTGAGGAAATTAATGGAATAACATCTTCTATTTATAGGTAAGTGAGTGATACTGAGAAATGGGAGGAATTATGAGAAAACCGTGCAAACCAATCTAGTTGTGATCATGCCAAATGTGTGACTTAAAATGCATCAAAACGACCTCATACCAAGTGCAATTCTTATCAAAACGCACCTGGAAAATTAGTTAAACATGTTTAGCAACTAAAGTTTAAGTAATTCTACGTGTAATCCAAGTTTACTCAAAGTAAAAAAATTTACTCGAAGCAAAAAATATATTCCATGGAGCCAACTTCAACAATACATAGCTCACTACTCAGGGACCTTTATGATGCAATCATGGAATCTTTAGAAAGCTGAATGACCAGTCTTGATAGTGTGTGTTGTACCCCAAAATTTTCCCTCCCATATTCTTCAAGAAATTACAAAAACAAAGCTTCAAAATTCCCCAAGGGTTGCACAGTGCAAGGGCCTCCTAGACAGTCAAAATTAGGGTTTTTGTTCTGATCAAGAAAATGAAGTTTCCAAAGGTCCAATCAAGTCCCAGATGCCTATAAATATGGTCAAGCATCCTCATATCAAGTTTCAAGGCTTTCAGCACAAAACTGCGCAGTCAAAACCCTAATTGCACTACAGTCCACTGTAGGGGTAAAATGGTCATTTGACAGTCAAAAGTTCAAATTTTTGGTCAACATATCATTTTGAAGCCACAAACATCATTTGATCAATGCTTGATCACGATTCTCAAAGCTTGGCTCAAAAATCATCAAGATGCAAAAGTTTCCTTATTTGGACAGTTGAAAAAGTCAACTGTAAATTGACCAGGGCATAACTTTCACATGGATTATCAGAAAAATTCCATCCAAAGCTCATTTTGAAGAGAAAGACATTTCCTACAACTCATCTTCATACTTCAAGTCCAAGAAATGCTCTCACAAAAAGTTATCAATTTCAACATTATAGGTCATTTTCAAAAGTCAACAAAAAGGGACTTCAAGTCAAAGGCCATAACTTGAGATTGGTAAATCAAAATGACATGGGACCAAAGGCATTGGTTAGAGGACTCAAAGACCTTTCCAAAATGTCCAAGAACATGAGAAAATCTTAAAAATTGAGCAAGTTATGCCTTGTGGAAGTTGGGAAATATTTGGATATTTGAAAAGTCAACATTGATTCAAATGACCTAAAATTGCTAATGGGCCTATTTTTCTTCCACAATTCATTATCCCAAGCATGTGCACGACCATTGGGCCCAAAGGGAAGTTTTTCTCCATTTTTATTTATTTATTTGAATTTTTTATTATTAATAATTCATTTAATCAAATAAAATACATGAAAAATATAAAACCAATGAAATAAAATCTTTTTGTGCATAAAATATATTCAATAATTCGTGCATGACCAGATATGGAAGGAATTGGATTGATTGGATATGATTTGTACAAAAATAGCATGAAAAAAGATTGGAAAAAATCTTGAAAAATCAAATCTCTAAAACCATGAATGCCAAGGATTTGGATTGTTTTTTTGACCTAATTCACTCAATACATAAGCCTGATCAAACCCTTGTGCTCAAAAGAACCACTAAGCTGCGCAGAAACTCCATTCACAAACTTGAAATTTTCTTTGAAAACTCAAATTCTGAAAACCTACTTGCAGGTCGATTCAAGCCTCAAAACCTATTCCATTAGCTTGCCAGGGTTGCCAGTAAACGATTCTAATCAAAAACATCCATCATAACTTCAAGAATTGGTAAAACGAGCTGGACCTGTACAAAGAAAATTTCTAATTCGTGCATCTCAATTCATGCATTTTTTGTGAATTTTAATATTTGATTCATATTCCTTGTGTGATTCTGAAGCTAACCATCTATCTTGATTGAGTTTTTGCATGCTATATACGATTTCACCATTATTGTTTTCTAGGGTTTTGCAAGCTTGAAATTGGGGGTTTTCAGATAGTGTAAAATTAGCCTACCACGATGCCATGGTTATGATCAGCACACTTGGACGAAGACAAAGCCACCCTCGCGCCTAATTTATGATGATCCCTGGGCTAGTCGCTATTTTTCATAAACATGCCTAAGGGAACACCATGAAAACCGTGGCCTATGTTTTATGTTTCAGGGAATAAGGAAGAAGAAGGCTAGGTGGCTACCAACGATTGGCCTGTTTAAATTTTCGCGCTCAGACCCACTAACGCTTTTGTTTTCTTTTATAATATTTGTTGGTTATTATATGTTAAACGCGTGTGAATTGGTCCAGTGGTAAACACAGTGGTTGGCAATGTTAATGACCTGGGTTCGAGCCCCAGGTCTTCATCCTTTCAATATTATTTTTCAACTCATATTCCTATGCAGATTCAATAGCAAAGCACACCGTGCACCCACAAAATCAAGCGTCCACGCGTCCTAAGGCATTCCATCAATGGCCACAAATCTGAAGAACATGATGCACCTGGTCAACGCTTCTGCACGTGAGTGAAAAAGTCTACAAGGCCAGGAATTTAAATGGGCCTGAATTATCAAGAAAAAACCTCCTATTTGGGGTCTGAACCCCCTAGGTTTGCAATTCTTTCTACTTACTTTATTTATTTTATTTTCTATTTTCCTTTTAATTATTGTTTTGTTTAAATAATTAATTATTTTCATAAAAACCAAAAACACCTAAAAATCAGAAAAGAAAAAAATAATAAATATTTTATTTTAGTATGTATATTTTAAATAAATTTGCATGTAAATTAATTAGTTTTAAATTAGGGTTTAATTTAATATTTTCATAATAAAAATCAAAAAAATATAGAACTAGGGTTTAATTAATTTTCATCTTTTTTTCTCTTATAATAATTAAATATTAGATATTTATTTTTATAATTAAATTGCATATAAAAATTAGGGTTAATTTTAGGTAAAAAACTTCAACATTTTTCTTAATAAATTAAAAATAATTAGAATTAGGGTTAGCATCTTATTTTAATTTTAATTAACTCTCTTTTTTCATTAACATCATAAAATACCAAAAAAAAAACAATTTCCTTTCTTTTTTAATTAATTAATGTCACCATTTAATTTAATTTTGCGAAAAGGGTCCAACGCCCTCGTTTTTAATTCTTGTTAATTCGCATATTTATTTTATTTCGTTTAAATATTTATGTATCTCTCCCGAAGCCATGTAATTTATTTCTCGCATTTTATTTTCTTTAATTCTTTATTTTTCTGTCAAATCGGGTCCTGGAAATTTCGGCGATGTGGACCCGCGCCTTTTGTAATAGCTTAGATTTTTTACTTCTCGCAAATATTTTAACTGTTAAATCAAGGCATGAAAGAATGTATGGACAAAAATACAAACAAGCGCTAGATCACCAATAACATGACAAAAGACAAAAGTATCTGAAAACGACACACAAATCACACACCATCCCTAGGGTACGCCTCACTGTTGCCTTGCCTCGAAAGGTGATCGTCAAGTAGAGGATGTCTTAGTAAGTCCTCATGATCCGGGAACCTGGCATGAGGGTAGCTTCTAAGGTGTCTTCCTATTGCTCTGGTGATCACCATGTCCCGAACCTCGAATTGACCCGAACACCTCCAACGGTGGTGCTACCTACCTCTCAATGGTGGGATGGCATTACTTCAAGGACATTTACACAGACGAATTCCTTAGGGTAGGTAGACGACTCTAGATACTTGCTCTAACTTCAAAACAAATCAAAAATACTTTTCACACCAACACATTTTCAAAAAGCTTTCGAAAGCAATTTTTCAAACACTCTTGAGGACCGATACAAGAGTCGAACTAAAATTTTCAAAGAAACTTTTTAAAACCCACAGTTGAAAAGCAAACAAACCACTTTTGAAAACACAATGAGCAAGTATCTAAGAGCCCATGGATAACCATGGATAGAAAGGGTGCTAACACCTTCCCTTTCTATAACCTACCTCCCGAACCGAGAGCAATCTCTATAAGGAATTTTTCTGTGCTTTTGTCCTTTCCATTTGGAGAAAATAAAAGACGGTGGCGACTCTTGCTTCCGCGACATTTCGCGAACCAGCGTTAAACAGTCAGTTCCAGATCCACCGATCACAGAACTGGCGACTCTGCTGGGGATATAACTTAAAGTGAGGTGTACCTTAGGGTTAGTTCATAACTGTGTTTTCAATTGCTTTCCTTGCTTGCTTTAAATTGTGGGTTGCTTGGGAGTTCTATAGATCCTAACCCGGATCTGGGGATACCTTTCTTAGAAAGTAGCAACAAGGCTGTGAGGGAACTGTGCGGGGTATACCGACATGGTTGAAACAGTCTGCTACGTTGATGTGGCACTTTGGTGTGTACCGGTAACCCTTGAGTTCAGTCAAGGAGAGTACGGGGCCTCCGCGTGGTGCCATGAAGCATCAACAGACCTTAGGAACCTTAATTGAACTATCTTGGCCTCTTTAGGGTAGTGAGATAACTGACTTTGGTGCAGTCCGAGGTTGGTTGATACTCGATACTACACTCAATTGAGGGTTGCTTTCCTGGAATATTTCGGTCGCCAGTTCAGTGGCTAAACCGAAACGATGAACAATGAAAGCAATCCCGTGATATTGGGACCCTTAGAACTCGGTTACTTTGATAGGACAGGTTGAACCCACCAACTTCAAGAGGGTACTACCCAGACCCCATGCTGGCCTTAAACCCTAAGGGCTTGTCTTGTGTGCCTTGTGTGCCTTACATGTT
Organism: Vicia faba; assembly: GCA_948472305.1. Taxonomy (NCBI): domain Eukaryota; kingdom Viridiplantae; phylum Streptophyta; class Magnoliopsida; order Fabales; family Fabaceae; genus Vicia; species Vicia faba. Next base: position 324,320,367 of record OX451740.1, read on the forward strand.
TGTCTTTGTAAATATCTGTGGTGTGTTTAATCATAGCATCATGACATCATCCAGCATCATATGCATTGACTAACCATTTCAGGGGTTCGAATCTTCATCTTTGTTCTTTGTTTTGTAGGACATGGAAACTGTTCGTAGAAAGACAATTCAAGTCAGTCTTGTAAGGATCCCTCCTCAGCTTAAGGAGCTTATATCCAGGATTCCCGAGAACTCTTCGTTCAGTGAAAGACATGGAAGTCTCATCAGCTTGATTAATACCAACATTGAGGAAGATATGATCAAAGTCCTGTTCCAATTATTTGACCCTCTGCATCACTGTTTCACCTTCTTGGACCATCAGCTGGTACCTACATTGGAGGAGTTCTCCCGGCTCCTGAAGATCCCTATCCTTGATCAGCTACCCTTCAACGGTATGGAAAAGGAACCTAAGCTTGAAGAGATTGCTAAAGCCTTGCACCTACAGTCATCTGACCTTAAGGGACATTGGGAAGTTAGAAGTGGTATCAAAGGGTTCTTAGCCAGGTTTCTGTTTGAAAAGGCCCATGAATGTTGGAACTCCCTTGACCTACAAGCTTTTGAAGAAGTGATAGCCCTCCTTGTCTATGGTTTGGTGTTGTTTCCTAACCCAGATCAGCTTATTGATGTCAGTGCTGTCCAGATCTTTATGTCCAGGAATCCTATACCTACGTTGTTGGGGGACATCCTTCACTCATGTTACACTCGAACCATGAGAAAAAGAGGTGTCCTTATGTGTTTCACTCCTCTCCTGGGAAGGTGGTTTATTTCGCACCTTCCACAATCAGTCTTGAAGAATGAGCGGGGTTTGAGATGGTCACAACGGTTGATGACTCTTACACATGCGGATATACATTGGTGCCCTCGGTCAGAGAAGATGTCACTATCATTGATCGTTGCGGAGAGTACCCTAATGTTCCTTTACTTGGAATCAGAGGAGGTATTACTTACAGCCCATGCCTGGCTTGGAGACAGTTTGGTTATGCTCGGAGGGATGGTCCTCATGACATGTTAATTCCGGACATAGTTTTTGATTTCGACAACGATACTCAAGGACTTCGCCAGAGATTTATCAGAGCTTGGAGGATGCCCAGTAGGATAGACAGCAAGACACTGGGGCACAGGAACTCCATCCCGTTGGAACCTTATCTCAAGTGGGTACGAGCCCGCTCCCAGAAGTTAGTAATGCCTTATCCCCATATGCTCCCTGTGATCAAAGAACCAGTCCTGGAAGGAGAAGTGTCCTATACTATTCAGCACCCTGATATGCCCACATCCTGGGAAGAGATGCAGAAGGGCTGGATCCAGCTTAAGGAAGAACGAAATTCTCTTGAGACTAGTCTACATGCCAGTGAAAAGAAGGTCTTGGAACTCACCCGCCTGTTGCATGAGGAGAGGAATCTCAACACTTACATAGCTCCAAAAAGGATGCACAGTGTATTTTGGGATTGATTTGCTTTTGTATTATTTTGCCCATGAGGCTTTGATGTACTAAACAGTTATTTCCTTAATGATAACGTGTGTTCCTTTTTGTCTACAACAAATTTGAACTTTCGAACCCTTGAATGCATTGCATAAACACATATCATTCATCATGTGCATAGCAGGTTTTCTTCTTTTCAGGTTGCTTACAGTTATTCGCTGTTTATTTCAGCATCATGAATCCCGACTCGTCATCAACTGAGACATCCATCAAGGCTCTTCAGGCGCAGAATGTGCAATTCCAGGAATTAATCAAGGGTTTGGCTCAGGGCCAAGAAGAGATGAAGGCTCTGCTTCTGAAAAAGGAAAAGAAGAAGAAGAGAAGAACTGTTCTGTTCAACTCGGGCCGAAGGTTTGGAAATACCTTGCAGAATGAAGAGGCTGGTTCTTCTGTTGGCAAGGGCACTCCTCAAGAGGCAAGGGTTCCTAGTCCGGTAGTCTCCGACAACGAGACTGATTTTGATGAAGAGCAGTATCCTCCGGCCGAAGACCGTTACAAGCAACTGGAAGATAGGTTGAATGCTATGGAGATACAACAGGTACCTGGGTTGGATTTTGGAGATCTGGGTTTGTCTACTGGGTGTGATCATTCCTCGGAAGTTCAAAGCACCATCTTTCACTAAATATGACGGGGCATCTTGTCCCAAGCTACATCTCAGGTCCTATGTTCGGAAAATTCAACCGTACTCAGCGGATAAGAATTTGTGGATCCACTTCTTCCAGGAGAGTCTTTCAGGGACTCATCTCGAATGGTTCTATCAGCTGGATGGGACCAAGGTTCGTAACTGGGAGGAGTTGGCTACTGCTTTCTATAAGCAGTATCAATATAATGCCGACCTTGCCCCTACACGTACCCAACTCCAGGGTATGTCGTTAGGTTCAAGTGAAGGTTTTAAGGAGTACGCTCAGAAGTGGAGAGACCTGGCTGGCAGGGTGCAGCCTCCGTTGACTGATCGGGAGTTGGTAGACATGTTCTTGGGGACCCTATCTGGGCCATTTTTCAACCATCTCATTGGGAATTCGTCTGCAGGGTTCACTGATCTGATTCTGACTGGAGAAAGAATTGAGGCTGGGTTGAAGTCTGGAAAGATTCCGAAGGGTGCATCGTCTAGTTCTGAAAAGAAACCCTTCAAAAAGGAGGCTAGTGCTGTATATGGCTCCCGGAGATCAGAAAGATTTGAGCGCCGCCAATCTGTCAGTGCGGTAACGATTGCCAAGCCTGCTGCCGCTCCTCGGCCAACCAATCCTCAAAGGGCCAAAAGACCCCGGAGAGAATTCACCCGGTTGAGTATGACCTTGTCGCAGATCTTACCACAGTTGCTCTCAACCAACTTAGTGACTGTCAGAGAGGTGCCGAAGTTTCCAAATACTGCATCTCCTAAGTACAACCCGAATGCTCGTTGTGCTTACCATTCAGATAGCCCGGGGCATTCCACTGATGACTGTTGGGCATTAAGGAGCAAGCTGCAGGACCTTATTGACGCCAAAGAAGTACAGTTTGAGGCATCTGAGAAGCCTAATGTAGTGACAGCTCCCCTGCCTGCTCATGGAGTGAACGCTATTGGGGACGAATAGGAAGTGGATGAAGCTGAGTTCAATAGCTGGATTTACCCTGCAACCGACAGTGGACCTAGCAATTGGAGCGCGAAGGACAATCTATCTGTTTCTTTTGTTACTAAGTAATGAATTCCTATGTTTTTGGTATCTTTAATAAACAATAAATAAACTCTATGGCCCGGTGTCTTACCCGAGGCACCGTGGTTTCATTTGTGAGGGCATATAAATTGTCATTTCATATATCATGAATGAAAATCTTGGACGTTTTCTCGCATTGCAAATCTTATGCTCCTTTTCTGTCTTTCTTTCCTTTACATATATTTCAAAACAGCTGTATTTACACACACACTCACTCATACAGGTTTCAATCCACTCTGGATCTCACTGATAACGATTCTGCTACCGCCCGTTATGACTTCGAAAATCCGATCAACTTAGCCGAAGACGAAGGTGAAGATGATTGCGAAGTGCCTGGCGAGCTTGCAAGACTGTTGCTTCAGGAAGAGAGGGCAATTCAACCCCATGAAGAGCCAGTGGAAACAATAAACCTGGGTACAGAGGCAGACAGGAAAGAGGTAAAGATTGGTGCCAACCTAGAGCTCAGCGTGAAGCAACGGTTGACCCAGATGCTGCATGATTATATGGAGATCTTTGCCTGGTCCTACGAAGACATGCCCGGGTTGGATACCGATATTATGGTCCATCACTTGCCAACTAAGGAAGACTGCCCTCCGGTTAAGCAAAAGGCCCGCCGGATGCGTCCAGAGATGTCTGAGAAGATTAAGGCCGAGGTTATGAAACAGTTTGATGCCGGGTTCCTTGCAGTGACTTCTTACCCTCAGTGGGTTGCTAATGTGGTGCCGGTACCTAAGAAGGACGGTAAGGTCAGAATGTGTGTCGACTACAGGGATCTGAACAGGGCCAGCCCCAAGGATGACTTCCCTTTACCTCACATTGATGTCCTCGTTGATAATACTGCTCAGTATAAGGTGTTCTCTTTCATGGATGGCTTTTCAGGTTACAATCAGATCAAGATGGCACCTGAAGACATGGAAAAGACTACATTTGTTACTCAGTGGGGCACCTTTTGTTACAAGGTCATGCCTTTCGGGTTGAAGAACGCTGGGGCAACCTACCAACGTTCCATGGTTGCTTTATTTCATGACATGATCCATCATGAGATAGAAGTGTATGTTGACGACATGATCGCAAGGTCTCAGACTGAGGAAGAGCACCTAGATCATCTGCAGAAGTTGTTTGACCGGTTGAAACTGTACAAGCTGAGATTGAACCCGAACAAGTGCACCTTCGGGGTAAGATCTGGGAAATTGCTAGGCTTCGTTGTAAGTGACAAGGGCATTCAAGTGGACCCTGCCAAGGTTAAAGCTATTCAAGAGATGCCGGTTCCCAAGACAGAGAAAGAGGTCAGAGGCTTTTTAGGACGCCTGAATTACATTGCTCGCTTCATCTCACATCTGACTGCTACCTGTGAGCCAATCTTTAAGCTGCTGAAGAAAGATCAGGTAGTACGTTGGAACGATGAATGTCAGGCTGCTTTCGACAGAATCAAGGAGTATCTCCAAGAACCACCTATCCTTATGCCACCGGTTGAAGGGAGACCTCTGATACTATATCTGACAGTACTTGACAACTCAATGGGGTGTGTGCTGGGGCAGCATGACGAGTCTGGCCGAAAAGAGCATGCCATTTATCAACTAAACTAACATCAGATTTCTGCCCGATCCTGATCTCTTCTAGAATACCACTAGTAAGTTTCAACATACCCAAACGAACACACTTCGGAGTACTTTCACAAACTAAACTCAAATCTCGGAATTGTTCAATTAAATCCAATTCACGAACCATCATCATAGACATATGCAAGGATTTCCTGCTCAAAGCATCTGCAACCACATTTGCCTTACCAGGATGGTAATTCAAACCAAAATCATAATCTTTGAGAAATTCCAACCACCTTCTTTGCCTCATATTGAGCTCTTTCTGATCGAAAAGATACTTCAAACTCTTATGATCACTATACACTTCAAATCTCGAACCGTACAGATAATGTCTCCACAATTTCAAGACAAACACAACTGCTGCCAACTCCAAGTCATGAGTAGGATAGTTCCTTTCATGAACCTTCAACTGTCTCGAAGCATACGCAACTACCTGTTGATTCTGCATTAAAACACCACCTAATCCCATCAGAGATGCATCACAATAAACCACAAAAGATTCCACCGGATTCGGCAAAATCAGAATAGGAGCACTAGTCAATCTCCGCTTCAATTCTTGGAAACCTTTCTCACAATCAGAATCCCAAATAAACGCTTGTCCTTTACGAGTCAACTTCGTCAACGGCAATGCTAACTTTGAGAATCCTTCGATAAATTTTCTGTAATAACCTGCAAGACCAAGAAAACTTCTGATTTCAGAAACAGTCTTCGGCGCTCCCCACTGAGATACCGCTTCTACTTTTGTAGGATCCACTGCAATACCATTCTTAGAAATCACATGTCCAAGAAAACTAACTTCACTCAGCCAGAACTCACATTTGGACAACTTTGCATACAACTTCCTATCTTTCAACAACTCTAACACAATTCTGAGATGTTCCGCATGCTCTTTGTCGTTCTTGGAATAAATCAGAATGTCATCAATAAAAACCACAACAAACTTATCCAGATACGGATGAAAAATCTTGTTCATATATTCCATGAAAACACCAGGTGCATTAGTAACTCCGAACGGCATAACAGAATATTCATAATGCCCATACCTCGTTCGAAAAGCAGTCTTCTGAATATCTTCCGCTTTCACACGAATCTGATGATATCCAGATCTCAAGTCAATCTTACTGAATACACTGGCTCCAATTAACTGATCCATTAAATCATCAATCCTCGGTAACGGGTACCGATTCTTAATGGTTACCTTGTTCAATTGCCTGTAATCAACACACAGTCTCATAGAACCTTCTTTCTTCTTAACCAACAATACCGGAGCACCCCAAGGCGAAACACTTGGACGAATAAACTTCTTCTCCAGTAAATCTTCCAACTGACTCTTCAATTCAGCCAATTCAGACGCAGACATACGATATGGCGCCATCGACACCGGTCTCGTACCAGGAATTAAATCTATAGAAAATTCCACTTCTCTCTCAGGAGGTAACTCGCCAACATCATCCGGAAAGACTTCTGGAAAATCACACACCACTGGCAATTCGCCACTCCTGACCTTTCCTGTTGCATCTAATGAAGCAAGTAACATAAACACATTAGCACCGTCCTCCATTGCTTCTTGTACCTGCCTAGCAGTCATAGTCAAGTTCTCGACACCAACTGCTTCTGGGAAAATCACCGTCTTAGCAAAGCAGTTCAGATGAACCCGGTTGAATTCCAACCAGTTCATCCCAAGGATAATATCAATTTGTTCAAGCGGTAGGCACACTAAATCCATACCGAAACTTCTACCAAAAATCTCAATAGGACAATTCCTACATACAAGTGAAGTTGTCACTGAACCCGATGCAGGAGTATCAACAACCATGCTACCTCGCATACCAGATATGTCCAGTTTCAACCTCTCCGCACAATCCGAAGAAATGAAAGAATGAGTTGCACCAGTATCAATAATTGCAACTAAAGGTGTGCCATGAATAAAACACGTACCTTTAATCAATCGATCCTCTGGAGTAGTCTCAGATCCAGACAAAGCGAACACTCTTCCACTTGACTGATCCTTCCTAGGCTTAGGACACTGCGGACGAATGTGACCTTCTTCGCCACAATTGTAACAAGTAACAGACTTCCCTTTGCAATCAATAGACAAATGACCAGCCTTTCCACATTTATAGCACTTCTTCTCATCACTCTTGCAATCTCGAATGTGATGACCAGACTCACCACACCTGTAGCATCTGATAAGAGCCTTAGAATCTCCCCCACTAGGCCTTTTCCAACCGCCTGATCTCTGGTTATCTCTACCATATGGCTTGCCACGGTCCATATGTTGCTTTCCTCTTTTATCCACAGCCCCACGAGAGTGAGACGACCTATTCTTGGTAATATCTTCTTCCAAGATTCTGCTACAATCCACCAGATCAGAAAATCTACGAATACGCTGGTACCTGATTCCCTGCTTAATCTCATCTCGGAGACCATTCTCAAATTTGATACACTTAGAGAATTCTCCAGCCTCATCATTGTTGTAGTGTGCATAATACTTTGCCAGCTCAGTGAACTTAGTAGCATACTCACTAACAGTCAGATTGCCCTGCTTAAGCTCCAAAAACTCAATTTCCTTTCTTCCCCGAACATCTTCAGGAAAGTACCTCCTCAGAAAAGCCCTTCTGAAGTTAGCCCAAGTCAGTGCCTCTCCATCCTGAACCATTTCAGTCCTTGTGGCAACCCACCAGTCGTCGGCCTCTTCTGCCAACATATGCGTACCATATCTGACTTTCAGATCTTCAGCACAATCAATCACACGGAAAATCCTTTCGATTTCCTTCAGCCACTTCTGAGCACCTTCGGGGTCATGTGTACCTTTGAACAACGGAGGATTGTTCCTCTGGAAATTTCCCAATTGCCTATCAGCACCAATCACGCCTCCAGTTGGGTTTCCAGCAAGTACACCAGCTAACATCCCCAAAGCCTCAGCTAGAGCAGCATCATTTCGTCCGTTACCTCCAGCCATATTCCTGAGAATTAAAACATACTCCACATCAGAATACAGTATCGACAGTGTTGCCTTACACTAATCGCATACAAAAGGAATGACTGACTCAAGACTCTGGTCACAACGACCGACTATGCTCTGATACCACTATTGTAACACCCTCTAAACCCCGCATATAATTTTCGCGATTAATTAAAATTATAAACTCAGAGTACATGTATCATCGAGGAATGCTACAATTCTCTTTTAATAAAATAAATTCCTGTCATGCATAATCTTAGTGGTAACTCATACATGTTTACACAGCGGAATAATTTATTTAATAAAATCAAATGTTATAATATTTCTCAAAATCATCAGGGATTAACACCTGGAAAGTCAACGTCATATTATAACAATAAAAGGAATAAACGAGTCTGACTAAAGCAGCTCGACAACCAAACGTTCCCGGAGTTACAACTATCAGAGCATGACCCGGACATACTAGAACAAAACTAAACTAGACACGATAAGCCTTCACCAAGCACCTGAGCGAAGCTCCTCAATCTGAAATATTCAACAGTAAGGGTGAGCTTCTCAAATATACATTTGGTTATACGTTCATAACAATCAATTCATGAAATCATAAGCATCACCCAATAACTAGCATATTTCATAATTTACACAACCTTTACAATTCATATATCCATGACATATTGCCTTTCATATTTGCAAATATTCATCAAACAATCATCAACCATTTATCAATCACACGTGCATACAAACAATCAAATATAACATTGGAAAAATCATCCATTCATGTTATATTCAAGCTAATGCAACACACCCATGCATGTGGTACCACTTCACCGCCCCATTAAATCTCGGGTCACGGATAACTCACCGTTCCATTATATCGCGGACACGGCTACCACCTCAACGTTCCATTAAATCGCGGACACGTATATTGGCCACCATGTTAATTCCACACAATGGGAATTAACAAATGCAACATGATATGTAAGTATGTAACACTCAGCATACTATGAACATCGATCAACATATCATGCACATCAACAATATCAAACATAACATGATATGAATAGCATGTAACCACTCAGCATACTATTTAAACATCAATCATATCAAGTTACGAATAGCATGTAATCACTCAGCATACTATTCAAACATCAACCAATCACATCAATTATATCATAATTCATGCTCGATAACATATCTAAAAGCATGGCAATAAAAATCCAACATCAAAACACTGAAACCAAAAATTCAGAAAATCATCACAGCAGAGCAACACGGGCACCCGTGTTGTGCAACACGGCCCGTGTTGTGCAGCACGTCCAGAAAAAACGCACATTTTATTTTTTATCAGTACAGGGGATCTGACACGGGTACCCGTGTTGTGCAACACGGCCCGTGTCGTGCAACCAGAGCACCCCATCTCCCAACACAGAAGAGCAACACGGGCACCCGTGTTGTGCAACACGGCCCGTGTTGCTGAGCGCGTACAGGATTTTCCTGAACCTGCAGCAGCTCAGAAACAGCAGTCCAAACGCGGAAAAACGTCCGCCAAAACGCGCATTTCAGTACCTAACGCATCGAGTTTGTACAATTCACAACAACACCACAATATCCAAGTTACCAACAATTATTATAATAACCTTAATCGGGGATTAACCGTCCTTTTGGGGAATTCTACTGACACTGAGGTTATCCCTACAACTTCCAAGGTAAATTCACGATCATGATATATACTCCCAATTCCTCATTTGGGACCTAAAACTCTTAATCGATTCATAAAATTTGGGAACCTAACCCTTTTCTAACAAGGTTCAGTCCTACGGTTATCGATCCCTAGAAACATCTAACAATTGGGATTTTCCTACAATTACCCGAATCAACCGTACATAAACCCATAAACAAATATAAATCGAGTATAAACCCCCCTTACCTTATCAATTAGCAGCTTTGAGTTCTTGGGCGATGTTCTTCGTTCTCCGTTCTTCAGAGCTCTATTTTCCCAAATTCCAACTTCTGTTCTTACGTGAAAACCAAAAATGAGAAAAATGGCCTAAGTCCCAAACATAACTTTATTTCTCTGCACCCCACTCTTTACTAACAACATCTAAGCCCAATAACATAAAAATCTCAATATTTCTTATTTCTTTTATTTTCTTCAAATATTCCGAAATAAATAATTCCTTTTTATTTTATTAATCCTAATAAAATAATTTCCCAAATTTAAATAAATCAAAAATTGAAACTGGGGTGTTACACAGTACACGACCCAGAAAGCCATCAAGGGAAGTGTACTGGCAGACCACCTGGCACACCAGGCTGTAGATGACTATCAGTCAATGAACTTCGAGTTTCCGGACGAAAACATCATGATAGTAACTGATTGTGAAGTACCTGGACCGGATGAAGGACCTGAGCCAGGATCCCGATGGTCTATGCACTTTGACGGAGCCTCTAATGCTTTGGGAAACGGTATCGGCGCCATAATCATATCACCTCAAGGTACTCATACTCCGCTTACTGCCCGACTATGTTTCAACTGTACCAATAACATGGCAGAGTATGAGGCGTGCATCATGGGTCTTCAAGCTGCGATCGACCTAAGGATTAAGTTTCTGAGTGTCTTCGGAGATTCCGCTCTCGTGATCAATCAGATTAAAGGAGAGTGGGATACGAAACATCCAAACCTGATTCCTTACAGAGAATGTGTGTTGACCTTGATCCCCCACTTCACAGAAATAACCTTTGAACACTTTCCAAGGGAAGAGAATCAGCTGGCGGACACGTTAGCTACAATGTCTTCAATGTTCAAGGTCAAATGGGATAATGAAGCTCCCCGGATCATCATCTGGAAACTGGACGAACCGGCATACTGTTGTGATCTCGAGACTGAATTGGTGACTGAGAAGCCTTGGTACCATGAGGTGAAGAGATATTTGGAAACTCAGGAATACCCCGAAGGTGCCTCTGTCAATGATAAGAAGTTCCTGAGAAGGTTCGCAGCAAAGTTCTTCCTTAGCAACGACATCTTGTACAAGCGAAACCATGATTCAACCTTACTGCGTTGTGTGGATAAGACTGAAGCAGAAAGGATCATGGAAGAGCTACACGAAGGGACCTTTGGTACACATTCCAGTGGGCACACTATGGCTAAGAAGATCCTTTGGGCAGGGTATTACTGGTCCACAATGGAAGCTGACTGCTACCAACATTCTAGGACATGCCATAAGTGCCAGATTTATGCAGACAAGGTGCATGTTCCTCCGGTTCCATTAAATGTTCTGACTGCGCCGTGGCCGTTTACAATGTGGGGCATAGACATGATCGGAGAGATTAAACCTACGGCATCTAATGGGCATCACTTCATCCTGGTAGCGATTGATTATTTTACGAAGTGGGTCGAAGCAGCTTCCTACGCTACGGTAACCAAGACTATTGTGGCACGGTTCATTCGGCATAATTTGATCTGTCGGTACGGCGTCCCAGAGAGAATTATTACAGACAACGGTACCAATCTGAATAACAAGATGATCGCTGAGCTCTGCGAGCAGTTCAAGATACAGCACCACAATTCTTCTCCTTACAGACCGAAGATGAATGGAGCTGTAGAAGCAGCAAATAAAAACATCAAGAAAATCGTGCAGAAGATGACAGTGACTTATAAAGATTGGCACGAGATGTTACCGTTCGCTCTACACGGGTACCGTACCTCAGCTAGGACGTCAACCGGGGCAACTCCCTTCTCTTTGGTTTATGGTATGGAGGCAGTCTTACCGATCGAAGTGCAAATACCCTCTCTCTGGATAATGAAGGATACAAATCTGAATGAGGATGATTGGATCCAGACACGACTTGATCAGCTCAACCTTATCGATGAAAAGAGACTTGCTGCTATCTGTCATGGTCAGACGTATCAGAAACGGATGATCAGGGCATTTAACAAAAAGGTCAGACCACAGGAATATCAAGTTGGGGATCTGGTAATCAAGCGAATCATCCTTCCTCAGAGTGATCCAAGGGGCAAATGGACCCCTACGTACGAAGGGCCATTTGTGGTTAAACATGTGTTCTCAGGAGGAGCCATGATTCTAACCAACATGGATGGTGACGACCTTCCTCACCCCGCCAATGCAGACATAGTAAAAAGATACTACGCATAAAAAAGACCCGCTAGGCTGACGTGCCTAGGCAAAAATTAGGGCTTCCCGGCGAACCAAAAGGGTTCGGGCAAAATGAAGGGATGAAAATGAAAAAAATCTGTACACCCGGCAAGTCGAAAACCTGAAAAGGCGGCTTGGGCAAAAATGGGTATCCCGGTGGACTGAAAACCCGAAAGGGCGGTCCAGGCAAAAATTAGGGATAAAGCGTAATACTATGTCTCATTGGACCACCTTGCATCCAGAATCCGGTATCTACATCAGGTTCAGACGGCATCGATCAGTCAGCTTCAGCTTCGTTTAGGTCATCAAGTGATGAGACGCTCGGAGTTATAAAGGCAATAGCAGAGTTGAAAACCAGTGGGGTCATTCATTTCACACAGCTGTTTTATTTCTTTTGTACAATTTGTATAAACTCTTTTGTTCGGCGGCGTCCTCTTACTAGGACGTCAGCCTCTTGTACACAAAACGCCTATTTACAGGCCATTCAAAAATCAATACAAATATACTTTTCAGTCAAAAGTGCCAATTATTTTCTTTTTCTGTTTTGTTTTGCGAAGAACGTCCAAGGTTCAATTTGTGATATATGCATTGACAATAATTTGCTAACTCATAAATAGTTGCATACGAAACAAAGAATTGATTACAGGTAACATTAAAAACAGGGGCAATAAAGAGTTGTCTGAGCAATCTAATTGTTCTGTCCTCCAAGGTACCAAGGTAGGTTCAACTAAAGAACATAACCAGTACATCCCCAGAGAGTAAGCCAGCAGTCAGTGCACTCTCCCCAAGCAAAGCTATCAAATCTCAAGGAAGTTGAGTATCCTCTAGTAGATCTCAATACTTCCCCAGCAGCATACATACTCATAACAAGCATCCCCGACAGTCTTGGTCTAAAGATTGTTCCCCGGCGGTATATCAACATTCAAAGGAATCACTTCCCCGCAGTCAAAACTTCCCCAAAAGAGTCCAATCCAATTCCCCCAGGAAAATTGGAATTCATCTCCCCCAAGCAGCAAGCTTATCCCCAGTAGATTCTGGAAGCTTATCCCCGCAGAGCACGAACGCGTCTCCCGGCTTTATTCAAAGAGTTATTTCCTTAACAGGATATAACTGGGTTATCCTCAGCCAAAAGCCACGGAAAGGTCGTCGTCAACAAAGTTCTCTTACCCCCCAGCGAAGTCTATCAATATTTCCAACACAACAAAGATATCCCCAGCAAGCTATTTTCAACTCAGCAAAGTATCTCTCTCCCCAGCAGAGTCGCCAGTTCCAGATCCACCGATCACAGTGTGCTTTAAAAGTTTTCATTTGGATGCTTGAGCAGAAAGTTTTATCCATTTGAAATCATGAAAAACACACAGATTCTTTGTACTTAGAAAAATTCTAAGTGTTGAGCTTCAAAATGACCTATAATGTCTTTCAAACTTACAAGCCTTTCCACTCCAAATTTGATCTTGATCCTTGAAGATGACCTATAATCTTTTCAATTCTTAAACAATTTTCCAAGCATTTTCAAGTCCTACATATTGTAACAAAGTTGTAGTACACATCCCAAAGATTATTGCAGAAAAAATGAGCTCAAGGAGATAAGAGATGATCAAGTTACGATCAGTTAAAGTCAAACCCTAAGATTCAAAGGCTTTTCAAAGGGACTTGTAATCTTCTTCAAACTTAAATTATCCTCCATGCCAAATTAGGCTTTGATCCTTGAAGAGAAGATATTAAGGAATCTTTGAAGAGAATCATGGATTTGGAGTCAATTAAAAATCACAAAATTTGAGCAAGATATGGTCTTTGGAAGTCAGCAAACCCTAGCTCAGAGAGTGTCAAAATGACTTGGAACCCCTTTCAACTTTTGATGATTTTACTTGCACAATTTGGTCTTTTCATGTGAAGAGAAGTTATGATGGATGATGATAAGAACCCATAGAAAAAAATAAGCAAATCAAAATATTGAAAATTGAGAGAGTTATGCACTTGTGATCACTGAATCAAGCACTTGCTCGATTAGGTCAAACTTGTTGAATCAATCCTTGAATATTTTTAACTTTCTTTGCAAAATAGAGCATGATGGGTCACATTCGACCTTGAAATGATGTTTTTCTTTAAGAACACTCAAAGATGGAGCTTAAGTCTCAATGAAACTTGTTGAAGAAGGCATGGAAATAAACACACGAGCTTATGAATTTTCTTGATGAATATCACCACCAACCTTGAGGAAAACTTGACCTAAATAAGGGCGAGAGAGATCTTTGAACCAAAAAAACTTTGATATCATAAACATAGCCTTGAAGCTTAAGCTATTGCAAATCATTGAAGAACCATTTGTCTGAGGACCATCCCTAAAAACCCTAGGTTAGATGGTGAGATGAATGCAGTTGTGTCATCACCTATAATATGAACATCCAAAGAAACATATATACATATTTTGATGTTACTTAAAAATTAATCAACCTAAAAAAACACATGTACAAGATACATAATTCAAGTGCTTGGTGATCCTTCAAGAGCAAACTTAAAGATAGGATGAAGTAGAAGAGAGAACCAACCTTAATGTGTGATCTTGATGTATTGATAATATGAGATGATGAGAGATATTAGGGGCAAAAATTAGGGTATAATAGCTTCCCTTATTTAAGTGTCTTCTATCCGGAGATACAAAGGCTATAATCTTTGTCTCGACGCAATTGAAGATACTTAAATACAAAACAAACCCTATTTTTGGCCCTAATATGCCATGAAATGCTTATGATTATGAATGCAAACGACCAACTCCATAGGTGACACAGAACACCACTGGGGAGACAAAAATAAAACAGGCAGTCTAATGAAGAGAGTTCAATCAGGAAAATAAATTATTGGGAAACGACACGATTCTAGGGGTGACTATATAATAGGCAAAACCAAAATCACTATTAAAGAACCCAAATGCATAGTAACATTTCAACAATGGAAATCCATAACATTGCAAGCAACAAGCTAACAAGGAGGCAACTATTAAAAAGGGTTACCGACTTGATTGGGAAAATAAACTTAACTTTGTTGGAGAAAAAAACAACTCCGCTGGGAAAAAGAAGACTCAACTCTAGTGGGGTAAAGCCCAAAGAGGAGACAAAGTATCATTAACTAAATAAATTATGAAAAAGCAATGGCTAACAACAACTAATAGATAATTGTGGACTACCCACTCGCAGTGGAAGTAGCAAAAAGAGAGTAACATCGACTCACAAGGGATCGTAAACTACCAACTCAAGGTTGAAGGTAGAACAAACAACATAATACTGACTCGGAGACGATGGTGAACGTCATCCTCTAGACTAGTAAATGAATGATTGACATTGATACTTATGACTGGAAACAAATGACCGACATTAGCGTTTATGGCTGGGAATAAATGATTGACGTTAGTATTTATGACTTGAAACAAGGGTTTGACATCAGCACTTATGATTGGGAACAATTGGTTGACATCAGCGTTTATGGTTGGGAACAAAGGATTGACATCAGTACTTATGATTAGTAACAAATGATTGACATCAGTACTTATGACTGGGAACAATGGATTGACATCGGTACTTATGACTTGGAACAATTGGTTGATATCAACACTTATGGCTGGTAATGAAGGATTGACACTAGTACTTATGACTGGGAACAATGGATTGACATCAATACTTATGACTTGGAACAAAGGATTGACATCAGCACTTACGACTGGGAACAATGGATTGACATTAGCACTTATGGCTGGTAACAAAGGATTGACATCAGTACTTATGACTTTAAACAAATGGTTGTAATCAATACTTATAACTGGTAACAAAGAGTGACATCACTACAAATGACTGGAAACAATTTGGTTTGAAATCGATACTTATGACTGGGACCAAAGGATTGACATCAACACTTATGACTAGGAACAATGGATTAACATCAACACTTATGGCTGGTAACAAAGGATTGACATCAGTATTTATGACTGGGAACCAATGGTTGACATCAGTACTTATAACTAGAAATAGCTCAACTCTATTGGGAGGAGGTCCAATTAGGAGAAATAGATAAATATGTGATAACGCGAAAATACATAGCATATTCGACCCGATTTTCATAAATAAAGTTACCATTTTATCTCAATTATGTTGTATTATGTTGGCATTTCAAGTTTGTTTCAGGTAATTTTTCATCCAAGGCCTACATGAGAAAGGAAGAAGAAATGGAAAAGAAACAGACTCAAAATCATAAAAACAGCAGAAATAGCAGAAGAATTCATATCAGAAGGTTGTGACGGTCGTCACACCTTCCATTCCGCTTGGCACAAGTTGAACTTGTGTGCCCTTCAGCATACAAACCATTCTGATCGGCACACAGTGGAAATATGTGTGCCCCACGACACACATTGCATGCCACTCTGCACAACTTATTTTTCTGTTTTGTTTGACACGCGAAGATTTCTCCACAATTTTCCAGTGCTAACGACATGCATGATTTCCTCCTGATCTTTCTCCACACACAGATTTTTCGAAGCATGAAGTCACATTCCAAGATTTTCTCAAGCAGTTTTGTTACGGAAGAGGAATATAAAACAAGTACATTTATACAAAGAAGAGACATCTCTCGTCTCCGCTATCTCGTTTTATTACATTATTTTGCACTTTCATTTTTCCTTTCACGCCATTATTCCAATTTCAACAGTTCAGAGCTTTGTTTAGAATTTAAGAATATAAAACCTTTACCTAAACAACAATAGTTTTCTACATCGGAAAACTATTGCAACATTAGTTTCTTTTCATAGCCTCCTGAACTTTATTTTTAGTTTAGTATTTTGTTCTACATTCGAGTTAGTTTTCTGCAAGAAAATCCTGTCGGCATATTATGGAGGATTGCTATAAGTACTTAAAGAGTTGCATAATTCTGTTCCCATTATTTAATTCCAGGTTTCTTTTAATTTAATTTTATTACTATTCTTTATTTATCATTCATGCCTGATTCAATATATGTTTGTTATTATTCTGTATTCATAACGAATAATATGTCCAACTAATTTCCCTGATACCGATATGTAAGGTCACGAATCGAAGGAGTTCGGTAATAAATTGGCATAAACATTTATAAAAATACTTTTCTGGTTTGGTTTCCAAATTTCAATATAAAACTGTTTTGTTACGAGAGTAAGAGACAAACTAAGGCTAAAACCAATAATCACGAGAGTGTGAGTTTTTATTCGGATAGTGGTCATCAAACATTGGTTTTAAATACAGTAAGAGCAGTTTACGATTAATTAGACTCTATTTGTTTTCAAAAAATATATTTGGATTTTAAATGAGACAGCGAGAGGAAGCATTTAAGTTTAATTATATGAATCTAAAGGTTTTTAAACTGATAGTTTCGAGAGTGTGAGATAAAGGTTTTTAAACTGATAGTTTCTACTGAACAGTGTTTTGAATACTCAAAGCTATGCCAATGAATTATTGAATTCCCAAAGTTAGACGTATTACATACCGGTGTCCCGTTATTAAATATTTCAATTAACTTTAACCTTATTTTTTGTCTACCCCAAAGCCTAAGATTTATTAGCCTTAGCTTTACACAGTAGCTTTAGATAGCAGTAATTCGATTACCAATCCATGTGGGTTCGATATCTTTTAAAACTATGCAATTAAACTATGCACTTGCAGTTAATACTTTGATAGAATCTTAAAGTCATGATAAAGTTTTTGGCGTCGTTGTCGGGGACTGATTTAGTCGATATTGTGAATCCTTTGTTATGCAGTATAGACTAAGGCAACAATTTTATTTCCTTTTTATCCATTGATTGTATGCCAAGCACTCGCTCTCAAGGCGAATAATTAGAGCAACCAATCGATGAGGTCGAGCATTTTGTTAGTATAAGACGCCGAATTAGAGAATACCAAATTAAGTACAATCTTCTTGAATTCAATCTTCCCAGTTTATCTCTTCCCGAACCAAGAATGGCTGAAGGACCCCAAAATCGTCCTCTGGAGTATTATGATGCCCCATTGCAAGAGGAACCTAACAAAAACATTGCTTCCCCCACTATCGCTCGAAACTATTTCGAGTTGAAACCTTCGTTATTACAAGTTGTCCAACAAAATCAGTTTTCAGGATGTTCTATGACTGATCCAAATTTACATTTATCCATGTTTGTGCAATATGCAGACACATTAAAAGCAAATGGTGTCAGCCTCAAAGAGATAAGACTTCATATTTTTCCTTTTTCATTACGAGATAGAGCTGGAGCCTGGCTCCAGTCTCTACCATCCAAATCTGTTACCACATGGAACAAATTGAAGAAAGTTTTCCCAGCACGATATTTTCCGCCGAGTAAAATGGCTATGCTAAGAGCCAATATTAATGGTTTTAAACAAAAGGAAAGCGGGTCTCTCTTCGAAGCATGGGAAAGATACAAAAACATGTTGAGACTTTGTCCACGTCATGGTCTAGAAGAATGGTTGATCATCCACACCTTTTACAATGGTCTCTTATACAACACAAGACTAACGATTGATGTTACAGCTAGCGACACACTGATGGAAAAAACTTATCATGATGCTTATCAACTTATAAAAAGTATGGCTCAAAACCATTACCAGTGGAGAAGCGATATAACCATTATGGAGAAACCTCAGACGAAAGGCGGTATGCACGAAGGTAGAGGCTCATACCCAAAAGACAGAAAACTTGACCACAACTCCCGCAGCCACTGGCTGCAGTAGCTCCAACATGCGATTTATGTGGACTTCACGCACATGTTGCGCATGAATGTCCACTTTTAACAGGAGTATTAGTTGATCAAGTGAATTATGCTCAAGGAAAACCATACGGGAATACCTATAATCCTACCTGAAAAAATCATCCAAATTTTTCGCATAAGAATAACAATGTATTATATCCACCTGGACAAGCTCCTACTACACCCCCAGGATACTATAAAGCCGCCCAAATTACTCCAAATGTTTCTAGGAAATCCAATATAGAGATCATGATAGAAAACTTCGTAGCCACTCAAGCTCAACAAAACAAAGATCTTCTGAATCAAAACATACACACTAGTGAACAATTAAAGCAGCTATAGAACAAGGTTGATGCCCTTTCTACTCATAACAAAATGCTTGAAATGAAAATCTCTCAAGTGGCTCAATAACAAGCGGCTACAACTGCTCTAGCTGGCACTTTTCTTGGCCAACCACAACAAAATCTGAAAGGTCATGCTAATGCAATAACACTTCTAAGTGGAACGGAAATAAAAGGACCAACTAACCCAAGAATCAAAAGTCCATCCATGTACCAGAGCACTGGTAAACCAACTGAGAAGGAAGATGAACCAAAAGAAGATGAGAACAGAGATGAAAGCGCAGAGGTAGAAGAGAAAGAAAAACCCTACGTATCTCCGCCACCGTACAAACCATTGATACCATAACCTCAATTATTAGCTAAATCTAAAAATATAGGGCAATTTAATAAATTCGTTGAACTTATGAAACAGCTAAATATCACTATACCTTTTATAGAAGCCATCATGCAAATGCCCTCCTATGCTAAGTTCCTTAAAGAAATCTTATCCAATAAGAAAAAGCTCGAAGACAATGAAACCATCATGCTTACTGCAGAGTGTAGCGCTATAATCCAAAATAACATGCCCCCTAAGCTGAAAGACCCTGGTAGTTTTTCCATACCATGTGTAATTGGAAAGTTCGTCATAAACAAAGCTCTATGCGACTTAAGAGTCAGTATAAGTCTAATGCGTTTATCGATTTGCAAAATACTAAATATGGGAGAATTGTGACCAACAAGAATGTCTGTACAACTAGTTGATCGCTCAATGAAGTTTCCTTTAGGAATGCTTGAAAATGTTCATGTACGTATTGGAAAATTTTATATCCCCACCGATTTCATTATTATGGATATCAAGTAAGATTCCAACATCCCTATTATATTAGGAAGACCATTCCTCGCCACCGCTGGAGCCATCATAGATGTAAAAAGAGGTAAATTCACATTTGAGGTCGGCGAAGAAAAAGTTGGATTCATCCTCTCACAATTCTTCAAAGCACCATATATAGATGATTCATGTTGTTTCTTGGACGTTATTGCTGAATGCGTTAAAGAAACGGAGAAACAACAGACCAAATATTCAGAAGCTCTGAAAATTCCAATACCTCAAATCCTTGAAGATGATAATTGGTGTGATGAATACAAGGATGACAATCTAAGTGAATCTCTCCCGCTAAATCCTGACCATATGCCTTGCTTAAGGAAACCAGTTGTCGAACTTAAAACATTACCAAAAGATCTAAGATATGAATTCCTAGACACAAAAATCGAACAACCCGTCATAGTCAATGCAGATTTAGGACAAATGGAAACAGAAAAATTACTATAAGTCCTAAGGAAATACTCGACTGCTTTAGGCTATAACATCTCCGATCTAAAAGGAATAAGCCCCTCAATTTGCATGCAACGCATTATGCTTGAAAAAGACTGCAAGACCTCGAGAGAACATCAAAGAAAAATAAACCCAGTCTGAGTGATGTAGTCAAGAGAGAAGTACAAAAGTTATTAGAAGTAGAAATCATATATCTGATATCCGACAGTAAATGGGTTAGCCCAGTACATGTTGTACCAAAGAAAGGAGGTGTTATAGTTGTCAACAATGCAAAAGGTGAATCCAAAGCACAACACACTCAAACCAGATGGAGAATGTGCATTGACTATAGGAAGTTAAACAAAGCCACTCGAAAAGATCATTTTCCTTTACCCTTCATTGATCAAATGCTCGAACAACTAGCTAAGCATTCCCATTTTTGCTATCTGGATGGTTATTCAGGATTTTTCTAAATCCCTATACACCCCGAAGATCAAGAAAAGACTATATTCACCTGTCCTTATGGTACCTTGTCCTATAGACGAATGTCGTTTGGACTATGCAATTCTCTCACAACATTCCAAAGATGAATGATGTCAATTTTAAATGATTTTATAGACGACGTCATGGAAGTATTTATGGATGGTTTCTCTGTATGTGGACAAAGTTTTGAAGGATGCTTATCGAACTTAGAAATGGTACTTGAACGATGCGTAAAAGTAAATCTCGTATTAAATTGGGAGAGGAATCATACAAGGAATCATACTTGGACACATAGTATCCGACAAGGTAATTGAGGTTGACAAAGCAAAAATAGAAGTAATAGAAAACCTTCAACCTCCGAAAACTGTAAGAGAAATACAAAGTTTCTTAGGACATGCCGTTTTCTACCGACGATTCATTAAAGATTTCTCTAAATTACCAAACCACTAACTGGTCTGTTAATGAAAGACACTGAATTCAACTTTGACGACAAATGCTTAAAAGCATTCGAATAATTAAAAACAACTCTTATTACCGCACCTATTATGCAACCACCTGATTGGGGATTACCTTTTGAAATCTTGTGTGATGCTAGTGACTATGCTGTATGCGCAGTCTTAGGAAAACAAAAAGATAAAAAGCTTTATGCGATCTATTATGCCAGTAGAAACTTAGAGCCTGCACAGATGAACTATGCCACCACTGAAAGGGAACTTTTGGTTGTCGTCTTCACTCTAGATAAATTTTGTTCTTACCTAGTGGGAGAAAAGATAATTATCTATACTGATCATGCTGCAATAAGATACCTATTAAGCAAAAAAGATGTCAAACCAAGATTACTCAGATGGATCTTACTCATATAAGAGTTCGATTTAGAAATCAAAGACAAAAAAGGCACCAAAAACATAGTAGTCGATCACTTATCTAGAATGGAAGGCATTAAGCCTGAACAAGTTCCTATCAACGATAATTTCCCCTACAAATAACGCATAGTCCAGTTAGAAAACAACACCAGTGAACGCCCCATAACTCGTAATACTAAGACTGGCAAAGTCGTAGAAGCAGTTTACACTAAGAACATATTTCCATGGTACGCCGACTTTGTTAACTATTTGGCCGCTGGAGTGCTTCCACCAGATCTAACCTATCAACAAAAGAAAAATTTCTTCCATAATATTAAACAATATTATTGGGATGAGCCTCTACTATTCAAGAGAGGCACCGATGGTATTTTCCGTCGCTGTCTCCCCGAAGATTAAATAGAAAACATAATTTCCCATTGTCATGCTTCTCCCTATAGTGGACATGCAAGAACTTCAAGGAATTGCGCTAAGATTTTACAAGATGGCCTTTACTGGACTAACTTATGGAAAGATGTCCACATTACAGCCATAAACTGCGACTGGTTCCAACACACTGGCAACATCTCCAGGCGCGACGAAATGCCTCAAAAAGGCATTTTAGAAGTAGAAGTCTTTGATTTGTGGGGAGTTGATTTCATGGGACCATTCCCAACCTCTTTTGGAAATAAATACATACTCGTTGTTGTATATTACATATCAAAATGGATTGAGGTTGTAGCTTCTCTAAAAAATGACGCACGAGTAGTAATCAGGCTCTTTAAAAATATAATTTTTCCCAGATTCGATGTGCCAAGACTTGTCATCAGTGATGGTGGTTCTCATTTTATTTCAAAAATCTTTGAAAAATTATTAGTGAAATATGGAGTCTGACACCATGTAGCAACACCATATCATCCCCAAACAAGTGGGCAAGTAGAAGTCTCCAACTGAGAGATTAAGCAAAATCTTAGAAAAACAGTTTCCACTTCTAGGAATGATTGGTCGTCCAAATTACACGAGGCACTGTGGGCATATAGAACAGCCTCGAAGACACCCATAGGAACCACAACTTTCAAACTAGTTTATGGAAACTTGTGTCATCTGCCGGTAGAACTTGAGCATAAAGCTTACTAGGCAATCAAAACCTTTAACTTAAGTTACACTACCGCAGGCGAAAAGTGAATCCTAGATATCCATGAGCTAGAAGAACTTAGACTAGATGCGTATGGAAATGCCGGGATCTATAAAGAAAGAACAAAGAATTGGCACGACAAGTGCATCTCTGGAAAAAGGTTTAATGAGGGAGAAATAGTTCTCCTGTTTAATTCTAGACTTAAATTTTTCCCAGGAAAACTTCATTCTAGGTGGTCCGGTCTGTTTGAAATAACTAAGATTTTTCCAAGTAGAGCTATTGAAATTAAAGGGAAATCTAGCGAACCGTTTATCGTAAATGGACAACGTTTAAATCACTATCCTTGCATAGAAAATAAAGACTATTCAGTTAGTTTCCATCTTGCAGAGCTACCCTCTCACTCCCAAATCTAATCATCTATTAAAAATATGTCGAGCTTATGACATAAAACAAAGTGCTTGGTGGAAGACAACTCACTTTCTAGTCTTTTATCTTGCTTTACTAATTTCTTTATCTTTGCATTTTTCTTACTTTTCTTTCTTTTTTCTTTAAATTATAGTTTTGCAGTATTGTTCTCTAATGTTAACCACTACTAACTTAATTTAAATTGTCAACTTACTCACAGGCTAACTTAATTTTTAGCTAACCATACTAACTAACGATGAAAGAAGTTAACACCATGGACATAACTTTCAGAGGAAGAGCCCAGAGTAGGCGCTTTAAGGCACTGACTGCAAGGGAAATGGCACTCACTTTCTATCCTAATGGCGCTGCCATGACCACTTTAGGCATTAGATATAGTGTTATGTTTTTGCTAAACCAAGTAGGTTGGGATGCTTCTCCTTTTAGAATAAGATTTAGTTCTTATAGAAAGCTGACCTTAGAATTCCTAAGCTCACTAATCTTTTTTCCTGACCATGGTTTAGGATTCAATAGAGGCCTAACCACTTTTAGAATGTTAGAATACCATTATAATAATCGTTAACTTGCTAACCTATTAGGATTTCGTAGTGGCCCACATGTTTTTACTTGTACAAAAGAGGACCTTCTTATGGACCATGAACTTGGATACTTTTGGGATAGTATAACCGGAGATAGCAACCGAAAGCCTGATAATATGTTTTCTGAAAGTATTTATAACCTTGTTATCCTCTACTTCCATAAGTTCCTTGCTCACACCTTTTTCAGAAAACCGTAAAACATTACTTTCGTGTCTAGAGATGAGCTCTTCATTACGTATTGTGCCTCCAGAAACTGCCCCGTTAATGCCGCTACCTATGTGATAGCCAATTTTGACCGTATTGCTTAAAATGATCATTCACCTATCTTGGTGGGAGGTATACTAACCATGATAGCAAATGCTATCGGAATACGACAACCACTTTTAGGACTCCACCCTCTAGATAAATTTTTACCCATGGATATACGGTTCTGTTTCAACACCGACATAATAAAAAACCCAGGCCTTAATGAATTTGAAATTCTAATCAACAACCAGGTTGTGAAAATATTCACCCTACCAAATCCAAGAACATGTATTCATAACCGAAACAATTGGCTTTCTGATCTGGAAGTACAACCAACTTCACCTCCTGTTTCTCCCGAAACACCTCAAATTTACGATCACAATGATGATTTCCTTTCTGATACCGAAACTGATCCCAAAATGCCACCTTTATATCACCATTTTGTGCCCATTGAGATACCTACACCTTCATGTGCTTCTGTTGCTCCAATTTCCTCGGCACCTCCCTCTGGTGATCATGTCACTGCCTTACTTGCTATGCAAAATTTGTTAAACTATTTAAGGGAAGAATTCACCAATCTGCGCGTCGAGTTTCATGGCTTCATGGACTTAGTAACAAAGCAAGTGGACCACATTTTCCAGCATATATACTCTTCATCTCTCTATACTAACAGTAGTGGTTGACGTTGCTTGACATTCTGCAAAAAAAAATCTATATTTTATTGTTTTTTCTGTTTTACTTTATGTTTACTTGATGTTTATGTTTTTTGTTTCTTAGACTACTGTTTGGAAGAATTCAAAATTTATGGATTATATTAAAATGTTTGGCATGATATGATATCTACATTTATTATATGCTTTAATGTTACACTATTAATCTGCTTCGTATTGATATAGAATATCTCTGTGTGCCTGAACGTATCAATCTGTAAGGTTTAATTTTTAACTATTCTAGAAATTTTATTGTGCCGTTCGCCACACTTTCTGTGATAACCTCCAGACTCTTTTGAAGTGTGCCGACCGGCACACATTCTGTTCCCCTCGGGACAGAACAAAAACTAGCGCCACATATCTGTTTCAAACAGATACGAGATTCATTCTTTTCTTTTCATCTTCTTCCAAATGTTAAAGTCCATTAAAACCATTTTCTCCATATTCCTCACCCCTACCATTCCACATCCTCTATTTCCAAAATTATCATTAAACACCATTATATTTCGATCCATGGATTATTTATTGTTCTATTATTTAATCACTTGAGGAACAAATATAAAAAACTACAACCTTATGTCATCTTCCCGAAACCTAACCATTCCACCTCCCTTGAATCTAATTATGTATCGAAGAGTTCAACACACAAGAGGAGAGCCCAAGCTTTCCAGATTCGTGTTCAGAAATGGCGAAACTGGGGTACACCAAGAAGCTCAGTATCATAAGTTTTATTAATGCTTGGTTACCGGTACAAGGTATGTTGACGTTAACTGTCTGTGTGAGTTGGGATTATTAGAGAGTGTGTAATGTCTACTTCATAATTCTGACCTATCTTATGTCCGCACCCTGAACCATCCAAATTAGGAATCTTTGACCTTGGAATTTTTTAGCTCTTTCTCCTACAACACCCCAACAGATGACAACATGTACCTCACGGGCACTACTAACTTTTGATTGTTTAACGAAAAATACTCTATGAATCAAGAGGCTTTGAGTGATTTGTTACATTTTCCTCGTGGAGGAGAAGAGCACTATCGAATCCCTCCAGAAGCTGATTGGGCATCAAAAATATTCAGTCTATGGAACATTTTAATCGGTGAGCAACCTTCAAGCTGGGAGGGTCTTTTTGCTTCATCTATCCATAATCCTTCCATCTGTTACTTTCATCGCGTCCTTTCTAACACCATTTTTGGGAGGGAAAATAACAATAAAGTTAATTCCAAAGATTTGTTCTTCTTGTACTGCACCTTCACGCCTGGTTGGAAAATTAATGCCAGTGTGTTCCTCTTGGCACACATCCAATCTCTCTGTGCACGAGGTACTACCCCTTTCTGTATTGGAGGTTTAGTTACCTCTATAGCACTTTCTCTGAACTTGAGGGAAAAACTAGTGAATCTGCCTTCACTACCAGCTTTATTTATTGACATTGATAGTTGTCATGTTGTACACCTTGTTAAGGCTAGATATGATGGAATATACAATCTTATGGTGCAGAACAAAGTAGTTACAAGTATTATTTTGCCAAATCTCAGGCTTACCAATATAAAAGATATGGATAAGTGGTGTTATGATCTTAGTGATCCTTCTCCTTATAAAAATGTTCAAAATAATCCAGATGGTCCAAGCAATTCTGAACCAAATGAAATGGAGAAAGTTCTAGATCAAGACGCTCCCCAGCCTGACACTCACTAACATGCTGCACAAGTTCCTACCGAGATACTTGCAGGTTCATCATCTGGGCACCAGCCTCGAAGAAGAAGAAATCAGGGGCAGCCAACTACTCTTGATGACATCTATGCTGAAATGTTATGCTATAATGAAGCTAAATATCAGCACTATCAGAGGATGGAAGCACAACATAACGAGATGATGCAAGAAGTACGACAACTTCAGAGAGATCAGCACGACTACACCTACTGGCATGACCATAGTATGTCGGAGCTTACCGAAGAAATGCAAGCATTGACTTATCAGGTTAACAGACTGCATGATTTTGTTACTCATGTTGGACTACAGGGATATGGTGTAGAGCCTTTCCAAGGTAGAGATGATGTACGTGGACGAGCATAGGCACGTCGCAGAGCGCGTGGTCGAGGCGAAGAATAGTCATTCATCTCATTTCCTTCCTTCCTTTCTCACCTTACTTTGTTGCGTTGAAGATAATGCTCAGTTTAAGTTTGGGGGAGGAAGCTTTACCGCTTTATTTAGCTTTCATTTATGGTTTTCTAAGTATATTTTCATTACCGCAAATTTTCCTTCAATAAAATAATTTATGTACTATCAAGTCGTTATATGCAGATATTCATTCATTATTTGACTCTCTCACTTTCTTGAGCCATAACAAAAACTTTTACTTGACACATTCGAAGAATATATAGGTTGCTCAATCTTAAAGATATGTTAGAATTTTTGAGTGAAATTTAAACAAAATTGATACCATTTTAACACTCTAAAACCCCCGCTTACACGAGACTGGTTTAAGTACCTATTATACTTAAACCTCAAACTTTAAAGTATCCTCAAGTAGTTTATATAAGCAGTCAGCATCGTCTTAAAAACAAACTATGTAGAGGGCCGATGAATATAAGTGAATGGTCTTAAATCATTTTCCTAAACATCTTGTAATGATGTATTGAAAATAGGGAATACGCTCATTAAGTTAGGTTACCCTCACCCGTTTACTTAATCCAACAGTGCGGAACCTACATATTATGTTATAAAAACCCGATGTAAGTTGGTCCAGAGGTTTCTGGTGCTGAACTTGGTAGGGAGGACTACAGTTCGATCCCTCACATCTTGCAATCGGATTAATTAAGGGGTTACCAAATTTATGTACCAGAACCCCATGCTTAATATGACCATCACTAACTGGCTACTCTACTATGTGCGTGAAATAAGATAAAGGGCTTAATGTGATTGTGCTCAAACAAAATTGGTGAAACAAAGCAAAAACAATTAGCTTGAGCTATAATAGCATGACTGGAACTGGTCTGCATAAGGAGGGGTTGTCAAGTGTTATTACATTATCTTTCTCGTTGATATGGAGCTTACATTGTTCTGACAAAAACATCGTGCAACCACGTACGAATTCATTTGTGTCATGTAATTTCATTTAACCTATGCTTAAAAGATTACCACACTGATTATTTGCTTGAGGACAATCAAAGGTTCAAGTATAGGGGAGTTTGACAATGCAAAATACATAGCATATTTGACCCGATTTGCATAAATAAAGTTACCGTTTTATCTCAATCATGTTGCATTATGTTGGCATTTCAAGTTTGTTTCAGGTAATTATTTCATCCAAGGCCTACATAAGAAAAGGAGAAGAAATGGAAAAGAAACGGACTTAAAATCAGAAAAACAGCAGAAATAGCAGAAGAATTCATATCAGAAGACTGTGACGGTCGTTACACCTTCCATTCTGCCCGACACAAGTTGAACTTGTGTGCCCCTCGGCACACAAACCATTATGATCGGCACAAAGTGGAAATGTGTGTGTCCCACGGCACACATTTCATGCCACTCGGAATAACCTATTTTCTGTTTTTTTTACGCGCGAAGATTTCTCCATGATTCTCCAGTGCTAAAGACCTACATGATTTCCTCCTGGTCTTTCTCCACACAACGATTTTTCAAAGCATGAAGTCACATTCCTAGATTTTCTCAAGCAGTTTTGTTACGGAAGAGGAATATAAAAGAAGGATGGTTATACAAAGAAGATATCTCTCTCGTCTTCGCTATCTCATTTTGTTACATTATTTTGCACTTTGGTTTTTCCTTTCACGCCATTATTCTAGTTTCAACAGTCCAGAGCTTTGTTTAGAATTTAAGCAGATAAAACCTTCACCTAAACAGAAATAGTTTTCTACACCGGAAAACTATTGCAACATTAGTTTCTTTTCATAGCCTCCTGAACTTGGTTTTTAGTTTAGTATTTTGTTCTACATTCGAGTTAGTTTTCCGCAAGAAAATCCTGCCGGCATATTGTGGAGGATTGCTATAAGTACTTAAAGAGTTGCATAATTTTGTTCCCATTATTTAATTCCAGGTTTCTTTTAATTTAATTTTATTATTGTTCTTTATTTATCATTCATGCCTGAATCAATATATGTTTGTTATTATTATGTGTTCATAACGAATAATATGTCCGGCTAATTTCCTTGATACCGGTATGTAAGGTCATGAACCGAAGGAGTTCGGTAATAAATTCGCATAAACATTTTATAAAAATACTTTTCTGGTTTGGTTTCCAAATTTCAATATAAAATTGTTTTGTTACGAGAGTAAGAGACAGACTAAGGCTAAAACCAATAATCACGAGAGTATGATTTTTTAACCAGATAGTGGTCATCAAACATTGGTTTTAAATACAGCGAGAGCGGTTTATGATTAATTAGACTCTATTTGTTTTCAAAAAATATCTTTGGATTTTAAATGAGATAGCGAGAGCAAGCGTTTAAGTTTAATTATATAATCTGAATCAATAATCACGAGAGTGTGAGATAAAGGTTTTTAAACTGATAGTTTCTACTGAAGAGTGTTTTGAATACTCAAAGCTATGCCAATGAATTACTGAATTATCAAAGTTAGACGTATTACATACCGGTGTCCCGTTATTAAATATTTCAATTAAGTTTGACCTTATTTTTCATCTACCCCAAAACCTAAGATTTATTAGCCTTAGCTTTACACGATAGCTTTAGATAGCAGTAATTGATTACCAGTCCCTGTGGGTTCGATACCTTTTAAAACTACACGATTAAACTGTGCACTTGTAGTTAATACACCCAATAGACTCTTAAAGTCACGATCAACATGACTAACGAATGACGGTGAACTACCAACTCAAGGATGAAAGTAGAAAAAACATAGAACAATAATAAGTTTCCCAAAATTCTGGTATTCCACCTAGAACGGGTCTTAACTTCTTCTTTAACCAAGGCATTCCACCTAGAAAGGATAATAAATTTTACCAACTTCTGGACTTCAGCGAGAACGGTAACAATTTCTTCTTTGATCAAGATATCACTTGAAAAGGGTAATAACTGCTATAAGGATCTTTCGACAAACTATCTTTATCATCGAAGTACAACCAATCTCAACAACAAACTATCTCCAAAAAAGTATAGCCTATCATTTATAGAAGTAAAAAACATCTTCTATTGCATTAACAGACTTACTGGGGAAGTACAGGTTTCTCAAATAAAGAGACCGCCACTTGTTATTATGAAAAGGATTACGATAACATTGCTGAGAAATGAATTTTGATTTCCTGGGGAAATACCAACATATTCCTGTTGAGGGGATAAAGTATTCACATGTAAAATAAAAGCACATTCTCAATACAGGGCTTACAGCCTATAGGGATCGAAATAATATTGCTTCCGGGGACAAAAAATTCAAACCAGAAACAAACCAGAGTGAAACAGTCAACCAAGACACCATCCAATGAGGAATAAAATCAAATGGGGATCAAATTCCATCCAAAGAATGAGCTGGGTAGGAAGGCTAAAGCAAAATTCTTCCACGAGGGATAACTCAGTGGGGAGATTGAAAGGATATACACTTTTTGCTTAAGGTTGACACTCTATTGGAGAGAGGATAACATAACTCTGCAAAGAGGATAATATGCCAACAAAAACATCAATGAGTGCAAATGAACCATGATTTTTAATTCAAATATGCATGATGTATGTATGAGTGTATGAATGTTATCATGTATATGCTGACAAAACAGACATACTGCACTGGGGATAACCAGACAAAACAAACTTGTGTAAAGGCAACACTCGGCTAAATCACATCCAGGATGAAGATTCTATAAGAGAGTAAGCACCAAGTGAGGAAACAAAGTCCTACTTCAAGGCTTAACTTCATTGGGAAGAAACATGGCTTGAAAATAATCAAAGCAAAATCTGATAGCAATAAACCAATACAGTTGCAGGGATATAATAAACTCCTCCAGGCTTCACCGAAGAATATCATACAGACTTCGCTAGGGAAGATAACACCTCAACGTCTATACTTCAACTGGGGATGCTATACTGACTTCACTATGGAAGACAATGCCACATCATCGAGGGGAGTCCCAAATACATTCTTCAATATCAAGATTAGTGGTTGCACAAACTTCTCTAGGGAAGTCAGAGAAACTTTATGGGGATATTCAAACTCAAAGGGTAACATCATCCTTAATTCATCTGGGGAGTTAAGAAGTTAACATCACAGCAAGAAGTCAAAATTATGGGGATTTTAAACCAAACTCAACACATGGTGAGAGAAAACCCAAAAAAATTGATAGTTGTCTCAATACTTCTAAGAAAAGATATTGCCCTTGTCTGGCTGCGCAAACAACAACAATAATGTCATAACAGGAGAGAAAAATGTTCTACCAGAGATTCTTCATCAATTCTTAACATAAAGGGATAAGGATTCCAACAAATGAGCAAAGGCTTCATAACCTTACAATCTCTGCTTGATCACAACCCAGTTGGGGAAAGAATCACACTTAGCTACAGAAATCCACATCAAGACCTGACCGGTGAATCTGGGATAGAGGTATCAAACCATCGAAACCAACACCATATAACAACTTGGAGAAAAATCTAAACCAAGATTTAACTATGGAAAATGGGATCACAAACCCAGCACCACACCACATATCAATTGGTATGAAATCCAACAAACACAAGTGGACTATGCCCATATCAATAAGAGTAACCCAGGAATACTTCTTGGGGAATCTTTTCAAACATTTAGAGTTCGTCCATCCTTGGAACCACTACTTTTGTCCCATTTGAATCACATAATTGAAGTAAAAATTAATTTGCAAATTCTTTTCAAAAACATGTTTTTATTATTAAGTATTTTTGTTTTGAAAATTACTATCAATAATAAATGAAATTTTCTGTACACATAATAAAATAAGAAATACAAAGAATTAGATAAAGGCTCAAATTTTATTAATAGAATGGTAGTCCAAAAATAGCGTGAGTCCCTGGATGATTACAAAGTTTTGGAAAATGTTAAATACATGGAAAAGATGCATTGAAACATAATGACCACTATTCTCCTTAACAACTTTGAACTCATGAGTATCATAGGCTTCATTTGAAGTGTGATGAGAATCTGAGAACATTGTTACTTCAATGATTAAGTCTTGTCTGATGCAGTTACTTGCCAGGAAATCCCTAACTTTTGCCTAGGTTGCCCTTGCGGGTTTTCAACCTACTGGGAAAATTTATTTTGTTTATGTCTCTAACTTTTTCCTAGACATCCTATTGTACCCTAAAATTTTCCCTCTCTTTTCTCAAGACATTTCTCACAAACATCTTTATTGGCTCAAGCTTGCACAAGTGTTGACTAGGTCAAACCATCTCCTAAACATTGATGTCTCAAATTAGGGTTTTGATTTTCACAAGGACAATTGGACTTCTAATGCCTCAAATGACTTTCATGGATCATTATAGACCTCCAAGAATACTCATGTCAAGTTTCAAGTCTTGAATCACATTTTGCATAGTCAATTGCTCAGATGACTGAAAATCAACTGTATTGAAGTAAAAAAAGTCAGTTGTGGTCAACTTATAGTCAAACTTCATGATTTTCTGCCAACACCAACATTTCAAAGTCATATTCATAAATTGATCAAGGTCCCATCATAATTCCTCAAGAAACACATTCAAATCATCAAAAGGGGCAAAATGGTTAAAATTAAGGTTTTGACTGAGAATGACTGATCAATGATTTTTGACCTAGTACATGACTTAATGGCTTGAAGCATGATCTCAAGAATTCAAACATAAAACGTTGACCTAATTTCATGGCTCAAAACATTTCTCAAGATTATTGAATTGATAGTTGAAATTTGATCAATTGATGAAAAGTCAACCGATGCATAAAAAGTCAAACTTTGACTTTTTAATCAAGATTTGATTTCAAAGATCACAATTCATCAATAAATTAAAAAATATTAAGCTTGATCATCAAGAAATCAAGAAAGTCAAAAGTCAATGTGAAAAGTCAAACTTTTAAAGACTTAGAAATTTTTCTAAGTGTTTTATACATGATAATTTCATTACTTCATGCCATTTTTTCACCAAGATGCAAGATGATTCAAAAAAACTTTCAACATGAAAGTTGTAGATCTTGATGATATCTACAACTTTGATTTACTAATCAAGTCCTAAGTGTCTGTATTTTGAGTTATAAATTCACGAATTCATGCATTTTTCTAAAACACGATGAAAATTTGACCTACTTTAGGCAGATTTTTGACCTAACTTCTTGGACATTTTTCACATAGTTCCAATTGGATTTTGAAAAAGTGGAAAACATGAAAGTTGTAGAGGATGCTTCAAGCTTTCCAAAATGTCCAATAACTCAATGAGATATTTTTTGAGCTAGGATAATCTAAGAGGAGAAGTTGGGCTTTCAAACTTGAATTACAAAGCATTTTCCATGAAGAACACTTGACCTAAACCATAGCTAAGTTCTATAACTTCACTTTTAAGG
The DNA here is from genome assembly GCA_948472305.1 of Vicia faba. Classification (NCBI taxonomy): domain Eukaryota; kingdom Viridiplantae; phylum Streptophyta; class Magnoliopsida; order Fabales; family Fabaceae; genus Vicia; species Vicia faba. The sequence continues at coordinate 324,353,596 of OX451740.1, forward strand.
CCTTATAACTTGTGTTTAACTCCTTAATTTAATGTTTACACATTTGATTGATCCATTATCCAAAGCAATGTTCTATTTTTGGAAGAAAGTTACAAATCCATTCTAGTAAAGTGGCTTTAATCCCAAAGTCCACTCTCCTTGAGCTTTGAACTTGTCCCTTTTGATCACACACAATATCAAAGCCATAAGAAACTCGTCTAAAGCCTCTAACTACTCAGACCATGCTTGTACTATGCATTGAAACTATATTTTTTAAGTTGCTTCAAAAACAAGGCAAAAATCCATAACATGTGAAATTTTGTTTCTGACTTCTCCAAGCCTTCAAACCTTCTTCTATAAATCGAGACACTATTTTGCAACTTAGGACACCAATTCACAAGCCCTCAAATACCCTGAAACTCCCTCTAAACCAGAAGTGCATCCACAACTCCATAACTTGTCATTTCTGGCCAAAAACTTCAATCTCATAATCCCCTCGTGTGTTTTCCCTCTAAATCATTCTCAAAGATTCCATACATCAAATACAACTCATCCTAATCCCCGTTTTCCAACTGTAACACCATCTTCCTCATCTTCCATAACCAAAAATAGAGGTCTGTAACTTGACTTATATAGCACGATTCAACTATCCTCAACTCAAAGTAACTATTGCAATAGCTTCCCAGAGGTTCAAGGAAGCTAACCAGATCATTGCAACACCTTTAAAGTTTCCCTTACTCAAAACACGATCTTCATCTGCAAGGTGAGTTTTCTGAACTTCTATCTCTTCATACAAGCATCATTTGGCTTCCATTTTCAAAGATAAAATGTAGACATCATATCCCTGAAACTAACCATGCCCTTAGAATTCATCTATGTTACTTGAGTAGTGAGAATTTTGAGCCTGAAATTCTTGAAAAAATTAGGTTAAATTTGGTACCATTTAAAATTCGTGTTCATATTTGATCTATTACTTAAGTTATTTACATATTTGAAATCATGGTGAAATTTCTAACAAGTTTGATGTTCATACTTTTGAGAATGGTTGAGAAATGAACAAGTTGCCGGAGTTATGGCTAGCGTGAGGTTGAAGATAAAGTCACGTTCAGGACTTAGTTTATTTTATATTTAGTTGAAGTTGTGTTATAACCGGATGAAATAGCCACCCCAGTGGTAGGAGGATAGCGCATAAAAAATTGATGCTAAGGATCCTGGGTTTGAGCCCCAGTGACACCTTTTGTTTTGTTTACATTTTCCTTGTTTCACTTTGCAGCGCAAATGCCTCATATCAACTGGGTCATTCTTTTTTCCCTCTCACCACCAGAATTGCTAAAACAGACACAACCCATTTATATTTTGTTTTTATTTTTCTGACTTGTACAAAAAAAACAACCACTTTTAGGCCTAGAACAAAATATGTCTTAATTTTAAACCACCCATTTCACTTTTACACCCTCCTAGCTTATAATTTATATTTTCATTTTATTTTATTTTCTTTTCTTTATTTTATTATTATTATTATTATTATTATTATTATTATTATTATTATTATTATCATTATTATTATTATTATTATTATTATTATTATTATTATTATTATTATTATTATTATTATTATTATTATTATTATTGTTTTTATTAATCAAAAGCACCAAAAAATATTCTATTTAGACTAAATAGTTATTATTTTTACAAAAGACCAAAAAAAACATTTTCTTAACAAATTTCTGTTCTTAATTAATTTAATTTAGACTTAGTTCTATTTTAATTTTCTCTTTAATTTAATTAATTTAGAACTTAGGAGTTTAATTAATTAACTTTTTTCCATTCATTTTAGTTTAATTAAATAGGTTAATTTTAAAACTTTTTCATAAAAAACCCTAAAAAATTGTTTTCTTAATTAATTTAATTTATTTTCACAAATTAATTTAGGTTTAGTTTTATTCAATCAACTTAGACTAATTATTTATTTTCCTCCACTTTATTAGAACATTTTCCATACAAAAACTCAAACAAACATAATTTTCTTTTCCTTTCACATTGCCTTTATATTCTTGTACATTTGCAATATTCAATATAGTTGTAATAGTAAATTAGGGTTTAATTTCTTTTATTTCTCCATTTCTAATTTGTATCCCCATCTCCAAATGATGTAATAGCGTAGAACTTTAAAATTTTGCAATTTATCGTTTTCAATATTATTGCTAGTAACTAGGGCTTGTATGGCAAGACTTAAAATCAACAAGTAGAAAACCCTAATTCAAGACAAATGCATGAAATCGAAACACTTTGCACACTTGCACCTCTTGGATTAACCCACACTTGTTGTCTTAGAATAAAACAGTCATGTCCCTCAAACGTAGGATATTTTAGCAATGGCCCTCGAATACAAGATCATAGTTCCTCGATAACCCTTCGATGTTGCCTTCGGTAAATGATTTTAGAACCTTATGACAAATTGCTAAGGTATCCTACACTGTTGCCTTCTATGACTGTACGACGACCCACACCCATACCTTCACATCCAATGATATGGTTACTTACTAACTAATGGTAAGACAACACTATCTAAAGGAGGAGGAAAGGAACAAAGACCCTTTGAGTAAGTAGAACGCTCGTAGTTTCTTCCTCACAAACAAAACCATTTCCACACTCACACTTTCAAAACATCTTTCAAAAAAACAAACATCTCTTTGAACTATTTTCAAAACCAACACTATGTATACATTCTTATAGAGACGAGAATCATTACAAAGTTTGCCGAAATAAAGGCGTTTTCAAAATATTTTCAAACTTACACAAAACACAAAAACATTTATAAATCCTTTCAAAGTGATCTAGAAGCTAAGAGCCCATAGATAACTACGGATGAAAAGGGTACTAACACCTTCCCTTTTCATAACCTACCCCCCAAACTAAAGAAAATTATCAAAAGGTATTTCCTGTTCTTTTCACCCTTTCCTTTATTGGATAAAAGAAAAGTCGGTGGCGACTCTTGCTATCCGCAACAATTGTGATAAAACACAAAACACCCAAGTCAGTTCTCCCATCATATTACAGAACTGACAACTATGCTGGGGACTTATGTTAATTAAAGCGGGGTTACCTTAAAGACTAGATCACATTTAAATGCTTTCATTGTTTGACTTGCTTGCTTTACTCTCAAAAGGGTGTTGGTGTTGTACCACAAAATTTGCCCTCTCATTTTATCAAGATTTCCCCTCACAAGACTCTTTGGACTCCAGACAGGGTTAGGGTTTGCTCTGCTCAAGATATCTCCTTGCACTGCTCAAGATATCTCCTTGCATTGTTGACCTGAAATTAGGGTTTGAGTTTGCACATGGATCTTTGGACTTCCAATGCTCAAAGTGACTTTCATACTTCATGTTGGACTTATAAGATTGCCCATACCAAGTTTCAACCTTTGAATCAAATTTTTGCACAGTCAATTGGACAGTTGACCTAGAAATCAGCTGTATTGGGGAAAAGTCAACTGTGACCAATTTACAGCCAAAAGTCATAATTTTTGATCCGCATCAACATTATAAACTCATATGAACCATTTGATCAAGTTTGGACCACAACTCCTCAAGAAATTTGATCAGATCATCAAAAGGGCAAAATGGTCATTTTTAGGGTTTTGACTTCAGAAGGGCAATTTATGATTTTTTTTATCTAGCCAATGGCAAATTGGGTTCAAGAATGGATTCAAGGACTCAATGGCATCATCTTGACCTAATCACAAGGTTCAAAAGATCTCAAAAGCATTGGATTGACAAATGAATTTTCCAGTCAACTGATCAAAAATCAACTGTATATTGAAAAGTCAAACTTTGACTTTTTAGTCAAATTCAAGTGCCAAGGGTCATTTTTCATCAAGATGTGTCAAAACATGAAACTTGTTCATCAAGAAACCTAATTTTGCAAATTAGGGTTTAAGATTGAAAAATTTCATAACTTAGAATTTTTTTAAGTTATGAAATTTTCTTATTTTTTCCCAACTTTGCCCAACATTTTCACCATGATGCAATTGGATTAAAACAAAACTTCCTACATGAAAGTTGTAGTCCTCCACAAAATCTACAACTTTTATTCACAAAGTTTTCCCAAAAGATGCTTGGATCTCAAGTTATGATTTTATGAACAAGGGTCCAAAAACTTTCTAACTTAGTGAAATTTTGCCCTAGTTTAGGCAGGATTTTAACCTATCTTCATGGCAATTTTTCACCTAGTTCCAATTGGAATTTCAAAATGCATTTCAAATATGGATTGTTGATCATGTTACAAGCTTTCCAAAATGTCCAATAACTCTCCAAAATCATTTGTGTTTAGGGTGAATCGAAGGTTTGAATTTGGAAAAATATCACTTTCATCCATGGCATTTTTCACTATGCTACAAGTTGCAATTTCTGTCCAGCTTCATTTGTACTTGTTTACAGGTATCTAAACCATTCCACACTCAAAAATTGAATGCAAACTCAATGATTTAAGGCATTATTCTGATCAATGGAAGTTTACACAAGGGTTTAATCCATTTTTGGCAAAAAGGCAACAATGTTATTTTCATAAAGCACAACTTTATGTCAACTTGTTTCCCTTGAGCCTTGAACCCCTCTCTTTGCAGAAAACAAGCTCCTTAAACTTAGACAAAGGTACAACAATCTTATGCATGCTTGAAGCTAGCCTGTACAGGCCTGCCTTTTGTCATTTCACACTTTTCTTAAAAGCCAAGTCAACTTGCTAAAACAAAGGGAACTCTTGTATCTGATAAAACCAACTCTTGCAACCATTCAAAACAAGTTTTGCATATTTCCTTGAGCCAGAAACACGAGCTATCCACTTCCCAAGCCTTCCAAAACACCAAAACACCATCTTCTTGCAAAACAAAGCAGCTTCTGCAGTTGCACCTCCATCTCACAAGCCACTCGTGCGTTTTGTCCCAAACCTCTTCCAACACACTCCATACAACCCATCTAAGCTCTCCCAACCATTGGCCAGTGATTGTAACTCCATTTAAAAGCTCCACCATTTTAAATTCTGCTTGTGCAGGTTGACTTCTACAGGCTTATTCAAGAAAATTCAAAGCAAACTAAGCATTGGGGAAAGTCAAAGGAAGTTCAAGCAAGCTCCCAAGCATCTCAGGCCTCATTGAAAACCTCCACATTGCCATACCCGAGTTCAACTAAAGCAGGTATTTTCCAACTTTCCATCTCTCTATTTAGGAATCATTAGGCTTAGGTTTGTGAATAAAAAATGTAGTACTCATTGCCCTTAAGCTGTACATATGCATAGATTTCATTTAAGTTAACTGTGTTGAGAGAATTTGATTGATGAACTTTCTGAAAAAGTTAGGTTAGAAATTAGGGCCAGAGAAATTTTCTCTGGTCTTTGAGAGTTAGATTAAGTTCTTTATATGGTTGGAATCATGTTGAAAAATGCTATAACTTTTGTGTTGTGAGTTTTTTCTTTAGAGCACGTATGCAGAAGTTAGCCATTTGTACAGGAACATGCGTTTTTTGTTTGGTCAGAGGTTGAAGATGAAGCAAGTGGGCTGGCCTTGGTTTCTCCTTGCTTTTAACACCCCCTGCCTTGCTATTTGCACCCGTTAGCCCATTTGTTTATTTTTTGCATATTTTTTCTATTTCTTTTTCATTTCTGACTTTATTTTATTTTTTCTAAACTTTAAAAATTACTAAAAATATTTTATTTAATTTTCACATTTTATTTTATTATTTTTATTATTATTTTTAGACATAGAAATAATTATTAAATAGTATATACTTTTATTTTCTTTAACAAAAACTTGTAAATAATATAAAAAAAACATTATATTTTATTTTTAGTATTTATATATACTTAAATAATATTTTCTCACATTATTTTTATTTTTTGACATTTGTATATATTTTATTTATTTTATTGTACATAAATAAATAATACATAATATATATATATATATATATATATATATATATATATATATATATATATATATATATATATATATATATATATATATATATATATATATATATATATATATATATATATATATATATATATATATATATATATATATATATATATATATATATATATATATATATATATATTTTTTTTTTCTTAAGACAAATTAGGGTTTCCACCCTTAATAAAAATAATCTCTTATTTTTATTATTTTTAATGCATTAAATATTTTATTTTTACATATATAAAGATAATACAAAAATATTTTTTACATATTTATAATATATTGCATATTTATTTAATTGTCCATTTAAATATTTGCTTATTTATTATTTGAACAAAGAATTCAATTTGGTTGTAATAATCTTAGGTTTTTTTAATTTCTTGCAAATAATCCCCTATTCAAAATTGTATCCCCCTCCCATATCAATGTTGTAATAGCTTAGATTACTTTTACGCATTTATTGCTTTCAAATATGCCATTATAGAGATTAGGGTTTGTATGCAATATCCAAAATCAAAACAAATAGCTAGACCTAATACAAGATATAAAGCATGTAAATTGACAACACAATGCACACATGCACCCCTAGGGTTTCATCCACTTGTTGCCTTCAAAATGACCATGGTATGCATGTTGAGTATCTTGGCAAAACAAAAACAAAACAAAAGATCATAGTCCCTCGATGACGCTATCTTGGTTGCCTATACAAAATGATCTGGTCCCTCAAACAAAACCTTGCTAAAGATACTTAGCACAATTGCTATCATGGTCAATACGATGACCCGCGTCTGTCCCGTTTAACATCCAAATACAAGGTTGTTTACCAAATACAATGGTAAAATAACAATGTAAAAGGGTTAAAAATATGTAGGAAATACTCTTGAGTAGATAGGGTAGACAACTCTTAGTTACTTGAATAAAACTTACAAACATCCTTGCTAATTTCAAAACACACAAATTCAAAACATTTTCCCAAAACAAACTTTCAAACATTGAAACATATTTTCAAAAGACAAACACCCTTGTATACATTCAAACAAGAATTATTACAAAGGTTGCCACAATGATGGCCTCTTTTCAAAATATTTTCAAAACCACACACAAAGCACCATTTCAAACAATTGAAAAGCAAAAGCAAGTGATCTAAACAAGTAACTAAGAGCCCATGGATAACCATGGATGAAAAGGATGCTTGCACCTTCCCTTTTCATAATCTACCCCCCGAACCCAAGAAAACATCTCAAAGATCTTTCTTGTGCTTTTTGACTTTCCTTTGGATAAAATAAAAAGTCGGTGGCGACTCTTGCTAAACCGAAACATTTGCGAACACAAACGCAAAACCTCAAGTCAGTTCTCCCACCGTATCACAGAACTGGCGACTCTGCTGGGGATAAATCTAAAAAGTGAGGTTACCTTAGGGTTTAGATCACCTTTACATGCTTACCTTGTTTGCTTTGATTGCTTTACATTTGGTTCTATTGTTTGGGTTTGAAATCCTCTACCCGGATTTGGGAAACATTCATAGGTAAATAGCAATACGTTGTGGAAACTGTGCGGGGTATATCGACATGGTTGAAGCAATAACTATATTAGTGCGACATATTTGTGGGTACCGGTAGCCTTTGAGTCAATCAAAGAGAATACATGGCCGCTGAGTGATGTCATGAAGCACTAATGGAATTTTAGAACCTTTACTTGACCATCTTGGCCTTTTTAGGGGTAGTGAGATGACCGGCTTCGGTGCAGTCTGAAGTTGGTAGATACTCGATACTACAATCATTGAGAGTTGTTTTCTTGGAATATTTCGGTCGCCAGTAAAGTGGCTAAACCGAAACAATGAACACAGAAAATAATCCAGTGATATTGAGCTCCTTAGAACCCGGTTACTATTTATAGGACAGGTTGAGCCAACTAACTTCAAGAGGGTACTTACCTATGAAACCCCATGCAAGCCTAGAACTAGGAACTTGTGTGTCTTGCTTGTACATATACTTGTGCATACATCATGAACATCATGAAGCATCATATGCATCCACTAACCAATTCAAGGATTTGGATCTTCATCTTTGTTCCTGTTTTGTAGGTTATGAAATCACTTCGCAGGAAAACAATCCAGGTCAACCTTGTGAGAATCCCTCCTCAGCTCAAGGAGCTTGCTTCCAAGATTCCAAAGAATTATCCCTTCACTGAAAGACATGGTAGACTTCTCAACTTGGTCAACTCCAACATTGAAGAAAACATGGTGAAAGTTCTCTTCCAGTTCTTTGACCCCCTACACCATTGCTTCACATTTCCTGATTATCAGCTAGTGCCTACTTTGGAGGAATTTTCTCAACTCCTGAGGATTCCTATTCTCCATCAACTACCCTACAACGGTAAGGAAAGAGAGCCAAAGCCTGAAGATGTTGCTCAAGTCTTACACTTGCAACCATCTGATATCAAAGGTCATTGGGAAACCAGAAGTGGTGTCAAGGGTTTCTTGGCAAAGTTTCTGTTTGAGAAGGCACAAGACTGCTGGAATTCTCTAGATCTGCAAGCTTTTGAGGAGATTTTAGCACTTCTCATCTATGGGTTGGTCTTGTTCCCAAACCCTGATCAGCTTATAGATGTGAATGTTGTCAAGATTTTCATATCTCGTAATCCTGTGCCTACTTTACTTGGGGACATCCTCCATTCATTTTACATACGAACAATGAGGAAAAGAGTTGTTCTCATATGCTGTACTCCTCTTCTAGTAAGGTGGTTTATTTCTCACCTTCCCCAGTCAGTCTTGAAGAATGAGCAAGGCTTGAGGTGGTCACAACGGTTGATGACTCTTACACATTCTGATGTTCATTGGTGTTCTCGGTCCAGAGAAAATGTCATCATCATTGATCGTTGTGGGGAATTCCCTAATGTCCCATTACTTGGCCTTAGGGGAGGCATTACCTACAACCCCTGCTTGGCTCTGAGACAATTTGGGTATGCCCGAAGGGATGGCCCTCATGACATGCTGATTCCAGACTTGGTTTTTGACTTCGACAACGACGCTCAAGGACTTCGACAAAGGTTTATCCGATCTTGGAGGATGCCCAACAAGGTAGACAGTAAGACATTGGGACACAAGAATTCCATCCCCCTTGAGCCTTACCTCAAGTGGGTACGAACCCGCGCCCAGAGTCTTATGATGCCTTACCCCTATATTCTCCCCGTGATCAAAGAGCCTGTTATGGAAGGAGAGGTTCCATACACCCTCCTACATCCTAACATGCCAACATCATTGGAAGATTTACAAAGGAGTTGGATACAACTCAAGGGAAAACGAAATACTTTTGAAGCCCAATTCTACGCCAGTGAGAAGAAAGTTTTGGAACTAACTAGTCAACTCCATGAAGAGCAGACTCTCAACACCTACATCGCACCAAAGAGGATGCGCAATGTCTTTTTACCTTAGAATTTTGTATTATTTTGCCCATGGGGCTTTTATGTACTAACAAATTCCATCTTTATTAATATGATGTGTGTTCTTTTTGTTTACAACAAATTTGAATTTCTGAATCTTTGAATGCATTACATGAATACATATCATTCATCATATGCATAAACAGGTCTTCACACCAGGTTTCCTTATCTCTCTGCTGTTTATTTCAGCAAGATGAATATAGAGCAGACGGTCAAAGATTTACAAGCGCAAAATTCACAGTTCCAACAACTACTCATGACCTTGGCAAAGGGTCAGGAGGATCTTAAAGCACTGCTGGAAAAGGAAAAGGAAAAGGAGAAAATGAAAAAGAAAAGAGTTGGTGTGGCTACTATGGGAAGAAGATTTGAGAACTAAGCTAGAAGAGTCTTGGATTTCCCCTCAACATCTGAGAGAATTTGATTGATGAACTTTCTGAAAAAGTTAGGTTAGAAATTAGGGCCAGAGAAATTCTCTCTGGTCTTTGAGAGATAGATTAAGTTCTTTATATAGTTGGAATCGTGTTGAAAAATGCTCTAACTTTTGTGTTGTGAGTTTTTGCTTTAGAGCACGTATGCAGGAGTTAGCCATTTGTACAGGAACGCGTGTTTTTTGTTTGGTCAGAGGTTGAAGATGAAGCAAGTGGGATGGGCTTGGTTTCTCCTTGCTTTTAACACCCCTTGACTTGCTATTTGCACCCCTCAGCCCATTTGTTTATTTTTTGCATATTTTTTCTATTTCTTTTTTATTTCTGACTTTATTTTATTTTTTCTAAACTTTAAAAATTACCAAAAATATTTTATTTAATTTTCACATTTTATTTTATATTTTTTATTATTTTTTTAGACATAGAAATAATTATTAAATAGTATATACTTTTATTTTATTTAACAAAAACTTGTAAATAATATAAAAAAAACATTATATTTTATTTTTAGTATTTATATATACTTAAATAATATTTTCTCACATTATTTTTATTTTTTGACATTTGTATATATTTTATTTATTTTATTGTACATAAATAAATAATACATAATATATATATATATATATATATATATATATATATATATATATATATATATATATATATATATATATATATATATATATATATATATATATATATATATATATATATATATATATATATATATATATATATATATATATATATATATATATATATATATATATATATATATATATATATATATATATTTTCTTAAGACAAATTAGGGTTTCCACCCTTAATAAAAATAATCTCTTATTTTTATTATTTTTAATGCATTAAATATTTTATTTTTACATATATAAAGATAATACAAAAATATTTTTTACATATTTATAATATAATGCATATTTATTTAATTTTCCATTTAAATATTTGCTTATTTATTATTTGAACAAAGAATTCAATTTGGTTGTAATAATCTTAGGTTTTTTAAATTTCTTGCAAATAATCCCCTATTCAAAATTGTATCCCCCTCCCATATCAATGTTGTAATAACTTAGATTACTTTTACGCATTTAATGCTTTCAAATATGCCATGATAGAGATTAGGGTTTGTATGCAATATCCAAAATCAAAATAAATAGCTAGACCTAATACAAGACATAAAAGCATGTAAATTGACAACACAATGCACACATGCACCCCTAGGGTTTCATCCACTTGTTGCCTTTAAAATGGCCATGGTATGCATGTTAAGTATCTTGGCAAAACAAAAATAAAACAAAAGATCATAGTCCCTCGATGACACTATCTTGGTTGCCTATACAAAATGATCTAGTCCCTCAAACAAAAACTTGCTAAAGATACTTAGCACAATTGCTATCATGGTCAATACGATGACCCGCGCCTGTCCCGTTTAACATCCAAATACAAGGTTGTTTACCAAATACAATGGTAAAATAAAAATGTAAAAGGTTTAAAAATGTGTAGGAAATACTCTTGAGTAGATAGGGTAGACAACTCTTAGTTACTTGAACAAAACTTGCAAACATCCTTGCTAATTTCAAAACACACAATTTTAAAACATTTTCCCAAAACAAACTTTCAAACATTGAAACATCTTTTCAAAAGACAAACACCCTTGTATACATTCAAACAAGAATCATTACAAAGGTTGCCACAACGATGACCTCTTTTCAAAATATTTTCAAAACCACACACAAAGCACCATTTCAAACAATTGAAAAGCAAAAGCAAGTGATCTAAACAAGTAACTAAGAGCCCATGGATAAGCATGGATGAAAAGGGTGATTGCACCTTCCCTTTTCATAATCTACCCCCCGAACCCAAGAAAACATCTCAAATGTCTTTCTTGTGCTTTTTGACCTTTCCTTTGGATAAAATAAAAAGTCAGCGGCGACTCTTGCTAAACCGAAACATTTGCGAACACAAACGCAAAAGCTCAAGTCAGTTCTCCCACCGTATCACAGTTGGGGTTTTGTATAGATCCTCTACCCGGATCTGGGAACACCATTAGGTAAGTAGTAATAGATTTTAGAGATTGTACAGCATATACCAATATGATTGAAACAATGGCTACGTTAGTGTGGCACATTTGTTGGTACCGGTATCCCTTGTGTTGAATCGAGGAGAATACGAGGCCGCTGTGTGGTGTCATGAAGCACTAACTGACCATAGAACCTTTAGTTGAACAACTTGGCCATTAGGAAGTAGTGAGATATCCGACTTTGGTGCAAAGCTAAAGATTGGTTGATACTCGAAAATACACTCATTGAGATCGGACTTTTGGGATATTTTGGTTGCAAGAAAATATTGGTTATGCTAAAAAATGCCCAATGAAGAAAGATCAATAATATTGAGATTCCCTAGAACCCGTTTACTTTCTAGGATAGGTTGAACCAACTAAACTTCAAAAGGGTACTTACCTATGAAACCCATGCAAGCCTAAACCTAATGTCTTTGTGTGTTTTGTTTGTGATTAATTATTCATGACATCATAAACATCCTAACATCATAAGCATTCTCACTAACCATTTCATGGATTTAGGAATTTATCTTTGTTCTATTTTGTAGGACATGGCTTCCACTCGTAGAAATACCATCTGAGTCGACTTCGTGAAAGTGCATTCTCAACTTCAAGAGTTAGCATCAAGGGTGCCAGGATATTCTCCCTTCACCAAGAAATATGGTCGACTTCTCAACTTGGTTACCTCAAACTTCCAAGAAGAAATGATGTGTGTGCTCTTCTAATTCTTTGATCCTATACATCATTGCTTCACATTTCCCGACTATTAATTGGTGCCTACATTAGAATAATTCTCTCAACTGCTAGGAGTGATTATGCTTGATCAAATACCATTCACTGGTTTAGAGGAAACTCCAAAGCCCGAGGTTATTTCCAAAGCCTTGCATTTGAAGAGATCCAACATTGTGGCAAATTGGGAAACAAGGAGTGGAGTTAAGGGTTTCTTACCCAAGTTCCTATTGTAAAAGGCTCATTTGTTTTGGGAAGATACGGATTTTCAAGCTTTTATGGATGTCTTGGCCCTTCTAATCTATGGTTTGGTTCTATTTCCCAATCCAAACCAATTCATAGATGTGTATGTCGTCAAGGTTTTTCTCTCTCGTAATCCTGTACCTACTTTGTTTGGAGACATTCTACATTGTTTCCACACTCGCACCATGAATAAGAGGGGGACTCTTTTGTGTTGTATTCCATTGCTGTCTAGGTGGTTTATTTTGCACCTACCTCAATCAACATTGAAGAATAAACAAGGCTTGACATGGTCTCAAATGATGATGTCACTCTCACACTTGGGTATTCATTCGTGTTGTACCCCAAAATTTACCCTCTCATTTCATCAACATTTTTCATCACAAGACTCTTGGAACTCAAGATCAAGTTAGGGTTTGCTCTGCTCAAGACACCTCCTTACACTGTTGACCTAAATTAGGGTTTGAGTTTGCACAGTGATATTTTGACCAACAATGCCCAAATTGACTTTCATACTTCATGTTGGACTCACAAGTTTTTCCATACCATGTTTCAAGCCTTGATTCAAATTTTTGCCCAGTCAATTGGACAATTGACCTAGAAATCAGTTGTATTGGGGAAAAAGTCAACTGTGGCCAATTGACAGTCAAACCTCATGAAATTTGACCCACATCAACATTATAAACTCATATGAAACATTTGATCAAGTTTGGGTCATAATTCCACAAGAAATTTGATCAGATCATCAAAAGGGCAAAATGGTCATTTTTAGGGTTTTGACTGTACAAAGGCAATTTTTGACTGTTTGACCTAGCCAATGACAAATCAAGCTCAACCATGGACTCAAGGACTCAATGACATTGTCTTGACCCATTCAACAAGTTCAAAAGATCTCAAATGCCTAGGATTGACACATAATTTTTCAGTCAACTGATCAAAATCAAGTGCCAAGGGTCATTTTTCATAAAGACATGTCAAATTATGAAACTTGTTCATCAAGAAACCCAAAAATGAAAATTAGGGTTTAAAATGGAAAAATTTCATAACTTAGAAATTTTCTAAGTTATGAAATTTTCTTATTTTTTCCTAACTTTGTCCCATTTTTTCACCAAGATGCAAATGGATTCAAACAAAACTTGAAACATGAAAGTTGTAGTCCATCATAAAGTCTACAACTTTTATTCACAAAGTTTTCTCAAAAGAAGCTTTTATCTCAAGTTATAAGTTTTAGAACAAGGGTACCTAAAACTTTTAACTTAGAAAAATTTTGCCCTAGATTAGGCAGGATTTTGACCCATCTTCTTGGCCATTTTTCACATAGTTCCACTTGGAGTTTCAAGTTGCATTTGAAAGATGGATTGTATTACATGTTGCAAGCTTTCCAAATTGTCAAGGAACTCCTCAAACACCTTTTTGGTTAGGGAGAATCGAATGCTTGAAGTTGGCAAAAACTCACTTTGATCCATGGCCAATACATGTTCATACCACTTGCCAAATCTGATCTAGCTAGCTTGGTTCACAATTACAGGCCTCTAAACCAGTTTTTATTCCATAATTTAATGCAAATCTATTGAGCCAAGGCATTGTCTTGATCATTAGGGTATTGTACACTAGATTAAGCCTTAAATAGAAAAAGTAACAATGCCATTTTTTCTTGAACTTTGCTTTATGTCAAAACAACATCCTAGAGCATTGAACCAGATCTTATGCTGCAAACAAAATCCACTAATTAGAGGGTCCAAGAGGGTTGTGTGCATGGTGATAGGATGACCTGTACAAGTCTATAACCTCACTCCCACTCTTTTGCTTCAAGAAGAAGAAAACTTGCAAAACACAAAGCATCTCTCACATATGATAAAACCAACTAAAACAAAGTTATCAAACAGTTTTCATACACCCTAACAAGCCAGAAATATGAGTCATGGACCTCTCAAAACTCCTTGTGCACAAATTCCCCATTTTCTTGCAAAACAGGGCCAGCTCTGCATTTTGCAAGCCATCATCAAATTCCATCGTGCGTTTTGCCCAAAGATACTTCAAACACCTTCCAACCAACACACCAGAACTATTCCAGACCTCCATTGCTAACTGTAACACCATTAACACACATTGCCATTTTTGTTTCAAAGCTTTGCAGGTTGAGTTCTGTAGCACGATTCAAGCTACTTCAAAACAAACTAAGCATTGGGAAAGCTTCATTGGACCTCAGGCAAGCTCAAAAGAAACTCAAGCACCCTTGGAAGTTGCTGTATTGTCCAATTCGAAGTCAACTGAAATAGGTATTTCATGAGCTTCTATCTCTCTATTTAGGAATAGTTAGACTTAGGTTTGTGAATGAAAGATGTTGTATTCATAACCCTGAAATCATACATGTGCTTAGTTTTCATTTATATTAATCGTGCTAGGAGAATTTTGTCCATGAACTTTCTGAAAAAACTAGGTTAAGAATTAGGTCCAGAGAAATTCTCTCTGGTCTTTGAGAGTTAGCTTAAGTTTTTTATATGGTTAGATTCATTGTTTGATGCTCTACAAGTTTCATGTTATGAGTTTTGTCAAAAAAGCAAGGAATCAGGAGATAGCATCTTGTGTACAAAACGCGCGTATTTCAGTTCAAAGGAGGAAGATGAAGTTGTTTCTGGGCTGGGCCTGTACAGGCTTGCTTTTGGCACCCCCCTCTTTTCTTTTTACACTCCCTGGCCCATTTCTTATATATTTGTCATTTTTGCATTTTTATTTTTTATTCTGACTTTATTATTTTATGTCCAAATATAAAAAAATGCCAAAAATTATTTTTATATTATTTTACATTTATTTGGTATTTATTTTTATTTTTTACTAGTATAAAATTATTTAAATACTTTATATTCTTTTTATTAAAACTTAAAAATAATGTAAAAAATATGTTTATTTTCATTTATTATTTTATACACATTTGAAAACATTTTCTTGAAAAATATACCTTTTTGTAAATAATTTATTTTATTTTTATACACACTTAATATATTTAATATATTCAATACATATATATATATATATATATATATATACATATTTTATTAATTAATTAGGACAAAAAACACAAAATAATACATTTTTATTTTTATTAATATTTTATACTAAAAATACCATTTTTTAAATATACTTATATTTTTGTACAAATTAGTACATTATTGTATATAAATAATAAATAATACTATTTATTTAAGAAATTAGGGTTTTTGCCCTAAAAACAAAAATAATTAAAATTGACTTTTTATTTGTTTACATTTCACATTAAAAATACTTTTTACATACATAAAAATCTTTTTGCATAAATGCATTTTATTTAATATTTATTTATTGTATTTATTTAAATATTGTATATTTAAATATTATGCCTTGTACATTCAATTTGGTTGTAATAATTTAGGATTTAATTTCTTGCAAAATAATCCCCAATTCAAATTTGTACCCCCCTCCCTATATCATGTTGTAATAGTGTAGAATTTAAATTCTCGCACCTTTAAGCTTTCAATTATGCCATGATTAGACCTAGGGTTTGTATGCAAAATAAAATCAACAATCAGTTTGACCTAATCCAAGATAACAATGCATGAAAATAAACACAATGCACACTTGAACCCCTAGGGTTTCAATCCATTTGTTACCTTCAAAAATGGGCCATGACATGCATGTCAAGTACTTTGGCAAAATAAAAACAAAACAAAGATCATAGTCCCTCGATGACGCTATCTGAGTTGCCTAAACAAAATGATCAAGTCCCTCAAGAAAATTGCCAAAAATACTTGACACCATTGCTATCATGGTCTATACGATGACTCGCGCCTGTCTTATTTAACATCCTAACACAAGGTTGTTCACCAAATACAATGGTTAAGCAACACTGTTAGAAGGGTTAAAAACATAAGAAAGATCTTTGAGTAAAATAGGGTAGACAACTCTTAGTTATTTGATCAAAACTCGCAAAAACATCCTTGCCATTTTGAAACACACTTCACAACACAACTTAAAAAACAACTTTCAAAACATTGGAATATCTTTTCAAAAAGACACACACCTTTGTATATATTCAAACAAGAATCATTACAAAGGTTGCCTAGACAAGGCATCTTTTTCAAAACATTTTCAAAACCACACACAAAGCACCATTTCAAACAATTGAAAAGCAAAGGCAAGTGATCTAAGCAAGTAACTAAGAGCCCGTGGATAACCATGGATAGAAAGGGTGCTAATACCTTCCCTTTCTATAATCTACTCCCCGAACCCAAGAAAACATCTCAAAGGTCTTTCCTGTGCTTTTTGACCTTTCCTTAGGATAAAATAAAGAGTCGGTGGCGACTCTTGCTAAACCGAAACATTTGCGAACACAAACGCTAAACCTCAAGTCAGTTCTCCCACCGTATCACAGAACTTGCGACTTTGCTGGGGAAATCTTTAATAAGTGGAGTAACCTTAGGGCTTAGATCACCCTTTGCATGATTATGGTTTGCTTTGATTGCTTTACATTTGGTTCTCTTGTTTGGGCTTGAAATCCTCTACCCGGATTTGGGAAACATTCATAGGTAAATAGCAATACGTTGTGGAAACTGTGTGGGATATACCGACATGGTTGAAGCAATAGCTATATTAGTGCGACATATTTGTGAGTACCGGTAGCCTTTGAGTCAATCAAAGAGAATACGGGGCCGCTGAGTGATGTCATGAAGCACTAATGAACTCTTAGAACCTTACTTGACCATCTTGGCCTTTTATAAGGGGTAGTGAGATGACTGGCTTTGGTGCAGTCCGAAGTTGGTAGATACTCGATACTACACTCATTGAGGGTTGTTTTCTTGGATATTTTGGTCGCTAGTTAAGTGGATAAACCAAAACAATGAACATAGAAAATAATCCAGTGATATTGAGCTCCTTAGAACCTGGTTACTATTTATAGGACAGGTTTTTGAGCCAACTAAACTCAAGAGGGTACTTACCTATGAAACCTCATGCAAGCCTGAAACTAGGGTTTCTGTGACTTGCTTGTACGTGTGTTTGTGCATACATCATGAACATCATAAAGCATCATATGCATCCACTAACCATTTCATGGGTTTGGATCTTCATCTTTGTTCTTGTTTTGTAGGTCATGGAATCTCTTTGCAGGAAAACAATTCAAGTCAACCTTGTGAGAATCCCTCCTCAACTCAAGGAGCTTACTTCCAGGATTCTAGAGAACTCTCTCTTCAGTGAAAGACATGGTAGACTCCTCAACTTGGTCAACACCAACATTGAAGAAGACATGGTGAAAGCCCTCTTCCAGTTCTTTGACCCCCTTCACCACTGTTTCACATTCCCTGATTACCAATTGGTGCCTACTTTGGAGGAATTTTCTCAACTCCTGAGAATTCCTATTCTTCATCAACTACCCTACAACAGTACGGAAAAAGAACCAAAGCCTGAAGATGTTGCTCAAGCATTACATTTGCAGCCATCTGACATCAAGGGACATTGGGAAACCAGAAGTGGTGTCAAGGGTTTCTTGGCAAAGTTTCTGTTTGAAAAGGCCCAAGACTGCTGGGATTCTCTCGATCTACAAGCCTTTAAAGAGATTGTGGCACTCCTTATCTATGGGTTGGTCTTGTTCCCAAACCCTGACCAACTTATAGATATAAATGTTGTCAAGATTTTCATATCCAGGAATCCCATACCTACATTGCTTGGGGACATCCTACACTCATTTTACACACGAATAATGAGGAAAAGAGGTGTTCTCATGTGCTGTACTCCTCTCCTGGCAAGGTGGTTTATTTCTCACCTTCCACAATCAGTTTTGAAGAATGAGCAGGGTTTAAGGTGGTCACAACGATTGATGACACTCACACATTCTGATGTACATTGGTGTTCTCGGTCCAGAGAAAATGTCATCATCATTGATCGTTGTGGGGAATTCCATAATGTCCCACTACTTGGCATTAGGGGAGGCATTACCTATAACCCCTGTTTAGCTCTAAGAAAGTTTGGATATGCTCGGAGGGATGACCCTCCTGACATGCTGATTCCTGACCTAGTTTTTGACTTCGACAACGATGCGCAAGGACTTCGACAAAGGTTCATCAGAGCTTGGAGGATGCCCAACAAGGTGGATAGTAGGACACTGGGGCACAAGAATTCCATCCCCCTTGAGCCTTACCTCAAGTGGGTACGAACCCGCGCACAGAATCTTATGATGCCATACCCTCACATTCTCCCCGTGATCAAAGAGCCTGTTATAGAAGGAGAGGTTCCATACACCATCCTACATCCTGACATGCCAACATCATGGGAAGAAATGCAAAAGAGTTGGATCCAACTCAAGGAAGAACAGAATACTTTTGAAGCCAGCTTCTATGCCAGTGAGAAGAAGGTTTTGGAGCTTACCCGCCGACTTCATGAGGAGGAAACTCTCAACACTTACATCGCACCAAAGAGGATGCGCAATGTCTTTTTACATTACGGATTTTGTAATATTTTTCCCATGGGGAACTTATGTACTAACAATTTCTTCTTAATATGACGTGCGTTCCTTTTGTTTGCAACAAATTTGAATTTCCGAATCCTTGAATGCATTACATGAATAACATACCATTCATCATATGCATAAACAGGTCTTCACGCCAGGTTTCCTTATCTTTCTGCTGTTTATTTCAGCAAGATGGATTTGGAGCAGACGGTAAAGGATTTGCGGACACAAAATTCACAATTCCAGCAACTCCTCATAACCTTGGCAAAGGGTCAAGAGGACCTCAAAGCTCTGTTGGAGAAGAATAAAGAGAAAAAGAAAAAGAGACCTGGAGTAGCCACTTTTGGAAGAAGGTTTGAAAGCAATTCCAGAAAGGTTCTTGAGTTCCCCTCAATGTCTGACGAAGGGGCCGGTAAAGGGAAAGGGACTGATGTACCTTCTGAATCTGAGGTTGAGGAGGAGGAAGAGGAAGAAGACGAAGACTACTCCGAACAACAGTATCCTCCAGCGGATGATAAATATAAGAATCTTGAAGATAGACTGGCAGCCATGGAGTTGCAGAGGGTACCCGGTTTGGATTTTGAAGAACTAGGGCTGGTAGCTGGGATTGTTATCCCTCCCAAATTCAAGGTGCCAACATTTGCCAAGTACGACGGTCTGTCGTGCCCAAAGATGCACCTGAGATCGTATGTCAGAAAGATCCAACCCCACTCATCTGATAAAGACCTCTGGGTACACTTTTTCCAAGACAGTTTGTCTGGCACGCAGTTGGACTAGTTCTATCAGCTCGAGAGATCAGAGGTTCACAATTGGGAAGACTTAACTGCCGCTTTTTATCGTCAATATCAATACAATGCTGATTTGGCGCCCACTCGTACTCAGTTACAAAGTATGGGGATGGCTTCCAATGAAGGGTTTAAAGAGTACGCCCAGAAGTGGCGTGATCTGTTTGGAAGGGTGCAGCCGCCGTTGTCAGATAGGGAGTTAGTTGACATGTTTCTGGGGACCCTGTCTGGCCCCTTATTCAATCATCTAATCGGGAGTTCTTCCGCAGGATTTACTGAACTAATTTTGACCTGCGAAAGGGTCGAGGCTGGTATTAAAAGTGGAAAGATTAAAAAGGATGCTTCCGCATCCACAGCTGTTAAGAAACCCTTCCCAGCTAAAAAGGAAGCCTCCGCTGTGTATTCTCAAAAGGGTCATGGAAGAACCGAGCGCCGGCCAACTGTAGGGGCTGTGATGATTCAAAACTCGTCAAATGATCAACCTCGTAAGAATCAGTCAAGACCAAATCAACAACGGGTGGAAATGCCACAACGGCAGTTCACCCGAATCAACATGACGCCAGCTCAAGTACTCCCCCATTTGTTGAAGCTGAATCTTGCCAGTTTGAAGGAAGCGCCAAAGAACCCTAACACCTCCTCTCCATCCTACCACCCCAATGCCAAGTGTTCTTACCACTCCGACAGTGTTGGGCACGATACCAATAGTTGCTGGGCGCTTAAGTTCAAAATCCAGGACCTGATTGACGCTAAGGAAATAGAATTTGATACTCCTGAGAAGCCCAATGTGATTTCGGCTCCGATGCCCAAGCACGGTAATAATGTTCATGCTGTTATGAAGGACCTTCATATTACTGATGTTGTTGACCTGTTGACACCATTACTTGTGATTAAAGAGAATTTGATGAGAGCCGGGATCTTTCCTGGTTGTGGTAAAGACTGCTATTTTTGTTTGAACATACGAGGTGATTGCCCAATGTTGAAGTCAGGTGTCCAACGCCTGATGGATACCCAAGAGATACTTTTCTAGAAAACCCCTGTTGATACCCTCAATCCTGTTACTCCTGCTACTTTTGCTACTTCAATCAACGATATTGTAATCATAACCATTTCCGACAATCCTCCCAAGGCTTGCAAAAGGCCTGTCAGGATTACACCCAACTCTAAATGTGTACCATTAAAGATCACCATGCCGGGACCTATCCCGTACCAATCCAGCAAAACGATACCATGGAACTATGGAGGAGAAATCTTCTATCATGGTATCAAACAAATTGAGGCAGTCCAAGAGATTTCTGAAGAAGAAGAACCTGATATAGGGAACATTGTGGGTACAAGCAAGATAACCCGCAGCGACCGGATCTTTTCTCCTGAGATTGCTCCCCCTCGAGCAGTTTTCGGACCCTTGAAAGCTTCTGCACCTGTTAAGTCATCTGTGCGAGACCCGATAATTAAAGAATTGGATACTCCCGAAGTAAGACCATCTGCTGATAATACCGATAAGGGCAAAGGGATACTGGAAGAGCCTGTCAGGACGAAGGCTCATGCTGTGGTTATCCCCGAAACCACTCAGAAAGAAATGGATGAAATCTTGAAAATAATCAGAAAAAGTGACTACGACGTTGTGGAACAGCTAGGGCAGACCCCTTCTAAAATTTCAATGTTGGCTCATCTACTCTGCTCCGAGGCCCATGCTAAGGCCTTGATCAAATTCTTGAAGGCGACACATGTACCCTAAAAGACCTCGGCTGACCAGTTTCAGGAATGTGTGGCCAGTCTTACTGCTGATAATGGCCTTGGCTTTTCCGATGCTGACTTAACTCCCAAAGGAAGGAAACACAACGACGCGCTACATGTCTCAGTTGAATGCAAGGGAACCACCCTCGCCCATGTCTTAGTCGATACTGGTTCTTCCTTGAATGTGCTGCCGAAGAAGGCCTTAGACCGTTTGGACTGCAAAGGATTGACCCTCAAACCTAGTAACATCGTTGTTAGGGCTTTTGATGGTTCCAAAAGAATGGTTCATGGAGAGGTTGATATTCCTATCAAAGTAGGCACATAAGTTTTTAACTCCACCTTCTATGTGATGGACATCCGTCCGTCATATTCTTGTTTGTTAGGGAGACCGTGGATCCATTATGCCGGGGCAGTTACCTCCTCTTTGCACCAAATGCTGAAATATCTTGTTAAGGGTAAGATTATAACAGTGCACGACAAGGAAGAGTACATGATAAGTCTTCTCAATTCCTTCCGCTATGTGGAGTTGGATGGCAAGTTCATCGAAACTCCTTTCCAACATTTTGAGGAAGTTTCCCCTGAGGTAGCAGTTGCGAAGATAATGGTTGAGGTGCCTGTCATTCCCAAGCACGTATCTAGGATGGCATCTCTCAAGGACGCAGAGGCTGTGATTAAAGAAGGTAAGAGCACAGTATGGGGGTAATTTCCTGACTTTCCCCATAAGACAGACAAATTTGGGTTAGGGTTCACTACTGCAGGACAAAAGGCTATGCGTCGCTCCAAGGATGGAGGACCACCCGTCAAGATCTCTCACCATGGAATCAATGTTGTAGAAGATGAAGATGAAGAGAGCCACTTTGAAGATTGGATCTTTCCGACCGTCGAAGGGGGTTTGAGCAACTAGGAAGCAAAGGATTTCATTCCCATCACCTTTATCAACCAGTAATTTTATCTTTGAACAATTTCCCATTTATGGTCTGTAATAACTAAACAATTTGCACACTATTTTCACCTCATGCCTTGCCCGGGGCATGTAGGTCCATTTGTAAGGGCTTGATCTTCTTCATTATCATATGCCATGTTTTAATGAATCATTGGACGTTTTTCATCTATAAACTGCTGTGTTCATTTTCTTTCCATTTTTATTTTGTTTGTTTAAGGATGGCTATCCCTTACACACACCCACACTCACAAATGCAGGTACCCATCCATTCCGGATTCCATGGGTGACTATTATGTTTTAGCCTTCGATAACTCTGAAGACTTGGTCAATCATGATGAGTATGAAGTTGACGAAGACTGTGAAGTGCCGGGAGAATTAGCCAGACTTTTACAACAAGAAGAGAGGGCTATTCTGCCTCACGAAGAGCTGCTAGAAACCATCAACTTGGGGACAGAGGAAAATAGGAAAGAAGTAAAAGTGGGTGCCAACCTGGAACCAAGTGTCAAGGAGCGCTTAGTGCAGTTGTTGAACGAATATGTTGAAGTCTTCGCCTGGTCTTATGAAGACATGTCGGGGCTAGACACATATACATGGTCCACCATCTCCCTACAAGAGAGGATTGTCCACCGATCAAGCAAAAGGTCCACCGAATGAGGCCCGACATGTCTGAGAAGATCAAATCTGAGGTAATGAAGCAATTCAACGCTGGCTTTCTGGCTGTTACTTCCTATCCACAATGGGTTGCTAACATTGTGCCCGTTCCTAAGAAGGACGGCAAAGTCAGAATGTGTGTGGACTATCGGGATTTAAATAGGGCTAGCCCTAAAGACGATTTTCCACTGCCACATATCAACATCTTGGTTGATAACACAGCTCAACACAAGGTTTTTTCCTTCATGGATGAATTCTCGGGATACAACCAGATCAAAATGGCCCCCGAGGACATGGAGAAAACTACTTTTGTCACGCAATGGGGTACCTTCTGCTACAAAGTGATGCCATTCGGACTGAAGAATACAGGGGCAACCTATCAACGCGCCATGGTAGCTTTGTTTCATGATATGATACATCATGAAATCGAAGTTTACATAGACGACATGATAGCTCGATCACAGACAGAAGAAGAACACCTTGACCATTTACAGAAGCTGTTTGCCAGGTTGAAGGAGTATAAGCTCAGACTGAACCCAAGCAAGTGTACTTTTGGAGTTAGGTCTGGTAAACTTTTGGGATTTATTGTCAGCAACAAAGGCATTGAGGTTGATCCAGCTAAAGTAAAGGCTATACAAGAAATGCCTGCCCCCCGTACTGAAAAGGAGGTTAGAGGATTCTTGGGACGCTTGAACTATATTGCCAGGTTCATCTCTCACCTGACATCTACCTGTGAGCCAATCTTCAAGCTGTTGAATAAAGATCAGGTGGTTGAATGGAACAATGACTGTCAAGTTGCTTTTGATAAGATCAAAGAGTATTTGCTAGAACCTCCTATTTTGATGCCACCCGTCGAAGGAAGGCCGTTAATCATGTATCTGACTGTTTTGGATAACTCAATGGGGTGCGTGCTGGGACAACATGACGAGTCTGGCCGAAAAGAGCATGCCATTTATTACCTTAGCAAAAAGTTTACCGACTGTGAGACTCGCTACTCACTGCTCGAGAAAACTTGCTGCGCTTTGGTATGAGCTGCTCGCCGGCTAAGGCAGTATATGTTGACTCATACCACTTTGTTGATTTCTTAAATGGATCCGATTAAGTACATCTTCGAGAAGCCTGCTTTATCTGGGAGAATTGCTAGATGGAAAATGATCCTGACAGAATATGATATCCAGTATACTACCCAAAAAGCTATAAAAGGGAGTGTACTAGTTGACCATCTAGCTCATTAAGTCGTCGAAGATTACCAGTCTATGAGATTCGACTTCCCTGACGAGGACATCATGACATTGGACAACATTGGAGGTAATGGACCGTATGACGGACCTGAACAAGGATCCCGATGGACCCTTTACTTTGATGGTGCTTCAAATGCACTTGGCAACGGTATCGGTGAGGTACTCATTTCTCCGGAAGGTTACCATACACCCTTCACTGCCCGACTGTGCTTCAGCTGTACCAACAACATGGATGAATATGAAGCTTGCATCTTTGGTCTCAAGGCTGCTATAGACTTGGGAATCAAATCTTTGGTCGTATTTGGGGGCTCGGCTTTGGTTATCAGTCAAGTTAAAGGAGAGTGGGACACCAAGCATCCTAACCTTATCCCATACAAGGAACATGTCTTGACATTGTTGCCTCATTTCGAGTAGATTACTTTCGAGCACTTCCCGTGAGAAGAAAATCAGCTAGCAGATGCTCTGGCTACAATGTCTTCCATGTTTAAACTCAACTGGGATAACGAGGATCCCCAAATTACCATCAAGCGAATGGACGAACCTGCGCACTATCATGACATTAATACCGAAGAAGTAGTGGAACAACCATGGTTTCATGAAATCAAAAGGTATCTCCAGACTAGAGAATACCCTGAAGGAGCTTCCGTCAATGACAAAAAGTTCTTAAGGAGATTTGCTGCCAAGTTCTTCCTAAGCAATGGCATCCTTTATAAGTGCAGCCATGATTGTGTTTTACTTCGTTGTGTGGACAAAGCTGAAGCAGAGTTGATCATGACCGAGATACACAGTGGCAAATTTGGCACCCACTTGAGCGGACATACGATGGCTAAGAAGATTCTAAGGGCAGACTACTACTGGTCTACCATGGAAGCTGATTGTCATCAATATTCCCGTACCTGCCACAAATGCCAAGTCTATGCCAACAAGGTACATATTACTCCTGTTCCTCTCAACGTTCTAACAACTCCTTGGCCATTCACAATGTGGGGTATTGACATGATTGGAGAGATCAAGCCCACGGCATCCAATGGACATCGCTTCATCTTGGTCGCTATTGATTATTTCACCAAGTGGGTCGAGGCAGTTTCCTATGCCTCTGTTACAAAGAATTTGGTCACCCTCTTCATCAAGCAGAACCTCATATGCCAGTATGGTGTCCCCTACAGGATCATCATAGACAACGGTACAAATTTGAACAACACTATGATCACCGCTCTATGCGAACCGTTCAAGATTTATCATCACAATTCATCTCCCTATCGGCCGAAGATGAACGATGCTGTTGAAGCCGCGAACAAAAATATCAAGAAGATCATTCAAAAGATAAAAGTCACCTACAAAGACTGGCATGAGATGTTACCGTTTGCTCTGCATGGATATCGTACCACGGCACGTACTTCAACATGGGCAACCCCATTTTCTTTGGTGTATGGCATGGAAGCTGTTCTACCCATGGAAGTTCAGATTCCTTCCTTGAGGATTATGAAGGAAGCTGGTCTGAGTGAAGACGATTGGATTCAAACCCGGCTTGATCAACTTAATTTGATCGACGAGAAGCGACTTACTGTTGTTTGTCATGGTCAGACGTATAAAAAACGGATAATCAAGGCTTTCAACAAGAAAGTCAGGCGTCAGGTATATCAAGTTGGAGATCTTGTAATCAAGTGGATCATCTTACCGCAAAGTGATCCCAGGGGCAAGTGGACTCCTACTTATGAAGGACCATTTGTGATCAAGAGCATCTTTTCTGGTGGGGAAATGATTCTGACCACCATGGACGACAACGATTTGCCGCACCCTGCGAACACAGACATAGTCAAAAAATACTACGTATAAAACGACTCGGCAAGTTGAAAACCCGAAAGGGCGACTTGGGCAAAAATGGGCATCCCGGTGAATCGAAAACCCGAAAGGGTGGTTCAGGCAAAAATTAGGGAAAAAAAAAATCTGTACACCCGGCAAGTTGAAAACCCGAAAGGGCGACTTGGGCAAAAAAAGGGTTTCCCGGTGGATCGAAAACCCGAAAGGGCGGTCCAGGAAAAAGTTAGGGAATTAAAGTGTATGACTATGTCTCGTCGGATCACTTTAAGGACAATCTCTTCACCAACAAGCTCCAAGTTTCTGATCAATCCAGTCATCGGCAGACGAAGCAGCGAATGGACAAGATATTCAGAGTTGTGAAGGCTATAGCAGAATGGGAATCCCATGAAATTGTTACACATAGCCATCTTTCTTTTGTATAAAATTTTTCAATTTTTACGACAACATTCTCTTACTAGGATGTCTGTCTCCTTTGTATAAAGATACTCACAAAAGTTAAATACAAATATACTTCAAAGTGCAAAAATTTGTTTGCCTTTCTTTTCTTTTTACACTTATGTTTTATTTGAAAACGTCCAATGTTTTGTTAAATAGGCCTATGTATTTGAATATAATCATTGCTTACAAATAAAACGAAATTGAAAAAGGATAATTACTGATAGGTTGAAGGTGTAAGAAGATATCTTTATGCCATTCCAGAAGAAGTCCCCTGTAATACATCATCCAGATCCTCAACAAAGCTAAAATTTGGGGTATGTTTCCCCAGCAGAGTTAAGCTTCAAGATCCTCAGCTGAGCCAGTGCATTCCAATACTTGATTCCCCAACTGAGTTAAGTTTCAAAATTCCTATCAGAGTTAAGCTTCAAGATCCCCAGTGGAGCCCGAAAACCCTAAAAATCCTATCCCCAGCGGAGCCAGAATAGTGAACATTTCCCCCACAAAGTTATCTCCCAGCAAGATCGAAGATTCTCGATCTCATTTCTCCAAGCAGAAGCCTCCTAGGTTTTAACTCCCAAGTAGGGATTTTTCAGAATTTTCCCTATTTCCCAGGAAGGTCATTAAGGATTCTCATTCCCTGCAGAAGTTGTTAAAGGCCTTATTAATCCCCACAAATCACCAAGGATTTTCAATCTCCAGCAGTGGTCCCAGGATTTCTCTTTCTCAACAATCAGAGATCTTTAATCGCCAAGCAGTCAGCAAGGATTTCTCATCTTCAGTAATCAAAGATTTTGGAATCCCCAACATCGGTCAAGGATTTACTTTCCCCAACCACAATCAAAGATTTCATTATCTCCAGTTGTCAAGGATTTATTTTCCTCAGCAAGACAGCTGCTCAGTTTACATGCACATCCATTACATTCATATATCATAAACATTGATGAAACACAATTCATTGCATCAATCACATCATACAACATAACTTTGTGTTTTAGCTAACATGTTACCCTTTTCAGGATAAGATTAAAAGGCTATCATTAACAATTATTTAGATACAATATGGATACACCCCAGACACGACGGTCATTCTATTACTCATTCACAAATTCAAGTCAAAATACAGTACAGATACACCCTAAACACGATGGTTATTCTACTACTCATTCAGACTTCAGCAATCCGATACAGACTAGATACGCTCCAGAAACGGCAACCATTCTATCTCTCATTCAGATTCAACTATCAACCTCAAGTTCAGATACGCTCCTGACACGGATGCCATTCTGGCCCTTACACCAACAGTTTGATTCTCCCCTGTGCAGTCGCCACAGAAGTCATTCTGTCACTTATTCAGATCCCAGTTACAGTCTCAGATATACTCCAGACACGAAAGTCATTCTGCTACTCATACAAATCTCAACTTCAGATATAGTCCAGATACGCTCCAGATACGATACAATACAGATACACTCCAGACATGGAAGTCATTCTGATATTCATCCAAGGTTCAAATACAGTTATAACTTAGATACGCTCCAGACACGGATGCCTTTCTTTTGCGTATACATACTCAGTCTCCAGATACAGTTCAAATGCATTCCAGACACAGATACCATTTTAATACTCATTCTTCTGACCTACCATATTGCAATTCAACAAACATTCTTGGATGGCATCTTTAGGCCCATCTCCAGCAAGATTCTATCACCTCCAAATGGCATCTTTAAACCCATTCTCGCATATATGTTTTGACGAGTGCAAATTTACAGGCATTCTGGTGTCCAATCCTCTTTTACCTTCGAGTCGCGAAAGGCAAAATTGCCAATCTAACTCTTCAGGTTCAAGAAGATTGAACAGGGGAAACTGTTGTACCCCAAAATTTTCCCTCTAATTTCATCAACATTTTTCATCACAAGACTCTTGGAACTCAAGATCAAGTTAGGGTTTGCTCTGCTCAAGACACCTCATTGCACTGTTGACCTAAATTAGGGTTTGAGTTTGCACAGTGATATTTTGACCAACAATGCCCAAATTTACTTTCATACTTCATGTTGGACTCACAAGTTTGTCCATACCAAGTTTCAAGCCTTGATTCAAATTTTTGCCCAGTCAATTGGGCAGTTGACCTAGAAATCAATTGTATTGGGGAAATAGTCAACTGTGGCCAATTGACAGTCAAACCTCATGAAATTTGACCCACATTAACATTATAAACTCACATGAACCATTTGATCAAGTTTGGATCACAATTCCACAAGAAATTTGATCAGATCATCAAAAGGGCAAAATGGTCATTTTTAGGGTTTTGACTGTACAAAGGCAATTTTTGACTGTTTGGCCTAGCCAATGACAAATCAAGCTCAACCATGGACTCAAGGACTCAATGATATTATCTTGACCCATTCAACAAGTTCAAAAGATCTCAAATGCCTAGGATTGATAGATAAATTTTTCAGTCAATTGATCAAAATTTGACTGTATGTTGAAAAGTCAAACTTTGACTTTTTGGTCAAAATCAAGTGCCAAGGGTCATTTTTCATCAAGACATGTCAAATTATGAAACTTGTTCATCAAGAAACCCAAAAATGCAAATTAGGGTTTAAAATGGAAAAATTTCATAACTTAGAAATTTTCTAAGTTATGAAATTTTCTTATTTTTTCCTAACTTTGTCCCATTTTTTCACCAAGATGCAAATGGATTCAAACAAAACTTGAAACATGAAAGTTGTAGTCCATCATAAAGTCTACAACTTTTATTCACAAAGTTTTCTCAAAAGAAACTTTTATATCAAGTTATGATTTTTGGAACAAGGGTACCTAAAACTTTTAACTTAGAAAAATTTTGCCCTAGTTTAGGCAGGATTTTGACCCATCTTCTTGGCCATTTTTCACATAGTTCCACTTGGAGTTTCAAGTTGCATTTGAAATATGGATTGTAGTACATGTTGCAAACTTTCCAAATTGTCTAAGAACTCCTCAAACACCTTTGTGGTTAGGGAGAATCGAATGCTTGAAGTTGGCAAAAACTCACTTTGATCCATGGCCAATACATGTTCATACCACTTGCCAAATCTGATCTAGCTAGCTTGGTTCACAGTTACAGGCCTCTAAACCAGTTTTTATTCCATAATTTAATGCAAATCCATTGAGCCAAGGCATTTTCTTGATCATTAGGGTATTGTACACTAGATTATGCCTTAAATAGAAAAAGTAACAATGCCATTTTTGCTTGAACTTTGCTTTATGTCAAAACAACATCCTAGAGCATTGAACCAGATCTTATGCTGCAAACAAAATCCACTAATTAGAGGGGCCAAGAGGGTTGTGTGCAGGGTGATAGGATGAACTGTACAAGTCTATAACCTCACTCCCACTCTTTTGCTTCAAGAAGAAGAAAACTTGCAAAACACAAGGCATCTCTCACATCTGATAAAACCAACTAAAACAAAGTTGTCAAATAGTTTTCATACACCCTAACAAGCCAGAAACACGAGTCCTGGACCTCTCAAAACTCCTTGTGCACAAATTCCCCATTTTCTTGCAAAACAGGGCCAGTTCTGCATTTTGCAAGCCATCGTCAAATTCCATCGTACGTTTTGCCCAAAGATACTTCAAACACCTTCCAACCAACACACCTGAACTATTCCAGACCTCCATTGCTAGCTGTAACACCATTAACACACATTGCCATTTTTGTTTCAAAGCTTTGCAGGTTGAGTTCTGTAGCACGATTCAAGCTACTTCAAAACAAACTAAGCATTGGGAAAGCTTCATTGGACCTCAGGCAAGCTCAAAAGAAACTCAAGCACCCTTGGAAGTTGCTGCATTGTCCAGTTCGAAGTCAGCTGAAACAGGTATTTCATGAGCTTCTATCTCTCTATTTAGGAATAGTTAGACTTAGGTTTGTGAATGAAAGATGTTGTATTCATAGCCCTGAAACCATACATGTGCTTAGTTTTCATTTATATTAATCGTGCTAGGAGAATTTTGTCCATGAACTTTCTGAAAAAACTAGGTTAAGAATTAGGTCCAGAGAAATTCTCTCTGGTCTTTGAGAGTTAGCTTAAGTTTTTTATATGGTTAGATTCATTGTTTGATGCTCTACAAGTTTCTTGTTATGATTTTTGTCAAAAAAGCAAGGAATCAGGAGATAGCATCTTGTGTATAGAACGCGCGTATTTAAGTTCAAAGGAAGAAGATGAAGTTATTTCTGGGCTGGGCCTGTACAGGCTTGCTTTTGGCACCCCCCTCTTTTCTTTTTACACCCCCTGACCCATTTCTTATATATTTGTCATTTTTGCATTTTTATTTTTTATTCTGACTTTATTATTTTATGTCCAAATATAAAAAAATGCCAAAAGTTATTTTTATATTATTTTACATTTATTTGGTATTTATTTTTATTTTTTACTAGTATAAAATTATTTAAATACTTTATATTCTTTTTATTAAAACTTAAAAATAATGTAAAAAATATGTTTATTTTCATTTATTATTTTATACACATTTGAAAACATTTTCTTGAAAAATATACCTTTTTGTAAATAATTTATTTTATTTTTATACACACTTAATATATTTAATACATATATATACATATTTTATTAATTAATTAGGACAAAAAACACAAAAGTAATACATTTTTATTTTTATTAATATTTTATACTAAAAATACCATTTTTTTCAATATACTTATATTTTTGTACAAATTAATACATTATTGTATATAAATAATAAATAATACTATTTATTTAAGAAATTAGGGTTTTTGCCCTAAAAACAAAAATAATTAAAATTGACTTTTTATTTGTTTACATTTCACATTAAAAATACTTTTTACATACATAAAAATCTTTTTGCATAAATTCATTTTATTTAATATTTATTTATTGTATTTATTTAAATATTGTATATTTAAATATTATGCCTTGTACATTCAATTTGGTTGTAATAATTTAGGATTTAATTTCTTGCAAAATAATCCCCAATTCAAATTTGTACCCCCCTCCCTATATCATGTTGTAATAGTGTAGAATTTAAATTCTCACACCTTTAAGCTTTCAATTATGCCATGATTAGACCTAGGGTTTGTATGCAAAATAAAATCAACAATCAGTTTGACCTAATCCAAGATAACAATGCATGAAAATAAACACAATGCACACTTGCACCCCTAGGGTTTTAATCCATTTGTTGCCTTCAAAAATGGGCCATGACATGCATGTCAAGTACTTTGGCAAAATAAAAACAAAACAAAGATCATAGTCCCTCGATGACGCTATCTGAGTTGCCTAAACAAAATGATCAAGTCCCTCAAGAAAATTGCTAAAAATACTTGACACCATTGCTATCATGGTCTATACGATGACCCGCGCCTGTCCCGTTTAACATCCTAACACAAGGTTGTTCACCAAATACAATGGTGAAGCAACACTGTTAGAAGGGTTAAAAACATAAGAAAGATCTTTGAGTAAAATAGGGTAGACAACTCTTAGTTACTTGATCAAAACTCGCAAAAACATCCTTGCCATTTTCAAACACACTTCACAACACAACTTTCAAAACATTGGAATATATTTTCAAAAAGACACACATTTTTGTATATATTCAAACAAGAATCATTACAAAGGTTGCCTAAACAAGGCATCTTTTTTAAAACATTTTCAAAACCACACACACAAAGCACCATTTCAAACAATTGAAAAGCAAAGGAAAGTGATCTAAGCAAGTAAGTAAGAGCCCATGGATAACTATGGATAGAAAGGGTGCTAATACCTTCCCTTTATATAATCTACTCCCCGAACCCAAGAAAACATCTCAAAGGTCTTTCCTGTGCTTTTTGACCTTTCCTTAGGATAAAATAAAAAGTCAGTGGTGACTCTTGCTAAACCGAAACATTTGCGAACACAAACGCTAAACCTCAAGTCAGTTCTCCCACCGTATCACAATTGGTGTTCCCGGTATTTGGAGGATGTTACTATCATTGACCATTGTGCGGAATTCCCTACTGTCCCACTCCTTGGCATTAGGGGAGGTATTACCTATAACCATTCTCTTGCATTACGACAGTTTGGGTATGCGCAAAAAGATGGTCCCCATGATGCACTCATCCAAGGTTTGGTATTCGACTACGAAGGCGACATCCAAGGCTATCTTCAAAGGTTCATACGAGCTTGGAGATTGGTAAACAAAGTGGATAGTAAGACTTTGGGGCATAAAAATTCCATTGTAAGCCCAAGAGGCATTTGTAATTCATGAACTTATTAATGCAATTAATATTTGTTGCCTTCTCGTTGTTTAGCAAATTTAAATTTCTTAAAATACTTGAAAACATTATAATCAGATTTTATGACACATCTTTCCTCATCCTTTTACTATCTATTTCAGTATAAGATGGATCTCGAGAAAACTGTCAAGGACTTGCAGACTCAAAACTCTCAGTTTCAAGAAACTCTGCTCAACTTAGCAAAGGTGCAGCAAGAAATGATGGCTTTACTTGTTATGAAGAAAAAGACAAAGAAGAAAGTTGTAATCAACATGGGGAAGAGATTTAAAGGGCCCGCCAGACAAGTCCAAGTTGAAGAAGATTCTTCCGAAGAGGATGAAAATCAAGATGAAGATGCTAGAAGAACCCGTGCCGGGGGTGGAAACAATCAAATCTCTGAAGACGAAGATTATTTTGATGAGCAATATCCACTGACAAGTATAAGCAACTAGAAGATATATTGAAGGCTGTAGAAATCCAAGTTGTGCCTGGCTTGGACTTCAGTGACTTGGGTTTGGTTCCTGGGGTAGTCATTCCCCATAAATTCAAGATCCTCGTTTTCACAAAGTACAATGGTGTCTCGTGTCTGATGCTTCACCTAACGTCCACAAAATTCAGCCGCATACCACTGATAAGAAAGTATGGGTACACTTTTTCAAGAAAGTCTAGTCAGGACACAGTTGGAGTGGTTTTACTAATTAGAGGGGACTAACATCCATACTTGGGAGGATTTGGCCACCGCCTTTTACCACCAATATCAATATAACACTCATCTTGCGCCAACTAGGGTGAAATTACAAGGAATGACCATGGGTTTCAATGAAGGCTTCAAAGAATACGCTAAAAAATGGAGAGATTTGGATGGCAGGGTGCAACCACCTTTAACTGATAGGGAGTTGGTAGACATGTTTATGGGAACATTGACTGGACCATTTTTCAACTTATCGATTAGAAGTTCATCATCCGAATTCACTAAATTAATCTTAATTGGTGAGAGGGTTGGAAATGGGATTAAAAGCGGGAAGATACTTATGGCCTCTACCTCAAATGCTGTGAAAAAACCATTTACGCAAAAAAAGGAAACTAATGTCGTATATGGATCAAGGGGGAATGTCAAGAAGGACCATCGTCAATCAGTGAATGCAGTCTAATCTCCAACCATTCTTCTACTCAAAGACCATAACAACAAGCTAATTACCAAAGGCCTGACATCCCAATAAGACAATTTACCATAATCAACATGTCGCCGTCTCAAGCTCTGCAACACCTATTGAAAGATGATTTGGTTACCTTGAGAAATCCCCATTCCAATCTTAATACCTCCTCTCCTAAATACAATACCAACACCAAATGTGCCTACCACTCAAACAGCCCCGAACATGATACCAATGATTGTTGGGTGCTAAAGAATAAAACCCAAGACCTGATTGATAACAAGACAATTGAATTCGACCCTCCTCTAACTCCCAATGTAATCACTGCACCCATGCCAAATCATGGTAAGGGTGTCAATGCTATTGAAGATGTTTCTTTTGTTTCCTCTGTCAATAACTTGACCACTCCTCTGAAGACTGTTAAAGAGAATTTGTTGAAAGTTGGGGTATTCATTGGTTGCCTTGAAGACTGTTGCTACTGTACTGTACAAATTAATGATTGTGAATGGTTGAAGAAAGGTGTCCAATACCTGATGGATAGCCATGAGATTCTATTTGAAAGAACTCCATCTGTGAAAAGTTTGACCAAAATTATATCTCAAGAAGTTGAAGACATATCCATAATTACTATCTCAAACAAACCTATTAGGATCACCTCCAAGGGTCCTATTAGGATTCCCGTTGAACCAAGGATAACTCCACTAATAATCACCACACCGGGGCCAGTCCCCTATTCTTCTAATAAGTTTATGCTCTGGAATCATGGGGCGGAAGTATACTACCATGGTATCAAACAAGATTATCAGATTGATGAAGATGAAACTATTGACATTACAAACTTTTTTGGATCAAGTAAAGTTACTAGGAAGGGGAGGATCTTCTCTCCAGAGATTTCACCTCCTACAACCACAACTACACCCATTCGCATTACTGCTGTTAAACCTGTTGCTGATACTCGAGGAAAGGAAAAAGTGACTGAGTCTTCCAAGACGGAGGCACCCGCAAAAGATATCAACATTGAGGATCCATCTAACCAAAAGATGGAGGAGATTTTAAAAATTATCATAAAAAATGATTACAATATAGTGGAACAGTTTGGGAAAACACCCTCGAAGATTTTTATGTTGTCTTTGTTGCTATGCTCCAATGCGCATGCTCAAGCACTGATAAAATTCTTGAAAAATGCACATGTCCCACAAGAGACTACGGCCGACCAATTTGAAAATTGTATAGCAAGATTGACTGCCGATAATAGTTTAGGGTTATCTGATGCAGATTTGACTCCGATGGGGAAGAATCACAACAAAGCTCTCCACATCTCCATAGAATGCAAGGGCACTAACATGGCACATGTATTAGTGGATAATGGACCTTCTCTCAATGTATTACCTAAAGGAGCTTTGGATAGGCTAGACTGTAATGGACTGGTTTTAAAACCTAGCGACATTGTAGTAAGGGCTTTCGATGGTTCTAAAAGGATGGTACATGGAGAGGTTGATCTCCCTATCAAGGTTGGGTCTCAATTCTTCAACTCAACATTATTCGTGATGGATATTCGTCCTGCTTATTCTTGCCTGCTGGGATGCCCATGGATACATGGGGCAAGCGTGGTGACTTCTACACTACATCAAAAGTTGAAATATCCGGTCAAGGAGAAAATTATTACCGTCTGTGGTGAAGAAGAGTTTATGGTTAGTCATTTAAATTCATTCAAATATGTTTAAATGGATGGCGAGTTCATTGAAACTCCTTGTTAAGCCTTTGAAGTGGTCTCTCCCATGGTTGTTGTTGCCAAGGCCACTCCTGAAACTCCCGAAGCTGCTAAAGATACACCAAGGATGGCTTCTCTCAAAGATGCCTGTGTTGTTATTGAAGAAGGATGTTGCACCATTTAGGGACAACTTCCTGATTTCCCTTTCAAGTCAGACAAATTTGGATTGGGCTTCACCTCAAAGGCTCAAAAGGAGGTTCTACGTGCTCGCATAGGGAAACTGCCTCTCTGCATTAGTAACCATCAAAGGAATGCTCTTGAAGACTTCGACGATGATTGTAACCTTGATGATTGGATCTTCACGACTGCCAATGAAGGACTCAACAATTGGTATGCCAAAGACTTCATTCCGATCTCCTTTAGCCAGGAGTAATTACCATTTATTGTTTTATTAATATTGAAGAAGTTTGTTTGTAATTTTTATTGAAACAATGGCTTTAAGCCATGTGCCATGCCCGGGGCACCATGGTCCATTTGTTAAGGGTTTTTTCATTTTCATATGCCATATGATCATTCTAATGAAAAACATTGGACTCTTTTACATTCAAATTTTGTGCTCATTGTCTTTCTTTAACTTTATTACATTTTCAAAATAGCCATGTGATCTTACTTGCACACACACACACACACACACACACACACACACACACACATTTGCAGATCCACATCCACTCCGGATATCATTGACAACGACTCTGCTATTTCCATCTATGACTTTGAACATCCAATCTACCAAGCCGAAGATGAAGGAGAAGAATATTGTGAAATACCTGGGGAACTAGCCAGACTTCTGATGCAAGAGGAAAAGGCCATTCAACCGCATGAAGAACCAGTTGAAGTGATCAAACTAGGAACTAAATCAGACAAGAAGGAAGTCAAGATTGGTGCCAACTTGGAAGACAGTGTCAAAGGAAGATTGGTCTTGATGTTACACGAATATGTTGAATTGTTTGCTTGGTCATACAAAGATATGTTGGGGCTTGATACAGACATTGTAGTTCATCGTCTGAGAAAATGTCTGAGAAAATGTCTGAGAAGCAAAAGGTTCGTCGCATATGGCCAAAAATGTCTGAGAAAATAAAAGTTGAGGCAATGAACCAGTTTGATGCAGGTTTCCTGGCAGTGACGTCATATCCCTAATGAGTGGAAAATGTTGTTCTGGTGTCAAAGAAGGATGGAAAAGTCCATATGTGCATAGACTATATGGATTTGAATAGGGCAAGCCCCAAAGATGATTTCCCACTAACGCATATTGACGTCTTGGTCGACAATACTGCTTAACATAAAGTGTTCTCCTTTATGGATGGCTTCTTCGGTTACAATCAAATCAAAATGTCTCCCAAAGACATGGAGAAGACCACTTTTGCCACACAGTGGGGCACCTTCTGTTACAAGGTCATGCCTTTCGGTTTGAAGAATGCAATGGCAACTTATCAAATAAATATGGTAGCTCTATTTCATGGCATGATCCATCATGAGATAGAAGTCTATGTTGATGACATGATTGTAAGATCACAAACTGAGGAACAACACCTTTATCATCTTCACAAGCTGTTTGAGAGGGTAAAGAAATATAAGCTAAGGCTGAATCCCAATAAATGCACCTTTGGAGTAAGGTCAGGAAAACTCTTAGGATTCGTTGTCAGTTGAAAAGGTATTGAGGTCGACCCTGCAAAAGTCAAAGCCATACGAGAAATGCCAACTCCCTGCACTAAGAAGGAGGTCAGGGGTTTCTTAGGTCGGCTCAACTATATTTCCTGATTCATATCTCACTTAACTGCTACTTGTGAGCCAATCTTCAAACTATTAAAGAAAGATCAAGTAGTCAAATGGAATGACGATTGCCGAGAAGCTTTTGACAAAATCAAGGAGTACCTGCAAGAACCTCCAATCCTAATGCCTCCAATTGTAGAAAGACCTTTGATTATGTACTTGACTGTATTAGAGAATTCAATGAGGTGTGTGTTGGGCCAACATGACGAGTCTAGCCGAAAAGAGCATGTGATATACTACCTTAGCAAAAAATTTACCGACTGTGAAACCAAATATTCACTTCTCAAGACAACTTGATGCACTTTGGCATGGGCTGCTCGCCAGCTAAGACAGTATATGCTGACTCACACAACTTTATTGATTTCTAAGATGGATCATATCAAGTATATCTTTGAGAAGCCAACTCTCTCTGGACGAATAGCTAGATGGAAAATTATTTTAACTGAATACGATATATAGTACACTACACAAAAAGAAATCAAAGGAAGTGTGTTGGCGGATCATTTGGCCCATCAAGTTGTTGATGACTACCAATCCATGAACTTTGAATTCTTGGACGAGAATATCATGCAAATAACTGATTTTGAAAAGCTTGGACCATATGAAGGACCTGAACAAGGATCCCGATAGACTATGGTTTTTGATGGAGCTTCTAATGCATTGGGTAATGGAATTGGTGTTGTGGTCATTTCTCCCGAAGGTTTCCATACATCTTTCACTACCAGACTTTGTTTCGACTGTACAAACAACATGGCTGAGTATGAGGCATGTATCTTGGGTCTAAAGGCTGCCATTGACCTAAGAATGAAATTTTTAAGTGTGTACGGAGACTCAGCTTTTGTGACCAGTCAAGTTAAAGGAGAGTGGGATACTAAACATCCAAATCTGATCCCCTAAAAAGAGCTTGTGCTAACCTTGATCCCATACTTTGAAGAGGTCACCTTTGAACACTTTCCAAGTGAAGAAAATCAGTTGGCAAATGCCTTAGCAAATATGTCGTCTATGTTTAAGGTCAATTGAGACAACGAAGCTCCCAGAATTACCATAGAAAGATTCGACGAACCTACATACTGTTATGAGATCGACACTGATGAAGAAAAGCCATGGTATCACGAAGTGAGAAGGTACCTTGAAGCACAAGAGTATCCTGAGGGAGCCTCCATCAACAACAAGAAATTCCTACGAAGGTTCTCAACCAAATTTTCCTAAGCAATGGGATTCTGTACAAACGCAACCATGATTCTACCCTGCTCCGTTGTATGGACAAGAAGGAGGCAGAGAAGATCATGGAGGACATGCATGAAGGTATCTTTGGAACTCACTCTATAGGGGCACACTATGGCCAAGAAGATTATGAGGGATGGTTACTATTGATCAACTATGGAAACTGATTGTCACCACCACTCGAGGACTTGCCATAAGTGTCAGATCTATGCCGACAACGTTCCTGTGCCTCTGATACCTCTAAAAGTTATGACTGCTCCGTGGCCATTTGCAACGTGGGGCATTGACATGACTGGAGAGATCAAGCCCACTGCCTCAAATGGACATCGTTTTATCCTAGTCGCCATTGACTACTTCACCAAATGGGTCAAAGCTACTTCATTTTCCTGAGTCACTAAGAATGTTGTAGCCCGCTTTATCAAACACAACCTCGTCTGTCGGTATGGAATCCCTGAAAAGATCATCAATGATAATGGAACCAATCTCAACAATGCTATGATCACTGAACTCTGAACGCAGTTCAAAATCAAGCATCACAATTCTTCTCCATACAGACCCAAAATGAATGGCAGAATGGAAGCTGCCAATAAAAACATAAAGAAGATTGTGCAAAAGATGGTGGTGACTTACAAAGACTGGCATGAGATGCTACGGTTTACCCTTCATGTCTACCACACCTCGGCACAAACATCAACTGGGGAAACCCCGTTCTTTTTAGTTTATGGCATGGAAGTTGTCCTGCCTGTTGAAGTGCAGATTCCTTCCCTCAGGATTATGAAAGAAGCAGAGATAGGCGAAGACGAATGGATGCAAACTAGGTTGGATCAGTTGAATTTGATTAACGAGAAGAGATTGGCTATTGTTTGTCATGGTCAAATGTATCAAAAGTGTATGATCAAGGGATTCAACAAGAAGATCAAGCCTCAAGTTTATCAGGATGGCGACTTGGTAATAAAGCGTATCATTCTACCACAAGGTAATCCAATGGGCAAATGGACTCCCACTTATCCATTTATTGTCAAGAAAGTATTCTCTGGCAGTGCTATGATGCTAACCACTATGGACGACGAATATTTCTCGCATTCTGTGAACGCAGACATAGTCAAAAAATACTATGCACAAAGAATGACCCGCTAGGTTGACATACCTAGGCAAAAATAAGGGCGTCCCGGCAAACTATAAAGGTTTGGGAAAAAATTAGGGATATATACAAAAGATTGTACACCTGACAAGTCAAAAACTCGAAAGGGCGGTCCAGGAAAATGTTAAGGACTAAAGCGTACGACTATGCCCCGTTGTGTCAGTACAACCAGCTTTATTACCAAGGTCCAAGTTCAATGGTTCAATATCAGTTCAATCAACTCCTTTCGACGACAAGGGATGATGTTTGAAGACATAGGGACAATAGTGGAGTTGAAACCCAATGAGATCACTTCCACATGGATCTACAAATTATGTTTTCACTTTGTATTCCTTTCATTTTTTTCAACGATTTCCTCTTACTAGGATTTTTGTCTCCCTGTATAAAAAACGCTTGTTTATAGGCAAATTATCAATAAAAATATACTTTGAAGTGCAAACTCTTCATTTTTTTTTGTTTTGAGTGCAAAAACTTCCAATTACTAAAATTGATTGAACATATGCATATGAACATGATTAACTATTAACAAATGTACATACAAAAACAGTAATAGGCACTTACTTAAGAATTTGGAATATCTCCACAGAGTCACTTCAAAAAGATTATCCCCACAGAGTTGAATTCTTACATCTGGAGTTCTAATAAGCATATCTCCTAGAATTTCCCTCCCCAACCGAATTTGGTATTCCAAAGCTGAGAAAGAAACCTTGCAAAAGTTCTTCCCCAAATGAATTCATTTCCCCAGTAAGGTCTTTAACAGGGTTTAGTTACCCAATGGACTATAATATCCCTAACTTGAGTTTATTCTTCAGACTACTATAGATCAACTGACAAAATTCCTTATCCCCAGCGGAGTTGATACTATCCTCAAAAAGTTGCTGCGAAGCCTGGAATCCGACCAGATAATAGTTAATTTCATCCTCCCCTAGACAAGTCGGAAGATTATCCATCTCTTTTATCCCCAGTCAGGATATACAAGAATTAAATTCCCCAGTAGAGTAATGGCCAACTAAAGCTCCTGAACTCTACTCCCCAAGCAGAAATCAATATTCCCCATAGAGTTTCCTCAAACAGAAATTCCTAGCGGAAGCATTCTAAAACAAGATACACATACTCTTCATCTCCAGCAGTAGTCTGGAATCTAGCTTCCCAAATCTCCCCAGCGGTTGTCAAGGATTTATTTTCCCAGACAAAGATACACTTTAATAACATTTCACATTCATACATCATAACATATGCATACAAAACATATAGCACAATCTCATTTATTTTGAGAACATCATTACGCAATGCATACATCATGACATTGAATACTAAATTCTTTACCTTTTCAGGAAAGATCAGTCACCAGATGAATATCATCAACATTTCTCAATTGGGCCAAAGATTAATTCCTGAAACAAGTCGGGGCAGTTATCTCTACGACCAATAAAAGTGAATTCTAGATTAACACCTGAAACAAGATAGGACAACTATCTGTGAACAACTGATTATAGATTAATACCTGAAACAAGACAGGACAACTATCTACATGAGTAGATTGAAGATTAACTCCAGAAACAGGATGGGAAAACTATCTTTCTTTCTCTTTAGTTAGATAAAGATCAATTCCCGAAACAGGACGGGGCGACTATCTTTATCACCAATGGTATGAACTCCCGAAACAGGACAAGTTTACCAACAAACTGATTGTAGATTAATACCTGAAACAAGACAAGACAACTATCTACATGAGCAGATTGAAGATTAACTCCCGAAACAGGACGGGGAAACTATCCTTCTTTCTCTTTGGTTAGATAAAGATCAATTCCTGAAACAGGTCGAGGCGACTATAATTATCACCAATGGTATGAACTCCCGAAACAGGAGGGGTTTACCAACAAACCGATTGTAGATTAATACCTGAAACAAGTAAGGACAATTATCTATATGACCAGATTGAGGATTAACTTCCAAAACAGGACGGGGGAACTATCTTTCTTTCTCTTTGGTTAGATGAAGATCAATTCCCGAAACAGGACGGGGCGACTATCTTTATCACCAATGGTATGAACTCCCGAAACAGGATGGGTTTACCAAC
This sequence comes from Vicia faba, assembly GCA_948472305.1. Classification (NCBI taxonomy): domain Eukaryota; kingdom Viridiplantae; phylum Streptophyta; class Magnoliopsida; order Fabales; family Fabaceae; genus Vicia; species Vicia faba. The sequence goes on from OX451740.1 coordinate 324,395,957, forward strand.
AAGCTGACTGCAGGTCAACTTCTGAAACAGGAAGGGGCGACTATCTACATAACAAACATTTTATTTAATACCTCTGATGGTTCAGTTTAAATCAACCAATGATTTATCTTGATTCCGTTCTAGTAGAAGCTTTCTCTAGTTCAGTTAAATTTCTCTGAAGATTTATATTGATTCCTTATCCAGTTAAAGATTATTCAAGACCTCTTCTCTGGTTTAGTTAAATCGCTCCAAAGATTTATTCTGATACTTCTTCCAATCTCTATTAACAGTCACCTTGGATGGCATCTATAAGCCCATCTCCAACAACTCTTTATCACCTCCCCAAATGGAATCTGTTAAGCCCATTTCTGACGCAATCAACTAACACATTACTTTGTACATTAGTGAGTGCAAATTTCTGGGCACTCTAGTGTACAATCATCTTGCACCTTCAAGTCACGAATGGCGGACCCGCCAATCTAACTCTTTAGGTTTAAGAAGATTGAACAGGGGCAGCTGTTGTACCCTAAAATTTGCCCTCTTTTTTTCTCAAGACATTTCTCGCAAAGATCTTCAAAGGCTCAAGCTTGCACAAGTGTTTACTAGGTCAAACCATCTCCTAAATATTGATGCCTCAAATCAGGTTTTTGATTTTCACAAGGACAATTGGACTTCTAATGCCTCAAATGACTTTCATGGATCATTATAGACCTCCAAGAATACTCATCTCAAGTTTCAAGTCTTGAATCACATTTTGCTCAGTCAATTGCTCAAATAACTGAAAATTAGCTGTATTGAAGTAAAAAAGTCAATTGGGGTCAACTTATAGTCAAAATTCATGATTTTTGGCCAACATCAACATTTCAAAGTCATATTCATCAATTGATCAAGGTATCATCACAATTCCTCCAGAAACACAATCAAATCTGAAATTATGGTATCAGATATGTGATGTCGAATGAGATGTCATGACACAAATATTTGTTTACAAGTAAAGAGCAATAATAACAAAAGCAATAAAAACACAAGAGATTGTTCACCCATTTCAGTGTACAACAACACCTACTCTAGGGGCTACCGAGCCAAGGATAAGTCCACTAAATAGTATCAATTCATAGACCCTCAGTAAACAACCAGTTTACGATCTAATCACTTAATCACTACCCGTGCTATACTTCTACCTAAGACTCACCTAGGTATGAGGCCCTTCTCAAACACCTTCAAACACTTATAGTGAATAAACAACAGAAATAATAAGTTTAAAAACTTCAATCATTCAATGCTTAAAAGCTTATGAATGATACACAATTAACAATCCAAATAATAACACAAGTGTTAAATCAATACTAGAGTGTTTGAGAATTAAAAGACTTATACTTTTAAAATAGAAAGAAAGTATTCTTCTTCAAAAATTGCAGTGGTTTGAAGAAGGAAGCAAGTCCTTATATATGCGCAGCTGTGGGCTTGCGCTTAAAACCAAATATTCAATTATTTTGAATATTTCCATAAAAACAGGCCAAGATTCAAGGTATGCAATTTGAAAAACATTCCTTCATATTTTTCGCAGCCTGTGAGTCATAAATTCTGAATTATGGAGCGCAGGAAATCAGGAAACAGAAAAACATAAACTGATGTTGGCTGAGTTCAGTTCAGGAGGCAGATGTCAAGACATCTGCTTTGACATCATTCAAAACAGTTTCCTACAAATGTCAAGACATTTAGGAAAACATTAACAACATATTGTTTTACCAAAATTGCTGCCAACAAACACTTACAAAATCATCAAAAGGGGCAAAATGGTCAAAATTAGGGTTTTGATTGAGAATGACTGATCAGTGATTTTTGACCGGGTACATGACTTAATGGCTTGAAGCATGATCTCAAGAATTTAAACATAACATGTTGACCTAATTTTATGGCTCAAAACATTTCTCAAGATTATTGAATTGATAGTTGAAATTTGACCAACTGATCAAAAGTCAACTGATGCACAAAAAGTCAAACTTTGACTTTTTGATCAAGATTTGATTTCAAAGATCACAATTCATCAAGACATTCAAAAATATGAAGCTTGATCATCAAGAAATCAAGAAAGTCAAAAGTCAATGTGAAAAGTAAAACTTTTCAAGACAGAAATTTTTCTAAGTGTTTTATACATGATAATTTCATTACTTCATGCCATTTTTCACCAAGATGTAAGACGATTCAAAGAAAACTTTAGATATGAAAGTTGTAGATCTTGATGATATCTACAACTTTTATTTACTGATCAGGTCCTAGAAGTGTTTGGATTTTAAGTTATAATTTATCTAAAAAACTTAGTGAAAATTTGACCTCGTTTAGGCAGATTTTTTATCTAACTTCTTGGCCATTTTTCACATAGTTCCAATTGGATTTTGAAAAAGTGGAAAACATGAAAGTTGCATAGGATGTTTCAAGATATCCAAAATTTCAAGGAATTCAATGAGATCATTTTGAGCTAGGAGAATCGAAGAGGAGAAGTTGGGCTTTCAAACTTGAATTACAAGGCATTTTTTCATGAAGAACACTTGACCTAAACCATAGATATGTTGCATAACTTCACTTTTCAGGCCTTCTAACTTGTATTTCACTCCTTAATTTATTGTTTACACATTTGGTTGAGAAATTATCCAAGTGCTTGAGCTATTATCCAAAGAAATGTTCTACTTTTGGAAGAAAGTTACCATTCCATTCTAGTAAAGTGGCTTTAATCACAAAGTCCACTCTCCCTGATCTTTTCACTTGTTCCTTCTAATCACACAAAATATCAAAGCCATAAGAAACTTGTCTAGAGCCTCTAACTACTCAGACCATGCTTGTACTATGCATTGAAACTATATTTTTCAAGTTGCTTCAAAAACAAGGCAAAAATCCATAACATGTGAACTTTTGTTTTTGACCTCTCCAAGCCTACAAACCTTCTTCTATAAACTGAGACACTATTATGAAACTTAGGACACGAATTCACAAGCCCCCAAACACCCTGAAACTCCCTCTAAACCAGAAGTGCATCCACAACTCCATAACTTGTCATTTATGGCCAAAAACTTCAATCTCATAATTCACTCGTGCATTTTCCCTATAAATCATTCTCACACCTTCCATACATCAAATATAACTCATCCTAATCCTTGTTTTCCAACTGTAACACCATTTTTCTCATCTTCCATAACCAAAAACAGAGGTCTGTAACTTGACTTCTATAGCACGATTCAGCCATCCTCAGCTCAAAGTAACTATTGCAATAACTTCATAGAGGTTCAAGGAAGCTAACTAGATCATTACAACACCTGGAAAGTTTCTCTAACTCAAAACACGATCTTCATCTGCAAGGTGAGTTTTTTGAACTTCTATCTCTTCATACAAGCATCATTTGGCTTCCATTTTCAAAGATAAAATGTAGACATTATAGTCCTGAAACTAACCATGCCCTTAGAGTTCATTTATGTTGCCTAAGTAGTGAGAATTTTGAGCCTGAACTTCCTGAAAAAAATAGGGTAAATTTGGTACCATTTAAAATTCGTGTTCATCTTTGATCTATTGCTTAAGTTATTTACATATATGAAATCAGGGTGAAATTTCTAACAAGTTTGATGTTCATACTTTTGAGAATGGTTGGGAAATGAATAAGTTGCAGGAGTTATGGATGGTGCGATGTTGAACATGAAGCCACTTTCAGGAATTAGTTTATTTAATATTTAGTTGAAGTTGTGTTATAACCGGATGAAACAGCCAGCTTAGTGGCAGGAGGAGCGCGCGTAAGGCATTGATGCTAAGGGTCTTGGGTTCGAGCCCCAGTGAAACCTTTTGTTTTTTTTTTACATTTTCCTTGTTTCACTTTGTAGCACTTGGGCCTCATATCAACCGGGCCATTCTTTTTTCCCTCTCACCTCTAGAATTATTAAAACATACGCAACCCATTTACATTTTGTTTTTATTTTCCTGACTTGTACAAAAAAAATACTTTTGGGCCTAGAACAAAAACTGTCTTACTTTTAAACCACCCATTTCACTTTTACACCCACCTAGCTTATAATTTATATTTTCATTTTATTTTATTTTCTTTTCTTTATTTTTTTTATTAATCAAAAATACCAAAAAATATTCTATTTAGACTAAATAATTATTATTTTTACAAAAGACCAAACAAAATATTTTCTTAACAAATTTATTTTCTTAATTAATTTAATTTAGACTTAGTTCTATTTTAATTTTCTCTTTAATTGAATTAATTTAGAACTTAGGAGTTTAATTAATTAACTTTTTTTCCATTCATTTTAGTTTAATTAAGTAGGTTAACTTTAAAACCTTTTCATAAAAAACCCTAAAAAATGTTTTCTTAATTAGTTTAATTTCTTTTCTCAAATTAATATAGGTTTAGTTTTATTCAACAAAACTTAGACTAATTATTTATTTTCCTCCTCTTTATTAGAACATTTTCCATACAAAAATCAAACAAACATAATTTTCTTTTCCTTTCACATTGACTTTACATTCTTGTACATTTTATCTTTAAATATTCAATATGGTTGTAATAGTAAATTAGGATTTAATTGCTTTTATTTCCCCATTTGTAATTTGTATCCCCATCCCTAAATGATGTAATAGCGTTGAACTTTAAAATTCCGCAATTTATCGCTTTCAATATTAATGCTAGTAACTAGGGTTTATATGGCAAGACTTAAAATCAACAAGTAGAAAACCTTAATTCAAGACAAATGCATGAAATTAAAACACTTTGCACACTTGCAACTCTAGGGTTAACCCACACTTGTTGCCTTAGAATAAAACAATCATGTCCCTCAAACGTAAGATATTTTAGCAATGACCCTCGAATACAAGATCGTAGTCCCTCGATGACCCTTCAATGTTCCCTTTGGTAAACGATCTTAGACCCTTACGAAAAATTGCTAAGGTATCCTACAATGTTTCCTTCTATGACTATACGATGACCCACGCACGTCCCTTCATATCCAATGATATGGTTACTTACAAACTAATGGTAAGACAACATTATCTAAAGGAGGAGGAAAATAACAAAGACCATTTGAGTAGGTAGAATGCTCATAGTTTCTTGCTCATAAACGAAACCATTTCCACACTCACACTTACAAAACATCTTTCTAAAAACAAACATCTCTTTGAACTATTTTCCAAACCAACACTTTGTATACATTCTTATAGAGACGCGAATCATTACAAAGTTTGCTGAAACAAAGGCGTTTTCAAAATACTTTCAAACTTACACAAAACACAAAAACATTTACAAAGCATTTCAAAGTGAGCTAGAAACTAAGAGCTCATAGATAAATACGGATGAAAATGGTGCTAGCACCTTCCCTTTTCATAACCTACCCAAAGAACTCAAGAAAATTCTCAAAAGGTCTTTCCTGTTCTTTTTACACTTTCCTTTATTGGATATAAGAAAAGTCGATGGTGAATCTTGCTATCCGCAACAATTGCGATAAAACGCAAAACACCCAAGTCAGTTCTCCCCACCTATTACACCGCCCTTTCGGGTTTTCAGCCTACCGAGATGCTCTTTTTTGCCTAAGCCTCCCTTTCAGGTTTCCAACTTAGCGAGTTATTATTTTATTTCTTTAGGCGAAGTATTTCTTGACTGCATTAACATTTATGGGACGTGGGAACTCCTCATCATTCATAGTTTCGAGAATCAGTGCACCGCCAGAGAATGCTTTCTTGACAACATACGGGCCTTCATAATTGGGAGTCCACTTTCCCCTAAAATTAGCGTTTAAAGACATGATCTTTCTGAGCACGAGGTCGCCTTCTCTGAATTCACGAGGCTTGACCCTCTTATCAAAAGATTTCTTCATTCTTTTCTGATATAACTGACCATGACACAAGGCTATCATATTCTTTTCTTCAATTAAATTCAACTGATCAAAGCTGTTCTGGACCCATTAAGCCTCTGGCAACTTGGTTTCCATTATTACACTCAAAGAGGGACTCTCAACCTCAACGGGGAGCATTTCTTCCATACCATACACAAGAGAGAACGAGGTTGCCCCTGTTGAAGTGCGGACAGATGTACGATACCCATGCAAAGAAAAAGGGATCATCTCATGTCAATACTTATAGGTAACAACCATCTTCTAGATAATCTTCTTAATGTTTTTATTAGCAGCTTCAACAGTCCCATTCCTCTTAGGCCTGTAAGGAGACGAGTTGTGATAGACAATCTTGAATTCTTCACAAAGTTATATCATCATATTATTATTCAAATTTGAGCCGTTATCAGTGATAATCCTACTTGGTACACCATACCGACATATAAGAATATTCTTGATAAAGTGTACTACCACTTGCTTGGTGACATTAGCAAAAGAAGCTACTTCCACCCACTTGGTGAAGTAGTCAATTTCCACTAAGAAGAAATGGTGTCCATTCGACGCATTGGGTTCAATCATATAAATACCCCCATATAGAAAAATTCCATGGGGAAGAAATAACATTGAAAAGCGTTGAAGGCACATGAATCTTGTCAGCATAAATTTGACATTTATGGCACTTCTTTGCAAATTTCTAACAGTCAGATTCCATTGTCAGCCAATAATAACCTGCCATAAGAATCTTCTTTGCCATTGACTGTCCATTGGCATGGGTACCAAAGAAACCTACATGATCTCATGCATTAACATGTCCGCTTCGTGTCTATCCATGCATCTGAGCAAGACCATGTCATAATTTTTCTTGTATAACACAGCTTCATTAAGGAAAATGCTACCTGCCAACCTTCTCAATGTCTTCCTATCTTTGCTGGACACACCAAGCGGGTACTCTTGAGTCTGAAGGAAGTGCTTAATATCTGTGATATGGTGGGAGAACTGACTTGAGGTTTTGCGTTTGTTTTCGCAAATGTTTCAGTTGAGCAAGAGTCGCCACCGACTTTTTATTTTATCCTAAGGAAAGGTTAAAAAGCACAGGAAAAACCTTTGAGATGTTTTCTTGGGTTCGGGGAGTAGATTATAGAAAGGGAAGGTATTAACACCCTTTCTATCCATGGTTATCCATGGGCTCTTAGTTACTTGCTTAGATCACTTGCCTTTGCTTTTCAATTGTTTGAAATGGTGCTTTGTGTGTGGTTTTTGAAAATGTTTTGAAAAAGATGCCTTGTCTAGGCAACCATTGTAACAATTATTTACTCGAATGTTTTACAAAGGTGTTTGTCTTTTTGAAAAGATGTTTCAATGTTTTTGAAAATTGTTTTTGAAGTTGTGTTGTGAGGTGTGTTTTTGAAAAGTAGCAAGGATGTTTTCTTTGCAAGTTTGATCAAGTAACTAAGAGTCGTCTACCCTATTTTACTCAAAGATCTTTCCTTATGTTTTTTAACCCTTTTAACAATGTTGTTTCACCATTGTATTTGGTGAACAACCTTGTGTTAGGATGTTAAACGGGACGGGCGCGGGTCATCGTATAGACCATGAAAGCAATAGTGTTGAGTATTTGGCAATTTTCTTGAGGGACTATGATCATTTTGTTTAGGCAACAAGGTAGCGTCATCGAGGGACTATGATCATTTTGTTTGTTTTGCCAAAGTACTTGACATGCAAACACGGCCCATTCTTGAAGGCAACAAGTGGATATAACCCTAGGGGTGCAAGTGTGCATTGTTTGTTTTTCATGCATGTTTATCTTGAATTAGGTCAAGCTATTTGTTGATTGATTTTGCATACAAGCCCTAAGTCTATCATGGCATAATTTGGAAATTTTTAAATGTGCGAGAATTTAAAGTCCTAAATTATTACAACATGATTATGGGGATGGGGATACAAGTTTGAATTTGGGGGATATTTGACAAGGAAATAAAATTCTAAATTATTACAACCAAATCGAATGTATAGGATACAAATATTTAATTGTACAATATTTAAATAAATACAATAAATAAATAAGAATGTATTATGCACAAAATGATTTTTTATGTATGTAAAAGGTTTTCATGTTTGAAGTATAAACAAAATGAAAAAAGTCATATTTTTGATTTTTTTTGTTGTTTAGGGCAAAACCCTAATTTTTGAATAAATAGTATTTATTTATTAATTATGTACAAGGTATATTAATTTATATAAAACTAATAAAAAAGAAGTATATTGTAGAAAAAAGTATTTTTGGTGTCAAATATTAAATAAAAAATAAAAGATTTTATTTTTGTATTTTTGCCCTAAATATTTAATAAAATATGTATAAGTATATATTATATATATGCTAAATATGGGAACATGCACAATGTTAGCAACCCATTGCAGATAGGATGTAACAGCCAGAAAGCCAGCGTTGAATTGCTTCATTACTTCAGCTTTAATCTTCTCAGACATGTCGGGCCTCTTTCGGCGGACTTTTTGCTTAATCGGTGGACAGTCCTCTCTTGTAGGGAGACGGTGAACCACAATGTCTGTGTCTAACCCTGGCATGTCTTCATAAGACCAGGCGAAGATTTCAACGTATTCATTTAACACCCGTATTAAGCGCTCCTTGACACTTGGTTCCAGATTGGCACCCACTTGTACTTCCTTCATGTCTTCCTCTGTTCCTAAGTTGACAGTTTCCAACAACTCTTCATGAGGCAAGATGGCCCTCTCTTCTTGTTGTAGAAGTCTGGCTAACTCTCCCGGCACTTCACAATCTTCGTTGTCTTCGTACTCATCCTGACTGACCAAATCTTCAGAGTTTTGAAGGATAAAACAGAATAGTCACCCATGTAATCCGGAGTGGATGGGTACATGCATTTGTGAGTGTGGGTGTGTGTAAGGGATAGCCATCCTTAAACAAAGCAAAAATTAAAAAGGAAAGAAAATGAACACAGCAGTTTATAAATGAAAAACGTCCAATGATTCATTAAACATGGCATATGATTATGAAGAGAATAAAAACCCTTACAAATGGGCCTACATGCCCCGGGCAAGGCATGAGGTGAAAAATAGTGTGCAAATTGTTTTAGTAATTATTACAGACCAACAGGAAATGTTCGAAAGATAAATTACTGATTGATGAAAGTAATGGGAACGAAGTCTTTCGCCTCCCAGTTGTGCAGTCCTCCTTCAATGGTTGGGAAGATCCAATCTTCAACGTTACCCTCTTCGTCTTTGTCTTCTAAAGCATTGATTCCATGAGGAGAAATCTTGATGGGTGCCTTTTCAATTTTGGAGCGACGCATAGCCTTTTGCCCCGCAGCGGTAAACCCCAACCCAAACTTGTCTGTCTTGTGGGGAAAGTCAGGCAACTGTCCCCATGCCGTGCTCTTTCCCTCCTTCATTGCAGCCTTTGCGTCTTTCAGAGATGCCATCCTGGCCACCTGCTTGGGTACCACAACCACTGCCTTTGCTACTGCCACCTCGGGAGAAACTTCCTCAAAGTGTTGAAAGGGTGTTTCGATGAATTCGCCATCCACTTCCACATACCGAAAGGAATTCAGATGACTGATCATGTACTCCTCTTCACCGTGTACAGTTATGATTTTTCCCTTAACAGGGTATTTCAGCATCTGATGTAGAGAAGAAGTGACTGCCCCAACATTATGTATCCACGGTCTTCCTAGCAAGCAAGAGTAAGATGGGCGGATGTCCATCACGTAGAAGGTTGAGTGGAACACTTCAGTGCCTACCTTGATGGGAATGTCGACCTCCCCATGCACCATTCTTTTAGACCCGTCAAAGGCCCTGACAATGATATTACTTGGTTTCAGCTCCAAGCCTTCACAATCCAATCGGTCCAGAGCTTTCTTAGGCAGCACATTTAGAGAAGAACCAGTATCGACCAAGACATGGGCGAGAGTGGTTCCTCGGCATTCAACCGACACATGTAATGCGTCATTTTGCTTTCTTCCCTTAGGAGTCAGGTCAACATCAGAGAAACCCAGGCCGTTGTCGGCGATAAGGCTGGCTACACAATCCTGGAATTGGTCGGCTGAGGTTTCCTGGGGCACATGGGCTGTCTTCAGAAATCTTATCAATGCTTTGGCATGAGCCTCCGAATAAAGCAGCAGGGCCAACATGGAGATCTTCGAGGGGGTTTGCCCCAGTTGCTCCACCACATCGTAATCACTTTTCTTGATTATTTTCAGAATCTCCTCCCTTTCCCTTTATCAGCAGCAGAAGGGACAACCATAGGAGTTATAATTTCTTCAATCATTGGAGTTTTTGCAGATAGTTTTACCGGTGCAGGGGTAACCTTGGGAGCAGCTGGGGGTCCAAAGATTGCCTTTGGAGGGGCAATCTCTGGAGAGAAAATTCTTCCACTTCGGTTAATTTTGCTCGTATCGGCAATGTTTCCAATGTCAGCAGTTTCTTCGTCAGAGCTCTCTTCAGTTATCTCAATTTGTTTAACACCGTGGTAGTAGATTTCTCCACCATAATTCCACGGTATTGATTTGTCAGATTTGTAGGGGACGGGCCCGGGCATGGTTATCTTCAATGGTACAGTCTTCGGAGCGGATGTAATCTTAACAGGTCTTTTGGGGACCTTGGAAAGATTGGCGGAAATGGTTATTATTGAAACTTCATTCATAGGAGTTGGAGTAATATGAGTCTTTTCGAAAAGAATTTGTTGGTTGTCCATTAGGCGTTGGATGCCTATCTTCAGCAGTGGACAGTCGGTCGGTAGGGAGGAACAAAGGTAGCAATCTTCTTTACAACCTGGGAAAATCCCAGCCTTCAATAGATTCAACTTGATTGTCAGTAGTGGAGTTATTAGATCATCAACAGTAGAAACAAACAGATCTTCTTCAACAGCATGGACATTGCGACCATGCTTTGGCATTGGAGCGGAGATTACATTCGGCTTCTCAGGGGCGTTGAACTCAACCTCTTTAGCATCTATCAAATCTTGAATTTTATTCTTAAGCGCCCAGCAATCGTTGGTGTCATGCCCGACGCTGTCAAAATGATAGGCGCACTTTGCGTTGGGATGATAATATGGGGAAGTGGTATTCACATTCTTTGGCGCCTCCTTGATATTGGTGAGATTTAGCTTCAACAAATGAGGAAGAACTTGTGCAGGCGTCATGTTGATGCGGGTGAACTGCCATTGTGGCCGTTCTCCCCATTGCTGTTTAGGTCTGGACTGATTGTTACGAGGCTGATCATTTGATGAATTTTGAATCATCACGCCCCCCACAGTCGGCCGACGCTCAGTTCTTCCCAATCCTTTTTGAGAGTATATAACAGCCACTTCTTTCTTGGCTGGGAACAGTTTTTTAACAGTTGTGGAGGCAGAGGCATCCCTTTGAATCTTCCCACTCTTAATACCAGCTTCTACCCTTTCGCCAGTCAGAATTAAATCAGTAAACCCTGCGGAAGAGCTCCCGATCAAATGGTTGAAGAAAGGGCCAGATAAGGTCCCCAAGAACATATCAACTAGCTCCCTATCTGAAAGCGGTGGTTGTACTCTTCCGGCCAAGTCACGCCATTTCTGGGCGTATTCTTTGAATCCCTCATTTGAGGCCATCCCCATACCTTGTAGCTGAGTACGGGTTGGCGCCAAGTCGGCGTTGTATTGATACTGGCGATAGAAGGTAGCTGCCAAGTCTTCCCAGTTATGCACCTCTGACCTCTCAAGCTGGTAAAACCAATCTAGCTGTGTACCAGACAGGCTGTCCTGGAAGAAGTGTACCCAAAGATTTCTATCGGATGAATGAGGTTGGATTTTTCTGACATACGACCTCAGGTGCATCTTCGGGCAAGACAAACCGTCGTATTTTGCAAAAGTTGGCACCTTAAACTTTGGAGGGATCACAATCCCAGCAATCAATCCCAATTCTTCAAAATCTAACCCGGGAACCCTTTGCAGCTCCATAGCTGCCAGTCTATCCTCCAGGTTTTTGTATTTGTCGTCCGCTGACGGGTATTGTTGCTCTGAATAATCTTCATCTTCCTCAACCTCTTCCTCTTCAGCCTCGGATTCAGAAGGTAATGCAGCTCCTTTTCCCTTACCGGTCCCCTCATCAGATGTGGAGGGGAATTCAAGAACTCTCCTAGCTTCATTCTCAAATCTTCTTCCCAGTGTAGCTACCCCAACTCTTTTCTTTTTCTTTTTTCCTTTTTCTTTCTCTTTATTCCCTAACAGTGCTTTAAGATCCTCCTGACCCTTTGCCAAGGTCATAAGGAGCTGTTGAAACTGCGAGTTTTGTTTCTGCAGATCTTTGACCGTCTGCTCAATATCCATCTTACTGAAATAAACAACAGAAAGATAAGGAAACCTGGTGTGAAAACCTGTCTATGCATATGATGAATGATATGTTTATTCATGTAATGCATTCAAGGATTTAGAAATTCAAAGTTGTTGCAGACAAAAAGAACACATGTCATATTAATAAGAAGAAATTTTGTCAGTACATAAATGCCCCATGGGCCAAATATTACAAAAACTTCTTAAGGTAAAAAGACGTTGCGCATCCTCTTTGGTGCGATGTAAGTGTTGAGGGTCTCCTCCTCGTGAAGTCGGCGGGTAAGCTCCAAAACCTTCTTCTCACTGGCGTAGAAGTTGGCTTCAAAAGTATCCCTTTCTTCCTTGAGTTGGATCCAACTCTTCTGCATTTCCTCCCATGATGTTGGCATGTCAGGATGTAGGATGGTGTATGGAACCTCTCCTTCCTTAACAGGCTCTTTGATCAAAGGGAGAATGTGAGGGTAAGGCATCATAAGACTCTGGGCGCGGGTTCGTACCCACTTGAGGTAAGGCTCAAGAGGGATGGAGTTCTTGTGCCCTAGTGTCTTGCTATCTACCTTGTTAGGCATCCTCCAAGCTCTGATGAATCTTTGGCGAAGTCCTTGCGCATCGTTGTCGAAGTCAAAAACTAGGTCAGGAATCAACATGTCATGAGGGCCATCCCTCCGAGCATATCCAAATTGTCTCAAAGCTAGACAGGGGTTGTAGGTAATGCCTCCCCTAATGCCAAGTAATTGAACATTAGGGAACTCACCACAGCAATCGATGATGATGACATTTTCTCTGGACCGAGAACACCAATGTACATCAGAATGTGTGAGGGTCATCAATCGTTGTGACCACCTTGAACCTTGCTCATTCTTCAAAACAGATTGTGGAAGGTGAGAAATAAACCACCTTGCAAGGAGAGGAGTACAACACATGAGAACACCTCTCTTCCTCATTGTTCGTGTGTAAAATGAGTGGAGGATGTCCCCAAGCAATGTAGGTATGGGATTCTTGGACATGAAAATCTTGACAGCATTCACATCTATAAGTTGGTTAGGATTTGGGAACAAGACCAACCCATAAATGAGGAGTGCCACAATCTCTTCAAAGGCTTGCAGATCCAAAGAATTCCAACACTCTTGTGCCTTCTCAAACAAGAATTTTGCCAAGAAGCCCTTGACACCACTTCTGGTTTCCCAATGCCCCTTGATGTCAGATGGTTGCAAGTGTAGTGCTTGAGCAAGATCTTCAGGTTTTGGTTCTTTTTTCGTACCGTTGTAGGGTAGTTGGTTAAGAATAGGAATTCTCAGGAGTTGAGAAAATTCATCCAAAGTAGGCACCAATTGGTAGTCGGGGAATGTGAAACAGTGGTGAAGGGGGTCAAAGAACTGGAACAACACATTCACCATGTCTTCTTCAATGCTGGTGTTGACTAGGTTGAGAAGTCTACCATGTCTTTCACTGAAGAGAGAACTTTCCGGAATTCTGGATGATAGCTCCTTGAGTTGAGGAGGGATTCTCACAAGGTTGACTTGGATAGTTTTCCTGCGAAGAATTTCCATGACCTACAAAACAAGAACAAAGATGAAGATCCAAACCCTTGAAATGGTTAGTGGATGCATATGATGCTTTATGATGTTCATGATGTATGCACAAAAACATGTACAAGCAAGTCACACAAAACCCTAGTTTCAGGCTTGCATGAGGTTTCATAGGTAAGTACCCTCTTGAGTGTAGTTGGCTTAAAAACCTGTCCTATAAATAGTAACCGGGTTCTAAGGAGCTCAATATCATTGGATTGTTTTCCATGTTCATTGTTTTGGTTTAGCCACTTAACTAGCGACCAAAATATTCCAAGAAAACAACCCTCAATGAGTGTAGTATCGAGTATCTACCAACTTCGGACTACACCAAAGCCGGTCATCTCACTACCCCTAATAAAAGGCCAAGATGGTCAAGTAAGGCTCTAGGTCATTAGTGCTTAGTGACATCACTCAGCGGCCCCGTACTCTCCTTGATTGAACTCAAGGGTTACCGGTACTCACAAATATGCCGCACTAATATAGCTATTGCTTCAACCGTGTCGGTATACCTCGGACAGTTTCCACAATGTATTGCTATCTATGAATGTTTCCCAAATCCGGGTGTAGGATTTCAAGCCCAAACAAGAGAACCAAAATGTAAAGCAATCAAAGCAAACAATTAGTCATGCAAAAGGGTGATCTAGGCCCTAAGGTTACTCAATTTTTATAGTTTTCCCCCAGCAGAGTCGCCAGTTCTATGATATGGTGGGAGAACTGACTTGAGGTTTTGCGTTTGTTTTCGCAAATGTTTCGGTTGAGCAAGAGTCGCCACCGACTTTTTATTTTATCCTAAGGAAAGGTTAAAAAGCACAGGAAAAACCTTTGAGATGTTTTCTTGGGTTCGGGGAGTAGATTATAGAAAGTGAAGGTATTAGCACCCTTTCTATCCATGGTTATCCATGGGCTCTTAGTTACTTGCTTAGATCACTTGCCTTTGCTTTTCAATTGTTTGAAATGGTGCTTTGTGTGTGGTTTTTGAAAATGTTTTGAAAAAGATGCCTTGTCTAGGCAACCATTGTAACAATTATTTAATCGAATGTTTTACAAAGGTGTTTGTCTTTTTGAAAAGATGTTTCAATATTTTTGAAAATTGTTTTTGAAGTTGTGTTGTGAGGTGTGTTTTTGAAAAGTAGCAAGGATGTTTTCTTTGCAAGTTTGATCAAGTAACTAAGAGTCGTCAACCCTATTTTACTCAAAGATCTTTCCTTATGTTTTTTAACCCTTTTAACAATGTTGTTTCACCATTGTATTTGGTGAACAACCTTGTGTTAGGATCTTAAACGGGACGGGCGCGGGTCATCGTATAGACCATGAAAGCAATAGTGTTGAGTATTTGGCAATTTTCTTGAGGGACTATGATCATTTTGTTTAGGCAACAAGGTAGCGTCATCGAGGGACTATGATCATTTTGTTTGTTTTTGTTTTGTATTGTTTTGCCAAAGTACTTGACATGCAAACATGGCCCATTCTTGAAGGCAACAAGTGGATGTAACCCTAGGGGTGCAAGTGTGCATTTTGTTTTTCATGCATGTTTATCTTGAATTAGGTCAAGCTATTTGTTGATTGATTTTGCATACAAGCCCTAAGTCTATCATGGCATAATTTGGAAATTTTTAAATGTGCGAGAATTTAAAGTCCTAAATTATTACAACATGATTATGGGGATGGGGATACAAGTTTGAATTTGGGGGATATTTGACAAGGAAATAAAAATCTAAATTATTACAACCATATCGAATGTATAGGATACAAATATTTAATTGTACAATATTTAAATAAATACAATAAATAAATAAGAATGTATTATGCACAAAATGATTTTTTATGTATGTAAAAGGTTTTCATGTTTGAAGTATAAACAAAATGAAAAAAGTCATATTTTTGATTATTTTTGTTGTTTAGGGCAAAACCCTAATTTTTGAATAAATAGTATTTATTTATTAATTATGTAAAAGGTATATTAATTTATACAAAACTAATAAAAAAGAAGTATATTGTAGAAAAAAGTATTTTTGGTGTCAAATATTAAATAAAATATAAAAGGTATTATTTTTGTATTTTTGCCCTAAATATTTAATAAAATATGCATAAGTATATATTATATATATTTAATATGCTAAATATGTACAAAAAATAAAATATTAATTATTTACAAAAAAATGTATATTTTAGAATGTTTTCAAAATGTAAATAAAAAATAATAACTAAAAAATGAATATTTTTGTATTATTTTTTAGGGTTTTAAATAAAAAGGTTTTATATTATTTACATGTATATGTTCAATAAAGTAAATAAATGCCAAACAAATGTAAAAAATGTGGAAAAATATTTTTGGTGTTTTTTATGTTTGAACAAAAAATATCAAGTCAGAATAAAAAAGAAAAAAATACAAAAATATCAAATATTTCACACAATGGGCCAGGGGGGTGCAAATGGAAAAAAGGGGTGCAAAAAGCAAATTGACTCAGACCCAGTCCAAGTCAACTCTGTCTTCAACCTCCAGCACATGTTTGAACAAGAAAACGCGCGCTTCCTTCTACACCTGCTGTGATACAGTGGGAGAACTGACTTGAGGTTTTGCGTTTATTTTCGCAAATGTTTCGGTTGAGCAAGAGTCGCCACCGACTTTTTATTTTATCCTAAGGAAAGGTTAAAAAGCACAGCAAAAACCTTTGAGATGTTTTCTTGGGTCGGGGAGTAGATTATAGAAAGGGAAGGTATTAGCACCCTTTCTATCCATGGTTATCCATGGGCTCTTAGTTACTTGCTTAGATCACTTGCCTTTTGTTTTCAATTGTTTTAAATGGTGCTTGTGTGTGTGTGGGTTTGAAAATGTTTTGAAAAGAGGCCAATGTGGTGGCAACCTTTGTAATGATCCATGTGGGGATGTATACAAAGATGTATCTCTTTTGAAAAGGTTTTCATTTGTTTTTGAAAGTTGTTTTGAAAGTGTAGTGATGTGTGGTTTTTGAAATAGGCAAGTGTTTTAGTTTGCAAGATTGATTCAAGTAACTAAGAGGTTATATACTCCTAAATTTCTCAAAAGATTATTGCTATGTTTTAACCCTTTTAACAAGTTTGTTCCACCATTGCATTTGGTGGACAATCTTATGTTAGGATGTGAAAGGGACGGGCACGGGTCATCGTTTAGACCATAATTGCAATGGTGCCAAGTATCTTTGGGCATTTTCTTTAAGGGACTTGATCATTTGTTTTGGAAGTATTTTGAAAATGTTATCGAGGGACTATGATCATTTGGTTTGTTTGTTTTACCCAAAGAGACTTAACATGCAATATGGCCCAATTTTAAAAGGCAACAAGTGGAGTACCCTAGGGGGTGCAAGTGTGATTTGTGTGTCCATTTTCATGCTTGTTTGTCTTGAGATTAGGTCATAACTATTTTGTCGTTTTTCGCATACAAACCCTAATTCTAACATGGCATAATTAGAAAGCAATAAAGTGCGAAAATAAATTTACTAAGCTATTACAAAACCAAATATGGGAAGGGGGGTACAAATGTTCAAATGGAGATTTTGACAAGGAATTTAAACCTAAAACTATTACATCAATATTGAATATTTACAAGACAAATATTTTGCATAGATTAAATAAAATAAGACAAATATGCAAGAATGCAAAAAGAATTTTTATATGTATGAAAAAAAAGAATTATTTATGTAAAATAAAAAGAAAATAATAGGGTATTATTTTTTTGAGTATTTTCATATTTAGGGTAAAACCCTAATTCTATTAAATAAAATGTGTTATTATTTAATTTAATACAAGTATTTATTTATTATGTACAAAAATAAAATAAAGTGAAGTATTTGTCAAAAATGTATTTTTATATTAAATATTAATAATAATAAAAAAAAGAAAAAGTGTATATATTTTGTATTTACCCTAAATATATTAATAAATATATGTATATATGTATTATTTTAAATATGTGTTACATATATATAAATAATAATAATTTTTAATATTTGCAAAAAAAGGTATTTTTTATGTAAAATATTTTCAGAAGGTATAATAAAATAAAAATGAAAATAAAAGTATTTTTACATATTTCTCAATGTTTTAATGAAATGTATATATTCATTTATTTATGTATTAATCAAAAGAAAATCACATAAATACCTAATAAATTAAAAAAATAGTGAGAAAAAAGATTTTTATATTTTTAATAACATGAGAAAAAATAAATGAATCAATCAAAAAAAGAAAAAGTCAGAAATCATTAAAAATAAGCCAAATGGGCCTAGGGGGTGTGAAAGCAAAAGAGTGGTGCAAACAGAAATAACCAAACAGGCCCAGCCCAGAAAACTCCTTCTTCAACCTCCAGACTGTATGAACAACAATGAACACGCGTTTTCTATCTTCCAATTCCTGGACTTTCAAGCAAAACTCATAACATGAAAAGTGTAGAGCATTAAGAGACGAATTCAGGGATATAAAAACTTGACTTAACTCTCTAAGATGAGGGAGAATTTCTTCTCCCCCAATTTCTGACCTAGTTTTACATCAATGTTCAGAACCAAAATTCTCTAAGCATACATAATATAAATGAAATCTAATCATATGGGCATGTTCAGGGCTATGATTGTGACATGTTTCCTTCACAAACCTAAAGTTAACAATGCCTATACTGAGAGATAGAACTTCATAAAGATACCTGTTCAGTTGGAATCGTGCTTTGCAATGGAAGAGTTTTCAAAGCAAGATGATGATTTGTATAGCTTCCTTGAAGTGTAAGGATGCTATTCCAAGTTCTACTTTGTCTTGAAACTCCCTGAATCGTGTTAGAGAACTTCAACTGCAAAACAGAAAAATAAAAATGGTGAAGTGGCTTGGAGGTGTTACAGATCGTGATTTAGCTTTTGGATAGCTTGCATAGATGGTGAGGAAGGTATGTGAACTGGTTTGGGCAAGAATGCTTGAAAGGATTGAGAGTTGGAACTCAATCTGCAGAGGTTGCTCTGTTTGGGCAGTTTCAAGGTGATTCTGAGTTTTGGGATGGATTGGAGGTAAAAGGCTCGTGCTTTAGCTTGGTTTAGATGTGTGGAATGTGTTTGATCAGTTTGTCTAAGTGTTTGTAAGCTGGTTTGTAAGTTGGTACAAGTTATGCCATGTTTCTTCTATGTGAAGCAAGAAAATGCCAACTTTTTTCTAGGCTTGTACAGGCCCCTCAAAATGTGCTGCATCTTTTAGTCTTGATCAGTGTGTTATGTCCATGAATCTTGTGTCCAAATATATGCATTGTACCTCTTGATTTTCAAACTTGACATAAAGTTCTACTTTGCAAAAATGGATAAATCACTTTTTCCAATTAAGGCTTAATTCCTTGTGTAATGACTATATGAACAAAACAAAGCTAAAACACAATGGATTGGCATTTAATTATTGAGTAAGAAAAGTATTAGAGGCCTGTAACTAGCTTGCCCATGCTGATTTGAAAAATTGCAAAGTGTATGAACATGTACATGGCCATGAATTAAAGTGACTTTTGCCCATTTTGCAAAATTAGATTCTCCCTAACCATGAGGTTGTTTGAGAAGTTCTTGGACATTTTGGAAAGATTGGAATTTGTACTACAATCCATCTTTGAAATGAAAATTGAAATTCCAAGTGGAAGTGTATGGAAAATGGCCTTGAAGTTAGGTAGAAAACCTTGTCAAAAAGGTCAAATTTTCACTAAGTTATGAATGGTTTAGTGCCCTTATTCAAAAATTTATAACTTGAAATACAAGCCTCATTTGGGAAAACTTTGTGAATCAAAGTTGTAGATTATGCAACAAGCTACAACTTTCATGTTTTGACTTTTGTTTGAATCCAAATGAATCTTGGTGAAAAAGTGGGGCAAAGTTGGGAAAAAATTAGGGTTTTCCATAACTTAGAAAAATTCTAAGTTATGAAAAATTCCATTTCAAACCCTAATTTGCATTTCTTGGTTTCTTGGTGAACAAGTTTCATGATTTGGCATGTTTTGATGAAGAATGGATCTTGACTCTTGATTTTGACCAAAAAGTCAAAGTTTGACTTTTCAGTATACAGTCAAAATTGATCAATTGACTGGGAAATCCAAATGTCAACCTTGTGTACTTGGGATCTTTTGAGTTTGTTGAGCATGTCAAAATAATTCCATGGGGTCCTTGAGTCCATATGTGAGCTTGGTTTTCCATTGGCTAGGTCAAACAGTAAAAAATTACCCTTGTGCAGTCAAAACCCTAAAAATGACCATTTTGCCCTTTTGATGATCTGATCAAATTTCTTGTGGAATTGTGATCCAAACTTGATCAAATGGTCCATATGAGTTCATAATTTTGATGTGGGTCAATTTTCATGAGATTTGACTGTCAATTGGCCACAGTTGGCTTTTTCCCCAATACAACTGATTTCTTAGGTCATCTTTCCAATTGACTGGGCAAAACTTGGAATCAAGACTTGAAACTTGGTATGGATAAACTTGGGAGTCCAACATGAAGCATGAAAGTCATCTTAGGCATTTTAGGTCAAAACATCTTTGTTCAACCACAAACCCTAATTTGGGTTAACAGTGCAAGGAGAAGTCTTGAGCAGAGGAAACCCTAACTGGATCTTGATCTTCAAAGGTCTTGTGATGAGAAAATGTTGAGGAAATGGGAGGGCAAATTTTGGGGTACAACAGTTGCCCCTGTTCAATCTTCTTGAACCTGAAGAGTTAGATTGGCAAGTTTGCCTTTCGTGACTCGAGGGTAAAAGGAGATTGGACACTAGAGTGCCCGGAAATTTGCACTCGCATGTTGAAGTATCAGTAATGTGATGTTGGGAATGGGTTTATAGATGCCATTTGGAGAGATGGTGGATAGGGAGATGGGCTTATAGATGCCATCTAGAGATGTGACAGAACCTTGTCGGGAATGGGATTATAGATGCCATTTGGAAGTGTTGATCGCATAAGAAATTCCTTAGCGAGAACTTGTGTATTTGAGAAAGATAGATGTTTTCCTGGCTTGTTACAGGTGTTTGATCTTCAATCTCTTTATGCAGATATGCCCTGGCTAGATACAGGTGTCGAGTCTACAAACGGTTACTCACAGATGTGCCCTGGCTGGATACAGGAATCGAATCCGGAAATAGTTGTCAACAGATATGCCCTGGCTGGATACAGGAATCGAATCTTCGAACTCTTCAGACGTGCCCTGGCTAGATACAGGAATCGAGTCTGGAAATGTGGTCAACAGATATGCCCTGGCTAGATACAGGAGTCGAATCTGGAAATGTTGTAGTTGATTGATGTGCCCTGGCTGGATACAGGAATCGAATCTTCGAACTCTTCAGACGTGCCCTGGCTAGATACAGGAATCAAGTCTGGAAATGTGGTCAACAGATATGCCCTGGCTAGATACAGGAGTCGAATCTGGAATTGTGACAGTTGAAGGTAGTTGTCTTTGGGATTGTCTTTTTCCTGAAAAGGCAAAAACATAAGTTGTATGCAATGTCATGACGTATGATATGCATGATGTCATGATGTTCAACATGAGATAGTGTTGTATGCACTTTATCATGTATGTAAGCAAGATGTATGGAAATGTGAAATGTTTATGAATGTAATTTTGTCTTAGGAAAATAAATCCTTGACGAACGGCCGGGGAGTCGCTCTGTGGCAGAGATACTTTGCTGAAGTTTTGACAAGAGGCCTGCTGAGGACTTTAATGATGGATTCCGCTGGGGATAACCAAAGATAAACTCCGCTGGGGAATGAAAGAACTTTGCCGAGGGCGATCTTCCGTGGCAATTAGCTGAGGATAACCCAGTTATAAGCCCTTGTGAGGGATAACTCTGAATAAAGCTCGGGAGAGACGTCCGTACCCTGTAGGGAACAAGCTTCCATAATCTACCGGGGATGAGCTTTAAGACCTGCCGGGGAATTTTGTGCCTTTTCAGGATCGACGGGGAATCAATCCGCTTGGGGAAAGTATTGCTGAATTTTGTCTTACTCTGCGGGGCGTTGAGATGATTTGGTCACATTCTTCGGTCGAATCTACCTGGGTACCTTGGCGGACAAAGCAACCAGACTGCATCAGACAACTTCATATTTCCCCTGTCTCTGATGTCACCGGTAATTAATCTTTTGTTTCATATGCAAAAATTTATGAATCAGCAATTTTAATGTCAAATGCATATATCAAAAATGAACATTGGACGTTCTTCACAAGACAAAACAGAAAAAGGAAAAACAATGGCAATTTGTATGGATAAGTGAATTTGTATTGATTTGAATTTTTCCTGTGAATAAGCGTTTTTGTACAAGAGGCTGACATCCTAGTAAGAGAATGCCGCCGAATAACATAGAATTTACAATTTTGAAAAGGAAACAAAACAGCTATGTGAACAATCCCACTGGGTTCCAACTCTGCTATCGCCTTTATGTCTTCAAGCGTCTCATCACTTTGCTGCTTAGTTGAAGATGAAGCTGATTGGTCGATGCAGAAATCTGAGCCAGATAGTTGATGCCGAATTCTGGATGCGAAGTGATCCAATGAGACATAGTGTTACGCTTTATCCCTAACTTTTGCCTGGACCGCCCTTTCGGGTTTTCAGTCCACCGGGATACCCATTTTTGCCCAAGCCGCCTTTTCAGGTTTTCGACTTGCCGGGTGTACAGATTTTTATTCATTTCATCCCTTATTTTTGCCCGAACCCTTTTGGTTCGCCGGGAAGCCCTTATTTTTGCCTAGGTATGTCAACCTAGCGGGTCTTTTATTTATGCGTAGTATTTTTTCACTATGTCTGCATTGGCGGGGTGAGGAAGGTCGTCACCATCCATGGTGGTTAGGATCATGGCTCCTCCTGAGAACACATGCTTAACCACAAATGGCCCTTCGTATGTAGGGGTCCATTTGCCCCGGGGATCACTTTGAGGAAGGATGATGCGTTTGATTACCAGGTCCCCAACTTGATACTCTTGTGGTTTGACTTTCTTGTTAAATGCCCTGATCATCCGTTTTTGATACGTTTGACCATAACAGATAGCAGTGAGCCTCTTTTCGTCAATCAGATTTAATTGATCAAGTCGAGTCTGGATCCAGTCATCTTCACTCAAATCTGCATCCTTCATAATCCGGAGAGAGGGTATCTGGACTTCAATTGGCAAGACTGCCTCCATGCCGTAGACCAAGGAGAAAGGAGTTGCCCCGGTTGACGTCCTTGCTGAGGTACGGTACCCATGGAGAGCAAACGGTAACATCTCGTGCCAATCTTTATAGGTCACTGTCATCTTCTGCACAATTTTCTTGATATTCTTATTAGCTGCCTCTACAGCCCCATTCATCTTCGGCCGGTAGGGAGAAGAATTGTGGTGCTGTATCTTGAATTGTTCGCAGAGCTCAGTGATCATCTTATTATTGAGATTGGTACCATTGTCCGTAATGATTCTTTCCGGGACGCCGTACCGACAGATCAGATTATGCCGGATGAAACGTGCCACAACACTCTTGGTTACCGTTGCGTAGGAAGCTGCCTCGACCCACTTCGTGAAGTAATCGATCGCTACTAAGATGAAGCGATGCCCATTGGATGCTGTTGGTCAGATTTCACCGATCATGTCAATTCCCCACATTGCAAAAGGCCAAGGTGCCGTCAGGACGTTCAGAGGAACTGGAGGAATATGCACCTTGTCAGCATAGATCTGGCATTTGTGACAAGTTCGGGAGTGTTGGTAACAATCAGCTTCCATTGTGGACCAGAAATATCCTGCCCGAAGGATTTTCTTAGCCATGGTGTGTCCACTGGAATGTGTTCCAAATGTGCCTTCATGCAGTTCTATCATGATCTTCTCTGCTTCAGCCTTATCTTTTCAGACATCTCTGGGCGCATACGTCGGACCTTTTGCTTTACCGGAGGGCAGTCTTCCTTGGTTGGTAGGTGATGAACTACAATGTCGGCATCTAAACCAGGCATGTCTTCATAGGACCAAGCAAATATCTCCATGTAGTTACGTAGCATCTGGATCAATCGTTGCTTCACGCTGAGCTCTAGATTAGCCCCAATCTTGACCTCTTTCCTATCTGTCTCAGTACCCAGGTTAATTGTTTCTACCGGCTCTTCATGTGGTTGAATAGCCCTCTCCTCCTGGAGTAGCAGTCTTGCGAGTTCACCAGGCACTTCGCAATCATCTTCACCTTCGTCTTCGGCCAAGTTGATCGGATTCTCGAAGTCATAACTGGCAGTAGCAGAGCTGTTACCAGTGAGATCCAGAGTGGATTGAAACCTGTATAAGTGAGTGTGTGTAAATATAGCTGTTTTGCAATATATATAACACAGAAAGAAAAAGAGCACAAGATTTGAAATGCAACAAACGTCCAATGTTTTGATTGATGATATATGGAAATGTCATACAAAAAGCCCTCACAAATGGAGCTACGATGCCCCGGGTAGGACACCGAGCCAACAAAGTTTTAACATATTGTTTGTTACAAATTGGAAATCAAAAGAAATTAATTACTGCGTGACAAATGTGATAGGTGTAAAATCCTTTGCCGTCCAGTTGCTTGGTCCGTTGCTGGTAGTCGGGTAGATCCAACTGTCAAACTCTGCTTCCTCTATATCCTCCTCAATAGCATTCACCCTTGGGTTGGAGATAAATACCGGAGCCTTTCTGATCTTTTCCTTGCGCACAGCCCTCTGAGCCTCTGCAGTAAAGCCCAGCCCAAACTTGTCGTTCTTTTGAGTGAAGTCAGGAAGCTGACCCCAGTTTGCACAATTTCCTTTCTCGATTACAGCCCGAGCATCCTTCAAGGACGCCATCTTCAACGGAAAATCTTCTTCAACCACTGCCTCAGCTGATGCCAATACTGGAGGTACTTCCTCAAAATGCTGAAAGGGGGTTTCAATAAACTCCCCGTCCATCTCGATATACCGGAATGAATTCAAATGACTAACCATGTATTCCTCCTCACCCTGCACAGTAACAATCTTCCCTTTGACAGGGTATTTGAGCTTTTGGTGTAGAGTGGAAGTTACTGCCCCAGCTTTGTGAATCCAGGGTCGTCCCAACAAGCAGGAGTAAGATGGACGAATATCCATCACATAGAACGTTGAGTTGAAAACTTGGGAACCCACACGAATGGGGATGCCTACTTCACCGTGCACCATCCTTTTAGAACCGTTGAAGGCTCTAACAATGACGTTACTAGGTTTCAACTCTAGGCCCTCACAATCCAAGCGATCCAATGCTTTCTTGGGAAAAACATTCAGGGAAGAGCCGGTATCCACTAACACGTGTGCGAGAGTAGTGCCCCTGCATTCTATGGAAACATGCAGAGCATCATTGTGATTTTTCCCTTTGGCGGTAAGGTCAGCATCCGAGAACCCTAAGCCATTGTCAGCCGTCAAATTGGCCACACAGTCGGTGAATTGATCCGCGGAGGTCTCTTGCGGCACATGGGCCGTTTTCAGAAATGAAATCAGGGCTTTTGCATGGGCCTCTGAGCATAGCAGCAATGATAACATAGAGATTTTGGAGGGAGTATGCCCCAACTGTTCAACAACGTTAAAGTCACTCTTTTTGATAATTTTAAGAATTTCCTCCATTTCTTGTTGGGAGGCTTCCACAGCAGTCTTCCTTGGTGCCTCCGTCCTGGCAGGCGAATCGGTAGCAACTTCTTTGCCCCGAGCATCAGAGGACTCGGCAGCAGTAGTAGACACAGGAACTTGAACTGGAACATGCACACTTGCGGGTGTGATGGTGAGAGGCTTTCGGATAACTGGCGGTGCAATGTTAGGCAAGAAGAGCCTGCCACTGCGGGTAATCTTGGCGGGACCAGTGATGCTACTGATACTGGTATTGGTGTTGAACTCCTGCTTCACCCCAAGCACATACACGTCGGCTCCATAATGCCATGGGACCGCTTTATATGACTCATACGGGAGAGGCCCCGGGACAGTAATAGTGATGGGTGCAACAAACATAATTTGGACTGGTTTCTTCACGGGAGCTTTGACAGGATTATAAATCGTGACAACAGATATTTCTTCAATGGAAACAGACGGAATAACAGTTTTCTTGAACAGAATCTCCTTGCTATCCATCAGGCCTTGGATGCCTGATTTCAGTAATGGACAACCGGTAGGGATAACAGCACACAGGAGGCAACCCTTACTACAACCCGGAAATAAACCGGCCAGTAGTAAGTTCCTCTTAACAGTCAAAAGAGGGGTAACAACTTCATTCACCGAAACAGCATACAACTCTTCCTCAATGGCATTTACTCTATGCTGGGGCATAGGAGCAGTTACAACATTCGGTCTCTCAGGCGCTTCAAACTGAATTTCCTTCGCGTCGATAAGATCTTGCACTTTGTTTCTCAAGGCCCAGCAATCATCAGTAGTGTGCCCGGGACTATCAGAATGATAAGCACACCGGGCATTTGGGTTATACTTAGGAGACGCCGTGTTGACGACCTTAGGAGCTTCTTTGAGGGTCACCAAGTTGGTTGATAACAGTTGGGGTAAAATTTGAGATAAGGTCATACTCAGCCGAGTATACTGCCTCTTGGGCCTTTCACTTCTTTTTTGATTGTACTGCTGAGGAGCAGCAACAGGTTTTGAGATGACCAAAGCATTGACGGCTTGGCGACTTTCGGGCTTGACTTGTCGTCTAGGACCGTAGACGGCACTTGCTTCTTTCTTAAACGACCTCTTCTCAGTACTTGTAGAGGCAGCCTTTTGTATCTTGCCTGACCTGATGCCAACTTCAATTTTTTCTCCCGTTAGAATCAAATCCGTAAACCCAGCGGAGGAGTTACCAACCAAATGATTGAAAAATGGACCAGACAAAGTCCCTAGGAACATATCAACCAGCTCACGATCAGTCAATGGAGGCTGCACCCTGCCAGCCAAATCTCTCCATTTTTGTGCGTACTCTTTGAACCCTTCACCCGTTCCTAGAGACATACCCTGAAGTTGGGTACGCGTAGGAGCGAGATCAGAATTGTATTGGTATTGTCTGTAGAATGCGGTTGCCAAATCTTCCCAGTGTCGGATGCTAGTTCCATCTAATTGGTAGAACCATTCAAGCTGTGACCCCGAGAGGCTATCTTGGAAGAAGTGAATCCAGAGGTTCTTATCTGCCGTGTAAGGTTGGATCTTCCTTATGTACGACCTCAGATGCAGCTTTGGGCAGGAGACCCCATCATACTTGGCGAAGGCATGCGCCTTAAACTTGTGTGGAATTACTACCCCAGAAGATAACCCCAGATCTCCGAAATCCAGTCCCGGCACATTCTGAATTTCCATGGCGCTCAAGCGGTCCTCCAATTGCTTGTATCTGTCAGCAGCAGGTGGGTATTGTTCGTCATTATAGTCCGTCTCGTTGTCGGAGACTGCGGGACTAGGAGCTCCTCCCCCTTGGGGACTGTTTTTCTCAACAGAGGAAGTAGTTGGTTCAGCTTCATTATGGAGTGTGTTCCCAAATCTGCGTCCGGTGTTGAACAACGCAGTCCTCTTTTTCTTTTTCTTCTTCAGGAGTAGAGTCTTCAACTCTTGCTGACCTTGGGCTAGGCTTAGGACCATCTCTTGAAACTGTGCACTTTGGGCCTGAAGGGCCTTGATTGCTTGCTCACTGGATGAGTCTGGATTCATGATGACTGTTCAAAATAAACAGCGAAGGAGATTAAGCAACCTGTGAAATAGGGTACCTGCTATGCATATGGTGCAATGGAATGCGTATGTTTTATGTTTTCAAAGACAAACAAGATTCAACTTTGTAGACAAAAAGGGAAACACACTTCATTAGATTAAAATTTTCAATTGTTCGACAATTTGCCCTTAGGCATTACAGGAATGAAAAAAATACTGGAAAGGAAATAAAAGCTATAAAAGGAAATATCCAAAGCCCATCAATGCTCCCATGGCCTCCTTTTCTCAGTGTTGATGTAGTTGTTCAGGACCCTCTCTTCCTCCAATTGCTTAGTCAGCCTCTGGATCTTCCGTTCCTGCTCGTTGAACTTCTCCCGATAGAAATCCCGTTCTTCCTTTAACTGCGCCCAAGATCTCTTCATTGTGTCAAAATCAGTAGGTATCTGAGGAGGTAGGACAGTTGGAGGAACCCCATCTTCATCAGGAGATTCAAGAATGAGAGGTCTAACAGCTTCGTATGGCATACCTAACCTCTGAGCACGGATGCGGACCCATTTGCAATAGGGTTCCATTGGTAGAGAAGTCTTTGGTCCCAACTCAAGTGGGTCAGCTTTGTGAATTCTGTCCCAAGCTCTAATGAATCCATGGCGTAGTTTGTCACTGTCTGCCTGAAACTTAAAATGGAAGTGAGGAACCAGCATTTCATGAGGCCCATCTCCTCTGGCTCTTCCAAACTGACGGAGAGCTAAGCATGGATTGTAAGAGATTCCTCCTTGGATACCAATCAACGGAACATTAGGGTATTCTCCGCAATGGTCAATAACAGCTACCTCATCCAATCCTCTGAGAGTCCAAGTGATGTCCTTATCTGTGAGAGACATTAACCTCCGAGCCTAACCTTTTCCTTCTTCATTCTTCACCACAAACTTAGGAAGGTGTGAAATAAACCACCTCACTAGCAAAGGAGCACAACACCACGGAGTTCCCCGTTTTCGAGCAGTACGAGCATAGAGTTGTTGCAAGATATCACCCAAAAGAGTGGGTACAGGATTCCGAGACATGAAGATCCTTATGGCATGGATACTGATAAAGGTGTCAGGATTGGGAAACAATACCAGGCCATAGATCAAAAGAGCCAGAATATCCTCGTACGCCTTGAAGTCCAAGTCATTCCAGAAATCATTAGCCTTGCCAACCAGAAATTTGACCAAAAATCCCTCAACTCCATTTCTAGTTTCCCAGTTAGATAATACCTCTTCTTTGGTCAAGGGGAGAATTGCAGCAATCTCTTCAGGCCTAGGAGTCCTTTCCAAACCAGTGAATGGAGTTTGTTCCAAGACAGGGATCCCCAGCAAATAAGAGAATTCTTCCAGGGTAGGAACCAGCTGGAAGTCTTGAAAGGTGAAACAATGATACAGAGGGTCGTAAAACTGGGTCAGAACACTTATCAGTTGTTGGTCCCATTTTGCAGTGACCAAGCCAAGGAGAGAACCATGTCTGTTGATGAAGGAAGAAGTGTTTGGAATCCTACCAACCAAATCCTTGAGTAAAGTTGGTGGTTGAACAAAGTTGAGCCGGACAGTATTCCTACGCACGGGCATCATGATGTCCTACAAAACAGAGCAAAGATGAAACTCCTTTGTCTTTGAAATGGGTTAGTCCTTTATACAGGATGCATGCAATGGTATGATGGCATGATTCTATGATGAAGCACACCACAAGTATTCACACAGGCAAACATGATAAGGCACACAAGTCACACAAGACACCCTTAGGTTTCAGGCCAGCATGAATTTCAGGTATTACCCTCTTTTGGTTTTGTTGGTTAAAACCTGTCCTATCAAAAGTAACCGGGTTCTAGAGGATCTCAAATCATTGGCTACCCTCAATCGGTCATAACTCCAGCATCGCAATCTTTTCTCGCGGCCAGAACCATCTCGAGAGTTTAGCCTCAATGAGTGTAGCATACTGCTACTGTCCTAATAGCCAAGTTGGTCAATTTAGGGTTCTAAGGTTGGTTGGTGTTTAATGACTCCTTAGAAGACCTATATTCTCCCCGTTGCAACACAAGGGATATAGGTACAGACTAAGATGCCACACCAACGTAGCCACTGCTTCACCCATGTCGGTCTATGCCGGACAGGTCCCTCACAGATTATGCTACCTAAAAAGGGTATTTCCCAGATCCGGGTTAGGATCTATGAAACTCCGATGCAAAGCCCACAAATATAAAAGCAAACAAAGCAAACAATTGAAAAAAAAGGTGATCTAAACCCTAAGGTTACTCCACTTTTAAGTACTCCCCATCAGAGTCGCCAGTTCTGTGATACGGTGGGAGAACTGACTTGAGGTTTTGCGTTTATTTTTGCAAATGTTTCGGTTGAGCAAGAGTCGCCACCGACTTTTTATTTTATCCTAAGGAAAGGTTAAAAAGCACAACAAAAACCTTTGAGATGTTTTCTTGGGTTCGGGGAGTAGATTATAGAAAGGGAAGGTATTAGCACCCTTTCTATCCATGGTTATCCATGGGCTCTTAGTTACTTGCTTAGATCACTTGCCTTTTGTTTTCAATTGTTTTAAATGGTGCTTGTGTGTGTGTGGGTTTGAAAATGTTTTGAAAAGAGGCCAATGTGGTGGCAACCTTTGTAATGATCCATGTGGGGATGTATACAAAGATGTATCTCTTTTGAAAAGGTTTTCATTTGTTTTTGAAAGTTGTTTTGAAAGTGTAGTGATGTGTGGTTTTTGAAATAGGCAAGTGTTTTAGTTTGCAAGATTGATTCAAGTAACTAAGAGGTTATATACTCCTAAATTTCTCAAAAGATTATTGCTATGTTTTAACCCTTTTAACAAGTTTGTTCCACCATTGCATTTGGTGGACAATCTTATGTTAGGATGTGAAAGGGACGGGCACGGGTCATCGTTTAGACCATAATTGCAATGGTGCCAAGTATCTTTGGGCGTTTTCTTTAAGGGACTTGATCATTTGTTTTGGAAGTATTTTGAAAATGTTATCGAGGGACTATGATCATTTGGTTTGTTTGTTTTGCCCAAAGAGACTTAACATGCAATATGGCCCAATTTTGAAAGGCAACAAGTGGAGTACCCTAGGGGGTGCAAGTGTGATTTGTGTGTCCATTTTCATGCTTGTTTGTCTTGAGATTAGGTCATAACTATTTTGTCGTTTTTCGCATACAAACCCTAATTCTAACATGGCATAATTAGAAAGCAATAAAGTGCGAAAATAAATTTACTAAGCTATTACAAAACCAAATATGGGAAGGGGGGTACAAATGTTCAAATGGGGATTTTGACAAGGAATTTAAACCTAAAACTATTACATCAATATTGAATATTTACAAGACAAATATTTTGCATAGATTAAATAAAATAAGACAAATATGCAAGAATGCATAAAGAATTTTTATATGTATGAAAAAAAAGAATTATTTATGTAAAATAAAAAGAAAATAAAAGGGTATTATTTTTTTGAGTATTTTCATATTTAGGGTAAAACCCTAATTCTATTAAATAAAATGTGTTATTATTTAATTTAATACAAGTATTTATTTATTATGTACAAAAATAAAATAAAGTGAAGTATTTGTCAAAAATGTATTTTTATATTAAATATTAATAATAATAAAAAAAAGAAAAAGTGTATATATTTTGTATTTACCCTAAATATATTAATAAATATATGTATATATGTATTATTTTAAATATGTGTTACATATATATAAATAATAATAATTTTTAATATTTGCAAAAAAAGGTATTTTTTATGTAAAATATTTTCAGAAGGTATAATAAAATAAAAATGAAAATAAAAGTATTTTTACATATTTCTCAATGTTTTAATGAAATGTATATATTCATTTATTTATGTATTAATCAAAAGAAAATCACATAAATACCTAATAAATTAAAAAAATAGTGAGAAAAAAGATTTTTATATTTTTAATAACATGAGAAAAAATATGAATCAATCAAAAAAAGAAAAAGTCAGAAATCATTAAAAATAAGCCAAATGGGCCTAGGGGGTGTGAAAGCAAAAGAGTGGTGCAAACAGAAATAACCAAACAGGCCCAGCCCAGAAAACTCCTTCTTCAACCTCCAGACTGTATGAACAACAATGAACACGCGTTTTCTATCTTCCAATTCCTGGACTTTCAAGCAAATCTCATAACATGAAAAGTGTAGAGCATTAAGAGACGAATTCAGGGATATAAAAACTTGACTTAACTCTCTAAGATGAGGGAGAATTTCTTCTCCCCCAATTTCTGACCTAGTTTTTCATCAATGTTCAGAACCAAAATTCTCTAAGCATACATAATATAAATGAAATCTAATCATATGGGCATGTTCAGGGCTATGATTGTGACATGTTTCCTTCACAAACCTAAAGTTAACAATGCCTATACTGAGAGATAGAACTTCATAAAGATACCTGTTCAGTTGGAATCGTGCTTTGCAATGGAAGAGTTTTCAAAGCAAGATGATGATTTGTATAGCTTCCTTGAAGTGTAAGGATGCTATTCCAAGTTCTACTTTGTCTTGAAACTCCCTGAATCGTGTTAGAGAACTTCAACTGCAAAACAGAAAAATAAAAATGGTGAAGTGGCTTGGAGGTGTTACAGATCGTGATTTAGCTTTTGGATAGCTTGCATAGATGGTGAGGAAGGTATGTGAACTGGTTTGGGCAAGAATGCTTGAAAGGATTGAGAGTTGGAACTCAATCTGCAGAGGTTGCTCTGTTTGGGCAGTTTCAAGGTGATTCTGAGTTTTGGGATGGATTGGAGGTAAAAGGCTCGTGCTTTAGCTTGGTTTAGATGTGTGGAATGTGTTTGATCAGTTTGTCTAAGTGTTTGTAAGCTGGTTTGTAAGTTGGTACAAGTTATGCCATGTTTCTTCTATGTGAAGCAAGAAAATGCCAACTTTTTTCTAGGCTTGTACAGGCCCCTCAAAATGTGCTGCATCTTTTAGTCTTGATCAGTGTGTTATGTCCATGAATCTTGTGTCCAAAGATATGCATTGTACCTCTTGATTTTCAAACTTGACATAAAGTTCTACTTTGCAAAAATGGATAAATCACTTTTTCCAATTAAGGCTTAATTCCTTGTGTAATGACTATATGAACAAAACAAAGCTAAAACACAATGGATTGGCATTTAATTATTGAGTAAGAAAAGGATTAGAGGCCTGTAACTAGCTTGCCCATGCTGATTTGAAAAATTGCAAAGTGTATGAACATGTACATGGCCATGAATCAAAGTGACTTTTGCCCATTTTGCAAAATTCGATTCTCCCTAACCATGAGGTTGTTTGAGAAGTTCTTGGACATTTTGGAAAGCTTGGAATGTGTACAACAATCCATATCTGAAATGAAAATTGAAATTCCAAGTGGAAGTGTATGGAAAATGGCCTTGAAGTTAGGTAGAAAACCTTGTCAAAAAGGTCAAATTTTCACTAAGTTATGAATGGTTTAGTGCCCTTATTCAAAAATTTATAACTTGAGATACAATCCTCATTTGGGAAAACTTTCTGAATCAAAGTTGTAGATTATGCAACAAGCTACAACTTTCATGTTTTGACTTTTGTTTGAATCCAAATGAATCTTGGTGAAAAAGTGGGGCAAAATTGGGAAAAAATTAGGGTTTTCCATAACTTAGAAAAATTCTAAGTTATGAAAAATTCCATTTCAAACCCTAATTTGCATTTCTTGGTTTCTTGGTGAACAAGTTTCATGATTTGGCATGTTTTGATGAAGAATGGATCTTGACTCTTGATTTTGACCAAAAAGTCAAAGTTTGACTTTTCAGTATACAGTCAAAATTGATCAATTGACTGGGAAATCCAAATGTCAACCTTGTGTACTTGGGATCTTTTGAGTTTGTTGAGCATGTCAAAATAATTCCATGGGGTCCTTGAGTCCATATGTGAGCTTGGTTTGCCATTGGCTAGGTCAAACAGTCAAAAATTACCCTTGTGCAGTCAAAACCCTAAAAATGACAATTTTGCCCTTTTGATGATCTGATCAAATTTCTTGTGGAATTGTGATCCAAACTTGATCAAATGGTCCATATGAGTTCATAATGTTGATGTGGGTCAATTTTCATGAGATTTGACTGTCAATTGGCCACAGTTGGCTTTTTCCCCAATACAGCTGATTTCTTAGGTCATCTGTCCAATTGACTGGGCAAAACTTGGAATCAAGACTTGAAACTTGGTATGGATAAAATTGGGAGTCCAACATGAAGCATGAAAGTCATCTTAGGAATTTTAGGTCAAAACATCTTTGTTCAACCACAAACCCTAATTTGGGTTAACAGTGCAAGGAGAAGTCTTGAGCAGAGGAAACCCTAACTGGATCTTGATCTTCAAAGGTCTTGTGATGAGAAAATGTTGAGGAAATGAGAGGGAAAATTTTGGGGTACAACACCTGCTATCTCTTGATTCCTTGTTTTTTAGCAAAAACTCATAACACAAATAATGTAGAGCATCAAACCATGATTCCAAACATGTAAAAAACTTGACCTAACTCTAAGAAACCAGGGAGAATTTCTTCACCCCCAATTTCTGACCTAGTTTTTCTTCAATGTTCATGGTTAAAATTCTCACAGCATGCTTAATATAAATGAAAAGTGATCATATGTATGGCTTCAAGGCTATGAGTAGGACATGTTTCATTCACAAACCTAAGCTTAACTCTTCCTAGATTGAGAGATAGAAGTCCATGGTTTTACCTGTTTCAGCTTGAATCATATACAACAATGTGGCCAACTTCAATGGAGTTTGAGCTTCTGTATAGCTTGCCTGAAGTCCAAGGAAGCTTCTCCAACACCTAGCTTGCTTTGAATCACTCTGTATCGTGCTATGGAAGTTCACCTGCAAAACTGAAAAATGAAAATGGCAACTGAGGTTAGGGGAGTTACAGCTTGTGTTTAGGGCTTGGGATGGTTTGTATGGATGGTGTGGAATGTGTTGGAACTTGTTTGGGCAAAAACGCACGAGTGGATTGAGTTGTGGACCTCAATCTGCAGCAGATGCCCTGTTTTTGCAGCAGGATGGTGTTTTAGTGTATTAGAAGGTATGAGGGGTGGTTGAGTCGTGTTTCAGGTCAATTGGGATGTGTGGAAGATGTTCACAAAGTTTGTTTTTGCTCTAGTTTTCAGGAAGTGAAAGTTTTTTTTATCTCTTTTGCAAAGTTGCTTCTTTTTGAAGTAAGAAGGTTCAAGTTGTAATGCAGGCCTATGTACCCTCTCAATCTATGCTGCATCATTTGCTCTTGATAAATGGTATTTGTGTACAAAGCTTTGCCTCAAAGATATGGCCTGTACCTCAAGGATTTGGAACTTGACATAAAGTGTTACTTTTCAAAAATGGCAATTTTGCTTTTTCTAATTAAGGATTAATTCTATGTGTAATGCCCAAATGGATGAAATAATGTCTTAACACAATGGTTAGGCATTAAATTAAGGAGTGTAAACTTGGTTTTGAGGCCTGCAAGCTAGCAATACACAAACTGATTTGAAAATTCCATTTGCCATGAACATGTATTGGTCATGAACAAAAGTGAGTTTTGGCCAACTTTGCAAATTCGATTATCTCTAACCACAAGGGTGTTTGAGAAGTTCTTGGACAATTTGGAAAGCTTGGAACATGTAATATAATCCATCTTTGTAATTAAAATTGAAACTCCAAGTGGAACCATGTGAAAAATGGCCAAGAAGTTGGACCAAAATCCTGCCTAGAATAGGGCAAATTTCTTCTAAGTTAAAAGTGTTTGGCACCCTTGTTCCAAAAATCGTAACTTGAGATACAAGCTTCCTTTGAGAAAACTTTGTGAATCAAAGTTGTATATTTTGAAATGGAATACAACTTTCATGTTTCAAGTTTTTTTTGAATCCATTTGCATCTTGGTGAAAAAATGGGACAAAGTTAGGAAAAAAATAAAGAAATTTCATAACTTAGAAAAATTCTAAGTTATGAAATTTTTCATTTTAAAACCCTAATTTGCAATTTTGGGTTTCTTGATGAACAAGTTTCATAATTTGACATGTCTTGATGAAAAATGAATCTTGGAACTTGATTTTGACCAAAAAGTCAAAGTTTGACTTTTCAGTATACAGTCAAATTTTGATCAGTTGACTGAAAAATTCATCTATCAATCCTATGCATTTGAGATCTTTTGAACTTGTTGAATGGGTCAAGACAATGCCATTGAGTCCTTAAGTCCATATATGAGCTTTTTTTGCCATTGGTTAGGTCAAACAGTCAAAAATTGCCTTTGTGTAGTCAAAACCCTAAAAATGACCATTTTGCCCTTTTGGTGATCTGATCAATTTTCTTGTGGAGTTGTGATCCAAACTTGATCAAATGATTCATATGAGTTCATAATGTTGATGTGGGTCAAAAATCATGAGGTTTGACTGTCAATTGGCCACAGTTGACTTTTTCCCCAATACAGTTGATTTCTAGGTCAACTATCCAATTGACTGGGCAAAGATTGGAATTAAGGCTTGAAACTTGGTATGGATAAACTTGTAAGTCCAACATGAAGAATGAAAGTCACTTTGGGCATTTTAGGTCAAAACATCCCTGTGCAAACTCAAACCCTAATTTGGGTCAACAGTGCAAGGAGGGGTCTTGAGCAGAGCACACCCTAACTTGATCTTGAGATCCAAGAGTCTTGTGATGAGAAAATGTTGATGAAATGAGAGGGAAAATTTTGGGGTACAACAATATCATAATACCAAGGTTTTTCATCTGACGTCCCCTCTGTAGCAAACACATGAGTTGGTCTATCAAGACGTTGAATTGTAATCTAAGGTACATCGTTCCAAGCATTCACTTGGTACATAGAAGCCAAAGTGGCCAAAGCATCTTCCATATGATTCTCAAATATGGGAATATGATGGAATTCAACCTTATTGAAGAATACTAATAATCTTCTTGTGTAATCTTTGTAGGGAATCATGCCAATGTTATGACTCTCCCATTCTCCTTTGATATGATTTTTTTACCAAAGTTGAATCACCATATACATCAAGAATTTTGATTCAAAGATCTATAGCCTCTTTAAGACCCATGATACAAGCTTCATACTCAGCTATTTTATTGGTACAATCAAATGTCAACCTTGCAGTAAAAGGGATATGTGACCCATGGGGAGTGATAGTCACGACACCAATTACTTTTCCATAACCATTTACAACTCCATCAAACACCATACCTCACCGAGATTCAGGGTCAAGACCTTCCTCAGGCAAAGGCTCATCATAATCTTTTACTTTCAAATACATCACACCCTCATTATGGAAATCATATTGCACAGAATGATAATCTTCATTTGGTTGGTGAGCAAGATACTCCGCCAACATACTGCCTTTAATAGCCTTCTGAGTACGGTATTTAATATCATATTCAGACAACAGCATCTGCCAACAAGCAATTCTTCCAGTAAGAGTGGTCTTTTCAAAAATATACTTAACTGGTTCCATTTTGGAAATCAACCAAGTAATGTGATTCAGCATATATTACCGCAATCACTTCGCCGCCCAGGCCAAAGCACAACATGTTTTTTCTAGCATAGAATATCGTGACTCGCAGTCAGTGAACTTCTTGCTCAAATAATAAATGGCATATTCTTTTCTTCATGTTTCATCTTGTTGTCCCAAAATACAGCCCATGGAGTTATCCAACACAGTCGGATACATAATCAACGGTCTTCCTTCAATAGGAGGGAGCAAGATAAGAGGCTCAAGCAGATGCCCTTTAATGCTTTCGAATGCCATTTGGAAATCATCCATCCACACACAACCTTGATCTTTCTTTAACAGCTTGAAGATTGGTTCACATGTTGCAGCCATATGAGAAATAAATCTGGCAATGTAATTTAAATGTCCAAGGAAGCCTCTAACTTGCTTTTCAGTTCTTTTTGCAGGCATTTCTTGAATTGCCTTAACTTTATCTGGATCAACTTCAATTCCTGTTTGGCTGATAATGAAACCTAGCAAGTTTCCTGAACGAACACCAAAAGTACACTTATTTGGATTCAAGCGGAGACGATACTTCCTCAAACAATGAAACAATTTTAACAAGTCTTCCATATTCCCTTCCTCGGTCTGAGATTTGGCGATCATATCATAAACATATACTTCAATTTCCTTATGCATCAGATCATGAAATAAGGTTGTCATAGACCTCTGGTTAGGGATGTCAATTTGAATATGTTAACAGATATCCCTATGGAGATTATCTGTTTGGAGCTCCAAATATGGGGATTTTATCCCCCGATAACACTTTGGGACGGGGATTACGGGAGTACACTCCGCCTTGCGGATTCCTCGACCCCGACCATATTCTTTAACTTTTATATATAATTATATAATTTTAGATTTTTTATAAAAAATAATTAATATATTAGGATGAAGAGTCATTAATGGATAATTATCTTGAAATTAGTGATTATTATCCAATTATATTTTGTTATGCATTGTGGGATATTTATGAGCATATTTTTTTAGATATTTGACAATTATAATTTTCTATTTTTTATATGTATTATGATATATTTAGGTTATAATTTTTTGTATGATTATACATGGTAACAACATGTTCGGTTGGATCTTTATTATTTTGAAGTAAAAATAAATATTAACAACTGCAAATACTTTTGCATTTTTATTTGTTATTGATGCAAATACTTTTACATTTTTGTTTTTGATACAAGATGTGTTTTTTTTACCAAAATAATGATGCAAAAAATATAATATTTTTTATAAGAAAAGAAAAAATAACGAAATACTAGTGTCATAATTTTGATCGAAAAGTATAGAAATTTCCTTAAGACTTGATGTTCGTGGATCTTCGTGGAAACCATGGGGATCTGTAGGGATGGGGATGGGGATAATTTTCCCTCGTGATGGGGATTGGGGACGGGGATGGGGAAAATATTAGGGGTGGGGCAGGGAGCGGGGAAGCATCCCCCGTATATTCCCTTCCCTGTTGACAATTCTACCTCTGGTGTGTTGCACCAATGTTCTTCAAACCGAAAGGCATCACTCTATAACAGAATGTTCCCTAGGGGGTGATAAACGTTGTTTTTTCCATGTCCCTGGGAGGCATCCTAATTTGATTGTATTCATAAAATCCATCCATGAACGAGAACACTTTGAATTTTGTTGTGCTATCAACCAACATATCAATATGGGGCAACAAGAAATCATCTTTTGGACTTGCTTTATTTAAATTTCTATAATCAACGCACATGCAGAATTTTCAGTCTTTCTTTGGTACTGGAACAATATTGGCAATCCACTGAGGGTATATTGATGTCACAAGAAAACCACCATGAATCTGCTTCAAACCCTCTTCTTTAATCTTCACTACCATTTCAGGATGAGTTCTTCGTAGCTTCTGCTTGTTTGGTGAATATTCTGGCTTTAGCGACAAATAATGTTCCACAATATCAGTTTCTAAACTAGGCATGTCTTGGTAAGACCAAGCAAAGATATCCACATACTCTTTCAGCAACTCAATTAACCTGCTCTTCACATCGGGATAAAGCAGTGCCTTAATCTTGACTTCTTTCTAATCTTCTTCTGAACCCAAGTTAATCATCTCCAACGGATCTTTATATTGATGAATGGTATTTTCCTCGCGCTCGAGCGATCGTGAAACCTCTTCTAGGATTTCATCATATTCTTCTTCTTCAGCCACATACACATGATATTCAAATTTGGGAAAGGGTGCAAGGTCATTGCACTCAACAGGATTTTTTAATTAATCTGCACATATGATTTATGATTGATTTTAGAAACCGACACATGTAACAAGTGATTATGCAGATCTATTTACAATTATTATTTATTTCGAAAGGTTTTTTTATTACCATTTTCCAAGAAAAAAAGAGAAAATAAAGACACAATTTAGAAATAAAAAACAACATCTTATTAATGATCTTAAAATTCAAAACAAAAGACACGCCCATACAACATCACTTTCACCTTGGGCAGAGTGAAAGACTTTTGAAAAAACAAACAAAAAACAAATTACTTTGAAATGTGAATGCAAGAAGGAACATCAACAGTGATCCAATTTTGGATTCTGACTCCAAGTGTCACAAAGTTTGGCCTCTCTTACTCAAGCTCATCTTCGAGAATAGCGTTGATCTTTAGAGTTGTCGGATGGAGATATCCTTCACTGTGAAAGATATCTTGATATTTACTCAAATTGGACTTTGGCTTCACAAATTCATTCTTCATGGAGAAATCCAAACTAGTCTCATTCTTGTTTACAAGTAGATTAATAACTTGCCCCTACACCTTGATAGGGCCCTTCTACACTACCTATTGTGCATCCTTAAGTGAGGTGATAGAATCTTCATTCTTCCTTATATTATCAATAGGAAAAGATTGGAACTGAGTTCCAACCTTCATCAGTTTCTGCAATGCTAAAGGAAGACAAATGAGATATCAACAGAGCTTGCTCACCATTCATAATAACTACCTTTCCTTCACGGACAAATTTTAGTTTCTGATACAAGGTTGAAGTAACATCTCCTACTTCATGGATCTAGGGTCTTCCCAATAAACAACTATAGGCTGGGACAATATCTATAACCTCAAAGGTGATTTGGTACAAATGCGGATCTATGTGAATAGGTAAATCCACCTCTCCAATGACAGATTTTCTCGAACCATCAAAAGCTTTTACTATAATGCCACTAGGGTGCATAGGAGTTCCCTAGTATTTGAGCTTCATGAGAGTGCTTCTTGGTATGCCATTCAAAGCAGACCCATTGTCTACCAGCATATTAGACAGAGAGTCATTCTTATAATTCATAGATATATATATATATATATATATATATATATAGAGAGCCAGGTTATGGTTTCTCCCTTCATCGGGGAATTCCTCATCACAAAAACTCAGATTATTACAAGATGTAATATTCCACACAACACCGTCGAACTGATCCAGAGACACATCCCTTTCCACAAAAGCCTGATCCAACACCCTCATCAAAGATTCCCTATGAGAAGAAGAGTTCATCAACAAGGCTAAAATGGAAATCTTAGATGGAGTTTGCAACAAGTGATCAACAATCTTGTAATCATTCATCTTGATGATTTTCAGCAGATCATCAACATCCTTTTCCAAGGAGGCGCAACTACATTCTCCCACCACTTTCTTAGGTTTGGAATTTTCAATAACCTTCTTACCAAAATTAACATCTCCTCGAAAGGTAGGGGCGAAGACACGACCACTACGAGTTACCCGACCAACTTCAGCAATATTCTCAACATGGGACAAAGGTTGGATAGGAATTTCCACACCATCTTCCAGGATAGTTACATTGTACTTATAAGGCACATCTTTATTTGATTCATATGGGATAGGACCAGGCAGACAAATAACTACGGGAGTAAAAACAAATTTGTTGCAATATGTAATCTCCACAGGAGCGGAAACACCAAAATATGGCACAATGACTTTCACCCCTGCTTCTTCAGCATACTCAGGAATCACAGAATCATTGTCAGACAAAACACCCTCATTCACACACCTTGACTTATCAAAAGAAAAGAACTCGTCAGCAGAAACCTACTCATCATCATAGTCTCCAGTCATATTAATATCTTCATATTCAGCCCTTGGTCTGATTATATGGATAAGACCTTCATCCATCATCTCTTGAATTTCACCTCTCACCTTATCACATCCATGAATGCCCGTAACGCAAACACTACAAGCGACATGGTCATGTGTATAATATCTAAACTCATATAGATCAACATGTATCTTCACTAAATCACCTCTAACCAGGTTGATATCAAAAATCCAAGTCCCCGGGACAACCAGCAACTATATTCACAATACCTCGACCTCCATGTTTGGGTAGTGGATTATCCTTCACATTGGGACTAATGTATTTAAAAGATATGAGATCAAATCTTACCGTCTTCTGCACTTCAGACTTCAACGGATAACAATTTTCAATGATTTTCCTATGGGCTCCTTGATGAAACACACACGTCTGGTCAGCTTTATAATACCATGGAAAAGTTGGAGGTATAGCAGGAGAAGGCCTAGTCTTAACTAGATTCTTCTAAATCAAAGTCAGAAACAATTCTGTATAACTCATTGGGATAGGATCAAAAGCTTATCTCTTCTGACTTTGCCCTTGATTACCTTGTTGAAGTGCTCTCTGATAGGCAACAATAGTCGGAGCTACATTGAAGACCGGAGTTATTAAAGCAACCTGTTGTTGATGCTGATGACGTCTTCTTGGAGGTCTAATCCTTCTTTATTGAACAACAACATTTGTTTCTCCTTATTTCTTTTTAGAAAACCCATATGATGATTTCTTTGTTCCACTAGAACCTTCATCTTTTGACAATCGTCCTTCCCTGACAGCTTCCTCTAGACGCACACCCATACTTACCATCTCAGTGAAATCACTTGGTGCACATGCAACCATTCTTTCATAGTAAAATGAACCAATGGTTTTTAGGAAGACCTTAGTCATTTCTTGCTCTCCCATTGGGGGTACCACTTGGGCAGAAACCTCGCGCTAATGCTACACATATTCCTTAAATGATTCTTTATCTTTCTGAGCCATCGCCCTCAATTGGTCACGGTCAGGTGCCATAAACATGTTGTACTTATACTTCTTCACGAAAGCTTCACCCAAGTCATTGAAAGTATGGATGTTGCTACTGTCTAATCCCATATACCATTTCAAGGCAGCACCAGTTAGACTATCATGGAAGAAATGAATAATCAAACGTTGGTCATCAGTATGAGTGGAAATTCTTCGGATATACATCACCAGGTGGTCACGAGGACAAGATTTTCCCTTGTACTTCTCAAATTCAGGTACTTTAAACTTTGTTGGCACTTTCACATTAGGAACCAAGCAAAGGTCACTGACATTCTGTCCGAATATCTCTTTCCCTCAGAGAGCCTTCACTTTTTCTGCATTTCATTGAATTGATCCTGAAAGTCATCCATTCGGTTATAAAAGTCCAAACTTTCACTTGGTGGAGGAGCATGTTGTACCCCAAAATTTTTCCTCCCATTTTTTACTCAAGATACTATCCCAGGGTTTCTCAAACACTCAATTTGGCTCAAAAGTGGATCAAGCAGATTCTCTTCCTAGGCAACCAGTCAACAATTAGGGTTTTGCACTTCTCAAAGGAATTTGAGTCATCAAGGTTTCAAATAAATCACCATGTCTCCTCAAAGTCTGTTTAAGTCAATTTTCAAACCTCACATTTCAAGTTTTCCCAATCCATGGCCCAGATAACTTAAAAGGCATTTGTGTGATTTTTTCTTAACTACAATCTTCTGAGGGTTGATGTTATTTTTGAGAGCATATTCTGTTTGAATAAGGTATAAAGTCTAAAACTATCATTTTAAGCAATCATGATTGAGGGTTCAATTAATCATTTGGGTTTGAGTTTTTAAACATTTATTTTGTTTAAGAGTGCAAAATACATGATTTATCCTATCATATTGTGTTTACTTGAAATGCAAGTTATCAAGCCAAGATGTTTTATTCAAAACATTCAATCAAGAATTTCAAAGTTAAACTAAAACTCAAAGTTTTGTATAACAAATTTCATTATTACTCAAGCTTTGTGTTCATTATAGTTTTGTGGGTCATTCACAAAGTAAATTACAAATGATTACAAATGGATTACAAGTGAAATACAAAGTTAAATCTACAAGGAAAGAATTGCTTCTTCTTCAAGACTCTTTGCTTCATCTTTAAGAAATTCCCCCTTGCTAGCCATGGTCTTCTATTCATCTTGTCTTGCTTGCCATTCATTTGTTTGTACATCTAACAAAAGAAAGAAAAGAATATTAGCAAAAAATCAACATTGAAAAGTCCAAGCAAAAAAAATTAATTTTCATCACTAGGGTTTGCTTTTAGGAATCAGAATTTTGTTTGTCCATTTCTCCCTATTTCTGCAAATCTCAAAACCTAGGTTTTGGTTCACAAAAAAGGGGAAAAAGAAATAAATATACAAACTGGACAGGCAAGGCAGCAAAGCAACAGGCTGCTAACAACAGCAATCAAATGTGCAAGTCAAACTATACAAACAGCCAAACTGCATCACAAAAAAATAGTGATATGCAAAGCAATAACAGCAGCACAAGATGCAAGGAAACTGGCTGCAAACAACAGCAGTCACATCCAAGGCAGAACCAAGCCTGCTGTAAACCCACAAGCAAAATACAACAAAGGCTACAACATAACAAAACAAACAATATGCAAGCAACAAGCCAAAGGCATCAAATATTGCAATACAAGTCAACACATCATCACTTTCCTAAAAAACAAGCAAACCCTTCAGAAAATATATCAAAAGAAAAAGTGCTTTATTTCATGAAAAGAGGAAAGAGGAAAGATATCACCTAGCCAGCAAATAATCTAAAGCCATGCCAAGACAAACAGGATGCTATTGCTACAAAGGCATGCTATAAAAACAATCCAAGAAGACTTGCTCTAAAAGCCTCCTTATGCTGCCCATAGCAGTCCAAGACCTGTCCAAGTTCTGCATAAAAGCATGTCAAAATAAACCACAACAAAACCAGCCTGCACTACAGTCCAAAAACCTGCCCAAACTTGCACCAAAATGGAAACAATTCAAACTGCACTAAAAAGCCCAAAGCTAGAAAAGCCAAAACTGTCAAAATTCAAAGTTTTTCCCTCCTATTTTCACCCTAAATCTGATAGCAAGGAGACGACTGTTTTATAAAAAGAGAAGAGACTATTTGAACAAAGAGAGAACCATCAAATATCAGAAAAAAGTTAACCAGCAAAACATCAAACATCACAGAACCAGCAAATCACAAAAAAACTCAGAACCAAAAAATACAATAAACCCTTTGTCTCAAACCAACTGAAACATCATAGAACCATCAAGCCATCATTGTAAAAACCAAAAGGCAACATAGCCAGCAAGGTATCACAAAAACCAGATCACAATAAAACCAGCAAAATATTAAAAACCATAAGCCTAAAAGCCATCACTGTAAAACCAGAACCAACGAAAACCAACAAAAATTTCCATTACCAAGTTCCATCACCAAAGTCCATCACCCAAACATTGTCATCAAACATCTCTATTCAAAAACCCATAAGCAAATCAGTAACTCAAACAAACAGCAAAAAAGCCAAATACTTTGTTCATCATTTTTCCCTTTCACAATCCATTCAGAACATACAAAACTATACACAAAATTCAGAAATTGCAAAACCCCCACAAAATCACAGCAAGCTACCAAAAGAAAAGAGAAAGTAATTTACAAAGAGTCAGAACAGTCTTACCGGAAAAGCTTTATGAGGTTAGTAAGGTTATAGATCCGGACCTCACAGACGATCTCCTTCTTCTCTTTCCTGTACTTTCATGGATATATCGTTGCATGCATCATTACCTTCACAGATACCACTGAACTGAGAACTAGGGTTTCGGCTTCCCCCTTTTTAGATTTAGGGTTATCGAATGAAAATCTGCAAAAATTGATCACAAATTAGTAACTAGGGAAAGGAGGTGATCAGATTG
Source organism: Vicia faba (assembly GCA_948472305.1). NCBI lineage: Eukaryota > Viridiplantae > Streptophyta > Magnoliopsida > Fabales > Fabaceae > Vicia > Vicia faba. Next base: position 324,440,916 of record OX451740.1, read on the forward strand.
ATGAAAGAAAAGTAGGGTTTGGAGACACGCCGCCGCCGTAAGGCGATTTCTGGAGCGGCTAGTTGGTCTTCTCCGATGAAGACTCAGAACAATAGAGAAGAGAGAGCGCATTAAGAGAGAGAAAAAGATATGAATTATGAGTTCTGTCTTCCAGGAAATTAGTTTTTTTTTGTTTGATAACCAATTCATGGCCCAATCCAGTGGTGACACTTGTCACCACCTCTTTAATCATCCTGGATAATCACCTATATGCACCCCTATGTTAGTCGCTGATGCGCCCTCATCATCCCTCCGTATGTTCATTTATCACAACCCTTTCAATGCACCATAGATGCACACCCATGGTACACCTCCAGGGGGCTGCTACACTGGATCAGCCAAAAACATTTGGGCCTTTTAATTTCTGCACCCCCAGTTTTGCTCTATTTGCAGGCCCGTTTCTAGCTTTGCCTTTATTCTTTTTTTTGTTAATATTTTTTTTCATTATTTGATTCTTATTTTATTTTTCAACATACATTTAAAAATTGCAAATAGATAGACATTTGTTTTAAATAATTATTAGCTTTAAAATAATTTTTGTTTGACATTATTAATTAAGTCCTTAATTAATTTTATCAAATGAAAAGAGTTTTAACTTAAATAATTATTTAACGGTTTGGACTTGTATTGTGTGATTTAAATATTTATTTCTCACTATCACCCTATTCATTATTTTGTACCCCCCATTCTCGAAGCTCTGTAATAGCGTAGAATTTCAATTTCCGCATTTTATTGTTTTACTTATTACTATATAGTAATTAGGAGTGTATGGCAAGATTTAAAATCAATCGCTAGATAAACCTAATTTCAAAGATAAAATTAACTTGAATCAAACACACTTTTTTCACACGCGCACCTCTAGGGTAACCTCGCTCGTTGCCTCGGAAATACAGTCATGTCCCTCGAATATGAGACGCTTTAGCAATGACCCTTTGATAAAAAATATCCTAATCCCTCGATGACCCTCGACGTTGCCTTCGATAAAACGATCTCGTCCCTTACGAAAATTGCTAAAACGTCACATAAGTTGCTTTCGATGACTGTAAAATTGACCCGTGCCTGTCCCTTTACATCCAACGATGGGGCTTCTTACCAAATCAATGGTAAGATAGCGACATCTAAAGGAGGAAGAAAAGAACCTTGAGACCTTTCGAGTAGGTAGATTCGCTCCTAGTTACTCGCTTGCTCACGACAAAAACATTTTACGCCAACACTTTCATCTCAAAACATTTTCAAAAGACAAAACCTTTTATATACGTTCTTATAGAGACGAGAACCATTGCAAAATGTATTTTCAAAAACCACTTTCCAAAACACAATCCACAAACACATCTTTGAACCATCTTTCGAAACAAAACTTTGTACGTGTTCTTATAGAAACGAGAACTATTACAAATAGATTTTTCAAAACACTTTCAAAGCCCACACCACAAGCACACTGTCAAACAAAAGCAAGTGATCTAAACGAGTAACTAAGAGCCCATTGAAAACCATGGATGAAAAGGGTGCTAATACCTTCCCTTTTCATAATTTACCCCCCGAACCCTAGAAATAATCTCGAAAGGTCTTTCTTGTGCTTTTTTTACCTTTCCTTTTGGATAAAAGAAAAGTAGGTGGCGACTCTTGCTATCCGCACAAATGCGATCAAAACGCAAAACACCAAGTCAGTTCTCCTACCGTATCACAGAACCGACGACTCTGCTGGGGAATAATCTAAAAGGTGGGTTACCTTAGGGTTAGATCACCTTTACTTGCTTTCATTATTTAATTTGTGTGCTTTATATTTAGTTCTTTTTATTGGGCTTGCTTTGATCCTCCACCCGGATCTGGGACACCTTTTAGGTAAATAGCAATAGATTGGAAACTGTACGACATAGACCGATATGGTTGAAATAATGGCTATGTTAGTGTGACGCATTTGTGGGTACCAGTATCCCTCGTGGTGAATCGAGGAGAATACGGGGCCGCTGAGTGGTGTCATGAAGCACTAATTGACTTTAGAACCCTAATTGAACAAACTTGGCAATTAGGACGTAGTGAGATAGCCGGTTTCGGTATAGAGCTGAAAATTGGTTGATACTCGATACTACACTCATTGAGGCTAGACTTTTGGGATATCTCGGCCGCAAGAAAAGATTGTTATGCTGAGACAATGCCTAAGAGAAAGGTAGGTGATATTGAGATCCTTTAGAACCCGATCACTATTACTAGGATAGGTTGAGCCAACTAAACTTCAAGAGGGTACTTACCTACAAAACTCATGCAAGCCTAAAACATAGGGACTTGTTTGTTGTGTGTGTATATATTTACTTGTACATAAACATCATAAACATCATGAACATCATACACATGCTCACTAACCATTTCAAGGATTTAGAAATTTAACTTTGTTTTTATTTTGTAGGATATGAATTCTCTCCAAAGAAACACCATCTGAATCAGCTTTGTAAAAGCACACCCTCAACTTCAAGAGCTAGCCTCAAGAGTTCCCAGGGATTCTCCTTTTACCAAGAAATATGGTCGAGTCCTAAGTTTGGCTACATCCAACTTCCAAGAAGAGATGATGTGTATACTATTCCAATTCTTTGATCCCGTACATCATTGTTTCACTTTCCCAGACTATCAGTTGGTACCTACACTAGAAGAGTTCTCTCTACTCTTAGGGGTGCCAGTGCTTGATCAGATACCGTTCACCGGTCTAGAAGGGATTCCAAAACCTGAAGTCATCGCCGAAGCTTTACATGTGAAGAGGGTCGACGTCATAGCCAATTGGGAGACAAGAAGCGGGGTTAAAGGTTTTCTAGATAAGTTTCTATTGAAAAAAGCTCGTTCATTCTAGGATGACATGGATTTCTAAGCTTTCGAAGACGTCCTGACTCTTCTCATTTATGGTTTGATTCTGTTTCCTAATTCGGACCAATTCATAGACGTTAATGCCATCAAAGTCTTTCTCTCTCGCAATCCTGTACCTACCTTACTAGGAGACATCTTGCATTGCCTTCATACCCGCACCATGAAGAAAAGAGGTACTCTTTTGTGTTGTATCCCCTACTCGCTAAGTGGTTCACTTCACACCTACCTCAGTCAGCATTGAAGAACGAGCAAAGACTGACTTGGTCTCATAGGATGATGTCTCTCACCTACTCTGATGTCCTTTGGTGTTCGAGATCCTTGGAAGATGTCTCTATCATTGACCGTTGTAGAGAGTTCCCTAATGTACCTCTACTTGGTATTAGGGGAAGTATCACCTACAACCCCTGCTTAGCTCTTCGACAGTTTGGGTATGCCCGAAGAGACGACCCTCATGAGATGCTCATCCAAGGTCTGGTGTTCGACTACGACAAAGAAGACCAAGGTTACCGCCAGAGGTTTACACGTGCTTGGGGAATGGTGAAAAAGGTGGAAAGTAGGACTTTGGGACACAAAAACTCTATCCCTCTCGAGCCTTACCTTAGGTGGGTACGGGCTCGTGCTCAGAGTCTCTTGATGCCTTACCCTTCCATCCTTCCTGTCATCATGGAGCATGTTGTTGAAGGAGACGTCTCATACACCGTTCTTCATCCTGATATGCCCACCTCTCTCGAAGACTTGCAGAAAGCTTGGGTCCAGTTGAAGGAAGAGCGAGACACCTTTGAAGCCCAGTTTTACGCCAGTGAGAAGAAGGTTCTGGAGCTCACCAAACTGCTTCATGAAGAGAAAAACCTGAATGCCTACATTGCTCCAAAGAGGATGCGTTTAGTCTTTTTGTCTTAGGAGCTTTGTTGTATTTTGTTTCTTTCATTGTAAGCCCAAGGGGGCATGATGTATTCAAACTTGGATTTTAATATAACGTGTGTTCTTTTTTGGTTTGAAAAAAATTTAAATCTCTAATTTTCCTTGAAATCATTTGCATATTGCATCTTCATTCATCATAACATCATACAAGTTTCTCATAACAGGTCACCTTATCCTTCTACTGTTTATTTTAGTGAGATGGATGTTAAACAGACTGTGAAAGATCTTCAGGCGCAGAACGCCCAGTTTCAACAAATGCTATTGGCTCTAACAAAAGGACAAGAGGAGTTGAAGACTCTGCTAGCCAAAGAGAAGAAGAAGAAAGTGAAGAAATCAATCGGTGTTGTGATCATGGGGAGAAGGTTTAAAGGACAATCCAGACGAAATTTGGACTTTGCGACATCATCAGGCGAAGGAGATAATCAAACCCAGGAAGTGAACAACGACCCAGCATCTGAGGAAGAGGAATAGCCTGATTACTCTGAGGAACAATATCCTCCTTCTGATGATAAATACAAATAACTAGAGGACCGTTTGAATGCTATGGATATTCAGAGGGTACCCGGTCTGGATTTTGAAGAATTAGGACTCATTTCAGGGGTTGTCATCCCACAAAAATTCAAGGTCCCCACTTTCACCAAATACGACGGTGTCTCTTGCCCAAAGCTACATCTAAGGTCATACGTCAGAAAGATTCAACCCCATACGGCTGACAAGAATCTGTGGGTGCATTTCTTCCAAGAGAGCTTATCTGGGACGCAATTGGATTGGTTCTATCAATTGGAAGGGACCAATGTTCGCAATTGGGAAGAGTTGACCGCCGCTTTCTACAAACAATATCAGTACAATGCTGATTTAGCTCTGACTAGGACGCAATTGCAAAGCATGTCTATGGGAACAGGTAAGGGTTTCAAAACCTATGCTCAAAAATGGATGGATCTCGCAGGCAGAGTCCAGCCCCCTCTATCTGACAGAGAATTAATGGATATGTTCCTTGGCACTTTGTCAGGACCATTCTTCGACCACCTGATTGGGAGTTCCTCAGTTGGATTTACTGAATTAATCATGACCGGTGAGCGGGTCAAGGCTGGTATAAAAAGCGGCAAAATTCAAAGAGATGCATCCTCGAGCATGATGAAGAAGCCCTTTGTTGGAAAGAAGGAGGTCAGTGTTGCATATGACTATAGGAATCAAAACAAAACTGATCGTCGCCCGGCGGTAGGAGCTGTTATGATTTCTAATCCTGTGCCAAATCAGCAGCAAAATTATCAGCGCAAACCAGAAGCGCCCATGAGACGATTTAACCGAATCAACATGACCATGTCTCAAGTTTTTCCACACCTTCTGAAGACCAATCTGGAAACTTTAAAGGAAGCTCCCAAGAACCCCAATACTGCTTCTCCTCGCTACAACCCGAACGCCCGATATTCCTATCATTCTGAAAGCCCGGGGCACGATACAAACGACTATTGGGCCTTAAAGAATAAGGTGCAAGAGCTTATCGATGCGAAGGAGATTGAGTTTGATCCCCAGAAACGCCTAATGTAATAACAGAGCCAATGCCCGTACATGGCCAAGGTATCAACGCCATTGATGATGATCGTTTTGTCTCCTCCATGAATGACTTAATTACTCCTCTGTTGACCAGTAAACATAATCTACTGCAAGCCGGTCTGTTCCCGGGCTGCGATGAAGATTGTCACTTATGCAAGTCTCTACCAAGTGGCTGTTTGTTACTGAATATAGGCGTCCAGCACCTGATGACTAGTAAAGAAATCCTATTTAAAAAGCTTCCTCTTACCAGAAGTTCATATCAAGATGTTTCGATAATCACCATTTCTGACAATCCTCCCGGGGTCTCCACCAAAAGACCCGTCAGGATTACATCAGTTCCAAGGTCTGCACCTTTAATCATCATTATGCCAAGACCAATATCTTACTCTTCAGATAAAGCAATTCCCTGGAGTTATGGGGCTGACGTTTATTACTATGGCGTCAAGCAAGATCAGTTGGCTGTCAAGGACGAAGTTGCAAGAGATATTGATCCTGACATCGATAATATCACTGGGACCAGTAAGATAACAAGAAGTGGAAGAGTCTTCTCACCCGATATTTCTCCAAAGACATTTTCTACTCCTGTGATCATTCCTGCTGCCACTCCTACCGACACTCCCAGTTATACTCCTACTGTTATCCCTACTACCGAAACAAGGGGCAAAGGGGTCTTGAATGAGCCTGTCCAAGCAAAAGGGCGTTCCGAGATCATCCTTAAAGCTTCTAGAAAGGAAATAGAAGAAATATTGAAGATAATAAAGAAAAGTGACTACAACATTGTAGAACAGTCGGGGCAGACTCCCTCGAAGATATCATTGCTGTCCTTACTTTTGTGTTCTAAGGCCCACGCCAAAGCCTTGGTAAAGTTTCTTAAGACCGCCCACGTGCCCCAAGAGACCTCCATCGACCAATTTGAGAATTGTGTGGCCAGTCTAACTGCTGATAACAGATTGGGCTTTTCCGACGATGATTTAACCTCTAAGGGAAGGAAGCACAACAATGCCTTTCATGTTTCCATTGAATGCAGGGGCACCATACTTGCCCACGTTTTGGTGGATACCGACTCATCATTGAATGTCTTGCCCAAAAATGCTCTCGACCGACTGGACTGCAAGGGGATCATCTTAAAACCTAGCAACATCATAGTAAGGGCCTTTGATGGTTCCAAGAGTACAGTGCACAGAGAAGTTAGTATCCCCATAAAAATTGGAACTCAGACTTTTGACTCAACTTTCTATGTGATGGACATTCGCCCTTCATACTCTTGTCTATTGGGTCGACCCTGGATCCATGGTGCTGGTGCCGTCACTTATACCCTGCACCAAATGCTTAAATACCTGATCAAAGGAAATATTGTCACAGTTCACGGAGAGGAAGAGTACATGGTTAGCCATCTGAACTCTTTCAGGTATGTTGAAATGGATGGTGAATTCATTGAGACTCCCTGTCAGAACTTTGAGGAGGTTCCAGTAACGATCGTAGAAACCAAGTCTACTCTTAAGGTCCCGAAGATTACCAGACCTCCACTGAAGATGGCCTCTTTGAAAGATGCTCGGGCGGTAGTTGAAGAAGGCGGGTGTACCATCTGGGGTCAGCTTCTGGATATTCCCTACAAGTCCGACAAATTTGGTTTGGGATTCACTACAGAGGCCCAAAGAGCTGTTCGACGTTCTCGCACCGAGAGACCACCTCTGTGTATCAGCAATCAGGGAGTCAATGTAGTGGAAGACAGTGATGACATTTGTGATATGGACGAATGGATTTTCCCAACCATCGGCGGAGGACTCAACAATTGGGAGACCAAATATTTCATTCCTATTACTTTTATTCAAGAGTAATTGTCTTTTAATATTTTCAGGCTTGTAATATTTAAACAATTCAGACTTTTAAAAACCTTGTGTCTTACCCGAGGCACAACGGTCCATTTGTGAGGGTTGTCACTTCATTCTCATATGTCATTAATGAATCATGGACGTTTTTGCATAAAATTTTGTGTTCTTTGTCTTTCCTTCTTACATTTTATTTCTTTCAAAAGTAGTTATGCTCTTACACACACTCACATATTAAAATGCAGATCTATATCCACTCAGGATCCCATGGGTAACGGTTCTGCTATGGCCAATTGTGACTTTGAAAATCTGATCTACCAAGCCAACAATGAAAGTTAGGAAGATTGTGAGGTGCCAGGGTGGTTGGCCAGGTTGTTGCAACAAGAAGAAAGAACCATTCAGCCTCACGAAGAACCGGTTGAAACAGTTAACTTAGGTACCGAGGAGGACAAAAAGGAGGTCAAGGTGGGTGCCAATTTGGAACCCAGTGTCAAGGAGCGTCTGATTCATTTGCTGCACGATTATGTTGAAGTCTTTTCCTGGCCGTATGAAGACATGTCGGGACTTGATACAGACATTGTGGTACATCGTCTGCCTACAAGGGAAGATTGCCCTTCAGTAAAGCAAAAGGTTCGCCACGTGAGACCTGATATATTAGAAAAAATTAAAGCAGAAGTCATAAAGCAATTCAATGTTGGATTCTTGGCTGTCACCTCTTATCCCCAATGGGTTGCCAATGTTATTCCTGTGCCCAAGAGAGACGATAAAGTGCGAATGTGTGTGGACTACAGATATTTGAATAGGGCAAGCCCCAAGGATGATTTCCCACTCCCCCACATCGACATTCTGGTTGACAATACGGCACAACACGAAGTGTTTTCCTTCATGGACGGTTTCTCAAGCTACAACCAAATCAAAATGACGCCTGATGATATGGAGAAAACAACCTTTGTTACACAGTGGGGCACATTCTGCTATAAAGTCATGTCATTCAGACTGAAGAACGCCAGGGCAACTTATCAATGCACCATGTTAGCTTTATTTCATGATATGATACATCATGAGATGGAGTTTATGTGGACGATATGATAGCCAGGTCGCAAACGGAAGAAGAGCATCTTGATCACTTACATAAGCTGTTTGAGAGGCTGAAGAAGTACAAGTTGAGATTGAATCCAAACAAGTGCACGTTCGGAGTACGGTCTGGTAAACTCCTAGGCTTTGTCGTCAGCAACAAAGGTATCGAGGTTGATCCTTCCAAGGTTAAAGCGATACAAGAGATGCCTTATCCTCGTACTGAGTAGGAAGTCATAGGATTTTTGGGACGTTAGAATTACATCGCCAAGTTCATTTCTCACCTGACAGCTACTTGTGAGCCAATCTTCAAATTGTTGAAGAAAGATCAAGTAGTCAAATGGAATGATGAATGCCAAGTTGATTTTGACAAAATCAAAGAATACTTACAAGAGCCTCCAGTGTTGTTACCACCCGTCGAGGGAAGGACTTTAATCCTGTATTTAACTGTTTTATAAAACTCAATGGGGTGTATGTTGGGGCAGCATGACGAGTCTGGCCGAAAAGAGCATGTTATTTATTACCTGAGCAAAAATTTTACCGACTGTGAAATAAGATATTCACTGCTCGAGAAAACTTGTTGCGCTTTGGCATGGGCTGCTCACCGGCTGAGACAGTATATGCTGACCCATACTACCTTTTTGATATCTAAAATGGATCTGATAATGTACATCTTCGAGAAGCCTGCTCTTTCTGGGAGAATATCGAGATGGCAGATGATCCTGACAGAATATGACATACAATATACTACCCAGAAAGCTATAAAGGGTAGTGTATTAGTTGATCACCTCGCTCACGAAGCTGTGGAAGACTATCAGTCCATGAAGTTTGAATTCCCGGATGAAGACATCATGACATTAGACAACTGTGAAGAAATCAGGCCATATGATGGACCTGAACAAGGATCCCGATGGACCCTGTTCTTTGATGGAGCATCCAATGCACTTGGAAATGGTATCAGTGTTGTACTCATATCTCCGGAAGGATGTCATAATCCCTTTACTGCCAGACTTTGCTTCAACTGTACAAATAACATGGCAGAATACAAAGCATGCATCTTCAGTCTCAAAGCTGCTATAGACTCGGGGATCAAATCCTTGGATGTATTTAGAGATTCAACTTTGGTCATCTGTTAGATCAAAGGGGAATTGGACACCAAACACCCCAACCTTATCCCTTACAAAGAACATGTGTTGACATTGTTTCCGCATTTTGATAAGATTACCTTCGAGCATTTCCCGCAAGAAGAAAATTAGCTAGCAGACACACTAGCTATAATGTCATCTATGTTTAAACTTAATTGGGATAACGAGGTTCCTCAAATCACCATCGAGCGGATGGATGAACCAACCTACTGTCATAAAATCGGTACTGAAGGAGTAGTGGATCAACTTTCGTTCCATGAAGTTAAAAGGTATATCGAGTCTCAGGAATATCCAGAAGGAGCTTCAGTGAATGACAAGAAGTTCCTAAGAAGATTCTCGGCTAAATTCTTCCTTAGTCTCTAAGCCTTCAACTGCTTGTTCTCTTCTGCATACTTGTCGATGACTTTTTTTCATCCACTATAATCAGAAAATGGGTGATTGGGACCTGGCTAAACTCTAGAAAAAAATAAATACTCCTGCTTCTCCATCATCTCCACAACATGACTCTCAAGAATTTCAATCAAGTCATCCTTCTCTTTCAATTCTGATGAGTAGGACAACTCCAAAGTCTGATACTTGTTCTTCCATGCTTCCTTCTCTTGCTGCATCCTAACTAAGGCAATTTGTAGTTCTTCCATATCATCTAAGAGAGGAGGAGTAGTCCTCATAAACATGTCAGCTAAAGGTTCTTCACGAAAATAAGGAATCTTCAACTAAAATGCCCTAGCTTGTACCCAACAAAGATGAGGCTCTAAGGAAATAACTCCTCTTGATTCCAAATCTTTTCTACTATTCCTATGAGTATGGCGCCAAGCCTTTTCAATCCCTTCCTTATCTACCTTGTGATCTTCTCATTCTTTGATAAAGAAACCACTCAGATAAATATTGTTTGGCTTGTCTCTCATTGGATATCCAAGTTAGCAGCGTCCAAGAAAAGTGTTGTAGTTAATTCCTCCCTTTGAACAAGAAGAGCCACATTGGGAAAAACACCACAACTATCAATAATCTTCACATCATAATAAGCTTGACGATACCAATCAATGTCAGAATGAGTGAGAGCCATAATCTTTGGAGCCCAACGTGGTTCCTTCTTGATATCCCAAAAAATAGCAAACCGAGGTTGGTAAGAAATAAACCAGTGATATAAAAACAGTGAGCAATAGATGATCGTCCCTTCCTGATAGAAATTCCGAAGATGGATAGAATAATAAGTATCTCCTAGAAGTGTAGGGACTGGGTTCCCAATAAGAAAGATCCTAATGGCATTAACATCCACAAATTTGTCGATGTTAGGAAACAAGAACATCCCATAGGAAAGAAAAGCAAAGATAGCCTCAAAAGCAGTTGTACTCTTCATCTTGGCGAAGTAAAAAACTCTCTCCAATAGAAACTGACCATGTAAACCCCTGATTCCTCCTTTGGTAGTCATGTTAGCCTTAATCTCAGACTTCTTCAACTGAGTTATGGAGGCAATTTCATGAGACTTGGGTTCTTCTTCTAAGTCGGTGAACAGAACACAATAAGTAATAGGTAAACCAAGTAAGTAAGAATACTCCTCTAATATAGGCATCAACTGATAATCAGGAAAAGTAAAACACCAGTATAATGAATCATAAAATTGGACCAATGTAGAAAGAATACCCTTCTTCATCTTGAGCTTCATTAGAGGCACAATGGATCCATACTTATTCCGGAAATCTGTGGGACTCTCAATCTCATGAATCAAACTCCTCAGTTCTGCTATCTTAGGATCCTTAAAAATGTACTTCTGAGTCTTTCTCCTTCCAAAATCCATGGTCAAAAGAGTTCCAGAGATATTTTCAAAAGTCAACCTTAAGTTCCTTGAAAAACTATTTAGAGAATGCTCATGGGTGCATGAATGCATGATGATGCAACAATCACACATAAGATCACAAATATTGGGGTTTATAGGTTCGACGTCACGAGCATGAAGTCAAAGGTACTACCCATAATGTAAGGATTAATGGTTTATCACCTGCCGAACAAGGTTTTAAGGAAATCCCAGAGTCTACATTCTTCCTTCAGATATTACCAACGTCCCGATTAGCTCAGTAATTAGTAATATTCTCAAGAAAAACTCGTCTGAGTGCAGCATTGCATGACAACTACTTCCTGACTGCTCCGTTATAGTCTCCGCACTACACCAAAGAGGCTAAGATGGGTTAAGGGTTCTATAGCTTCTCATCTTCACGGGCTCTAAGATCGAAAGCATCACGTCTTCCTGATTGCTCAGTAAACAAATACTACAGTGAAAAGGGCCTCCACTGAGTGGGGGGTCTCATATCTCTTTTTTCGGAATTACTCCCTCAAAGTTAACATGACTATATCGCTCATCCTATCTTAAGTTTTCCCAAGTATGAGTATAGGACTTATAAGAGATTGCCAAGCACCCTAAAAACCATAAAAATCAAGACATACATATATACAACAAATAATAGCACATACACAGATAAACAAAGATATGCTCAACCCACTTAGAAATGTGTCCCCAGTAAAGTCGCCAGTTTTCTGTAGCGGTAGAAATGTTGAGACTAAGTCATTGGATTAACTTAACTCGTACAAATAAAATAAAAATCACCACAGTATTTTATTGTTTCCAAAGGAAATTGGAAAAGAGCGAATAAAACCAAAAAGAGGAGAAGAGAATCTAGGTATGGGGGTTGGTTATGCAAAGGGAAAGTATTAGCACCCTAAAAGTATACGGCACTATGCATGAACCTCTTTGAAAATCTATGTATTTTAGATATAAAAGTTGTATACAAAATAAGATGGTGGAGATGAGAAAAGAAGTATTTTTTACAATTTTGCACCCACCGCATTTGCGAACCTTTAGTGCCTATGTACCACCTTCTGTGAAATAGGGAATCAGGGTACTCGTAGTTCACCTCACAAATTTTTTTAAAAAAAAAACACATGTGTGTTGGTTAATTTTAAGAGAAGAGACATCATCATCATCATCATCATCATCATCATCATATCTGAGTGGAAAACATACTTACTATCCACAATTATGAGAAAGGAGCATATGCATCATCTCAAAGTGGAGGATGTAACTTGGATTTAAAATCCATCACTCAACACCCAAGTGGAAAATAGCTCTCTTTACTACATATTTTAGAAGTATATTAGCTTGCGTCACTACAAGAATCGACTAGAGTCTAATATTTTGAGAAAAGTTTTAAAGTAAAAAGCCAAAGTGGCAAAATGGTTTGAATGAGGTTAACGACTTTTAGTCTTTCAAAAAAAAGATGTCAAAGTATGGTTAAATTGATTAAAGTTTGATTAAGAATGGAATTTGAAAATGCATGGACCTAAGTCCAAGTTTATTATGAAAGTGATTAAAGTTAGAAAACAAAAAGAGTTTTGAAAAGGAGGGAGAAGATTTTTAAAATTAAAGAAGATGGGAGGAGATGAAGGGACTATCCTAAGTACATGAAGTAAAAGTTAAAGAAAATAATGGTCTAACCAACAAGAAGCCATCACTTGACATAAAGAAGTCAATGTAGAATTCACATCCTTTAGATTAAAACCAAGCAAGAAAAAATACTAAACCTCTGAGGAATGCCAAGCTTCAGATTAAATAAGAACCAAGAAAAGTCTTTATTGATGAAAATTGGCCAGCGTAACAACTGTATACAAAGGAATTCTCAATCACAAACAAGGCATTAAAATCATAATAACATGCACACGGAAAAAATTCAAACCAATGCCTTGGGGTTAATTTCAGAAGGTTTAGAAAAAATATCAATCAAAGATTATAGATTTACAAGGTCTCATGGCTTATAATTCTAAGTCTCAGGAATCCACAACTCCACAGTGCTAGGGATAGTGACCAAGTATTCCATAAAGAAATAAGTCTTTTAAGGTTCAAGTTGATTATTAAGTTTTTTCAAAAGTTAAGAAAACACAAATGAGCAAAGAAATAATGACATAAAAAATAAATGCTCAAGTGAGACAAAGGCAAATAACATGAGATGTAAATGCTAAAAAAAAAAAAAGGGTACATGAAAGTAAAGGCACAAAATAAAGGCATAAAGTAAAGTTAATTGTTAGTGAATTAGAAGTTATAGGTCAAGCATAACAAAATCTTAGTTGAATGACCATCTTTAAGCTTGCTTTTGAAAACTCATTAGAAGATTGATAAAATCAAAGCCTCTCAATAACAAGTTTCATTTGCTTTTTGTAAAGTATATCATTCATTTGAAGTACTCAAGGCAACCACATATGATCAACGATGTTCAAATGATTCACTTAGACCAAAATTTATGAAGTTCATTACAGGATTGATAAAATCAAAGCCTCCTAACAATGAACTTCAAAGTTATTGGATCCAAGGTTTTAAATTAAACGTAATTGGGCTTGCAAACATAGACTTGGGCCACGAATGATCATTTTTCGAATCGGGACAAATTTAGCGCTATGTTAAGCAATCGTAAGTGGACTTATGTAGAAGCCACGCCTATTTTGAGGTTGTTCAATAGCAGTCTATGTACCATACAAGTTAGAGAAATGATATGTAGATCATTCTCCAAAAATATGTAGCACAAGTAAGTAAAAGAAAGGGATAAGAAGAAGAGGGAGGGAAATGATAGTGTAACCTAATGTATAAGATGAAACTAGGGTTTCAAATATCATCAACATCATTCATCCATTTTGGTGGATTTGGTTTTTCAACCTATCAACACCCAAGATTCAATGAGGTTGAGGAACTTGTCCCATAGTAACACTCAAGTGTCTCCAAATAAGAACCAATTAAAAAGTAATAAAATGTATTTAATATAAGAACAAAATTTAAATGATTTATAAAAAGGAAATAATTGGTAAAATACACAACATGTATTAAAAAAACAAATAAAAATCCTAAAAAAAATCAGAGGTCAAACATTAGTCAACAAGTGTTGACAAAATTTTTTAGAATTTTTTAAAGTCAGAAACTATTTTTACAATATAAAGAAATAGGCAAAATAAGCAAAAATTTGTGAAAAATAGTAAAATCAAAAATAAAATAAAATAAGGTCATCAATATTTATCAATAGGTCATTGGATTCTTCCATAATTTTTTCAGAATTTTAAAAGATCAAAAAGTATTTTTAAACAATTAAAACAAGTCAAATAAAGTGAAAAAGCATAAAAAATACCAAATCACAAAATGAAATTGTGAAAAAATAAAAATCAAAAGTATTTTTGATAATTTTTTCACAATTTTAGAAGTTAAAATGAATTATTTATGAATTTTTGAAGTTTAAAACAATTAAAACAAAAATATGAAAATGATAAACCAAAAAATTATGGACCATTTGATCATTATCAAACGTGTTAGTAATCAAAACTAAGAGATTTGGCGCGCTATGCATGATATGGACATTAGTGAATAAACCAAAAAATCATTTATTCTTAAAACAAAGTTTAAAAACCAAGTGGCGCCTTGTCATTGGTTGAAGATGACACGCTGGTCGAATTCTACCTCCAGCCACACTCGAGTTGCAGGTTTCACAAATGGAAAAATTATAGGTCCGGACCGGTGTCATTCAATTCGTCTCATCAAGACGAAGACAATTTTACCCTCGCGAAAAATTTATATAACCTGTAGGTCACTCGATTTAGAACAAACCAGAAGAAAATTTGAAAATGAGTTTTGAAATTAAATTATCAATTCGCATGAAAATTGAAACCAGAAGAAGCATGAGCTTGATAGAAGAAGAGATTGCATCTTAGAAATTTATTTGAAGCGAAATGGTGGAGAGTTCTACCTAAATGAAGTATGAGAATTTTTCTATGAAACTTGACTTGGCTAGCACGATTTAGAGCACTTCAAGGCTTGGTTCTTCTTCTGTTAGCTTCAGTAGAATTCAGTGATGAAGAATCAATCAAGAAATAAGAGCTGGAAGTGAAGGAAATAAGAAATTGAAAATTCATAAATGTGAGTTATGGGGAGAGTTTGGCAGGGAGATTTTGATTGTCTAAGCTTGAGGAAATGAATGGAATAGAATCCTCTATTTATAGGGAAGTGAGTGATGATGTGAAATGAGAGGAATTGTGAGCAAATCGTGCAGGCCAAGCTAGTTGTGATCAAGCCAACATGCGACTTGAAATGCATCAAAACGACCTCATACCAAGTGCAATTCTTATCAAAACACATCTGGACAATTAGTTAAACTTGTTTAGTAACTAAACTTTAAGTAATTCGACCTGTAATCCAAGTTTACTCAAAGTAAAAAATTTGACTCGAAGAAAAAAATAGATTCCATGGAGCCAACTTCAACAATGCGTAGCTTACTACTCAGGGACCTTTATGATGCAATCTTGGAATCTTTAGAAAGCTGAATGATCAATATTGACAGTATGCTTTGAAATTTTTCATTTGGGTTCTTGCACTGAAAATTATATCCATTTTAAATCATGAAAAACACACATATTATTTGTACTTAGAAAAATTCTAAGTGTTTAGTTTGAAAATGACCTATAATGTCTTGCAAACCTACAGGCCTTTCCACTCAAAAAAATTTCTTCATCCTTGAAGATGAAGTAGACTCTTCAAATTGAATTGTGGAATTGAGATCACTCAAAAATCATAAAAATTTAAAGAGTCATGGTCTTTGGAAGATGAAAACAAATTTGAGGAAATTCACAAAAGACCTATAATCTTTTTAATTCTTAAACAACTTTCCAAGCATTTTCAAGTCTTGCATATTGAAACAAAGTTGTAGTAGACATCCCGAAGATTATTGCAGAAAAATAATTAGCTCAATGAGATAAAAGATGATCAAGTTACGATCAGTTGAAGTCAAACCCAAAGATTCAAAGGTCTTTCAAAAGGAGTTGTAATCTTCTTCAAACTTAAATGGTCCTCCATGCCAAATTAGCCTTTGATCCTTGAAGAGAAGATATTAAGGACTCTTTGAAGAGAATCATGACTTTGGAATCACTTAAAAATCACAAAATTTGAGCAAGATATGGTCTTTGGAAGTCAGGAAACCCTAGCTCAGAGAGTGTCAAAATAACTTGTGTGATATGGTGGTAGAACCGAACAGTTTTAGGAAAAATGCTGGTTTGTGTTTTGTGTTTGCGTTTGTAAAATGTCGCGGTAAGCAAGAGTCGCCATCGAATTTTATTTTATCCAACTGGAAAGGAAAAAAAGCACAGAAAAATTCCTTTTTCGAGATTTTGAGTACGGGGGGTAGATTATAGAAAGGGAAGGTATTAGCACCCTTTCTATCTGTAGTTTTCTACGGGCTCTTAGGTACTTGCTCATCATTTAAAAATTGCTTCCGTGTTTGTGTGTTTTTGAAAAGTTTTTGTTTTACTTCGTTTTAACCCTTGTATCAGTCCTCAAGAGTGTTACGAAGTCATTTTGAAAACTTTGTTTAAAAAGGTGTAAGTGTGAAAAAAGTTTGATTTTGAGCAAGTACCTACTAGTATCTACCTACTCGAAAAAAGAATGTTTTTGTTCTTGTTTCCTTTATACAGCGCTATTCCACTATTAAAGAGTAGGTAGCACCGTCGTTGGAGTTGTGAGGGTTAATTTGAAAGGGACGTACGATCACTAAAGCAATGTTAGGACGTCTTAGTAATAACCCTAGTGTCTTAAGATCATATTCGAGGTAACATTTCCGAAGAAACCTTTCCGAGAAAACATTTCCGAACGGGACATTTGATCTTTGTTTAGACAAGAGGGTAACCACTAAAACACCCTATACTTAATGATCATTTACCGAAGGCAACTGAAGTGAGAGTATACCTTAGGAGTGCGCATGTGCGAGTGATTTGATTTCAGTTATTATCTTTGCACGTTTAGGGTTTGCTAACCATTTTAAATTAATATACATTCTTGTCATGCAATCCTATTATCATACATCTAACAGTTAATATTTGCAAGAATTAAAATGTGGAAAACAAAACTACGCTATTACAAGGCTTCGGGGAGGGGGATTAATTACATAGCCAAAAACCCGTAAAACGATAAATAAAAGAAAAATCCTAATTAAACTATTACATACCATGGGCAGTTACATTAATATCATAAAAATAATAAATGCGCGCGATGAATCGAGAACGAGAGAAATTAGGGTTTTGACCCCGTCTAAACCTAATTGAAAGAAACATCATATTTTTATTGTTTTTGATTATTTTTTGAGAAAATAAGGTTTTAATTGAATAAATACAAACCTAATTACTAATTAATTTAAATTAAGAAAAATAATTAATTTGACCTATTTTTGTATTTTTGTTATTTTATGAAAAGAAATAAAAATATAACCAAGAACAAAACCTAATGTTCCAATTGATTTTAAATTATTTACAAAAATGTTAAAATTACCCTAAAATTAAATTAAACTAATATTAAATTAATTTTGACAAAATAAATTTAAAAAAAATTCTAATTTGATGAAATTGATTTTATGATTTTTTTGCAAAAAAAAAAGGAATTAGTTTTGCGTTAGAAAATAATTTAAACAAAATAAATAAATAAAAGAAAAAATATAAAAGAAAATGAGATGGGCCTGGCTTAGTAGCAATGGAGGGGGGTGTTAATTGCATTTTCTGAGCCTAAAACTCCTTGGCCCACGTTGACTTTCCAAATCCCATGTTGCAAGCTTGACTAGGCCTGTGGTGGACCTCCATGTGATGGGCGTTAGATCTGGCATTCTGGAGATCTGGTGGTTGAAGAATGATGGCATATGGTGGACTCAATACATGCGCGTGTACCTGATGATGTAAAAGAAAATAACATTGAAAAATATGGGGACCTGGGGATCGAACCCAGACCCTTTGGCTTTTCCAAACGCCTGATGACCATCTGAGCTAGCGTGCTTATTTGTATGGTTAATGACAAACAATGATTATATTGAAAAAAACCAAAATAATATATTAAAACGCACGAAGTTTGAACAGGCGAATCAGGGAGTGCCACGCCACCCTTCTTCTTCCTCTCTCCGTTGGTAAAAGGCCTGACTTTTACCTACAGTTTTCTGGGCGTAGGTACAGCCATGTGATCTTCCAAAAGTCTATGCACGCATGATAAATCAATACCAGTGGTACCAATCAACTCGTTGCAACCTCACGAGCATTATGGTACCACTTTCTATGGCCAATTGTACCTGTAATGAAAATCCCTAAAAACGAGCCAAAAACCCTAACTATGGCATCTTGCTCTACAGTTAATAAAAATGCAATTGAATGTTACCATTAGCTTGCAAATGTTTCAAGGATTAAGAATATATAAACAAATCATGCTAAGAGTACCAGGATGATGATATGCGATTTCAAAAAAGTATGGAGGTCGTGGGATACTTACAGCGCGTATCTGGGCACGAAAATGCTTGCTAATGATTGGGATAGAGTCCTTAGATGTCCAGCAAACGAATGGTGTGCTTGGAATGGCTTGAAGAAGATTGGAATTGAGAAATCAGATTACAACTTTCCTTTGAAATTTTGAGATTTATTCTTCTCTTTTCACGCCTCAAATGCCTTGGTTTTTGATCTGCACCTGTCCTATATGTACCCTAGAATGAATTAGGTTACAAACTTGCTTCAAATCTTTCACAATTAAGACAATTGAATCATGATTTGATTCTTATGTAAATCTTTCCAAATCAAGCCAAATCCAATCTTTTTGTGTCCTAATGAAGCTTGCACGATTTGATTTTCTTTCCAGCTGTATAAGAGACCTAAACATGCACAAAATCTCAAGCTTTGATTAGTTTTCATATTTTCATGATTTTATTTTGATTTTATTAGACTTAATTGAAATAAAAATCAAAATAAATGACAAAAATAAAATAAAGACAAGTGGGAAGGATTATGGGTCGTGGATCATGTTACAAACTCAATGCAAACAAAAAAAGTTGGGCCCATTTGACAAAAATTGCAATTTTGGCCACTTTTAACTTTTGGCAATTTTGTAAAAAGGGTCAACTTCACCAATGCATAACTCCTTCAATTTTGACCCTAGATATGTGTTCTTGGTCCTTTTAGAAATATCAAGATGTCCTCTAAGCAACCCTTTTGGTATCATCTCAATTGAGTCTTCCATGTTCATGTATGAAGCTTTGACAAAAAAGGTGTTTTTGTTGACTTCTCAAAATGACCTATAATGTCCAAATTTATATCTTCTTGTGAGTGGATATTTTGAACTTGGGAGCTGAATATGAATTGTAGGGAATCACATCCTCTTCAAAATGAGCTTTGGATGGGTCATTTTTTATAAAGTATGAGAAAGTTATGCTTGGTCAAAGTTGAGTTGACTTTTCCTGCAAAACCCTAATTTAGCAACTTTTGGGTTTTGATGAATTGTGAGAAATCCTTGAGGAATCATGATCAACCCTTGATCAAATGATGAATAATACTTCAAAATGAGGATGTTGACCAAAAATCTTGAAGTTTGACTGTATGTGGGCCACAGTTGACCTTTGCCCTAGCACAGTCGATTTTCATGCCTTAGAGCAAGTGACTGAGCAAACTTCCTCTATAAGGCTTGAAACTTGACATGGATGATCTTGAGAACATATTAGGACAATGGTGAGCATTTGGGATCCCTAGAACTCAAGTACCTTGATGCAAACTGAAACCCTAATTTGAGGTAGACTGCCTTAGGAGAGAGTTTGTCTGGTCAACCCTTGGACTTCCTTGAGCAGTTTGAGGACCTCACTTGAAATGTATTGAGAAATATGGGAGAGAAAATTTTGGGGTACAACAGCTTCCCCTGTTCAATCTTCTTAAACCTGAGGAAGTAGATTGGCTTGCTTGCCTTTCGTGATCAGAAGGTGGAAGATGATTGAACACTAGAGTGCCCAGAAATTTGCACTCGCATGAAGTGGTACTGGCCTTGCTATTTCGGGAATTGGCTTACAGATGCCATTTGGAGATTGATGACGGAGGATGGGCTTAAAGATTCCATTAGAAGAAGTGTCGATCGCACAAGAGATTCCTTTGCAAGAGCCTGTATACCTGTTGTTGAGGAGGACTACGCTGGGGAATGTTGCTCTCTGTCTTGAGAGAAATAGAATTATAGGAGTTTCAGTCGTCCGTTATTCTACTGGGGAATCATCTCTTAGTCGAGGAGGTGAAAATGAACTTCTATTTGGTCGTGTTCCAGGCTTTACAGTGATTTGCTGAGGAAAATAAAACCGACTGCTACCTGGTCGTGCTCCATGCTTCACAGCGACTTACTGGGGATGCGATTAAACTTGCTATCTGGTTGTTCTCCAGGCTTCACAATTTCTCAACTCTTATCTGGTCGTCATCCAGGCTTCAGAATGAATTAAGTTGTTATCCGGTCGCATCCGGGCTTCAACTTGAATTTAAGGCATAATAATATCTGGTCGATTCCGGGCTTCATAGTAATTGGCCGAGTAAACTGCTATTTGGTCGAAATCCAAGCTTCGCAGTGTCTTTTACTGTTATCTGGTCGTGATCCAGGCTTTAGTGTCTTTGGCCGCTATCTGGTCGTACTCCAGGCTTCACGGGGTCTTATACCATTATCTGGTCGAGTCCAGGCTTCATGGTGTCTTGTATTGCTATCTGGTCGATTTCCAGGCTTCGCAATTTCTCAATTCTTATCTGGTCGTACTCTAGGCTTCAGAAGGAGATAAGTTGTTATCCGGTCGCATCCGGGATTTAACTTAAGTTTAAGGTATACTAATATCCGGTCGACTCTGGGCTTCTTATTAATTGGCCAGGTAAACTGCTATTCGGTCGAATTCTGATCTTCGCAATACCTTATAATGTTATCTGGTCGTGATCCAGGCTTCAGTATCCTTTACCGCTACCTGATCGTAATCCAGGCTTCACAGTGTCTTATACCATTATCTGGTCGAGTCCAGGATTCATGGTATTTGGAGAAATCAAGATATTATTCGGTCGAATCCGAGCTTCAACTTGGAGAAATCAATATATTATCTGGTCGAATCCGGGCTTCATAACTTGTATTAAAGATATACCACTATCTGGTCGATTCCAGGCTTCGTAGTATTCTTTTCTGTTATCTGGTTGTAATCCAGGCTTCACAGCATCGTATACCATTAT
The DNA here is from genome assembly GCA_948472305.1 of Vicia faba. Taxonomy (NCBI): domain Eukaryota; kingdom Viridiplantae; phylum Streptophyta; class Magnoliopsida; order Fabales; family Fabaceae; genus Vicia; species Vicia faba. The sequence goes on from OX451740.1 coordinate 324,462,376, forward strand.
CTGGTCGATTCTAGGCTTCATGGTGTTTTGTACTGCTATCTGGTCGATTCCAGGCTTCACAGTAACTTGTTGGGGATTCAACTATTTCTTGGTCGATTTCCGGGCTTCATAGCTTGAACGGGAATAAAAATCTTAGTATTGACTTGACTGGACCTGAGAAAACTTGTGAGAATTTGATTGTATCTTTCCCTGAAAGGTAAAGAGTTAGTCGTATGTAATGCCATGATATATGAGATGCATTACAAAATGATGTTCTCAAAATAAATGAGATTGTGTTGTATGACGCGTATGCGCGTGCCATGATGTATGGATATGCAATGTTCTTGTGATGTTTTCTAGCTGGGGAAAATAAATCCCTGACTGCTGCTGGAGAATACAAGGAGTTGAGTTCTTCGTGCTCGCTGGAGATAAACGACCGAAGATGATTAGCCGGAGACTCGCGTCCGTTCTGTTTGAGAATATTCTGCCGGGAGAGACTCTGTTGGAGAATAAGTTGGCGAGAGAATGACTCTGTGGGGAAGAGAGGTACTTTGCTAGAAGATCTGTTGATTTGGAAAAATAACCTCGGCTGGGGATGAATTACCGTTACTGGTGATGATGAACTTTGTCGGGGATTAAATTTATGTCTGTGGAAGAAATAAACTCCATTGGGGATAATCTTCTATTGCTGGTGATAGATAAACTCTTCTTAGGGAGAATTAACGCCACTGTATTTAAATACCTTTTACTCTGCGGGGAGTGTATGTACCTTTAATCATATTCTCAAGCCGACTCTGTCCCTGTACCTGGTGGATAGAGCAACTGTAAGGTTTTGACACTTCTTGTTTGCCCCTGTTCCTGGAATTACGAGTAATTGTCTTTTGTTTCGCATGTAAATATTTATGAGCAACAATTATTGTCAAATGCATATATCAGAAATGAATCATTGGACGTTCTTTGCAAAACAAAACAGAAAAAGAAAACACAAGTTGAAATTTCTTTGTAAAAAGGAATTTGTATTGATTTTGAAGTTGGCCTGTACTAGGCTTTTTGTACAAGAGGCTGACGTCCTAGTAAGAGAACGCCGCTGAAAGATAGAAATTATACAACTTATGAAAAACCAAGAAAAACAGCTATGTGAATAATCCCACTGGGTTCCAACTCTGCTATTTCCTTTATATCTTTGAGCGTCTCATCACTTTGCTACTTGGTTGAAGGTAGATCAGATTGATCGGCGTCGTCCGAGCTTGATAGTCGATACCAAAGTCTGGTTGAAAAATGATCCAATGAGACATAGTGTTATGTTTTGATCCCTAATTTTTTCCTGGACTGCCCTTTCAGGTTTTCAGTCCACCGGGATACCCTTTTTTGCCCAAGCCTCCTTTTCAGGTTTTCGACTTGCCGGGTGTACAATTTTTTTATTTTCATCCCTTACTTTTGCCCGAACCCTTTTAGTTCGTCGGGAAGCCCTTATTTTTGCCTAGGCCAGTCAACCTAGCAGGTCTTTGATTATGCATAGTATTTTTTCACTATGTCTGCATTGACGGGGTGAGGAAGGTCGTCACCATCCATGGTGGTTAGAATCATAGCTCCTCCCGAAAAAATGTTCTTAACCACAAATGGCCCTTCGTATGTAGGGGTCCATTTGCCCCTGGGATCACCTTGCGGCAGTATGATGCGTTTGATTACCAGATCCTCAACTTGATACTCTTGTCGTCTGACTTTCTTGTTAAAATCCTTGATCATCCGCTTTTGATACGTCTGACCATGACAAATAGCAGTAAGTCTCTTTTCATCGATTAAATTCAGCTAATCAAGCCGGGTCTGGATCCAATCGTCCTCGCTCAAACCTGCATCCTTCATAATCCGGAGAGAGGGTATCTGGACTTCAATGGGTAAGACTGCCTCTGTGCCATACACCAAAGAGTAGGGTGTTGCCCCTGTCGATGTACATGCTGAGGCACGGTACCCATGAAGGGCGAATGGTAACATCTCATGCCAGTCTTTGTATGTCACCGTCATCTTTTGCACTATCTTTTTAATGTTCTTATTAGGTGCTTCAACAACCCCATTCATCTTCGGCCGGTAGGGAGAAGAGTTATGATGATGTATCTTGAACTGTTTCTAGAGCTCGTTGATCATCGTATTGTTGAGATTTGTACCTGTGATACGGTGGGAGAACTGACTTGAGTTTTGCGTTTGTATTCGCACTTGTTCGGTTGAGCAAGAGTCGCCACTGACTTTTTATTTTATCCTAAAGGAAAGGTTAAAAAGCACAGCAAAAAACCTTTTGAGATATTTCGTGGGTTCGGGGGGTAGATTATGAAAAGGGGAGGTATTAGCACCCTTTTCATCCATGGTTATCCATGGGCTCTTAGTTACTTGGTTTTAGATCACTTGCCTTGATTTTCGATTGCTTGAAATTGTGGTGTATGTGTGTGTTTTGAAAATGTTTTTGAAGAGATGCCTTGTCTTAGGCAACCAATGTAATTGACTCGTGTTTGAGTGTTTTACAAAAGTGTGTATCTTTTCGAAAAGATGTTTCAAATGTTTTTGAGAGTTTGTTTTGAAAGTGTTTGTGAGGTGTGGTTTTTGAAAAGGAGGCAAGTGTTTTTGCAAGTTGATCTCAAGTAACTAAGAGTCTTGTCTACCCCTATTGTACTCAAAGGTTTTCTCTATGTTTTCAACCCCTTTTAACAATTTTGTTCCACCATTGAATTTGGTGGACAATCTTGCATTTAGGAAGTTTAACGGGACGGGCGCGGGTCATCGTATGGACCATGAATGCAATGGTGCCAAGTGTCTTTGGCAATTTTTCTTGAAGGGACTTGATCATTTTGATAGGCGACTTTCGAAAGCGTCATCGAGGGACTTATGATCATTTGATTGTTTTGCCAAAGAAACTCGACGTGCAAGCATGGCCCATTTTGGAAGGCAACATGTGGGATTACCCTAGGGGGTGCAAGTGTGATTGTGTATTGATTTCATGTATTTCTCTTGTATTAGGTTATCTAGCGTTTGATTTTATGTACATACAAACCCTAGGTCTAACCATGGTATAATTCGAAAGCGGTAAATTGCAAGAATTTAAAGTCTACGCTATTACAAATAGTATCCGGGAGTGGGGGTACAAATTCACAAATGGGGATGAGACTTTAGGAATGTAGTGTCCAATAATTTACAACCAAATTGAATCGCGATCAAATGTGAACAATGTAATGTAAAGTATAAGAATAGTAATTGTATGTTTATCAAATGTAAGTATATTGTGTAAGTGCGAGTGTACATATATTTTATTTACAAGTTTGAGATGTGAATTTAAATGTATAATTAAGTATGTATTTGTTCTTTTGTTAATTATGTACAAATTTGATTTAAATTTGTATTTTCATATTTTTGTTTAATATGTACAAAAAGGTATTTTGATTAAAAGAAAGAAAAATGTTTTAAATTTTAATTGGATTATGTATGTTAAAAAAAATATTTTAATTGATTATGTACACATTATTTCTAAGAAAAGAAAATGTATTAACTTAAAGAGAATTTATGTATAAATCAAAATAAGTTTAATAAAAAAAAGAAAGTGTTTTAAATAAGGTATTTTCATGTATTTTATGTATTAATGTAAAGTATTATTTTAAGAGTTATTTTTATGTATTAGCATTTAGTATTAATATATATATTTATACAAGAATTTTAATTGAAAGAAATGTTTTAAAATTGAGAAAATATATATTGTGTTCAAAACTATAACTATGTTATAAAAAGAAAATATTTGATGTAAAAAAAAGGTTATGTTAATTTATTAACAAAAGAAAATAAAATATGTTTTATATTCTAAAAAAAAAGGGTTAAGTTGTTTTGGGTTTGTGAAACGGGTTAAGCCCAAGTATTCTCACAGCATTTCGTTTAGGGTTAAGATGGTTTTGTGCATTTGGGTTTTTAGGGTTTGTGATACAGCGGCGCGACGCTCTCCTTTGTTCGTCTTCTTCGTCTTCCCATGCCAAACGTTTCTGAACCTCCCCAACCTTAAGCTACCAGGCGCTTCCTCCTCCTCCTCATGTCCAAGGTTACGCAAGCGACGGTCACACAAGGTAATGGCTCTTTTTTTAAATATGAACGTTTTTTAAGTTCTCAAGCTCTGTTCATATCTTCTGATTATACGCATTGTTGTTGTTCTTTGTTTGAGGTGCGTGGAAAAAAGGGAAAAAAGGAAAAGAAATACTACCTTCTTTAGCTCGTTATTTGGAGAGGAGAGGAGGTGAATCTGGAGGCGCCTAAGGCGGCTGAGGGCGGAGAAACTTGATGAGGCTGTGCTTCCTGGTACCTTTGTATTTTCACCTCTTTAGGTTTAATGATGACTAACTGAGAACCTTTTGCATCGCCTCTTTTCTTCTTCTTGTTCTTTTACCGTATGCTGAATATGCTTGATATCTGATATGCTCTGAGTGTACTTTGTATGCTTTGAAACGCTTGCCTTTTCCTCTTCTTGCCCCTGACCCTGAGAAATGTTAATGTTGTTGTTAGCCCAGTGATGAAACAATTCTGAGGGCGTGGTGTTTTGGTTGGATTTTGAGTACTTTGAATCAAGTTTTTTTGTTATCAGTTGAAGCTTGAAAATGATTTAGGCTTGAGGTCTGAAAGGCCTATGCTGGTTTCAATTTGATAATGAGCTTGGCTAGGGCTTGAGGCAGGTTCATGGCATCTGTTTACAGGTTAGGCTTTTTGCAGGTTGTAGGCCACTGATGTATGGCTCTTGTTTATGCTGGTTTCAAAGTATATGCAGGTTGGGCATATGAGGTCTTGACAGGGTTTACTGGTTTTGAAAGGTTTGTTTTAGGTTACAGGTTATGCTGGTTTTGGGCCTGACGAAGCTATGCTTCAGCTTGGCATGGTTTTAGTTTCGGCAGGTTTTGGCCTTGCAAAGTTTAAGCAGGTTCTATGGTTTTTAGGCCATACTGATTGTTGTTTGACAGGTTAAGGTTTCAGGCAGGTTCAAATCTTGGGCTTGCTTAGGCCGTTTGACAGTTCTTGAAGGGGTTTTTATGTTCTGAGTTTTGTTTGTAAAATTCTGCCCCTTTCTACTATTCTATTGCAGTTAGTTTTATATCATTTGTTTCTTCAAGCCTAAGCCCTGTAAGCCTGCTTTCTTTTCTCTCTTTCTTCTCTCTCCAGTACAGCTTTAAGCATTTTAAAATGTTTATGCTTGTACTTTTACTGAAAAGGTGACACTGGAAAATGATGATTTGACTGTGCTTGCTTGCAAAACTAGTTTTAGCCTGCATATTTTCTTTCTCTTTTCCATACTTTGTGCTGCATCTTGTACCTTTTGATACTTTGATATCTTTCCATACTTTTGGACATTTTAACAACTTTTGGCCTAGTTTGAATATGAACTCAGTTTGGGACTTTGTGGTTCAATTTGGATTTGGACTTTGTAGTGCTGTCTTGCTTTGAACTATGCAGTTTTGATAATTTTGAAATGTGCAATTTTTGACCTTGTGCATTCATTTTTTAGCAAGCATCACTCATCCCTTTTTGTGAACCGGGAGAAATCCCGTGATTTGCAGAAAGGGCTAACTGATTCCAGTCAGTTGCCTTTAATGATGAGCCCAAATTAATTGTCTGCTTTTTTTTAAATATTTATCTGCTTTTGACTTCTTTTTCTTTTCTTTGCAGATGAAAATTAAATGGAGAGGGGTAGCACCAAATGAAGAATGAAGAATTGAAGATTTAGAAAAAATTAGGATAGTCTTAATTACTGTAAAATCATTATTGTAAAAAATTTGTAAACAAAACAATTATACAGATAAATAAAAGCTTTTTTTATCCAATTAACTCTTTTCTTCTTTTCAATTGTTTACTTTATTATTCATAATTCTTTAAATTAAAATAATTGAAAATAAATTCCAACTATTTAATCTTAGAATAATAAATAATTAAATAAACATTGTTTCAGCATTGATCAATTAATAAACTTGGTGCTTCCAACATCCCAAGCAAAGCACAGTCAATCACAACAACTGTCCAGACGTATTTTCCTTTTACTGACTTTAATCAAACACTGCAACTTCAAACCCAATGCATCCTTTCACTGATTTAGTCACACAATGCGAATTCCATCCAAGTGTATCTTTTACTGATTAAGTCACACAATGCGAATTCAATCCAAATGTTTCAATCCACATCTCAGAATAAATTGACAAACACTGTAGAATTAATTCTTTCTGAGGATGCGCACACCAAAACCCTAGTTCTTGATTAAAGTCAAAGAAGCGTTCGCCTGATCAAAACTGAGCCAAAATCAACCAAACCTTAAACAAACTGTATGAACTGTTCCAGAGCCATGAAAACCAATGAAAACCCTAATTTTGTCTGACTGGCGAGAAAAGTCTGTTTTGACCGATTCTTGAGCCAATCTAAAAAAATCAGGAAAAACCTGAAGCTGTGGTTTCTTGTGGAAAAATGCGAGGGAAAATTTTGGGGTACAACAATACCGTTATCCGTAATGATCCTCTCTGGTACACCATATTGACAGATCAGATTGTGTCAGATAAACCGCGCTACGACGTTTTTGGTTACTATAGCAAAGGAAGCTGCTTCAAAAGGCCAAGGAGCAGTAGGTCTGATCTCGCCTATCATATCGATGCCCCACATTACAAAAGGCCAAGGAGCTGTCAAGACATTCAGAGGAACCGGAGGTACATGCACCTTATCAGCATAGACTTGGCACTTATGACAGGTCCGAGAGTGCTGATAACAATCGGCTTCCATAGTAGACCAATAATATCCATCCCATAGGATTTTCTTTGCCACAGTATGTCCACTGGAATGAGTTCCGAAAGTACCTTCATGTAACTCTGCCATGATCCTTTCTGCCTCGCTTTTGTCCATACACCACAGTAAGGTTGAATCATGGTTACGCTTATAAATAATCCCGTTGCTAATGAAGAACTTCGCAGCAAACCTTCTCAAGAACTTCTTATCATTAACAGATGTACCCTCGGGGTACTCTTGAGCTTCAAGATACCTTTTTACCTTGTGGAACCAGGTTTTATCTGCTACCTCTTCAGTCTCAATGTCACAGCAATGTGCAGGTTTGTCCAACCTCTCGATGGTAATCTGGGGAGCCTCATTGTCCCACCTGACCTAGAACATAGAAGACATGGTAGCTAGCGCGTCCGCTAACTGATTCTCCTCTCTGGGGAAATGTTCAAAGGTTATCTCCTCGAAGTGTGGGAGAAATGTCAGTACATACTCCTTGTAAGGAATATGATTTGGGTGCTTCGTATCCCACTCGCCTTTGATCTGACTGATCACTAGAGAAGAATCTCCGAACACACTCAGGAACTTAATCCTTAGGTCAATAGCTGCTCGAAGGCCCAGAATGCATGCTTCATACTCCGCCATATTGTTGGTGCAGTTAAAACATAATCGGGCGGTGACTGGAGTATGACAACCCTCAGGAGATATGATCATGGTGCCAATGCCATTACCCAACGCGTTTGAAGCTTCGTCAAAATACATAGACCATCGGGATCCTTCCTCAGGTCCTTCATCCGGTCCAGGTTCTTCACAGTCGGTCAATAACATGATGTTCTCATCCGGGAACTCGAAATTCATGGATTGGTAGTCATCCACTGCCTGATGCGCCAAATGATCTGCCAACACACTTCCCTTGATTGCTTTATGGGTTATGTATTGGATGTCATACTCAATTAAGATCATCTGCCATCTTGCTATTCTTCCGGACAAGGCAGGCTTTTCGAAGATATACTTGATTGGATCCATCTTTGATATCAATAGGGTAGTGTGAGTCAGCATATACTGTCTCAACCGGCGAGCAGCCCATGCCAAAGCGTAACAAGTTTTCTCGAGCAACGAGTATCGGGTCTCGCAGTCGGTAAACTTTTTGCTAAGGTAGTAAATAGCATGCTCTTTTCGGCCAAACTCGTCATGCTTCCCCAACACACACCCCATTGAGTTATCCAGTACTGTCAAGTATAAGATCAAAGGTATTCCTTCAACTGGAGGCATCACAATAGGTGGCTCTTGAAGATATTCTTTGATTCTCTCGAAAGCGGTCTGACATTTATCATTCCATCTTATCACTTGATCTTTCTTCAGCAGCTTGAAGATTGGCTCACAAGTAGCAGTCATATATGAAATGAATCTTGCAATGTAATTCAGTCATTCCAAAAAGCCTCTAACTTCCTTTTTTGTTCGGGGAGCTGGCATTTCCTGTATAGCCTTCACCTTTGCAGGATCCACTTGAATACCTTTATCACTAACAATGAAACCCAGCAGCTTACCAGACCTGACCCCGAAGGTGCACTTGTTTGGGTTTAACCTCAGCTTATACATCTTCAACCTGTCGAATAGTTTCTGGAGATGGTCAAGGTGTTCTTCCTCAGTCTGGGACCTGGCAATCATGTCATCAACGTAAACCTCAATCTCATGGTGAATCATGTCGTGGAACAAAGCGACCATGGCGCACTGATAAGTTGCCCCAACATTCTTCAACCCGAAAGGCATTACCTTGTAACAGAAGGTGCCCCACTGCGTAACGAAGGTTGTCTTCTCCATGCCTTCGGGAGCCATTTTAATCTGATTGTAACCAGAGAAACCATCCATAAAGGAGAAGACCTTATGCTGCGCGGTGTTATCGACCAGAACATCGATGTGAGGCAGTGGGAAATCGTCTTTGGGGCTCGCCCTGTTCAGATCTATATAGTCCACACACATCCGTACCTTGCCATCCTTCTTAGGCACCGGAACCACGTTGGCGACCCACTGCAGGTAAGAAGTGACAGCTAGAAAACCAGCGTCGAACTATTTCATGACCTCGACTTTGATTTTCTCAAACATCTCAGGGCGCATATGGCGAACCTTCTGTTTACCGGGGGACAGTCTTCTTTAGTTGGCAAGCGGTGAACCACAATGTCGGTGTCCAAACCAGGCATATCTTCATAGGACCAAGCGAAGATTTCAACATAGTCGTGTAGCATCTGTATCAACCGTTTCTTGACATTAGGCTCCAGATCCGCACCTATCTTGACCTCTTTCCTGTCTTCCTCTGTACCCAAATTCACTGATTCCACTGGCTCTTCATGAGGCTGTATGGCCCTCTCTTCCTGTAGTAACAGTCTAGCAAGTTCCCCAGGCACTTCACAATCATCCTCACCTTTGTCCTCGGCTTGGTAGATCGGATTTTCGAAGTCATAACTAGCAATAGCAGAGTCGTTATCAACGGGATCCAGAGTGGATGTGGATCTGCATTATGATATGTGAGTGTGTGTAAGACACTAGCTGTTTTGATAAAGTGCGAGATAGAAAGGAAAAACAAGGAGCGTAAAATTTGTAATGCAAGAAACGTCCAATAGTTTATTGATGATATATGAAAATGACAAACAATAATCCCTCACAAACAAAGCCAAGGTGCCTCGGGCAAGGCACCAGGCCGTAAAGTTTCAAACTATTTGTTACAAATCTCAAAACAAAGGTCTATTACTGTGTAATAAAAGAAACAGGTACCAAGTCCTTTGCCGTCTAGTTGTTCAAGCCACTGTTGGTAGTAGGGTAGATCCAGCTGTCGATATCTGAATCTTCTTCACCATCTTCAATCGCATTCACTCCCTGATTACTGATGTGTAGAGGAGGTCTTCCAATCTGCGCGCGCCGAACAGCCCTTTGAGCCTCTGCAGTAAAGCCCAAACCAAACTTGTCAGTTTTGTGTGTGAAATCAGGGAGCTATCCCCAATTTTCACACCACCTTTTTCAATTACAGCCCTGGCATCCTTGAGGGAAACCATCTTCATCGGAGGTTTTTCAGTAGCAATTTCAGTCGACGCTAGAGTCTGGGGGACCTCTTCAAAGTTTTGACACGGGGTTTCGATGAACTCCCCACCCATCTCCATATAGCGAAGGGAATTGAGATGACTCACCATGTACTCCTCTTCACCTTGTACCGTGACAATCTTCCCTTTTACCGGATATTTCAACATTTGATGGAGTGTGGAAGTCACTGCCCTAGCCTTATGAATCCAAGGGGGACCCAGCAAGCAAGAATAAGATGGTCAGATATCTATCACATAGAAAGTAGATGCAAAAGTTTGAGAGCCAATTTTAACAGGGATGTCCACTTCCCCGTGCACCATCCTTTTTGACCCGTCGAAATCCCTAACCACAATATTGCTCGGCTTCAGAATCAAACCTTCACAGTCCAGACCGTCTAATGCTTTCTTTGGCAGCACATTCAATGAGGACCCAGTATCCACCAGTACATGGGCCAAAATAGTGCCCCTGCACTCGATCGAGACGTGCAGAGCATCATTATGATTTCTTCCTTTAGTAGTCAGATCTGCATCTGAGAAACCCAACCCGTTGTCGGCAGTCAAACTAGCTACGCAGTCTTTGAATTGATCGACAGAAGTCTCATGTGGCACATGCGCAGTTTTGAGGAAAGCAATTAAGGCCTTTGCATGGGCTTCCGAACACAATAACAAGGACAACATGGAGATTTTCGACGGGGTCTGCCCTAGCTGCTCGACTACGTTGTAGTTGCTTTTCTTGATAATTTTCAGAATTTCCTCTATCTCCTGCTTAGAGGTTTCTACAATGATCTTCTTAGGTGCCTCCATCCGGGCAGGCTCACCTGTGATTTCTTTGCCCCGAGCCCCAGATGACTCGGCGACAGGGGTGATAACTGGAACAGGAACTGGGATAATAGCTGATGTACTAGCAGATGGAATGACAACATGTTTATGGATAGTCGGAGGGGAAATCTCAGGAGAGAAGAGTCTTCCACTTCTGGTGACCTTGCTAGCCCCGACAATATTGCTGACATCAACATCAGCTTCTTCAACCTTTAAGTCTTGCTTAACTCCATGGTAATACACATCGCCCCATAGTGCCAAGGGACAGCCTTATTTGAAGTGTATGGGATAGGACCAGGGATAGTAATGATTAACAGAGCGATTCTTGGAACAGGTGTAATCCTAACAGGCTTTCTCGAGGAAGCCTTGGAAGGATTGGCGGAAATGGTTATGATGGAAACATCTTGAATTAGAACCAATGGAATCATAGTCTTTTCGAACAGGATCTCTTTGTTATCCATCAGGCGCTGAACACCTGATTTCAAAAAGTGGCAACCAGCAGGCAGAATTGAACACAAGTGGCAACCTTCACCACAACCCAGAAATAAACCGACCAACAATAGATTCTTCTTAACTATCATCAAAGGAGTAGAAATTTCTTCCACGGAGGCCACAAATAAATCATCACCCATAACATTTACTCCATGACCGTGCTTGGGCATAGGAGCAGTTATGACGTTGGGTTTCTCCGGAGCGTCAAACTCAATCTCTTTGGCTTCGATCAAATATTGCACCTTATTCTTCAAGGCCCAACAGTTGTTTGTATCATGACTTGGGCCATCAGAGTGATAGGCGCAGGGGGCATTCGAGTTATACAGCGGAGATGTGGTGTTGGGATTCTTTGGGGCTTCCCTCAGAGTTACCAGGTTGGTCTTCAATAATTGTGGTAGAATTTGAGACAATGTCATATTGAGCAGAGTGAACTGTCTATGTGGTCTCTCCATTCTTTGTTGATTGTTGCATTGTGGAGCAACTGTGGGTCTTGATATCACTACCACATTTACTGCTTGACGGTGTTCGGGTTTGATTTTCCCCCTCGGGCTATACACTGCACTAGCTTCTTTCTTACCGGTGAAAGGCTTCTTCACTGTACTTGATGATGTATCCTTCTGTATCTTACCACTTGAGATACCAGCTTCTACTCTCTCCCCAGTCAAAATCAGTTCAGTAAACCCAGAAGACGAACTGCCGATCAGATGATTGAAGAATGGGCCAGATAATGTCCCCAGAAACATGTCAACCAACTCCCTGTCAGATAAAGGGGGTTGAACTCTTCCAGCCAAGTCTCTCCACTTCTGAGCATAGTCCTTAAAACCTTCGCTTGCACCCATAGACATACCCTGAAGCTGAGTACGAGTGGGAGCAAGGTCGGCGTTATACTGATACTGCCTGTAGAAAGCAACATCAAGGTCCTCCCAGTTTCGGACATTAGCTCCTTCCAATTGATAAAACCATTCAAGCTAAGTCCCTGATAGACTATCTTGAAAGAAATGCACCCACAAATTTCTATCAGCAGTGTAAGATTGGATTTTTCTGACGTACGAGTGTAACACCCCTTCTAAAATACCCTGAATAATATTAATTATACCAATGATTAAAGACATATTCCATCAGAGTTAACACGGAACAAGGGATGTCACAATTATGAAATAAATAAAGCTTCCAATAAAACAGTAGTCATGCTACACTGAGGGTTATTATTCAAATAATTCAATCAAATTAAGACCATGTCTTACACAGCGGAAAAATACCATAACCAAAACGGAATAAACCAAAACATAATTATTCCCAATGAAATTCAAAGAAACAATTGAATAATAACTAATTCCTCAACTAAACGTTCCCCAGTGTTACAACCTATCAGAGCACGACACTAACACGCGGACTTAAAGTAACATAGCTCTAGAGCCATCCTCACTAACTCCTGAGCTGCTAACTTTAATCTGAAATTGTTAAAGTAAGGGTGAGATTTCTCATAATTAACATGCATTATAAGCTTCTCAATCAACATTATATCACAAGCATATTATTTCACCCATTTTAGCATAAATTCAGATTCAACACACAGTTCCAACCATACAAGTCATTATGCACAAATCAATAATCAACCAAAGAATTGTAACACTGGAAGACATCCTAACATGTTACAATTCCATGCAAACACAAATGCAGACACAATGCATGTGGTACCAACACGTGACCAAGTCACCCAACACTTATCCATCATCAACCGAATACATCAACCATCGATTCGTCCATAAACACCCGGACACGAATCCAGCCTAACCACCCATCATCACCCGGGTATCGGTTAACGGCAATACAAGTCAAATTCCACACAATGGGAATTAACTTCACCAAAACAATGCATATGCACGCATATCACTAGCATGCAACATCAAATCATTCTATGAAATACATCAATTTATCATAACTGAACCAAAACCAAAAACATGATATCTCAACGATCATGCACACCATCATTAGCAACATAAACATGCCTTTCATTCATACAATACTAATACATCCATCCATCACAGGTTCACTGCTACATACACACCCATGTGCGTTAGCCAATAATCACTTATTCCGGGATTTGACTCATTTTCAAAATAATTTCAGGTTTTAGGAAATCTTTTCATTTTATAAAATAGAGCATTAAATTTAAGAAATAACGTCTAAAACGGCACTCAAAACGGACTTACGGTTTGAAAGTTATGAATTTTCAAAGCTTAATATTTTTCAAAAAGTTACAGCAGAACCCGGTTCCTACATATGCAGGAACCGGTTCCTGCGAAGTTCAAAAATCACGCTTCTGGAAAATGTATGGGAACCCGGTTCCTACCTATACAGGAACCGGTTCCTACGTGCATTTTTGCCAGTTTTTATAAATTCACACAGTGGAACCCGGTTCCTCCCCACTGGGAACCGGTTCCCACGACCTGCAGAGCCCAAAACTGCTATTTTTGACAGCATTTTACTACTCCAATCCCATCCCATTCATACCCATACGAATCCAACTCACAGCAATGTCAAAATAAGTTATAATGTATGATTCCAATGAGATTGTAACACACCATAACATCATACAATTTCCTCATAACATCAAATTGAATCAAAACATAAAAATTCATAGAATTGGGGTTTGAATTTCATAAACCTAACGATCCTAAATTGGGATTCCTAACAGGCTTAATCAATCATATTGATTCCAAAACCTATAAGGCATATTAACTAAATGAAATCACCCATTACCTCGCGATGATCCTTCGAATTCACGGCGTTTGGCTTTTTCCTCTCTCCTCTTCTCTTCTCCAATTTCACGTATAATGACTTTTCCAAATAACCTTCTTTTTCTTTTCCTTTTTATCCTTCTTTTTATATTCCTTTTATTATTTTCCAAATAATATAAATAAATTAGTTATTATTTAGTAGAGCTTTTTACTTCACACACCTCTAATTCAACCTTACACCCCCCGGTCTTCCTTTTTAATTCCATAATTAATTCATCCATTTAATCCAAAATATTATTAATTAAGCCTTTAATTAATTTGATAATTAAATTCCTAATTATTTAACACTTGAATAAATTTGGGGTGTCACAACTCTCCCCTACTAAAAGAGTTTTCGTCCTCGAAAACATACCTTAGATGAACAGTTCAGGATACGAGTCCTTCATCTGACTCTCCAGCTCCCAAGTGACATTTCCATCTGCTGGTCCTCCCCAAGCCACTCTTACCAACGCGATCTCCTTGCCTCACAACTGTTTCAACTTCCGATCCTCAATTCTCGCAGGTACCGCTTCCACAGTCAAATTCTCTCGTACCTGTATATCGTCTACCCGAATCTCATGAGACGGATCAACAATGTACTTCCTTAGCTGAGATACATGAAAAACATCATGCAAATTTGCAAGTGACGGCGGAAAAGCAATCTAATAAGCAACTTTCCCAACTCTCTTGGTAATCTGAAACAGACCAATAAAACATGGAGTCAACTTCTTTGACTTCAAAGCTCGACCAATACCAGTCATCTGAGTAACTCGCATAAAAACATGTTCTCCTTCGCTAAACTCAAGATCTTTCCTCCTCTTATCGTGATAACTTTTCTGACGACTCTGAGAAGTCCTCATCTTCTCCTTAATCATCTTAATCTTTTCTGAAGTCTGTTGGACAATTTCCGATCCAATCACATCACTCTCTCCAGATTCATACCAACACAACAGTGTCCGACACCTCCTACCATACAATGCCTCAAACGGAGTCATACCAATGCTCGAATGAAAACTATTGTTGTAGGTAAACTCAATCAATGGTAGATAACTATCCCAAGCTCCACCTTTCTCCAACACACAAGCTCTTAACAAATCTTCCAACGACTGAATCGTTCTCTTCGCCTGACCATCTGTCTGTGGATGATAAGCGGAACTCAAACGCAACTTAGTACCTAAAGCTTCTTGCAATCCCGTCCAGAATTTAGATGTAAACCTCGGATCTCGATCCGACACAATACTAGAAGGAATACCGTGCAAACTCACAATCTTCTCAACATACAATTCTGCCAACCTTTCCATCGGATAATCCATTCTTATCGGAATAAAGTGAGCAGATTTCGCCAACCGATCAACAATAACCCAGATAGAATCACAATTCTTCGATGTCCTTGGCAAACCAGACACAAAATCCATAGAGATTCCATCCCATTTCCATTCCGGAACAAACAACGGTTCCATCAATCCTGACGGTTTCTGATGCTTAATCTTCGACTTCTGACAAACCAAACAAGCATACACAAACTCAGCAATTTCCTTTTTTATTCCCGGCCACCAAAACAACTTCTTCAAATCATGGTACATTTTAGTAGCACCAGGATGAATACTCAATCCACTACGATGTCCTTCTTCCAAAATATTCTTCCTAATCTCTGCAACATCTGGAACACACACCCTATTACCAAATCTCATAACACCATTCTCATCAATCCGGAACTCGCCTCCTTGACCTTGGTTGATCAATGTCAATTTATCAACTAACCCAACATCGGACTTCTGTCCATTCCGAATTTCTTCCAAAATACCACTAGTCAGTTTCAACATACCCAATTTCACACTATTCGGAGTAGTTTCACATACCAAACTTAAATCTCTGAACTGCTCAACCAAATCTAACTCACAGACCATTAACATCGACATATGCAAGGACTTCCTACTCAAGGCATCCGCAACAACGTTTGCCTTACCAGGATGGTAATTCAAACCGAAATCATAATCCTTTAGAAATTCTAACCATCTCCTCTGCCTCATATTCAACTCTTTCTGATCAAAGAGATACCTCATACTTTTGTGATCACTGAACACCTCAAACTGAGAACCATATAAATAATGCCTCCACAACTTCAAAACAAATACAACAACTGCCAACTCCAAATCATGAGTCAGATAATTCCTTTCATGTACTTTAAATTGTCTCGAAGCATAAGCCACCACCTGCTTATCTTGCATCAACACACCACGTAATCCCATTAATGATGCGTCACAATACACAACAAAAGACTTAGTTGGATTTGGCAAAATCAAGATCGGAGCACTTGTCAACCTCCTCTTCAGCTCTTGAAATCCTTTCTCACATTCAACATCCCAAACAAACATCTGACCCTTCCTGGTCAACTTAGTCAACGGTAACGCTAATTTGGAAAATCCTTCTATAAACTTCCTGTAATAACCTGCAAGACCCAGAAAACTATGGATCTCAGAAGCATTCTTCGGCGCTTCCCACTGAGATACTGCTTCTACCTTCGTAGGATCCACAGCAATTCCATTCTTGGAAATTACATGGCCAAGAAAACTTACTTCACTTAACCAGAATTCACACTTGGACAACTTCGCATAAAGCTTCTTCTCTTTCAACAATTCCAACACAACTCTGAGATGTTCTGCATGCTCTTCATCGCTCTTCGAATAAATTAGAATATCATCAATGAACACCACCACAAACTTATCAAGATACGGATGAAATATCCTGTTCATATACTCCATGAAAACACCAGGTGCATTAGTAACTCCAAACGACATAATAGAATACTCGTAATGTCCATACCTCGTTCTAAATGCAGTTTTCTGAATATCTTCCGACTACACACGAATCTGATGATATCCAGATCTCAGATCAATCTTACTAAATACACAAGCTCCAACTAGTTGATCCATCAAATCATCGATCCTCGGCAAAGGATACCGATTCTTGATTGTAACTTTATTCAGCTGTCTGTAATCAACACATAATCTCATTGAACCTTCTTTCTTCTTAACCAACAACACCGGAGCACCCCACGGCGAAACACTCGGACGAATAAACTTCTTTTCAAGTAACTCCTCCAACTGTTTCTTTAACTCCGCTAATTCAGATGCCGACATACGGTAAGGCGCCATCGACACCGGACTAGTTCCAGGAATCAAATCTATAGTAAATTCTACCTCCCTCTCAGGTGGCAATTCACTAACGTCTTCCGGAAACACCTCTGGAAATTCATTCACCACTGGAAATCCATCACTCTTTGCTTTTCCCTCCGCTTCTATTGCAGAATACAACATAAATACCACAACACCATCTTTCACAGCTAGGTTCATCTGTTTAACCGACATAGTCACATCTTCGACACCAACCTCTTCAGGAAAAATAACCGTCTTCGCAAAACAGTTGATATGAATCTGGTTGAATTCCAACCAGTTCATTCCAAGGATGATATCAAGTTGTTCTAACGGTAGGCACACCAAATCCATACCGAAACCCCTACCAAAAATCACAACAGGACAATTCCTACAAACATACGAAGTAGTCACTGAACCCGACGCAGGAGTATCAATAACCATACTTCCATCCATATTAGAAATTTCCAAATTCAATCTTTTAGCACAATCCAAAGCAATAAAAGAATGCGTAGCTCCAGTATCAATAATCGCAATCAAAGGTATGTCATTAATAAAACATGTACCTTTAATCAGCCGATCATCTGGCTTAGTCTCTGACCCAGACAATGCAAACACTTTACCACCAGCTTGCTCCTTCTTGGGTTTTGTACATTGAGGACGAGTATGACCTTCTTCACCATAGTTGTAACAAGTCACCACTCTTACTCTGTAATCATTGGCCACATGGCCGAGTTTCTCACACTTGAAACACTTCTTATCAGTACTTTTGCAATCCACCATACGATGTCCTGTCTCACCATACTTGTAGCACTTAATGGAAGAACTAGAATCTCCTCCATCAAACTTCTTCCAACCACCGGGTCTCTGATTACTTCTATCATAAGGCTTACCACGATCCATCTGTTGCTTACCCTTCCTATCAACATACCCTCGAGCATTCGACTTAGTGCTAGCAATATCCTCCTCTAAAATCCTACAACAGTCAACCAGATCAGGAAATCTTCGGATACGCTGATACCGAATACCCTGCTTAATCTCATCATGAAGACCATTCTCAAACTTGATACATTTGGAAATTCTCCATCTGCATCGTTAGTATAATGAGCATAATACTTTGCTAACTCAGTAAACTTCGAAGCATACTCACTGACAGTCTTGTTACCCTGCTTGAGTTCCAGAAACTCAATCTCCTTCTTGCCTCTGATGTCCTCAGGAAAGTAACTCCTCAGAAAAGCCCTCCTGAACACAGCCCAAGTCAACGCAATACCATCTTCTTCCATTTCAGTTCTGGTAGCAACCCACCAGTCATCGGCTTCCTCTGCTAACATATGAGTTCCTTATCTCACCTTCAGCCCTTCAGCACAGTCAATTACTCTGAAGATCCTCTCGATCTCCTTCAACCACTTCTGAGCACTTTCGGGATCATGTGCACCCTTGAACAACGGAGGATTATTCCTCTGAAAATTCCCCAATTGTCGGTCAGCACCAATCACAGCTTCTTGCTGGTTCCCTCCGAGTACTCCAGCCAACATTCCCAATGCTTCGTCAAGAGCATCGTCGTTTCTTCCGTTACCTCTTCCGGCCATTGTTCTGTAACATTACAAAACAACCTCATCAGTACACAAGTATCGACAGTGTCATCTTACACTAGTCGTATACAAAAGGGATAACGACACAAGACAAGACCGATTATGCTCTGATACCACTGTTGTAACACCCCTTCTAAAATACCCCAAATAATATTAATTATATCAATGATTAAAGACATATTCCATCAGAGTTAACACGGAACAAGGGATGTCACAATTATGAAATAAATAAATCTTCCAATAAAATAGTAGTCATGCTACACTGAGGGTCATTATTGAAATAATTCAATCAAATTAAGACCATGTCTTACACTGCGGAAAAATACCATAACCAAAACGGAATAAACCAAAACATAATCATTCCCAATGAAATTCAAAGAAACAATTGAATAATAACTAATTCCTCAACTAAACGTTCCCCAGTGTTACAACCTATCAGAGCACGACACTGACACGCGAACTTAAAGTAACATAGCTCTAGAGCCATCCTCACCAACTCCTGAGCTGCTAACTTTAATCTGAAATTGTTAAAGTAAGGGTGAGATTTCTCATAATTAACATGCATTATAAGCTTCTCAATCAACATTATATCACAAGCATATTATTTCACCCATTTTAGCATAAATTCAGATTCAATACACAGTTCCAATCATACAAGTCATTATGCACAAATCAATAATCAACCAAAGAATTATAACACTGGAAGACATCCTAACATGTTACAATTCCATGCAAACACAAATGCATACACAATGCATGTGGTACCAACACGTGACCAAGTCACCCAACATTGATCCATCATCAACCGGATACAGCAACCATCGATTCGTGCATAAACACCCGGACACGAATCCAGCCTAACCACCCATCATCACCCGGGTATCGGTTAACGGCAATACAAGTCAAATTCCACACAATGGGAATTAACTTCACCAAAACAATGCATATGCACGCACGTCACTAGCATGCAACATCAAATCAGTCTATGAAATACATCAATTTATCATAACTGAACCAAACCCAAAAACATGATATCTCAACGATCATGCACACCATCATTAGCAACATAAACATGCCTTTCATTCACACAATACTAATACATCCATCCATCACAGGTTCACTGCTACATACACACCCATGTGCGTTAGCCAATAATCACTTATTCCGGGATTTGACTCATTTTCGAAATAATTTCAGGTTTTAGGAAATCTTTTCATTTTATAAAATAGAGCATTAAATTTAATAAATAACGTCCAAAACGGAACTCAAAACGGACTTACGGTTTGAAAGTTATGAATTTTCAAAGTTTAATATTTTTCAAAAAGTTACAGCAGAACCCGGTTCCTACATATGCAGGAACCGGTTCCTACGAAGTTCAAAAATCATGCTTCTGGAAAATGTATGGGAACCCGGTTCCTACCTATACAGGAACCGGTTCCTATGTGAATTTTTGCCAGTTTTTATAAATTCACACAGTGGAACCCGGTTCCTCCCCACTGGGAACCGGTTCCACGACCTGCAGAGCCCAAAACTGCTATTTTTGACAGCATTTTACTACTCCAATCCCATCCCATTCATACCCATACGAATCCAACTCACAACAATGTCAAAATAAGTTATAATGCATGATTCCAATGAGATTGTAACACACCATAACATCATACAATTTCCTCATAAATCAAATTGAATCAAAACATAAAAATTCATGGAATTGGGGTTTGAATTTCATAAACCTAACGATCCTAAATTGGGATTCCTAACAGGCTTAATCAATCATATTTATTCCAAAATCTATAAGGCATATTAAATAAATGAAATCACCCCTTACCTCGCGATGATCCTTCGAATTCACGGCGTTTGGCTTTTTCCTCTCTCCTCTTCTCTTCTCCAATTTCACGTATAATGACTTTTCCAAATAACCTTCTTTTCCTTTTCCTTTTTATCCTTCTTTTTATATTCCTTTTATTATTTTCCAAATAATAGAAATAAATTAGTTATTATTTAGTAGAGCTTTTTACTTCACACACCTCTAATTCAACCTTACACCCCCCGGTCTTCCTTTTTAATTCCATAATTAATTCATCCATTTAATCCAAAATATTATTAATTAAGCCTTTAATTAATTTAATAATTAAATTCCTAATTATTTAACACTTGAATAAATTTGGGGTGTCACAACGAGCGGAGATGGAGTTTTGGACAGGATACTCTATCGTACTTGGCGAAAACCGGAGCTTTGAACTTATGAGGGATCACCACCCCAGATGCCAGTTCCAAATCTTCAAAATCCAAACCAGGGATCTTCTGAATCTCCATAGCACTCAGACGGTCTTCAAGTTGTTTGTACCTATCCTCAGCAGGAGGATACTGTTCCTCATCATAATCTGTATCATTATCAAAAACTACAGGACTGGGGCCCTTTTCTTCTTCTTGGTCCTCCCCTCCCTTGGATGAAAAGGACAGATCAGCTTGCTATTTCAACCTATCCCTAAACCTTTTGCCCATACTCAGAAGAACGACCTTCTTCTTCTTCTTCTTCTTCTTCTTCTCTTTCTCTTTCAGAATGAGAGCTTTCAAGTCCTCTTTCCCTTTAGCCAAGCTCAAGAACATCTCTTAAAATTGGGCGTTTTGTGCCTGAAGATCTTTGATAGCTTGATCGGAAGATATTTCTGCTGAAATAAACAGCGAAGAAGATGAGAAGCCTGTAATGGTACCTGTAATGATGTGCATGATAATGGGATGCGTATGTAATGATTTCAAAGACTTTGGGAGATTTAAATTTTCAAATCAAAAAATAAAACAAACGTTATTAGATTAAACTTGTGAAAAGGTTCAACAATGCCTTTAAGGCGTTTACAAAGGAGTAAATGAAAAACAAATCTAAACTAGAAAAAGCAAAATCAGAAATCCCATGGACGCTTCCCCTTCGTGCTGACGTAGTCATTAATTGTTCTTTCATTCTCAAGTTGCCTATTGAGCTTCAAGATCTTCTCTCTTGCTCATGATACTTTTCCCGATAGGTATCCCTCTCCTCCTTCAGCTGAATCCAGGATCTCTTCAATGCCCCAAGATCAGTGGGCATGTATTGATAAAGGACTGTATAAGGAATGCCCTCTTCATTGGTGGGTTCCACAATCACTGGCAACACAGCTTCATAAGGCATCCCAAGCTTCTGAGCACGAGCTCAGACCCACTGGAGATAAGGCTGCATAAAGAGAGGTCCTTTATCCTAGCTCTTGAGGGTCAGATCTGTTCACCATGCCCCAAGCTCGTATAAACCTTCGGCGATGCTCGTCAACATCCTCCTTTTAGTAAAATGCAATATCTGTAAGGAGTAGCTCATGTGGACCGTCTCTCCGAGCCCGACCGAATTGTCGCAAAGCTAAGCAAGGGCTGTAGGTTATACCCCCTCTGATTCCGAGCAATGGGACATTAGGGTATCCCTCATATCGATCAATGACAACAATGCTTTCCATAGCCTTAGAACTCCAAAGAATGTTTATATGGGCAAGGGACATTATCCTGTAAGACCATCCTAAACCTTCCTCATTCTTCAACACGGACTTGGGGAGGTGCGAAATAAACCACCTCGCCAGCAGCGGCATGCAACACATGAGAGTCCCTCTTCTTCGCACAGTACGAGTATAGAGGGCATGCAAGATATCACCCAGAAGAGTAGGGATAGGATTGAGAGACAGGAAGATCTTAACCGCATTCACATCTATGAAGGAATCTGGATTCGGGAAAAGAACCAAACCGTAGATAAAAAGAGCCAAGATGTCTTCAACCCCGCTTCGTGTCTCCTAGTTTGATACTACATCATCCCTTTTTAGATGCAGAGCTGGAGCAATGTCTTTTGGTCTAGGAGTCTCTTCCAAACCTGTGAAGGGCATCTGCTCAAGGATGGATATGCCCAATAAGTGAGAAAACTCTTCCATAGTGGGAACTAGCTGATAATCCGGGAAAGTGAAGCAATGACGCACCAGATCGAAGAACTGGAAAAGCACACTCATCATCTGCTCATCAAACTTTGAGGTAACCAAGCTAAGAAGCTGACCATGTCTCCTAATGAATGAAGAAGTATCAGAAACTCTCGAGGCTAAATCTTTGAGTTGAGCAGGTATTTGCACAAAGTTAACTCGGATGGTGTTTCTGCGCATGGAAGCCATAATCTGCAAAACAGAACAAAGATAAATCCCCCCGGTCTTTGAAATGGTTAGTATAATGAAGTATGCATGCTATGTTATGATGCATGATGTTATGGTAAAACAAACAACAGGTATAGCAGATAACAGACATGGTGAAGGCAAACAAGTCACACAAAAGCCCTTAAGTTTAAGGCTTGCATGGGGTCTAGGTATTACCCTCTTGAAGTTTAGTTGGTTTCAACATGTCCTAATAATAGTAATCGGGTTCTAGAGGTTCTCAATATCACTGGCCATCCTCCATCGGTCATGGTTTCAGCTCACGCAATCTTTTCTTGCAGCCGGAACTATCTTGAGAGTATGGTCTCAATGAGTGTAGCATCGAGTATCAACCAGTTCTTAGCTTTACACTGAGGCCAGCTATCTCACTACTTTCTAATAGCCAAGTTGGTCAATTAAAGGTTCTAAGGTCAGTTGATGCTTAACGACACACGCAGTGGCCCCGTATTCTCCTTGTTTCTCCATAAGGGATACCGGTACCAACCAATGTGCCACATCAACGTAGCTACTGCTTCAACCGTATCGGTCTATGCCATACATTTCCCTCACAGTTTATTGCTACTTACCTAAAAGGTGTCCCCAGATCAGGATTAGGATCTATAGTAACTCCCAAACAAAACCCTTAAAAGTAAAGCAACCAAAAGAACAAAAGAAGCAATTTATGATGAACTAAATCCTAAGGTATACCCCACTTATTAGTCCCCAGCAGAGTCTCCAGTTCTGTGATACGGTGGTAGAACCGGTCTGTTTTAGGAAAAATGCTGGTTTGCATTTTGCGTTTGTGTTTGCAAAATGTCGCGGTAAGCAAGAGTCGCCACCGACTTTTATTTTATCCAACTGGAAAGGAAAAAAAGCACAGAAAAATTCCTTTTTCGAGATTTTGAGTACGGAGGGTAGATTATAGAAAGGGAAGGTATTAGCACCCTTTCTATCCGTAGTTTTCTACGGGCTCTTAGGTACTTGCTCATCATTTAAAAATTGCTTTTGTGTTTGTGTGTTTGTGTGTTTTTGAAAAGTTTTTGTTTTACTTCGTTTTAACCCTTGTATCAGTCCTCAAGAGTGTTTATAAGTCGTTTTGAAAACTTTGTTTAAAAAGGTGTAAGTGTGAAAAAAGTTTGATTTTGAGCAAGTACCCACTAACATCTACCTACTCGAAAAAAGATTGTTTTTGTTCTTGTTTCCTTTAGACAGCGTTATCCCACTATTAAAGAGTAGGTAGCACCGTCGTTGGAGTTGTGAGGGTCAATTCGAAAGGGACGTACGATCACTAAAGTAATGTCAGGACGTCTTAGTAATAACCCTAGTGTCTTAAGATCATATTCGAGGCAACATTTCTGAGGTAACCTTTCTGAGGCAACATTTTCGAACGGGACATTTGATCTTTGTTTAGACAAGAGGGTAACCACTAAAACACCCTATACTTAATGATCGTTTACCAAAGGAAACTGAAGTGAGAGTATACCCTAGGAGTGCGCATGTGCGAGTGATTTGATTTCAGTTATTATCTTTGCACGTTTAGGGTTTGCTAACCATTTTAAATTAACATACATTCTTGTCATGCAATCCTATTATCATACATCTAACAGTTAATATTTGCGAGAATTAAAATGCGGAAAACAAAACTACGCTATTACTAGGCTTCGGGGAGTGGGATTAATTACATAGCCAAAAACCCGTAAAACGATAAATAAAAGAAAAATCCTAATTAAACTATTACATACCATGGGCAGTTACATTAATATCGTAAAAATAATAAATGCGCGCGATGAATCGAGAACGAGAGAAATTAGGGTTTTGACCCCGTCTAAACCTAATTGAAAGAAACATCATATTTTTATTATTTTTGATTATTTTTTGAGAAAATAAGGTTTTAATTGAATAAATACAAACCTAATTACTAATTAATTTAAATTAATAAAAATAATTAATTTGACCTATATTTCTATTTTTGTTATTTTATGAAAAGAAATAAAAATATAACCAAAAACAAAATCTAATTTTCTAATTGATTTTAAATTATTTACAAAAAGGTTAAAATTACCCTAAAATTAAATCAAACTAATATTAAATTAATTTTGACAAAATAAATTAAAAAAAAACCTAAATTCTAATTTGATGAAATTGATTTTATGATTTTTTTGCAAAAAAAAAAGGAATTAGTTTTGTGTTAGAAAATAATTTAAACAAAATAAATAAATAAAAGAAAAAATATAAAAGAAAATGAGATGGGCCTGGCTTAGTAGCAATGGAGGGGGGTGTTAATTGCATTTTCTGAGCCCAAAACTCCTTGGCCCATGTTGACTTTCCAAATCCCATGTTGCAAGCTTGACTAGGCCTATGGTGGACCTCCATGTGATGGGCATTAGATCTGGCATTCTGGAGATCTGGTGGTTGAAGGATGATGGCATATGGTGGACTCAATGCATGCGCGTGTACCTGATGATGTAAAAGAAAATAAAATTGACAAATATGGGGACCTGGGGATCGAACCCAGGCCCTTTGACTTTTCCAAACGCCTGATGAACATCTGAGCTAGCGTGCTTATTTGTTTGGTTAATGACAAACAATCATTATATTGAAAAAAACCAAAATAATATATTAAAATGCGCGAAGTTTGAACAGGCGAATCAGGGGGTGCCACGCCACCCTTCTTCTTCCTCTCTCCGTTGGTAAAAGGCTTGACTTTTACCTACAATTTTATGGGCGTAGGTACAACTCTGTGATCTTCCAAAAGTCTATGCACGCATGATAAATCAATACCAGTGGTACCAATCAACTCGTTGCAACCTCACGAGCATCATGGTACCATTTTCCATAGCCAATTGTACATGTAATGAAAAACCCCAAAAACGAGCCAAGAACCCTAACTATGGCATCTTGCTCTACAGTTAATAAAAATGCAATTGAATGTTACCATTAGCTTACAAATGTTTCAAGGATTCAGAATATATAAACAAATCATGCTAAGAGTGCCAGGATTATGATATGCGATTTCAAAAAAGCATGGAGGCCATGGGATACTTACAGCGCATATCTGGGCACGAAAATGCTTGCTAATGATTGGGATAGAGTCCTTAGATGTCCAGCAAACGAATGGTGTGCTTGGAATGGCTTGAAGAAGCCTAGAATTGAGAAATCAGATTACAACTTTCCTTTGAAATTTTGAGATTTGTTCTTCTCTTTTCACGCCTCCAATGCCTTGGTTTTTGATCTGCACTTGTCCTATATGTACCCTAGAATGAATTAGGTTACAAACTTGCTTCAAATCTTTCTCAATTAAGACGATTGAATCATGATTTGATTCTTATGTAAATCTTTCTGAATCAAGCCATATCCAATATTTTTGTGTCCTAATGAAGCTTGCACGATTTGATTTTCTTTCCAGTTGTATAAGAGACCTAAACATGCACAAAATCTCAAGCTTTGATTAGTTTTCACATTTTCATGATTTTATTTTGATTTTATTTGATTTAATTGAAATAAAAATAAAAATAAATGAAAAAAATAAAATAAAGACAAGTGGGAAGGATTATGGGTCGTGGATCATGTTACAAACTCAATGCAAACACAAAAAGTTGGGCCCATTTGACAAAAATTGCAATTTTGGCCACTTTTGACTTTTGGCAATTTTGCAAAAAGGGTCAACTTCACCAATGCATAACTCCTTCAATTTTGACCCTAGAGATGTGTTCTTGGACTTTTTAGAAATATCAAGATGTCCTCTAAGCAACCATTTTATTATCATCTCAATTGAGTATTCCATGTTCATGTATGAAGCTTTGACAAAAAAGGTGTTTTTGTTTACTTCTCAAAATAACCTATAATGTCCAAATTTATATCTTCTTGTGAGTGCATATTTTGAACTTGGGAGCTGAAGATGAATTGTAGGTAATTACATCCTATTCAAAATGAGCTTTGGATGGGTAATTTTTGATAAAGTATGAGAAAGCTATGCTTGGTCAAAGGTGAGTTGACTTTTCCTGCAAAACCCTAATTTAGCAACTTTTGGGTTTTGATGAATTGTGAGAAATCCTTAAGGAATCAGGATCAACCCTTGATCAAATGATGAATAATACTTCAAAATTAGGATGTTGACCAAAAATCTTGATGTTTGACTGTATGTGGGCCACAATTGACCTTTGCCCTAGCACAATCAATTTTCAGGCCTTTGAGCAATTGACTGAGCAAACTTCCTCTGTAAGGCTTGAAACTTGACATGGATGATCTTGAGAACATATTAGGACAATGGTGAGCATTTGGGATCCCTAGGAATCAAGTACCTTGATGCAAACTGAAACCCTAATTTGAGGTAGACTGCCTTAGGAGAGAGTTTGTCTGGTCAACCCTTGGACTTTCTTGAGTAGTTTGAGGACCTCACTTGAAATGTATTGAGAAATATGGGAGGGCAAATTTTGGGGTACAAAAACTTGGAAACCCTTTCAACTTTTGATTATTTTTCTTGCACAATTGGGTCTTGTCATGGGAAGAGAAGTTATTTTTGAAGAGGATAAGAACCCATAGCAAAAAGAACCAACTAAAAATAATGAAAATTGATAGAGTTATTCAATTTTGATCACTTAATCAAGCACTTGCTCAATTAGGTCAAACTTGATGAATCAGTCCTTGAATATTTTAAACTTTCTTTGCAAAAAAGAGCATGAAGGATCACATTAGACCTTGAAGTGATGTTGTCTCAAAGCACACTCAAAGATGGAACTTAAGTCTCAATGAAACTTGTTGAAGCAGGCATGGAAATAAACACATGAACCTGTGAACCTTCTTGATGAATACCACCACCAACCTTGAGGAAAACTTGACCTAAATAAGGGTGAGAGATCTCTTTGATCCAAAAAAAACCTTGGACGTCATAGACATAGCCTTTAAGCTTAAGCTCTTGCAATCCATTGAAGAACCATTTGACTGAGGACCATCCATCAAAACCCTAGGTTAGATGGTGAGATGAATGTAGTTGTGTTATCACCTTTAATATGAACATCCAAATAAACATATATACATACTTTGATGTTAGTTAAAAATTAGTCCACCTAAAAAAAACACATGTACAAGATACACAATTCAAGGTGTTTGGTGATCCTTCAAGAGTAAACTTAAAGATAGGATGAAGTAGAAAAGAGAATCAACCCTAATGTGTGATATTGATGTATTCATAATATGAGATAATAATAGATTTAGAGGGAAAATTAGGGTATAACAGATACTTAAAAAATAACGAACCTAGAATGTAATAGCGATCTTGGTCAAGAACCGTTATTCTAAGAAAGACTGCATCAAGCATTAATGTGTGCCGACCAAAATTTTTTGTATGCCTTTAATGAATCTGGACCGATTCTTTTAGAAATGACATTTTTGCCATATATGCACATACACAGTCAACAATCACATTTTACACACCCTCCTGGCATGTATAGATTGCACCGCCTAAAATATTTACTTATTGGTTTAAAGGAAAGAAAAACATGTCATGAGACATGTTCTGACATCTTGTCAGACATTATCACACCACACAAACAAGCTTCTTCATCAGCACAGTCTATGATAATTCCCAGACTTATCCATATGCACTGAAGCATATTCACCACACCTTTATCTGATCTCTAAAAGCACTCCTTTTATCCAACAAGAGTGACAAAAACCAAGATATCAAAACATCATATGTGTGATATCCCTCTTCAAACAGACCATCCATCGGGCTCCTTAGAACTCTGCAAAGAAAAATAAATTCTCCCAGACATAAACACTGTCTCTAAGATGTGGGACAGTACCAATTAGCTACAATCACACAGACCATGTTAAGGGCACTGATAACCACATCCAGTAGCCACATGTCATGATATGTTGTCTCATGCCACAACCTTATAAGAGGTACATAATCTCCACAAGCTTGAAACACATGCAAACCAAACATATGCACCATGCATCAATAAATCATAGACAAGTACTTCACTCCCATTCTTAGATGACCAAGATGTCATGCACACTAGCACTGACATTACTCAAGCAAAAATAATCATTTTCTTGCTTCACAATATTCCTGATCAAATCACACTATATGTTCCTGGTCCTCTGCCCTTACTTCCACTACCAACTGCCGATCATAGTGAAGTCTTCAAAATGATAATAGTTATATGTTTCCAGAACATACTACTATGGAGGAGATCAGAATCTCCACATTATGATTCTCACAGTAAAAATCACCTATTTTGATATAATGTTTAGCATCCATCTTCATAAGCACAATCGCAAACATCTTCCAAAGACAACCCAACATGATGTTACAACATCATTTAGGACATAAACTTCAAAACAAAGACTCCAAACACCATGGTTCTTAAAACACCAATCAAAGAACTTATTATAAAGAGACATCCTTCAAGAAGCTCCCAATAAACACACGAGGATCTAAAGAGATCACACCTTCTGCAGCTCATCCAAAGTATCACAAGTACCTGAACACCATGGAGAGAAACAAACTCTCACTCACTTTCTGAAATAATGAGTCCAGAAAGCAGATTTGCATTTACACATCAGATAAACACCCAGTTCCCGACAAGGTTTTTACCATTAGTCACATTCACGTCTTCATCCGATCAGACGGATACCCATCTCCCGACAAGGTACCTGTCATCAGAGGAAAATTTCCTCACAAATAGAAACAACATATGATGCTCCTCTTCCAAGAAAAAGAAAATACTTCGCAATATTCTAGACTTGGTCAGTGACTGGACTTCGCACTCCATCATGGTCAGACTTCCCATTTTGGAATCCATTGGCGATCAGCAATTCTCACCCCCATGATCTTCAAAAAAGCTTCCTTCTATGAAGCTGCAACCACCTGAGATGATGTTCCAAGATCTTTTCAAACATAAATCTCAGTCACATGAATTTCACCTTTAACTATGGTTATGGAGACAATACCATAGTAATCCATACATCACACTTGAAGGAACCACAAGAGAATAAAACATCAATAGTTGATTATCCTTCAAGACAAGCACATGCAGTACTCTGCATACAAAACACCTCAAGAAGATTCTTCTTCATATCTAGACCTCCTATCTGACTTTGAGGTGAACAACATCCTTCTGCATCTAAAGAGGAGATTTCCACTTACAGGTATCTGGAGCAGACTTCAACAAACAAGGCATCACCATACCATATCCAGTCTGCTTCTTCTAATCATTTCAACACACAAGGAGGACTTTCAATCCTTGTACAATAAAATGTTACATCATGTGAGGATACCATATAACTGAACTCCAATAACTTCTCCTTGCTCCAGAAAAAAATCTGAAATGCTCATCCTGGGTGATTTGGATGACACTCCAAAGTGCAGACACCAAAAAACCACTGAACTCAAGTTAATACATCTTCAATGCACACAATCCCTTGAAAGACATTTCACTTCAACAAAACAAGAGTCCCATGCTCTCATAGACTTGATTGTGATATCAAGTATGAGTAAACAACCTTTATCCTGTTTGTGAGAAACATCAGCCAAACATGTTGAGAAAAATAAATTCTCAACACAAAGATGTCAAGACATTATGTCTGAAAATTCTTCAAGTTCTTCAAATCCAAATTAGGGACTCTTCTTCACCAACTGATAGAAATACCTTGAGAATCATACATTCTCTTCCTTTAATATCAACACAATGTTAGGGACTAAAATTTTGATATATTTGTAGATAATTTTGTGTTCTTGGCACTCTATTTTGATAATTAGTAGTGTTTAAGTTTGTAAATAGATGTAAATAAGAAATTATATAGTTTTTGATATACATCACTTTGTTTACTTAGTCTTATGCTCATTTTGTATATTTTGATGTTGGAGCATTGGAGCATGGGAACTTTGGGAAAGCTAGAGCCAAGAGTGTGGTGCAACAAGTAAAAAATGGAAAATTTTGCTCAGGCTAGCGTGCTAAGCGCAAGTTGCAGTGCGCTTTGATGTTTTACGCATTTGGTAGAATGGCTTATTTTTTGGCCCCCCTAAGCGGCCTCGTCGCGCTTAGCGTGGTTCACTGAACCAAAAATAGATATTTACGTTAATCCCGCTTAGCGCGCTCTGGCCGCTTAGCGGGACTCACTTTTTGGGAACTTGTATAAATAGCATCCTTTGTGATATTTTGGCTACCAACTCTTGTACAACATACACAAATCATATTTTTAGGGCTAAGAAACAATTTTTATCATTTTATAACTCAAGATCAAAGACTTCTACCTCAAATCTTTGATATTCTCTAGTTGATGTTCATCAAGCTTCATACTTTACTTGTTCATCAAACTACCATGGTGATGGGTAGCTAAATCCTTCTTTGTGTCAAGATTAGAGGTAGATAATCTTCCTATTTGTATGTACTTAGCTTGATAATTTGTATGTGAACATGTTGATAATAAATATATGGTGAAAAGTTTAGTTTTATGGTTTATATTTGAGTCTATCATTATTGAGAAGTGTATTCATCTATTGACCTAGGTTTTCACTTAACAATGAGCAATTTCTAGACATAGTTTTGTGAGTTGATATTCACTAACATTGAGCTTTTAAAGTTATCAAATTGATAGTTAGGTAGAGAGATCATCTAAAGATCAATTTGATAAAACTCACATTTTATTTTAGAGATGAAACATCTTGAGAGAATATGTGATTATATTTATGATTAATGAGTTCACATACTTGATTGAGAAAATACGTCCGAAAGAGATTATCGAGCCCTAATCTTGACACGCTTTTGCCAAACATTTGAAACCGAAACTTTGTTTTCCCTATACTTGATATTTTGCATGAAATCGACATTTTCCCTTACTAAAACCAACATCAAACCCTTTTATGAAACTTAAGCTTAAAATGGTTATAACTGTAGAACGGCAGTAATATCACACCAATCCCTAAGGAAAAGGATAATATAAATACTTGTGTTGAAAATATGTACAACAAAATGGCATCGTTGCTGGGGATTGGCATTTGATATTGCAAGCATTGCAATAATTCTATTATTTTAAGTTAAATTATAACATTTTAATATCTCTTGTTTTTTCACTCATTTGGATAGTGTTTTCATACTTTTGTTTATACGAAGAAGTGTTTCTGAATATCAATTCCTTTTTGATCCTGAAATCGAAAGGACTTACAGAAGACTTAATAGCAAGACACGAAGGAGGAGAAATCTGGATAAAGAAAGGAAAGAAAGAGAGGAAGCATCTACTTCTTCAACAATCCAAAATCTAGAAGAAGTTATGGAGGATCCACCACCTCCACCTAGAGGTCCATGCACAAATAGTCCTAGACGGAATGCTCAATTTGTTTTCCAAGCCAATGCGAGGAATTCAGAGATGAAAACTGGCATACTACAACTTTTGTATGCGAATCATTTCATTGGCCTGGATCATGAACACCCGTACTACCATCTCACAAAATTCTATGAGATTTTTGGTTCTGTGGGAGCTCTAGAAGCTGAAGAAGAGCAAGTCTTCAAGAGACTATTACCTCATTATTTAGTGGGGAAAGCCAAAGATTGGTATCTTTACCAACCCAATCAAATTATGACGAAATGGAATGTTTTAGAAGAAAAGTTTCTAGAAAGATACTTTCCTCAATCTAGGTTTATGGAGGCCAAAACCGCAATCTCTATGTTTTCTCAAGGTAGTAATAAATCTCTCAATAAAGCTTGGGAAATGTACAAGTCAATATTGAGAAAGTGTCCTAGCCATGGTTTTAATGAGACTACGAAATTACATATTTTCCGCA
This sequence comes from Vicia faba, assembly GCA_948472305.1. Lineage (NCBI taxonomy): Eukaryota > Viridiplantae > Streptophyta > Magnoliopsida > Fabales > Fabaceae > Vicia > Vicia faba. The sequence goes on from OX451740.1 coordinate 324,494,997, forward strand.
ATGGTCTTCAACCTCAACCGAAACTATTGTTGGATGTTACAGCGGGTGGTTCATTAATGTCAAAAACTTCGGAGGAAGCAATTGAAATCATTGAGAATATGGCGAGAAATTATATCAAGTTCAACACGACCGGGGGACCTCACAAAGGAAGCCGGTAGTTTTTGAATTAGGAATAAATGATGCTATCTTTGATCAAAACAAATTACTTTCTCAATAAGTGGAGGAGCTTACAAAGAAAATGGCTAAACTACCTCAACAAATCAAAGAGATGCAAGAAATTCTGAGCAAGCAAATACAACAAATAGCTTGTTGTGAGTTATGTCAAGATGATCATCAAACCAGATTTTGTCCTCCCTTGGGAGAAGAAGATAATTACATGGGAAATCAAAACCAAAATCAAGCTTATCAACCAAGACAACAAAATTATTAAAATAACCAAGGTTACCAACAAAGGGGTAACCAAGGTTATCAACAAGGTTGGAGGAAAGATGGTGGAAATGTAAACCAATAAAATCCATACCAAAATACCACTAAAACTTTACAACCTCAAAGTGGTACTTTAAATATGGAAGAAACTCTCACTCAATTTATGCAAATTTCTATGGCAAACCAAAAGACAAATGAAGCGGCTATCGAAAATCTTGAGAACCAAGCTTGGCAACTTTCAAAGCAACTAGTTGAATAACAAACAGTGCCATCTTTTTCCGCAAACGCTCAAGCAAATCCGGAGGAGAATTGCCAATAAATTGTAAAAAGGAGTGGAAGAGAAGTTGGTGGAGAAGAAAATGCAAAGAAGGGTGACTAGGTTGTTGAGGAGGAGATTGTGGTAGAAGAGGAAGTAGAAGATGAGAAAATGGTAGAAAAAAATATTGAGGAGGAATTAGTTGAAAAGAACCAATTGGAGAAGGAAGAAGTAGAAAAGAAAGAAATAGAAGAAAAAATGATAAAGAGGAAGGGGAAGGGAAAAGTGAATACTATTCCGGTTCAAAAATTTTCGTATCCTCATGCTGCTTCCAAGAAGGATAATGCTAGGCATTATGCTCGATTTATGGATATATTTAAGCAATTGCAAATAAATATTCCATTTTCTGAAGCTACGGAGCAAATGCCTATTGGTGTACCCCAAAATTTTCTCTTCCATTTTCTTCAAAAACATGTTCACAAAGATCTCAAATACTTAAAGCTACTCCAGAGTTGACTGGTCAAACCTCCTCCTAAGCAAGGGTCTTCAGTTAGGGTTTGGTGATTCTCAAAGAATATTGGGTTGAAAGGGTCTCAAATGACTCTCATGTTTCATCATAGGTCCTCATTAATGCTTATGTCAAGTTTCAAGTCTTACATCACATATTTGCTCAGTCAATGGCTCAAATGTTTGAAAATCAATTGTATTGGGTAAAAAGTCAACTATGGTCAACATACAATCAAACTTCAAGGTTTTTTGTCAACATTAATATTTTGAAGTGATATTCATCATTTTACCAAGGTTTGATCATGATTCCTTAAGCAAATCCTTCAAATCATCAAAGGTCAAAATTGTCAAAATTAGGGTTTTGACTAAAGATGACTGATCATTGACTTTTGGACTAGTGCATGACCAAATGGATTAAAGCATGATATCAAGGGATCAAATACAACATCTTGACCTAATTACATGGCTCAAGACATCTTCAAAGATACAAGTGATTGACAGTTGAAGAATTGAACTAATTGAATGAAAAGTCAACAATTACTCAAAAGTCAAACTTTGACTTTTTGGTCAACATTGGAATTCAAAAATCAAGAATCATCAAAACATTCAAAACTATCAAACTTGATCATCAAGAATAAAAAAAGTCAATAAAAGTCAAAAGTTGGGAAGTTTTCCAACACTTTGAAAAATTCTAAGTTGTTTTTGTTCTAAACTAAGTCACTACTTCATGGCCATTTTTCACTAAGATCCAAGTTGATTCAAAGAAAACTTTCAACATTAAAGTTATAGGGATTGATGAATTATACAGCTTGTTTAATGTGGGATGATCCTCAAAAAGTGCTTAATTTAAGAGATATGAGCCCATGAAGTTGTAATATTTTTTATCCAACACTTTGAAAAAATTTCAACATGTTTTGATCAGTTTTTTATCCCAACTTCTTGGCCAATTTTCACCAAGTTCCCATTTGATTTAGCCAAAGTGGTCAACATGAAAGTTGTAGACAATGTTTCAAGCTTCACAAAATGTCAAAGAACACAAATTTATCATGCTTGAGCTAGAAGTTTCGAAGAGATGAAGATTGCATGTCAAACTTGAATTATAGGTCATTTTTATGATGAACTCATAATCAAATCTCATAGCCATGCCTTGTAATCTCACTTTTCAGGCCTCTAAACCTCCAAACCTATCCATAATCAGAAGATTTCACACACTTTTGAGCCATTATTCAAGTGATTCAAGCTTTATCCAAGCTTACTTGCCATTTAAGGGAGAAAGGCCACACTTCCATTTTAGTAAAGCATGCTTTAATAACAAAGTACACTCCTTGAGCATATAACTTATTTCATTTTAACACACTCAACCTAAATACTTAGAAGCAACATCTCTAAGCCTGTCAACCACCCTACAATGCATTGGAACCATGTTCTCTAAAATTACTTCAAAACTAAGCTTCCAAACCATAACTTGTTATCTCAAGATTTTGGTTACTTCAAACTTCCAAACCTTTTCTATATAAACGGAGATACCATTTGTAAGCCAAGGCATGATTTCACAAGCCCTCAAACTCAAAATCACCAAGAAAACCCCATTGTTGCATATTTGAAACTTCCAACACCCAACTCCAAATCCACTCGTGCGTTTTCCTTTTTTATCTTTCAAATACCTTAGATACATAATATAGAAGTTGTCCAAACACCTGAACAACTTTTGTAATCACTCCATCATCATCCACCATTTTCAAAATCCAACTTTGCAACTTGACTTAAGTAGACCGATTCAGACACTTTCGGGGTAAAGAGCCAATGATAGAGCCTGCCCGGACGGAGGCACCAAAAGAAGCTACAACCAAGGACACCTCTGGACAAGAGTTGGAAGAGTTTTTCAAAATCATCCGCAATAACGACTACAAAATTGTTGAACAACTGGGGAAGACCCCGTCCAGATCTATATGTTATCCCTGCTACTGTGTTCTGAAGCTCATCCACATGCTTTAATGAAATTTTTGAATATTGCTCATGTACCACAAGAGATTTTTGTCGATCAATTTGGAAGTTATGTCGCTAGCTTAACAACTGACAATGGATTAGGTTTCTCCGATGCTGACCTGACTCTGGAGGGGGGAAATCATAATAGGGCCCTGTATTTCTCCATTGAATGCATGGGCACTACATTGACTCATGTGTTGGTTGATATTGGTTCTTCTCTGAATATTCTTCCAAAAGGAATTGTTCTGAAACCCAGTGACATTATAGTGCGAGCCTTTGACGGGTCCAAAAGAATGGTACATGGAGAAGTGGATCTTCCTATCAAAGTGGGTTCGCAGATCTTTGAATCCACCTTCTATGTAATGGACATACGGCCAACTTATTCTTTTCTATTAGGACGCCCCTGGATCCATGGGGTAGGCGTTGTTACCTCCGTCTTACACTAGAAATTAAACTATCCTGTAAAAGGGAAGATTGTTACTGTCTGCGGAGAGGAGGAGTACATGGTTAGCCACCTAAATTCATTCTGGTACATGGAAATGGACGGTGAATTCATCAAAACTTCCTATCAAACTTTTGAAGTGATCTCCCCTACTTCTATTAAAGATGTTTCTGCCATTCCAAAGACTACCAGGGTTCCATACAAGATGGATTCCTTGGAAGATGCCAACGCTACTATAGAAGAAGGTGGTTGTACTATTTGGGGTCAGCTTCCTGATATCCCCTACAAATCTGACAATTTTGGTTTGGGCTTTACTACAGAAGGTCAAAGGGTTGTTCATCGCGCTCGAGCTAAAAGACCTCCATTCCTTGTCAGCAATAATGGAGTCAACGCTTTAGAGGATGCTGACAATGATTGTGACTTTGACGGTTGGATCTTTCCTACCAGGGGCAACAGACTCAACAATTGGAAATCGGAAGACATTATCTTCATCTCCTTTAGCCAGGAGTAATAACTATTTATGTTCGCTTTAAGAAGTTTGGGTATGTAATTTCTTTTAAAAAAATGACTTTAAACCTTGTGTCTTGCCTGGAGCAGAATTGTTCATTTGTTAAGGGTTGTCATTTCATATGTCATATTTTCATTTAATGAAAATATTGGACGTTTTGTATTCAAAATTTTGTGCTCTCTGTCTTTTTTTACGTTATTTCACTTTCAAATAACTATGTGTTCTTACACACACCCACAAACTACATTGCAGATACCCATCCACTCTGAATCTCGTTGATAACGATTTTCTGCTATTGTCGCTTATGACTTTCAAAATCCGATCTACCAAGCCGAAAATAAAGGTAAGGAAGATTTTGAAATACAAGAAGAACTTTCTAGACTCTTAATACAAGAAGAAAAGGCTATCCAACCACATGAAGAGCTATTCGAAGTTGTAAATTTGGGTACCGAGGCAGACAGAAAGGAAGTCAAGATTGACACCAACTTAGAGGACAATGTCAAGAACAGGTTGATTAAGATGTTGCATGACTATGTTGAGATATTTTCTTGGTCATACAAAGACATGCTAGGTCTCGATACAGATATTGTGGTTCACCGTCTACCAATGAAAGAGGGTTATTTTCCTATTAAGCAGAATTTTCGTCGCATGCGTCCCGAGATGTCAGAGAAGATCAAGGTCGAGGTTATGAAACAATTCAATGCAGGGTTCTTAGTAGTGACATTATATCCTCAATGGGATGATAATGTTGTTTTGGTACCAAAGAAAGATGGAAAGGTACGTATGTGTGTATATTACAAGGACCTGAACAGGGCAAGCCCCAAAGATGACTTCCCACTTCCATATATTAATGTTCTGGTCTACAACAGTGCTCAGCATAAGGTATTCTCTTTCATGGATGGTTTCTCAGGGTATAATCAGATCAAGATGGAACTCGAAGACATGGAGAAAACTACCTTCATCACACAGTGGGGCACTTTTTATTACAAGGTCATGCCTTTTGGGTTGAAGAATGTTGAGGCAATTTATCAGCGTACCATGGTAGCTTTATTCCATGACATGATTAATCACAAGATCAAAGTTTATGTCGACGACATGATAGCAATATCACAGACTGAAAAAGAACATCTTGATCATCTGCACAAGTTATTTGAAAGGCTGAAAAAGCATAAACTGAGGTTAAACCCGAACAAGTGCACTTTTGGGGTGAGATCCGGTAAACTCCTGGGTTTTGTCATTAGTTGTAAAGGTATTTAAGTTGATCCCAAAAAAGTTAAAGCTATTCAAGAAATGCTAGCTCCCCGTACTGAGAAGGAAGTCAGAGGTTTCTTAGGACGACTGAATTACATTGCCCGATTCATTTCTCATTTGACGGCTACCTGTGAACTAATCTTCAAGCTGCTGAAGAAAGATCGAGTAGTGAAGTGGAATAACAACTGTCAAATAGCCTTTGATAAAATCAAGGAGTACTTACAATAACCTATGATTCTGATGCCACCAGTTGAAGGAATACCTCTAATCATGTACCTAACAGTGTTAGAGAATTCAATGGGGTGTGTATTGGGGCAGCATGACGAGTCTGGTCGAAAAGAGCATGCAATATACAACCTTAGAAAAAAGTTTACCGACTGTGAAACAAGAAATTCACTGCTCGAGAAAACTTGTTGCGCTTTGGCATGGGCTGCTCGCCTATTAAGACAGTATTTGTTGACCCATACTACTTTTTTGATCTCTAAAATGGATCCCATTAAATACATATTCGAGAATCCAGCTCTCTCCAGAAGAATAGCCCAATGGCAAATGGTCCTGACAGAATACGATATTCAGTACACCGCTCAAAAACAAATCAAAGGAAGTGTACTGGCATATCATTTGGCATATCAAGCTGTAGACGACTATCAGGCTATGAATTTTAAATTCACGGATGAGAACGTCATGCTAATTACAGATTGTGAAGAGCCTGAACCATATAAAGGACCTGAGATAGGGTCCCGGTGGACTATGGTTTTCAATGGAGCTTCTAACACACTTGGTAACGAGATCGATGTTGTAATTATTTCTCCCCATGGTTGTCATACACCATTCAATGCCAGACTTTACTTTGACAACATCAATAATATGGTTGAATATGAAGCGCGCATCATGGGTATTAAAGCTGCTATTGACCTAATAATCAAGTCCCTGAGCTTATATGGGGATTCAGACTTGGTAATTAGTCAGGTCAAGGGAGAATGGGATACGAAGCATCTGAATCTTATCCCTTACCAAGAACATGTACTAACCTTGATTTCATACTTCGAAGAGATTACTTTTGAGCATATCCCAAGAGAAGAGAATTAGTTGGAGAACGCATTATCCACCATGTCATCCATGTTCAAGGTCAGATGGGACAATGAGTCTCCCAGAATTACCATTGAAAGATTCGACGAACCGACACATTGCTACGAAATTGATACTGATGGAGTAGAAGAAAAACCTTGGTTTCATAAAGTTAAAAGGTACCTCGAAGCTCAAGAATACCCTAAAGGGGCATTGATCAATGACAAGAAATTCCTACGGAGGTTCTCGGCTAAGTTCTTCTTAAGCAATGGAATTCTATACAAGAGAAATCATGATTCAAATTTGCTTCACTGTGTAGACAAGAAGGAAGCAGAGAAAATTATGGAGGATGTGCACAAAGACATCTTCGGTACTCACTCCAGCGGGCATACTATGGCTAAAAAGATTTTGAGAGCGGGTTACTATTGGTTGACTATGGAAACCGACTGTCACCACCACTCGAGGACTTGTCATAAGTGTCAGATCTATGCTGATAAGGTTCATGTTCCTCTGGTTCCTCTGAATGTTTTGAATGCTCCTTGGCCATTCACAACGTGGGGCATTAATATGATCGGATAAATCAAGCATATTCCCTATAACAAACATCGCTTCATTCTCATTGCCATTGACTACTTCATAAAATGGGTTGAAACAACCTCGTTCGCCTCTGTTACCAAGAATGTGGTCTCCTGGTTCATAAAGCATAACCTCATATGTTTGTATGGCATCCCTGAGAGAATCATCAGGGACAGTGGCACCAACCTCAACAACACTATGATCATTGAACTCTACACGTAATTCAAGATCAAGCACCACAACTCTTCTCTGTATCGATCAAAGATGAATGGCGCAATAGAAACCGCCAACAAGAATATTAAGAAGATCATACATAAGATGGTTGTGACTTACAAATACTGGCACGAGCTGTTACCATTTTCTTTTCATGGCCATCGCACTTCAGCGCGAACATTAATTGAGGCAACCCCATTCTCTCTAGTCTACGGTATGGAAGCTGTCCTACCTGTCGAAGTAAAAATTCCTTCTCTAAGGATTATGAAATATGTAGACTTAGACAAAGATGGGTGAATTCAGACCAGGCTAGACCAGTTGAATCTGATTGACAAAAAGAGGCTTGCGGCTATCTCTCACAGTCATATGTATCAGAAATGTATGATCAAGGCATTCAACAAAAAGATCAAGCATCAGGTATATCAGGCTGGCGACTTGGTAATAAAGCGCATGATTCTACCGCAAGGTGATTCCAGGGGAAAATGGACTCCCACCTATGAAGGGCCATTTGTTGTCAAGAAAGTGTTTTCGAGCGGTGCTATGATACTAACCACCATGGACGGTGAAGACTTCCTGCACTTTGTGAATGTGGACATAGTTAAAAGATAATACGCATGAAAACAACCCGCTAGGTTGACTTGCCTAGGCAAAAATAAGGGCATCCCAACGAACCAAAAGGGTCCGGGAAAAAATTAGGAATATATGTAAAAGATTATACACCGGACAAGTTGAAAACCTGAAAAGGCGGCTTAGGCAAGAAAGGGTATCGCAGTGGACTGAAAACCCGAAAGGGCAATCCAGGAAAAAGTTGTGGATTAAAAGCGTACGACTATGTCCCAATGGATCACTTACCGCAAGCTTAATTACCAAAGTCAAAAGTTCAAATGGTACAGATCTGTTTCAATCAACTTCTTTCGACAACAAGGGACGATATGTTCGAAGACATATGGGCAATAACGGAGTTGGAACCCAACGAGATCATTTCCCCATAGCTATATGTTTTGTTTTCACTTTGTACTCTTTTAAATTTATGAAAATTTCTTCTTACTAGGATTTATGTCTCTTTGTACAAAATCGTCTGTTTATAGGCAAACTATCAATACAAATATACCCTAAAATTCAAACTTTTTGTTTTTTAATTTTTCTGTTTTGTTTGCAAAAACGACCAATGACTAAAATTGAATGAACATATGCATATGAACATGATTAACAGTTAACAAATATATGCATAAGAACAAGAATAAGCATTTACTCAAGACTCTAGTAGTTGGGATAACGTCCAAGCTATCCATAAATCCCCACAGAGCCACTTCCATGAGAATATCCCCATAGATTAATCTTCACAAATTCATTTTCAATGAAGATACATTCCCTGCAATTTTCCTGGAAGATCGCTATGGAGAATAAAAGAGTATGATCTCCTTCCCAACAATATCACCAACCTACAGAGTTCCATACTAGTATAGTTCATGGAAGTTATCTTCCCCAACTGAATTTATTCCTCCAAAACTCTAAAATCTCTTGCAGATTTCTTCTCTCCAACAGAGCTTGTTTCCTAGCAGAGTATTTCTCCGTCAACAGGGTTTACTTCCCCAACAGGGTTTATTTCCCCAAAGATTACAGTCTCCACAGCTCGAGTCTATTCCTCAGATGGCTACAATTCATCGGTAAAATTCCTCTCCCTAGTGAAGTCGCCACTATACCAGACCAGAGATCAGTCAACTTTATCCTCCCCAGACGAGTCGGAATTACCCATCTCTTTTATCCCCAGTCAGGGTATATAAGAATTAAACCCCCCAGACGAGTCGGAAGGTTATCCATCTCTTTTATCCCCAGTCAGGGTATATAAGAATTGAACTCCCCAGTATAGTGATGAACAACTAATGTTCCTAAACTCTTCTCCCCAAACAGAAATCAACACTTTCCAGTGGAATTTCCTCAAACAGCTAGCAGGAATCCCCAGCGGAAGCATTCTAGACAAGGTTGAATATTACACATGTTCTTCATCCCCAACACTAGTCAAGGATTCATTTTCCCCAGAAAGATGTCATACAAAACTGTTGATACACTTCCAACAACTTTTCACATTCATACATCATTTACCAAACACATATAGCACAGTCTCATTTATTTTGAGAACATCATTACACAATTCATTTCATAAATCATGACATTGCATACAGTTAATTCTTTACTATTTCAGGAAAGATCAATCAACAAACAAACATCATCAACTACTTATATGACCCGACAATCTTCTCCAAGGCCTGATAAAGGGCTATTTCAACAATTTCCTCAAAGGATCATTCTAAAAAAATACAGCTTCTGGCTCAGATTAAATCGACCATGGATTTATTTCGATACTTCTTCTAGTAAAAGACAGTCATAAACATCTTCTGGCTCAGATTAAATCAAGCATATATTTATTCTGATACTTCTTCTAGTAGACATTTTCTGGCTCAGATTAAATCAACCATAGATTTATTCTGATACTTCCTCCAGTAAAAGACAGGCATAGACATCTTCTGGCTCAGATTAAATCAAGAGTAGATTTATTCTGATACTTCTTCTAGTAGATATTTTTCTGGCTCAGATTAAATCGACCATAGATTTATTCTTATACTACTTCCAGCTAAAAACAAAAGACATCTTTTGGCTCAGATTAAATCGAGCATAGATTTATTCTGATACTTCTTCCAGTTAAAGACCAACACAGACATCTTCTTGCTCAGATTAAATCAAGTGTAGCTTTATTATGATACTTCTTCTAGTAGACATTTTCTGGCTCAGATTAAGTCGACTATAGATTTATTCTGATACTTCTTCCAGTTAAAGACTGGCGTAGACATCTTCTGGATCAGATTAAATCGACCATAGATTTATTTTGATACTTCTTCCAGTAGACCTTTTCTAGCTCAAATTAAATCGACCATAGATTTATTCTGATACTTCTTCCAGTTAAAGAAGGACGCATACATTTTCTGGCTCAGATTAAATCGATCATAGATTTATTCTAATACTTCTTCCAGTTAAAGACAGGCATAGACATCTTTTGGCTCAGATTAAATTGACCATAGATTTATTCTGATACTTCTTCATGTAAACCTTTTTTGGCTCAAATTAAATCAACCATAGATTTATTCGGATACTTCTTCCAAGTTAAAGACGAGTGTAGACTTAGACTAATTTCTATCGAGAATTACTTTGGATGGCATCTATAAGCCCATTTCTGACAATTCTCCGTCACCTCCCCAAATGGAATTTATAAGCCCATCTCTGACAAGTATCCATCGCCTCTCCAAATGGAATCTTTAAGCTCATTCCCAGTATTACATCAACCAACATCATTACTTCGGGCACATGCGAGTGCAAATTTCTAGGCACTTAAGTGTTCAGTCATCTTCTACCTTCAAGTCACGAATAGAGGATAGACCAATCTAACTCTTCAGGTTTAAGAAGATTGAACAGGGGAAGCTGTTGTACCCCAAAATTTGTCCTCCCATTTTCTTCAAAAACATGTTCGCAAAGATCTCAAATACTCAAAGCTACTCAAGAGGCGACTGGTCAAACCTCCTCCTAAGCAAGGGTCTTCAGTTAGAGTTTGGTGCTTCTAAAAGAATATTGGGTTGCAAGGGTCTCAAATGACTTTCATGGTTCATCATAGGTCCTCAATAATTCTTATGTCAAGTTTCAAATCTTGCATCACATGTTTGCTCAGCCAATGGCTCAGATGTTTGAAAATCAATTGTATTAGGTAAAAAGTCAATTGTGGTCAACATAGAGTTAAAATTCAAGATTTTTTGTCAACATCAATACTTTTAAGTGACATTCATCATCTTATCAAGGGTTAATCATGATTCCTCAAGCAAACCCCTCAAATCATCAAAGGTCAAAAATTGCCAAAATTAGGGTTTTTACTAAAGATGACTGATCATTGACTTTTGGACTAGTGCATAACCTAATGGCTTAAAGCATGATCTCAAGGGCTCAAATACAACATCTTGACCTAATTACATGTCTCAAGACATCTTCAAAGATACAAGTGATTGATTGTTGAAGAATTGAACCAATTGAATGAAAAGTCAACAGTTACTCAAAAGTCAAACTTTGACTTTTTGGTCAACATTGGAATTCAAAAATCAAGAATCATCAAAACATTCAAAACTATCAAACTTGATCATCAAGAATAAAAAAAAGTCAACAAAAGTCAAAAGTTGGGAAAGTTTACAACACCTAGGAAAATTCTAAGTTGTTTTTGTTCTTAACCAAGTCACTACTTCATGGCCATTTTTCACTAAGATCCAAGTTGATTCAAAGAAAACTTTCAACATGAAAGTTGTAGGGATTGATGAATTCTACAACTTTGTTAATTTGGGATGATCCTCAAAAAGTTCTTAACTTAAGAGATATGAGCCCATGAAGTTGTGATATTTTTTATCCAACACTTAGAAATCTCATAGCCCATGTGATATGAGCCCATGAAGATGGCATGTCAAACTTGAATTATAGGTCATTTTTATGATGAAATCATCATAAAATCTCATAGCCATGACTTGTAGTCTCACTTTTCAGTCCCCTAAACCTCCAAATCTATCCATAATCAGAAGATTTCATACACTTTTGAGCCATTATCCAAGTGATTCAAGCTTTATCCAAGCTTACTTGCCATTTAAGGGAGAAAGGTCACACTTCCATTATAGTAAAGCATGCTTTAATCACAAAGTCCACTCCTTGAGCCTTTAACTAATTTCATTTGTACACACTTAACCTAAATACTCATAAGCAACATCTCTAAGCCTATTAACCACCCTACAATGCATTGGAACAATGTTCTCTAAAATTACTTCAAAACTAAGCTTCCAAACCATAACTTGTTATCTCAAGATTCTGGTTACTTCAAACTCTCAAACCTTTTCTCTATAAATAAATAGACCATTTGCAAGCCAAGGAAAGATTTCACAAGCCCTCAAACGTAGAATCACCAAGAAAACACCATTGTTGCATATTTGAAACTTCCAACACCCAACTCCAAATCCACTCGTGCGTTTTCCTTTTTTATCTTTCAAATACCTTAGATACATCATATATAAGTTATCCAAACACCTAAGAAATTTCTATAATCATTCCATCATCATCCACCATTTTCAAAATCCAATTTTGCAACTTGACTTGAGTAGACCGATTCAGACACTTTCAAGGCAAAGTAAGAGTTACAACATACTCACCAAGGTCCCAGGAAGCTAAAGCCAGCATCATATTGCTTCTAGAAGTCGTCTAGAGGGCATCAGATTTATCATCAAGAGGTAAGTTTTCTCAAACTTTGAAATCTTAATACAAGCATCATTAGCATATACTTTATAAAGAGAAAATGTAGATATCATATCTATGAAGCTAACCATGCCCTAAAATCTCATTTTAATTGACTGTGTGATGAGAATTTTGGAACTGAGTTTTCTGAAATATTAGGTTTTTAGTTTGGTACTAAACAAAATTCGTGCTTATCTTTAACCTATAACTTTCATAATTTATATGGTTGCATTCCTTGAGAAAAATCAAGCAACTTTGGTTTTTGAAGTTTTCAATTTGGTTGAGAAATGGAGATTTTCAAACTCAAAAATTGAAGTTATACTGATGTCTGCGCGCGTGGGGAAGAAGATGAAGTTTCACATTTTCAAAAGCGATTTTAAAATATATTTAGTGCAAGTGGTATAATGACCGAATAAAATGGCCACCCCAGTGGCAACGCGCGCATGTTTAAGTCATACCTATGCCTGGTCCTGGGTTTGATCCAGGCGTGGGCATTTTAGTTTTCTAACATCTTCATTCCTGATCAAGTGTGAACCAAGCATACACGCTCATCATGTACCCCTCATCAACACCATCAGATCATCATGCAATCAGATCCAATGCACCAAACGCGTGCCCCATGGTATACCTTCTGAGTTCATCCTCACTGGATCAATACAGGCGTCTGGGCTCATTGTTTTTGGCCAAACCTTTTTTTTCCTCACCCCCCACCAATTTCTTTTACAAACACATGCCCATTAATTTTATTTTCTTTTGTTTGTTTTAACTTAATTCTTTTCTTTTTTTAATTTCTTTTTTTATTTAATCAACAAAAATCATAAAATTATGAAAAATTTAGATTTAGGTTTTTAATTAATTAATTTAATATTTGATAATTAAAATTAATTTAATTTTTGTTAATTGAAATTAATTTAATTTTTGATAATTAAAATTAATTTAATTTAATCACTTTGTTTTATTTTATTAATTAATTTGTATAATAATTAGAATTAGGTTTTGTTATTATTTTACACTATCAAACATTTTTCTAAATAAAAACAATAAAAATATTTTCTTAAACCCTTATATTTTTTAGGTCTTAAATATTTTTCCTCTTCATCATCTCCGCGCGTTTGCTTATTTTTCGCATTTATATAATTATTGTAATTGCTCAACGGTCTGTAATAGCTTTAATTAGGGTTTACTGCTTTTCATCTCCATTCATAAATTTGTACCCCCATTCCCGAAGCGTTGTAATAGCCTAGGACATTTAATTTCTGCAATTTACTGCTTTCCTTATTACTGTTAGTAATTAGGGTTTGTATGGCAAGATTAAAATCAACCAATATAAAAACCCTAATTTCTAGACAAAAATACCAGAAATCAAAACACTTTGCACACACGCACCTCTAGGGTGACCCTCATTTGTTGCCTCGAATAAAAAAAGTCACGTCCCTCGAACGTGGGAGGATTTAGCAAAGACCTTCGATTAAAAGATCGCAGTCCCTCGATGACCCTTTGATTGTGCCTTCGGTAAACGATCTTAGTCCCTTACAAAAATTGCTAAAGCATCCTACAAGTTTCCTTCTATGACTGTACGATGACCAACGCATGTCCCTCACATCCAATAATAGGGCTTCCTACTAACCAATGGTAGGTTAAGCACTCGTAATTGCTTTCTCACGAACTAAAACAATTTCCACATTTCATACTTTCAAAACAACTAACTTCAAAACGCTTTATAAACACTCTTGAGGACTGATACAAGGGTTATTGTAAAGCAGACTGCCTTACATTGGTATTTTCAAAACATATTTCCACAAAACAATACTTTCTTTCAATAAATATTTTCAAAAAAACAAACATTTTGTATACATTCTCAACGATACAAGAATCATTACAAAATTGCCGCACTTAGGCATTTTCAAAATATTCTCAAACATACACAAGCACGAAGCATTTCCAAAATGTGAGCTAGCGATTAAGAGCCCGTATATAACTACGAATGAAAAGGGTGATAACACCTTCCCTTTTCATAACCTACCCCCTTACTCAAAAAATTCTCAAAAGGTCTTTCATGTTCTTTTCACCCTTTCCTTTATTGGATAAAATAAAAGTCGGTGGCGACTCTTGCTATCCGCAACATTTGCAATAAAACGCAAAACCCTAAAGTCAGTTCTCCCACTGTATTACACCTATGTATGCAAAGTTCATGAAATATATCCTTACAAAAAAAAGAAGATCAACGGATCAAGAAGTTATCATGGTTGATGCAAGTTGTAGTGCTATCATTCAACTAACTCTACCGAAAAAGTAAAGTGATCCGGAAAGGGTTACTTTTCCGGTTACCATTGGTGATGTTTATGTCGGGTAAGGGATTGATTTATTTGGGTTCAAGAATTAATTTTATTCCTTTGTCTATTGTGAAAAGATTGGGCAGTATCTAGATGAAGTCAACAAAGATGACACTTCAACTAGCCAACAAATCTATTACTCGTCCTTATAGTGTAGCTAAAGATTTGCTATTGAAAGTGGATAAATTTTTCTTCTCGGTTGATTTTGTTGTGATTGATATGTAGGAAGACCATGATGCACCTTTGATTCTTGTCCGACCATTCATGAAGACCGCAAGAATGATGATTGACATGATGATGGTTTGATGAAGGTCCGAGTTCAAGATCAAGAATTAAGTTTTAATACCTTTGAAGCTATAAGACATTCTAATGATAAAGGAGCTTGTTTTAGAGTTGATGCTATTGAAGAAGCTATTTGGGATGTTTCTAGTGAAGTTCATCTTTCAACACCTCTTGAGAAAACATTGACTAATATGATTCAAGTTCTTGATGTCCATGAAAAAAAGGAATTGGAAGAATGTGTGAAGGAACTTGAGACTTTAGAAGAAGTTCAACCTTCGGAGGAAGAAGTTGAAATTTTGAAGAAAGAAGCAAAATAAGAAGAATCCAAACTTGAATTGAAGATGTTGCCGTCTCACTTAAAGTATGTGTTTCTTGATCATGGTGGTAACTAACCAATAATCATTAGTAATTCTTTATCGAGAAGGAGGAGCATTGTTTAGTTCAAGTTTTAAAATAAAATCAAAGAGCAATAGGTTGGGTTTTAGCGGATTTTAAACGCATAAGTCCAACTTATTTTATGCACAAGATTTTTATGGAAGAGGATTTCAAGCCGGTAGCTCAACCTCAATGTCGCTTGAATCCGGCAATGAAAGAGGTCATGAGAAAGGAAGTTGTGAAACTATTGTATGCCGGGATGATTTATCCTATTTTCAATAGTACTTGGTTGAGTCCGGTACATGTGGTTCCAAAAAAAGGTGGAATGACCATAATAATAAATGAAAAGAATGAATTGATTCCAACAATAAATGTAACGGGATGGCGGATGTGTATTGATTATCGGAGGCTTAATCAATTAACTAGGAAAGATCACTCCCCCTTCCTTTTATGGATGAAATGCTTGAAAGGTTACCGGGTCAAGAGTTCTATTGTTTTTTGGATGGGTATTCTGGATATAACCAAATTTCGGTAAATCCTGAAGACCATGAGAAAACGGCTTTCACTTGTCCGTTTGGAGTTTTTGCGTATAGGAGGATGCCCTTTGGTTTATTCAATGCGCCAGTAACTTTTCAAAGATGTATGCAAGCCATATTTTCCGATCTTATCGAGAAGACTATGGAAGTTTTCATGGACGACTTCTCCATTTTCGAGGCATCTTTTGATCTTTGTTTGAAGAATTTGGATACCATTTTGAAGAGGTGTGTGGACTTCAACTTAGTGCTTAATTGGGAGAAATGTAACTTCATGGTTACCGAGGGCATTTTTCTTGGTCACAAAGTTTCATCTAAGGGGCTTGAAGTTGATAATTCCAAAGTGGAGGTTATTGAGAAATTGCCACCACCATTGAACGTGAAAGAAATCCTAAGTTTTTTGGGTCAAGCAAGCTTTTAATGAAGATTTGTCAAATACTTTTCCAAAATTGCAAGGCCATTGAGAAACTTGTTCAACAAAGATAAGTCTTTTATTTTCGATGATGCTTGTATGATAGCTTTTAATAATTTGAAGAAAAAAATTTGACAACCGCATCCATAATCATACCACCAAATTGGAAAATGGATTTTGAACTAATGTGTGATGCTAGTGATTATGTTGTTGGTGTGGTTCTTGGTCACAGAAAAGGAAAAAATTTCATGTTATACATTATTCTATAAAAGTTCTTAATGAAGCACAAATTAACTATGCAACAACTGAAAAAGAATTGTTATCTATAGTGTATGCATTGGAAAAATTTAGATCCTGCCTCATTGGGTCGAAGGTTGTAGTATACACTGACCATGTGGTGATACGATATTTGCTTACCAAACCAGATTCTAAGAAAAGACTTATTCGATGGATACTTTTGTAGCAAGAATTTGATCTTGAAATTTGCGATAAGAAAGGTTCCGAGAATTTGGTAGCGGATCACTTATCCCGTTTGGTTAATGTAGAGGTTACTAACCAAGAAAGTGAGGTTAGATAAGAATTTCTAGATGAAAAGCTTTTTATGGTACAAGTTAGACCGTGGTTTTTCGGTTTTGCGAATCACAAGGTATCCGGATTGATACCGGAAGATATAACTTGGGACCAAAAGCAGAAACTCTTGGCGGATGAGAAATTTTATGTGTGGGATGAGCCTTATCTTTTTAGGCTTGGAAGTGATAATTTGTTAATGAGATGTGTGTCATTGTAGGAATCAAAAAGTATACTTTGGCGTTGTCACAATTCTCCGTATGGAGGTCATTTTAATGGTTTCGTACGACAACAAAAGTCCTTCAATCGGGCTTTTGTTGGCCGTCTTTGTTCAAACATGCACACTTGCATGCTAAGAATTGTGATAAATGCCAAAGGAGTGAAGGAATTGGAAAAAGAGATGACATGCCTTTGAATAGTATGTTGGAAATAGAGATTTTTGATTGTTGGGGCATAGATTTTGTAGGACCTTTTCCCCCATCATTTTCGAATGAATTTATCCCTGTTACGGTGGATTACGTTTCTAAGTGGGTAGAAGCGATGGCTTGTCCTAGGGAGGATGACAAAACGGTTATTAAATTTCCAAAGAAATTTTTTTTCCCATTTTGGCACTCAACGCATTTTAATTAGTGATGGTGGATCACATTTTTGTAATACACTTCTTGAAAAAGTTTTGGAAAACTATGGTGTAAAGCATAAAGTGGCGACTTCGTACCATCCACAAGCTAATGGACAAGCCAAAGTTTCAAATAGATAAGTTAATAGGATTTTGGAAAATACCGTGTCAAGTTCACGGAAGGATTAGTCACTTAAGTTTGATGATGCTTTGTGGGTGTATCGCACCACTTACAAAGATCTTATTGGTTTGACACCATTTCAAATGGTGTATGGAAAACCTTGTCACCTTCCGGTAGAAATTGAGCACAAGGCTCTGTGGGCATTAAAATTCTTAAACTTTGATTCTAACTTTGCCGGAGAAAAAAGAAAAATTCAATTGCATGGTCTTGATGAATTGTGCAATGATGCGTATCACTCCAACAAGTTGTATAAAGAAAAAGTCAAATTTTATCATGACAAGAAAATATGTCACAAAGACTTCAATGTTGGCCAAATGGTGCTTCTTTTCAATTCACGGTTAAAACTTTTTCCGGGAAAGTTGAAGTCCAAATGGTTGGGTCCATTCGTGATCAAAGATATGAAAGATTATGGAGCAATTGTGTTGGAGGATCCCATCTCAAAGGAAGTTTGGACTGTGAATGGCCAGTGGTTGAAAGTCTACCTTAAAGGTGAGGTAATTCGATAAACAAGTGTGGTCCATCTTGGTGATTTGTGAAATCACCATAGACCGTCGAGCTCTAACGACATTAAACAAAACACTCTTTGGGAGGCACCCTAACATTGTAAGTAATGTTATCTTTTTCCATGTTAGTATTGTTAGGATGCGGTGGATCGGATAAAACAGAACATAACCTATTGTCTGTTCTGTTTTTAGCATAATTTATGAGCCCGCTAAGTGGCCTGAGGTGCGCTTAGCGCGATCATTTTTGTATAGAAAAAACAGCATGGGCCAGTAGGACCTGACCCGGTCCCAAGACCCAGTTGGCGCCCTCATAGTGTAGCTAGGGCAGAATTTGTCATTTTCTTCAAATTTTTAAACACTTGTCATAGTGTTCTCTCTCTCTCTCTCTCTCTCTCTCTCTCTCTCTCTCAAGTTTTTCCATAATTCTTCAAGATTTCAAGCTGCAATCCCTTTCCTTGTATGCAATCTCTTCTCTTATCTCTTTCCAATCCATTAAGTTAAGTTCTAATCTTAATTAATTAATGTTTTGTCAAGAATTAAGGGTTGCATGTAAATATTTCATGTTGTTTAACTTTAGGTAAGAAACCATGGAATTATACATATTTAGATTAGAATTTTGAGATGTTAGGGTTAAGTAGTTGTTGTTCTTGAATGTTATGAAGTTTATCTTTGATTAATTAGTGACCCAATGTGATAAGGAGATGTTTTGGTGTGGGTTTGTGTGTTTGGAAGGTTTCTGTCATGATAGAAACAAAAATAGAATTGCAGGTTTTTGCAGGCGCGCTAAGTGGCCTTAATCCTGCTTAGCGTGGCCTACTAGAAGTTGAATTTTTTTTTCTTTTTAATTTCTATTCTGACTGTGTTTGTATTATATTTTATCAGCATTTTGGGGAATTTTTGAGAATTTTCCATAACATTTTTAATGAGTTTTGCACTATTTTTCTTTGTGTTATTTTCAGATGAGTTCTAGGGAAAATCAAAGCAAGCATTCTCGCTACGCTGCTGGATCCTCATCTCATTCTCAACAAAGTGTTGAAGCTGAACATGTTGAATTTGACAACACCCTCTTTATAGGACCTCTTCAGCAAGCTCAATTTTATAGCTTGGATGAGCGTCAAATCTGGCCTGAGAAGATTTTCACCTTGAATCCACAAGAGGATTATTGGTATTTTGTGAATGATATGGAGAAGAGAAAATGGCGTGTCTTGTTAACTCCTCCGACCAAACTTGATTTTGACATCATTCGAGAGTTTTATGCTAACTCAATGCCAATTGAAGATGTCTGTTACTCTTATTGTTCATTTGTGCGGGGGAGAGATGTGTCTTTTGATAGGAATTCGGTTAGTCAGTACTTGAATCATCCTCTCACTCTTCAAAGGGGTGAACTTTGTTCTTATCTAAATAGGGTGGCAAGTAAGAAGTGGAGATTGGATTTAGTTAGTGAGACTTTATCTCTTACTGCTAACCATGTCTTTTTTCTCAATGCTTCCAACCAGCCTGTACACTTCAAAAGATGTGACATGAACACAAAGGCGCATTTGTATGCGACTCTTTTGCTTTACAACATTAAGCTGAGGAGTCACACTTCAACTATTCATATTGATACATCTTTCCTCTTGTATTACATTATTAAAGGGTGGAAAATTTATGTGGTTCAGGTGATATCTAATGAGATTCGAAGAATATCCATCAGCAGTTGTTCTTATGGTAATAGGGCCCCTATGACTCTTGGTTTTCCGGATCTTATTACGAGGTTATATAGGAAGGCGGGTGTTGACATTCCTAATGTGGCTACCAAGAGGATTAGCAGTATTAGGAATGAGGATTATGTACTTCGATATTATGTGCCGAAGTTGGCAGGTGAGGCAGCCCCTCAACCTCAGGCGAACGCTCCTCCGGCGGGTACGGCTCGGTATAATGAACAACAAGCTTGTGTTTACAACTGGAAGATGATGGAGGCTCAGGTGAGAGCTTCTTTCTTCCTTCATGATTCTATGCACCTGTTGTATCAACATCAGGTTGCTTCGGAGGAGGTTCCTACCTTTCCATCTCAAGAGGAGTTTTCTGCTTATGCAAATTACCCTGTGGAAGGGCCATTCTTCCAAGAGGGGGCATAAGCTAATGTTGAGGGAAGTGATGAAGGGCATGAAGATGAAGAAGTTGTGGGGAGTGATGATGAGTGAAGCAGTTGACATGGTGGGGACTGGTTTGCCATTATAATCATAATTTTTATGTTTTTTTGTTTTATTTTTTCTTTTGTTTTAATTTTCAGACAATTATCTTGATGTTGTTCCACCCTTTTAAGGATGATGTTTTGTGGTTTTACTTTGTTTCTAATACTTTTTGAGGCATTTTAATGCAATTGATGACTTTGGTACACCATTTTGAGGTGTTTGTTTTTATTTTTGGGATTTTTAACTCTAAGACATTATATTAGTAAGTTTGTTATCTTATTTTAAAAATTTTAAAAAATAAAAATAAATAAGCAAAAGCTTATGTTTGTTCCTTAGTTTGACAATTTTGAAGGAACCAAGTGAACCTGTACAAATGTGGTTCAACTTGCAATTGAGTGATGATGATATGAATTGAACTGTAGTAACAACTTCAAGGTACATCTTTATTGCTTTCTAAGCTTAGCATAAATATGAGACTTGTGGTTTATGCATAATGTCATACCTTTAATTCTTTTACAATACTTGGAAATTATAAATCACCTTAGAACTTAGCCTTGTTTGAGGAAGCTTTTCATTGTGCACTTAAATGCGGGAAAACAACATTCTTGTTAACTCGATCTTATTATGTTTAATCATGCATGGGTGTTAATGTGGGAAAGTTGGAAATTAATCAAAGGCATTTATTGTTTTATTTTGAGAAAAACCACGTGAGTCAAATGAATAATAAATCTATCTTGAGAGTGAGTGATCACTTGTTAGCCTCAATTGAGCCTTTCTATTAAGATCCTTTGGATGATTGAATTATTTAAATATTGAAAATGAATAACAAATTCAACATTAGGTTTTTAGTAAGGATCTTGATTTTTGTTTGAGAAATTTTTGAACCCTCAACATTAATGTGGTTGCTTCTATTCTTTCTTTGCCTTAGTGTATGGGAACATTCTTGCTACTATCTTGGGTTGTGTTCAAAGTTGGGGAGATTTATGTAGGTTGTTTGTTGTGGAAGAAAAAGTGGTTGAAAGAAAAGAAAATAAAAGAAATGATAAAGTGAAAATAAATATGTTTTAAAAAAATAGAATCAACGAATTTAAGCTCTTAAAAAGAAAAAGAATTGTAAAGCCAAGGGCATAAATTGTGTCGGCATAAGAGCTCATAGTTGTATGTTATATCTAAGAAAAGAATACAAGTGGGGTAAAAAAATGTTGAATTGTGTTTGGTGTGAGGAATTGAATGTTCTCATGTGTTAGGAAATTTAGTTTCAATTACCTTGATAATTATCCCTTCCTTGTAACTAAGCCAAATTACAACCCTTTCAATGCCTTGTGATTCTTGTTTAGCGCGTTTGATACTTTTTATGTGATGAATGCATGATTTGATTTGGATGTTGGCATGATTGTTGGATGAGTGAAAAAACCCTTTTTGTTGTTTCTCATCTATTGATGAGTGTGTGTTTAGGCGTGATTCATTTTTGAGTTGTATTGTTTTAGAAATTTTGATATGTATGTTGCACTTAACCATTGTTTCATACTTATGGTTGGATTTAGTTAGTGGTAAGCATTATCTTGTTTGTTCTTGTTCATTTGAACCATAAAATTGTCTTGTGAAAAGCTTGTTGTTTCCTAATTTTGTGGTGTCTTGGTTTTCTTTTAGTTGGAGAATTTTTGTTTAGGGACAAACAAAATGCTAAGTTGGGGGAAGTTGTTAGGGACAAAAATGTTGATATATTTGTAGATAATTTTGTTTTCTTGGCACTCTATTTTGATAATTAGTAGTGTTTAAGTTTGTAAATAGATGTAAATAAGAAATTATATAGTTTTTCAGATACATCACCTTGTTTACTTAGTTTTATGCTCATTTTGTAGGTTTTGATGTTGGAGCATTGGAACTTTGGGCAAGCTAGAGCCAAGAGTGTGGCGTAATAAGTCAAAAATGAAAAATTTTTCTCAGGCTAGCGCGCTTTGATGTTTTGCACATTTGGTAGAATGACATGTTTTTTGGTCCCGCTAAGCGGCTCGTCCCGCTTAGCACGGTCCACTGAACCAAAAATAGATATTCGTGTTGAGCCCTCTTAGTGCGCCCTGGATTCTCAGCGGGACTCACTTTTTGGGCCCTTGTGTAAATATCATCCTTTGTGATATTTTGGCTACCAAATCTTATACAACACACACAAATCAGATTTTTAGGGCTAAGAATTTTTTTTTATCATTTTGTAACTCAAGTTCAAAGATTTCTACCTCAAATATTTGATATTCTCTAGTTGATGTTCATCAAGCTTCATACTTTACTTGTTGATCAAACTACCTTGGTGATGGGTAGCTAAGTCCTTCTTTGTGTCAAGATTAGAGGTAGATAATCTTCCTCTTTGTATGTATTTAGCTTGATCATTTTTATGTGAACATGTTGATGATAAATATATGGTGAAAAGTCTTGTTTTATGGTTTATATTTGAGTTAATCTTTATTGAGAAGTGTGTTCATCTCTTGACCTATGTTTTCACTTATCAATGAACAATTTCTAGATATAGTTTTGTGAGTTGATATTCACTAATATTGAGATTTTAAGGTTATCAAATTAATAGTTACGTAGGGAGATCATCTAAAGATCAATTTGATAATACTCACATTTTATTTTAGAGATGAAACATCTTGAGAGGATATTTGATTATATTTATGATTATTGTGTTCACATACTTGATTGAGAAAATACGTCCGAAAGAGATTATCGAGCCCTAATCTTGACACGCTTTTACCAAACATTTGAAACTGAAACTTTATTTTCCCTATACTTGATATTTTTCACGAAATCAACATTTTCCGTTACTTAAACCAACATCAAACCATTTTATGAAACTTAAGGTTAAAACGATTATAATTGTAGAACGACATTAATATTACACCAATCTTTGAGGAAAACGACAATATAAATACTTGTGTTGAAAATACGTACAACACACAACATGTGGTTAGTGCATATGCACACAAAACTTTATCAATACATATAAAATATGTTATATGGCCTCAAACACGATTCCATGAATTTGGATACTTTGATCGAAAGGAACCTCCAGATATCAGAGAGAATATCCTTGACATTTGATCTTTATGTACAAGGAACCTGACTGAGATTAACACAACTCTACAGGACACTAGAGCTCAGCCTCTGCACTTCTACTAACTTAGATCAGAAATAAACTGAAGCAAGAAGTAACCAATTGGTTGATCAACCTTCAACCAGCCCACCAATCTAAGACATGTTTTCTGGATAAAACATCTTAAATACACAGCCCAGATACCTTCTCTTCCAAATCAGGAGTAGATTCCAAACACATGTGATCATTACACATTTGTTTAGCACCCCAAAGCATCTTCTATTCAACAGGAAGTTGCACACCTGCTGACATGATGTCCCAACATCTGGTAGTACATCAGTTGGCTTCTTCTAGAATACAAAATTGAGCTTGGTTCTGAAGCCATTACTGCTTCTAGAAAATTAGAACATCCCTTGATCACCTTTAAGGTATTCAAAAACAATCCAAGCTCCAGTTGTACCAACACAGCAACACTCAGAGTCACTTTCCTAATTAGGTCAAGAATTAGGAAGACTCTTTTAGAAACCAAAATAAATGGCTTTATCCTTTCTTCAACAATCTGTCAAATAAATGGCAGGTTTCTTGAAAAAATACATCAACCATACACTAATGTGCCTTTATGAGTAGACTTGAGAAATAAAACTCAAGTATCATTGGCAACTTTACACAGATGGTTGAAAAAGTCTTGCACATATCCTATCACAATAGGATAAACCTGCTAAGAAGACCAAACCCTAATGCCCTTCCAAGAAGCAACCAGGGTTACATCATATACCATGCAGCGGAACCAACAACAACTCCTCAACATCCTTCAGGCACAACAAACACTTGCACACAAATACCATAATCCAGGTGCCAACAACATAGGTTTGAAAATAAATCAAACCCAAACCACCAGCTTCACCACCAAAGCTACATGCCTGGTAACAACAGACAGGTCCAATACACTCCCTGTCACGAGTAGTCCATCCTCCACTTCTAGGGACCATTCAAACAACAATATGAACTATCCAAGTTCAAACAATTTTTCAGTAATCACCTTCTTCCTTGCCCATGATAGAAAGTATCTTCCCAGAATCTCATCTAGAGACAGAACATGATGCCTGCTCTGATACCAATTGAAAATCTGGTATAACATAACAAATAATACTAAAAAGCATAAACAATACACATAAATTGTTAACCCAGTTCGGAATAACCTTCCTACTCTAGGGGCTACCAAGCCAGGGATAAAGTCCACTATAATAGTATCAATTCATAGACCCTCAGCAAACATCCAATTAACGGCCTAATCACTTAATAACTACTCATGCTAACTTTCTATCTAAGACTCACCTAGATATGAGGCCCTCCTCAATCCCTCATCAATCACATATAGCAATTGGACAAACAGTAAGACACACTTCCATGATAGAAAACTAGAAGACTCACTTCCATGATAATACCTAGCCAAGACTCTTGACTAACATAATTTGGAGTTGCTTAAAAGCTTCCTCCAAGAACAATACTCACTCTTGCTTCACAACTTTGAGGATAACAATAATAGAAACATTACAACTCTATAACACAGTCCAACTCACAACCAAGTGGATCACACAACCAACTCTCCTAGAGAATGGTACAGACTTAGCCCTAATGATTACATCTTTCTAATTCAAGACTGGTACCTTTCCAAGGTTACAATTCTTCTATTTATATCATATCTTCCAACATGATTTGAGCTTCAAATTGTAGCACATTGGCTTACAAACCTGCATAAGATTCTGCTACAAAATAGGCCTTCAATCATATCCTTCCTAAATTATCTCCATATTTAGAAAGTCAATATTCTTCTTGATTCTTCCAGACCTATAAAACAGCGCCACATTGGACTACATGATATTCCTAGAATATTTTGCACAAGTTAAATTATAACAGAATCCAATTGTTCAACTCAACTCAAGCGTGATATCGTATGACCTTGCATATGACATCTTATCTAACGTGTTGCTCGAGATGTTGAAACAATTCAACTCAACATGTTCTTCATAAAATAAGACTTCTTGCTCAACCTCTTATTCATAGAAAGTAATCATATCATATTTAACATATTGCTACTATATTAGTTTTACCAAACATAATGCCAACCATCAAAACAAAGAATTAACAGAATGATCTATTGACTGGGGATCAATGCTTAAATCCCTAGTTTAGGAAGTGACATAAATGCACTTGGATTAACACCTACAATGTACAACACAAAAGAGAAACAAGACATATTTTTGGATTTTAGTCAGATATTAGTAATCATAAAACATATATGTACAAGATACACAATTAGGGTACTTGGTGATCCCTCAAAGACAACCTTAAAGAAGAGAGAGAAAGAAAATCTAAAGTTGTGATCTTGATGTATTGTAAAGATGCAAAATAATGAGGGATCTTAAGGGTAAAAATTAGGATATAACAACTAGATAAGTATATGCTTAGTCTTATCTATTAAGCAAAATATGTAAGACACATATTCAATTTTTTTTTAATGTTCCAATGGTTATTTATCTTAATCATGAAGAATAATTCCATGTATTTTTATAATCTTCTAGACTTGATTTAAATATTCAGCATTTCCTCCCTTTAAATCAAGCTTGCATCATTCTAAGCATTTTCTTCAACATGTAAAATAGTTCAATCTTCGGAGGTTTTGTAAATATATTTGCAATTTGTTCTTCAGTTGGACAGTACTCGATCACCACTTCTTTCTCAGATTTCAACTCTCTTATCTTGTGAAACTGAATATCAATATGTTTGGAATATCCATGAAAAACTGGATTCTTTCTCAGTGTAATAGCTGACTTGTTGTCACAATATATCTTTGTAGGACTATTATGCTTCTGATGTATCACTTCTAAAATTCTTCTTATCCATACTATTTGAGTAGCACAACTGGTTGCTGAAATATATTTTGCTTCAGCGATAGAAAGTGAAATAACTAGTTGTTTCTTCGAAGACCATGAAATTGCACATGCTCCCAAATGAAATGTGTACCCTGACATGCTTTTTCTTATTTCTATATCTCCAACCTAATCATTATTTGTGTACCCAACAAGCTCCACAACATTATTACTAGCATTAAAAATTTCATTAGTCAGTGTACCTTTGATATAATGAAGAATCCTCTTAGCTCCTTGCAAATGGCTAACACATGATTCTTCCATGAATCTTCTATGTAAACCAACTCCATAAACTATATATGATCTTGTCGCAGTCAAACATCTCAGACTTCCAATCAAACTTTTATATTGGGTTGAGTCTACCGTCTTTCCATCATTTTCTCTTGTCAACTTCAACTTTTCTTCAACGGGGGTGTAAACTGGCTTTGAATGCTCCATCTTGAACTTCTTCAGAATATCACTAGCACACTTATTTTGGAAAATGAAAATCCCATCATTTTGTAGGATGACCTCAATGCCAATTAAATATGACATTAAACCCAAATCTGTCATTTCAAAATGTCTAGTCATAGCCTCCCCGGATTTTGCAATCATCTCTGAATTATTTCTAGTGAAAATCAAATCAACATATAGGCACACTATGATACGGTGGCAGAACCGACTGCTATACTGGTTTTTCATTTTGTATTCGCAAATGTTGCGTTAAGCAAGAATCGCCACTGACTTTTCTTTTATCCAAATTAAGGAAATGGTGAAAAGAACAGAAAAAGACCTTTTCGAGAATTTTCTGAGTAAAGGGGGTAGATTATGGAAAGGGAAGGTGTTAGCAATCTTTCCATCCGTAGTTATCTACGGGCTCTTAGATGGTTAGCTCATTTTTGAAATACCTTGTGCTTTGTGTATTTGAAAAGAAGGTAGTTTTGAAAATACCTTAGTGCGGCGATTCTCTTTATGATAACTCTTGTATCATTCCTCAAGAGTGTTGACAAAGCGAATGTTTTTTTTAAAGTGTTTTGAAATGTTTTGTGTAAGTGCAAAAAAGTTTGTTTTGAGCATATCATCTAAGAACTATCTACTTATACTCGAAAAGGTTCGTTCTTGTCCTCATATCCTTTAAACAGTGATATCCTACTATTAGTGAGTAGGTAGCCCCGTCGTTGGATTTATGAGGGACATTCGAAGGGACGTACAGTCATAAAGGCAACATGTGGAGACGCTTTAGCAATTTTGTTTAGGGACTAGATAATTTACCGAGAGGCAACTGTAGGGTCATCGAGGGACTATGATCTTTTGGTTTACGGGTCTTTGCTAAAGCGTCCCCGTTTCGAGGGACATGATTGTTTTATTTCCGAAGGCAACCAAAGTGGGGTACCCTAGAGGTGCATGTGTGCAATGTGTGTTATGTTCAGTTATCTTAGTCTTTGAGTTTAGGTTGCTAACGTTTGATTATTAGGCTCTTGTCATAGAATCCTATTATCATACATCTATGTGGTTAATATATGTACAGGAATTAAAAGTGCGGAAATGTAAATCCTACGCTATTATAATGTTTCGGGGAGGGGGTATTTACATGTTCAAATGGGGAAAAAATAAAGAAAGCGATAAAGTTCTATTTTAATCTATTACATCCCATCAACAGATACAAAAATATGAAAGAAAAAAAATAGAAATGAAATATTGAATGCGCGCGAATTGGTAAAAGTACGTCTAGAACCCTAAAAATTTCTATGTAAACAAGAAAATCTTTTTGGTTGTTTTTATTTATTTTTTTAAAGAAAAATAATTAAAATAAATCTAAATTTAATTAAGAAAATAAATATTGAATGAAATTAAACCTAATTCTAATATTTTTGTGTTTTTATTAAGAAAATATTTGAATTAAATAAAACTAAGTCTAGTTGATTTTAAATTGATAAAATAAAATTAAAATAATTAATTAAATTAAATTAAAATTAATTTAAGAAAACCTAAGTCTATTTAATATTTTTGATTTTATGATTTGTTAAAAAAACTGATTAAAAGAAAAGCCTAGGAAATGATTAGATAAGTAAAAAAAATAGAAAATAAAATGGATTGGGCCTGGATATGCAAAAGCAGAATGGGGGGTAAGTATTGAAAATTTGCTAGGCCCACACTAAGTTGGCCCAGAAACTGTATGGATCCAGTGTGAAGATCCCCTGAGTGTCCATGATGGGGATGCATGCTTAATGTGTTTGGATCTGGCTGTATTGACATTTGGAAGGCATGGATCTGATGGCCTATGGTGTACGTGCGTAGCATGGCTGTATGGAATCTGTAAGAGAATGTTAGAAAAATAAAAAATGCTTGACCCGGGACCCGAACCCAGTTCATTTCCCTTTGCACACATACGCCTTGCCATCTGAGTTACCTTTCAATTCGTGTATCCTAATCAATACATAATATTATATTTGAAAAATGACTCAAAATATATTAAAAAATAATACGCACGCGCTGATGGGCCCCTTTGCATTTGAATGGGCCAATCAGTGTCACAACTAGATTTTTAATCAGAGCTGCCACTATTAGTTTTTATCCTAGGGAAGGGAATCTAACAGAAAACCCTAATTCACAGACAGAGATTCTAGGTTTCATACTTCATTAGACGAAAGGAAGGTGTTAGGCACATTTCATCTACCTTGTTCACAAGGATACTAGGTTTTAGGTTTAAGTTTAGGGAAAATAGGGTTTTAAGTTTTAATAGGGGAAAGGGTTTAAATTTTTTATAGGGGAAAGAGTTTGTTTTTTGTATAGGAGAAAAATGGGTTTGAATTTTAATTAGGGGAACTCGCCACGATTTTTTATCGTATGCCTATGTATCCTCTTATGAGGAATCAGAGTCCCAATTTGTAGTTCGTATGAGGTTGGTGTCTTTTAGGGGTTGCAAATGTATTTTGAATGGCCTCGCACTTAGATCGGGTGTAGAGATTGTGGAATTTTTGGACTTAGTGCGCGTTTAGTCAAAATGCGTTTAGAAACCTTTAACAAAAATAGTTTGTTAGATTAATTTATTGAAAAAAATAGGTTTGATATTTGTTGAATATTTTTTTATCGTATTAATTGCAAAAATTATAATTAATGCATGATATAAAAAATATTTTAATGCAATGATAGAAAATATATGTACATGAGTTTGAATAAAATAATATATTTGATAATAAATAAGAATTAATATTAATAATAATTATTATTATAGAAAAAATAACATAAAAAGAAAATATAATAATTATAAAATGTAAATAGAAAATATAAGAATTAAAAGAAGAAAATATTTAATTAATTTCAGGGGGGTAAGTTTCTAGTTGAGTAGTAAAAGATGGGAGTGTTAAAAGTTAGGGCCTGAATTAAGTTCAGGCCCAACAAGCCTTGGGGATGAAAATCATTTGGTGGTTTAGTAAAACTAGTAGAAGGGGTGTACAAAGAAATTGGGCTTGGCCCACTATATGCTATTGAAGGGGGGCTGGATGATTATGTATGCGAGGGTGTATGCAGCTTGTGGTGGGACTTGGCCTACAACCTTCTAATGAAGATCTAATGGATAAGTTAAAGGGAGCATGCTAATTACTATAGGCGCGCGTGTACAGAGTATTTACAGAATATAAGAGTTATTTTACGTTTCATTTTTCATTTTCCTCTTTACAGTAACCTTTGTTCCCTCTTTCTCTACCCTTCGCCTTCTTCTTCTCTAACCCTACAATAGCCCAAGCATCAACACTGCGGCAGCGCCATGTCTCAATCGAATCCCCATCATAACCCAAACAATAATCAATAACAAAACCCAAAAAAGACAGAAGCTGAGTTGCTTACCTCTTTTGCGCCTTCGTATTATGAGTTCTTCGAGCAGTTCGGTTTCTAATCTCCCACTTATTTCTGATTTGCAGATTCAGTGTTCGACAAAGATGATTGTGTGACAGTGAGGGTGAGCTTAAGCTTTGCAGTGGCGTGGCTACGCAATTAGGGTTTCAGATATTGAAACCCTAATCACTTCCAGTTTCGGTTTTCAACGGCAAGACATGGTGTTCTTCTTCAACTTTCGTTCTTCAAATTACCCCCCTGTAATTGAACGCCTTACAATTATGTTTTTTTTTTGCACTGTTAATTTCGTTCTTCAATTTATACAGTTTGATTAGGGTTTTAGTGAAATTTGCTGTTACAATTTGTTAACGTAGATTAGGGATATAGATTTAGGAATTGGATTGTGTAATTGATTGGAAATATATTTGATTTTGTTTTACTGTAATTTTCAGATGAGATTTGGTTTTCATTCATTGAAATAGAGATTTAAGATTTGCTGCTTAACTGAAACAGATTTTGGGCTTGGACTCTGTAATTTTGTATAATTTGAGATTTGATTTCTGTAAATTTCTACAATGATTGTTATTTGCGAAAAACATGTGGTAATAAGCTTTGATTACTACAGTGCTTTTGATGCGCGTAAGTTTTGTTCAATTGGCACAGTAGTCATTTCTTTTGCATTTTGGGCTTGTGCGTTGTTATGTCCTCCTAGCCCAGCAATATTATTTCTCTTTTTTTGCAGCAAAAACAATTACTATTTCAGCCCAACATACCCCCTTTTAATTACCACTAACGTTCTTTCTCTTAAACCAGGCCCAATTCTGCTTATTTAACTAAAAATCTTTTAACAAGTTTTATCAGCCATACCAAAAAAGTTACACTTTCTTTTTTCTTTTCTTTTTTTAAAATTTATTCATTTATTTATTTAATAACAATAAACAACTCCTTTTTTGTTATAATAAAAAATACTTCTATTTTTTTCAAAACATCAGATGGGCTAACTAATAGAAACTTAATGGGTTTGTAAATTGTACACTACACCCCCCTTTTTACTAACAACAGCAAACACTTAAATGGGCTTAATTAATATATTTAACTTTAATTTAAACTTAAGTTGGCCTTTATGGATTAAGGACTTAATAATTATTTGAATAATTCTCCATTTTTGAATCGCATGGGCCATAGGCCAACATGCTTTACGAATGGGTTCACGGATACATGAGTCTTTCTGATTTAGAAAACCCCACTCTCCTGGATAAAAAAACACCCCTAGTCTTGATAGGCCACCAGATATTGTTGTACCATCTTTAATTAAACATTTCTTCTATTTTAATCTCGAAAAATAAAAATCGTCGAGGTAGGACAAATTTGAGATATGACAGCTGCCCCTATTCAATTATCTTCCAATCGAATAGCACGAGAAAATGCACGTCTAGTGCATTTTGATTGGGAGTTTATTGAATACTTGAAATATACAAAATTTGACCGATCCACTCATAAGGTTATGCTGATATAGCACACCCTCATGAGTCTTGAGAAAATAAGCAAAGTCGATGATATATCGCTCACTCGGGTTTGAAGTAGTGGGTTGGATGAGGAATGTACATTGTGGCTTAGAGGCAATGTACCGAGTTTTTGCGAATACATTGAGGCTTAGAGGCAATGTAGTGAGATGTGAGAGTACATTGAGGCTTAGAGGCAATGTAGGGAATTTTTTGTGAATACGTTGAGGCTTAGAGGCAACGTAGTGAGTTTTGGGAAGTACATTGAGGCTTAGAGGCAATGTATAGAGTTTTACGAATACGTTAAGGCTTAGAGTCAACGTAGTGAGCTGTGAGAGTACATTGAGGCTTAGAGGCAATGTACAGAATTTCTTGTGAATACGTTGAGGCCTAGAGGCAACGCAGTGAGTTTGAGAGAGTACATTGAGGCTTAGAGGCAATGTACGTAATTTTTTGCGAATACGTTAAGGCTTAGAAGCAACGTAGTGAGTTTTGGAAAGTACATTGGGGCTTATAGGCAATGTACGGAGTTTTGCGAATACGTTGAGGCTTAGAGGCAACGTAGTAAGTTGTGAGAGTACATTGAGGCTTAGAGGCAATGTGTGATATGGTGGGAGAACTGACTTGAGGTTTTGCGTTTGTGTTCGCAAATGTTTTGGTTTAGCAAGAGTCGCCACCTACTTTTTATTTTATCCTAAGGAAAGGTCAAAAAGCACAGGAAAGACCTTTGATATGTTTTCTTGGGTTCGGGGAGTATATTATGAAAAGGGAAGGTGCAAGCACCCTTTTCATCCATGGTTATCCATGGGCTCTTAGTTACTTGTTTAGATCACTTGCTTTGCTTTTCAATTGTTTGAAATGGTGCTCTTCAATTGTTTGAAATGGTGCTTTGTGTGTGGTTTTGAAAGATGTTTTGAAAAGAGGTCATCGTTGTGGCAACCTTTGTAATGATTCTTGTTTGAATGTATACAAAGTAAAAAATGATATATTATATTATTTATATACAAAAAAATATATTAATATGTACAAAAATGAAATATATTTAAAAAAAGTGTTTTTTAGTATAAATAATAATAAAAATAAAAAATGTAATATTTTTGTATTTTTATCTTATGTTTTTTAATAAAGTAAAAGTATATATATATATATATATATATATATATATATATATATATATATATATATATATATATATATATATATATATATATATATATATATATATATATATATATATATATATATATATATATAGGCAATGTAGGGAATTTTTTGTGAATACGTTGAGGCTTAGAGGCAACGTAGTGAGTTTTGGGAAGTACATTGAGGCTTAGAGGCAATGTATAGAGTTTTACGAATACGTTAAGGCTTAGAGTCAACGTAGTGAGCTGTGAGAGTACATTGAGGCTTAGAGGCAATGTACAGAATTTCTTGCGTATACGTTGAGGCCTAGAGGCAACGCAGTGAGTTTGAGAGAGTACATTGAGGCTTAGAGGCAATGTACGTAATTTTTTGCGAATACGTTAAGGCTTAGAAGCAACGTAGTGAGTTTTGGAAAGTATATATATATATATATATATATATATATATATATATATATATATATATATATATATATATATATATATATATATATATATATATATATATATATATATATATATATATATATATATATATATATATATATATATATATATATATATATATATATATATATATATATATATATATATATATATATATATATATATATATATAAATATATTAAGGATGTATAAAATAAAATAAAATATTTACAAAAAAATAAACTATATTCAAGAAAATATTTTCAATGTGAATAAAAAATAAGAAAATAAAAATAAAAATAAAAGTATTATTTACATTATTTTCAAGTTTTAATAAATAATATAAAGTATTTAAATTGTTCTTATGTTAGAAAAATCAAAATAAAATACCTAAGCAGGTGGCCAGGATGGCATCTCTGAAAGACGCAAAGGCTGCAATGAAGGAGGGAAAGAGCTCAACATGGGGACAGTTGCCTGACATTCCTCACAAAACAGACAAGTATGGATTAGGATTTACCGCTGCGGGGCAAAAAGCTATGCGTCGCTCAAAAATTGAGAAGACACCCATCAAGATTTCTCCTCATGGAATCAATGCTTTGGAAGACGAAGACGAAGAGGGTAACATTGAAGATTGGATCTTCCCAACCATTGAAGGGGGACTACACAACTGGGAGGCGAAAGACTTCATTCCCATTACTTTCATTAATCAGTAACTTATCTTTCAAACATTTCCTGTTGGTCTGTAATAATTACTTTTAAACAATCTGCACACTATTTTTCACCTCATGCCTTGCCCGGGGCATGTAGGTCCATTTGTAAGGGTTTTGATTCTCTTCATATTCATATGCCATGTTTGATGAATCATTGGACGTTTTTCATTTATAAACTGATGTGTTCATTTTCTTTCCTTTTGCAATCGTTTGTTTAAGGATGGCTATCCCTTACACACACCCACACTCACAAATGCAGGTACCCATCCACTCTGGATTCTATGGGTGACTATTCTGTTATATCCTTCAATAACTCTGAAGATTTGGTCAATCAGGCTGAATACGAAGATGACGAAGATTGTGAGGTACCGGGAGAGCTAGCCAGACTTCTACAACAAGAAGAAAGGGCCATCTTGCCTCATGAGGAGTTGTTGGAAACTGTCAAATTAGGAACAGAGGAAGACAGGAAAGAAGTACAAGTGGGTGCCAATCTGAAATCAAGTGTCAAGGGGCGCTTAATACAACTGTTAAATGAATACGTGGAAATTTTCGCCTGGTCTTATGAAGACATGTCGGGGTTAGACACAGACATCGTGGTTCACCGTCTCCCTACAAGAGAGGATTGTCCACCGATCAAGCAAAAAGTCCTCCGAATGAGGCCCGACATGTCTGAGAAGATTAAAGATGAAGTAATGAAGCAATTCAACGCTGGTTTTCTGGCTGTTACATCCTATCCACAATGGGTTGCTAACATTGTGCCAGTACCTAAAAAAGACGGCAAGGTCAGAATGTGTGTGGACTACCGGGATTTGAACAGGGCTAGCCCTAAAGATGATTTCCCGCTACCGCATATCGACATTTTGATTGATAACATGACTCAGCACAAGGTATTTTCCTTCATGGACGGATTCTCGGGCTATAACCAGATTAAAAGGGCCCCCGAGGACATGGAGAAAACAACCTTTGTTACACAGTAGGGTACCTTCTGCTACAAGGTGATGTCGTTCGGACTGAAGAACGCAGGGGCAACTTATCAACGCGCCATGGTAGCTTTGTTTCATGATATGATACATCATGAGATCGAAGTTTACGTAGACGAAATGATAGCTCGATCACAAACAGAGGAGGAACACCTTGAACATTTGCAAAAGCTGTTTGCCAGGTTGAAGGAATACAAACTCAGGCTGAATCCAAGTAAGTGCACTTTTGGAGTTAGGTCTGGTAAACTTCTGGGATTTATTGTCAGCAACAAAGGCATTGAGGTCGATCCAACAAAAGTGAAAGCTATACAAGAAATGCCTGCTCCCCGTACTGAAAAGGAGGTTAGAGGATTCTTGGGACGCTTGAACTATATTGCCAGATTCATCTCTCATCTGACGTCTACCTGCGAGCCAATTTTCAAACTATTGAAGAAAGATCAGGTAGTCGAATGGAACGACGATTGCCAAGCTTCTTTTGATAAAATCAAGGAGTATTTGCTAGAACCTCCTATTATGATGCCACCCGTCGAAGGAAGGCCGCTGATCATGTATCTGACTTTTTTGGACAACTCAATGGGGTGCGTACTGGGCCAACATGACGAGTCTGGTCGAAAAGAGCATGCCATTTATTACCTTAGCAAAACGTTTACCGACTGTGAGACTCGCTACTCACTGCTCCAGAAAACTTGTTGCGCTTTGGTATGGGCTACTCGCCGTCTAAGACAGTATATGTTGACTCATACCACTCTGTTGATTTCCAAAATGGATCCTATCAAGTATATCTTCGAGAAGCCTGCTTTATCTGGAAGAATCGCTAGATGGCAAATGATCCTGACTGAGTATGACATCCAGTACACTACCCAAAAAGCTATAAAAGGGAGTGTACTAGCTGACCATCTAGATAATCAAGCTATCGAAGATTATCAATCCATGAGATTCGACTTCCCGGACGAGGACATCATGACTTTGGATAACATTGAAGGTAACGGACCGTATGACGGACCTGAAAATGGATCCCGATGGACCCTGTACTTTGATGGTGCGTCAAATGCACTTGGAAACGGTATCGGTGCGGTACTCATTTCCCCGGAAGGTTGCCATAGACCTTTCACGGCCCGACTTTGTTTCAGCTGTACCAACAACATGGCCGAATATGAAGCTTGCATTTTTGGTCTCAAGGCTGCTATAGACTTGGGGATCAAATCTTTGGTTGTCTTTGGAGACTCGGCTTTGGTTATCAGTCAAATCAAAGGAGAGTGGGATACCAAACATCCTAATCTTATCCCATACAAAGAACATGTCCTGACATTGTTGCCTCATTTCGAGCAAATCACTTTCAAGCATTTCCCGCGAGAAGAGAATCAGCTAGCAGATGCTCTGGCAACAATGTCCTCCATGTTTAAACTCAACTGGGATAACGAGGCTCCCCAAATCACCATCGAGCGAATGGATGAACCTGCGCATTGTCATGAGATTAATACCGAAGAAGTAGTGGAACAACCTTGGTTTCACGAAATCAAAAGGTATCTCCAGACTAGAGAATATACCAAAGGAGCTTCAGTAAATGACAAGAAGTTCTTAAGGAGATTTGCTGCCAAGTTCTTCCTGAGCAACAACATCCTCTATAAACGTAGCCATGATTGTGTTTTACTCCAATGTGTAGACAAAGCTGAAGCAGAGTTAATCATGACTGAGATACATAGTGGCACATTTGGCACCCACTTGAGCGGACATACAATGGCTAAGAAGATTCTAAGGGCAGGCTATTACTGGTCTACCATGGAAGCTGATTGCCATCAACATTCCCGTACTTGCCACAAATGTCAAGTCTACGCTGACAAGATTCATATTCCTCTTGTTCCTCTCAACGTTCTGACAACTCCTTGGCCATTCGCAATGTAGGGCATTGACATGATTGGAGAGATCAAGCCCACGGCATCCAACGGACATCGCTTCATCTTGGTCGCTATTGACTATTTTACCAAGTGGGTCGAAGCAACTTCTTTTGCCTCCGTAACAAAAAATGTGGTTGCCCACTTCATCAAGCAAAACCTCATATGCCGGTATGGTGTCCCCGACAGGATCATCACAGACAACGGTACAAATCTGAATAATACTATGATCACCGCTCTATGCAAATAGTTCAATATTTATCATCACAATTCATCTCCCTATCGGCCGAAGATGAACGGTGCTGTTGAAGCTGCGAACAAAAACATCAAGAAGATCATTCAGAAAATGACAGTTACCTACAAGGACTAGCATGAGATGTTACCGTTTGCTCTGCATGGGTACCGTACCACGGCACGTACTTCAACAGGGGCAACCCCATTTTCTTTGGTATATGGCATGGAAGCTGTCCTACCCGTGGAAGTTCAGATTCCTTCTTTAAGGATTATGAAAGACGCTGGTTTGAATGAAGACGATTGGATTCAGACCCGACTTGATCAACTCAATTTGATCGACGAGAAGCGACTCACTACTGTTTGCCATGGTCAGACGTACCAAAAATGGATGATCAAGGCTTTCAACAAGAAAGTCAGACGTCAAGTATATCAAGTCGAAGATCTCGTAATCAAGCAGATTATTTTGCCGCAAAGTGATCCCAGGGGCAAATGGACTCCTACTTACGAAGGACCATTTGTAATCAAGAGCATCTTTTCTAGTGGTGCAATGATTCTGACCACCATGGACGGCGACGATTTGCCGCACCCTGTGAACGCAGACATAGTCAAAAGATACTACGCATAAAATCACCCGACAAGTCAAAAACCCAAAAGGGCGGCTTGGGCAAAAATGGGTATCCCGGTGAACCAAAAACCCGAAAGGGCAGTTCAGGCAAAAATTAGGGATAAAACAAAAAAAAATCTGTACACCCGGCAAGTCGAAAACCCGAAAGGGCGGCTTGGGCAAAAAGGGGTTTCCCGGTGGATTGAAAACCCAAAAGGGCGATCCAGGCAAAAGTTAGGGAATTAAAGAGTATGACTATGTCTCGTTGGATCACTTTAAAGAACAATCTCTTCATCAACAAGCTCCGAGCTTCTGATCAATCCAGTCGTCGGCGGACGAAGCAGCGAATAGACAGATATTCAGAGTTGTGAAGGATATAACAGAATGGAATCCCATGGAATTGTTACACATGGCCATCTTTCTTTTGTATGAAATTTTCAATTTTTACGACAACATCCTCTTACTAGGATGCCTGTATCCTTTGTACAAAGATACTCATAAAAAGTTAATACAAATACTTTTCCCAATACAGAAATTTGCTTTGTCTTCCTTTTTCTTTTTATATTTATGTTTTATTTGAGAAATGTCCAATGTTTTGTTAAATAGGCATATGCATTTGAACATAATCATTTTCTTACAAATCAAGAAAGATGATTGATGATAGGTTGAAAGTATGGATAGATATCTTGATGCCATTTCAGAAGGAATCCCCCGCGGAATTAAACTCCAAATTCCTCAACAAAGTTAAAATCCAGAGCTTAATTCCCCAAACAGAGTTAAACTTCAGGATCCTCAGCAGAACAAAAGCTTTCTCAAAGTTGATTTCCCCAGCCAGAGAGCCTTCCAGAACTTAATTCCTCTCAGAGTTAAGTTTCAGTATCCCCAGTGGAGCCCTAAAAATCTGAAAATCCTATCCCCAGTAAAGTCAAAACTGTTAACCCCCAGCGGAGCTAAAACTTCCAACTAGCAATCCCCAGCGGAACCAGATTAGTGAACGTTCTCCCCACAGAGATACTTCCCATCGGATTAAAGATTCTCAGTCTTACTTCTCCAGCATAAGTCTACCATATTCTGGACTCCCCAGTAGAGATCATCAGAATTCTCATTCCCCACAAGTCACCGAGGATTTTCAATCCCCAGCAGTGATCCTAAGATCCCTCAACAATTGAAGATCTTGTTCCCCAAGCAGTCAGCAGCCAACAAGGATATCTCAGCTTCAGCACTCAAAGATTCCTACAATCCCCTGCAGCAGTCAATGATTCACTTTCCCCGGAAACAGTCAAGATTCTATCATCTCTGGCTATCCAGGATTCATCCATCCTCAACAAGACAGCTCATCAGCTTACATGCGCATTCATTACATTCATATCACAAACATTGATATAACATATATATCGCATCATACATGTCATGCAACATAACTTTTTTGTTTCAGATAACATTTTATCCTTTTCAGGATAAGATTAAAAGGCTATCATTAACAATTATTCAGATACAATATGGATACACCCCAGACACGGCGGTCATTCTATTACTCATTCAGAACTTCAAGTCAGATACAGTATGGATACACCCCAGACACGACGGTCATTCTACTACTCATTTAGACTACAACAATCAGATACGGACTAGATACGCTCTAGACACGGCAGCCATTCTATCTCTCATTCAGATTCATTTATCAACCTCAAGGTCCAGTGCATTCCAAACACGGATACCATTCTGACCCTTACAACAGCAGTTTGATTCTACCCAGTGCATTCGCCACGGAAGTCATTCTGTCATTTATTCAGATCCTAGTTACAATTTCAGATACGCTCCAGACACGGAAGTCATTCTGCTACTCATACGGATCTCAATCCCAGTTACAGTTTCAGATACACTCCAGACACGGAAGTTATTCTGCTACTCATACAAATCTCAACTTCAGAATTTATCCCCAGCACGCAGTTGCTCCATACACAGATATTTCTCTGTCACCCAGATATAATGCAGATACACTCCAGACACGGCAGTCATTCTGATATTCATTATACATTCAAATACAGTTACAGCTCAGATACGCTCCAGACACGGACGCCATTCTTTTGCTCATACAGACTCAGATACAGTTCAAATGCATTCCAGACACGGATACCATTTTGATCCTCATTTTTCTGACCTATCACATTACAGTTCAATAAACATTCCAGATGGCATCTTTAAGCCCATCCCCCTACGAGATTCTGTCACATCTCCAGATGGCATCTCTAAGCCCATCTCCAAATGGCATCTTTAAGCCCATTCACTCAACTACGCTCGGACGAGTGCAAATTTTTTTGGGCACTCTAGTGTCCAATCTCCTTTTACCCTCGAGTCGCAAAAGGCAAACCTGCCAATCTAAATCTTTAGGTGCAAGAAGATTGAACAGGGGCAACTGTTGTACCCCAAAATTTTCCCTCTCATTTCATCAACATTTTCTCACCACAATACTTTTGGAACTTAAGATCAAGTTAGGATTTGCTCTGCTCAAGACCCCTCCTTGCACTGTTGACCCAAATTAGGGTTTGAGTTTGCACAAAGATGTTTTGACCTAAAATGCCCAAAATGACTTTCATGTTTCATGTTGGACTCACAAGTTTATCCATACCAAGTTTCAAGCCTTGATTCTAATTTTTGCCCAGTCAATTGGACAGTTGACCTAAAATCAACTGTATTGGGGAAAAAGTCAACTATGGCCAATTGACAGTCAAACCTCATGAAATTTGACCCACATCAACATAATGAACTCATATGAACAATTTGGTCAAGTTTGGATCACAATTCCACAAGAAATTTGATCAGATCACCAAAAGGGCAAAATGGTCATTTTTAGGGTTTTGACTGCACAAAGGCAATTTTTGACTGTTTGACCTAACCAATGGCAAACCAAGCTCATATATGGACTTAAGGACTCAATGGCATTGCCTTGACACATTCAACAAGTTCAAAAGATCTCAAATGCACAGGATTGATAGATGAATTTTCCAGTCAACTGATCAAAATTTGATTGTATACTGAAAAGTCAAACTTTGACTTTTTGGTCAAAGTCAAGTGCCAAGGTTCATTTTTCATCAAGACATGTAAAATTATGAAACTTGTTCATCAAGAAATCCAAAATTGCAAATTAGGGTTTAAAATGAAGAAATTTCATAACTTAGAAATTTTCTAAGTTATGAAATTCCCTTATTTTTCCCTAACTTTGTCCCATTTTTTCATCAAGATACAAATGGATTCAAACAAAACTCAAAACACGAAAGTTGTAGTCCATTGCAAAATCTACAACTTTTGTTCACAAAGTTTTCTCAAAGGAAGCATGTAGCTCAAGTTATGATTTTTGGAACAAGGGTGCAAAACATTTTTAACTTAGAAAAATTTTGACCTATTCTAGGCAGGATTTTTATCCAACTTCTTGGCCATTTTTCACATGCTTCCACTTGGAGTTTAAATTTGCATTACAAATATGGATTATAGTACACATTCCAAGCTTTCCAAATTGTCACAGAACTTCTCAAACACCCTTGTGGTTAGGGAGAATCAAATTTGCAAAGTTGGGCAAAATTCACTTTTGTTCATAACCAAATGCATGTTCATACAAGTTCCATTTTCAAATCAGCATGCTTGGTACTTGCTTGCAGGCATCTAAACCAAGTTTGAACTCCATAATTAAATGCCTAACCATTGTGTTCAAGCATTGTTTTGTGCATTTGGTCATTACACAAAGAATTATCCCTTAAGTAGAAAAAGCAAACTTGCCATTTTTGAAAAGTGGTGCTTTATGTCAAGTTCATGATCTTTGAAGTACAAGCCAAATCTTAGAGGCCAGATAGAGTCCACAAATTTGTGTTACCAAGGGCAAGATATGCAGCATACATAGAGTGTGGTACAGGCCTGCATTGACACTTACACTATCCTTGCTTACATTTGAAGAAACTTGGCAAACTCATACCAATCTCTCATTCCTGTCAACACAGCCAAACACAAACTTTGCAAACATCTTTCATACATCCAAGAAAGCCTAAAGCACGACTAAACCACCCTTCATCCCTCCTCATACAGAAAATCACAGTTTTTCTGCAAAACAGGGCATCTGTTGCAGTTTGACTTCCACAATCCATTCCACTTGTGCACTTTGGCTAAAACCAGTTCAAATACATTCCATATCATCCATTGGAACTATCCCAAGCCTTCAACCCAAGCTGTAACATCCCTAACATTACTTGCCATTTTCAGTTTTCAGTTTTGCAGGTGGACTTCCATAGCACGATTCAGAGTGATTCAAAGCAAGCTAAGTGTTGGAGAAGCATCCTTGGACTTCAGGCAAGTTGTACCAAAGCTCAAACTCCATTGAAGATACCTACATTGCTCTGTTCAAGTCAAGCTGAAACAGGTAAAACCATGAACTTCTATCTCTCAATCTAGGAAGAGTTAGACTTAGGTTTGTGAATGAGACATGCTCTACTCATAGCCCTGAAGCCATACATATGATTACTTTTCATTTATTTTATGCGTGCTGTGAGAATTTTGGCCATGAACATTGAAGAAAAATTAGGTCAGAAATTGGGGATGAAGAAATTCTCCTTCGTTTCTTAGAGTTAGGTCAAGTGTTTTATATGTCTGAATCCGTCTCTTGATGCTCTATAATGTTTGTGTTATGAGTTTTTGTTAAAAGTCAAAGAATCAGGAGTTTGAATGAAGCATGGAAAGCGCGCGTTTTGGTTGTTCAAACAATGCTGAAGGTTGAAGATGACTGGCTTGGGCTGGGCCTGAGTCAGTCTTGCTCTTTGCACTCCCTTTTCCAATTTACACCCCCCTGGCCCATTGTGTGAAATATTTATTATTTTTGCATTTTTCTTTTTGTTTCTGACTTATTATTTTTTGCTCAAATATAAAAAATATCAAAAATATTTTTCCATACATTTTTGCATTTATTTGGCATTTATTTGTTTTATTTAACATATATATGTAAATAATATAAAAACCTTTTTATTTAAAACATTAAAAAATAATACAAAAAATATATTTTTTCAGTTATTATTTTTTGTTTACATTTTGAAAAACATTTTCTAAAATATACCTTTTTTTAAATAATTAATATTCTATTCTTGTATACATTTAGTATATTTAATATATAATATATAAATACTTGTATATTTTATTAGATAATTAGGGCAAAAATATAAAAATAATACATTTTTATTTTTATTAATATATGACACTAAAAAAATACTTTTTTTACAATATACTTCTTTTTTTATAAATTAATATATAAATATTGTATAATTAATAAATAAATACTATTTATTTGAAAATTAGGGTTTTGCCCTAAACCATAAATATATTCAAAATTTGACCTTTTTATTTTTGTTTATATTTCACATTGAAAAATACTTTCACATACATAAAAAATCATTTTTGTGCATAATACATTTTTTGCATATTTATTGTATTTACTTTATATTGTACAATTAAATATTTGTATATTCGATATGGATGTAATAGTTTAGATTTAATTTCTTGTCAAATATCCCCCCATTCAAACATTTGTACCCCCATCCCCATAATCATGTTGTAATAATTTAGGACTTTAAATTTCCGCATTTAAAAGCTTTCAAATTATGCCATGATAGACCTAGGGTTTGTATGCAAATCAAATAACAAATAGCTTGACTAATACAAAGACAAAAAAGCATGAAAATGGACAACACCAATCACACTTGCACCCTTAGGGTTACTCCACTTGTTGCCTTCGAAAATGGGCCATATTGCATGTTGAGTGTCTTTGGCAAAACAAAAACAAATCAAATGATCATAGTCCCTCGATGACGCTATCAAGTTGCCTAAACAAAAATGATTAAGTCCCTTAAAGAAAATTGCCAAAGACACTTGGCACTATTGCATTCATGGTCTAAACGATGACCCGTGCCCCTCCCGTTAACATCCTAACACAAGATTGTCGACCAAATACAATGGTGGAACAATACTGTTAAAAGGGTTAAAACATAGGAAAGATCTTTGAGAAATTTAGGGTAGATAACTCTTAGTTACTTGATCAAACTTGCAAAACACACTTGCCTACTTTCAAAACACATTTCACAAACACAACTTCCAAAACAACTTTCAAAGCACTGAAAAACGTTTCAAAAGACAATACAACTTTGTATACATTCAAACATGGATCATTACAAAGGTTGCCACCACAATGGCCTCTTTTCAAAACATCTTTCAAAATCACACACAAAGCACCATTTCAAACAATTGAAAGCACCATTTCAAACAATTAAAAATGCAAGGCAAGTGATCTAAGCAAGTAACTAAGAGCCCATGGATAACCATGGATAGAAAGGGTGCTAATACCTTCCCTTTTTATAATCTACTCCCCGAACCCAAGAAAACATCTCAAAGGTTTTTCCTGTGCTTTTTAACCTTTCCTTAGGATAAAATAAAAAGTCGGTGGCGACTCTTGCTAAACCGAAACATTTGCGAAAACAAACGCAAAACCTCAAGTCAGTTCTCCCAACGTATCACAATCGCCCTTTTGGGTTTTCAGCCCACCGGGAAACTCTTTTTTGCCCAAGTCGCCCTTTCGGGTTTTCAACTTGCCGGGTGTACAGATTTTTTGTTTATCCCTAATTTTTGCCTGAACCGCCCTTTCGGGTTTTCGATTCACCGGGATGCCCATTTTTGCCCAAGTCTCCCTTTCGAGGTTTCAACTTGTCGGGTCATTTCATGCGTAGTATCTTTTGACTATGTCCGCGTTTGCAGGGTGCGGCAACTCGTCATCTTCCATGGTGGTCAGAATCATTGCCCCACCAGAAAAGATGTTCTTGATCATAAATGGTCCTTCGTAAGTAGGAGTCCACTTGCCCCTGGGATCACTTTGCGGCAAGATGATCCGCTTGATTACAAGATCTCCGACTTGATATACTTGACGTCTGACTTTCTTGTTGAAAGCCTTGATCATCCATTTTTGATACGTCTGACCATGACAAACAGCAGTAAGTCGTTTCTCGTCGATCAAGTTAAGTTGATCAAGCCGGGTCTGAATCTAATTGTCTTCGCTTAAACCGGCATCCTTCATAATCCTAAAGGAAGGAATCTGAACTTCCATAGGTAGAACAACTTCCATG
The DNA here is from genome assembly GCA_948472305.1 of Vicia faba. Taxonomy (NCBI): domain Eukaryota; kingdom Viridiplantae; phylum Streptophyta; class Magnoliopsida; order Fabales; family Fabaceae; genus Vicia; species Vicia faba. The sequence continues at coordinate 324,539,982 of OX451740.1, forward strand.
CCATATACCAGAGAAAAGGGGGTTGCCCCTGTTGAAGTACGCGCCGTGGTACGATATCCATGCAGAGCAAACGGTAACATCTCATGCCAGTTCTTGTAGGTGACTGTCATCTTTTGAATGATCTTCTTGATATTTTTGTTTGCGGCTTCAACAACACCGTTCATCTTTGGCTGATAGGGAGATGAATTATGATGATAAATCTTGAACTGCTCGCACAGAGCGGTATTTATAGTGTTGTTCAAATTTGTACCGTTGTTCGTGATAATCTTGTCGGGGATACCGTACCGGCATATGAGATTCTGCTTAATGAAGCGGGCAACCACATTCTTTGTAACAGAGGCATAGGAAGCTGCTTCGATCCACTTGGTAAAATAATCAATAGCGACCAAGATGAAGCGATGTCCATTGGATGCTATGGGCTTGATCTCTCCAATCATGTCAATACCCCACATTGCGAATGGCCAAGAAGCTGTTAGCACGTTGAGATGAACAGGAGGAATATGTACTTTGTCGGCGTAGACTTGACATTTGTGGCAAGTACGGGAATGTTGATGACAATCAGCTTCCATGGTAGACCAGTAGTAGCCTTCCCTTAGAATCTTCTTAGCCATCGTATGCCCGCTTAAGTGGGTTCCAAATGTGCCACTATGTATTTCGGTCATGATCAACTCTGCTTCAACCTTGTCCACACAACAAAGTAGAACACAATCATGGTTGCGCTTATAAAGGATACCATTGCTCAGGAAGAACTTGGCAGCAAATCTCCTTAAGAACTTTTTGTCATTGACGGAAGCTCCTTCAGGATATTCTCGAGTCTGGAGATACCTTTTGATTTCATGAAACCAGGGTTGTTCCACTACTTCTTCGGTATTAATCTCATGACAGTGCGCAGGTTTGTCCATTCGCTCGATGGTGATTTGAGGAGCCTCATTATCCCAGTTGAGTTTAAACATGGAAGACATTGTAGCTAGAGCATCTGCTAACTGATATTCTTCTCGTGGAAAATGCTTGAAGGTAATTTGCTCGAAATGAGGCAGCAATGTCAGGACATGTTCTTTGTATGGGATAAGATTAGGATGTTTAGTGTCCCACTATCCTTTGACTTGACTGATAACCAAAGCCGAGTCCCCAAATACGACCAAAGATTTGATTCCCAAGTCTATAGCAGCCTTGAGACCAAAGATGCAAGCTTCATATTCAGCCATGTTTTGGTACAGCTGAAGCAAAGTCGGGAAGTGAAGGGTGTATGGCAACCTTCCGGAGAAATGAGTACCACACTGATACCATTTCCAAGTGCATTTGAAGCACCATCAAAGTACAGGGTCCATCGGGATCCTTGTTCAGGTCCGTCATACGGTCTGTTACCTTCAATGTTGTCCAATGTTATGATGTCCTCGTCAGGGAAGTCGAATCTCATAGATTGGTAATCTTCGACGGCTTGATGAGCTAGATGGTCAGCTAGTACACTCCCCTTTATAGCTTTTTGGGTAGTATACTGGATATCATACTCAGTCAGAATCATTTTCCATCTAGCGATTCTTCCAGATAAAGCAGGCTTCTCAAAGATATACTTAATCGGATCCATCTTGGAAATCAGCAAAGTGGTATGAGTCAACATGTACTGCCTTAGTCGGCGAGCAGCCCATACCAAAGTGCAGCAAGTTTTCTCGAGCAGTGAGTAGCGAGTCTCACAGTCGGTAAACTTTTTGCTAAGGTAATAAATGGCATGCTCTTTTCGGCCAGACTCATCATGTTGGCCCAGTACGCACCCCATTGAGTTATCCAAAACAGTCAGATACATGATTAACGGCCTTCCTTCGACGGGTGGCATCAAGATAGGAGGTTCCAGAAAATACTCCTTGATCTTATCAAAAGCAACTTGACAATCACTGTTCCATTCAACCACCTGATCTTTCTTCAACAACTTGAAGATTGGCTCACAGGTAGATGTTAGGTGAGAGATGAACCTCGCAATATAGTTTAAGCGTCCCAAGAAACCTCTAACCTCCTTTTCAGTGCGGGGGGCAGGCATTTCCTGTATAGCTTTGACCTTAACAGGATCAACCTCAATGCCTTTGTTGCTGACGATAAATCCAAAAATTTTACCAGACCTGACTCCAAAAGTGCACTTGCTTGAGTTTAGTCTGAGCTTATACTCCTTCAATCTGACGAACAACTTTTGCAGATGGTCAAGGTGTTCTTCTTCTGTCTGTGAACGGGCTATCATATCGTCTACGTAAACTTCAATCTCATGATGTATCATGTCATGAAACAAAGCTACCATGGCGCGTTGATAGGTTGCCCCGACATTCTTCAGTCTGAATGGCATCACTTTGTAGCAGAAGATACCCCATTGCGTAACAAAAGTAGTTTTCTCCATGTCTTCGGGGGCCATTTTGATCTGGTTGTATCCCGAGAATCCATCCATGAAGGAAAATACCTTGTGTTGAGTTGTGTTATCAACCAAGATGTCAATGTGTGGCAGTGGAAAATCATCTTTGGGGCTAGCCCTATTTAAATCCCGATAGTCCACACACATTCTGACTTTGCCGTCCTTTTTAGGCACGGGCACAATGTTAGCAACCCATTGTGGATAGGAAGTAACAGCCAGAAAACCAGCGTTGAATTGCTTCATTACCTCAGCTTTGATCTTCTCAGACATGTCAGGCCTCATTCGGCGGACCTTTTGTTTGATCGGTGGACAGTCTTCTCTTGTAGGGAGACGGTGAACCACGATATCTGTATATAGTCCTGGCATGTCTTCATAGGACCAGGCAAAGATTTCAACATATTCATTCAACAACTGCACTAAGCGCTCTTTGACACTTGGTTCCAGGTTGGCACCCACTTTAACCTCTTTCTTGTCTTCCTCTGTTCCCAAGTTGATGGTTTCTAGCAACTCTTCATGGGGCAGAATAGCCCTTTCCTCTTGTTGCAGAAGTCTGGCTAACTCTCCAGGCACTTCACAGTCTTCATCACCTTCGTACTCGGCATGATTGACCAAATCTTCAGAGTCACCGAAGGCTAAAGCAGAATAGTCACCCATGGAATCCGGAGTGGATGGGTACCTGCATTTTGTGAGTGTGGGTGTGTGTAAGGAATAGCCATCCTTAAACAAAATAAAATGTAAAATGAAAGAAAATGAACACAACAGTTTATAGATGAAAACGTTCAATGATTCATTAAATATGGCATATGATAATGAAGAAAATCAAGCCCTTACAAATGGACCTACATGCCCCGGGCAAGGCATAAGGTGAAAATAGTGTACAAATTGTTTAGTTATTATATACCAAAATAGGAAATTGTTCAAAGATAAAATTACTGGTTGATGAAAGTGATGGGAACGAAGTCTTTCGCTTCCCAGTTGCTTAATCCTCCTTCGACAGTTGGATAGATCCAATCTTCAAAGTTGTCTTCTTTATCATCATCTTCTAAGGCATTAATTCCATGGTGAGTGATTTTTACGGGTGGTCCTCCAGCCCTGGAGCAACGCACAGCTTTCTGGCCGACAGCGGTAAAACCTAGTCTGAACTTGTCTGTCTTGTGAGAAAACTCAGGCAGTTGCCCCCATATTGTACTCCTTCCTTCTTTGATTACAGCCTCTGCATCCTTGAGAGATACCATCCTAGACACATGCTTGGAAACGATAGGCACATCAACCATTGTCTTTGCAACTGCGACTTCAGGAGAAACTTCCTCAAAATGTTGGAAAGGCGTTTCTATGAATTCGCCATCCAACTCCACATAGCGGAAGGAGTTGAGGTGACTTATCATGTACTCTTCCTCACCGTGAACCGTTATAATCTTACCCTGAACAGGATACTTTAGAATTTGGTGTAAAGAGGAGGTAACTGCCCCAACATAGTGGATCCACGGCCTTCCCAACAAGCAAGAATATGAAGGACGGATGTCCATCACATAAAAGGTGGAGTTTAAAATTTCTATGCCCACTTTGATAGGAATGTCCACTTCTCCATGAACCATTCTCTTAGAACCGTCGAAGGCTCTAATAACGATGTTACTAGGCTTTAGGGTCAAACCTTCGCAGTCCAGTCTATCCAACGCCTTTTTCGGTAGTACATTCAGAGATGAACCGGCATCCACCAGGACATGGGCAAGTGTGGTTCCCCTGCATTCTATTGAGACATACAGCGCGTCATTGTGCTTCCTTCCCTTAGGGGTCAAATCAGCATCAGAAAAACCAAGACCATTATCAGCAGTGAGGCTGGCCACGCACTCTTGAAACTGGCCAGCCGAAGTTTCTTGAGGCACGTGTGCCGTCTTTAGAAATTTTATTAAGGCCTTAGCATGAGCCTCAGAGCAGAGTAGGAGAGCCAACATGGAGATTTTGGAAGGGGTCTTCCCTAGCTGCTCCACAACATCATAGTCACTCTTCTTGATTATCTTTAAGATTTCTTCCATCTCTTTCTGGGTGGTTTCGGGGATTAACAAAGTCTGAGCCTTCATCCTGACAGGCGCTTCTAGTATCCCCTTACCCTTATCGGTAGTATCAACAGAGGGTCTAACTTCAGGAGCATCCAATTCTTCAATTATCGGGCTTTGCACAGATGGCTTAACAGGCGCAGAAGCTTTCGAGGGTCCGAAGACTGCTCGCGGAGGAGCAATCTCCGGAGAGAAGATCCTTCCGCTGTGAGTTATCTTGCTTGTTCCCGCAATGTTCCCTATATCAGGGGTTTCATCATCAGAATTCTCTTGGACTAATTCAATCTGTTTGATACCATGATAGAAGATTTCTCCTCTGTAGTTCCATGGTATCGTCTTGTTAGATTGATACGGGACAGGCCCTGACATGGTGATTTTTAACGGCACAAACTTAGGATCAGGCGTAATCTTGACAGGCCTTTTGCAAGCCTTGGGAATATTGTCGGAGATGGTTATTATTGCAATGTCATTGGTTGAAGTAACAAAGGTAGCAGGAGTAACAGGAGTGAAGGTATCAACATGAGTCTTTTGGAAGAGTATCTCTTGGGTATCCATCAGGCGTTGGATGCCTGATTTCAACAGTGGGCAGTCAACTCATATGTTTAAACAAAAGTAACAGTCTTTTCCACAGCCCGGGAATATCCCGGCTCTCATCAAATTCACTTTAATCACTGGTAAGGGAGTCAAAAGGTCAGCAACATTGGTAACATGAAGGTCTTCCATAACGGCATGAACATTATGACCGTGCTTGGGCATTGGGGCAGAAATCACATTCAGCTTTTCGGGCGCATCGAATTCTACCTCCTTGGCGTCAATTAAGTCTTGGATTTTGTTCTTAAGAGCCCAACAGTTGTTGGTATCATGCTCTACACTGTCAGAGTGGTAAGCACATTTTGCATTGGAGTGGTAATATGGAGAAGAGGTATTAGGGTTCTTTGGCGCTTCTTTCAAAGTGGTGAGATTCAGCTTTAACAGATGAGGGAGGACTTGAGCCGGTGTCATGTTAATTCGGGTGAATTGCCATTGTGGCCTTTCTACCCTTTGCTGATTAGATCTTGGCTGATTGCTGCGAGGTGGATCATTTGAAGAGTTTTGGATCATTACAGCCCCTACCGTTGGTCGGCGCCCCATTCTTCCTTGGCTTTTCTGAGAATAAACAGCAGAAACTTCCTTCTTAGCTGGGAAGGTCTTCTTAATAGTAGTGGACGCGGAGGCATCTTTCTGAATCTTACCACTTTTAATGCCGGCCTCGACCCTTTCACCGGTTAGAATGAGTTCGGTGAATCCTGCAGAGGAACTCCCGATTAAATGATTGAAGAAAGGGACAGACAGGGTCCCTAAAAACATGTCAACCGATTCTCTATCCGACAATGGTGGCTGCACCCTTCCAGCCAAATCACGCCACTTCTGGGCATATTCCTTAAATCCTTCATTAGAAACCATACCCATACTTTGTAGTTGAGTACGAGTAGGCGCTAAATCAGCGTTGTATTGGTATTGTCGGTAGAACGCAGCAGCTAAGTCTTCCCAGTTATGAACCTCAAACCTCTCAAGTTGATAGAACCAGTCCAATTGTGTGCCTGACAAACTATCTTGGAAAAAATGGACCCAAAGATCCTTATCAGATGAGTGAGGTTGGATCTTTTTGACGTAGGATCTTAGATGCATTTTTGGACAGGACAAACCGTCATACTTAGAAAATGTAGGAACTTTGAACTTGGGAGGAATGACGATCCCAGCGACCAACCCTAGTTCTACCAGAAGAAGGTTTGACCCTCAACAACTATCAGCATCCCACAAGTGCCTCCCCCATAGAAACAGGGGCAATAAAGAGTGGTCTAAAGCGATCGGATTGTTCTATCCTCCAAGGTATCAGGATGGGTTCCGTTGAAGAACATAACCAATACAGTTCAAAACTTCCCCAAGAGAGTCCAATCCAGCTTCCCCAAGAAAGTTGGAATTCATCTCCCCAAGCAGTAAGCTTATCCCCAGTAGATTCTGGAAGCTTACCCTCGCAGAGCACGAACGCGTCGTCCGGCTTTATTCAAAGAGTTATTTCCCTACCAGGACATAACTGGGTTATCCTCAGCCAAAAGCCACGGAAAGAGCGTCCTTGACGAAGTCTTCTTATCCCCAGCGGAGTCCATCAACACTTCCAACACAACAATGGTATCCCCAGCAGGTTGTTATCAACATCTCAGCAAAGTATCCCTCTTCCCACAGAGTATTGCTTCCCAGCATGGTCGCTAGAGTATCTTTTCTCCCCGCAGAATCTTCCAGTCGCCAAGTTTATTCCGCAACGGAGTCATCTTCTCCTACCGGTATTCTTGCAACTGTCATCCCCAACGGAGACAAAGTACTATTCTCCAAAATCAGCCCAGGAGTGACTTCCCGGCACCCGTCAAGGATTTATTTTCCTAAGACGAAAAATACATTCATAAACATCACATCTTCATACATTATAGCATGCATATGCATCATACTACACGAATCTCATTAATTTTGAAGACATACAGTTCATGCATCATGATTTTGCATACAATTATGTTTTGCCTTTTCAGGAAAAAAAAATCAATCAACTATCGCAGTTCTTTCTAGATATAGTTTCAGATGTAAACCATATATGGTGACGTTCTGATACTGCTTCCAGATTTCCTTCTAGATATAGTTTCAGATATGACCCAGAGATGGTGACGTTCTGATGCTGCTTCCAGATTTCCTTCCAGATATAGTTTCAAATGTGAACCCGATATGGTGACGTTCTGATACTGCTTCCAGATTTCCTTCTAGATATAGTTTCAGATATGACCCAGAGATGGTGACGTTCTGATGCTGCTTCCAGATTTCCTTCCAGATATAGTTTCAGATATGACCCAGATATGGTGACGTTCTGATACTGCTTCCAGATATCCTTCTAGATATAGTTTCATATATGACCCAGAGATGGTGACGTTCTGATACTGCTTCCAGATATCCTTCTAGATATAGTTTCAGATGTAAACCAGATATGGTGACGTTCTGATGCTGCTTCCAGATTTCCTTCTAGATATAGTTTCAGATATGACCCAGAGATGGCGACGTTCTGAGGCTGCTTCCAGATTTCCTTCTAGATATAGTTTCAGATATGATCCAGATATGGTGACGTTCTGATGCTGCTTCCAGAGTTCCTTCCAGATATAGTTTCAGATGTAAACCAGATATGGTGACGTTCTGATACTGCTTCCAGATTTCTTTCTAGATATAGTTTCAGATATGACCCAGAGATGGTGACGTTCTGATACTGCTTCCAGATTTCCTTCCAGATATAGTCCAGATATGAACCATATATGGCGACGTTCTGACACTTATTCCAGTTAAAAACATTTCAAGACCTAGACCGGTTCAGTTAAATCGACCCTAAGATTTTCCTGATGCTTATCCAGTCAAAGGCCTTCTCTGGTTCAGTCAGATCGACCCTAAGATCTCCCTGATGCTTATCCAGTTGAAGATATTCCAAGACCTTGTCCGGTTCAGTTAAATCGACCCTAAGATTTTCCTGATGCTTATCCAGTCAAAGGCCTTCCCTGGTTCAGACAGATCAAGCCTAAGATCTTCCTGATTCGTATCCCAGTAGAAGACACCCAAGATTTTTCTCAACGAGCGTTGTTGAAGTTAAAGTCGCCCAAGGTTCTCTTACCGTTCATGCTAAGGCAGTAACCATCCCTGGTTCATTCATCGCTGTTTGAAGCTCCAGACTCAACTCCTGCAACCAGTCAGGACATATCTATACCAAGCATCTGAAATCAGCTCCTGCAACGTGTCAGGTACTCAGTTTTTCTTTTGCAGGTACGCAGGTTCTCGCTAAGGAATCTCCTACGCGATCAACATCCAGATGGCATCTATAAGCCCATCATCCTATCCAGCAATCTCCAAATGGCATCTATAAGCCCATTCCCCCATCACACTGCTAACATGTGAGCGCAAATTTCTGGGCACTCTAGTGTCCAATCATCTTCTACCCTCGGATTACGAAAGGCACGTCAGCCAATCTGCATCCTCAGGTCTAAGAAGATTGAACAGGGGCAAATGTTGTACCCTAAAATTTTCCCTCCCATATTCTCCAAGAAATTGCCAAGTCAAGCTGCAAAATTCCCCAAGGGTTGCACAGTGCAAAGGTCTCCTATACAGTCAAAATTAGGGTTTGTGTTCTGATCAAGAAAATGAAGTTTTCAAAAGTCCAATCAAGTCTCATATGCCTACAAATATGGTCAAGTATCCTCATATCAAGTTTCAAGGCATTCAGCACAAAATTGCACAGTCAAAACCCTAAATTGCACTACAGTCAACTGTAGGGGTAAAATGGTCATTTGACAGTCAAAAGTTCAAATTTTTGGTCAACATATCATTTTGAAGCCACAAACATCATTTGATCAATGCTTGATCATGATTCTCAAAATTTGGCTCAGAAAATCATCAAGATGCAAAAGTTTCCTTATTTGGACAGTTGAAAAAGTCAACTGAAATTGACCAGGGCATAACTTTCACATGGATTATCAGAAAAATCCCATCCAAATCTCATTTTGAAGAGAAAGACATTTCCTACAACTCATCTTCATACTTCAAGTCCAAGAAATGCTCCCACAAAAAGTTATCAATTTCAACATTATAGGTCATTTTCAAAAGTCAACAAAAAGGGACTTTAAGTCAAAGGCCATAACTTGAGATTGGTAAATAAAAATGACATGGGACCAAAGACATTGGTTAGAGGACTCAAAGACCTTTCCAAAATGTCCAAGAACATGAGAAAAGCTTAAAAATTGAGCAAGTTATGCCTTGTGGAAGTTGGGAAATTTTTGGATATTTTGAAAAGTCAACATTGATTCAAATGACCTAAAATTGCTAATGGGCCCATTTTTCTTCCATGATTCATCATTCTAAGCATGTGCACGACCACTTGGCCCAAAGGGAAGTATTTTCTCATTTTTTATTTATTTATTTGAATTATTATTTATATTAATTCATTTAAATCATTTAAATATATGAAAAATATCTAACTTGACCTAACAAATCTTTTTATACATGTTTTGCCATCAAGATTTCGTGCATATGCTAATTAGGAAAGAATTGGATTGATTAGCATGATTGAGAGCAAAGAACACTTGAAAAAAGATTGAAAAAAGATCTTAAGAAATCAAATATTCAAAACAATGAATTACAAGAGATTTGATTGAGTTTTGTTAACCTAATACATTCACTATATAAGCACAAACATAACCCTAATGTCCATAGACTCAAAGCTGCGCAGAAAAGCTCTCTACAAACTTGAAATTTTCAAAGAAACTTTTTAAAACCCACATTGAAAAGCAAACAAACCTTTTTGAAAACACAATGAGCAAGTATCTAAGAGCCCATGGATAACCATGGATAGAAAGGGTGCTAACACCTTCCCTTTCTATAACCTACCTCCCGAACCGAGAGCAATCTCTATAAAGGAATTTTTCTGTGCTTTTGTCCTTTCCATTTGGAGAAAATAAAAGACGGTGGCGACTCTTGCTTCCGCGACATTTCGCGAACCAGATTTAAACAGTCAGTTCCAGATCCACCGATCACAGAACTGGCGACTCTGCTGGGGACTTAACTTAAAGTGAGGTGTACCTTAGGGCTAGTTCATAACTGTGTTTTCAATTGTTTTCCTTGTGTGCTTTAAATTGTGGGTTGCTTGGGAGTTCTATAGATCCTAACCCGGATCTGGGGGATACCTTTCTTAGAAAATAGCGACAAGGCTGTGAGGGAACTGTGCGGGGTATACCGACATGGTTGAAACAGTCTGCTACGTTGATGTGGCACTTTGGTGTGTACCGGTAACCCTTGAGTTCAGTCAAGGAGAGTACGGGGCCTCCGCGTGGTGTCGTGAAGCATCAACAGACCTTAGGAACCTTAATTGAACTATCTTGGCCTCTTTAGGGTAGTGAGATAACTGACTTTGGTGCAGTCCGAGGTTGGTTGATACTCGATACTACACTCAATTGAGGGTTGCTTTCCTGGAATATTTCGGTCGCCAGTTCAGTGGCTAAATCGAAACGATGAACAATGAAAGCAATCCCGTGATATTGGGAACCTTAGAACCCGGTTACTTTGATAGGACAGGTTGAACCCACCAACTTCAAGAGGGTAGTACCCCAAACTTCATGCTGGCCTAAACTCTAAGGGCTCTTTTGTGTGACTTGCGTGCCTTCGTACTTGACTACTTGCATGCTTGTTATCTATCTGACACATGAACTTCTTGCAGGTTTTGTTTATAGTCCTTAATAGGGACTCATAACAGGGTATACTAAGTTTCTTACAAATTTTGTTTATAGTCCTTAATTGGAACTCATAACAGGGTGTACTAACCACTTGCAGGTTTTGTTTATAGTCCTTAATTAGGACTCATAACAGGGTTTACTGAATTTGCTTGCAGGTTTTGTTTATAGTCCTTAATAAGGGCTTATAACAGGGTTTATCCACATTACCCCATGCATAGCATAACATCATACCATGCATACATCTTAACCCATTTCAAGGGTCTCAAGGGCTTGTGATGCAGGTCATGATGAATCAAACACCCAGCAAGGGGCAAAGGGGATTTATTTTCCTCTAGCCAAGGGTGTCAGGGGCTATGACCCACTGGATATGGTGAGCCTTGACCCTTGGAGAAGGACTCTCAACAACATGAAGTGCCTTCAATCAAGTTATCGGTTCTCAACTCTAACAATTTCTCTGTTTACCCCGCGAGATCCTTGAAATCATTACATGCATGTCATACATCTCATTGCATTGCAGGTATCCCTTTGACAGGTTGCTTACCCTTCTTCGCTGTTTATTTCAGCCGATCGTCATGAATCCCGAATCATCAGCTGAGCAGTCCATCAAGGCCCTCCAGGCTCAGAACGCCCAGTTCCAAGGGTTGATCATGAATTTGACCCAGGGGCAACAAGATCTGAAGGCTCTCCTCTTGAAGAAGGAAAAGAAGAAGAAGAGGACTGTTTTGTTCAGCCCTAGACGCAGATCTGGGAATACACCGCAGATGGAAACTGAGAGGACAACTCCATCTGTGAGGGAAGGTAGTCATCAGGAGGAAAGGGTTCCCAGTCCAGTGGTATCCGACAACGAGACAGATTTCAACGACGAACAATACCCTCCTGCCGAAGACAAGTACAAACAGTTGGAGGATAGGCTGAATGCTATGGAGATCCAACAGGTACCCGGGCTGGATTTTGGAGATCTGGGTTTGGCAACTGGTGTGATTATTCCTCGGAAGTTCAAAGCCCCATCCTTTAACAAGTATGACGGGGCGTCTTGTCCCAAGTTACATCTCAGGTCCTATGTTCGGAAGATTCAACCATATACGGTGGACAAGAATTTGTGGATCCACTTCTTCCAGGAGAGTCTTTCAGGGACTCATCTCGAATGGTTCTATCAGCTAGATGGGAACAAGGTTCGTAACTGGGAGGAGTTGGCTACTGCTTTCTACAAGCAGTATCAATATAATGCCGACCTTGCTCCTACGCGTACCCAACTCCAGGGTATGTCGTTAGGATCAAGTGAAGGTTTTAAAGAATATGCGCAGAAATGGAGGGATCTTGCTGGAAGGGTACAACCATCTCTGACTGATCGGGAACTTGTCGATATGTTCTTGGGGACCCTGTCTGGTCCGTTCTACAACCACCTAATTGGGAATTCGTCTGCTGGATTCACAGATCTTATCTTGACTGGAGAGCGAATAGAAGCTGGCATCCGGTCTGGGAAAATTCAAGAGGCTGCACCTTCTTATAAAAAGCCTCATCATGGAAAGAAAGAATCCAATGTTGTGCACGGTAAAAAGAGCCGTCATGAGGTAGGGGCAATCCAGATCTCCAATCCTGGACCTGCTCAACAAGGACAGGGGCAGCAGCGCAAGGAGAAACGACAGTACACCAAAATCAACATGTCGCTGGATCAAGCACTGCAACAAATGTTGAAGGCAGGGCTGATCACCTTAAGAGCTCCTCTTCGGAATCCGAACACTTCTGCTCCCAACTATCATCCCAATGATAGGTGCGCATATCATTCTGATAGCCCGGGGCATACTACGGACAACTGCTGGCCTCTCAAGAACAAGATTCAAGACATGATCGACGCCGGGGAGATTCAGTTTGAAGTGCCTGAGACTCCGAACATAATCACTGCTCCGTTGCCCAATCATTGAAGCCTTTTGTTTATTTGAATTTTTGAGTTGTATTTTTCTTTGCTTATACAAACAATTAATGTCATAGCAAACTCTTTTATTCTATCAATGCATCGCATACGTCTGTTTTGGGAATTAATACAATTGTTTTCATTATGTTCAAATTTCTTTTCATATTTTTTCTGATGTCAACTCTGGATCTAAAATTCTAAGCCTCTTGAGGGAGGATGACGAAAACGATACCACGGTCATTACAGTATGCTTTTGAACAGACCCCGCTGATGAGGTACAGGCATTGTTTCAATCCCTAAACACTGGAGTTATAAGGATGATAATCCCTCGTCAACCCCTCTGAGCCAAAGAAGTAGGAGTTTTTCTTTTCGAAATTTAAAACCCTTTATCATAACCTGGGGCAGGGTAGTTCTCTCAGTTGATCCAAGTGCATAACGAATGGCACCAAAGAGGTCCTTACAAAACAAAAGACAGTGATGGTTCTGAATAAATCACAAGGAGAGGCAGTCATTATCTCAAAAAAATGAAAAACCCATTAAGTCAAAACCCATGAAGGAGACTTATAAAACTGGGGCATCCCGCTGACTGTAATTCCAAAAAAGGAAACAGTTCAGGCAAAAAAGAAAGGGATAACAAAAAATCAAAAAAAGAAAGAGGTCCTACAAACCCTCAGCAAAAAAGGGAATGACTGCCTATTCAAAATAAGTTATCAGCATCCGAATCATCACCGGAAAATCAGAGCAAAGACTCAAACGAGGTCTAACGTATGATCAGCTGAGTTTAGGTTTGGAGAACATCACGACGAGCGGGTGGGTACAAACAAAATTTGAGCCTTTATCCTTTGTTTCTTAAGCCGTGAACCAGGCCACGTTATAACCCTTAAAAGTCCTAGCTGAAGCATGGGTTAGTTCGAAAGCATACTGTTACGAAAGGTATCCTGACTCCTTAAGGCCTACGGTAAATACGGAGTTGACATCACGTTTTACAAACACTCACTTGTTTTATGAAAAGAATGCATTTTTAAAATCTTCAAGACAGACATAGGCTTTGCATTTTTAACATAACTTTGTTTGCATATGACGTTTTGCTTGAACAGCAGGGAAATTCGCACAATGAAAGTCTAATGAACAAGAGTATCTCCAATCAAGGGGCACGGCATGATCATGGTCTACCATCTGGGGCAGTTAAGTCAAGATCCAGAGAATCTCTCAAAAGGCCAAAAAGCCTGGGGCAAATCTCTGCCTGAGTCACTTGGGGCACTCCAGCAACGAATCTGGCCTGATCAAACACCTTCTGGTGGCATGGCAGAATACTTCTAAACAGGGGCAACTCCCTACATTCTAAGAGCGTGGACATAGTCGAAAAGATACTACGCAAAATTAAAGACCCGCTAGGCTGACATGCCTAGGCAAAAATAAGGGCTTCCCGGCAAACCAAAAGGGTTCGGGCAAAAATAAGGGACGAAATGAAAAATCTGTACACCCGGCAAGTCGAAAACCTGAAAAGGCGGCTTGGGCAAAAATGGGTATCCCGGTGGGCTGAAAACCCGGAAGGGCAGTCCAGGCAAAAGTTAGGGATCAAAGCATACGACTATGTCCTGTCATCCTGTCACCTGCCTACCAGAAGAAGGTTTGACCCTCAACAACTATCAGCATCCCACAAGTGCCTCCCCCATAGAAACAGGGGCAATAAAGAGTGGTCTAAAGCGATCGAATTGTTCTATCCTCCAAGGTATCAGGATGGGTTCCGTTGAAGAACATAACCAATACAGTTCAAAACTTCCCCAAGAGAGTCCAATCCAGCTTCCCCAAGAAAGTTGGAATTCATCTCCCCAAGCAGTAAGCTTATCCCCAGTAGATTCTGGAAGCTTACCCTCGCAGAGCACGAACGCGTCGTCCGGCTTTATTCAAAGAGTTATTTCCCTACCAGGACATAACTGGGTTATCCTCAGCCAAAAGCCACGGAAAGAGCGTCCTTGACGAAGTCTTCTTATCCCCAGCGGAGTCCATCAACACTTCCAACACAACAATGGTATCCCCAGCAGGTTGTTATCAACATCTCAGCAAAGTATCCCTCTTCCCACAGAGTATTGCTTCCCAGCATGGTCGCTAGAGTATCTTTTCTCCCCGCAGAATCTTCCAGTCGCCAAGTTTATTCCGCAACGGAGTCATCTTCTCCTACCGGTATTCTTGCAACTGTCATCCCCAACGGAGACAAAGTACTATTCTCCAAAATCAGCCCAGGAGTGACTTCCCGGCACCCGTCAAGGATTTATTTTCCTAAGACGAAAAATACATTCATAAACATCACATCTTCATATATTATAGCATGCATATGCATCATACTACACGAATCTCATTAATTTTGAAGACATACAGTTCATGCATCATGATTTTGCATACAATTATGTTTTGCCTTTTCAGGAAAAAAAAATCAATCAACTATCGCAGTTCTTTCTAGATATAGTTTCAGATGTAAACCATATATGGTGACGTTCTGATACTGCTTCCAGATTTCCTTCTAGATATAGTTTCAGATATGACCCAGAGATGGTGACGTTTTGATGCTGCTTCCAGATTTCCTTCCAGATATAGTTTCAAATGTGAACCCGATATGGTGACGTTCTGATACTGCTTCCAGATTTCCTTCTAGATATAGTTTCAGATATGACCCAAAGATGGTGACGTTCTGATGCTGCTTCCAGATTTCCTTCCAGATATAGTTTCAGATATGACCCAGATATGGTGACGTTCTGATACTGCTTCCAGATATCCTTCTAGATATAGTTTCATATATGACCCAGAGATGGTGACGTTCTGATACTGCTTCCAGATATCCTTCTAGATATAGTTTCAGATGTAAACCAGATATGGTGACGTTCTGATGCTGCTTCCAGATTTCCTTCTAGATATAGTTTCAGATATGACCCAGAGATGGCGACGTTCTGAGGCTGCTTCCAGATTTCCTTCTAGATATAGTTTCAGATATGATCCAGATATGGTGACGTTCTGATGCTGCTTCCAGAGTTCCTTCCAGATATAGTTTCAGATGTAAACCAGATATGGTGACGTTCTGATACTGCTTCCAGATTTCTTTCTAGATATAGTTTCAGATATGACCCAGAGATGGTGACGTTCTGATACTGCTTCCAGATTTCCTTCCAGATATAGTCCAGATATGAACCATATATGGCGACGTTCTGACACTTATTCCAGTTAAAAACATTTCAAGACCTAGACCGGTTCAGTTAAATCGACCCTAAGATTTTCCTGATGCTTATCCAGTCAAAGGCCTTCTCTGGTTCAGTCAGATCGACCCTAAGATCTCCCTGATGCTTATCCAGTTGAAGATATTCCAAGACCTTGTCCGGTTCAGTTAAATCGACCCTAAGATTTTCCTGATGCTTATCCAGTCAAAGGCCTTCCCTGGTTCAGACAGATCAAGCCTAAGATCTTCCTGATTCGTATCCCAGTAGAAGACACCCAAGATTTTTCTCAACGAGCGTTGTTGAAGTTAAAGTCGCCCAAGGTTCTCTTACCGTTCATGCTAAGGCAGTAACCATCCCTGGTTCATTCATCGCTGTTTGAAGCTCCAGACTCAACTCCTGCAACCAGTCAGGACATATCTATACCAAGCATCTGAAATCAGCTCCTGCAACGTGTCAGGTACTCAGTTTTTCTTTTGCAGGTATGCAGGTTCTCGCTAAGGAATCTCCTACGCGATCAACATCCAGATGGCATCTATAAGCCCATCATCCTATCCAGCAATCTCCAAATGGCATCTATAAGCCCATTCCCCCATCACACTGCTAACATGTGAGCGCAAATTTCTGGGCACTCTAGTGTCCAATCATCTTCTACCCTCGGATTACGAAAGGCACGTCAGCCAATCTGCATCCTCAGGTCTAAGAAGATTGAACAGGGGCAAATGTTGTACCCCAAAATTTGCCCTCCCATATTCTCCAAGAAATTGCCAAGTCAAGCTGCAAAATTCCCCAAGGGTTGCACAGTGCAAAGGTCTCCTATACAGTCAAAATTAGGGTTTGTGTTCTGATCAAGAAAATGAAGTTTTCAAAAGTCCAATCAAGTCTCATATGCCTACAAATATGGTCAAGTATCCTCATATCAAGTTTCAAGGCATTCAGCACAAAATTGCACAGTCAAAACCCTAAATTGCACTACAGTCAACTGTAGGGGTAAAATGGTCATTTGACAGTCAAAAGTTC
The DNA here is from genome assembly GCA_948472305.1 of Vicia faba. Taxonomy (NCBI): domain Eukaryota; kingdom Viridiplantae; phylum Streptophyta; class Magnoliopsida; order Fabales; family Fabaceae; genus Vicia; species Vicia faba. The sequence continues at coordinate 324,556,850 of OX451740.1, forward strand.
AAATTTTTGGTCAACATATCATTTTGAAGCCACAAACATCATTTGATCAATGCTTGATCATGATTCTCAAAATTTGGCTCAGAAAATCATCAAGATGCAAAAGTTTCCTTATTTGGACAGTTGAAAAAGTCAACTGAAATTGACCAGGGCATAACTTTCACATGGATTATCAGAAAAATCCCATCCAAATCTCATTTTGAAGAGAAAGACATTTCCTACAACTCATCTTCATACTTCAAGTCCAAGAAATGCTCCCACAAAAAGTTATCAATTTCAACATTATAGGTCATTTTCAAAAGTCAACAAAAAGGGACTTTAAGTCAAAGGCCATAACTTGAGATTGGTAAATAAAAATGACATGGGACCAAAGACATTGGTTAGAGGACTCAAAGACCTTTCCAAAATGTCCAAGAACATGAGAAAAGCTTAAATATTGAGCAAGTTATGCCTTGTGGAAGTTGGGAAATGTTTGGATATTTTGAAAAGTCAACATTGATTCAAATGACCTAAAATTGCTAATGGGCCCATTTTTCTTCCATGATTCATCATTCTAAGCATGTGCACGACCACTTGGCCCAAAGGGAAGTATTTTCTCATTTTTTATTTATTTATTTGAATTATTATTTATATTAATTCATTTAAATCATTTAAATATATGAAAAATATCTAACTTGACCTAACAAATCTTTTTATACATGTTTTGCCATCAAGATTTCGTGCATATGCTAATTAGGAAAGAATTGGATTGATTAGCATGATTGAGAGCAAAGAACACTTGAAAAAAGATTGAAAAAAGATCTTAAGAAATCAAATATTCAAAACAATGAATTACAAGAGATTTGATTGAGTTTTGTTAACCTAATACATTCACTACATAAGCACAAACATAACCCTAATGTCCATAGACTCAAAGCTGCGCAGAAAAGCTCTCTACAAACTTGAAATTTTCAAAGAAACTTTTTAAAACCCACATTGAAAAGCAAACAAACCTTTTTGAAAACACAATGAGCAAGTATCTAAGAGCCCATGGATAACCATGGATAGAAAGGGTGCTAACACCTTCCCTTTCTATAACCTACCTCCCGAACCGAGAGCAATCTCTATAAAGGAATTTTTCTGTGCTTTTGTCCTTTCCATTTGGAGAAAATAAAAGACGGTGGCGACTCTTGCTTCCGCGACATTTCGCGAACCAGCTTTAAACAGTCAGTTCCAGATCCACCGATCACAGAACTGGCGACTCTGCTGGGGACTTAACTTAAAGTGAGGTGTACCTTAGGGCTAGTTCATAACTGTGTTTTCAATTGTTTTCCTTGTGTGCTTTAAATTGTGGGTTGCTTGGGAGTTCTATAGATCCTAACCCGGATCTGGGGGATACCTTTCTTAGAAAGTAGCGACAAGGCTGTGAGGGAACTGTGCGGGGTATACCGACATGGTTGAAACAGTCTGCTACGTTGATGTGGCACTTTGGTGTGTACCGGTAACCCTTGAGTTCAGTCAAGGAGAGTACGGGGCCTCCGCGTGGTGTCGTGAAGCATCAACAGACCTTAGGAACCTTAATTGAACTATCTTGGCCTCTTTAGGGTAGTGAGATAACTGACTTTGGTGCAGTCCGAGGTTGGTTGATACTCGATACTACACTCAATTGAGGGTTGCTTTCCTGGAATATTTCGGTCGCCAGTTCAGTGGCTAAATCAAAACGATGAACGATGAAAGCAATCCCGTGATATTGGGAACCTTAGAACCCGGTTACTTTGATAGGACAGGTTGAACCCACCAACTTCAAGAGGGTAGTACCCCAAACTTCATGCTGGCCTAAACTCTAAGGGCTCTTTTGTGTGACTTGCGTGCCTTCGTACTTGACTACTTGCATGCTTGTTATCTATCTGACACATGAACTTCTTGCAGGTTTTGTTTATAGTCCTTAATAGGGACTCATAACAGGGTATACTAAGTTTCTTACAAATTTTGTTTATAGTCCTTAATTGGAACTCATAACAGGGTGTACTAACCACTTGCAGGTTTTGTTTATAGTCCTTAATTAGGACTCATAACAGGGTTTACTGAATTTGCTTGCAGGTTTTGTTTATAGTCCTTAATAAGGGCTCATAACAGGGTTTATCCACATTACCCCATGCATAGCATAACATCATACCATTGCATACATCTTAACCCATTTCAAGGGTCTCAAGGGCTTGTGATGCAGGTCATGATGAATCAAACACCCAGCAAGGGGCAAAGGGGATTTATTTTCCTCTAGCCAAGGGTGTCAGGGGCTATGACCCACTGGATATGGTGAGCCTTGACCCTTGGAGAAGGACTCTCAACAACATGAAGTGCCTTCAATCAAGTTATCGGTTCTCAACTCTAAAATTTTCTCTGTTTACCCCGCGAGATCCTTGAAATCATTACATGCATGTCATACATCTCATTGCATTGCAGGTATCCCTTTGACAGGTTGCTTACCCTTCTTCGCTGTTTATTTCAGCCGATCGTCATGAATCCCGAATCATCAGCTGAGCAGTCCATCAAGGCCCTCCAGGCTCAGAACGCCCAGTTCCAAGGGTTGATCATGAATTTGACCCAGGGGCAACAAGATCTGAAGGCTCTCCTCTTGAAGAAGGAAAAGAAGAAGAAGAGGACTGTTTTGTTCAGCCCTAGACGCAGATCTGAGAATACACCGCAGATGGAAACTGAGAGGACAACTCCATCTGTGAGGGAAGGTAGTCATCAGGAGGAAAGGGTTCCCAGTCCAGTGGTATCCGACAACGAGACAGATTTCAACGACGAACAATACCCTCCTGCCGAAGACAAGTACAAACAGTTGGAGGATAGGCTGAATGCTATGGAGATCCAACAGGTACCCGGGCTGGATTTTGGAGATCTGGGTTTGGCAACTGGTGTGATTATTCCTCGGAAGTTCAAAGCACCATCCTTTAACAAGTATGACGGGGCGTCTTGTCCCAAGTTACATCTCAGGTCCTATGTTCGGAAGATACAACCATATACGGTGGACAAGAATTTGTGGATCCACTTCTTCCAGGAGAGTCTTTCAGGGACTCATCTCGAATGGTTCTATCAGCTAGATGGGAACAAGGTTCGTAACTGGGAGGAGTTGGTTACTGCTTTCTACAAGCAGTATCAATATAATGCCGACCTTGCTCCTACGCGTACCCAACTCCAGGGTATGTCGTTAGGATCAAGTGAAGGTTTTAAAGAATATGCGCAGAAATGGAGGGATCTTGCTGGAAGGGTACAACCATCTCTGACTGATCGGGAACTTGTCGATATGTTCTTGGGGACCCTGTCTGGTCCGTTCTACAACCACCTAATTGGGAATTCGTCTGCTGGATTCACAGATCTTATCTTGACTGGAGAGCGAATAGAAGCTGGCATCCGGTCTGGGAAAATTCAAGAGGTTGCACCTTCTTATAAAAAGCCTCATCATGGAAAGAAAGAATCCAATGCTGTGCACGGTAAAAAGAGCCGTCATGAGGTAGGGGCAATCCAGATCTCCAATCCTGGACCTGCTCAACAAGGACAGGGGCAGCAGCGCAAGGAGAAACGACAGTACACCAAAATCAACATGTCGCTGGATCAAGCACTGCAACAAATGTTGAAGGCAGGGCTGATCACCTTAAGAGCTCCTCTTCGGAATCCGAACACTTCTGCTCCCAACTATCATCCCAATGATAGGTGCGCATATCATTCTGATAGCCCGGGGCATACTACGGACAACTGCTGGCCTCTCAAGAACAAGATTCAAGACATGATCGACGCCGGGGAGATTCAGTTTGAAGTGCCTGAGACTCCGAACATAATCACTGCTCCGTTGCCCAATCATTGAAGCCTTTTGTTTATTTGAATTTTTTAGTTGTATTTTTCTTTGCTTATACAAACAATTAATGTCATAGCAAACTCTTTTATTCTATCAATGCATCGCATACGTCTGTTTTGGGAATTAATACAATTGTTTTCATTATGTTCAAATTTCTTTTCATATTTTTTCTGATGTCAACTCTGGATCTAAAATTCTAAGCCTCTTGAGGGAGGATGACGAAAACGATACCACGGTCATTACAGTATGCTTTTGAACAGACCCCGCTGATGAGGTACAGGCATTGTTTCAATCCCTAAACACTGGAGTTATAAGGATGATAATCCCTCGTCAACCCCTCTGAGCCAAAGAAGTAGGAGTTTTTCTTTTCGAAATTTAAAACCCTTTATCATAACCTGGGGCAGGGTAGTTCTCTCAGTTGATCCAAGTGCATAACGAATGGCACCAAAGAGGTCCTTACAAAATAAAAGACAGTGATGGTTCTGAATAAATCACAAGGAGAGGCAGTCATTATCTCAAAAAAATGAAAAACCCATTAAGTCAAAACCCATGAAGGAGACTTATAAAACTGGGGCATCCCGCTGACTGTAATTCCAAAAAAGGAAACAGTTCAGGCAAAAAAGAAAGGGATAACAAAAAATCAAAAAAAGAAAGAGGTCCTACAAACCCTCAGCAAAAAAGGGAATGACTGCCTATTCAAAATAAGTTATCAGCATCCGAATCATCACCGGAAAATCAGAGCAAAGACTCAAACGAGGTCTAACGTATGATCAGCTGAGTTTAGGTTTGGAGAACATCACGACGAGCGGGTGGGTACAAACAAAATTTGAGCCTTTATCCTTTGTTTCTTAAGCCGTGAACCAGGCCACGTTATAACCCTTAAAAGTCCTAGCTGAAGCATGGGTTAGTTCGAAAGCATACTGTTACGAAAGGTATCCTGACTCCTTAAGGCCTACGGTAAATACGGAGTTGACATCACGTTTTACAAACACTCACTTATTTTATGAAAAGAATGCATTTTCAAAATCTTCAAGACAGACATAGGCTTTGCATTTTTAACATAACTTTGTTTGCATATGACGTTTTGCTTGAACAGCAGGGAAATTCGCACAATGAAAGTCTAATGAACAAGAGTATCTCCAATCAAGGGGCACGGCATGATCAGGGTCTACCATCTGGGGCAGTTAAGTCAAGATCCTGAGAATCTCTCAAAAAGCCAAAAAGCCTGGGGCAAATCTCTGCCTGAGTCACTTGGGGCACTCCAGCAACGAATCTGGCCTGATCAAACACCTTCTGGTGGCATGGCAGAATACTTCTAAACAGGGGCAACTCCCTACATTCTAAGAGCGTGGACATAGTCGAAAAGATACTATGCAAAATTAAAGACCCGCTAGGCTGACATGCCTAGGCAAAAATAAGGGCTTCCCGGCAAACCAAAAGGGTTCGGGCAAAAATAAGGGACGAAATGAAAAATCTGTACACCCGGCAAGTCGAAAACCTGAAAAGGCGGCTTGGGCAAAAATGGGTATCCCGGTGGACTGAAAACCCGGAAGGGCAGTCCAGGCAAAAGTTAGGGATCAAAGCATACGACTATGTCCTGTCATCCTGTCACCTGCCTACCAGAAGAAGGTTTGACCCTCAACAACTATCAGCATCCCACAAGTGCCTCCCCCATAGAAACAGGGGCAATAAAGAGTGGTCTAAAGCGATCGGATTGTTCTATCCTCCAAGGTATCAGGATGGGTTCCGTTGAAGAACATAACCAATACAGTTCAAAACTTCCCCAAGAGAGTCCAATCCAGCTTCCCCAAGAAAGTTGGAATTCATCTCCCCAAGCAGTAAGCTTATCCCCAGTAGATTCTGGAAGCTTACCCTCGCAGAGCACGAATGCGTCGTCCGGCTTTATTCAAAGAGTTATTTCCCTACCAGGACATAACTGGGTTATCCTCAGCCAAAAGCCACGGAAAGAGCGTCCTTGACGAAGTCTTCTTATCCCCAGCGGAGTCCATCAACACTTCCAACACAACAATGGTATCCCCAGCAGGTTGTTATCAACATCTCAGCAAAGTATCCCTCTTCCCACAGAGTATTGCTTCCCAGCATGGTCGCTAGAGTATCTTTTCTCCCCGCAGAATCTTCCAGTCGCCAAGTTTATTCCGCAACGGAGTCATCTTCTCCTACCGGTATTCTTGCAACTGTCATCCCCAACGGAGACAAAGTACTATTCTCCAAAATCAGCCCAGGAGTGACTTCCCGGCACCCGTCAAGGATTTATTTTCCTAAGACGAAAAATACATTCATAAACATCACATCTTCATACATTATAGCATGCATATGCATCATACTATACGAATCTCATTAATTTTGAAGACATACAGTTCATGCATCATGATTTTGCATACAATCATGTTTTGCCTTTTCAGGAAAAAAAAATCAATCAACTATCGCAGTTCTTTCTAGATATAGTTTCAGATGTAAACCAGATATGGTGACGTTCTGATACTGCTTCCAGATTTCCTTCTAGATATAGTTTCAGATATGACCCAGAGATGGTGACGTTCTGAGGCTGCTTCCAGATTTCCTTCCAGATATAGTTTCAAATGTGAACCCGATATGGTGACGTTCTGATACTGCTTCCAGATTTCCTTCTAGATATAGTTTCAGATATGACCCAGAGATGGTGACGTTCTGATGCTGCTTCCAGATTTCCTTCCAGATATAGTTTCAGATATGACCCAGATATGGTGACGTTCTGATACTGCTTCCAGATATCCTTCTAGATATAGTTTCATATATGACCCAGAGATGGTGACGTTCTGATACTGCTTCCAGATATCCTTCTAGATATAGTTTCAGATGTAAACCAGATATGGTGACGTTCTGATGCTGCTTCCAGATTTCCTTCTAGATATAGTTTCAGATATGACCCAGAGATGGCGACGTTCTGAGGCTGCTTCCAGATTTCCTTCTAGATATAGTTTCAGATATGATCCAGATATGGTGACGTTCTGATGCTGCTTCCAGAGTTCCTTCCAGATATAGTTTCAGATGTAAACCAGATATGGTGACGTTCTGATACTGCTTCCAGATTTCTTTCTAGATATAGTTTCAGATATGACCCAGAGATGGTGACGTTCTGATACTGCTTCCAGATTTCCTTCCAGATATAGTCCAGATATGAACCAGATATGGCGACGTTCTGACACTTATTCCAGTTAAAAACATTTCAAGACCTAGACCGGTTCAGTTAAATCGACCCTAAGATTTTCCTGATGCTTATCCAGTCAAAGGCCTTCTCTGGTTCAGTCAGATCGACCCTAAGATCTCCCTGATGCTTATCCAGTTGAAGATATTCCAAGACCTTGTCCGGTTCAGTTAAATCGACCCTAAGATTTTCCTGATGCTTATCCAGTCAAAGGCCTTCCCTGGTTCAGACAGATCAACCCTAAGATCTTCCTGATTCGTATCCCAGTAGAAGACACCCAAGATTTTTCTCAACGAGCGTTGTTGAAGCTCCAGACTCAACTCCTGCAACCAGTCAGGACATATCTATACGAAGCATCTGAAATCAGCTCCTGCAACGTGTCAGGTACTCAGTTTTTCTTTTGCAGGTATGCAGGTTCTCGCTAAGGAATCTCCTACGCGATCAACATCCAGATGGCATCTATAAGCCCATCATCCTATCCAGAAATCTCCAAATGGCATCTATAAGCCCATTCCCCCATCACACTGCTAACATGTGAGCGCAAATTTCTGGGCACTCTAGTGTCCAATCATCTTCTACCCTCGGATTACGAAAGGCACGTCAGCCAATCTGCATCCTCAGGTCTAAGAAGATTGAACAGGGGCAACTGTTGTACCCCAAAATTTGCCCTCCCATATTCTCCAAGAAATTGCCAAGTCAAGCTGCAAAATTCCCCAAGGGTTGCACAGTGCAAAGGTCTCCTATACAGTCAAAATTAGGGTTTGTGTTCTGATCAAGAAAATGAAGTTTTCAAAAGTCCAATCAAGTCTCATATGCCTACAAATATGGTCAAGTATCCTCATATCAAGTTTCAAGGCATTCAGCACAAAATTGCACAGTCAAAACCCTAAATTGCACTACAGTCAACTGTAGGGGTAAAATGGTCATTTGACAGTCAAAAGTTCAAATTTTTGGTCAACATATCATTTTGAAGCCACAAACATCATTTGATCAATGCTTGATCATGATTCTCAAAATTTGGCTCAGAAAATCATCAAGATGCAAAAGTTTCCTTATTTGGACAGTTGAAAAAGTCAACTGAAATTGACCAGGGCATAACTTTCACATGGATTATCAGAAAAATCCCATCCAAAGCTCATTTTGAAGAGAAAGACATTTCCTACAACTCATCTTCATACTTCAAGTCCAAGAAATGCTCCCACAAAAAGTTATCAATTTCAACATTATAGGTCATTTTCAAAAGTCAACAAAAAGGGACTTTACGTCAAAGGCCATAACTTGAGATTGGTAAATCAAAATGACATGGGACCAAAGACATTGGTTAGAGGACTCAAAGACCTTTCCAAAATGTCCAAGAACTTGAGAAAAGCTTAAATATTGAGCAAGTTATGCCTTGTGGAAGTTGGGAAATTTTTGGATATTTTGAAAAGTCAACATTGATTCAAATGACCTAAAATTGCTAATGGGCCCATTTTTCTTCCATGATTCATCATTCTAAGCATGTGCACGACCACTTGGCCCAAAGGGAAGTATTTTCTCATTTTTTATTTATTTATTTGAATTATTATTTATATTAATTCATTTAAATCATTTAAATATATGAAAAATATCTAACTTGACCTAACAAATCTTTTTATACATGTTTTGCCATCAAGATTTCGTGCATATGCTAATTAGGAAAGAATTGGATTGATTAGCATGATTGAGAGCAAAGAACACTTGAAAAAAGATTGAAAAAAGATTGAAAAAAGATCTTAAGAAATCAAATATTCAAAACAATGAATTACAAGAGATTTGATTGAGTTTTGTTAACCTAATACATTCACTACATAAGCACAAACATAACCCTAATGTCCATAGACTCAAAGCTGCGCAGAAAAGCTCTCTACAAACTTGAAATTTTCAAAGAAACTTTTTAAAACCCACATTGAAAAGCAAACAAACCTTTTTGAAAACACAATGAGCAAGTATCTAAGAGCCCATGGATAACCATGGATAGAAAGGGTGCTAACACCTTCCCTTTCTATAACCTACCTCCCGAACCGAGAGCAATCTCTATAAAGGAATTTTTCTGTGCTTTTGTCCTTTCCATTTGGAGAAAATAAAAGACAGTGGCGACTCTTGCTTCCGCGACATTTCGCGAACCAGCTTTAAACAGTCAGTTCCAGATCCACCGATCACATTGCTGTTCGGAGTAATCTTCATCCTCTTCCTCTTCTTCTTCTTAAACTTCAGATTCAGAAGGCATCGCAGTTCCTTTTCCTTTACCAGCCCCTTCATCAGACGTCGAGGGGAATTCGAGAACTTTTCTAGCATTGCTTTCAAACCTTCTTCCCATAATGACCACACCAGGTCTTTTCTTCTTTTTCTCTTTATCTTTCTCCAACAGTGCTTTAAGATCCTCTTGACCCTTTCTAAGGTCATGAGGAGTTGCTGGAATTGAGAATTCTGTGCTTGCAGATCCTTAACCGTCTGCTCCAAATCCATCTTGCTGAAATAAACAGCAGAAAGATAAGGAAACCTGGTGTGAAGACCTGTTTTATGCATATGATGAATGATATGTTATTCATGTAATGCATTCAAGGATTCATAAATTCAAATTTGTTGCAAACAAAAGGAACACATGTCATATTAAGAAGACATTTGTTAGTACATAAGTGCCCCATGGGCAAAATATTAAAAAATTCTTAATGTAAAAATACATTGCGCATCCTTTTTGGCGCGATGTAAGTGTTGAGAGTTTCCTCCTCATGAAGTCGGCGGGTAAGCTCCAAAACCTTCTTCTCACTGGCATAGAAGCTGGCTTCGAAAGTATTTTGTTCCTCCTTGAGTTGGCATGTCTGGATGTAGGAGGGTGTATGGAACCTCTCCTTCCATAACAGGCTCTTTGATCACGGGGAGAATGTGAGGGTATGGCATCGTAAGACTCTGAGCGCGGGTTCGTACCCACTTGAGATAAGGCTCAAGGGGGATGGAATTCTTGTGCCCCAGTGTCTTACTATCCACTTTGTTTGGCATCCTCCAAGCTCTGATGGACCTTTGTCGAAGTCCTTGCGTATCGTTGTCGAAGTCAAAAACCAAGTCAGGAATCAGCATATCATGAGGGTCATCCCTTCTAGCATATCCAAATTGTCTTAGAGCTAAACAGGGGTTGTAGGTAATTCCTCCCCTAATGCCAAGTAGTGGGACATTAGGGAATTCCCCACAATGATCAATGATGATGACATTTTCTCTGGACCGAGAACACCAATGAACATCAGAATATGTGAGGGTCATCAACCGTTGTGACCACCTTAAACCCTGCTCATTCTTCAAAACTGATTGTGGAAGGTGAGAAATAAACCACCTTGCTAGGAGAGGAATACAGCATATGAGAACACCTCTTTTCCTCATTGTTCGTGTGTAAAATGAGTGTAGGATGTCCCTAAGCAATGTAGGCACAGGATTCCGAGATATGAAAATCTTGACAGCGTTCACATCTATAAGCTTATCAGGGTTTGGGAACAATACCAACCCATGGATGAGGAGTTCTACAATCTCTTCAAAAGCTTGTAGATCTAAGGAATTCCAACAATCTTGTGCCTTCTCAAACAGAAACTTTGCCAAGAAACCATTGACACCACTTCTGGTTTCCCAATGACCTTTGATATCAGATGGTTGCAAGTGTAAGGCTTGAGCAACATCTTCAGGCTTTGGTTCTTTTTCCGTACCGTTGTAGGGTAGTTGATGAAGAATAGGAATCCTCAGGAGCTGAGAAAATTCCTCCAAAGTAAGTACTAGTTGGTAATCAGGGAATGTGAAACAGTGGTGTAGGGTGTCAAAGAACTGGAAGAGAACTTTCACCATGTCTTCTTCATTATTGGAGTTGACTAAGTTGAGAAGTCTACCATGTCTTTCACTGAAAAGAGAATTCTCTGGAATCTTGGAAATAAGCTCCTTGAGTTGAGGAGGGATTCTCACAAGGTTGACTTGAATTGTTTTCCTGCGAAGAGATTCCATGACCTACAAAACAAGAACAAAGATGAAGATCCAAACCCTTGAAATGGTTAGTGGATGCATATGATGCTTTATGATGTTTATGATGTATGCACAAGCACATGTACAAACAAGTCACACAAGATCCTAGTTTCAGGCTTGCATGAGGTTTCATAGGTAAGTACCCTCTTGAAGTTAGTTGGCTCAACCTGTCCTATAAATAGTAACCGGGTTCTAAGGAGCTCAATATCACTGGATTATTTTATGTGTTCATTGTTTTGGTTTAGCCACTTAACTGGCGACCAAAATATTCCAAGAAACAACCCTCAATAAGTGTAGTATCGAGTATCTACCAACTTTGGACTTCACCAAATCCGGTCATCTCACTACCCCTAAAAAAAGGCCAAGATGGTCAAGTAAGGTTCTAAGAGTTCATTAGTGCTTCATGACATCATTCAGCGGCCCCGTATTCTATTTGATTGACTCAAAGGCTACCGGTACTCACAAATATGTCGCACTAATATAGCTATTGCTTCAACCATGTCGGTATACCCCACACAGTTTCCACAACGTATTGCTATTTACCTATGAATGTTTCCCAAATCCGGGTGTAGGATTTCAAGCCCAAACAAGAGAACCAAATATAAAGCAATCAAAGCAATCAAGATAAGCATGCAAAGGGTGATCTAAGCCCTAAGGTTACTCCACTTTTAAAGGTATCCCCAGCAGAGTCGCCAGTTCTGTGATACGGTGGGAGAACTGACTTGAGGTTTTGCGTTTGTGTTTGCAAATGTTTTGGTTTAGCAAGAGTCGCCACCGACTTTTTATTTTATCCTAAGGAAAGGTAAAAAAGCACAGGAAAGACCTTTGAGATGTTTTCTTGGGTTTGGGGAGTAGATTATGAAAAGGGAAGGTGCAAGCACCCTTTTCATCCATGGTTATCAATGGGCTCTTAGTTACTTGTTTAGATTACTTGCTTTGCTTTTCAATTGTTTGAAATGGTGCTCTTCAATTGTTTGAAATGGTGCTTTGGGTATGGTTTTAAAAGATGTTTTGAAAAGAGGCCATCGTTGTGGCAACCTTTGTAATGATTCTTGTTTGAATGTATACAAAGGTGTTTTTGTCTTTTGAAAAGTTTTCAATGTTTGAAAGTTGGATTTTTAAATTGTGTTGTGAAGTGTGTTTTGGAAATAGCAAGGATGTTTTGCAAGCTTTTGATCAAGTAACTAAGAGTTATCTACCCTGTTTTACTCAAAGATCTTTCTTATGTTTTTAACACTTTTAACAGTGTTGTTTCACCATTGCATTTGGTGAACAACCTTGTGTTAGGATGTTAAACGAGACAGGCGCGGGTTATCGTATAGACCATGATATCAATTGTGTCAAGTATTTTTGGCAATTTTCTTAAGGGACTTGATCATTTTGTTTAGACAACTCAGATAGCGTCATCGAGGGACTATGATCTTTTGTTTTTGTTTTTGTTTTGCCAAAGTACTTAACATGCATACCATGGCCCATTTTTTAAGGCAACAAGTGGATTGTAACCCTAGGGGTGCAAGTGTGCATTGTGTTTTTTTTTCATGCATTTTTGTCTTTGATTAGGTCAAACTATTTGTTGGTTTTGATTTTGCATACAAACCCTAATTTTCTAATCATGGCATAATTGAAAGTGTTAAGTGCGAGAACTTAAATTCTAAGCTATTACAACATGATTATGGGGATGGGGGTACAATTTTGAATAGGGGGTATTAGACAAGAAATATAAACCCTAGATTACTATTACATCCTAATTGAATCTCAATGCAACAATATTTAAATGTATAATTATTTAAATAAATAAAATAAATAAATGTTAAATAAAATGTATCATGCAAAAAAGAAGTATTTATGTATGTAAAGTATATTTAATGTAAAGAAATATAAAGAAATAAATAAATAAATAAAAGGACTAATTTTATTCATTAAAGGGGTAAACCCTAATTCTTTTAAGAAAATAATATATTATATTATTTATATACAAAAAATATATTAATATGTACAAAAATGAAATATATTTAAAAAAAAGTGTTTTTTAGTATAAATAATAAAAATAAAAAATGTAATATTTTTGTATTTTTATCTTATGTTTTTTAATAAAATAAAGTATATATATATATATATATATATATATATATATATATATATATATATATATATATATATATATATATATATATATAAATAAATATATATATATATATATATATATATATATATATATATATATATATATATATATATATATATATATATATATATATATATATATATATATATATATATATATATATATATATATATATATATATATATATATATATATATATATTTATATATATATATATATATATATATATATATATATATATATATATATATATATATATATATATATATATATATATATATATATATATATATATATATTAAGGATGTATAAAATAAAATAAAATATTTACAAAAAAATAAACTATATTCAAGAAAATATTTTCAATGTGAATAAAAAATAAGAAAATAAAAGTTTTATTTACATTATTTTCAAGTTTTAATAAATAATATAAAGTATTTAAATTGTTCTTATGTTAGAAAAATCAAAATAAAATACCTAATAAATGTAAAAAAAATGTGAAAATATTTTTAAGCATTTTTTATGTTTGAAAATAAAATATCAAAGTCAGAAATGAAATTAAAATACAAAAATAACAAAATATAAAGGAAATGGGCCAAGGGGTGCATTTAGCAAAAGGAGGGTGTTAGAAGCAAGAAGGCCAAGCCCATCCCATCAGCTTCATCTTCTTCCTCCAGACTTTTGAAAACGCGCGCCTGTTATACGAACTTGAACATCCTGGAAACTTGATCTTTTTCCAAAACTTACAACATCAAACTTGTAGAGTATTAAATCACGATTCTAACCATATAAAGCATTAATCTTAACTCTCAAAGACCAAAGAGAATTTCTCTGGCCCTAAAATCTGACCTAACTTTTTCAGCATGTTCATGGATGAAATTCTCCTAGCACACTTAATATAAATAAAAACTGAGCATATGTACAACTTCATGGCATTGAATACTACATTTTTCATTCACAAACCTAAGGCTAAATGTTCCTAAATAAAGAGATAGAAGTTTGAGAAATACCTGTTTCAGTTGGGTTCGAGTTGAACAATGCAGCTACTTTCAATGAGGCCTGAGGTTCTTTTGAGCTTGCTTGATGTTCGATGGACCTTTCCCAGTGCTTAGTTTGTTTTGAAATGGTCTGAATCTCTCTATAGAACTCAACCTGCAAAGCTTCAAAACAGAAATGGTGAACACTGTAAATGGAGTTACAGTTGGCAATGGAGGTTTGGGATAGCTCAAGTGAGTTGAATGGAAGGTATTGGAACTGGTTTGGGGAAAAACGCACAAGCAAAATGGGCTATGGCACTCAAGTTGCAGCAACTTCCCTGTTTTGCAAGTTTTTGGTGTTTTGGTGTTCAAGGGTGTTTGAGGGATGAGTGGCTCATGTTTCTGGCTCCAAGGGATGTGCAAAACTTCTTTTAAATGTTGGCTAGAGTTGAATATATCATATATGTAAGTTATGTCCTTTTGGCAAGTTGACTTGTTTTGAAAGAAAAGTGTGAAGTGAAATGAGATAGGCATGTACAGGCTATCTCCAAGCATGCACAAGTTTCTTTTACCTTTGCCTGAGTTTGTGGAACTTGTTTGCTGCAAAGAAAGAGGTCCAAGGCTCAAGAGAAGCAATCTTGACATAAAGTTGCCTTTATGAAAATGGAAGTGCTACCTTTATGCCAAAAATGGATTTGTTCATTGTGCCAAGCTCTAATGGTCAGAATAACACCAATGTCCAATGAGTTTGCATTTAATTTTTGAGTGTTGAAGGGTTTAGAGACCTGTAATTATGTACCAAGCTAGTTTCGTCAGATTTTTCAACTTGTTTGAACATGTATTGGCCATGGTTACAAAGTGAGTTTTTGCCAACTTCAAGCATTCGATTCTCCCTAACCACAAATGTGTTTGAGGAGTTCTTGGACAATTTGGAAAGCTTGAAACATGTACTATACTCCATCTTTGAAATGCAACTTGAGACTCTAAGTGGAACTATGTGAAAAATGGCCAAGAAGATGTGTCAAAATCCTGCCTAAACTAGGGCAAAATTTCTCTAAGTTAAAAGTTTTAGGGACCCTTGTTCCAAAAATCATAACATGAGATCCAAGCTTATTTTGAGAAAACTTTGTGAATAAAAGTTGTAGACTTTGTGGAGGACTACAACTTTCATGGTTTAAGTTTTGTTTGAATCCATTTGCATCTTGGTGAAAATGTGGGACAAAGTTAGGAAAAATTAAGAAAATTTCATAACTTAGAAAATTTATAAGTTATGAAATTTTTCAATTTCAAACCCTAATTTGCAATTTTGGGTTTCTTGATGAACAAGTTTCATAATTTGACATATCTTGGTGAAAAATGACCCTTGGCACTTGATTTTGACCAAAAAGTCAAAGTTTGACTTTTCAGTGTACAGTCAAATTTGATCAGTTGACTGAAAAATTCATCTGTCAATCCAATGCATTTGAGATCTTTTGAACTTGTTGAATGGGTCAAGATAATGTAATTGAGTCCTTGAGCCCATGGTTGAACTTGATTTTCCACTGGCTAGGTCAAACAGTCAAAAATTGCCTTTGTACAGTCAAAACCCTAAAAATGACCATTTTACCCTTTTGGTGATCTGATCAAATTTCTTGTGGAATTGTGGTCCAAACTTGGTCAAATGGTTCATATGAGTTCATAATGTTGATGTGGGTCAAAAATCATGAGGTTTGACTGTAAATTGGTCACAGTTGACTTTTTCCCTAATACAGTTGATTTCTAGGTCAATTGTCCAATTGACTGGGCAAAAATTTGATTCAAGGCTTGAAACTTAGTATGGACAAACTTATGAGTCCAACATGAAGCATGAAAGTCACTTTGGGCATTGAAGGTCAAAAATCCTTGTACAAACTCAAACCCTAATTTAGGTCAACAGTGCAAGGAGGTGTCTTGAGCAGAGCAAACCCTAGCTTGATCTTGAGTTCCAAGAGTCTTGTGATGAGAAATGTTGATAAAATGAGAGGGAAAATTTTGGGGTACAACACAATGTACAGAATTTTTGCAAATAAGTTGGGGCTTAGAGGCAACGTGGTGAGTTTGAGATAGTACATTGAGTCTTAGAGGCAGTGTACGAAATTTTTTGCGAATACGTTGAGGCTTAGAGGCAGCGTAGTGAGTTTGAGAGAGTACATTGAGGCTTAGAGGAAATTTACAGAATTTTTTTCCAATAGGTTGAGGCTTAGAGTCAACGTAGTGAGTTTTGGAAAGTACATTGGGGCTTATAGGCAATTTATGGAGTTTTGCGAATACGTTGAGGCTTAGAGGCAACGTAGTAAGCTGTGAGAGTACATTGAGGCTTAGAGGCAATGTATATAATTTTTGCGAATAAGTTGGGGCTTAGAGGCAACATAGTGAGTTTGAGATAGTACATTGAGTCTTAGAGGCAGTGTACGAAATTTTTTGCGAATACGTTGAGGCTTAGAGGCAGTGTAGTGAGTTTGAGAGAGTACATTGAAGCTTAGAAGAAATGTACAAAATTTTTTGCCAATAGGTTGAGGCTTAGAGTCAACATAGTGAGTTTATGAAAGTACATTGGAGCTTAAAGGCAATGTATAGAGTTTTGCGAATACGTTGAGGCTTAGAGGCAACGTAGTGAGTTTGGGAAAGTACATTGAGGCTTAGAGGCAATGTATGGAGTTTTTTGCAAATACATTGAGGCATAGAGGCAACGTAGTGAGTTTGAGAGAGTACATTGAGGCTTAGAGGCAATGTACGGAATTTTTTTCGAATATGTTAAGGCTTAGAGGCTTAGAAGTGTTTTGTTGATAGACCCTTAGATGATTGAGTCGAGAGTAAGATTGTTTATTTGATGTATGATACAGGCGTATGTTGTCTGATATTGAGATGGAACCCTAAGCGTATGTGTATTGAATTGTATGTATATGCAAAATGTATGATGTATGTATACTTTGCAAAATGTATGTGTGAAATGTATATAAAATGTGTGTATGCCTTAAAATGTTATGGAGACTATTTTTGGCATTCTCTTCTTTAAACCATTGGTTTTGAATTATCAATTCCCCGGCGTTTGTATGTTGCATTGTCGTATCATTATTGAATTTGATTTGAATGCGGTGAAAAGGATGCTAGTAAGCTTTTGAACACTAAATTTCGGTATTGTAAGCGCAGGTGTAGATGTAGACGTATGTATTGGTATATGTGTAGATTTTTATGTTGTAAGTGTCGGCATAGGCGTGGACATGTGTATAGAATTTGTATTGTAGACGCAGAAGTAGACATGTACTTGGATGTAGACGTGGATTTTCTTTCGATATTTTTCTAACCAAAATGTTTTTTCGATGTTTTATCAAAAGCTTTTATTTTTTAATTTCCCCGAAATGATTTTGAAACAATATTCATAAGAAATAATCATAGTATTTTGTAAATAAGTCTGAGAAAAGAAAAAAACACAATTTGAAAGATGAAAGATGAAAAGTAAATATTTTATTGATATGCCTCTGAATAGGCGAGAATACAAGATGCAATTCCTAGAAAGAGGTAATTACAAAAAAAATTAAAACTGTAAATGGCAATGAAAAATGATAATTGCTATTGTTGTTCCCTGATATCCTATTGATGATCTTATCTCCTTTGCTTCTGAATCGTATGATTCTAATCCATCTCTTTGTGGTTCGTAGTCGTAGTTCCTAGATTGCTGTCTTTTTGTTCTTTATTTTCTTTGTATGAAATCCCTAACTTTTGCCTAGATTTCCCTTTCGGGTTTTCAATCCACCGGGATAGTTTTTTGTTATATGCCCCTAATTTTTGCCTGGATCTCCCTTTAGGGTTTTCGATCCACCGGGACGCTCCTTTTTGCCAAGTCTCCCGTTTTTGGGGTTTGAGCTTAGCGAGCTTTTTATACATAGTATTTTTTGAATACGTCTGAATTTGTCGGATGTGGTAGTTCTTCCCCATCCATTGTTGTAAGGATAAGTCCACCTCTGGAGAATGATGTTGTAACTACGTATGGACCTTCGTAGTTGGGTGTCCATTTACCACATGAATCGAGGCGAGGTAGTAGAATCTTCTTGAGCACTAGATCCCCTTCTTTGAATATTCGAGGACAGACTTTCTTGTCGAAGGCTCTCTTCATCCACTTTTGATGCAACTGACTATGACATAAAGTTGTCAATCATTTTTCTTCAATAAGGTTGAGCTGATCAAGTCGTGTCTGCACCCATTCTGCTTCTTCCAGCTTTGTTTCCATTAGAACTCGAAGTGATGGTATCTCGATTTCAACTGGAAGTACTGTCTCCATGCCATATACCAGCGAGAAAGGAGTCGCGCCTGTTGATGTGCGTATAGAAGTGCGATAGCCATGTAGAGCAAAGGGAAGCATTTTGTGCTAATATTTGTATGTCTTCACCATCTTCTGGATGATTTTCTTGATATTTTTGTTTGCTTCTTCAATGGCCCCGTTCATATTTGGTTTGTATGGTAAGGAATTATGATGCTCGATTTTGAAGTCATCGCACAGTTCCTTCATCATTTTGTTGTTTAAATTGGACCCGTTATCTGTAATTATCCAGCTTGGGACACCGTATATGCATATGATATTCTGCTTGATGAAGCGTGTAACCACTTGACTTGTCACATTGGCGTAGGACGCCACTTCTACCCATTTGGTAAAGTAGTCACTGGCTACCAGTATAAAGCGGTGTCCGTTGGACGCTTTCGGCTCGATCATGCTGATCATATCAATTCCCCCATATTGACAATGGCCAAGGGGAGCTCATGACGTTCAGAGGAGTTGGCGGCACATTTATCTTATCAGCATAGACCTGACACTTATGACATGTATTCATGTAGTGATAACAATCGACTTTCATTGTTAACCAATAATACCATGCTCGCAGAATCTTTCTAGCCATGGCATGCCCATTTGTATGAGTCCCAAAAGTACCCTCGTGGATTTCTCTCATAAGTGTATCCGCTTCTTGCTTCTCCATACACCTGAGTAATACCATGTTGTAGTTTTTTTGTATAGCACCCCATTACTCAGAAAGAATTTTGAATTTAACCTTCGCGGGGATCGTTTGTCAATGATAGAGGCATTTTCCAGATGTTCCTGCTTTTCCAGGTACTTCTTGATGTCATAGAACCAAGGCTTGTTTTCTGACCCTTATTCAATAGCAAGACAGTATGCGGGCTCTTCAAAATGTCTAATTGTGATGTGTGGTTCATGATTCGGCCAGGTTACCTTGAACATAGCTGATAGAGTTGCCAAAGCGTCTGCCATTTGATTTTCTTCTCGCGGGATGTGGCTGAAAGTGATCTCGGTGAACTCCGCGGCCAACTTCAAAACGCGATCCCGATATGGAATCAGTTTTGGATGTTTTGTATCCCATTATCCATTAACCTGATATATGACTAATGTAGAGTCCCCAAATACTTCGAGGTGCTTTATTCTTAGATCAATAGCAGCTTCCAGTCCTAGTATGCAAGCTTCGTACTCGGCAATGTTGTTGGTGCAGTCGAAACATAATCTTGTGGTATATGGCTTGTGATAGTTCTTTGGAGAAGTCAAAACTGCTCCTATATCGTGCCCTAGTGCATTTTAAGCTCCGTCGAATGTGATTGTCCAACGTGCCCCTGGCTCGGGTCCTTCATCGGATCCTGGTATTTCGTAGTCGGCTATAACCATAACATCTTCGTCTAGAAAATCGAACTTCATAGGCTGGTATTCTGGCAGCAGTTGGTGATCTATATGATCAGCTAGTATACTACCCTTGATGGCCTTCTGAGTGACATATTGGATGTCGTATTCTGATAGTAGCATCTGCCATCGTGCGATTCTCCCAGTAAGAGCTGGTTTTTCAAACATATACTTTAGAGGATCCATTCTTGCTATTAACCATGTAGTGTGGGTTAACATATACTGCATCAACCTCTTAGTAGCCCAAGCCAATGTGTAACAAGTTTTCTCGAGGAGTGAGTACCTGGTTTCGCAGTCAGTGAATTTCTTGCTGAGGTGATAAATCGCATGCTCCTTTCTGCCTGTTATCCCAAAGCACAACCCATTGATCCTTCGAGCACTTTCAGATACATGATGAGTGTTCTTTTGGGGACTGGCGGCATTAAGATTGGTGGCTCTTGCAGATACTGTTTTATCGTCTCGAAGGCTATTTGACAATCATCATTCCATACTACAGTCTAATCTTTTCGTAATAACTTGAATATCGGCTCACATGTGGCTGTTAGATGCGATATAAACCTTGAGATGTAATTCAATCGCCCTAAGAAACCACACACTTCTTTTTCTGTCATCGGTGGTGGAATCCCTTGTATAGCTTTTACTTTGTTGGGGCCCACTTTGATACCCCGTTGGCTTACAATGAAACCCAACAATTTGCCTGATCTGACGCCAAATGTACATTTGTTTGGATTTAACCTCAGTATGAACTTGCGTAACCGTTCGAATAGCTTTTGTAAATGTACGATGTGTTCCTCCTCCGTATGGTATTTGGCGATCATATCATCTACGTACACTTCAACCTCTTTGTGGATCATATAATGGAATAATGTGACTATTTCCCTTTGATAGGTTGCCCCTGCATTCTTGAGACCTAATGGCATTACTTTGTAGCATAAAGTTCCCCAAGGTGTCATGAAGGTAGTATTTTCTATGTCTTCGGGTGCCATTTTGATTTGATTATAGCCCGAGAAGCCGTCCATGAATGAGAATACTGAGGCTTGAGCCGTGTTATCCACCAGAACATTTATGTGGGGTAACGGGAAATCGTCTTTGGGGCTTTCTTTGTTCAGATCTCGAAAATCTACACACATGCGTACCTTGTCGTCTTTTTTGGGTACTGGCACAATGTTAGCTATCCTGAGTAAATAATCTACCACTGCTAAGAACCCGGCATCAAACTGTTTAAGAACCTCTTCTCTGATTTTGCTGGACATATCTGGATGAGTTCTTCTGAGTTTTTGCCTAACTGGAGAACACCATTCTTTAAGAGGTAGTTTGTGCACCACGATGTCTGTATCCAACCCTGGCATGTCCCTGTAGGAACAGGCGAATATATCCATATACTCATGTAATAACTTGATCAACATGTCTTTGATGCTCTTCTCCAACATTTCCCCTAGCTTGATTTCTTTCGGATCTTCCCCTGTGCCCAGATTAATGGTCTCAATATCCTCTTGATTGTACGATGTCAGCCTTTTGTTTCGCCATTTCCTCAGAGAGTTCAATATCTTCATCATCTTCCTCTTTGGCTTGGTTGATAGGAGCATCAAAATTATATTGGGTCGCAGCAGTAATGTTATCGGTAATTTTGGGCATGGATCTGCACATTTATCATGTTTTGGTGCATATTTTAGTATATGGGATTTTGAAAATGCGTATGCAGAGAAAGTATTGCCATTTTTAAATTTAAGAGATAAATGAAACGAAGGACAAGGATCTTAATTGAAAATAGAATATAACTTTTATTAATTATAAATGTTATCTGAAACAAAATGGGGGAAACCCTTACAAGCAACCCCTATGCCTCGGGCTTGACATAGGTTCTTTCAAAAACAAGAAACATTACTTAGGAAAGAAAAATATCTCGGGAATCTCCACGGAAGTCCATCCTTTTTATTCTTCTCCTAGGGCGCCTTCTCTAATGAAGTCAGTTGCCCTTTTATTATTGATTTTGCTCGATATCATCGCCACATGTCATCCATGCTCTGTTCCTTTGCTGACAAAAGTCTCTCGGATCGGAGGGAAACGTGCTTTGCCTTTCAGAGTAGCTTTCGACGATTCATGGCCCAAGCCAAAGCGATTCTTCTTCTCAGGAATTTCTGGGAGCTTTCCCCAGCCTTTTGAGGCATCACATCCTATGGTTGCTTGCAGTTGTCTCCATGATGTCACCTTAGGCTTATTACCCTTCTCGACTGGTAAAGTCACCATTGAAGCAATTTCCAAGGCTTGGAACAGGGTAGCTATACAGTCTTCGTCGGCACTGATATATCTGTATAATTCAATGTGGCTTACGAAGATATCTTCCTCGCCATCGATTATGATTAATTTCCCTTCCACTAGGAACTTTAATTTTTGATGCAGGGTCGAGGTGACCGCCCCTGCTGCGTGGATCCAAGGTCTCCCCAGTAAGCAAGTGTGTGCTGGTTCTATATCCATCACCTGGAAAGTGATATTGAATATATGCGGCCCAATTTTAACTGGAAGATCCACCTCTCTTAACACCGAGCTTCGAGAACTGTCAAATGCTTTCACTATTGTAAAACTTAGCCTCATTACAATGTCATCTATTGTTAACTTTATCAGACTAGACTTTGGCAACACAATGAGGGCAGAACCGGTATCAGTGAGAACCCTAGATAAATGTGTAGTACATATTTGCATGGTAATGTGGAGTGCCTTGTTATGAGCTTGTCCTTGTGGAGGTAATTCATTGTTGCTAAAACCCAGGTATGATCCGGATGTTAGATTCCCCACGACATTGTCAAATTGATTTACATAAATCTCCTCCGCAATGTGAGTTGAACTTAATACATTCATCAAAGAGTCCCGGTGTGCTTCAGAGTTGATGAGTAGTGAGAGTATGGAGATTTTCACTGGAGTTTGGTGAAGCTGATCCACCACTCTGTAGTCACTTTTTTTTATTATTTTCAGGAACTCTTCTGCCTCTTGATGGTAAAGTTTTTGCTTGGAGGTTTTGTTTCTTGATTTGTATCAACCACCGCTTTTCCCTTGTCCTTTGTTGGAGTCTCATCTTTCTTCTTTGATGGTTATGCGCCAAAAATTCTACCACTTCGGGTCATACCCCATGTCCCTGCTATATTTGAAATTTTAGGTCCCTGACTTGGTGAGGGCTTATTTCTTGCTTCATTCCATTAATGTGCACGGACGAGTCATAACTCCATGGTATTGCCTTGTTATTTTCATAAGGGGTAGGTGACTGTCCCTTAATTACCATTGTGGCCTTCAGAATTGCTGATATTAGGAGTGCCTTCTTGGGTGCCATTCTTGTAGTCTCTGTTGATTCTTCCCACGGGATCACTAGAGTTTTCTTGTTAAGATTTGGGCCTTGGCGGGGGATTACCAGTGACTTTTTGCCTTTAATAGCGACTACATATTCTTTTTCAGGGTATGGTCCGAATTGGACTATCCCCTGGTCCACTAGCTTTTAGAGAGTTCTTTCAAAGGCTTCATTATGCTCTAACAAGAATCCACATTCAAACAGATATTCCTTCAACAGGTTAATTGGGTTTTTTCCTGTATGATTGCCCCAAAGTTAGTGACCGCTTCAATTGCATTTATTCTTGGCCCACCATGCAGAGGCATAGGGTTTGATTTAATGTTAGGTTTCTCAAAATTGATGTCTTGAGATTCCAACAAATCATGCACCTTGTGTTTGAATGCCCAGCATTTCTCTATGGTGTGCCCCGGAGAATTAACATGGAATTTTCACCTGGCGTCGTCATTGTATCTTCGCGAGAGCGGCCCGACTGGCGAAGCTAGAGGATTGATTTCCACCAGTGATGCCTTAACCAAGTGTTGTAATAACTGGCTGGGTGGCATAGGGACTGGATCAAAGCTTCTTTGTGGCCTTTTAAATCTATCTTGTTGCTGCCCTTGTGGGATTATTAGTGGTTTTGGTGCCCTTAGCGGTGAGGCTACCACATTGATTTCTCCCTTTTTTCTCTTTGGGAAATTTGAAGCAGGCTTTTTTGAATTATAGGGAGTATTTGATGGCCCCCCTGATATCTTCCCATTTTTTATCCCAATCTCGATTCTCTCTTTGATAGTTACTAGGTCTGAGAATCCTGACGAGATATTTCCTACCATTTTCTCATAATACAGCCCCTGCATAGTTTCCATGAACATGTCTACTAACTCATTTTCTAGCAGTGGGGGTTCCACGCGGGATGCCATTTCCCTCCATCTCTGAGCATACTCTTTGAAGGATTCATCTTTTTTCTGGGAGAGATTCTGGAGTTTCATAGGGTAGGTGCCATGTCTAGGTTATATTTGTAATGCTTTAAGAAAGAAT
Organism: Vicia faba; assembly: GCA_948472305.1. NCBI lineage: Eukaryota > Viridiplantae > Streptophyta > Magnoliopsida > Fabales > Fabaceae > Vicia > Vicia faba. The sequence goes on from OX451740.1 coordinate 324,581,055, forward strand.
TAGCAAGATCTTCCCAGGTTTGAATATGTATTCTCTCCAATTGCATGTACCAGTATAAATATGCCTCACTCAAGCTGTCTTGGAAATAGTGAATCATCAACTTCTGATCATGGGCATGGGCATGCATCTTCCTGCAATACATACGAAGATAATTCCTTGGACAAGTGAGCCATTTGTACTTTCCAAAGTCAGGTGCTTTAAATTTTGGCAGGATCACCACATCAGGAACTAGACCCATTTCGAGAGCATCTACTTCGAAAGCTTCAAAACCCTCCACTGCTTTTAATCTTTCCTCCAGAGCTTTATATTGATTCATTACCAGTGGATTATCAACGGCATGAGTACCAGTCGTCTATAAGGGTGCCTGATGGGCATCCTCTGGGTTGTGATCTCTGTATTGCAGGTCTAGGTAGTTGTCAGAATTATTGGTTGGAATTTGTAGGGTATGTGATGTCCCTGCTTTTGATGGCGGTGAGACAAACCCTTCAATTTCAACTTCTTGTTGGGCCATGATGGACTTTTGGGGTCCTGCTTCTGGCTCTTTCCTTGGTTGGTGACCGCTCGATGCACCAATAGTTTGGGCTACTTATTCGAAAGCTACCGTGGGAATCTGGTCTTGCCTGTTAATAATGTTCTTCAAAGCTAGGAGAACTTGACTCAAATCTCCTTTCATTGAACTTACATCACCCTTTACTTGGTTGAGATCCTCTTTGAACGCAGCCTGAGTCTTCTCAATTTTGTTCCATTACTTTTTGTTGATAGGCCCTTGTTTGATATGGAGGCCAAGGAGGTGGAGGTCTTCTTCTACCAATGGCTTAACTAGAGAGATATGTTTTATAAAAAAAGATGAGTTTCGATATGATATGTAGGTGTTTATGAATGCTCGTATGCAGATGGATGTGTATGAACATGAAATGGTTTCTTCTTATAAATGTCTTATTCATTTGGGTATGTGTTCATTGTTTGCTTTTTTTTTGTGACCAGCTTTTTAAAAAAAAATAGATACGCCAATGAGAGGGAAACAAAATGCCTTTACTGAAGGTAACATAGTTCAGATATTGAAAAATATTACAACTTTAAACCAAAACTTGTTTGCATAAACATAAATAAAGGGAAATAAATCTTCTAGGCGCGCTTGCGGATGTGTGCTTTGAAACCATCAACCATTGCTCGGAAAAGTTGGAGAAATTCTTCAACGTCCTTTGGAAGAGGGTCAGGAGTCTTTCTGCCTCTACCCTTTCAAAGCGTGCTTTGACCTCCGATTCTTGGTTGTCTTGAAGCTCAGTGTTGAGGTAATTTACTTGTTCTTCTTGATCTAAGGAAACTTGGGCCAAACTTTGGATCTGGGCTATTAGATTTTCCTCTAGCACCTTTTTGTCATGTGTTGCCTTTTTATCTCTCTCAATTTGTTGGTCCTTTGACTCGAGTATGAGCTGCATCTGCTTCTTCTCTTTGGTCATATTGAGAAGGTTGAGTTCTATCTCTTCTTTTTCCCTTTGAGCTTGCTTTAGGGCGCTCTTCAGATTGTCAACTTCCTCCAAGGATATAGGCATAATCTCTGGGACCTCTGACTTATATTCTAGGTCTATATCGAATGGCAGCTTGATAATTTGTACCCTATCTCAGACCCATCTGGTGTAGGGTTCTCTGGCTATGGCATTCTTTCTTCCGGCTTTCCTTTTGTTAACCTTGTTCCAAGCCCGGATAACCTTGTTAAGCAACCCTGGGTCTTCTATACCCATGTCACGTATGAATAATGGTTGGAGTTGTTCGTTCGATGGTCTGTCTTCCAAAGGATACCCTAACTGTCGTAGAGCCAAAGTAGGGTTGTAATTAATACAGCCTCGAGAACCGATCAACGGGACATTAGGAAAGTCCCCACAGGTAATAGTGATGTCACCAATATCTAGCTTCCTTGCATACCATAATAGAGAGTTTGCAGTGAGAGACCTTAATTTCTATGGCTACTCGCGTCTGGTCAAGATTGGAATCATACAGTCTTCTTTGTAAAGATGAGTCATGAACCAAGCATATAGAAGTGGGATGCAACAATTTAGCGTGCCCCTTCTCTTTTCGTACATCATATGCAAGGTGTAATAAATGTCAGCAAGCAAAGCGGGAGTTGGATCCGTATTAAATACTTTCTCACCCCAAAATATACTAATGGTCACAGGGTCAGTATAGTCCGCAGTCTGAGGAAATAAAATTACACCAAATACCAGTAGCCCTAAACAATCAACACAAGATTCTTATTCTTTATAATTAGCAAATTCGAGTGCCTTAGCTTCCAAGTATATCCTTTTGATTCCTTGTAGCGGACCTTCTCTTCGGTAATTTTTCACTAACTCAGGGTAAGGGATCCCTAAGCCTTTTGCCAAAACTTTGACTTCAACAGTTTGTCCAATACCTACATAGGCCTTCTCTTTGGAAAAATTCATAATTCTGTCACATTCTTTCAGAGTCTGTGCTAGCTGGAAGTCTTGGAAGGTAAAACATCTCAGTGGAGGGTTATAAAACTGAATGAGGGCAGAAACAGCATCCATTTGAACCTCTACTCTGGTCAAGTCAAGGGTATTCCTATAGCGGCGAGCGTACATCTTCAGATCCCTCTCAGATAATTTTCCCTTTATAGTTTTGATTTCAGAAAGGTCAGGCTGGAAGGCATTGACGTGGACAAGTTGTTTCCCTCAGGTATCCATTTTTTAAAGACAGTCACCAAAAATATTGATTTTATTATCTTTTATTTTGTACCCAGCGAATAAGACAGATAAAAGAAACAAATGATGAATATGTGACATATATGAATGCATGAATGTATAGGTGTAGGGTCGAGTGACGGGAATTTTTTTTGGGATAGGTTTTTGTGATAGGTATCCCTATAAGGTAGGCTCCTTAATTTTGACCTACGGTAAATCTACCCTTCCAGAAGGTGGTTTCCTTAAGGGTATCATGAATAACACCATAGGGAAAAGGCACAAGGGCCTCCCTTAGGTGGAGCCTCTTTACAGGCTGAAACTTTCGTCTCGAAGTCATGAAAGGTCTCGTCATGAGATTTTTGGTTAAGGTCGTTAGAAAGAGTCATGGGTGTCCTTCCAAAGTCCTACTCGTCAAGAGGATATCTCTTGATAAGTATTCCTTTTTCGAAAGTCCACTGACTCTAGGCAAAGTCATCACATAAACTCGCTGGGATAATGTACCCCCTAAGTTAATAGACGAACCTTCTTTCTAACGGTTATTGGAAGAAAAAATTGAAATAAAAATTCCCGCCATGTAGTAAATATATAAATAAATTCAATAAATAAATAATGTAATAAATAAATAATGCAATAAATAAATAAATAAATAAATAACCCCAAAGTAAAAATCCTAAAACCTAAAGTTGAAGTCCCCAGCAGTCGCAATTGGATTTTTAATCAGAACTGCCACTATTAGTTTTTATCCTATGGAAGGGAATCTAACAGAAAACCCTAATTCGCAGACAGAGATTCTAGGTTTCGGACTTCATTAGACGAAAGGAAGGTGTTAGACACCTTTCATCTACCTTGTTCACAAGGATACTAGGTTTTAGGTTTAAGTTTGAGGAAAATAGGGTTTTAAGTTTTAATAGGGGAATTTGTAGGGAAAAAGTTTGTTTTTTGTATAGGAGAAAAAGGGGTTTGAATTTTAATTAGGGAAACTCGCCACGATTTTTGATCGTATGCCTACGTATCCTCTTATGAGGAATCAGAGTCATAATTCGTAGTTTGTATGGGGTTGGTATCTTTTAGGGGTTGCAAATGCATTTTGAATTTCCTCGCACTTAGACCGGGTGTAGAGATTGTAGAATTTTTGGACTTAGTGCGCGTTTAGTCAAAATGCATTTAGAACCCTTTAGCAAAAATAGTGTGTTAGATTAATTTATTGCAAAAAATAGGTTTGATATTTGTTGAATATTTTTTTATCGTATTAATTGTAAAAATTCTAATTAATGCATGATATAAAAAATATTTTAATGCAATGATAGAAAATATATGTACATTAGTTTGAATAAAATAATTTATTTGATAATAAATAAGAATTAATATTAATAATTATTATTATTATAAAAAAATAAAAATAAAATATAATAATTATAAAATATAAATAGAAAATATAAGAATTAAAAAAGAAAATATTTAATTAAGTTCAAGGAGGTATGTTTCTAGTTGAGTAGTAAAAGATTGGGGTGTTAAAAGTTAGAGCCTGAGTTCAGTTAGGCCCAGCAAGCCTGGGGGTGCAAATCATTTGGTGATTTAGTAAAACTAGCAGAAGGGGTGTACAAAGAAATTGGGCTTGGCCCACTATATGTTATTGAAGGGGGGCCGGCTGATTATGTATGCGAGGGTGTATGGAGCTTGTGGTGGGACTTGGCCTACGGCCTTCTGATGAAGATCTAATGGATAGGTTAAAGGGAGAATGCTAATTACTATAGGTGCGCATGTAGAGAGTATTTACAGAATATAAGAGTTATTTTACATTTCATTTTTCATTTTCCTCTTTATAGTAACCTTTGTTCCCTCTTTCTCTACCCTTCACCTTCTTCTTCTCTAACCCTAGAACAGCCCAAGCATCAACACCGCGGCGGCGCCATGTCTCAATCGAATCCTCATCGTAACCCAAACAATAATCAATAACAGAACCCAAAAAAGACAGAAGTTGAGTCACTTACCTCTTTTGCGCCTTCGTATCCCGAGTTCTTCGAGCGGTTCGGTTTCTAATCTCACGTTTCTTTCTGATTTGCAGATTCAGTGTTCGATGAAGATGATGGTGTGATAGTGAGCTTAAGATTTGCGGTGGCGTGGCTACACGATTAGGGTTTCAGATATTGAAACCCTAATCGCTTCCAGTTTTGATTTTCAACGGCGAGACAGGGTGTTCTTCTTCAATTTTCGTTCTTCAAATTCTCCCCCTGTAATTGAAAGCCTTACGATTCTGTTCTTTTTTTTACACTGTTAATTTCGTTCTTCTATTTATAGAGTTTAAATAGGGTTTTAGTGAAATTTGCTATTACAATTTATTAACATAGATTAGGGAGATAGATTTAGGAATTGGATTATGTAATTGATTGGAAATATATTTGATTTTGTTTTACTGTAATTTTTGGATGAGATTTGGTTTTCATTCATTGAAATAGAGATTTAAGATTTGCTGCTTAACTGCAATACATTCTGGGCTTGGACTCTGTAATTTTGTATAATTTAAGATTTGATTTATGTAAATTTCTATAATGGTTGTTATTTGCGAAAAACATGCGGTAATAAGCTTTGATTACTACAGTGCTTGTTGATGCGCGTAAGTTTTGTTCAATTGGCACAGTAGTCGCTTCTTTTGAATTTTGGGCCTTATTATACCCCAAAATTTTCCCTCTCATTTATCAAATATTATCTCACAAAGATCTCCCTTGGTTCAAGACTGTACTAGGGTTGATCAGCTCAAGACACCTCCTTAAGCACTGATGACCAAAATTAGGGTTTGAGATTGCACAAGGATAATTGAACTTTCAATGCTTCATACGACTTTCATGGATCATTATGGACCCCCAAGATTACTCATATCAAGTTTCAAGCCTTGGATCACAATTTTGCTCAATCAATTGAGCAGTTGACCTAAAAATGAGTTGTATTAGGGAAAAAGTGAACTATGGCCAATTTACAGTCAAACTTCATAATTTTTTATCCATATCAACACTATAAACTCATATGTATCATTTTATCAAGTTTGGACCATAATTCCTCAAGAAATTTGATCAAATCATCAAAAGGGCAAAATAGTCAAAATTAGGGTTTTGATTGGGAAAGGGCAATTTCTGATTTTTGACCTAGCAAATGGTCAATTGGTTTGAGGCATGATTTCAAGAGTTTAATTGCATCATTTTGACCTAATGGCATGACCCAAAACATTTCTCAAGATCAATTGGATTGATAGTGAATTTTTAGTTAACTAATCAAAAGTCAATTGTACACTGAAAAGTCAAACTTTGACTTTTTGGTCAAAATCAAATGTCAAAGATCACAATTCATAAAAACATGTCAAAATATGAAACTTATTCATCAATAAATCAAAAATTCAAGATTTCATTTTGAAAAATCAAAAAGTCAAACTTCGTGTTTTTTCATAACTTTGAGGCAATTTTTCACCATGATGCAAGAGGATTCAGAAGAAATTTTCAACATGAAAGTTGTAGATCTCCATGATATCTACAACATTACTTTACACAACTTCTTCTAAAAATGCTTGGATCTTAAGTTATTAATTCATAAATTCATGGTCTTGAAATTGAACACTTAGTGAAATTTTGCCCTAGTTTTGGTCAGGATTTTATCCTAACTTCATGGCACTTTTTCATATAGTTCCAAGGGGAATTTTCAAAAGTAATTTAAAGAGGGGTTGTATATCACATTACAAGATTTCCAAAATTTCCAAGAACTCCTTGAGATCATTCTTGAGCAGGGAGAATCGAAGAGAGGAAGTTAGGGTTTTCAAACTTGAAATACAAGTCATTTTGTGATGAAGAATTCAATTTCAAACCTATGCTGCACAATCTTGCTTTACAGGCCTCTAAACATCAAGATATCTCCATAATCATAAGATTACACTTGCTTTTGAGATATTATCCACTTGATTCAAGCTTTATCCAAGTAAATTTTCCATTTATGGCACAAAGTAACCATTCCATTCTTGTAAAGAAGCTTTAATCACAAAGTCAAAGCATAGAGCTTTGCACTTGTTCCTTCTGATCACAAGCAATGTTAAAGGCAAAAGAAACATGTCTAGAGCCTCCTATAAACTCAGGCCATGCTTGTACTATACCTTGAAACCATATTGTCACTTTTCTTCAAAATCAAGTAACATAGCCATAAATCTAGATCTTGTTTTTCTGACCTCCTCAAGTGCACCAACCTTTTCCATATAATTATACAAGTGTATTACAACATAACACACGATTGAAAAGCTCCCAAACTCCCTGAAAACTCAGATTGCACAAAACCTCCATTTTTGTGTCATTTCTGACTTTGAACTTCAATCTTCAAAACCACTCGTGTGTTTCTTGGCTTAACACTTCCAAAAGCTTCTTAGCATCATACACAAACCATTCCAATACTTGTTTGCAAACTGTAACACCATTTATACCATCCTCCATAACCAAAAAATAGAGGTCTGCATCTTGACTTCTCCAGACCATTCCATCCATCCTCAGCTCAAGCCAGCCATTGCATTAGCTTTTCCTAGAGGTCCAAGGAAGCTAACATGATCATCACCACTGCCTGAAACAAGCTCAAATCCATTTCACGATTTCTAGTTTTGAGGTATTTTTCTTAAACTTCAATCTCCATATTTAGGCATTGTTAAGCTTTGATTTGTGAAGATAAAATGTAGATAACATTGCCACGATGCTGTACATATCCATAGTTTGCAATTATATGGCCTAAGCTTAAAGAATTTTAGAGTTAAAGTTTTCTGAAATTTTTAGGTTTTAAATTAGGGCCAGAAAAACTCTCATTCATCTTTGACTGTTAGCTTAAGTTATTTACATGGTTAGATTCGTGGGAAGAAATGCCATAACTATCATGTTTGAACTTTTCATTTTTGTTGAGAGATGAAGACGATACAGATCCTTTGGCTGGAGGTTGAAGATGAAGTGTAATCAGGGCGCATTTTGTGTTATGTATTTATCCTTTCACATAAGTTAGCGGATGTATCACCACCCCAGTGGTTAAAGCGCACGCCTGTTCACCCTTAGGTCCTAGGTTAAAGCCCCAGCGTGACCTTTTGCCATTTTTCACAATTTTCTGACCTTTTTTTTTGTGTTTTTGAGCGCTTGGGCTTTTCATGTGGGCCTAGCCATTTTTCTCACAATACTCCTTGCCTTACTGATTAACCCCCCTGGACTTTTCTTTATATTTTTATTTTTTATTTTATTTTTTCTTTATTATTAATATTATTATTATTATTATTATTATTATTATTATTATTATTATTATTATCATTATTATTACTTTTATTTTTTTTCATAAGTCATAAAAAATCCAAAAAAATATTTTTATTTATTAATCCTACTTATATATTTATTTTCTCTATAAAACAAAAAGATAAAAATAAACATTTTCTTAAAATTAATAAATTTCTTTTTTTTCTTAAATAATTAATTCTTAGACTTAGGATAAATTAAATTTTTTTTTTTATTTTTAGATAAAATTAATTTAGAACTTAGGTTATTATAACTAATCTTCATTTTATTTTCATTAACTTAAAACCTTTTTTTGTAAAAAAAACCCTAAAAATCCTTTTCAACTTAATTTCTTTTCTTAATTAGTTTAAGTTAATTTCATTTAATTTTAATTAATCATTTTTTTAATTAGGTCAAGATAAAAAAATCTCTCATAAAAACAACAAAAATCATTTCCTTTTTCCATTTATATTCTTGCATTATTTATTTTCAATTTTGCACAATATTCAATATGGTTGTAATAGATAATTAGGTTTAATTTTCTTGTAATCCCCATTTATAAATTTGTACACCCCCATCCCCTAATAATGTAATAGTGTAGTTGTTGTACCCCAAAATTTGCCCTCTCATATTTCTCAAAACATTGCAAGAAAAATCTCAAAGTGGCTCAAGATTGCTCAAGAGTTGGACAGTCAAGCTATCTCCTAAGGCAGTCAACCCCAAATTAGGGTTTTGTGTTGCATCAAGATCTTTGAGTCCAAATGACTTCAAGTGCTCCCCGATGTCCTAATATGTTCTCAAGGTCATCCATGTCAAGTTTCAAGCCTTGCAGAGGAAGTTTGCTCAGTCAATTGCTCAAAGGGTCCAAAAATCGATTGTGCTAGGGCAAAAGTCAACTGTGACCTACAAACAGTCAAACTTTAAGATTTTTTGTCAACATTCTCATTTTGAAGTGTATTTCATAATTTGATCAAGGGTTGATCATGATTCATCAAGGATTGCTCAAAATTCATCAAGACTCAAAAGTTGCTAAATTAGGGTTTTGTAGGAAAAGTCAACTCAACTTTGACCAAGCATAACTTTCTCATACTTTATGAGAAATGACCCATACAAATATCATTTTCAAGAAGATGCAATTTCCTACAATCCATCTTCATTCCCCAAGATAATAAAATGCACTCACAAGAAGTTATAAATTTGGACATTATAAGTCATTTTTGAAAGTCAACAAAAACACCTTTTTTTCAAAAGCTTATACCTTGAGCATGGAATATCAAAATGATATGATACCAAAAGGGTTGGTTAGAGGACATCTCAAGCTTTCTAAAAAGTCCAAGAACACCTCCAAAAGTTCAAAATTGAAGAAGTTATGCATTGTTAAAGTTGGGCATTTTTGCAAAATTGTCAAAAGTCAATTATCCCTAAATCTTCAAATTTTGTCAAATGGGCCCATTCTTTTCCACTTGATTTGAGCTTGCATCATTGTCCACGTGTCCTAGCTTCATACACGAGCCCATATCTTATTTTTATTATTTTATTTGATTTTTTATTGAATTATTTCATTTTAAATCAAATTAAATCATAAAAAATCCAAAGCTTTGATTACATGATATATTTTGGCTATTTCAGGATTGGATCATCACCATTAAGAGCATCAAATTCGTATCACACCAAACCATGTGCAAAAGGATTTATTTTTGACAAATTTGGCAAGCTTTAAAATGGAGATCAAATCAAATATGCAAGCCATGATGGGAGAAGATTTGGACTATAATTCTTACCCTAATGCAATATACATTACAAAAGGAAGGCAAAGGCAAGAAAAATAGGGTTGGAGGCTGTAAGAACAAGCAGAACCAAGTTTGAAAAAAGTGACAAAAAGTTGGAATTCGAGATCATATCAAGAGAGGTTTTCATAAGCCAAAAGCTATCCCAATCAATTCCTGGGTGTTGACTCAACCTTTTTGGATCAAAAGCATGCATTTTCCAATCTCCTAGAGCGCTGTAAGTTTCACGCGATCCCCTTCTGTACATGGTTTCGTATTTCAAAAATTATGCATGGTTACAATGAATTAATGACATATTTGTAATCACCAGATCATTTCCAAGCATTTTGCATTACTTGATTTCATTTATATGCTATGTGGCGCAAAACACCATTGTTAGGGTTTTGCTTCTTGGTTTAGGGTTTTTTGTTACAGATAAAATTATCCTTAGTGATGGCTATGGACGTGACTGGGAGAGGAAGACAAATGCAACCATGGCTTTAGAACGAATTTATGTAGCCTGAGACGAATTCTAGGATAGACCTGTGCTTTTAGTTGCGGATTCAAATCCGCAGGTAAATCATTTGCAGGTTTCAGGACAGGGACGATGAGGTGTCCCCTGCCCATAGGTCCATTCAAAATTAGGGCGCATTTTTTTATTTTGTTGGCATAAGATTTTGTTTTTATATAATATACACCATTTGTATTCTCATAACAATTGAATCAGCATGTCCCAGTGGTCAGCGTGTTCCCTTTCAAAGCGTTAGTGGCTGGAGGTCAGGGGTTCGATCCCTGCCTCCAGCGCCTTGCATTTTCCCTTTCTTTTTCATGTAATCAGGTGCTAGTTCAAGTTAGCAGCACACCATACTCCCTCGCTCAATCAATTGCCAGATGGCCCCTGGCCAAATCTGGTGGCCAAGAGATGATGGTCCACCATGGTCCAAATCAGCGTGCAAACATCAGATCTAAAAAGTCAACAAAAGGCCAACGCTTAATGGGACTTCAGCTTGCTATTCTGACCCCCAAAACAGGCCCATACCCCTCTCTCTATATATATATTTTTTATTTATTTTGTTTTAATTATTTATTTTTGTTATTTCCATTTAATTACTAACCAATTAAAACTCTTCTTTTATAAAATAAAAAAAAACCACAAAATATTTTCTTTATCAAATTAAATTCTAACTTTTATTTTTATTAATAGACATTAATTAATTGATTTAGAATTTTAATTAGAATAACTTTCACATTTTTGTAAATAATTAAAATTCAATTAAATTTAATTAGGTTTTTTACTAACATTAATTAATTTTATTTCCTTTCTTTAAAATACCAAATATCCAAAAATAACTTTTTTTATTATTAATTAATTAAATTATTTGATTTAGTAATTAACTTAGGTTGATTTCTATCTTAATTCAAAAAAAAAAGATGTTTCCTTTAAACCAAAAGGGTTAAAACCCTAATTTGCGCTCGATTTAATTTCCCGCACGCGATTTACTTTCTTTTGTCATATTATGTACTTGTCTCTGGTTTGTAATAGCTTAATAGGACTTTTATTATTTTTATCGCTTTATTTATTTTTAAAAGGGTTTGTCTTTGGCGATGTAAATACCCGACGCCTTGTAATTTAAATTCCGCATTTTATTTCCGCAAAATATAACTGTTAGATGTTTGATAATAGGGGATGCATGACAAGATTGAATGTTTAAACCTAAAATCAACTTAGATCACCATTAACATGTACAAAGATAAAATAACTGAAAACAACACACCCGCACATGCGCACTCTTAGGGTACACCCCACTTGGTTGCCTTCGTACGCGGTCATTGAGTATAGGTCACTTTAGAGGTCGCCCTCTTGTCCAAAGATCATAGTTGCCTCGAAACAGTTGCCTCGGATATTGTTGCCTCAAAACAAATGATCTAAGACATTAGGGTTACCGCTAAGGCGTCCTAACATTGCTTTAGTGACCGTAAGTCCCTAAATTCGAATTGACCCTTAAACTCCAACGACGATGCTACCTACTCATCAATAGTAGGATAGCATTGTCTAAAGGACATTAGCATAGAACGATTCCTTTTTCAAGTAGGTAGATGGTTCTTAAGTACTTGCTCTTTCAAAAAACAAAATCTTTTTCACACTTACACTTTTCGAACAAAGTTTTCAAAAACACTTCATACACTCTTGAGGATAGAAGCAAGAGTTAAATCGAAGTTTCAAAACAAAAACTTTTTTCAAACCCACAAGCACAAAGAAAGCAATATTTTGAAAACAATATGAGCAAGTACCTAAGAGCCCGTGGATAACCACGGATAGAAAGGGTTCTAATACCTTCCCTTTCTATAATCTACCCCCCGAACCCGAGAAATATCTTGAAAAAGGAATTTTTCTGTGCTTTTTTCCTTTCCTTGTTGGATAAAATAATAGTCGATGGCGACTCTTGCTTACTGCGACATTTTGCGAAAACAAACGCAAAACGCAAACCAGCATTCCAAAAAACAGTCAGTTCTTCCCACCGCATGACAAAACTGGCGACTCTGCTGGGGAGATGATAAAGTGGGGTATACCTTAGGATCTAGTTCATATTGTTTTCAATTGCTTGACTTGTATGCTTTATATTTGTGGGCTTGTATCAGAGTTACTATAGATCTTAACCCGGATCTGGGGGATACCCTTTAGGTAAGTAGCAACAAACTGTGAGGGAACTGTATGGCGTAGACCGATACGGTTGAAGCAATAGCTACGTTGGTGTGGCACTTTAGTATGTACCAATATCCCTTGTGGTGCAACGAGGAGAATATGGGTCTGCTAAGGGGTCATTAAGCACCAACTGACCTTAGAACCTTTAAATTGACCAACTTGGCCATAGAACAGTAGCAGTATGCTACACTCATTGAGACTAAACTCTCGCGATGATTCCGGCCGCAAGAAAAGGTTGCTAAACTGGAATTATGACCGATCGAGGGTAGTCAGTGATATTGAGATCCTCTAGAACCGGGTTACTATTTCTAGGACAGGTTTGAACCAAGTAAACTAAAAGAGGGTAATACCTAAACTCCTTGCCATCCTGAAATCTAAGGACTCTTTGTGTGACTTGGGCGCCCTTACCATGTTTGCTATTTGTGGATACTTGTGGTGTGCTTTCTATCATGACATAATGACAACATGACATTGCATACATCTTGCATTGGACTAACCTATTTCAAAGACAGGAGGGATTCATCTTTGTTCTATTTTGTAGGTCATGGCACCCATGCATAGAAACACCATCCGGATCAACTTTGTCTAGGTTCCCACTATGCTTAAAGAATTGGTTGCAAAGATGTCAGATACTACATTCTTCATCAGAAGACATGGACATCTTCTTGGTTTGGTCACTTCCAAATTGGACGAGCAGATGATGAGAGTCTTAGTCCAGTTCTTTGATCCACTGTACCATTGCTTTACTTTTCCAGACTACCAGTTGGTCCCCACCTTAGAAGAGTTCTCTGATCTGCTGGGTATCCCCATTCTGGAGCAAACCCCGTTTACAGGTTGGGAGAAGATCCTTAAGCCGGAAGAAATTGCTTCAGCCCTTCATCTGACAAAGGCTGAGGTAATGTCTAATTGGGAAACTCGTAGTGGAGCAAAGGGCTTTTTGACTAAATTCTTGGTTGGTAAAGTTAATCAGTTCTGGGACAGTCTAGACTTCCAGGCATTTTAAGACATTCTGGCTCTTCTGATATATGGTTTGGTGTTGTTTCCTAACTCGGATTCCTTTGTTAACGTCAATGTGGTGAAGATCTTCATATCCGGTAATCCTGTGCCCACCCTCTTGGGTGACATTCTTCATTCTCTCTATGCACGTACTGCTCAGAGGCGGAGAACCCTGATGTGATGTGCTCCATTGTTGGCGAGGTGGTTTATTTCTCACCTCTCCAAATCAGTTTTAAAGAACAAGGAAGGCATGGGCTGGGCCTATAGGATTATGTCTCTCTCTCATAATGACATCATTTGGACCATTAAGGGTATGGACGAGGTGGCTATTATTGAACGTTGTGGGGAATACCCCAATGTTCCACTGATAGGAACCAATGGAGGAATCACTTATAATCCATGCTTGGCCTTGCGTCAGTTCGGGCGAGCTAGGAGGGAAGGACCTCATGAGTTACTGATGCCTAGTATGGTCTTTGATTTCCAAGGGAATAGTGACGAGCAACGCCGCAGATTCATAAGAGCCTGGGATAGAGTACATAGGTCTGATCCACACAAGTTGGGTGTGAAGACTTCTCTACCAATGGAGCCATATCTCTAATGGGTTCGTATCCGTGACCAAAAGCTGGGAATGCCCTACGAAGCCATCTTGCCTATCATTGTTGAAGTTGCTGATGAGGAAGGGGTTTCTCCTACCATTCTCCACCCTTACATGCCTACTGACATTGGGGCATTGAAGAGATCCTGGATGCAGCTAAGGGAGGAGCGGGATACTTATAGAGAAAAGTATCACGAGCAAGAGCATAAGATTCAAAAGTTGACAAGGCAGATGGAGAATGAGCAGATCATCAACGACTATGTCAGCACTAAAGGCAAACGACCATGGGAGCGCTGATGTCCTTTGATTATTTTCAGTTTTTATTTACTTTTCAGTATTTCCTTTCTTGTAACGCCTTAAGGGAATTTGTTGAACAATTGAATTTCAAGTTTATCTAATAAAAGTGTGTTTCATGTTTGGTTTACGAATTTGAATCTCTCGATGTCTTCGAAATCATAGCATACGCATTTCATTCCATGCACCTCATAACAGGTACCCTTACAGGTTTTCTCATCTTCTTCGCTGTTTATTTCAGCATCATGTCTTCTGAACCATCAACTGAACAAGCAATCAAGGCTCTGTAGGCTCAAAATTCCCAGTTCCAGGAATTGTTCATGAATTTGGCTAAGGGTCAGCAAGATCTGAAGGCCCTTATCTTGAAAGAGAAGAAGAAGAAGAAGAAGAAGAAGAAGAAGAAGAAGAAGACGGTCCTGTTTAACATGGGCCACACGTTTGGAAACAGGCTACGAGATGAAGTTGATTTGACCCCCTCATCTGGAGGGAAAGATAGTCAGGAAGAAAGGAGGGCTCCTAGCCCTGTGGTTTCAGACAACGAGACAGATTTCGACGAAGACCTGTATCCTCCGGCTGAGGATAGATACAAGCAACTGGAAGACCGATTGAGTGCGATGGAAGTACAGAAAGTGCCTGGTCTGGACTTTGGTGATTTGGGTCTGTCATTTGGGGTGGTGATTCCCCACAAGTTCAAAGCACCAGCCTTTTCTAAGTACGACGGAGTTTCTTATCCGAAACTGCACCTTCGTTCGTATGTTAGGAAGAATCAGTCGTACACCGCTGACAAGAACATATGGATCCACTTCTTTCAAGATAGTCTTTCAGGGACTCAGCTTGAATGGTTTTACCAGTTGGAAGGAACTAGCATCCGTAATTGGGAGGACTTGGCTGCTGCTTTCTACAAGCAGTACCAATACAATTCCGACCTTGCTCCCACGCATACCCAGCTCCAGGGTATGTCAATGGGTGTGGGCGAAGGTTTCAAAGATTATGCTCAGAAGTGGAGGGACCTTGCTGGAAGAGTGCAACCACCCTTGGCTGATAGGGAGCTTGTGGATATGTTTCTGGGGACCTTATCTGGTCTGTATTTCAACCATCTGATTGGAAGCTCATCATCCGGATTTATAGAGCTGATCATGACCGGGGAAAGGATTGAGGCTGGTATCAAATCCGGTAAAATACAGAAGGGTGCTTCATCAGGCACCGAGAAGAAGCCTTTTAAGAAGGAGTTCAGTGCTGTTTACAGTTCGAAAAGCCAGAATAGACCTGAACGCCGCCAAGCTGTTAATGCGGTTGTTATTTCAAGACATGTTGGTGCTCTTCAATGCAACAATCAGCCAAGGGCCGAGAAACCTCGAAGACAATTCACTCAGCTCAACGTGACTTTATCTCAGATTCTGCCACAGTTATTGAAAACCAATCTAGTGATTCCAAGGGAAGCCCCGCAGAATCCCAACACTACATCACCAAAGTACAACCCTAATGCCCGCTGTGATTTTCACTCGGATAGCCCGGGGCATGATACGAATGATTGTTGGGTTTTGAAGAACAAAGTACAGGACTTAATTGATGCGAAGGAGATTGAGTTCGAAGCACCTGAAAGACCTAATGTTGTGACAGCTCCTATGCCCAAGCATGGAGTAAATGTTATAGAGGAAGACTCGTTTGTGGTTTCTGTGAAGGATATTGTTACCCCTTTGATGACTGTGAATAAGAACCTTTTGTTAGCCGGTTTATTTCTGGGTTGTGACGAAGGTTGCCGTATGTGTTCTGCCCTACCTACCGATTGCCATCTTTTGAAGTCGGGTGTCCAACGCCTGATGGATAATAAAGAAATTTTGTTTGAGAAGATTGTTGTTCCTTTAGTTCATACTGAAGAAGTTGCTATAATCACCATTTTCGACAATTCTTCCAAGGCTCCTACGAGAAAGCCTGTTAAAATTACGTTTGTTCCAAGAATCGCACCATTGATCATCACTGTTCCAGGGCCTATCCCTTATACATCTGATAAAGTTGTCCCTTGGCACTACGGGGCTGATGTTTATTATCACGGAGTTAAGCAAGATTTGGATGCTGATACTGACGTCAGCAATATTATTGGGCCTGCCAAAGTCACCCGCAGTGGAAGTCTTTTTTCCCCTGATATCTCTCCACCAACTGTTCGAAAACCTGTTTTTATCACACCTGCCAGTGTACCTGCTGCTATTCCTGTTCAAGTTCCCATTCTTACCTCTGTTGCTGAGTCATCTGACACTCGGGGCAAAGGGACCACTGATGAGTCTGCCCAGACGGAGGCACCAAAGAAGATTACTGTTGAAGCCTCTAGACAAGAGATGGTGGAAATTTTGAAAATCATCAAAAAGAGCGACTACAATGTAGTCGAGCAGCTGGGTCAAACCCCATCCAAAATCTCTATGTTGTCACTGTTGCTATGCTCAGAGGCCCATGCCAAGGCTCTGATTGCATTCCTGAAGACTGCACACGTACCTCAAGAAACATCAGTTGATCAGTTTAAAGATTGCGTGGCTAGTCTGACTGCTGATAATGGGTTGGGTTTCTCTGACATCGACTTGACTGCTAAAGGGAAGAATCACAATGATGCCCTGCATGTCTCCATTGAATGCAGGGGCACCACTCTTGCTCATGTATTGGTGGATACTGGTTCCTCATTGAATGTTTTGCCTAAGAAAGCTCTAGACCGGTTGGACTGTGAAGGGTTGGAGCTGAAACCAAGCAACATCGTCGTCAGGGCCTTTGATGGGTCCAAAAGAATGGTACACGGTGAAGTGGATATTCCGATCAAGGTTGGTTCTCAGGTTTTTGCATTTACATTCTATGTGATGGACATTCGGCCATCTTATTCTTGTTTGCTGGGTCGTCCATGGATCCATAAAGCTGGGGCAGTGACGTCTACGCTCCACCAGAAGCTAAAGTACCCGGTGAAAGGGAAAATTGTGACAGTGCAAGGAGAAGAGGAGTACATGGTGAGCCACCTCAACTCTTTCCGATATATAGAAATGGATGGGGAGTTCATTGAGACCCCATTTCAGCATTTTGAAGAGGTTCCCCAGACGCTGGCATCAGCTGAAACTGTTGTTGAAGATGGCTTCCTTCAAGGATGCACGGGCTGTTGTCGAGAAAGGTGGGTGTGCAAATTGGGGCCAACTCCCTGATTTTGCACAGAAGACTAACAGGTTTGATTTGGGTTTCACTGCAGAAGCTCAAAAGGTTGTTCAGAATGCACGGATCAAAAGACCTCCCCTGTTCATCAGCAATTCAGGAGTGAATGCCATTGAAGACGATGTTGAAGAGTCTGAGTTTGACAGTTGGATCTACCTAACGACCGACGGTGGACTAAGCAACTGGACAGCAAAGGACTTCATCCCAATTTCTTTTATTACCCAGTAATGAGACTTTTTGTTTTGAATTTGTAACAAACAATGTTTTGAACTTTATGGCCCGGTGTCTTACCCGGGGCACCGTGGTTTCATTTGTGAGGGCTTTATGTGTGTCATCTACATATATCATTAATAAAAGCATTGGACGTTTTTTTCATTTCAAATTTTGTGCTCCTTGTTTTTCTTTATATATTGCAAAACAGCTATTTTACACACACTCACGTATACAGGTCTGCATCCACTCTGGATCTCACTGGTAACGACTCTACTACTGCCAGTTATGACTTCGAAAGTCCGATCAACTTAGCCGAAGATGAAGGTGAAGATGATTGCGAAGTGCCTGGTGAACTTGCAAGACTGTTACTTCAGGAAGAGAGGGTTATTCAGCCGCATGAAGAGTCGGTAGAATCAGTAAATCTGGGTACAAAGATAGACAAGAAAGAGGTAAAGATCGGTGCAAATCTGGAAGTGAGTGTTAAGAAACGGTTGATTCAAATGCTGCGTGACTATGTTGAGATCTTTGCCTGGTCTTATGAAGATATGCCCAGGTTGGATACCGATATTGTGGTTCACTGATTGCCTACCAAGGAAGACTGTCCTCCCGTGAAACAGAAAGTCCGTCGAATGCGCCCGGATATGTCTGAGAAAATCAAGGCTGAAGTTATGAAACAGTTTGACCCTGGTTTTCTAGCAGTTACTTCTTATCCGCAGTGGGTAGCCAACGTGGTTCCTGTTCCGAAGAAAGATGGTAAAGTTCGAATGTGTGTTGACTATAGGGATCTAAACAGGGCAAGCCCCAAGGATGATTTCCCTTTGCCTCATATCGACGTTCTGGTTGACAACACCGCACAGCATAAGGTATTCTCCTTTATGGATGGTTTCTCCGGTTATAATCAGATTAAAGTGGCTCCCTAAGACATGGAGAAGACAACCTTTGTTACTCAATGGGGTACCTTTTGCTACAAAGTCATGCCTTTTGGATTGAAGAATGTTGGGCCAACGTAACAGCGTGCCATGGTTGCTTTGTTCCATGATATGATCCATCATGAGATTGAGGTATACGTCAACGACATGATTGCAAGGTCCCAGACTGAGGAAGAACACCTTGACCATCTGCAGAAGTTATTTGACAGGTTGAAGTTGTACAAGCTGAGGTTAAACCCGAACAAGTACACCTTTGGGGTGAGATCTGGTAAGCTGCTGGGTTTCATCGTAAGCGATAAGGGTATTCAAGTGGATCCTGCAAAGGTGAAGGCTATACAGGAAATGTCGGCTCCCAGAACAGAAAAAGAAGTCAGAGGCTTTCTGGGACGACTGAACTACATTGCCTGATTCATCTCGCACCTGACTGCTACTTGTGAGCTCATCTTCATTTTACTAAAGAAAGATCAAGTGGTAAGATGGAACAATGAATGTCATGCCTCTTTCTAAAGGATCAAAGAGTATCTCCAAGAGCCACCTATTCTGATGCCACACGTTAAAGGGAGGCCTTTGATCCTATACTTGACAGTACTCGATAACTCAATGGGGTGTGTGCTGGGTCAACATGACGAGTCTGTCCGAAAAGAGCATGCTATTTACTACCTTAGCAAAAAGTTTACCGACTGCGAGACCCGATACTCGTTGCTCGAGAAAACTTGATGCGCTTTGGCATGGCCTGCTCGCCGGCTGAGACAGTATATGCTGACTCACACTACTATATTGATATCAAAGATGGATCCAATCAAGTATATCTTTGAGAAGCCTGCCTTGTCCAGAAGAATAGCAAGATGGCAGATGATCTTGACTGAGTATGACATCCAATATACGACCCAAAAGGCAATCAAGGGAAGTGTGTTGGCAGATCATTTGGCACATCAGGCAGTGGATGATTACCAGTCTATGAACTTTGAATTTTCGGATGAGAATATCATGATAGTAACTGACTGCGAAGAACCTGGACCGGATGAAGGACCTGAGGAAGGATCCCGATGGTCTATGTACTTTGATGGAGCTTCAAACGCTTTGGGAAATGGCATTGGCATCGTGATCATATCTCCTAAAGGCTCTCATACTCCGCTTATCGCCCTACTATGTTTCAACTGCACCAACAACATGGCGGAATATGAAGCGTGCATCATGGGTCTTCGAGCAGCCATTGACCTAAGGATTAAGTTCTTGAGTGTCTTCGGAGATTCCGCTCTCGTGATCAGTCAGATCAAAGGCGAGTGGGATACGAAACACCCAAATCTTATTCCTTACAAGGAATACGTGTTGACGTTGCTTCCACATTTCGAGGAGATAACCTTTGAACACTTCCCTAGAGAGGAGAATCAGTTGGCGGACGCGCTGGCTACGATGTCTTCTATGTTCAAAGTCAATTGGGACAACGAAGCTCCCAGGATTATCATTGAAAGGTTGGACGAACCTGCACATTGCTGTGATATTGAGACTGAAGAGGTAGCAGATAAACTCTGGTTTCATGAAGTAAAAAGATACCTTAAGGCTCAGGAATACCCCGAGGGTGCATCTGTTAATGACAAGAAGTTTCTGAGGAGGTTCGCGACAAAGTTCTTCATCAGTAATGGTATCCTTTACAAGCGTAACCATGATTCGACCTTACTGTGATGTATGGATAAGAACGAAGCAGAAAGGATCATGACAGAGTTACATGAAGGTACTTTCGGAACTCATTCCAGTGGACACACCATGGCGAAGAAAATCCTACGGGCAGGATATTACTGGTCCACTATGGAAGCTGACTATTATCAGCATTCTCGGACATGTCACAAGTGCCGGGTCTATGCTGATAAGGTGCACATACCTCCAGTTCCTCTGAACCTCTTGACGGAACCTTGGCCTTTTTCAATATGGGGCATTGATATGATCGGCGAGATCATACCTACAACGTCCAATGGGCATCGTTTCATCTTGGTAGCTATTTATTACTTTACAAAGTGGGTTGAAGCGGCTTCCTTTGCTACCGTAACCAAGAACTTTGTGGCACGGTTCATTCGGCATAATCTGATATGTCGATATGGTGTACCAGAGAGGATTATTACGGACAATGGTACAAATCTCAACAATAAAATGATCACCGAGCTCTGCAAGCAGTTCAAGATACAGCATCATAACTCTTCTCCCTATCGGCCGAAGATGAATGGGGCTGTAGAAGCGGCCAATAAGAACATTAAGAAGATTGTGCAGAAGATGACGGTGACATACAAAGATTGGCACGAGATGTTACCATCTGCTCTTCATGGGTACCGTACCTCAGCGCGGACGTCAACAGGGGTAACCCCCTATTCCTTGGTATATGGTATGGAAGCTGTCTTGCCCGTCGAAGTTCAGATACCCTCTCTTCGAATTATGAAGGATGCAGGTTTGAGCGAAGATGACTGGATTCAGACTCGGCTTGATCAGCTGAACTTAATCGACGAAAAGAGACTTACTGCTATTTGTCATGTTCAGACGTACCAAAAACGGATGATCAAGGCATTTAACAAGAAAGTTAGACAACAAGAGTATCAAGTTGGGGATCTAGTGATCAAGCGCATTATCTTACCTCAAGGTGATCCCAGGGGCAAATGGACCCCTACTTACGAAGGGCCATTTATGGTTAAGAACATTTTCTCAGGAGGAGCTATGATTCTAACTACCATGGATGGTTACGGCCTTCCTCACCCCGTCAATGCAGACATAGTGAAAAGATACTACGCATAATCAATGACCCGCTAGGTTGACTGGCCTAGGCAAAAATAAGGGCTTTCCGAGGAACCAAAAGGGTTCGGGCAAAAATAAGGGATGAAAACAAAAAACTGTACACCCGGCAAGTCGAAAACCTGAAAAGGCGGCTTGGGCAAAAAAGGGTGTCCCGGTGGACTGAAAACCCAAAAGGGCAGTCCAGGTAAAAATTAGGGATTAAAGTGTAACACTATGTCTCATTGGATCACCTTGCAACCAGACTTCGGTATCGACTATCAAGCTCGGACGGCACTAATCAATCTGATCTACCTTTAACCAATAGCAAAGTGATGAGATGCTCGAGGACATAAAGGCAATAGCAGAGTTGGAACCCAATGGGATTATTCACATAGCTGTTTTGTTTTTCACAAATTGTGTAAAATCTATTTGTTCGGCGGCGTTCTCTCACAAGGACGTCAGCCTCTTGTACAAAAGCGCCTATTTACAGGCCAAACTTCAAAATCAATACAATTCATTTTCAAAGAAATTTCAAGCTATTTTTTCTTTATCTGTTTTGTTTTACAAAGAACGTCCAATGTTCATTTTTGATATATGCACTTGACATTAATTGCTGCTCATAAATATTTACATGCAAAACAAAAGACGATTACTGGTAATATCAGAAACAGGGGCAAATAAATTTGTCCAAACTGTACAGTGCTCTATCCACCAGTTACAATGGTAAATTTAGCTGAAGAATATGGCTAAGATGCTTTCACTCCCCGCAGAGTAAGACAGTGATGATAGCTCTCCCTAGCTGAGGCTTGCAACTGTGAATGAGTCAGTAATATTCTCCCCAAGCAGAGTTTATCTACAATTAACACTGAAAAGGCTTAATATCCCCGGCAGTCTTAATATTCCCCAGTGGAGTATAAGAATATTCCCCGGCAGAATACAAGATATCCCCAGTGGAGTTAAAATTTTCCCAGTGCAGTCTGAAAAAGCTTCCCCAATGGAGTTGAAGAATCATCCCAGTAGACTCCAGAAGTTCGTCCCCGGCGGAGTATAAAAATAAATATCCCCAATTGGGTTCAAAGGAAGATTGTCCCAAGCAAAGCTCAAAGGATTATCCCCATTAGAGCCTAAAAGGTTATCCCCAGTGAAGTCGCAACTGAAAGATCATCCCCAGTGGAGTTTTTTCCTTTCACAAACAGGAATTCAATCCCCAACAGGATTCAGTATCACCAGCAACGGTAATTCGTCCCCAACGGAATTTATCAGTGGAATCCTCAGCAGAGCATCTCTTCCCCACAGAGTAATCTCCTCATCAGTATATTCCCCAACGGAGTTATCCTCTCCTGCAGGTCTATTCTCACAATCATCTTTGTTCATCATCCCCAGCGGAAGCGAAGAATTCAACTCTTTTCTCCAGCAGCTATCCGGGATTTATTTTCCCCAGCTAAAACATTACATTTCCATACATCATGACACATGCATATACGCATCATACAATACAATCTCATTTATTTTGAGAACATCATTGCTTGATATATATCATGCATTGCATATGGCTGACCTTTACTTTTCAAGAAAGATACAGTTAAAGTTCCCAGCCATGTCGAAGACCTGACCGGTTCTTAATCTCAACTGAATTATCCTCGGTTGAATTTCAGATAAGGTTCTCAATCTCGACAATTTTCCTCCGTCGAAGTGTGGACGAGTTCTACAATCTCAACAGAATTATACTCCGTTGAAGACCAGACAATTCCTAGATCTTGATGAAGATGTTTCCCTCAGTCGAAGACCTGACCGGTTCTAAAATCTCAACTGAATTATCCTCGGTTGAATTTCAGATAAGGTTCTCAATCTCAACAATTTTCCTTCGTCGAAGTGTGGACGAGTTCTACAATCTCAACAAAATTATACTCCATTGAAGATAAGACAATTCCTAGATCTTGATGAAGATGTTTCCCTCAGTCGAAGACCTAACCGGTTCTAAAATCTCAACTGAATTATCATCGGTTGAATTTCAGATAAGGTTCTCAATCTCGACAATTTTCCTCCGTCGAAGTGTGGACGAGTTCTACAATCTCAACAGAATTATACTCCATTGAAGACCAGACAGTTCCTAGATCTTGATGAATATGTTTCCCTCAGTCGAAGACCTG
Organism: Vicia faba; assembly: GCA_948472305.1. Lineage (NCBI taxonomy): Eukaryota > Viridiplantae > Streptophyta > Magnoliopsida > Fabales > Fabaceae > Vicia > Vicia faba. The sequence goes on from OX451740.1 coordinate 324,604,605, forward strand.
ACCGGTTCTTAAATCTCAACTGAATTATCCTCTTTTGAATTTCAGATAAGGTTCTCAATCTCGACAATTTTCCTCCGTCGAAGTGTGGACGAGTTCTACAATCTCAACAGAATTATACTCCGTTGAAGACCAGATAATTCCTAGATCTTGATGAAGATGTTCCCTCAGTCGAAGACCTGACCGGTTCTAAAATCTCAACTGAATTATCCTCGGTTGAATTTCAGATAAGGTTCTAAATTTCGACAATTTTCCTCCGTCGAAGTGTGGACAAGTTCTACAATCTCAACAGAATTATACTACGTTGAAGACCAGACAATTCCTAGATCTTGATGAAGATGTTTACCTCAGTTAAAGACCTGATCGGTTCTTAAATCTCAACTGAATTATCCTCGGTTGAATTACAAATAAGGTTCTCAATCTCGACAATTTTCCTCGGTCGAAGTGTGGACGAGTTCTAAAATCTCAACAGAATTATCCTCCGTTGAAGACCAGACGGTCTTAGATCTTGATGAAGATGTTTCCCCCCAGTTGAATTACGGACAAGTTCTTAAAACTCAACAGAGATGTTCTCTCAGTTGAAGTACAAGCAAGTTCCTAAATCTCAACAACGATCAGGCTTCCCCAGCGGACTCTTCTACAACAACAGGTATGCAAGCTCTCGCTAAGGAATCTCTTATGCGATCGACACTCCTGCAGATGGAATCTTTAAGCCCATCCTCGCGCCAACAATCTCCAAATGGCATCTGTAAGCCCATTTCCGACATCACAAGGCTGATACCCCCTCATGCGAGTGCAAATTTCTGGGCACTCTAGTGTTCAATCATCTTCCACCTTCGGATCACGAAAGGCACGAAAGCCAATCTACATCCTCAGGTTTAAGAAGATTGAACAGGGGAAGCTGTTGTACACCAAAATTTTCCCTCTCATATTTCTCAAAACATTGCAAGAAAAATCTCCAAGTGGCTCAAGATTGCTCAAGAGTTGGACAGTCAAGCTATCTCCTAAGGCAGTCAACCCCAAATTAGGGTTTTGTGTTGCATAAAGATCTTTGAGTACAAATTACCTCAAGTGCTCCCCAATGTTCTAGTAAGTTCTCAAGGTCATCCATGTCAATTTTCAAGTCTTGTAGAGGAAGTTTGCTCAGTCAATTGCTCAAAGGGTCCAAAAATCGATTGTGCTAGGGAAAAAGTCAACTGTGACCTACAAACAGTCAAACTTCAAGATTTTTTGTCAACATTCTAATTTTGAAGTGTATTTCATCATTTGATCAAGGATTTCTCAAAATTCATCAAGACTCAAAAGTTGCTAAATTAGGGTTTTGTAGGAAACGTCAACTCAATTTTGACCAAGCATAACTTTCTCATACTTTATGAGAAATGACCCATCCAAAGCTCATTTTGAATAATATGCAATTTCCTAAAATCCATCTTCATACCCCAAGATCAGAAAATTCACTCACAAGAAGTTATAAATTTTGACATTATAGGTCATTTTTGAAAGTCAACAAAAACACCTTTTTTGCCAAAGCTTATAACTTGAGCATGGAATATCAAAATGAGATGATACCAAAAGGGTTGGTTAAAGGACATCTCAAGCGTTCTAAAAAGTCCAAGAACCCCTCCAAAGGTTCAAAATTGAAGAAGTTATGCATTGTTGAAGTTGGGAATTTTTGCAAAATTGCCAAAAGTCAACTATCCCAAAATCTTCAAATTTTGTCAAATGGGTCCATTCTTTTCCACTTGATTTGATCTTGCATCATTGTCCACATGTCCTAGCTTCATCCATGAGCCCGTATCTTATTTTTATTATTTTATTTGATTTTTTATTGAATTATTTCAATTTAAATCAAATTAAATCATAAAAATCCAAAGCTTTGATTACATGATATATTTTGGCTATTTCGGGATTGGATCATCATCATTAAGAGCATCAAATTCGTATCACACCAAACCATGTGCAAAAGGATTGATTTTTGACAAAATTTGGCAAGTTTTAAAATGGAGATCAAATCAAATATGCAAGCCATGATGGGAGAAGATTTGGACCATAATTCTTACCCTAATGCAATATATATTACAAAAGGAAGGCAAAGGCACGAAAAATAGGGTTGGAGGCTGTAAGAACAAGCAGAACCAAGTTTGAAAAAAGTGACAAAAAGTTGGAATTCGAAATCATAGCAAGAGAGGTTTTCAGAAGCCAAAAGTTATCCCAATCAATTCCTGGGTGTTCACTCAACCTTCTTGGATCAAAATCACGCATTTTCCAATTTCCTAGAGCGCTATAAGTGTCATGCAATCCCCTTCTGTACATGGTTTCGTATTTCAAAAATTATGCATGGTTACAATGAATTAATGACATATTTGTAATCACCAGATCATTTCCAAGCATTTTGCATTATTTGATTTCATTTATATGCTCTGTGGCGCAAAACACCATTGTTAGGGTTTTGCTTCTTGGTTTAGGGTTTTTTGTTACAGATAAAATTATCCTTAGTGATGGCTATGGACGTGACCGGGAGAGGAAGACAAATGCAACCATGGCTTTAGAACGAATTTATATAGCCTGAGACGGATTCTAGGATGGACCTATGCTTTTAGTTGCGGATTCAAATCCGCAGGTAAATCATTTGCACATTTCAGGACAGGGACGATGAGGTGTCCCCTGCCCATAGGTCCATTCAAAATTAGCGCGCATTTTTTTTATTTTTCTGGCATAATATTTTGTTTTTATATAATATACACTGTTGTACCCCAAAATTTGCCCTCCCTTTTTCACAAAGAAATCACAACCCTAGGGTTTTCTATGATTTTTTAAGATTGGCTCAGGAATTGATCAAACAAACTTTTCTTTAGCAGTCAATCCAGAATTAGGGTTTTCTCTCGCATTTCTCAGAATAAATTGAATCCACAGAAATTCAGTTTACCGTTACATTGGTTTTTCACTTTTTTAAGCCTACTGAAAGATTGTTGTTTGTCCTCAAGTTTTATTTATCTGGGATAAGAGATAGGAGCTGAAACTGTCTAATCTAGATTAACCAGATGATGTGTGTCTATTAAAACATATGCTTGTTAATGGAGTGAAAGGTTTGTCGGTTAATGGAATGCTTGCTTGTTTATTATACAATGCGTATTGTGATTGAAATACTGATGCAAGGTTACGAGACTGCAAAGTTTTTTTATTATTTATTTTATCTGAATTAGAATTATTGAGATACAGTTTCAATTATTTTGATTCAAGAGTCTTAAATAATTAAGTGAACATGCAAGGAAGAAGGGAAAGATATTTGACAGTGGAAATATTTCTTTTGGATAAAGACTCCTTTTATTCATTTTCAAATATTGTTACAAAAAGATAATTTATTATTTTTGAATATTGTAAGTTTTTACAACTTATAGTATTTTAAAAAGAAATAAATGTTTACAATAAATGAAAAAAAAGTCTATCTGATTCTAATCTCCTAAGCTTTAGTGCTCCCATGCACAAGGTCTCAAAGTCCTCTGCTTCCTCTATCGTCCAAGATGCATTCACCTGAAAAAGAAGAAAGAAAAAGAAAATTAGTACAAGAATTTTCAAATGAAAAGAAAGAAAAAGAAAGTCATCACTAAACTTTGTCGGCCGGAATCAGAATGCTATTTGTTCATCATGTTTTTATTTTTCTCTTTGCAAATCACAAGAAGATTGCTCTTCTTGGTTCACAAAGAGAAAAGTAAAAAATAAAATGCAAGCATACAATTGGTTCAAATGCAAAAACAGGCGCCAAACTGTACAAACAAGGTGCCAAACATAGACCAAATTCAGATAGGCTGCATACAAGGCAAGCTTGCAACAAAACTGAATATCAAACTGCAGTAATCAATGCCAAACTGTCAAACTAAGCATGGCAAACCGAACCAGATGCAAAGCAACTAAACTTTGCAAACATTGCAGCAAGTTACAAGCAAGTTACAAGGCAAGTGATCTAAAACAAGTAACTAAGAGCCCATGGAAAACCATGGATGAAAAGGGTGCTAGCACCTTCCCTTTTCATAATCTACCCCCCAAACTCCCCAACCTACATAACTTGCAAAACTGTAAACAGGCCAAGCTAACCAAACCTGCAAACAGGCCAAGCTAACCAAAACTGCAAACTTACCAAGTTGCCAAACCAAACTGCATAAACTCAACAACCACAAACTCAACAAGCCTGCAGTAAATAAACTAAACCAAGCTTCTCAACCAACTTGCCAAACCTGTCCAAACTACAAACTCAGCAAGCCCACCAACAAAGCTTGCCCAAACATCATCAAAACTACCCAAGAAAACACCATAACAGTTGCATAAACTAACAACAACCATAAGCTACAAACCAGTTTTCAAACATGGCATACAAACAATAACAGTTTCAGAGATGTATCATCATTAACAGAAAAAGCAACAAACTCAGTACAAACCAATAAAGTTTCAGAGTGGTGCTCATCATCAAAACATCAATAGCCAAGAGAAGAGGAAGAGAAAATCAAAAGCAAAACATTGTTTCAGAATCAAGATCATCATCAACATCAACATTCCAAGAGAAAAGAAGAGAACTTCAGAAGATAACAAACAAGTTTCAGAAACACATTCATCATCAACATCAAAACAAAGAGAAAGTAAGAGGTTCAGAGGTAATAAAAAGAACTAACAAGAGTTTCAGAAATTTGTCATCATCAACAATAAACCAACAAAAGGTTTTCAGAAATCAGTTTCATCATCAAATAATCAACAAACCAAGAAATAAGACAGAGATACCAGAAAAGCGTCCATCACGTTCTTCCTCCGCCCTTAGCCTCCAAGGAGCGCCACCGACTCACCCTCTCCCTCCATTTTCCAGAAACAAATCTCCAAGGTACAATTTTTCTTCTCAAACTTTGCTGCATCTCATACATAATAACTATGGATCAAAAGATGAAACAAGAACATAAGCAAAAGTCAAACAAATGAAAGCAACTGTAAAACGCGAAAGAGATAACAAGTCATACCGCTCAGTCCAAAGCCAAGGTTTATCGTGAGGAGATGAGAGAGTAGGGTGGCGCTCCGCGGCTAGAGCTTGGAGGGAGTATGAGAATTAGAGCACCGTGACTGAGAAAGATGAAAACAGAGAAGAGATGAGAGAGAGCGGCGCCGTTGTAACACAAAATACCCTAATCCTTTCAAACCCTAATTCTGAGAACCAAAAAACGTTGTACAACTTTGCTTTGGGCCTGACCCGCCCCAAACTTTGCCTTAAGCCCACTAACACTTATGCATGCACCCCCTCTTTCTTTCTGACTTGTTCTTCTTCTTTTATTCATTTGGGTCAACCACAAACAAACTAAGCCCATTCCCTTTTTTAAACAAATGTTTTTTTATTCATTTAAAAGTAATTTGCTTTCTTTTCTTTTATTAACATTAATAATACTTAAAATAATATTTAAAATAATTTGATTTTTCTTAATTATTCTAAACCATCTTCTTTTTATTATCACATAATAAAAATGTCAAAAAAAAAAGGTTTTTAATTTGAGTTAATAAATTTTGTTTTCTTTAAACCCTTTTTTATTAATTAATAAGATACATTCAAATAATAATATAATTCTTAATCTTTCTTATTTTTTAGAATAGATTTTATTTATCTTTTCTTAAGTTAATAAATACATGCATTTCATCATTCATTAATTCTCTTTATTTTTGCGTTTTTTATAACTCTATATTTAATTGCGACAGTTCGATTTGGTTATAACACATATTTGGACATTATTATTCTTATGAGACTCATCCCCATTTGTAAATAATTGTACCCCCATCCCCAGATACTTTTTTGTAATAACTTAGACTTTAAATTCCCACAATTTATTGCTTTCAATATACTGTATAGTAATTAGGTTTGTATGCGAAAATCTAAAATCAATCGCTAGATGACCTAATACAAGAATCAAAATGCATGAAAATGACAAACATAATGCACACTTGCACCTCTAGGGTAACCTCGCTTGTTGCCTCGGAAAATGCAATCATGTCCCTCGAATATGAGACACTTTAGTAAAAGCCCCTTCAATAAACAAAGATTGTAGTCCCTCGATGACCCTCGATGTTGCCTTCGATAAAACGATCTCGTCCCTTACAAAATTGTTAGAGTGTCTCACAAGTTGCTTTCAATGATTGTATGCGATGACTCGCGCCTGTCCCGTTTAACATCCTAACACAAGGTTGTTCACCAAATACAATGGTGAAATAACACTGTCAAAAGGGTTAAAAACATAAGAAAGATCTTTTGAGTAAAATAGGGTAGACAACTCTTAGTTACTTGATCAAAAGCTTGCAAAACATCCTTGTCATTTTCAAACATACCTCACAACACAATTTTAAAATAAACTTTCAAAACATTGAAATATCTTTTCAAAAAGACACACACCTTTGTATATATTCAAACAAGAATCATTACAAAGGTTGCCTAGACAAGGCCTCTTTTTCAAAGCATTTTCAAAAACCACACACAAAGCACCATTTCAAACAATTGGAAAGCAAAGGCAAGTGATCTAAAACAAGTAACTAAGAGCCCATGGAAAACCATGGATGAAAAGGGTGCTAGCACCTTCCCTTTTCATAACCTACCCCCCGAACCCAAGAAAACATCTCAAAGGTCTTTCCTGTGCTTTTTGACCTTTCCTTTGGATAAAATAAAAATTCAGTGGCGACTCTTGCTAAACCACACAATTGCGAACACAAATGCAAAACCTCAAGTCAGTTCTCCCACCGTATCACAGAACTGGCGACTCTGCTGGGGAAATCTTTAAAAGTGGAGTAACCTTAGGGTTTAGATCACCTTTTGTATAATTATATTGTTTGCTTTGATTGCTTTACATTTGGTTCTCTTGTTTGGGTTTTAAATCCTCCACCCGGATTTGGGGGTACCTTTTAGGTAAGTAGCAATAAACTGTGAGGGAATTGTGCAGGGTATACCGGCATGGTTGAAGCAGTGGCTACATTAGTGCGACATATTTGTGGGTACCGTTAGCCTTTGAGTCAATCAAAGAGAATACGGGGCCGCTGAGTGATGTCATGAAGCACTAACGAACTCTTAGAACCTTACTTGACCATCTTGGCTTTTTTAGGGGTAGTGAGGTGACCGGCTTTGGTGCAGTCCGAAGTTGGTAGATACTCGATACTACACTCATTGAGGGTTGTTTTCTTGGAATATTTCGGTCCCAGTAAAGTGGCTAAACTGAAACAATGAACAAGGAAAATAATCCGGTGATATTGAGCTCCTTAGAACCCGGTTACTATTTATAGAACAGGTTGAGCCAACTAACTTCAAGAGGGTACTTAACTATGAACTCCATGCAAGCCTAAACCTAAGGACTTGTTTTCTTTGTGTGAATATGATTACCTGTATATACACTTGCTTACTTTTGCATACCTGTACATAACATCATAACATCATACCATAGCATTTTCAATAACCATTTCAAAGATCTCAAGGGTCTTTGATGCAGGGTCACGTTGAACCGGACATCTACCAAAGGGCAAGAGGATTCATTTTCCTCTAAATAAACACCGTTAAAGATCAAGTACAAACAACTTGAATCGAGGGCTATGACCCACTTGACATGGTAAGCTTGATTCTCGTGGAAAGACATCCACCGATACAAAGTTCTCCAATAAAAGATGTTGATCGAAGTTCAATCTCTAACATTTTCTTGTGTTTACCCCGCGAGATTCTTGAAAACATGCATCCACATATCATGACAGGTTTTCCCTTTCAGGTCTCCTTATTCTCCTACTTTTTATTTCAGTAGAGATGGCTCTAGAGAGGACTGTCGAAGATATCCAGGCACAAAATGCTCAACTTCAAGAAATGTTCTTGAACCTGTCCCAGGGGCAAGAAGAAGTGAAAGCTCTCCTCACAAGAGGCATGGTCCTAGGGAATCCAGGCGGCATCAGGAATGATCAGTTGGAAGGGCTACAGATTGAGTTGGCAACAATGAAGATCTAGATGATGGGACAACTGGTGGGCCAGATGGATCTCATTCAAAACCTGGCTCAAGGACAATAGGAGATAAGGGTCCTCATCAACAAACTGCTTCAAGATGGATGTAACCCATTGGGGCAAACAACTAGGGTTGAAGATCAAGTCATCATTCAGCCTCCTTTGAGACAAGAAGACAAGGGAAAGGCTCCCCAGCTTGCTTCAGGGTCACAAGCCCAACAACAACCTCGCCAGCGTCAACGGGGTAATCGGCGTAAGCAAAATACATCTGGAAGACATTTCACTGAGACTGACATACCATTATCTCTAGTACTGGAACGCTTGTTAGGGGTCAATCTGACTGCTTTAAAGGATCCTCTTCGGAATCCCAATACCTCTTCTCCTGTCTATCACCACGATGCATTTTGTGTATACCACTCCTATAGTCCTGGACATGACACCGACGACTGTTGGGCTTTGAAAAACAAGATCCAAGACTTGATTGACAGAGGAGTGCTGAAATTCATGTCGGATGGCCAAATGAAAATCTTCCGCTGAGGGTTCTCCACCTGAAATGACAAGTTCGAACTAAGAGACTTTTGTTTCAATTGAATTTTCAAGTTGTAATTTCTTTTGTTATTCAAACAATTATATGTTGATGTCAAACTCTGTTTCATTAATGCATTGCGTATGTTTGTCTTGAATTCATCCATTCTCTTTCACTATTATTGAACTTTGTTTCCTACTTTCTTTATGATCTTTAACTATTGCTAAAAGTTACAAGTCTTTAGAGGGAGGATGACGAAAAAATGCCATTATCTCATACAGTATGCTTTTGGACAGACCTTGCTGACGATGTACAAGCGTTTCTTTCAAATCCTAAACACTGGAGTTATAAGGAAGATAATCCCTAGTCAACCCCTTCGAGCCAAAGAAGTAGAAGTTTTCTTTTTTAACATAAATTGAAACCTTTAATCAAAACCTGGGGCAGGGTAGTCTCTCAGTTAATTCAAAACGCGCGTTTAGCCGCAAACTCCCAGTTCATAATATAACAAACGACATCAAAAACATTCCTTTGGAACCAAAAGACAGTGACGGTTCCTTATCTCATAGGCAGTCATTATCTAAGAGAAAAACCCACTGAGCCAAAACCTACAAAGGAGACTTAAGAAAGCTGGGGTATCCCGCTGACTATAATCTTAAAAACAGGAACAGTCAGGCCAAAATTAGGGATAACACAAAAAAAAGAGAAAGAAGTCATTACAAATCCTCAACAACATGAAAAATGTTGCAATAAATGATGATGACTGTCTTCCAACAAATTCAACTTGTGTGAACCATCGCCAAAACATCGTTCCAGACTCATTTGGAGTTCAGATGCACAATTAACTGAGTTTAGGATTGAAGAACATCATGAAGAACGGGTGGGTACAAATATACTTTGAGCCTTTATCCTTTGTTTCTTAAACCGTGAACCAAGCCACGTTACAACCCTTCAAAAGTCCTAATTGAAGCATGGGTTAGTTCGAAAGCATACTGTTACAAAAGGTATCCTGACTCCTATAAGGCTTTGCTCTAAATCTTGAGCTGAATTTTTCTTATAAAAAGTTTTCTGCTAAAAAACTCATTTTTCAAAATTTCAAGACAAGCATGAACTTTGTATTATTTGAATATCGTTGTTTGCACATGGTTATTTGTTTGACAGCGAAGAAATTCACACAGTGAAGGTTCGGATGAGTGAAAGCTCTCTCAGTGAACAAAATCACTTCAAGTGGGATGACACTACCGTAGCAAAAAATCTCCTATCAACAAAAGGGGACTTGGTTTGGTATTGTCCAGTAAACCTGGGGCAGTCCAGTCAAGATTTCAATAAATCTTTCAAAGTTCGGTAAGCCTTAGGCAGTCCAGTCAAGATTTCAATAAATCTCTCAATTGCAGATTAACCTGGGGCAAGTCGCCATCACCATCACTTGGGGCATTAAAACGTTAATCTCATCAAAGGGTTACGTACAGTCCAAGTTTCTTGGCAGTGCCACAAACATTTGATACTAGGGGCAGTGACGAATCTCTCCAAAATCTTTCTGAAAAGAAATTCAGGAATCCTTGAGAAGTTCATCACCTCTCTAGCAGACCAGCGGTCATGGGTTTATTTCCCCAACACTTGTCAAGAATTTATTCTCCAAAACAAATTACATTTCAACAACATTCATACGCAGATTGATCGGCAGGTAAAGATTCCTTCATCACCTGTTGGAGTTACAGTCATCAAAGATTCCTTCATCACCTGTTGGAGTTACAGTCATCAAAGATTCCTTCATCACCTGTTGGAGTTACAGTCATCAAAGATTCCTTCATCACCTGTTGGACTTACAGTCATCAAAGATTCCTTCATCACTTATTGGAGTTACGGTCGTCAAAGATTCCTTCATCAGCTGTTGGATTTATGGTCGTCCAAGATTCCTCCATCATCCAATTGAGTCAAAGTTAATCCAAGACCCTCTCTGTTTTGGTCAGATCAACACTAAGATCTCCCTGATTCTTATTCCAGTGGAAGATATTCTGGGTTTTGTTGTTTCAGATAAATCTCTCAGCGATTTATTCTGATCTTTTCACTATCAGAGATGAAGAATCCAACTCGTTTCTCCTTCACCAGCTCGGGATTTATTTTCCCCAGCAAAAGGACGTCTTCAAAAACATTACACCTTCGTGCATCAGGACATCATGCAACGCAATCTCATTTATTTTGAGAACATCATTGTTTGATATATGCCACTAACATTTACCTTTCAGGAAAGGTATAATCAAATTCAAGCGACAAAGCTTTTCTTCAGTCGAATTACGGACAAGTTCCTAAATCTCGACAAAGCTTTTACTTCAGTTGAATTACGGACAAGTAAATCTCAGCAAAATCAACCCACCAGCAGAATAACGGACAACTGAAGCTCCTAAAATGCTATTTCTCAAGAATGAAGATTCTCATCCTTGAAACCTCGGAAGATTGGTACACTCCCAAGCTCCTGATACCATTAACAGAATGAAGATTCTCATCCTTAAAACCCCAGTAGATTGGCATACACCCAACCTTCCGACCCAAACGCCTGAATGAAGATTCTCATTCTCGCTTACCCCAGTAGATTGGTATACTCCCAACCTCCTGATACCAACGCCTGAATGAAGATTCTCATTCTCGCTTGCCCGGTAGATTGGTACACTCCCAAGCTCCTGATACCGTTAACAGAATGAAGATTCTCATCCTTAAAACCCAAGTAGATTGGCATACACCCAACCTTCCGACCCAAACGTCTGAATGAAGATTCTCATTCTCGCTTACCCCAGTAGATTCGTATACTCCCAACCTCCTGATAGCAACGCCTGAATGAATATTCTCATTCTCGCTTCCCCAGTAGATTGGTATACTCCCAAGCTCATGATACCATTAACAGAATGAAGATTCACATCCTTGAAACCTCAGAAGATTGGTATACTCCCAAGCTCCTGATACCGTTAACAGAATGAAGATTCTCATCCTTAAAACCCCAGTAGATTGGCATACACCCAACCTTCTGACCTAAACGCCTGAATGAAGATTCTCATTCTTGCTTCCCCAGTAGATTGACATACACCCATGTGATCGGTGGGAATAGAACTGACTGTTTTTGGAATGCTGGTTCGCGTTTGCGTTTGTTTTTGCAAAATGTCGCGGTAAGCAAGAGTCACCACCGTCTTTTATTTTATCCAACAAGGAAAGGACAAAAGCACAGAAAAATTCCTTTTCGAGATATTTCTCGGGTTCGGGAGGTAGATTATAGAAAGGGAAGGTGTCAGCACCCTTTCTATCCGTGGTTATCCACGGGCTCTTAGGTACTTGCTCACTATGTTTTCAAAAGTTTTCTTTTCTTTGTGTTTGTGGGTTTTGAAAAGAGTTTTGTTTTTGAAGAGAGTGTAAGTGCGAAAAAGTTTTGTTTTTGTTTTCAAAGGAGCAAGTACTTAAGAACATCTACCTACTCAAAAAGGAATTAAACTGTGCAAATGTCCTTTAGACAGTGCTATCCCACTATTGAGGAGTAGGTAGCACCGTCGTTGGAGTTTTTCGGGTCAATTCGATTTTACGGATGTGTGGTCACTAAAGCAACGTTAGGACGCCTTAGCGGTAACCCTAATGTCTTAGATCATTTTATCCGAGGCAACCGTTTCGAGGCAACTTATGATCTTTGGACAAGAGGACGACCTCTAAAATATCCTATACTTAATGACCATGTTCGAGGCAACCAAGTGAGGCGTACCCTAGGAGTGGCATGTGCAAGTGTGTCAATTTTCAGTTATATTATCTTTACATGTCATGGTGAGCTACTGTTGATTTTAAGTTAAGATAGATCTTGTCATGCATAGCCTATTATTCATTTATCTAGCAGTTAATGGTTGCGGAAAATAAATTGAGGAATATAAAGCTAAACTATTACAAGGCGTCGGGTATTTACATCGCCAAAAACAAACCCTTAAAAATTAAATGCGAAAAGGTAAATAAAAGCGGTAAATAAAAAGTCCTAAGTTAAAACTATTACATCCTTGGAGCAATTACAATATATGGATCAAAATAATATGCGCGAGAAAAGTTGAATCAGATTGTCCTAGGGTTTTGACCCTTTTTCATTAAGTAAAACATATTTTTTGTCATTTTTTGATTTAAGAATTAAGTCTAAATTGATAATGGAATTAATAAAAAAAGATTTTTTTTTTTTTTTTGAGTTTTACTTTAATTGAGGAAATAAAATCAGAAATATTAAAAAAAAAACCTACTTCTAAGTCAATTTTAATTTATTGCAAAATATGTTGGTATTAAACCTAATTAAAAAAACTAAATTAATTGGTTAATGGTTTATTTGCAAAAATAAAATAGTGAAGTTAATAAATATTATTTTTTGTGTTTTCTGATTTTTATGAAAAAAAGGTTAGTTTGTTAATTAATTAGTTAGTTTTTTAATAATAATAATAATAAGCAAAAGAAATATGAAAAGAAAAGTAAAAACATAAGCAAACTTTGGGGGGCGCTGGGCCTGAAGAAGAGAGATTGATTCAGCAATTCCAGGCCCATATTCGATCAGCCTCGTTTGACTTTCAGATTGTCTAGGAGTTTGTTGACCAAGGTTCATGGTGAACCTCATCCTGGACCACTGGATCTGGATCTGGAACCACCTGGCACGTTGAGATCTGAGGACGCATGGTAGTTTACGCTTGGGATGCTGCGCCTGAATACCTGAAGGAAAAACACAACAAAGTTTTGGGGGACCTGGGATTTGAATCTAGGTCCCAATGGGTCCTGCACTAACACGCTCACCAACCAGCCAGCTTGTTCTCTTTGTTGTGATAATAAGGAATAAATAATATATGGGAAAATCAATGAATATGCTGGAAAATAAGAAAAAAACGCGCTAATATTTCAAACAGGCCAATTCTGGCCATGCCACGTTATCGTCCCTGTCATGAGGACTGTGGCTAAAAATCCTTTGACCTATACCAACAGACGATTGTCCGTAGCTATACATCATGCTGCCTCAAAATTTGCCACAAGCCGCTAAAACATAAACTAAAGGCATGGTTCTGCTCGCCTCTCCGCCCTGGTTCCAACCATGGTCCTTTTGTTGACCAATTTGTCCTGTAACGAAGATCCCTAAAAGAAACCTAAAACAACCTACCATGGCGTTTTGTGATATAGGGCATAATAATGAAATTGAATAATACAGAAACTTTGCAAATGATGTCAGGAGTTCAAATATGCAATTATTTTATAGAATGAATGCAAGATTGAAGCTTTATGATTCCATGAATATGGCGGTTCAGAGTGATACTTACAGGGCTTTTTGGGGCAGGAGAGCAAATGATAATGATTGGTACTGCTTCAGTGAGGTCCAAGGAAGCGATTGGAACCTTTGTTTGATCCTAAAAAGGTCTCTAAGCACAACTTCAGATCCAAGATTATCAAGCTTTTTCTCAAAGTTGTGGCGCCGTTTTTGCAGAGTTTGTGTGTTTTTTCGTGTCTTTCACGTGCCTTTTTTGTTTATGAGCATGAGGTTTATATAGACAAGGAATTTAGGTCAACATTTGTGTATCAAATCTTGGTCCATTATGATGAAGAGATTTGATTTGATTTCTTCATAAAGACTTGCTATATTTGATTCAATCATGGGCCAATCTATTTTCATGCGTTACTGCCAGCCTGTCATGAGCTGTTTGGGCCTCCAACATGATGAAAATCGAAAGCTAACTTGCAGATCCACTTCCCTTCGATTGACACTCCCCCTGCTTCGATTGCTTCAAAGCTCCACTTCGAATTACTCCAGCTTCAATTGCATAGCCTCTGCTTTGATTGCTTGATTCAAAAAGGATCACCCTGGTCGAATCAGCTCTTGTAGGGTTGGGAGCAAACAAGGCAAGAATCTGGCCTGGACAGGTTAGGATATGTGTTTTTGCTTAGTCATGGTAGCCTACTTCATTCCTTCGAGTCTGCCTTTTTTGCCAGCTTCAAAGTCCAATTCGAATCTATTTAGAACGTTCCCTATTAGACAACTTCGACCATCCCTTGGCCTTGTGATGAGTCTAAGTTCTGATTCGAAATGTCCAGAACTTCCTTCATCAGAGCATCTTAGATTAAGAGAAACTCTGCACTGAAATGCCATTCGAAGGTCATTTCGTTATGATGTTTTGATTGAGGTAAAGTATGAAGTTCCAGTCGAAGGACACTCTGAAGTTCCAGTCCAAGGACACTCTGAAGTTCCAGTCCAAGGACCCTCTGAACTACTAGTCGAAGCATTGTATAATTAACCTGATCGAAGGAGGTCCAGCGCTCAATCGAAGACTTGCAGACCAAAGCTTGATCGAAGGAGGTCCAACTCTTAATCGAAGACTTGCAGACTAAAGCTTGATCAAAGGAGGTCTAGCGCTCAATCGAAGACTTTCACACTGAAGCTTGATTGAAGGAGGTCCAGCGCTCAATCGAAGACTTGCATACCAAAGCTTGATCGAAGGGTTCCAAACACCTAATCGAAGCTTACTAATCAAAGCCTGGTCGAAGAATGCCAAATGCCCAATCGAAGACTGGTGAGTCAAGCCTGTATCGAAGGATTTTGGATACCCAATCGAAGACTTTTCCTAGATGCCAATCGAAAGACACTTTGTTCATCTTCAAAAAACTTTATTTTTTTTCTTAGGCAAGGGTTTGTGATCAGCCATGTAGGGGGAAGACTTTGGAAACATGAGAGGGAAAATTTTGGGGTACAACAGTTGCCCCTGTTCAGTTTTCTTAAACTTGAGGATGTAGATTGGCTTGCGTGCCTTTCGTGATCCGAAGGTGGAAGATGATTGAACACTAGAGTGCCCAGAAATTTGCACTCGCATGGTGTAGTATCAGCATTGTGATGTTGGGAATGGGCTTACAGATGCCATTTGGAGATTGTTGGTAGGAGGATGGGCTTATAGATGCCATCTGCAGGAGTGTTGATCACATAAGAGATTCCTTAGCGAGAACTTGCATACCTGAGAAAGAAAGATGGTCTTCCTGGCTTGTTACAGGTGTTAATCTTCAATCTCTTCGTGTAGATAATTTTCCTGGCTTGTTACAGGTGTTAATCTTCAATCAGTCATCCACGGATATTTTTCCTGGCTTGCTACAGGTATTCAACTGGGACTGGAAAAGGATGATGGTAGCCATCTTTTGATTGACCTTCTCCTGAAAAAGGTAAACGTTAGCTGTATGCAATGTCATGATGTATGAAATGCATGATGTCATGATGTTCTCAAAAATAAATGAGATTGTGTCGTATGCACTTCATCATGTATGTAAATAGGAGGTATGAAATGTGAAATGTTTATGAATGTATTTTCGTCTGAGAAAATAAATCCTTGACAAATGCCAGGGAGTTTGATAAATCCTGGACTGCTGTTGAAGAGTATGGGTGTCTTCAAACTTTGCTTAGGATGTTTCTGATGGGGATGACAAACGAAGATGGTTGTGAGAATAAACCTGTAGGAGAAGATAACTCTGTTGGGGAATAAACATGATGAAGAGATTACTCTGTGGGGAATTACTCTTTGGGGAATTACTCTGTGGGGAAGAGATATTCTGCTGAGATTTTAATGATAAACTCCACTGGGGATTCCGTTGATAAGCTCTGTTGGGGATTTTGATGATGACTCCGCTGGGGATAGAAAGAACTTCATTGGGGATGATCTTTCAGTTGCAACTTGCTGAGGATAGCCCGGTTAGACTCTTGTGAGGATAACCTCTGAATTTGGCTGGGGAGACTTATTTGTGCTTCGCAGGGGATAAGCTTCCAGAATCTACTGGGGAAGATGATTCAACTCCATTGGGGAAGCTTTTTTAGACTGCGCTGGGGAAATGGCTCCACTGGGGGTATCTTGTATTCTGCCGGGGAACATTCTTATACTCTGTCGAGGAATATTAAGACTGTCGGGGATGCTCTTACGCTTGCTGGAGAATGTCCTTATACTCCGTTGGGGAAAACTAAGATCTTCTGGGGATACCAAGCCTTTTTAAGGCTGATGGTAGACTAACTCTGCTTGGGGGGAGAGTATGGCTGATTCATTCATGGTTGTAAGTCTCAGTGGGGAGAGCTACCATTACTGTCTTACTCTGCGGGGAGTGACGGTATCTTGGTCACATTCTTCAGCTGAACTTACCTTGGTACCTTGGTGGACAGAGCAACTAGGCCACTCAGACAATTCTTATTGCCCCTACTTCTGATATCACCCGTAATTAGTCCTTTATTTCGCATGTAAATATTTATGAGCAGCAATTAATGTCAAATGCATATATCAAAAATGAACATTGGATGTTCTTTGCAAAACAAAACAGATAAAGGGAAAACAGTTTGAAATTTGTCTAAAAATGACTTTGTATTGATTTTGAAGTTTGCCTGTAAATAGGCGCTTTTGTACAAAAGGCTGACGTCCTAGTAAGAGAACACCGCCGAACAAATAGGATTTATACAATTTGTGAAAAGAAAACAAAACAGCTATGTGAATAGTCCCACTGGGTTCCAACTCTGCTATTGTCTTTATATCTTCAAGCATCTCATCACTTTGCTGCTTAGTTGAAGGTGAATCTGATTGACTGGTGTCGTCCGAGCTTGATAGTTGATACCGAAGTCTGGATGCAACGTGATCCAATGATACATAGTGTTACGCTTATCCCTAACTTTTGCCTGGACCGTCCTTTCGGGTTTTTAGTCCACCGGGATACCCATTTTTGCCCAAGCCGCCTTTTCAGGTTTTCGACTTGCCGGGTGTACAGATTTTTTTATTTTCATCCCTTATTTTTGCCCAAACCCTTTTGGTTCGCCGGGAAGCCCTTATTTTTGCCCAAACCCTTTTGGTTCGCCGGGAAGCCCTTATTTTTGCCTAGGCCAGTCGACCTAGCGGGTCTTTGATTATGCGTAGTATCTTTTCACTATGTCTGCATTGACGGGGTGATGAAGGTCGTCACCATCCATGGTGGTTAGAATCATCGCTCCTCCTGAGAAGATGTTCTTAACCACAAATGGCCCTTCGTAAGTAGGGGTCCATTTACCCCTGGGATCACCTTGAGGTAAGATAATGCGCTTGATTACCAGGTCCCCAACTTGATACTCTTGTCGTCTGACTTTCTTGTTAAATGCCTTGATCATCCGTTTTTGGTACGTCTGACCATGATAAATAGCGGTAAGTCTCTTTTCATTGATTAGATTTAGTTGATCAAGTCGGGTCTGGATCCAGTCGTCTTCGCTCAAACCTGCATCTTTCATGATCCAAAGAGAGGGTATCTGAACTTCAATAGGCAAAACTGCTTCCATGCCATAAACCAAGGAATAGGGCGTTGCCCCTGTTGACGTCCGTGCTGAGGTACGGTACCCATGAAGAGCAAATGGTAACATCTCGTGCCAGTCTTTGTAGGTCACTGTCATCTTCTGCACAATCTTCTTAATGTTTTTATTTTCCGCTTCGACATCCCCATTCATCTTTGGCCGGTAGGGAGAAGAGTTGTGGTGTTGTATCTTGAATTGCTCGCAGAGCTCAGTGATCATCTTGTTATTAAGATTGGTACCATTGTCCGTAATTATCCTCTCTGGTACACCGTATCGACAGATCAGGTTGTGCCGAATGAACCGTGCCACGACGTTCTTGGTTACCATAGCAAAGGAAGCTGCTTCAACCCACTTTGTAAAGTAATCAATCACTACCAGGATGAAGCGATGCCCGTTGGATGCCGTAGATCTGATCTCGCCGATCATATCAATGCCCCACATTGCAAAAGGCCAAGGTGTTGTCAAGACATTCATAGGAACTGGAGGAATGTGCACCTTATCAGCATAGACCTGGCACTTGTGACATGTCCGAGAATGCTGATAACAGTCGGCTTCCATTGTGGACCAGTAATATCCTTCCCGAAGGATTTTCTTTGCCATGGTATGTCCACTGGAATGAGTTTCGAAAGTACCTCCATGCAGCTCTGCCATGATCCTTTCTGCTTCAATCTTATCCACACAGCGCAGTAAGGTTGAATCATGGTTACGTTTGTAGAGAATGCCATTGCTGATGAAGAACTTTTCCGCGAACCTTCTCAGAAACTTCTTGTCATTAACAGATGCACCCTCGGGGTATTCTTGAGCTTCAAGGTACCTCTTCACTTCATGATACCAAGGCTTTTCTGTTACCTCTTCGGTCTCAAGATCACAGCAATGTGCAGGTTCATCCAATCTCCAAATAATGATTCGGGGAGCCTCGTTGTCCCACTTGACTTTGAACATAGAAGCCATCGTAGCTAGCGCGTCCGCCAACTGATTCTCCTCTCTTGGGAAGTGTTCAAAGGTTATCTCCTCGAAATGGGGAAGCAACGTCAATACATACTCCTTGTAAGGAATAAGATTTGGATGTTTTGTATCCCACTCTCCTTTGATCTGACTGATCACGAGAGCGGAATCTTCGAAGACGCTCAGAAACTTAATCCTTAGGTCAATTGCTGCTCGAAGACCCATGATGCATGCTTCATACTCCGCCATATTGTTGGTGCAGTTGAAACATAGTCGGGCGGTAAGTGGAGTATGTGAGCCTTTAGGAGATATGATCACAATGCCAATGCCGTTACCCAAAGCGTTCGAAGCTCCATCAAAATGCATAGACCATCGGGATCCTTCCTCAGGTCCTTCATCTGGTCCAGGTGGTTCACAATCAGTTATCAACATGATATTCTCGTCCGGGAATTCAAAGTTCATAGACTGGTAATCATCCACTGCCTGATGTGCCAAATGGTCTGCCAATACACTTCCCTTGATTGCTTTTTGAGTCATGTACTGGATGTCATACTCAGTCAAGATCATCTGCCATCTTGCTATTCTTCCGGACAAGGCAGGCTTTTCGAAGATATACTTGATTGAATCCATCTTTGAAATCAATAGAGTAGTGTGAGTCAGCATATACTGCCTCAGCCGGCGAGCAGCCCATGCCAAAGCGCAGCAAGTTTTCTCAAGCAGTGAGTATCGGGTCTCACAGTCGGTAAACTTTTTGCTAAGGTAATAAATAGCATGCTCTTTTCGGCCAGACTCGTCATGCTGCCCCAGCACACACCCCATTGAGTTGTCAAGTACTGTTAAGTATAAGACCAGAAGTCTCCCTTCAACTGGTGGCATTAGAATGGGTGGTTCCTGGAGATACTCTTTGATTCTTTCGAAAGCGTCCTGACATTCATCGTTCCAACGTACCACTTGATCTTTCTTCAGTAGCTTGAAGATTGGCTCACAAGTAGCAGTTAGGTGCAAGATGAATCGGGAAATGTAGTTCAGACGTCTTAGAAAGCCTCTGACCTCCTTCTCTGTCTTGTGAGCTGGCATCTCTTGTATAGCTTTCACTTTGGCAGGGCCCACTTGAATACCTTTGTCGCTCACGACGAAACCTAGCAGTTTGCCAGACCTCACCCCGAAGGTGCACTTGTTCGGGTTCAACCGTAGTTTGTACAACTTCAACCGGTCAAAAAGCTTCTGTAGATGGTCAAGGTGTTCCTCCTCAGTTTGGGACCTCGCAATCATATTGTCGATGTATACTTCAATCTCATGATGGATCATGTCATGAGACAAAGCAACCATGGCACGCTGGTATGTTGCCCCATCATTTTTCAACCCAAAAGGCATGACCTTGTAAGAAAAGGTACCCCACTGAGTAACAAAAGTGGTCTTCTCCATGTCTTCAGGAGCCATCTTGATTTGATTATAACCGGAGAAACCATCCATAAAGGAGAATACCTTGTGCTGAGCAGTATTGTCAACCAGAACGTCGATGTGAGGCAGAGGGAAGTCATCCTTAGGGCTTGCCCTATTCAAATATCTGTAATCAACACACATTCTGACCTTACCATCTTTCTTCGGCACTGGAACCACATTGGCGATCCACTGAGGGTAAGAAGTTACTGCTAGAAAACTGGCATCAAATTGTTTCATAACCTCAGCCTTGATTTTCTCAGACATCTCTAGGCGCATACGGCGAACCTTCTGTTTTACGGGAGGGCAGTCTTCCTTGGTAGGCAGGCGATGAACCACAATGTTGGTATCCAACCCAGGCATATCTTCGTAAGACCAGGCAAAGATTTCCATGTAGTCATGCAGCATCTGAATCAACCGTTGTTTCACACTAAGCTCTAGATTTACATCGATCTTGACTTACTTCTTGTCTGTCTCAGTACCCAGATTTACCGTTTCCACTGGCTCTTCATGTGGCTGAATGGCCCTCTCTTCCTGGAGTAGCAGTCTTGCAAGTTCACCCGGCACTTCGCAATCGTCTTCACCTTCGTCTTAAGCTAAGTTGATCGGATTTTCGAAGTCATAACTGGCAGTAGCAGAGTCGTTACCAGTGAGATCCAGAGTGGATTGAGACCTGTATATGTGAGTGTGTGTAAAATAGCTATTTTGCAATATATAATAAAGAAAGACAAGGAGCGTAAAATTTGAAATGCAAAAATGTCCAATGCTTTTATTAATGATATATGAAGATGGCACACAAAAGCCCTCACAAATGAAGCCACGGTGCCCCGGGTAAGACACCGGGCCATAAAGTTTCACAATATTATCTGTTACAAATTCAAAACAAAGAGTTCATTACTGGGTAACAAAAGTAATACGGATGAAGTCCTTTGCTGTCCAGTTGCTTGGTCCACCGTTGGTCGTAGGGTAGATCCAGCTGTCGAATTCAGACTCCTCCATGTCATATTCGATGGCATTTACTCCCGAGTTGCTGATGAACACATGAGGTCTTCTAATCCTTGCACTACGAACAGCCCTTTGAGCTTCTGTAGTGAAACCCAAACCAAACTTGTTAGTCTTCTGAGTGAAATCAGGAAGTCGGCCCCAGTTTGCATACTCACCCTTCTCAATAACAGCCCAGGCATCCTTTAAGGAAGCCATCTTCATAGGAGAATCTTCAACCATAGTCTCAGCTGATGCCAGTGTCTGAGGAACCTCTTCAAAGTGCTGAAATGGGGTCTCATTCAACTCCCCATCCATCTCTACGTATCTGAACGAGTTGAGGTGGCTGACCATATACTCTTCCTCCCCCTGTACCGTCACAATCTTCCCTCTAACTGGGTACTTCAGCTTCTGATGGAGTGTTGAGGTCACAGCTCCAGCTTTATGGATCCATGGATGACCCAGCAAACAAGAATAGGATGGTCGAATGTCCATCACGTAGAATGTAGAATTGAAGACCTGGGAACCAACTTTAATTGGAATATCAACCTCACCATACACCATCCTTTTAGACCCATCAAAGGCCCGGACAACAATGTTACTTGGCTTTAGCTCCAACCCTTCGCAATCCAACCTGTCTAGAGCTTTCTTGGGCAAGACGTTCAATGAGGAACCAGTGTCAACCAGCACATGTGCAAGAGTAGTGCCCCTGCATTCAATGGAGACATGCAGGGCATCGTTGTGGTTCTTCCCTTTAGCAGTCAAATCAGCGTCGGAGAAACCCAAACCATTATCAGCAGTTAAATTGGCCACACAATCGGTAAACTGATCAGCTGATGTCTCTTGTGGCACGTGGGCCGTCTTCAGGAAGGTAATAAGAGCCTTGGCATGGGCCTATGAACACAACAACAGTGATAACATAGAAATCTTGGATGGGGTTTGCCCCAGTTGCTCAACTATATTATAATCACTCTTCTTAATAATCTTCAGAATCTCTTCCATCTCTTGTTTGGAAGCTTCAACAGTGGTTGTCTTTGGCGCCTCCGTCTGGGCAGGCATATCAGTGGTGATCCCTTTGCCCCGAGTGTTAGATGACTCAGCGACAGGGGTAAGGACAGGAACTCGATCAGGAATGGCAGTAGGTACACTTGCAGGCGTAATGACAACAGGTCTTCGGACAGTTGGTGGAGCAATATCAGGTGAGAAAAGTCTACCGATGCGGGTGACTTTAGCAGGCCCAGTAATGTTGCTGACGCCGGTATCAGCATCAAACTCTTGCTTAACTCCATGAACATAAACATCCGCCCCATAGTGCCAAGGGACAACTTTGTCAGAGGTGTAGAGGATGGGCCCCGGAACAGTGATGATTATGGGTGCAATCTTCGGAACAGGCGTAATTCTAACAGGCTTCCTCGAGGGAGCCTTGGGAGAATTATTGAAAATGGTAATGATGGCAACTTCTTCAGTAGGAATGGATGGAACAACAATCTTTTCAAACAGGATCTCTTTGCTATCCATCACGTTTTGGATACCTGATTTCAAAGATGGGCAACCAGTAGGTAAAACAGAACACATATGGCAACCTTCACCACAGCCCGGAAATAAACCGGCTAGCAACAGGTTCTTCTTGACAGTCATCAGAGAGGTAACAACATCATCCACAGAAACTACAAATAAGTCTTCCTCTACAGCATTCACTCCATGATTGGGCATGGGGGCTGTTACAACATTAGGCCTCTCGAGTGCCTCGAACTCAATCTCCTTTGCATCGATTAGGTCTTGAACCTTGTTCTTCAAAGCCCAACAATCATCCGTATTATGCCCCGGGCTATCAGAATGATAAGCGCAGCGGGCGTTGGGGTTATACTTTGGTGATGTTGTATTTAAAATCTTCGGAGCTTCTTTTAGAGTCACCAGATTGGTCTTCAGCAATTGTGGCAATATTTGAGACAAAGTCATGTTGAGACGAGTGAATTGCCTTCGAGGTCTCTCGTCCCTTTGTTGGTTGTGATGCTGAGGAGCACCAGCAGGTTTTGAAATAACAACCGCGTTGACAGCTTGGCGGCGTTCAGGTCTATTCTGTCTTCTTGAACTGTAGACAGCACTGAACTCTTTCTTAAACGGCTTCTTCTCGGTGCCCGATGAGGCACCCTTTTGTATCTTCCCAACCTTGATACCAGCTTCAATCCTCTCACCATGCAAGATAAGGTCTGTAAACCCGATTGAAGAGTTTCCAATCAAATGGTTAAAGAATGGACCAGACAGGGTCCCCAAAAACATATCAACAAGTTCACGATCAGCTAAAGGTGGTTGCACCCTTCCGGCAAGGTCTCTCCATTTTTTAGCGTACTCTTTAAATACTTCACCCGTCCCTGTTGACATTACCCTGGAGTTGGGTACGCGTAGGAGCGAGGTCGGAGTTATACTGATACTGCCTATAGAACGCAGTAGCCAAATCCTCCCAGCTATAAATACTGGCTCCATCCAGCTGATAGAACCACTCAAGCTGAGTCCCTGAGAGACTGTCTTGAAAGAAATGGATCCACAAGTTCTTATCAGCAGTGTAAGGTTGGATCTTCCTCACATATGACCGAAGGTGCAGCTTTGAACAAGAAGCTCTGTCATACTTGGAAAAGGAAGGTGCCTTGAATTTATGGGGAATCACCACCCCAGAGGATAGACCTAGATCTCTGAAGTCCAGACCGGGCACCTTCTGTATTTCCATGGCGCTCAAGCGGTTTTCCAGCTGTTTGTACTTATCCTCAGCAGGAGGATACTATTCTTTATCATAGTCCGTCTCGTTGTCGGAGACCATAGGGCTAGGAGCCCTCCTTTCTTGTGGGCTGTCTTTCCCTCCAGATGAGGTGGCCAGATCAACTTCGTTTTGCAGCCCGTTTCCAAACCTGCGTCCGGTGTTGAACAGGACGGTCCTCTTTTTCTTCTTCTTCCTCTCTTTCAGAATCAGGGTCTTCAGGTCCTGCTGACCCTTAACTAGGCTCATGACCAACTCTTGAAATTGGGCATTCTGGGCCTGGAGGGCCTTGATAGCTTGCTCAGTGGAAGGTTCAGTAGACATGATGATTGCTGAAATAAACAGCGAAGAAGATAAGAAACCTGTAAAAAGGGTACCTGTTTATGAAGTGCATGAGATGCAATGCGTATGACTTATGATTTCAAAGACAATCGGGATTCAAATTTGTAAACAAGAAAGGAAACACACTTTATTAGATTTAACTTCAGAATTTAAATTGTTCAACAAATTGCCCTTAGGCGTTACAAGAATGGAAATACTGAAAAGTAAATAAAAAACTGTAAAAGAAATCATCAAAGGTCCATCAATGCTCCGATGGCCTCTTCTTCTCAGTGCGGATATAATCATTCAGGATCCGCTCGTTCTCCAGTTGCTTAGTCAGCTTCTGGATCTTCTGTTCTTGTTCATTGAACTTATCCCAATAAGAATCCCGTTCTTCCCGCAGTTGCGCCCAAGACCTCTTCAGTGTGCCAATATCAGTGGGCGTATGAGGATGGAGAATAGTTGGAGGAACCCCTTCTTTATCAGCAACTTCAAGGGTAACAGGCCTGACAGCTTCATATGGCATACCTAACTTCTGGGCACGGATGCGGACCCATCTGAGATATGGCTCCATTGGCAGAGACGTCTTTGGTCCCAACTCATGTGGGTCAGATTGGTGAACTTTATCCCAAGCCCTGATGAATCTACGACGCAGCTCGTCGCTATCTCCCTGAAAATCAAAGATGATATGAGGCATCAACATCTCATGAGCCCCTTCTCTTCTGGCTCTTCCAAACTGACGGAGAGCTAAACATGGGTTATAAGAAATTCCTTCATGGGTTCCGATCAATGGAACATTAGGATACTCTCCACAACGATCAATGACAGTCACCTCATCCAAGCCTTTGAGAGTCCAGATAACGTCATTATTCTTAAGAGACATTACCCTATAAGCCCAGCCCATTCCTTCTTTGTTCTTCAGTACGGACTTAGGGAGGTGCGAAATAAACCACCTCGACAATAAAGGAGCACAGCACATCAAAGTTCCCCTCTTTCGGGCAGTACGAGCATAGATCTGATGAAGGATGTCACCCAAGAGAGTGGGTACAGGGTTCCGAGAGATGAAGATCTTTATGGCATTAACATTAACAAAAGTGTCAGGATTTGGAAACAATACCAGACCATAGATCAAAAGATCCAGAATGTCCTCGTACGCCTTAAAGTCTAAGTTATCCCAAAAGTAATTAGCTTTGTCAACCAGAAACTTAGCCAAAAAACCCTTAACTCCACTCCTAGTCTCCCAGTTAGCCATTACCTCCTTTTTGGTCAAGTGAAGGGCTGCAGCAATCTCTTCAGGTATGAGAGTCTCCTCCCAACCAGTAAATGGAGTCTGCTCCAAAACAGAGATACCAAGCAACTCAGAGAACTCTTCCAGGGTAGGAACCAGCTGGAAGTCTTGAAAGGTGAAGCAATGGTATAGGGGATCATAAAACTGGACCAGGACACTCATCATTTGTTTGTCCAACTTTGAGGTGACTAAACTGAGAAGAGAACCATGCCTCCTGATGAAGGAAGTAGTGTCTGGAATCCTGACAACCAACTCTTTAAGCAAAGTAGGTACTTGAACAAAGTTGATCCGGATAGTATTCCTATGCACGGGCATCATGATGTCCTACAAAACAGAGCAAAGATGAAACCCTCTTGTCTTTGAAATAGGTTAATCCTTATGCAGGATGTATGCAATGTTATGATGTTATGATGTCATGGTAAAGGCACACCACAAGTATTCACAAAAGGAAGACATGGTAAAGGCACGCAAGTCACACAAAAGAGCTCTTAGATTTCAGGCTGGCATGAAGTTTAGGTACTACCCTCTTTCAGCTTCAGTTGGTTAAGACCTGTCCTAAAAATAGTAATCGGGTTCTAGAGGATCTCAATATCACTGACTACCCTCAATCGGTCATAATTCCAGTTTAACAACCTTTTCTTGTGGCCGGAATCATCGCGAGAGTTTAGTCTCAATGAGTGTAGCATACTGCTACTGTTCTATGGCCAAGTTGGTCAATTTAAGGTTCTAAGGTCAGTTGGTGCTTAATGACTCCTCAGAAGACCCATATTCACCTCGTTCCAACACAAGGGATATCGGTACAGACCAAGATGTCACACCAACGTAGCTACTGCTTCATCTGTATCGGTCTATGCCGGACAGATCCCTCACAATTTATTGCTACTTACCTAAAAAGGGTACCCCCAGATTCGGGTTAGGATCTATAAAACTCTGATACAAGCTGTTGTACCCCAAAATTTGCCCTCCCATTTCCTCAACATCTTCTCATCACAAGACACTTAAGGATCAAGATACAATTAGGGTTTCCTCTGCTCAAGACTTCTCCTTGCACTGTGGACTCAAATTAGGGTTTGTGCTTGCACAAAGATGTTTTGACCTAAAATGCCTAAGATGACTTTCATGCTTCATGTTGGACTCCCAAGTTTACCTATACCAAGTTTCAAGTCTTGATTCCAAGTTTTACCCAGTCAATTGGACAGTTGACCTAGAAATCAGCTGTATTGGGGAAAAAGTCAACTGTGGCCAATTGACAGTCAAATCTCATGAAATTTGATCCACATCAACATTATGAACTCACATGGACCATTTGATCAAGTTTGAATCACAATTTCCCAAGAAATTTGATCAGATCACCAAAAGGGCAAAATGGTCATTTTTAGGGTTTTGACTGCACAAAGGCAATTTTTGACTGTTTGACCTAGCCAATGGCAAACCAAGCTCACATATGGACTCAAGGACCCCATGGAATTATCTTGACATGTTCATCAAGCTCAAAAGATCCCAAGTACACAAGATTGACAGTTGAATTTCCCAGTCAATTGATCAATTTTGACTGTATACTGAAAAGTCAAACTTTGACTTTTTGGTCAAAATCAAGAGTCAAGATTCATTTTTCATCAAAACATGCCAAATCATGAAACTTGTTCACCAAGAAATCACAAAATGCAAATTAGGGTTTGAAAATGGAATTTTTCATAACAGAATTTTTCTAAGTTATGAAAAACCCTAATTTTTTCCCAACTTTGCCCCATCTTTTCACCATGATCCATTTGGATTCAAACAAAAGTCAAAACATGAAAGTTGTAGCTTGTTGCATAATCTACAACTTTGATTCACAAAGTTTTCTCATTTGAAGCTTGTATCTCAAGTTATGATTTTTTGAATAAGGGCACTAAACCATCTTTTAACTTAGTGAAATTTGACCTATTTTGACAAGGTTTTCTACCCTACTTCAAGGCCACTTTTCATACCCTTCCACTTGGAATTTCAAATTGCATTTCAAAGATGGATTGTAGTACACATTCCAAGCTTTCCAAAATGTCCAAGAACTCATCAAACAACCTCATAACTTGAGAGATTCGAATTTCACAAGTTGTCAAAAATTCACTTTTGGTTCTTCATCAAAGCATGTTCATAAACTTGGCAAATTTGAATTCAGCATGCTTAAGCTACATTGCAGGCCTCTAATCCCATTTTCACTCAACAATTCAATGCATATCCTTTGTGCTCTAGCATTATCTTGCTCATTTGGACAATACACACAAAATCAAGCCTAAACTAGAAAAAGCATATTATCCATTCTTGTAAAGTGCTACTTTATGGCAACTTTGCAAATCTATGAGGTACAATGCAGATCTTTGAAGCAAAAAGGCATGGGCATATCCCACTGATCAAGACTCAAATGTGCAGCATAGATTGAGGCATTGTACTGGCCTAGAAACCAAGTTGACATTTGCTTGCTTCACATAGAAGTAACATCCATAACTTATGCTATCTCTCATACCAGCATAGAAACAGAAGAACAAAGTTGTCAAACACATTACACATAACCCAACCAAGCTTTTGCACGAGCTATTTGCCTTTCAAACACCCTCCATCTCAGAATCATCCTCAAACTGCACAAACAGGGGTGCCCCTGCAGTTTGAGTTCAAACTCCCAATCCCTTCAAGCATTTTGATTCAAACCTTTTCCTCTACCTTCCCTACAATATATACAAGCTATCCATATCCTAAAATCAGACCTGTAACACCTCCAAGCCACTTCACCATTTTTAATTTTCTGTTTTGCAGTTGGAGTTCATTAGCTCGATTCAGGAAGTTTCAAGGCAAAGTAGGAACTGGAAAAGCTTCCTTACACTTCAAGGAAGCTGTACAAGTCCTCATTTCACTCTGAAACATCCTCCATTGCCCAGCTCGATTCCAACTGAACAGGTATATTCATGGAGTTCTATCTCTCTTGTTAGGCATTGTTAGCTTTAGGTTTTTGAAGAAAACATGTCACAATCATAGCCCTGAACATGCTCATATGATTAGATTTCATTTATGTTTCGTGTGCTTAGAGAATTTCATGTCTGAACATTGATGAAAAGTTAGGTCAGAAAAGAGGGGGAGAGAAATTCTCCCTCATCTTAGAGAGATAGGTCATGTTCTTTATATGGTTGAAACCGTCTCTTAATGCTCTACACTTTTCATGTTATGAGTTTTGCTTGAAAGTCCAGGAATCCAGAGATAAAAAACGCGTGTTTTGTGTGAAGAAAGCTGTACAGAGGTTGAAGAAGAAGTGATCTGGGCTGGGCCTGGATTTGTTTCCTTTTCACACCCCATTTTTTGGTTTACACCCCCCTGAGCCCATTTGCTCATTTTTTAACATTTTTGACTTTTTCTTTTTGGGTTGACTTTGTTTATTTTTTCTCATACCATTAAAATTTTTAAAATATTTTTTCCATCACTTTTTGTATTTATGGCATATTTATTTGTTTATTTCTTTTGTTATATACAAATATATATATATACTATTATTAAAATAAATAGAAAATAGTGTAGATACATTTTTATTTTTTATTTACTTTCTGAAAATATTTCACACAAAAAAGTACTTTTGTTTATTTTATTAAAATATTAAATAAATATTTATTTTGTATAACACTTATTTAGGGTTTAATATATGTATATATATGTTTATTAATATATTTAAGACAAAAATACCAAAAATACTTGATTTTTTTTTATTTTATTTTATTAATATTTGATATAAAAATACCTTTTTTCACAATACACTTCATTTTATTTTATTTTTGAACATAATAATTAAATAGTAGAATTAAATTAGATAATAATACCTTTTATTTAAAAATTAGGGTTTTTTTTTACCCTAAGTTCAAAATACTAAAAAATAAATACATTTTTATTTTCTTTTTTCCTTTTACATAAATAATATTCTCTCATACACATAAAAACTTTCTTTTTTGCATTTCACATATTTATTTAATTTACATTTAATTATGCATGGCAAAATATCCAATTGTTGTAATAATTTAGATGTAAATTCTTGTCAATATCCCCATTTGAACATTTGTACCCCCCTTCCCATATTTGGTTTTGTAATAGCTTAGTAATTTTAATTTCGCACTTTATTGCTTTCTAATAATAACATGCTAGAATTAGGGTTTGTATGCGAAAAACGATAAAAAAAAATAGTTTGACCTAATACAAGATAAGCAAGCATGAAAATGAACACACAAATCACACTTGCACCCCCTAGGGTATTCCACTTGTTGCCTTCAAATAAATGGGCCATATTGTATGTTGAACATCTTTGGGCAAAACAAACAGTTTGAATGATCATAGTCCCTCGATAAAACTTCTCAAAAACAAACAAAACAAATGATCAAGTCCCTTAGAGAAATTGCCCAAAGACATTTAACGTCGTTACAATTATGGTCTAAACGATGACCCGCGCCTGTCCCTTTCACATCCTAACACAAGGTTGCCCACCAAATACAATGGTGGTGCAAACTTGTTAAAAGGGTTAAAGTATAGCAATAATCTTTTGAGAAATTTAGGAGTAGATAACCTCTTAGTTACTTGAATCAACTTGCAAAACAAAACACTTGCCTAATTTCAAAAACCACACATCATTACACTTTCAAAATAACTTTCAAAAACAAATGAAAACTTTTTCAAAAGATATACATCTTTGTATACATCCCCACATGGATCATTACAAAGGTTGCCACCACATTGGCCTCTTTTCAAAAACATTTTCAAAACCCACACACTCAAGCACCATTTAAAACAATTGAAAACAAAAGGCAAGTGATCTAAACAAGTAACTAAGAGCCCATGGATAACCATGGATAGAAAGGGTGCTAATACCTTCCCTTTCTATAATCTACTCCCCGAACCCAAGAAAACATCTCAAAAGGTTTTTGCTGTGCTTTTTAACCTTTCCTTAGGATAAAATAAAAAGTCGGTGGCGACTCTTGCTAACCGCAACATTTGCGAATACGAACGCAAACCTCAAGTCAGTTCTCCCACCGTATCACAGAACTGGCGACTCTGCTGGGGAAAACTTTTAAAGTGGAGTAACCTTAGGGTTTAGATCACCTTTGTTTTCAATTGCTTGCTTTGTTTGCTTTTACATATTGTGGGCTTTGTATCGGAGTTTTATAGATCCTAACCCGGATCTGGGGAAACCCTTTTAGGTAGCAACAAGGCTGTGAGGGAACTGTGCGGGGTATACCGACATGGTTGAAGCAGTCTGCTACGTTGATGTGGCACTTTGGTGTGTACCGGTAACCCTTGAGTTCAGTCAAGGAGAGTACGGGGCCGCCGCGTGGTGTCATAAAGCATCAACTGACCTTAGGAACCTTAATTGAACCATCTTGGCCTTTTAGGGGTAGTGAGATAACTGACTTTGGTGCAGTCCGAGGTTGGTTGATACTCGATACTACACTCAATTGAGGTTTGCTTTCCTGGAATATTTCGGTCGCCAGTTCAGTGGCTAAATCGAAACGATGAACAATGAAAGCAATCCAGTGATATTGGGACCTTTAGAACCCGGTTACTTTTGATAGGACAGGTTGAGCCCACAAAACTTCAAGAGGGTAACACCCAGACTTCATGCAGGCCTAAACTCTAAGGGTTTGTGTGACTTGTATGCCTTACCATGTTTGCCTTTGTGAATGTTTATAGTGCATTTAGTCATCACATCATTACATCATACAAACATCATGAGCATTGACTAACCGTTTCAAGGGTTTCGAATCTTCATCTTTGTTCTTGTTTTATAGGACATGGAAACTGCTCGCAGAAAGACAATTCAGATTAGCCTTGTAAAGATCCCTCCTCAGCTTAAGGAGCTTCTGTCCAGGATTCCCGAGGGTTCTTCATTCAGTGAGAGACATGGAAGACTCATCAACTTGGTTAACACCAACATTGAGGAGGACTTGATAAAGGTCCTGTTCCAATTCTTTGACCCTCTGCATCACTGCTTCACCTTCCCGGATTATCAGTTGGTGCCTACATTGGAAGAGTTCTCCCGACTTCTGAAGGTCCCTATCCTCGATCAACTACCCTACAACGGTATGGAAGAGGAACCCAAGCTTGAAGAGATTGCTAAAGCCTTGCACCTACAGACATCTGACCTCAAGGGACATTGGGAAGTTAGAAGTGGTATCAAAGGTTTCTTAGCTAGATTTCTGTTTGAAAGGGCTCAGGAATGTTGGAACTCTCTTGACCTACGAGCTTTTGAAGAAGTTGTAGCCCTCCTTGTCTATGGTTTGGTGTTGTTCCCTAACCCAGATCAGCTTATTGATATCAGTGCTGTCCAGATCTTTATGACCAGGAATCCTATACCTACACTGTTGGGGGACATCCTTCACTCATGTTACACTCGAACCATGAGGAGAAGGGGTGTCCTTATGTGTTGCACTCCTCTCTTGGGAAGGTGGTTTATTTCGCATCTTCCACAATCAGTTTTGAAGAACGAGCGGGGTTTGAGATGGTCACAACGGTTAATGACTCTCACGCATGCAGATATACATTGGTGTCCTAGGTCCAGGGAAGACGTCACTATCATTGATCGTTGTGGGGAGTACCCTAATGTTCCTTTATTTGGAATCAAAGGAGGTATAACCTACAACCCATGCCTGGCTTGGAGACAGTTTGGTTATGCTCGGAAGGATGGCCCTCATGACATGTTAATTCCTGACATAGTCTTCGACTTCGACAACGATACTCAAGGACTTCGTCAGAGATTTATCAGAGCTTGGAGGATGCCAAGTAGGATAGACAGCAAAACACTGGGGCACCGGAACTCCATCCCGTTGGAGCCTTACCTCAAGTGGGTACGAGCCCGCTCCCAGAAGTTAGTAATGCCTTACCCTCACATGCTACCTGTAATCAAAGAGCCAGTCTTGGAAGGAGAAGCATCCTACACCATTCAACATCCCGACATGCCCACCTCCTGGGAAGAGATGCAGAAGAGCTGGATCCAACTTAAGGAAGAACGGAATTCTCTTGAGACCAGTCTACATGCTAGTGAAAAGAAGGTCCTGGATCTCACCCGCCTGCTGCACGAGGAAAGGAATCTCAACACCTACATCGCGCCAAAAAGGATGCGCAATGTCTTTTTACCTTAAGGAGTTATTTTGTAATATTTGGCCCATGAGGCATTTATGTACTAACGAATTTTTCCTTATTAATATGATGTGCGTTCCTTTTTGTCTACAACAAAGTTTGAATGTTCTAAATCCTTGAATGCATTGCATACATACGCATTCCATTGCACCATATGCATAGCAGGTACCCTATTTCACAGGTTGCTTAATTTTCTTCGCTGTTTGTGTGAACAGTCATCATGAATCCGGAATCATCCAGTGAGCAAGCAATCAAGGCCCTTCAGGCCCAAAGTGCACAGTTTCAAGAGATGGTCCTAAGCCTAGCCCAAGGTCAGCAAGAGTTGAAGACTCTACTCATGAAGAAAAAGAAGAAAAAGAGAACGGCGATGTTCAACACCGGACGCAGATTTGGGAACACACTCCACAATGAAGCTGATCCAACCACTTCTTCTGCTGAGAAAAATAGTCCCCAGGGGGGAGGAGCTCCTAGTCCCGCGGTCTCCGACAACGAGACGGACTATAACGATGAACAATACCCACCTGCTGCTGACAGATATAAACAATTGGAGGACCGCTTGAGCGCTATGGAAATTCAGAACGTGCCAGGACTGGATTTCGGAGATTTGGGATTATCTTCTGGAGTAGTAATTCCACACAAGTTTAAGGCGCCTGCCTTCGCCAAGTATGATGGGGTCTCTTGCCCAAAGCTGCATCTGAGGTCGTATGTAAGGAAAATCCAACCTTACACGGCGGATAAGAACCTCTGGATTCACTTCTTCCAGGACAGCCTCTCGGGGTCTCAGCTTGAATGGTTCTACCAATTAGACGGAGCTAGCATCCGGCACTGGGAAGATTTGGCAACTGCATTTTACAGACAATACCAATACAATTCTGATCTCGCTCCTACGCGTACCCAACTTCAGGGTATGCCTCTAGGAACGGGTGAAGGGTTCAAAGAGTACGCCCAAAAATGGAGAGATTTGGCTGGCAGGGTGCAGCCTCCATTAACTGATCGAGAGCTGGTTGATATGTTTCTGGGAACGTTGTCTGGTCCGTTTTTCAATCATTTGGTTGGTAACTCCTCCGCTGGGTTCACAGATTTGATATTAACGGGAGAAAGAATTGAGGCTGGCATCAGGTCCGGCAAGATACAAAAGGCTGCCTCTACAAGTGCTGAGAAGAGGCCGTTTAAGAAAGAAGCAAGTGCCGTCTATGGTCCTAGAAGACAAGTCAAGCCCGAAAGTCGCCAAGCCGTCAACGCTTTGGTCATCTCCAAACCTGTTGCTGCTCCTCAGCAGTACAATCAACAAAGAAGTGAAAGGCCCAAGAGGCAGTATACCCGATTGAGTATGACATTATCTCAAATTTTACCCCAACTGTTATCCACCAACCTGGTGACCCTCAAAGAAGCTCCTAAAGTCGTCAACACCGCGTCTCCTAAATACAACCCAAATGCCCGGTGTGCTTATCATTCTGATAGTCCCGGGCACACTACTGATGATTGCTGGGCCTTGAGAAACAAAGTGCAAGATCTGATCGACGCGAAAGAAATTCAGTTTGAAGCGCCGGAAAGGCCGAATGTTGTAACTGCTCCTATGCCCCAGCATAGAGTAAATGCCATTGAGGAAGAAGTGTATGCTGTTTTGATAGATGAAGTTGTTACCCCTTTGAAGACTGTTAAGAAGAACCTACTGCGGGCCGGTTTATTTCCGGGTTGCGGCGAAGGTTGCCCATTCTGTGCTATTTCCCTATCTGTTTGTCCCTTGCTAAGGTTAGGCATCCAAGGCCTAATGGATAGCAAGGAGATTTTATTCAAAAAGACTGCTGTTCATTTGGTTCCGATGAAAGAAGTTTCCGTGATTACCATCTTCAAAAATCCAATCAAGGCTCCCCCAAAGAAGCCTATTCAAATCTTGACAGTTGCGCCTGTGATCATTACTGTTCCAGGACCCCTCTCCTACGTGTTTGATAAAGCTGTCCCCTGGCATTATGGGGCAGACGTATATGTAAATGGAATCAAGCAAGAATTTGATGTTAGTACCAGTATCTGCGATATCACCGGTCCAGCTAAAGTCACCCGCAGTGGCAGGCTCTTCTCGCCTGACATTGCGCCGCCCGCTATTCGAAAACCCCTCCTCATAAAACCTGCAAGTTTACCAAGTCCTGTTGCTGATCAAATTGTGTCCCCTGCTGCCGAGTCATCAAATGCTCGGGGCAAAGGGATTGAAGAAGAGCCTGCCCGGATGGAGGCACCGATACCCGTGAATGCTGAGGCCTCCCGACAAGAAATGGAGGAGATTCTGAAAATAATAAAGAAAAGTGATTTTAATGTTGTCGAGCAGTTGGGGCATACACCCTCCAAGATCTCCCTGCTTTCCTTATTACTATGTTCCGAGGCCCATGCAAAAGCCTTGATCTCATTTCTCAAGACGGCCCATGTGCCGCAGGAGACGTCTGCAGTTCAGTTCACTGACTGCATAGCGAATCTGACGGCGGACAACGGCTTGGGCTTTTCAGATGCTGACCTAACCGCAAAAGGGAGGGACCACAATGATGCCCTGCATGTCTCTATTGAATGCAGGGGCACTACTCTGGCACATGTATTGGTGGACACTGGTTCTTCCTTGAACGTTCTTCCGAAAAAGGCTCTAGATCGTCTGGATTATGAAGGCCTGGAGTTGAAACCCAGCAATATCATCGTCAGGGCTTTTGACGGTTCCAAGAGGATGGTTCATGGAGAGGTTAACATCCCTATTCGTGTGGGCTCTCAAGTGTTTG
Source organism: Vicia faba (assembly GCA_948472305.1). Taxonomy (NCBI): domain Eukaryota; kingdom Viridiplantae; phylum Streptophyta; class Magnoliopsida; order Fabales; family Fabaceae; genus Vicia; species Vicia faba. The sequence goes on from OX451740.1 coordinate 324,640,051, forward strand.
ACTCTACCTTTTACGTGATGGATATACGTCCATCATACTCTTGTCTGTTGGGTCGACCTTGGATCCATAAAGCTGGGGCAGTGACCTCCACCTTACACCAAAAGCTGAAGTATCCTGTCAGGGGGAAAATCGTCACTGTGCAAGGAGAAGAGGAGTATATGGTGAGCCATTTGAATTCCTTCAGGTACATCGAGATGGACGGAGAATTTATTGAAACTCCCTTCCAACATTTCGAGGAGGTACATCCAGTTTCAGCAGCTGCGGAGACAATGGCCGAAGAGAATGATTCCTTGAAGATGGCTTCCCTAAGGGATGCCCGGGCTGTGGTTCAGAAAGGCAATGGTGCACACTGGGGTCAGCTTCCTGACTTCACTCAGAAGAACGACAAGTTTGGGCTAGGCTTTACTGCAGAGGCTCAGAAGGCAGTGCGCAAAGAGAAGATTGGAAAGGCTCCGGTGTTTATTTCCAGCTCAAGGGTGAATGCTATCGAGGAGGATGTGGAGGAAGCTGAGTTTGATAATTGGATCTACCCGACTGCCAGCGACGGACCAAGCAACTGGACAGCAAAGGATTTTACCCCTATCACATTTGTCACGCAATAATTGATTTCTTTTGATTTCCAAATTTGTAACAAACAATATGTTAAAACTCTGTTGGCTCGGTGTCCTGCCCGGGGCATCGTAGCTCCATTTGTGAGGGCTTTTTGTATGACATTTTCATATATCATCAATCAAAACATTGGACGTTTGTTGCATTTCAAATCTTGTGCTCCTTTTCTTTCTGTGTTATACATATTGCAAAACAGCTATATTTACACACACTCACTTATACAGGTTTCAATCCACTCTGGATCTCACTGGTAACAGCTCTGCTACCGCCAGTTATGACTTCGAAAATCCGATCAACTTGGCCGAAGACGAAGGTGAAGATGATTGCGAAGTGCCTGGTGAACTCGCAAGACTGCTACTACAGGAAGAGAGGGCTATTCAACCACATGAAGAGCCTGTGGAGACAATTAACTTGGGTACTGAGACAGATAGGAAAGAGGTCAAGATTGGTGCCAATCTAGAGCTCAGCGTGAAGCAACGATTGATCCAGATGCTACAAGACTACATGGAGATTTTTGCTTGGTCCTATGAAGATATGCCCGGTTTGGACGCCGACATTGTAGTTCACCATCTACCAACCAAGGAAGATTGCCCTCCAGTAAAGCAAAAAGTTCGACGAATGCGTCCAGAGATGTCTGAGAAGATTAAAGCTGAGGTGATGAAACAGTTTGATGCCGGTTTCCTTGCAGTAACTTCTTACCCTCAGTGGGTTGCCAATGTTGTGCCAGTGCCGAAGAAGGACGGTAAAGTCAGAATGTGTGTCGACTACAGGGATCTGAACAGGGCCAGCCCCAAGGATGATTTCCCCCTACCTCACATCGATGTCCTTGTTGATAATACAGCTCAACACAAGGTGTTCTCCTTCATGGATGGCTTCTCAGGGTATAATCAGATCAAGATGGCTCCTGAAGATATGGAGAAGACTACATTTGTAACTCAGTGGGGGACCTTCTGTTATAAGGTCATGCCATTCGGATTGAAAAATGCTGGGGCAACCTATCAGCGTGCCATGGTTGCTTTATTTCATGATATGATCCATCATGAGATTGAAGTATACGTTGATGACATGATTGCAAGGTCTCAAACTGAGGAGGAGCACCTTGATCATCTGAGGAAGTTGTTTGACCGACTCAAGTTGTACAAGCTGAGATTGAATCCCAACAAATGCACCTTCGGGGTGAGGTCCGGAAAATTGCTAGGTTTCATTGTAAGTGATAAAGGTATTCAGGTGGACCCTGCCAAGGTAAAAGCCATACAAGAGATGCCGACTCCAAAAACAGAGAAAGAAGTCAGAGGTTTCCTAGGACGACTGAATTACATTGCCCGATTCATCTCACATCTGACTGCTACTTGTGAGCCAATCTTCAAATTACTGAAGAAAGATCAAGTGGTACGCTGGAATGAGGAATGTCAGGCTGCCTTTGAAAGGATAAAGGAATATCTCCAAGAGCCACTCATTCTTATGCCGCCGGTGGAAGGAAGACCTCTGATACTATACTTGACAGTGCTGGATAATTCAATGGGGTGTGTGCTGGGGCAGCATGACGAGTCTGGCCGAAAAGAGCACGCTATTTATTACTTGAGCAAAAAGTTTACCGACTGTGAGTCTCGTTACTCACTGCTTGAGAAAACTTGCTGCGCTCTTGTATGGGCTGCTCGCCGGCTGAGACAGTATATGCTGACTCACACTACCTTATTGATTTCAAAGATGGATCCCATTAAGTACATATTTGAAAAGCCCGCTCTGTCTGGGAGAATAGCGAGATGGCAAATGATCTTAACAGAATATGACATCCAGTATACAACTCAGAAAGCAATAAAGGGAAGTGTACTGGCTGATCATTTGGCACACCAACCTGTGGACGATTACCAATCATTGAACTTTGATTTTCCGGACGAAGACATCATGGTGGTAACTGACTGTGAAGTACCTGGACCGGATGAAGGACCTGAGGAAGGATCCCGATGGTCTATGCATTTTGACGGAGCCTCCAATGCTTTGGGTAACGGCGTCGGTGCTGTAATCATATCTCCCAAGGGGACTCATACTCCACTCACCGCCCGATTATGTTTCAGCTGCACCAACAACATGGCAGAATATGAGGCATGTATCATGGGTTTACAAGCTGCGATCGATTTGAGGATCAAGTTTCTAAGTGTCTTCGGAGATTCCGCTCTCGTGATCAATCAGATCAAAGGCGAGTGGGATACGAAACACCCGAATCTTATTCCTTACAAGGAGTATGTGTCGACCTTGCTCCCTCACTTTGAAGAGATAACTTTTGAGCATTTCCCCAGAGAGGAGAATCAGCTAGCAGACGCACTAGCCACGATGTCTTCAATGTTCAAAGTTAAATGGGACAATGAGGCTCCTCAAATCATGATCTGGAAGTTGGATGAACCGGCATACTGCTGCGAGCTCGAGGCCGAGAAGGTGACTGAAAAACCCTGGTATCACGAGGTAAAGAGGTACTTGGAAGCTCAGGAATACCCTGAAGGTGCATCTGTCAACGACAAGAAGTTCATGAGGAGATTTGCTGCAAAATTCTTCCTCAGCAACGGCATTCTCTACAAACGGAATCATGATTCAACTCTGTTACGTTGTGTGGATAAGGCTGAAGCAGAGAAAATTATGATGGAACTGCACGAAGGTACATTTGGGACCCATTCCAGTGGACACACCATGGCTAAGAAAATCCTTCGGGCAGGATATTTCTGGTCCACGATGGAAGCCGATTGTTACCAACACTCCCGGACTTGTCATAAGTGCCAGATCTATGCTGACAAGGTGCATATCCCTCCAGTTCCTTTGAATGTCCTAACGGCACCTTGGCCTTTCGCAATGTGGGGCATCGATATGATCGGTGAGATCCGACCAACGGCATCCAATGGGCATCGTTTCATCTTGGTGGCGATTGATTACTTCACGAAATGGGTCGAAGCAGCTTCCTATGCCACAGTAACCAAGAGCGTCGTGGAACGATTCATCCGGCATAATCTGATTTGTCGGTACGGAGTCCCAGAAAGAATCATTACGGACAATGGTACCAATCTCAATAACAAAATGATCACTGAACTCTGTGAACAATTCAAGATACAGCACCACAATTCTTCCCCCTATCGGCCGAAGATGAATGGGGCTGTAGAGGCAGCCAATAAAAATATCAAGAAAATTGTGCAGAAGATGACAGTGACCTACAAAGATTGGCACGAGATGTTACCGTTCGCTCTTCATGGGTACCGCACCTCAGCAAGGACATCAACCGGGGCAACTCCTTTCTCCTTGGTCTACGGCATGGAGGCAGTCTTGCCGATCGAAATCCAGATACCCTCTCTCCGGATAATGAAGGATGCAGACTTGAATGAAAATGATTGGATCCAGACTCGACTTGATCAATTAAATCTGATTGACGAAAAGAGGCTCACTGCTATCTGTCATGGTCAAACGTATCAAAAACGGATGATCAGGGCATTTAACAAGAAAGTCAGACCGCAAGAGTATCAAGTTGGGGACCTGGTAATCAAACGCATCATCCTTCCTCAAAGTGATCCCCGGGGCAAATGGACCCCTACTTATGAAGGGCCATTTGTGGTTAAACGTGTGTTCTCAGGAGGAGCCATGATCCTAACCACCATGGATGGTGACGACCTTCCTCACCCCGCCAATGCAGACATAGTGAAAAAATACTACGCATAAATAAAAGACCCGCTAGGTTGACATACCTAGGCAAAAATAAGGGCTTCCCGGCGAACCAAAAGGGTTCGGGAAAAAATAAGGGATGAAATGAAAAAAATCTGTGCACCCGGCAAGTCGAAAACCTGAAAGGGCGGCTTGGGCAAAAATGGGTATCCCGGTGGACCAAAAACCCGAAAGGGCGGTCCAGGCAAAAGTTAGGGATAAAAGTGTAACACTATGTCTCATTGGATCACTTCGCGTCCGGAATTCGGTACCAACTATCTGGCTCCAGATTTCGGCATTGATCAATCGGCTTCATCTTCAACTAAGCAGCAAAGCGATGAGACATTCGAAGACATAAAGGCAATAGCAGAGTTGGAACCCAGTGGGATTGTTCACATAGCTGTTTTGTTTTTCAAATTGTAAATTCTATACTTTTGGCGATGTCCTCTTACTAGGATGTCAGCCTCTTGTACAAAAAACGCCTATTCACAGGCAAAGTTTAAATCAATACAAATTCACTTGTCCATACAAATTACCATTGTTTTTCTTTTTCTGTTTTGTCTTGCGAAGAACGTCCAATGTTCATTTTTGATATATGCATTTGACATTAAATTGCTGATTCATGAATGTTTGCATATGAAAAAAAAAGATTAATTACAAGTGACATCAAAGACAGGGGCAATGTGGAGTTGTCTAAAGCGGTCTAGTTGTTTTGTCCACCAAGGCACCAAGGTAGGTTCAACTGAAAATGTGGCCAGATCATCTTAGCTCCCCGCAGAATAAAACAAGGTTCAGCAGCACTTTCCCCAAGCAGGAGTCGATTCCCCGTCGATCCTGAAAAAGGCACAACATTCCCCGGCAGGTATTAAAAGCTCATCCCCAGTAGATTCTGCGAGCTTATCCCCGGCGAAGTACGAACGTCTCGCCCAAGTTTTATTTAGAGTTATTTCCTCACAAGGACTTATAACTGGGTTATCCTCAGCTAAAAGCCACGGAAGACCGTTCTCGGCAAAAGTTCCTTCAATCCCCAGCAAAGTCTATCTTTGGTATTCCCAAGCAGAGTTTATCTTTGGAGTTCCCCAGCGGAGTTTACCATCATTATCCTCAGCGGAGTCCATCGTTAAAAGTCCTCAGCGGGCCTCTCATCAAAACTTTAGTCAAGCATCTCTTCCGCAGAGCAGCTTCCCGGCCATTCGTCAAGGATTTATTTTCCTAAGATGAAATTACACTCATAAACATTTCACATTTTCATACATCTTGCTTACATACATGATGAAACACATACAACATCAAATGTTGAACATCATGACATCATGCACATCATACATCATGACATTGCATACAGCTTACGTCTTTGCCTTTTCAGGAAAAAGACAATCTCAAAAACGACTACCTTCAACTGTCACAATTCCAGATTCGATACCTGTATCTAGCCAGGGCACATCTGAGAGTGATCAGTTTCCAGACTCGATTCCTGTATCTAGCCAGGGCACGTCTGAAGAGTTCAAAGATTCGACTCCTGTATCCAGCCAGGGCACATCTATCAACTACAACAGCTCCAGATTCGATTCCTGTATCCAGCCAGGGCATATCTGTTGACCACATTTCCAGACTCGACTCCTGTATCTAGCCAGGGCACGTCTGCAGAGTTCAAAGATTCGATTCCTGTATCTAGCCAGGGCACATCTATCAACTACAACAGCTCCAGATTCGATTCCTGTATCCAGCCAGGGCATATCTGTTGACCACATTTCCAGACTCGACTCCTGTATCTAGCCAGGGCACGTCTGCAGAGTTCAAAGATTCGATTCCTGTATCCAGCCAGGGCACATCTATTGACGACTATTTCCAGATTCAACTCCTGTATCCAGCCAGGGCACATCTGTGAGCAACCGATTGTAGATTCGATACCTGTATCTAGCCAGGACATATCTGCATAAGGAGACTGAAGATCAAACACCTGTAACAAGCCAGGAAAACATCTGTCTTTCTTAAATACACAAGTTCTCGCTAAGAAATCTCTTATGCGATCAACACTTCCAAATGGCATCAATAAGCCCATTCCCGTCAAAGTTCCGTCACTGCTCCAGAAGGCATCTATAAGCCCATCACCCTATCCACCATCTCTCCAAATGGCATCTATAAGCCCATTCCCGACACCACATTGATGAGACTCCAGCATGCGAGTGCAAATTTCCGGGCACTCTAGTGTCCAATCTCCTTTTACCCTCGAGTCACGAAAGGCAAACTTGCCAATCTAACTCTTCAGGTCCAAGAAGATTGAACAGGGGCAACTGTTGTACCCCAAAATTTGCCCTCCCATTTCCTCAACATCTTCTCATCACAAGACACTTAAGGATCAAGATACAATTAGGGTTTCCTCTGCTCAAGACTTCTCCTTGCACTGTGGACTCAAATTAGGGTTTGTGCTTGCACAAAGATGTTTTGACCTAAAATGCCTAAGATGACTTTCATGCTTCATGTTGGACTCCCAAGTTTACCTATACCAAGTTTCAAGTCTTGATTCCAAGTTTTACCCAGTCAATTGGACAGTTGACCTAGAAATCAGTTGTATTGGGGAAAAAGTCAACTGTGGCCAATTGACAGTCAAATCTCATGAAATTTGATCCACATCAACATTATGAACTCACATGGACCATTTGATCAAGTTTGAATCACAATTTCCCAAGAAATTTGATCAGATCACCAAAAGGGCAAAATGGTCATTTTTAGGGTTTTGACTGCACAAAGGCAATTTTTGACTGTTTGACCTAGCCAATGGCAAACCAAGCTCACATATGGACTCAAGGACCCCATGGAATTATCTTGACATGTTCATCAAGCTCAAAAGATCCCAAGTACACAAGATTGACAGTTGAATTTCCCAGTCAATTGATCAATTTTGACTGTATACTGAAAAGTCAAACTTTGACTTTTTGGTCAAAATCAAGAGTCAAGATTCATTTTTCATCAAAACATGCCAAATCATGAAACTTGTTCACCAAGAAATCACAAAATGCAAATTAGGGTTTGAAAATGGAATTTTTCATAACTTAGAATTTTTCTAAGTTATGAAAAACCCTAATTTTTTCCCAACTTTGCCCCATCTTTTCACCATGATCCATTTGGATTCAAACAAAAGTCAAAACATGAAAGTTGTAGCTTGTTTCATAATCTACAACTTTGATTCACAAAGTTTTCTCATTTGAAGCTTGTATCTCAAGTTATGATTTTTTGAATAAGGGCACTAAACCATCTTTTAACTTAGTGAAATTTGACCTATTTTGACAAGGTTTTCTACCCTACTTCAAGGCCACTTTTCATACCCTTCCACTTGGAATTTCAAATTGCATTTCAAAGATGGATTGTAGTACACATTCCAAGCTTTCCAAAATGTCCAAGAACTCATCAAACAACCTCATAACTTGAGAGATTCGAATTTCACAAGTTGGCAAAAATTCACTTTTGGTTCTTCATCAAAGCATGTTCATAAACTTGGCAAATTTGAATTCAGCATGCTTAAGCTACATTGCAGGCCTCTAATCCCATTTTCACTCAATAATTCAATGCATATCCTTTGTGCTCTAGCATTATCTTGCTCATTTGGACAATACACACAAAATCAAGCCTAAACTAGAAAAAGCATATTATCCATTCTTGTAAAGTGCTACTTTATGGCAACTTTGCAAATCTATGAGGTACAATGCAGATCTTTGAAGCAAAAAGGCATGGGCATATCCCACTGATCAAGACTCAAATGTGCAGCATAGATTGAGGCATTGTACTGGCCTAGAAACCAAGTTGACATTTGCTTGCTTCACATAGAAGTAACATCCATAACTTATGCTATCTCTCATACCAGCATAGAAACAGAAGAACAAAGTTGTCAAACACATTACACATAACCCAACCAAGCTTTTGCACGAGCTATTTGCCTTTCAAACACCCTCCATCTCAGAATCATCCTCAAACTGCACAAACAGGGGTGCCCCTGCAGTTTGAGTTCAAACTCCCAATCCCTTCAAGCATTTTGATTCAAACCTTTTCCTCTACCTTCCCTACAATATATACAAGCTATCCATATCCTAAAATCAGACCTGTAACACCTCCAAGCCACTTCACCATTTTTAATTTTCTGTTTTGCAGTTGGAGTTCATTAGCTCGATTCAGGAAGTTTCAAGGCAAAGTAGGAACTGGAAAAGCTTCCTTACACTTCAAGGAAGCTGTACAAGTCCTCATTTCACTCTGAAACATCCTCCATTGCCCAGCTCGATTCCAACTGAACAGGTATATTCATGGAGTTCTATCTCTCTTGTTAGGCATTGTTAGCTTTAGGTTTTTGAAGAAAACATGTCACAATCATAGCCCTGAACATGCTCATATGATTAGATTTCATTTATGTTTCGTGTGCTTAGAGAATTTCATGTCTGAACATTGATGAAAAGTTAGGTCAGAAAAGAGGGGGAGAGAAATTCTCCCTCATCTTAGAGAGATAGGTCATGTTCTTTATATGGTTGAAACCGTCTCTTAATGCTCTACACTTTTCATGTTATGAGTTTTGCTTGAAAGTCCAGGAATCCAGAGATAAAAAACGCGTGTTTTGTGTGAAGAAAGCTGTACAGAGGTTGAAGAAGAAGTGATCTGGGCTGGGCCTGGATTTGTTTCCTTTTCACACCCCATTTTTTGGTTTACACCCCCCTGAGCCCATTTGCTCATTTTTTAACATTTTTGACTTTTTCTTTTTGGGTTGACTTTGTTTATTTTTTTCTCATACCATTAAAATTTTTAAAATATTTTTTCCATCACTTTTTGTATTTATGGCATATTTATTTGTTTATTTCTTTTGTTATATACAAATATATATATATATACTATTATTAAAATAAATAGAAAATAGTGTAGATACATTTTTATTTTTTATTTACTTTCTGAAAATATTTCACACAAAAAAGTACTTTTGTTTATTTTATTAAAATATTAAATAAATATTTATTTTGTATAACACTTATTTAGGGTTTAATATATGTATATATATGTTTATTAATATATTTAAGACAAAAATACCAAAAATACTTGATTTTTTTTTATTTTATTTTATTAATATTTGATATAAAAATACCTTTTTTCACAATACACTTCATTTTATTTTATTTTTGAACATAATAATTAAATAGTAGAATTAAATTAGATAATAATACCTTTTATTTAAAAATTAGGGTTTTTTTTTACCCTAAGTTCAAAATACTAAAAAATAAATACATTTTTATTTTCTTTTTTCCTTTTACATAAATAATATTCTCTCATACACATAAAAACTTTCTTTTTTGCATTTCACATATTTATTTAATTTACATTTAATTATGCATGGCAAAATATCCAATTGTTGTAATAATTTAGATGTAAATTCTTGTCAATATCCCCATTTGAACATTTGTACCCCCCTTCCCATATTTGGTTTTGTAATAGCTTAGTAATTTTAATTTCGCACTTTATTGCTTTCTAATAATAACATGCTAGAATTAGGGTTTGTATGCGAAAAACGATAAAAAAAAAATAGTTTGACCTAATACAAGATAAGCAAGCATGAAAATGAACACACAAATCACACTTGCACCCCCTAGGGTATTCCACTTGTTGCCTTCAAATAAATGGGCCATATTGTATGTTGAACATCTTTGGGCAAAACAAACAGTTTGAATGATCATAGTCCCTCGATAAAACTTCTCAAAAACAAACAAAACAAATGATCAAGTCCCTTAGAGAAATTGCCCAAAGACATTTAACGTCGTTACAATTATGGTCTAAACGATGACCCGCGCCTGTCCCTTTCACATCCTAACACAAGGTTGCCCACCAAATACAATGGTGGTGCAAACTTGTTAAAAGGGTTAAAGTATAGCAATAATCTTTTGAGAAATTTAGGAGTAGATAACCTCTTAGTTACTTGAATCAACTTGCAAAACAAAACACTTGCCTAATTTCAAAAACCACACATCATTACACTTTCAAAATAACTTTCAAAAACAAATGAAAACTTTTTCAAAAGATATACATCTTTGTATACATCCCCACATGGATCATTACAAAGGTTGCCACCACATTGGCCTCTTTTCAAAAACATTTTCAAAACCCACACACTCAAGCACCATTTAAAACAATTGAAAACAAAAGGCAAGTGATCTAAACAAGTAACTAAGAGCCCATGGATAACCATGGATAGAAAGGGTGCTAATACCTTCCCTTTCTATAATCTACTCCCCGAACCCAAGAAAACATCTCAAAAGGTTTTTGCTGTGCTTTTTAACCTTTCCTTAGGATAAAATAAAAAGTCGGTGGCGACTCTTGCTAACCGCAACATTTGCGAATACGAACGCAAACCTCAAGTCAGTTCTCCCACCGTATCACACAAGCCCACAAAATTTAAAGCATACAAAGCATACAATTGAAAACACAAGTGATCTAATCCTAAGGTACACCTCACTTATAAGAAATCCCCAGCAGAGTCGCCAGTTCTTTGATCGGTGGGAATAGAACTGACTATTTTTGGAATGTTGGTTCGCGTTTGCGTTTGTTTTTACAAAATATCGCGGTAAGCAAGATTCACCACCGTCTTTTATTTTATCCAACAAGGAAAGGAAAAAAGCACAGAAAAATTCTTTTTCGATATATTTCTCGGGTTCGGGAGGTAGATTATAGAAAGGGAAGGTGTTAGCACCCTTTCTATCCGTGGTTATCCACGGGCTCTTAGGTACTTGCTCACTATGTTTTCAAAAGTTTGCTTTTCTTTGTGTTTGTGGGTTTTGAAAAGAGTTTTGTTTTTGAAGAGAGTGTAAGTGCGAAAAAGTTTTGTTTTTGTTTTCAAATGAGCAAGTACTTAAGAACATCTACCTACTCAAAAAGGAATTAAACTGTGCAAATGTCCTTTAGACAGTGCTATCCCACTATTGAGGAGTAGGTAGCACCGTCGTTGGAGTTTTTCGGGTCAATTCGATTTTAGGGATGTGTGGTCACTAAAGCAACGTTAGGACGCCTTAGCGGTAACCCTAATGTCTTAGATCATTTTATCCGAGGCAACCGTTTCGAGGCAACTTATGATCTTTGGACAAGAGGACGACCTCTAAAATATCCTATACTTAATGACCACGTTCGAGGCAACCAAGTGAGGCGTACCCTAGGAGTGGCATGTGCAAGTGTGTCAATTTTCAGTTATATTATCTTTACATGTCATGGTGAGCTACTGTTGATTTTAAGTTAAGATAGATCTTGTCATGCATAGCCTATTATTCATTCATCTAGCAGTTAATGGTTGCAGAAAATAAATTGCGGAAAATAAAGCTAAACTATTACAAGGCGTCGGGTATTTACATCGCCAAAAACAAACCCTTAAAAATTAAATGCGAAAAGGTAAATAAAAGCGGTAAATAAAAAGTCCTAAGTTAAAACTATTACATCCTCGGAGCAATTACAATATATGGATCAAAAAAATATGCTCGAGAAAAGTTGAATCAGATTGTCCTAGGGTTTTGACCCATTTTCATTAAGTAAAACATATTTTTTTGTCATTTTTTGATTTAAGAATTAAGTCTAAATTGATAATGGAATTAATAAAAAAAGAAAATATATTTTTTTGAGTTTTACTTTAATTGAGGAAATAAAATCAGAAATATTAAAAAAAAAACCTGATTCTAAGTCAATTTTAATTTATTGCAAAATATGTTGGTATTAAACCTAATTAAAAAAACTAAATTAATTGGTTAATGGTTTATTTGCAAAAATAAAATAGTGAAGTTAATAAGTATTATTTTTTGTGTTTTCTGATTTTTATGAAAAAAAGGTTAGTTTGTTAATTAATTAGTTAGTTTTTTAATAATAATAATAAAAAGCAAAAGAAATATGTAAAGAAAAGTAAAAACATAAGCAAACTTTGGGGGGCGCTGGGCCTGAAGAAGAGAGATTGATTCAGCAATTCCAGGCCCAGATTCGATCAGCCTCGTTTGACTTTCAGATTGCCTGGGCGTTTGTTGACCAAGGTTCGTGGTGAACCTCATCCTGGACCACTGGATCTGGATCTGGAACCACCTGGCACGTTGAGATCTGAGGACGCATGGTAGTCTACGCTTGGGATGTTGCACCTGAATACCTGAAGGAAAAACACAACAATGTTTTGGGGGACCTGGGATTCGAATCTAGGTCCCAATGGGTCCTGCACTAACACGCTCACTAACCAGCCAGCTTGTTCTCTTTGTTATGATAATAAGGAATAAATAATATATGGGAAAATCAATGAATATGCTGGAAAATAAGAAAAAAATGCGCTAATATTTCAAACAGGCCAATTCTGGCCATGCCACGTTATCGTCCCTGTCATGGGGACTGTGGCTAAAAATCCTTTGACCTATACCAACAGACGATTGTCCGTAGCTATACATCATGCTGCCTCAAAATCTTCCACAAGCCACTAAAACGCAAACTAAAGGCATGGTTCTGCTCGCCTCTCCGCCCTGGTTCCAACCATGGTCCTTTTGTTGACCAATTTGTCCTGTAACGAAGATCCCTAAAAGAAACCTAAAACAACCTACCATGGTGTTTTGTGATATAGGGCATAATAATGAAATTGAATAATACAGAAACTTTGCAAATGATGTCAAGAGTTCAAATATGCAATTATTTTAAAGAATGAATGCAAGATTGAAGCTTTATGATTCCATGAATATGGCGGTTCAGAGTGATACTTATAGGGCTTTTTGGGGCAGGAGAGCACACGATAATGATTGGTACTGCTTCAGTGAGGTCCAAGGAAGCGATTGGAACCTTTGTTTGATCCTGAAAAGGTCTCTAAGCGCAACTTCAGATCCAAGATTATCAAGCTTTTTCTCAAAGTTGTGGCGCCGTTTTTGCAGAGTTTCTGTGCGTTTTTTCGTGTCTTTCACGTGCCTTTTTTGTTTATGAGCATGAGGTTTATATAGACAAGGAATTTAGGTCAACATTTGTGTATCAAATATTGGTCCATTATGATGAAGAGATTTGATTTGATTTCTTCATAAAGACTTGCTATATTTGATTCAATCTTGTGCCAATCTATTTTCATGCGTTACTGCCAGCCTGTCATGAGCTGTTTGGGCCTCCAACATGATGAAAATCGAAAGCTAACTTGCAGATCCACTTCCCTTCGATTGACACTCCCCCTGCTTCGATTGCTTCAAAGCTCCACTTCGAATTACTCCAGCTTCAATTGCATAGCCTCTGCTTCGATTGCTTGATTCGAAAAGGATCACCCTGGTCGAATCAACTCTTGTAGGGTTGGGAGCAAACAAGGCAAGAATATGGCCTGGACAGGTTAGGATATGTGTTTTTGCTTAGTCATGGTAGCCTACTTCATTCCTTCGAGTCTGCCTTCTTTTCCAGCTTCAAAGTCCAATTCGAATCTATTTAGAACGTTCCCTATTAGACAACTTTGACCAGACCTTGGCCTTGTGATGAGTCTAAGTTCTGATTCGAAATGTACAGAACTTCCTTCATCAGAGCATCTTAGATTAAGAGAAACTCTGCACTGAAATGCCATTCGAAGATCATTTCGTTCTGATGTTCTGATTGAGGTAAAGTATGAAGTTCCAGTTGAAGGACACTCTGAAGTTCCTGTCCAAGGACACTCTAAAGTTCCAGTCCAAGGACCCTCTGAAGTACTAGTCGAAGCATTGTGAAATTGACTTGATCGAAGGAGGTACAGCGCTCAATCGAAGACTTGCAGACCAAAGCTTGATCGAAGGAGGTCCAGCGCTTAATCGAAGACTTGCAGACCAAAGCTTGATCAAAGGAGGTCCAGCGCTCAATCGAGGACTTGCACACTGAAGCTTGATCGAAGGAAGTCCAGCGCTCAATCGAAGACTTGCAGACCAAAGCTTGATCGAAGGGTTCCAAACACCTAATTGAAGCTTACTAATCAAAGCCTGGTCGAAGAATGCCAAATGCCCAATCGAAGACTGGTGAGTCAAGCCTGTATCGAAGGATTTTGGATACACAATCGAAGACTTTTCCCAGATGCCAATCGAAAGACACTTTGTTCATCTTCAAAAAACTTTATTTTTTTTCTTAGGCAAGGGTTTGTGATCAGCAATGCAGGGGGAAGACTTTGGAAACATGAGAGGGCAAATTTTGGGGTACAACAACCCAACCTCCTGATATTCCCAACAGAATGAAGGTTCTCATTCTCAAAGTGGTATATAACCTGAATTCCTGATATTCCCGACAGAATGAAGATTCTCATTCTCAAAGTGGTATATAACTTGAATCCTCGATATTCCCGACAGAATGAAGACTCTCATTCTCAAAGTGGCGTAGAACTTTAACTCCTGAACTTCTTCCAAACAGGAATAAGCTTTTCCCAGAGTCCTGAGTTTTACTCTCCAACAAGATAGCTACTCCTCAGCAGTACAGCTACTCCCCACAGAGTTTTTACTCCCCGACAAAATCAAGATTCTTATCCTTGATTCTCTAATGAAGTTTCTAGAACCTTCTTTACTCTCAGCATAATTTGTCATAGTTTTAATCCCCTGCAGATCGAAGATTCTCGTTCTTGACTCCTCAGCACAAATTCCCCTAGCAGAATGAAGTTTCTCATTCTCAATTCCTCACAGAGTTTTCAAATATCTCCCACCGGGGTTCTCTTCAAACAATAGCATAGGAATCCCCAGTAGATTGGCATACAACCCAAAATTCATGATTTTCCCAGCAGGATAAAGATTCCCCCCACATAGTTATTTCCCGGTAGAACAAAGATTCTTGTTCTCACTTTTTCAAGTTGAAGCCTCCCAGGTTTTGAATCCCCAGCAGCAGTCAAGGATTTACTTTCCCAGACAGCGGTCAAAGATTTTATTATCTCCAGCTATCCAGGATTTTTCTTCCTCAGCCAGACAACTCGTCAGCTCACATGCGCATACATTGCATTCATATATCATAAGCATTGATAAAACACATATATTGCATCATACATTTCATACAACATAACTTTGTGTTTCAGCTTATATTTTACCCATCACAGGATAACTTTAGCAAGCTTCAAACTTCCAGGATTTCTGAAAATAGTTTACGGATGCTTCCCAACATGGATGTCAATCTATCGTTTGTTCAGATTCAGCTCATTGAAAACAGTTTACGGATACTCCAAACATGGATGTTAATCTATTGCTTATTCAAACCATCAGCTCAGAGACGTTCCAAACCTGGATACCTTTTACTCATTCTTTCTCCTACAACATACAGTTCAACAAACATTCTTGGATGGCATCTTTAAGCCCATCTCTGACAAGGTTTTATCACATCTCCAAATGGCATCTTTAAGCCCATTCCCTCAACTATGCTTTGACGAGTGCAAATTTATGGGCACTCTAGTGTCCAATCATCTTTTACCTTCGAGTCGCGAACGGCGAACTCGCCAATCTAACTCTTCAGGTTCAAGAAGATTGAACAGGGGCAACTATTGTACCCCAAAATTTTCCCTCCCTTTTTCACAAAGAAATCACAATCCTAGGGTTTTCTCTGATTTTTTAAGATTGGCTCAGGAATTGATCAAACAGACTTTTCTTTAGCAGTCAATCCAAAATTAGGGTTTTCTCTCGCAATTCTCAGAAGAAATTGAATCCACAGAAATTCAGTTTACCGTTACATTGGTTTTTCACTTTTTTTAAGCCTGCTGAAAGATTGATGTTTATCCTCAAGTTTTGTTTATCTGGGATAAGAGATAGGAGCTGAAATTGTCTAATCCAGATTAAACAGATGATGTGTGTCTATTAAAATATTTTCTTGTTAATGGAGTGAAAGGTTTTCCGGTTAATGGAATGCTTGCTTGTTTATTATACAATGTGTATTGTGATTGAAATACTGATGCAAGGTTACGAGACTGCAAAGTTTTTTGATTATTTATTTTATCTGGATTAGAATTATTGAGATACAATTTCAATTATTTTGATTCAAGAGTCTTAAATAATTAAGTGAACATGCAAGGAAGAAGGGCAAGATATTTGACAGTGGAAATATTTCTTTTGGATAAAGACTCCTTTTATTCATTTTCAAATATTGTTACAAAAAGATAATTTATTATTTTTGAATATTG
This sequence comes from Vicia faba, assembly GCA_948472305.1. Lineage (NCBI taxonomy): Eukaryota > Viridiplantae > Streptophyta > Magnoliopsida > Fabales > Fabaceae > Vicia > Vicia faba. Next base: position 324,656,447 of record OX451740.1, read on the forward strand.
TAAGTTTTTACAACTTATAGTATTTTAAAAAGAAATAAATGTTTACAATAAATGAAAAAAAGTCTATCTAATTCTAATCTCCTAAGCTTCAGTGCTCCCATGCTCAAGGTCTCAAAGTCCTCTGCTTCCTCTATCGTCCAAGTTGCATTCACCTGAAAAAGAAGAAAGAAAAAGAAAATTAGTACAAGAATTTTCAAATGAAAAGAAAGAAAAAGAAAGTCATCACTAAAGTTTGTCGGCCGGAATCAGAATGCTATTTGTTCATCATGTTTTTATTTTTCTCTTTGCAAATCACAAGAAGATTGCTCTTATTGGTTCACAAAGAGAAAAGTAAAAAATAAAATGCAAGCATACAATTGGTTCAAATGCAAAAACAGGCGCCAAACTGTACAAACAAGGTGCCAAACATAGACCAAATTCAGATAGGCTGCATACAAGGCAAGCTTGCAACAAAACTGAATACCAAACTGCAGTAATCAATGTCAAACTGTCAAACTAAGCATGGAAGACCGAACCAGATGCAAAGCAACTAAACTTTGCAAAAATTGCAGCAAGTTACAAGCAAGTTACAAGGCAGGTGATCTAAAACAAGTAACTAAGAGCCCATGGAAAACCATGGATGAAAAGGGTGCTAGCACCTTCCCTTTTCATAATCTTCCCCCCAAACTCCCCAACCTACAAAACTTACAAAACTGCAAACAGGCCAAGCTAACCAAACCTGCAAACAGGCCAAGCTAACCAAAACTGCAAACTTACCAAGTTGCCAAACCAAACTGCATAAACTCAACAACCACAAACTCAACAAACCTGCAGTAAACAAACTAAACCAAGCTTCTCAACCAACTTGCCAAACCTGTCCAAACTACAAACTCAGCAAGCCCACCAACAAAGCTTGCCCAAACATCATCAAAAGTACCCAACAAAACACCATAACAGTTGCACAAACTAACAACAACCATAAGCTGCAAACCAGTTTTCAAACATGGCATACAAACAATAACAGTTTTAGAGATGTATCATCATTAACAGAAAAAGCAACAAACTCAGTACAAACCAATAAAGTTTCAGAGTGATGCTCATCATCAAAACATCAATAGCTAAGAGAAGAGGAAGAGAAAATCAGAAGCAAAACATTGTTTCAGAATCAAGATCATCATCAACATCAACATTCCAAGAGAAAATAAGAGAATTTTAGAAGCTAACCAACAAGTTTCAGAAACACATTCATCATCAACATCAAAACAAGAGAAAGGAAGAGGTTCAGAGGTAATAAAAAGAACCAACAAGAGTATCAGAAATTTGTCATCATCAACAATAAACCAACAACAGGTTTTCAGAAATCAGTTTCATCATCAAACAATCAACAAACCAAGAAAAAAGACAGATATACCAGAAAAGCGTCCATCACATTCTTCCTCCGCCCTTAGCCTCCAAGGAGCGCCACCGGCTCACCCTCTCCCTCCATTTTCCATAAACAAATCTCTAAGGTACAATTTTTCTTCTCAAACTTTGCTGCATCTCAGACATAATAACTATGGATCAAAAGATGAAACAAGAACATAAGCAAAAATCAAACAAACGAAAGCAACTGTAAAACGCGAAAGAGATAACAAGTTATACCGCTAAGTCTAAAGCCAAGGTTTATCGTGAGGAGATGAGAGAGTAGGGTGGCGCTCCGGTGGCTAGAGCTTGGAGGGAGTATGAGAATCAGAGCATCGTGACTGAGAAAGATGAAAACGGAGAAGAGATGAGAGAGAGCGGCGCCGTTGTAACACAAAATACCCTAATCCTTTCAAACCCTAATTCTGAGAACCAAAAAACGTTGTACAACTTTGCTTTGGGCCTGACCTGCCTCAAACTTTGCCTTAAGCCCACTAACACTTCTGCCTGCACCCCCTCTTTCTTTCTGACTTGTTCTTCTTCTTTTGTTCATTTGGGCCAACCACAAACAAACTAAGCCCATTCCCTTTTTTAAACAAATTTTTTTTATTCATTTAAAAGTAATTTGCTTTCTTTTCTTTTATTAACATTAATAATACTTAAAATAATATTTAAAATAATTTGATTTTTCTTAATTATTCTAAACCATCTTCTTTTTATTATCACATAATAAAAATGTCAAAAAAAAAGGTTTTTAATTTGAGTTAGTAAATTTTGTTTTCTTTAAACCCTTTTTTATTAATTAATAAGATACATTCAAATAATAATATAATTCTTAATCTTTCTTCTTTTTTAGAATATATTTTATTTATCTTTTCTTAAGTTAATAAATACATGCATTTCATCATTCATTAATTCTCTTTATTTTTGCGTTTTGTTATAACTCTATATTTAATTGTGACAGTTCAATTTGGTTGTAACACATATTTGGACATTATTATTCTTATGAGACTCATCCCCATTTGTAAATAATTGTACCCCCATCCCCGGATACTTTTTTGTAATAACTTAGACTTTAAATTCCCGCAATTTATTGCTTTCAATATACTGTATAGTAATTAGGTTTGTATGCGAAAATCTAAAATCAATCGCTAGATGACCTAATACAAGAATCAAAATGCATGAAAATGACAAACATAATGCACACTTGCACCTCTAGGGTAACCTCGCTTGTTGCCTCGGAAAATGCAATCATGTCCCTCGAATATGAGACACTCTAGCAAAAGCCCCTTCGATAAACAAAGATCGTAGTCCCTCAATAACCCTCGATGTTGCCTTCGATAAAACGATCTCGTCCCTTACAAAATTGCAAGAGCGTCTCACAAGTTGCTTTCAATGATTGTATGCGATGACTCGCGCCTGTCCCGTTTAACATCCTAACACAAGGTTGTTCACCAAATATAATGGTGAAATAACACTGTCAAAAGGGTTAAAAACATAAGAAAGATCTTTTGAGTAAAATAGGGTAGACAACTCTTAGTTACTTGATCAAAAGCTCGCAAAACATCCTTGGCATTTTCAAACACACCTCACAACACAATTTCAAAATAAACTTTCAAAACATTGAAATATCTTTTCAAAAAGACACACACCTTTGTATACATTCAAACAAGAATCATTACAAAGGTTGCCTAGACAAGGCCTCTTTTTTAAAGCATTTTCAAAAACCACACACAAAGCACCATTTCAAATAATTGAAAAGAAAAGGCAAGTGATCTAAAACAAGTAACTAAGAGCCCATGGAAAACCATGGATGAAAAGGGTGCTAGCACCTTCCCTTTTCATAACCTACCCCCCGAACCCAAGAAAACATCTCAAAGGTCTTTCCTGTGCTTTTTGACATTTCCTTTGGATAAAATAAAAAGTCGGTGGCGACTCTTACTAAACCACACAATTGCGAACAGAAATGCAAAACCTCAAGTCAGTTCTCCCACCGTATCACAGAACCGGCGACTCTGCTGGGGAAATATTAAAAAGTGGAGTAACCTTAGGGTTTAGATCACCTTTTGTATGATTATCTTATTTGATTTGATTGCTTTACATTTGGTTCTCTTGTTTGGGTTTTAAATCCTCCACCCGGATTTGGAGGCACCTTTTAGGTACGTAGCAATAAACTGTGAGGGAACTGTGTGGGGTATACTGACATGGTTGAAGCAGTGGCTACGTTAGTGCGACATATTTGTGGGTACCGATAGCCTTTGAGTCAATCAAAGAGAATACGGGGCCTCTGAGTGATGTCATGAAGCACTAACGAACTCTTAGAACCTTACTTGACCATCTTGGCCTTTTTAGGGGTAGTGAGGTGACCGGCTTTGGTGCAGTCCGAAGTTGGTAGATACTCGATACTACATTCATTGAGGGTTATTTTCTTGGAATATTTCGGTCACCAGTAAAGTGGATAAACTGAAACAATGAACACAGAAAATAATCTGGTGATATTGAGCTCCTTAGAACCCGGTTACTATTTATAGGACAGGTTGAGCCAACTAACTTCAAGAGGGTACTTACCTATGAACTTCATGCAAGCCTAAACCTAAGGACTTGTTTGCTTTGTGTGAATATGATTACCTGTATATACACTTTCTTACTTTTGCATACCTGTACATAACATCATAACATCATACCATAGCATTTTCAATAACCATTTCAAGGATCTCGAGGGTCTTAGATGCAGGGTCACGTTGAACCAGACGTCTACCAAAGGGCAAGAGGATTCATTTTCCTCTAAACAAACGCCGTTAAAGATCAAGTACAAACAACTTGAATCGAGGGTTATGACCCACTTGACATGGTAAGCTTGATTCTCGTGGAAAGACATCCACCGATACAAAGTTCTCCAATAAAAGATGTTGATCGAAGTTCAATCTCTAACATTTTCTTGTGTTTACCCCGCGAGATTCTTGAAAACATGTATCCACATATCATGAATTGTATCATGACAGGTTTTCCCTTTCAGGTCTCCTTATTCTCCTACTGTTTATTTCAGTAGAGATGGCTCTAGAGAGGACTGTCGAAGATATCCAGGCTCAAAACGCTCAACTTCAAGAAATGTTATTGAACCTGTCCCAGGGGCAAGAAGAAGTGAAAGCTCTCCTCACAAGAAGCATGGTCCTAGGGAATCCAGGAGGAATTAGGAATGATCAGTTGGAAGGGCTACAAATTTAGTTGGCAACAATGAAGATCCAGACGATGGGACAACTGGTGGGCCAGATGGCTCTCATTCAAAACCTGGCTCAAGGACAAGAGGAGCTAAGGGTCCTCATCAACAAAATGCTTCAAGATAGATGTAACCCATTAGGGCAAAAAACTAGGGTTGGAGATCAAGTCATCATTCAGCCTCCTTTGAGACAAGAAGACAAGGGAAAGGCTCCCCAGCTTGCTCCAGGGTCACAAGCCCAACAACAACCTCGCCAGCGTCAACGGGGTAATCGGCGTAAGCAAAATACATCTGGAAGACATTTCACTGAGACTGACATACCATTATCTCTAGTACTGGAACGCTTGTTAGAGGTCAATCTGACTGCTTTAAAGGATCCTCTTCGTAATCCCAATACCTCTGCTCCTGGCTATCACCCTGACGTATTTTGTGTATACCACTCCTATAGTCCTGGACATGACACCGACGACTGTTGGGCTTTGAAAAACAAGATCCAAGACTTGATTGACATAGGAGTGCTGAAATTCATGCCGGATGGCCAAATGAAAATCTTCCGCTGAGGGTTCTCCACCTGAAATGACAAGTTCAAACTAAGAGAATTTTGTTTCATTTGAATTTTCAAGTTGTAATTTCTTTTGTTATTCAAACAATTATCTGTTGATGTCAAACTCTGTTTCATTAATGCATTGCATATGTTTGTCTTGAATTCATCCATTCGCTTTCACTATTCTTGAACTATGTTTCCTACTTTCTTTATGATATTTAACTCTTGCTAAAAGTTACAAGTCTTTATAGGGAGGATGACGAAAAAATGCCATAATCTCATACAGTGTGCTTTTGGACAGACCTTGCTGACGATGTACAGGCGTTTCTTTCAAATCCTAAACACTGGAGTTATAAGGAAGATAATCCCTAGTCAACCCCTTCGAGCCAAAGAAGTAGAAGTTTTTTGTTTTAACACAAATTGAAACCTTTAATCAAAACCTGGGGCAGGGTAGTCTCTCAGTTAATTCAAAACGCGCGTTTAGCCACAAACTCCCAGTTCATAATATAACAAACGACATCAAAAACATTCCTTTGGAACCAAAAGACAGTGATGGTTCCTTATCTCATAGGTAGTCATTATCTAAGAGAAAAACCCACTGAGCCAAAACCTACAAAGGAGACTTAAGAAAGCTGGGGCATCCCGCTGACTTTAATCTTAAAAACAGGAACAGTCAAACAAAAATTACGGATAACACAAAAAAAAAGAGAAAGAGGTCATTACAAATCCTCAACAATATGAAAAATGTTGCAAAAAATGATGATGACTGTCTTCCAACAAATTCAACTTGTGTGAACCATCGCCAAAACATCGTTCCAAACTCATTTGGAGTTCAGATGCACAATTAACTAAGTTTAGGATTGAAGAACATCACGAAGAACGGGTGGGTACAAATATACTTTGAGCCTTTATCCTTTGTTTCTTAAACCGTGAACCAAGCCACGTTACAACCCTTCAAAAGTCCTAATTGAAGCATGGGTTAGTTCGAAAGCATACTGTTACAAAAGGTATCCTGACTCCTGTAAGGCTTTGCTCTAAATCTTGAGCTGAATTTTTCTTATAAAAAGTTTTCTGCTAAAAAACTCATTTTTCAAAATTTCAAGACAAGCATGAACTTTGTATTATTTGAATATCGTTGTTTGCACATGGTTATTTGTTTGACAGCGAAGAAATTCACACAGTGAATGTTCGGATGAGTGAAAGCTCTCTCAGTGAACAAAATCACTTCAAGTGGGATGACACTCCCGTTGCAAAAAATCTCTTATCAACAAAAGGGGACTTGGTTTGGTATTGTCCAGTAAAGCTGGGGCAGTCCAGTCAAGATTTCAACAAATCTTTCAAAGTCCGGTAAGCCTGGGGCAGTCCAGTCAAGATTTCAAGAAATCTCTCAATTGCAGATTAACCTGGGGAAAGTCACTGTCACCATCACTTGGGGCATTAAAACGTCAATCTCATCAAAGGGTAACATACAGTCCAAGTTTCCTGGCAGTGCCACAAACATTTGATACTAGGGGCAGTGACGAATCTCTCCAAAATCTTTCTGAAAAGAAATTCAGGAATCCTCGAGAAGTTCATCACCTCTCTAGTAGACCAGCGGTCATGGGTTTATTTCCCCAACACTTTTCAAGAATTTATTCTCCAAAACAAATTACATTTCAACAACATTCATACGCAGATTGATCGACAGGTAAAGATTCCTTCATCACCTATTGGAGTTACAGTCATCAAAGATTCCTCCATCACCTGTTGGAGTTACAATCATCAAAGGTTCCTTTATCACTTGTTGGAGTTACAGTCATCAAAGATTCCTTCATCACCTATTGGAGTTACAGTCATCAAAGATTCCTTCATCACCTGTTGGAGTTACGGTCGTCAAAGATTCCTTCATCACCTGTTGGAGTTACGATCGTCCAAGATTCCTCCATCATCCGGTTGAGTCAAAGTTAATCCAAGACCCTCTCTGTTTTGGTCAGATCAACACTAAGATCTCCCTGATTCTTATTCCAGTGGAAGATATTCCGGGTTTTTGCTATTTCAGATAAATCTCTCAGCGATTTACTCTGATCTTTTCACTATCAGAGATGAAGAATCCAACTCTTTTCTCCTTCACCAACTCGGGATTTATTTTCCCCAGCAAAAGGACGTCTTCAAAAACATTACACCTTTGTGCATCAGGACATCATGCAACGCAATCTCATTTATTTTGAGAACATCATTGTTTGATATATGCCACTAACCTTTACCTTTAAGGAAAGGTACAATCAAATTCAAGCGACAAAGCTTTTCTTCAGTCGAATTATGGACAAGTTCCTAAATCTCGACAAAGCTTTTACTTCAGTTGAATTACGGACAAGTTCCTAAATCTCAGCAGAAACAACCCACCAACAGAATAACGGACAACTGAAGCTCCTAAAATGCTATTTCTCAAGAATGAAGATTCTCATCCTTGAAACCTCGGAAGATTGGTACACTCCCAAGCTCCTGATACCATTAACAGAATGAAGATTCTCATCCTTAAAACCCCAGTAGATTGGCATACACCCAACCTTCCGACCCAAACGCCTGAATGAAGATTCTCATTCTCGCTTACCCCAGTAGATTGGTATACTCTCAATCTCCTGATACCAACGCCTGAATGAAGATTCTCATTCTCGCTTCCCCAGTATATTGGTACACTCCCAAGCTCCTGATACCGTTAACAGAATGAAGATTCTCATCCTTAAAACCCCAGTAGATTGGCATACACCCAACCATCCGACCCAAACGCCTGAATGAAGATTCTCATTCTCGCTTACCCCAGTAGATTGGCATACTCCCAACCTCCTGATACCAACGCCTGAATGAAGATTCTCATTCTCGCTTCCCCAGTAGATTGGTATACTCCCAAGCTCCTGATACCGTTAACAGAATGAAGATTCTCATCCTTGAAACCTCAGAAGATTGGTATACTCCCAAGCTCCTGATACCGTTAACAGAATGAGGATTCTCATTCTCGCTTACCCCAGTAGATTGGTATACTCCCAACCTCCTTATACCAACGTCTGATTGAAGATTCTCATTCTCGCTTCCCCAATAGATTGGTATACTCCCAAGCTCCTGATACCGTTAACAGAATGATGATTCTCATCCTTGAAACCTCAGAAGATTGGTATACTCCCAAGCTCCTGATACCGTTAACAGAATGAATATTCTCATCCTTAAAACCCCAGTAGATTGGCATACACCCAACCTTCTGACCCAAACGCCTGAATGAAGATTCTCATTCTTGCTTCCCCAGTAGATTGGCATACACCCAACCTCCTGATATTCCCGACAGAATGAAGGTTCTCATTCTCAAAGTGGTATATAACCTGAATTCATGATATTCCTGATAGAATGAAGATTCTCATTCTCAAAGTGGCATATAACCTGAATTCCTGATATTCCCGACAGAATGAAGATTCTCATTCTCAAAGTGGTATATAACTTGAATCCCCGATATTCCCAATAGAATGAAGACTCTCATTCTCAAAGTGGCGTACAACTTTAACTCCTGAACTTCTTCCAAACAGGAATAAGCTTTTCCCAGAGTCCTGAGTTTTACTCTCCAACAGGATAACTACTCCTCAGCAGTACAGCTACTCCCCACAGAGTTTTTACTCCCCGACAAAATCAAGATTCTTATCCTTGATTCTCCAATGAAGTTGCCATAACCTTCTTTACTCTCAGTATAATTTGTCAGAGTTTTAATCCCCTGCAGATCGAAGATTCTCGTTCTTGACTCCTCAGCACAAATTACCCTAGCAGAATGAAGTTTCTCATTCTCAATTCCTCATAGAGTTTTCAAATATCCCCCACTGGGGTTCTCCTAAAACAACAGAACAGGAATCCCCAGTAGATTGGCATACAACCCAAAATTCTTGATTTTCCTAGCACGATAAAGATTCCCCCCACAGAGTTATTTCCCGGTAGAACAAAGATTCTTATTCTCACTTTTTCAAGTTGAAGCCTCCCAGGTTTTGAATCCCCAGCAGCAGTCAAGGATTTATTTTCCCCGACAGCGGTCAAAGATTTTATTATCTCCAGCTATCCAGGATTTGTCTTCCTCAGCCAGACAACTCGTCAGCTCACATGCGCATACATTGCATTCATATATCATAAGCATTGATAAAACACATATATTGCATCATACATTTCATACAACATAACTTTGTGTTTCAGCTTATATTTTACCCATCACAGGATAACTTTAGCAAGCTTCAAACTTCTAGGATTTCTGAAAACAGTTTACGGATGCTTCCCAACATGGATGTCAATCTATCATTTGTTCAGATTCAGCTTATTGAAAACAGTTTACAGATACTCCAAACACGGATGTTAATCTATTGCTTATTCAAACCATCAGCCCAGAGACGTTCCAAACCTGGATACCTTTTACTTATTCTTTCGCCTACAACATACAGTTCAACAAACATTCTTGGATGGCATCTTTAAGACCATCTCTGTGAAGGTTTTGTCACATCTCCAAATGGCATCTTTAAGCCCATTCCCTCAACTATGCTTTGACGAGTGCAAATTTATGGGCACTCTAGTATCCAATCATCTTTTACCTTCGATCGCGAACGGAGAACTCGCCAATCTAACTCTTCAGGTTCAAAAAGATTGAACAGGGGAAACTGTTATACCCCAAAATTTGCCCTCCCTTTTTCACAAAGAAATTACAACCCTAGGGTTTTCTCTGATTTTTTAAGATTGGCTCAGGAATTGATCAAACAGACTTTTCTTTAGCAGTCAATCCAGAATTAGGGTTTTCTCTCGCATTTCTCAGAAGAAATTGAATCCACAGAAATTCAGTTTACCATTACATTGGTTTTTCACTTTTTTAAGCCTATTGAAAGATTGTTATTTGTCCTCAAGTTTTGTTTATTTGGGATAAGAGATAGGAGCTGAAACTGTCTAATCCAGATTAACCAGATGATGTGTGTCTATTAAAACATTTGCTTGTTAATGGAGTGAAAGGTTTGTCGGTTAATGGAATGCTTGCTTGTTTATTATACAATGTGTATTGTGATTGAAATACTGATGCAAGGTTACGAGACTGCAAAGTTTTTTGATTATTTATTTTATCTGGATTAGAATTATTGAGATACAGTTTCAATTATATTTATTCAAGAGTCTTAAATAATTAAGTGAACATGCAAGGAAGAAGGGAAAGATATTTGACAGTGGAAATATTTCTTTTGGATAAAGACTCCTTTTATTCATTTTTAAATATTGTTACAAAAAGATAATTTATTATTTTTGAATATTGTAAGTTTTTACAACTTATATTATTTTAAAAAGAAATAAATGTTTACAATAAATGAAAAAAAAAAGTCTATCAAATTCTAATCTCCTAAGCTTCAGTGCTCCCATGCTCAAGGTCTCAAAGTCCTCTGCTTCCTCTATCGTCCAAGTTGCATTCACCTGAAAAAGAAGAAAGAAAAAGAAAATTAGTACAAGAATTTTCAAATGAAAAGAGAGAAAAAGAAAGTCATCACTAAAGTTTGTCAGCCGGAATCAGAATGTTATTTGTTCATCATGTTTTTATTTTTCTCTTTGCAAATCACAAGAAGATTGCTCTACTTGGTTCATAAAGAGAAAAGTAAAAAATAAAATGCAAGCATACAATTGGTTCAAATGCAAAAACAGGCGCCAAACTGTACAAACAAGGTGCCAAACATAGACCAAATTCAGATAGGCTGCATACAAGGCAAGCTTGCAATAAAACTGAATACCAAACTGCAGTAATCAATGCCAAACTGTCAAACTAAGCATGGCAAACCGAACCAGATGCAAAGCAACTAAACTTTGCAAACATTGCAGCAAGTTACAAGCAAGTTACAAGGCAAGTGGTCTAAAACAAGTAAATAAGAGCCCATGGAAAACCATGGATGAAAAGGGTTCTAGCACCTTCCCTTTTTATAATCTACCCCCCAAACTCCCTAACCTACATAACTTGCAAAACTGCAAACAGGCCAAGCTAACCAAACCTACAAACAGGCCAAGCAAACCAAAACTGCAAACTTACCAAGTTGCCAAACCAAACTGCATAAACTCAACAACCACAAACTCAATAAGCCTGCAGTAAACAAACTAAACCAAGCTTCTCAACCAACTTTCCAAACCTGTCCAAACTACAAACTCAACAAGCCCACCAACAAAGCTTGCCCAAACATCATCAAAACTACCCAACAAAACACCATAACAGTTGCACAAACTTACAACAACCATAAGCTGCAAACCAGTTTTCAAACATGGCATACAAACAATAACAGTTTCAGAGATGTATCATCATTAACAGAAAAAGCAACAAACTCAGTATAAACCAATAAAGTTTCAGAGTGGTGCTCATCATCAAAACATCAATAGCCAAGAGAAGAGGAAGAGAAAATCAGAAGCAAAACATTGTTTCAGAATCAAGATCATCATCAATATCAACATTCCAAGAGAAAAGAAGAGAATTTCATAAGCTAACCAACAAGTTTTAGAAACACATTCATCATCAACATCAAAATAAAGAGAAAGGAAGAGGTTCAGAGGTAATAAAAAGAACCAACAAGAGTTTTAGAAATTTATCATCATCAACAATAAACCAACAACAGGTTTTCAGAAATCAGTTTCATCATCAAACAATCAATAAACCAAGAAAGAAGACAGAGATACCAGAAAAGCGTCCATCACGTTCTTCCTCCGCCCTTAGCCTCCAAGGAGTGCCATCGGCTCACCCTCTCCCTCCATTTTCCAGAAACAAATCTCCAAGGTACAATTTTTCTTCTCAAACTTTGCTGCATCTCAGACATAATAACTATGGATCAAAAGATGAAACAAGAACATAAGCAAAAATCAAACAAATGAAAGCAACTGTAAAACGCGAAAGAGATAACAAGTCATATCGCTCAGTCCGAAGCCAAGGTTTATCGTGAGGAGATGAGAGAGTAGGGTGGCGCTCCGATGGCTAGAGCTTGGAGGGAGTATGAGAATCAGAGCATCGTGACTGAAAAAGATGAAAACGGAGAAGAGATGAGAAAGAGTGGCACCGTTGTAATACAAAATACCCTAATCCTTTCAAACCTTAATTCTGAGAACCAAAAAACGTTGTACAACTTTGCTTTGGGTCTGACCCGCCCCAAACTTTGCCTTAAGCCCACTAACACTTCTGCCTGCACCCCCTCTTTCTTTCTGACTTGTTCTTCTTCTTTTGTTCATTTGGGCCAACCACAAACAAACTAAGCCCATTCCCTTTTTTAAACAAATGTTTTTTTATTCATTTAAAAGTAATTTGCTTTCTTTTCTTTTATTAACATTAATAATACTTAAAATAATATTTAAAATAATTTGATTTTTCTTAATTATTCTAAACCATCTTATTTTTATTATCACATAATAAAAATGTCAAAAAAAAAAGGTTTTTAATTTGAGTTAATAAATTTTGTTTTCTTTAAACCCTTTTTTATTAATTAATAAGATACATTCAAATAATAATATAATTCTTAATCTTTCTTCTTTTTTAGAATAGATTTTATTTAACTTTTCTTAAGTTAATAAATACATGCATTTCATCATTCATTAATTCTCTTTATTTTTGCATTTTGTTATAACTCTATATTTAATTGTGACAGTTCGATTTGGTTGTAACACATATTTGGACATTATTATTCTTATGAGACTCATCCCCATTTGTAAATAATTGTACCCCCATCCCCGGATATTTTTTTGTAATAACTTATACTTTAAATTCCCGCAATTTATTACTTTCAATATAATGTATAGTAATTAGGTTTGTATGCGAAAATCTAAAATCAATCGCTAGATGACCTAATACAAGAATCAAAATGCATGAAAATGACAAACATAATGCACACTTGTACCTCTAGGGTAACCTCGCTTGTTGCCTCGGAAAATGCAATCATGTCCCTCGAATATGAGACACTCTAGCAAAAGCCCCTTCGATAAACAAAGATCGTAGTCCCTCGATGACCCTCGATGTTGCTTCGATAAAATGATCTTGTCCCTTACAAAATTGCTAGAGCGTCTCACAAGTTGCTTTCAATGATTGTATGCGATGACCCGCGCCTGTCCCGTTTAACATCCTAACACAAGGTTGTTCACCAAATACAATGGTGAAATAACACTGTCAAAAGGGTTAAAAACATAAGAAAGATCTTTTGAGTAAAATAGGGTAGACAACTCTTAGTTACTTGATCAAAAGCTTGCAAAACATCCTTGTCATTTTCAAACAGACCTCACAACACAATTTCAAAATAAACTTTCAAAACATTGAAATATCTTTTCAAAAAGGCACACACCTTTGTATATATTCAAACAAGAATCATTACAAAGGTTGCCTAGACAAGGCCTCTTTTTCAAAGCATTTTCAAAAACCACACACAAAGCACCATTTCAAACAATTGAAAAGCAAAGGCAAGTGATCTAAAACAAGTAACTAAGAGCCCATGGAAAACCATGGATAAAAAGGGTGCTAGCACCTTCCCTTTTTATAACCTACCCCCTGAACCCAAGAAAACATCTCAAAGGTCTTTCCTGTGCTTTTTGACCTTTCCTTTAGATAAAATAAAAAGTCGGTGGCGACTCTTGCTAAACCGCACAATTGCGAACACAAATGCAAAACCTCAAGTCAGTTCTCCCACCGTATCACATACACCATTTGTATTCTCATAACAATTGAATCAACATGTCCCAGTGGTCAGCGTGTTCCCTTTCAAAGCGTTAGTGGCTGGAGGTCAGGGGTTCGATCCCTGCCTCCAACGCCTTGCATTTTCCCTTTATTTTTCATGTAATCAGGTTCTAGTTCAAGTCAGCAGCTCACCATACTCCCTCGCTCAATCAATTGCCAGATGGACCCTGGCCAGATCTGGTGGCCAAGAGATGATGGTCCACCATGGTCCAAGTTAGTGTGCAAACATCATATCTGAAAAGTCAACAAAAGGCCAGCGCTTAATGGGCCTTCAGCTTGCTATTCTGACCCCCAAAACAGGCCCATACCCCTCTCTCTATATATATATTTTATTTATTTTGTTTTAATTATTTATTTTTATTATTTCCATTTAATTACTAACAAATTAAAACTCTTCTTTTTATAAAATAAAAAAAACCACAAAATATTTTCTTTATCAAATTAAATTCTAACTTTTATTTTTATTAATAGACGTTAATTAATTGATTTAGAATTTTAATTAGAATAACTTTCACATTTTTGTAAATAATTAAAATTCAATTAGATTTAATTAGGTTTTTTTACTAACATTAATTAATTTTATTTCCTTTCTTTAAAATACCAAAAATCCAAAAATAACTTTTTTTATTATTAATTAATTAAATTATTTGATTTAGTAATTAACTTAGGCTGATTTCTCTCTTAATTCATAAAATAAAATAAAAAAGATGTTTCCTTTAAACCAAAAGGGTCAAAACCCTAATTTGCGCTCGATTTAATTTCCCGCACGCGATTTACTTTCTTTTGTCATATTATGTGCTTGTCTCTGGTTTGTAATAGCTTAATAGGACTTTTATTATTTTTATCGCTTTATTTATTTTTAAAAGGATTTGTCTTTGGCGATGTAAATATCCGACGCCTTGTAATTTAAATTCCGCATTTTATTTCCGCAAAATATAACTGTTAGATGTTTGATAATAGGGGATGCATGACAAGATTGAATGTTTAAACCTAAAATCAACTTAGATCATCATTAACATGTACAAAGATAAAATAACTGAAAACAACACACCCGCACATACGCACTCTTAGGGTACACCCCACTTGGTTGCCTTCGTACGCGATCATTGAGTATAGGTCACTTTAGAGGTCGCCCTCTTGTCCAAAGATTATAGTTGCCTCGAAACGGTTGCCTCGGATATTTTTTCCTCAAAACAAATGATCTAAGACATTAGGGTTACTGCTAAGGCGTCCTAACATTGCTTTAGTGACCGTAAGTCCCTAAATTCGAATTGACCCTTAAACTCCAACGACGATGCTACCTACTCATCAATAGTAGGATAGCATTGTCTAAAGGACATTAGCATAGAACGATTCCTTTTTCGAGTAGGTAGATGGTTCTTAAGTACTTGCTCTTTCAAAAAACAAAATCTTTTTCACACTTACACTTTTCGAACAAAGTTTTCAAAAACACTTCATACACTCTTGAGGATAGAAGCAAGAGTTAAATCGAAGTTTCAAAACAAAAACTTTTTTCAAACCCACAAGCACAAAGAAAGCAATATTTTGAAAACAATATGAGCAAGTACCTAAGAGCCCGTGGATAACCACGGATAGAAAGGGTGCTAATACCTTCCCTTTCTATAACCTACCCCATGAACCCGAGAAATATCTTGAAAAAGGAATTTTTTTTGTGCTTTTTTCCTTTCCTTGTTGAATAAAATAAAAGTCGGTAGCGACTCTTGCTTACCGCGACATTTTGTAAAACAAACGCAAAACACAAACCAGCATTCCAAAAAAACAGTCAGTTCTTCCCACCGCATCACAGTAGTAACTTTACTTTTCGCAATTTATCGCTTTATATGAATGCTAGTAATTAGGGTTTGTATGGAAAGACTAAAACTAATCAATTAGCAAACCCTAATCAAAGAAAAATCAAGCATGAAAAATCAATACACTTGCACACAAGCACCCCTAGGGTAAAATCCACTTGGTTGCCTTACAAAAGTGGCCATGTTATGCATGTGAGGTATCTTATCAAAAAGAAACAAATACAAGATCATAGTCCCCCGATGACGCTATCCATGTTGCTTTTCAAAATGATCTTAGTCCCTAAAGAAAGATGTTAAGATACCTTGTAACATTGCTAATCATGGTTATACGATAACCCATGCTCGTCCCGTTTACATCCAAAGATAGGGTTACTTACCAAATCAGTGGTAAGATGAAAATATCAAAGGAAAGAGGAAATAAACATGAAAAACTTTTGAGTAGGTAGATTGTTCCTAGTTACTTGCTCAAATTCAAAACAAAACATCCTTGCTATTTTTCAAAACAAACACCAACACTTTCAAAAACATCTTTCAAACTTGAAAACATTTTCAAAAGGTCAACACTTTGTATACATTCTTACGAACGAGAATCATTACAAAGTTTGCCTAAACGGTGGCGCTTTTCGAAATACTTTCCAAAACCACACAACGCACAATTTCAAACAAAAGAAAGTGATCTAGCAAGTAACTAAGAGCCCATGGAAAACCATGGATAAAAAGGGTGCTAATACCTTCTCTTTTCATAATCTACCCCCCGAACTCAAGAAATAATCTCAAAGGTCTTTCATGTGCTTTTTCACCTTTCCTTTTGGATAAAAGAAAAGTCGGTGGCGATTCTTGCTAACCGTAACATTTGTGATAAAACGCAAAACAACCAAGTCAGTTCTCCCACCGTATCACAGGCCTGTGTGTTGTTATTTCCTCCTAGCCCAGCTCAATTATTTCTCTTTTTTTTTTAGCAAAAACAATTACTATTTCAGCCCAGCATACCCTCTTTTAATTACCACTAACGTTCTTTCTCTTAAACCAGGCCTAATTCTGCTTATTTAACTAAAAATCTTTTAACAAGTTTTATCAGCCATACCAAAAAAGTTACGCTTTCTTCTTTTTTTAATTATTAATTTATTTATTTAATAACAATAAACATCTCCTTTTTTATTATAATAAAAAATACTTCTTTTTCTATTCAAAACATCAGATGGGCTAACTAATAGAAACTTAATGGGTTCTTAAATTGCACACTACACCCCCCTTTTTACTAACAACAACAAACACTTAAATGGGCTTAATTAATATATTTAACTTTAATTTAAACTTAAGTTGGCCTTTATGGATTAAGGACTTAATAATTATTTGAATAATTCTCCATTTTCAAATCGCATGTTGTTGTACCCCAAAATTTGCCCTCCCATTTCCTCAACATTTTCTCACCACAAGACCCTTGGAGCTCAAGATCAAGCTAGGGTTTGCTCTGCTCAAGACTCCTTCTTGCACTGTTGACCCAAATTAGGGTTTGAGTTTGCACAAAGATGTTTTGACCTAAAATTCCCAAAATGACTTGCATGCTTCATGTTGGACTCACAAGTTTATCCATACCAAGTTTCAAGCCTTGATTCCAATCTTTGCCCTGTCAATTGGACAGTTGACCTAGAAATCAGCTGTATTGGGGAAAAAGTCAACTGTAGCCAATTGACAGTCAAACCTTATGATTTTTGATCCACATCAACATATTGAACTCATATGGACCATTTGATCAAGTTTGGATCATAATTCCACAAAAAATTTGATCAGATCACCAAAAGGGCAAAATGGTCATTTTTAGGGTTTTGACTGCACAAAGGCAATTTTTGACTGTTTGACCTAGCCAATGGCAAACCAAGCTCACATATGGACTCAAGGACTCAATGACATGGTCTTGACACATTCAACAAGTTCAAAAGATCCCAAATGCACAAGATTGACAGATGAATTTTCCAGTCAACTGAGCAAAATTTGACTGTATACTGAAAAGTCTGTTGTACCCCAAAATTTTCCCTCCCATATTCTTCAAGATTTGTCAAAAGCATGCTTCAAAATTCCCCAAGGGTTGCACAGTGTAAGAGCCTCCTAACAGTCAAAATTAGGGTTTTGGTTCTGATCAAGAAAATGAAGTTTCCAAGGGTCCAATCAAGTCCCACATGCCTACAAACATGGTCAAGCATCCTCATACCAAGTTTCAAGACTTACAGCACAAAATTGCACAGTCAAAAACCCTAATTGCACTACAGTCAACTGTAGGGGCAAAATGGTTATTTGACAGTCAAAAGTTCAAATTTTTGGTCAACATCTCATTTTGAAGCCACAAACATCATTTGATCAATGCTTGATCATGATTCTCAAAGCTTGGCTCAAAAATCATCAAGATGCAAAAGTTTCCTTATTTGGACAGCTGAAAAAGTCAACTGTAAATTGACCAGGGCATAACTTTCACATGGATTATCAGAAAAATTCCATCCAAAGCTCATTTTGAAGAGAAAGACATTTCCTACAACTCATCTTCATACTTCAAGTCCAAGAAATGCTCTCACAAAAAGTTATCAATTTCAACATTATAGGTCATTTTCAAAAGTCAACAAAAAGGGACTTTAAGTCAAAGGCCATAACTTGAGATTGGTAAATCAAAATGACATGGGACCAAAGTCATTGGTTAGAGGACTCAAAGACCTTTCCAAAATGTCCAAGAACATGAGCAAAGATTAAAAATTGAGCAAGTTATGCCTTGTGGAAGTTGGGAAATTTTTGGATATTTTGAAAAGTCAACATTGCTTCAAATGACCTAGAAATGCTAATGGGCCTCTTTTTCTTCCACAATTCATTATCCAAGGCATGTGCACGACCACTTGGCCCAAAGGGAAGTTTTTCTTCATTTTTTATTTATTTATTTGGATTTTTATTATTAATAATTCATTTAAATTAATTAAAATACATGAAAAATACTAAACCTAAGTTTTTCAATCTTTTTATGCATGATATATACTCAATAATTCGTGCATGATCAGATATAGAAGGAATTGAAGTTAATTGGCCATGATTTGTACCAAATAGGCATGAAAAATATTTGAAAAGATCTTGGAAAATCAAATCTTGCAAGTCATGAATGCCAAGGTTTTTGGTTGTTTTCTTTGACCTAATTCATTCCATACATAAGCTGGATCAAGACCTAATGCTCATAACAAAAAAGCCGCGCAAGAACCTGAAGAAAAAAACTTGAATTTTTGCTTAAAATTTTCAAATCTAAAAACACACTTGCAGGTCGATTCAAGCCAAGAAATTCATCTTATTACCTTCCTAGGACATCACTGATTCTAACTGGATAGCTTTCCATACGCGTAGCCCTTTGAATTGGTATACAGAAGTCAAATTTTTTCACATAATATGCATGATCGTATTTTGATTTTCAAGCACATTCATTGCATTTTTCTTATGGATTGTTACTAATTGATGGATTCTGATGCTAACTGTACAATTTAATTGTGTTTTTGTGCACTCTATGCGATTTCACCATTGTTGGGTATTAGGGTTCTTCAGCTTTTGAATTAGGGGTTTCCAGGTACTGTAAAATTGGACGTTCTCAATACCATAACTGGATTTAGCGTGCTTGGACGAAAAAGATAGGACCCTCGCGCCTAATTTATGCTCAAAGATGGCTTAATCGCTATTTTCCCAAATAGCCCATTCTGGAACGGTGCAAAAACCGTTGCCAATGTTTTTATATTTTCAGGAAAACAAAACAATGAGGAAGACGATGAAGTGGCAAGGCGTAAATGGCTGGTTCAAATTTCGCGCGAAAAGCGCCCCACTAACGCTTGTTTATTTTATATTATTTGTTAGTTATCATATATACAAAACGCATTACATGGCTCAGTGGCAGGCAAGCATCTTGTTGACTTCTAGGACCTGGGTTCGATCCCAGGTCCTCACCCTTTCCCTATTATTTTTCAATTGCCGTTCCTATGCAGTTTCAATGATAAAGTCCACCATACATCTCCCAAATCAAGCCAGCCACGCGTACGCCAAGATCAATCAGAAGGCCACCGTTTAAGGAACATCATGGACGTGAGTCAAAGGCACTGCATGCTGGCATGGAAGTCAACGAGGCCAAAGGCCATTGGGCCCAAATTGCTAAAGTTTCACCTCCAAATTAGGGGCAGAACCCCCTAGGTTTGCTTTATTGCTTTTCATTTATTTTGATATTATTTTCAATTATTGTCTTTATTTTAATTAGTTCTTTAATTCAATTATTTTTTTTCATAAAAACACAAAAACAATAAAAATCAGAAAAGAGACAAAATTAATATTTTTATTTAATGTTATATTTTTTATAAATGAAGCCTTATTAATTAATTAGTTTTAATTTAGGAATAAAATCTTAATATTTTCTTAATAAAAATCTAAAATTGGTAGAATTAGTTTTAATTAATTTTTATCCTTCTTTTTTTTCTTTTCTTTTCACTAGTAATTAAATATTTATTTTTATGAATTAAATCGCATTAATTAATTAGGGTTAATTTTAGGTTAAACTTTAATATGTTTTCATAATAAAATAAAAATTGTAGAATTAGGTTTAATTGCATTAAATTCTCCTAAATACCAAAAAATACCAAAAACAATTCCTTTTTTTTTAATTAATTTAATCATTTAATTTAATTTAACAAAAAAGGGTCCAACGCCCTCGTTTTTAATTCTTATTCAATTCGCATATTTATTTCTTTTTCTTTTAATATTTATGTATCTCTCCCAAGGCCATGTAATATTTATCTTTCGCATTTTTAATTCTTTATTTTCTATCAAATCGGGTTCTGGAAATTTTGGCGATGTGGACCTGCGCCTTTTGTAATAGCTTAGAACTTTACTTTTCTCGCACTTTTAAATGTTAATCAAGGCATGCAAGAATGAATGACAAAAAAATAAAAACAAACGCATAGATCACCCATAACCTGACAAGACAAAAATAAATGAATCTGACACACAAATCACACACCACCCCTAGGGTACGCCTCACTGTTGCCTTGCCTCGAAAGGTGATCGTCGAGTAGAGGATGTCTTAGTAAGTCCTCATGATCCGGGAACCTGGCATGAGGGTAGCTTCTAAGGTGTCTTCCCATTGCTCTGGTGATCACCATGTCCCGAACCTCGAATTGACCCGAACACCTCCAACGGTGGTGCTACCTACCTCTCAATGGTGGGATGGCACTACTTTAAGGACATTTACACAGACGAATTCCTTAGGGTAGGTAGACGACTCTAGATACTTGCTCTAAATTCAAGAACAAATCAAAAATACTTTTCACACCGACACCTTTTCAAAAAGCTTTCGAAAGCAATTTTTCAAACACTCTTGAGGACCGATACAAGAGTCGAACTGAAATTTTCAAAGAAACTTTTTTTAAAACCCACAATTGAAAAGCGAACAAACCTTTTGAAAACACAATGAGCAAGTATCTAAGAGCCCATGGATAACCATGGATAGAAAGGGTGCTAACACCTTCCCTTTCTATAACCTACCTCCCGAACCGAGAGCAATCTCTTTAAGGAATTTTTCTGTGCTTTTGTCCTTTCCATTTGGAGAAAATAAAAGACGGTGGCGACTCTTGCTTCCGCGACATTTCGCGAACCAACGTTAAACAGTCAGTTCCAGATCCACCGATCACAGAACTGGCGACTCTGCTGGGGACTTAACTTAAAGTGAGGTGTACCTTAGGGCTAGTTCATAACTGTGTTTTCAATTGTATTGACTTGCTTGCTTTACTATTGTGGGTTGCATGGGAGTTACATAGATCCTAACCCGGATCTGGGGATACCCTGTTTAGGTAGCATAAGCTGTGAGGGACCTGTCCGGCGTAGACCGACACGGGTGAAGCAGTAGCTACATTGGTGTGGCACCTTGGTCTGTACCGATATCCCTTATGTTGCAACGAGGAGAATATGGGTCTTCTGAGGAGTCATTAAGCACCAACAACCTTAGAATCTTAAATGACACAACTTGGCCATTAGAACAGTAGCAGTATGCTACGCCCATTGAGGCTAAACTCTCGTGATGGTTCTGGCCGCAAGAAAAGATTGCGATGCTGGAGTTATGACCGATTGAGGGTAGTCAATGATATTTGGATCCTCTAAGAACCCGGTTACTTTGATAGGACAGGTATGAACCAACAAACTGAAAGAGGGTAGTACCTAGACCTCATGCTGGCCTAAACTTTAGGGGCTTGCCTTGTGTGACTTGTGTGCCTTACCATGTTTGCCTTTGTATCTATTTGTGGTGTGCTTTATCATAACATCATGACATCATGAGCATTGTATGCATCCTGCATAAGGACTGACCATTTCAAAGACAAGAGGGTTTCACCTTTGCTCTGTTTTGTAGGACATCATGATACCTGTGCGAAGGAATACTATCCGGTTCAACTTTGTTCATTCACCTGAGTTGCTTGAGGAGTTGGTTAGCAGAATTCCAAATACCACTTCCTTCATTCAGAGGCATGGTTCTCTTCTCAGTTTAGTCACTGCAAAGCGGGATCAACAGTTGATGAGTGTTCTGACCCAGTTCTATGACCCCCTGTACCAGTGCTTCACCTTTCAAGACTTCCAGCTGGTCCCTACCCTGGAAGAGTTCTCTGATTTGCTTGCTATCCCTATCTTGGATCAGACTCCCTTTACTGGTTGGGAAAAGACCCTCAGGCTTGAGGATGTTGCTGCAGCTCTTCCCTTGACACATCAAGAGGTAATGGACAACTGGGTGACTAGAAGCGGAGTTAAGGGTTTCTTGGCCAAGTTTCTGATTGGTAAAGCTAACAGTTTCTGGAATGACCTGGATTTTAGGGCATATGAAGACATCTTGGCTCTCTTAATCTATAGGTTAGTCTTGTTTCCTAATCCTGAAAACTTCATCAATGTCACTGCCATAAGGATCTTTATGTCTCAGAATCCGGTACCCACTCTCTTGGGTGACATCTTGCAACAACTTCATGCTCGTACTACCCGAAGACGAGGAACCCTATGGTGTTGTATCCCTTTGTTGGTGAGGTGGTTTATTTCGCACCTCCCCAGGTTCGTACTGAAGAACCAAGAAGGAAGAGGTTGGGCTCACAGGTTAATGTCTCTCACCGACAAAGACATCATTTGGACTTGCAGAGGTTTGGATGAGATAGCTGTCATTGATCGATGCGGGGAATACCCTAATGTTCCACTGATTGGTACCCAAGGAGGGACCTCTTACAATCCATGTCTAACGCTCTGTCAGTTTGGAAGAGCAAGAAGAGCAGGCCCCCATGAGATGTTGGTGCCTCACATCAGTTTTGAGTTTCAGGTGGATAGTGACGAGCTGCGTCGTAGGTTCATCAAGGCTTGGGACAAAGTTCATAAAGCTGACCCACAAGAGTTGGGGCCAAAGACTTCTTTACCTATGGAAGCCTACTACAAATGGGTTCGCATCCGTGCTCAAAAGTTAGGTATGCCGTATGCAGCCGTCAGACCCGTCATTCTTGAGTGTCCTGACAAAGATGGTGTTCCTCCAACTGTCCTTCCTCCTCAGATACCTACTGATTATGAGACATTGAAGAGATCTTGGTCGCAACTGCGAGAAGAGCGGGATTCTTACCGGGAAAAGTTCAACGAGCAGGAATTAAAGATCCAGAAGCTGACAAAGCAGTTGGAGAATGAGAGAGCTCTGAATGCCTACATCCGTACTGAGAAGAGGAGACCATGGGATCAATAAGGAGCTCTGGATGTTCTTTTACAGTTTTATTTCCCTTTTCAGTATTTCCTTTCATGTAACGCCTAAGGGTAACCTGTTGAATAATTTCAGTTTCAAAGTTGAATCTAATGAAATGTGTTCCTTTTTGTTTACAAAGTTGATTCTCGATTGTCTTTGAAAACATAAATCATACGCATTCCATTCATCATGTGCATAGCAGGTTTTCCTCTTTTCAGGTTGCTTACCGTTCTTCGCTGTTTATTTCAGCATCATGAATCCTGACTCGTCCTCAACTGAGATGTCCATCAAAGCTCTTCAGGCGCAGAATGCGCAATTTCAGGAATTAAACATGGGCTTGGCTCAGGGCCAAGAAGAGCTGAAGGCTCTGCTCCTGAAGAAGGAAAAGAAGAAGAAGAGGAGGATTGTTCTGTTCAGCTCGGGCCGAAGGTTTGGCAACACTCTGCAAAATGAAGAGGCTGGTTCTTCTATTGGCAAGAGTACTCCTCAAGCGGAAAAAGGTCCTAGTCCGGTAGTCTCCGACAACGAGACTGATTTTGATGAAGAGCAATATCCTCCTGCAGAAGACAGGTACAAGCAGTTGGAAGACAGGTTGAATGCTATGGAGATACAACAGGTGCCTGGGCTGGATTTTGGAGATCTGGGTTTGTCTACTGGTGTAATCATCCCTCGTAAGTTCAAAGCACCATCTTTCACTAAGTACGACGGGGCGTCTTGTCCCAAGCTACATCTCAGGTCCTATGTTCGGAAGATTCAACCGTACTCAGCGGATAAGAATTTGTGGATCCACTTTTTCCAGGAGAGTCTTTCAGGGACTCATCTCAAATGGTTCTATCAGCTGGATGGGACCAAGGTTCGTAACTGGGAGGAGTTGGCTACTGCTTTCTATAAGCAGTATCAATATAATGCCGACCTTGCCCCTACACGTACCCAACTCCAGGGTATGTCGTTAGGTTCAAGTGAAGGTTTTAAGGAGTACGCTCAGAAGTGGAGGGATCTGGCTGGCAGGGTGCAGCCTCCGTTGACTGATCGGGAGTTGGTAGACATGTTCTTGGGGACCCTATCTGAGCCATTTTTCAACCATCTTATCGGGAATTCGTCTGCAGGGTTCACTGATCTGATTCTGATTGGAGAGAGAATCGAGGCTGGGTTGAAGTCTGGAAAGATTCCGAAGGGTGCATCGTCTAGTTCTGTGAAGAAACCCTTCAAGAAGGAGGCTGGTGCTGTATATGGCTCCCGGAGACCAGAGAAATTTGAGCGCCGCCAATCTGTCAGTGCGGTAATGATTGCTAAGCCTGCTGCCGCTCCTCGGCCAACCAATCCTCAAAGGGCTGAAAGACCCCGGAGAGAGTTTACCCGTTTGAGCATGACCCTATCCCAAATCTTGCCGCAGTTGCTATCCACCAATCTAGTGACTGTTAGAGAGGCACCTAAAGGTGTAAACACTGCCTCTCCCAAATATAACCCAAATGCCCGTTGTGCATACCATTCTGATAGCCCGGGGCATTCCACTGATGACTGTTGGGCATTAAGGAATAAGGTGTAAGACCTTATCGACGCGAAGGAGATACAGTTCGAAGCGCCTGAGAGGCCGAATGTGGTGACTGCTCCTATGCCTCAGCATGGGGTAAATGTTGTTGATGAAGATACTTATGTTGTTTCTGTGGATGACCTAGCTACCCCTCTGAAGACTGTCAAGAGGAACCTGCTGCTGGCCGGTTTATTTCCGGGTTGCGGTGAGGGCTGCCTATTCTGTGTTGTTTCCCTATCTGGTTGTCCCTTGCTGAAGTTAGGCATCCAAAGCCTAATGGATAGCAAGGAGATTCTGTTTAAGAAGTCTGCTGTTCAGTTGGTTCCGGTAGAAGAAGTTTCTGTGGTAACCATCTTCAATAATCCAATCAAGGCTCTCCCGAAGAAGCCTGTTCAAATCATGACTGTCGCACCTGTTGTTATCACTGTTCCGGGGCCTCTTCCCTACGTATCTGATAAAGCTGTCCCCTGGCACTATGGGGCAGATGTGTATGTGAATGGGATCAAACAAGAGTTCAACACTGGCGCCAGTATCTGTGATATCACTGGCCCAGCCAAGGTTACCCGCAGTGGCAGGCTCTTCTCGCCCGACATTGCACCGCCCGCTGCTCGAAGACCCCTCCTCATAACACCCACAAGTGTACATGTTCCTGTTGCTGATCAAGTTGTTTCCCCTGCTGCCGAGTCATCTAATGCTCGGGGCAAAGGGATTGAAGTTGAGCCTGCCCGGATGGAGGCACCGATACCTATAAATGCTGAAGCCTCCCAACAAGAGATGGAGGAAATCCTGAAAATAATAAAGAAGAGTGACTTTAATGTTGTGGAACAGCTGGGGCATACGCCCTCCAAGATCTCCATGCTCTCCTTACTGCTATGCTCCGAGGCCCATGCTAAGGCCTTGATCTCATTCCTCAAGACGGCCCATGTGCCACAAGAAACATCTGCAGTTCAGTTCACTGATTGCATAGCAAATCTGACAGCGGACAATGGCTTGGGTTTCTCAGATGCTGACTTGACTGCGAAAGGAAGAGACCACAATGATGCTCTGCATGTCTCTATTGAATGCAGGGGCACTACCCTGGCACATGTATTGGTGGATACTGGTTCTTCCTTGAATGTTTTGCCAAAGAAGGCTTTAGACCGTTTGGATTGTGAAGGCCTGGAATTAAAACCCAGCAATATCATCGTCAGAGCCTTTGACGGTTCAAAAAGGATGGTTCATGGAGAGGTTGACATTCCTATTCGTGTGGGCTCTCAGGTGTTTGACTCTACTTTTTATGTGATGGATATCCGTCCATCGTACTCTTGTCTATTGGGTCGACCTTGGATCCATAAAGCTGGGGCAGTAACCTCTACCTTGCACCAGAAGCTGAAGTACCCCGTCAGAGGGAAGATCGTCACTGTGCAAGGAGAGGAGGAGTATATGGTGAGCCACTTGAATTCCTTCAGATACATTGAGATGGACGGGGAGTTTATTGAAACCCCCTTTCAGCATTTCGAGGAGGTGCTTCCAATTTCAGCAGCAGCAGAGACAGCGGTCGAAGAGAATGTTCCGTTGAAGATGGCTTCCCTGAAGGATGCCCGGGCCGTGGTTCAAAAAGGTGAATGTGCTAACTGGGGCAGGCTTCCCGACTTCACACAGAAAACTGATAAATTTGGACTAGGTTTTACTGCAGAGGGTCAGAAAGCTATGCGGAAGGCGAAGACCAGAAGACCTCCTGTGTTCATTACAAATCCAGGAGTGAATGCTGTTGGGGAAGACAGTGAAGTGGATGAAGCAGAATTCAATAGCTGGATCTATCCAACGACTGAAGGCGGATTGACCAATTGGATTGTCAAAGACCATACTCCTGTTACTTTTGTTACGCAGTAATAAACTTCTTTGTTTTATTATTTGTAATAAACAATAAATAAACTCTATGGCCCGGTGTCTTACCCGAGGCACCGTGGTTTCATTTGTGAGGGCATATAAATTGTCATTTCATATATCATAAATGAAAATCTTGGGCGTTTTCTCGCATTGCAAATCTTATGCTCCTTTTCTGTCTTTCTTTCCTTTACATATATTTCAAAACAGCTGTATTTACACACACACTCACTCATACAGGTTTCAATCCACTCTGGATCTCACTGGTAACGACTCTGCTACTGCCAATTATGATTTCGAAAATCCGATCAACTTAGCCGAAGATGAAGGTGAAGATGATTGCGAAGTGCCTGGCGAGCTTGCAAGACTGTTACTTCAGGAAGAGAGGGCAATTCAACCACACGAAGAGCCAGTGGAAATAATAAACTTGGGTACTGAAGAAGACATGAAAGAGGTAAAGATTGGTGCCAACCTAGAGCTCAGCGTGAAGCAACGGTTGACTCAGATGCTACATGATTATATGGAGATCTTTGCCTGGTCCTACGAAGACATGCCCGGGTTGGATACCGATATTGTGGTCCATCACTTGCCAACTAAGGAAGACTGTCCTCCGGTTAAGCAAAAGGTTCGCCGTATGCGTCCAGAGATGTCTGAGAAGATCAAAGCCGAGGTTATGAAGCAGTTTGATGTCGGGTTTCTTGCAGTGACTTCTTACCCTCAGTGGGTTGCTAATGTGGTGCCGGTACCTAAGAAGGACGGTAAGGTCAGAATGTGTGTCGACTACAGGGATCTGAACAGGGCCAGTCCCAAAGATGACTTCCCCTTACCTCACATTAATGTCCTTGTTGATAACACAGCTCAGCATAAGGTGTTCTCTTTCATGGATGGCTTTTCAGGTTACAATCAGATCAAGATGGCACCTGAAGACATGGAAAAGACTACCTTTGTTACTCAGTAGGGGACCTTCTGCTACAAGGTCATGCCTTTTGGACTAAAGAACGCTGGGGCAACCTACCAACGTGCCATGGTTGCTTTATTTCATGACATGATCCATCATGAGATAGAAGTGTATGTTGACGACATGATCGCAAGGTCCCAGACTGAGGAAGAACACCTAGATCATCTGCAAAAGTTGTTTGACCGGTTGAAACTATACAAGCTGAGGTTGAACCCGAACAAGTGCACCTTCGGGGTAAGATCTGGGAAGTTGCTAGGCTTCGTGGTAAGTGATAAGGGTATTCAAGTGGACCCTGCTAAGGTCAAAGCTATTCAAGAGATGCCAGTCCCTAAGACAGAGAAGGAAGTCAGAGGCTTTTTAGGACGCCTGAATTACATTGCTCGCTTCATCTCGCATCTAACCGCTACCTGTGAGCCAATCTTCAAGCTGCTGAAGAAAGATCAGGTAGTACGTTGGAATGATGAATGTCAGGCCGCTTTTGACAGAATCAAAGAGTATCTCCAAGAACCACCCATCATTATGCCACCAGTTGAAGGAAGGCCTCTGATACTATATCTGACAGTGCTTGACAACTCAATGGGGTGTGTGCTGGGGCAGCATGACGAGTCTGGCCGAAAAGAGCATGCCATTTATTACCTTAGCAAAAAGTTTACCGACTGTGAGACCCGATACTCACTGCTTGAGAAAACTTGCTGCGCTTTGGTATGGGCTGCTCGCCGGCTGAGACAGTATATGCTGACTCACACTACCTTGTTGATCTCAAAGATGGATCCCATAAAGTATATATTCGAAAAGCCTGCTCTGTCTGGGAGAATTGCAAGATGGCAAATGATCTTGACAGAATACGACATTCAGTACACGACCCAGAAAGCCATCAAAGGAAGTGTATTTGCAGACCACTTGGCACATCAGGCCGTAGATCACTATCAGTCAATGAACTTCGAGTTTCCAGACGAAAGTATCATGATAGTGACTGATTGTGAAGTACCTGGACCGGATGAAGGACCTGAGGAAGGATCCCGATGGTCTATGCACTTTGACGGAGCCTCCAACGCTTTGGGAAACGGTATCGGCGCCATAATCATATCCCCTCAAGGCACTCATACTCCACTCACTGCCCGGCTATGTTTCAACTGTACTAACAACATGGCGGAGTATGAGGCGTGCATCATGGGTCTTCAAGCTGCGATCGACTTAAGGATCAAGTTTCTGAGCGTCTTCGGAGATTTCGCTCTTGTGATCAATTAGATCAAAGGAGAGTGGGATACGAAACATCCGAATCTTATTCCTTACAGAGAATGTGTGTTGACCTTGATCCCCCACTTCACGAAGATAACCTTTGAACACTTTCCAAGAGAAGAGAATCAGCTGGCGGACGCGTTAGCTACAATGTCTTCTATGTTCAAGGTTAAATGGGACAATGAGGCTCCCCGGATCATCATCTGGAAACTGGACGAACCAGCATACTGTTGTGATCTCGAGACTGAATTGGTGACTGAGAAGCCTTGGTACCATGAGGTGAAGAGATATCTGGAAGCTCAGGAATACCCTGAGGGTGCCTCTGTCAATGATAGGAAGTTTCTGAGAAGGTTCGCGGCAAAGTTCTTCCTTAGCAACGGCATCTTGTACAAGTGAAACCATGATTCAACCTTATTGCGTTGTGTGGATAAGACTGAAGCAGAAAGGATCATGGAAGAGCTACATGAAGGGACCTTTGGTACGCATTCTAGTGGACATACAATGGCAAAGAAGATCCTCCGGGCAGGGTATTACTGGTCTACAATGGAAGCTGACTGCTACCAACATTCCAGGACATGTCATAAATGCCAGATTTATGCAGACAAGGTGCATGTTCCTCCAGTTCCCCTGAATGTTCTAATTGCGCCTTGGACATTTGCAATGTGGGGCATAGACATGATCGGTGAGATTAAACCTACGGCATCTAATGGGCATCGCTTCATCCTGGTGGCGATTGATTATTTTACAAAGTGGGTCGAAGCAGCGTCCTATGCTACGGTAACCAAGACTGTTGTGGCACGGTTCATTCGGCATAACCTGATCTGTCGGTACGGCGTCCCAGAGAGAATTATTACAGACAACGGTACCAATCTGAATAATAAGATGATCACTGAGCTCTGCGAGCAGTTCAAAATACAGCACCACAATTCTTCTCCTTACAGACCGAAGATGAATGGGGCTGTAGAAGCAGCAAATAAAAACATTAAGAAAATCGTGCAGAAGATGACGGTGACTTATAAGGATTGGCACGAGATGTTACCGTTCGCTCTACATGGGTACCGTACCTCAGCCAGGACGTCAACCGGGGCAACTCCTTTCTCTCGGGTTTATGGTATGGAGGCAGTCTTACCGATCGAAGTGCAAATACCCTCTCTCCGGATAATGAAGGATGCAAATCTGAACGAAGATGATTGGATCCAGACACGACTTGATCAATTAAACCTTATTGATGAAAAGAGACTCGCTGCTATCTGTCATGGTCAGACGTATCAAAAACGGATGATCAGGGCATTTAACAAAAAGGTCAGACCACAGGAATATCAAGTTGGGGATCTGGTAATCAAGAGAATCATCCTTCCTCAGAGTGATCCAAGGGGCAAGTGGACCCCTACATACGAAGGGCCATTTGTGGTTAAACATGTGTTCTCAGGAGGAGCCATGATTCTAACCAATATGGATGGTGACGACCTTCCTCACCCCGCCAATGCAGACATAGTAAAAAGATACTACGCATAAAAAAAAAGACCCGCTAGGCTGACATGCCTAGGCAAAAATTAGGGCTTCCCGGCGAACCAAAAGGGTTCGGGCAAAATGAAGGGATGAAATGAAAAAAAACTGTACACCCGGCAAGTCGAAAACCTGAAAAGGCAGCTTGGGCAAAAATGGGTATCCCGGTGGACTGAAAACCCGAAAGGGCAGTCCAGGCAAAAGTTAGGGATAAAGCGTAATACTATGTCTTATTGGATCACTTTGCATCCAGAATCCGGTATCGGCATCAAGTTCAGACGGCATCGATCGGTCAACTTCATCTTCAACCAAGGTCATCAAGTGATGAGACGCTCGGAGTTATAAAGGCAATAGCAGAGTTGAAACCCAGTAGGATCATTCATTTCACATAGTTGTTTTATTTTCTTTTGTACAAAACTTGTATAAACTCTTTTGTTCGGCGGCGTTCTCTTACTAGGACGTCAGCCTCTTGTATATAAACGCCTATTTTCAGGCCAATCAAAAATCAATACAAATATATTTTTCAGTTAAACGTGCCAATTGTTTTCCTTTTTCTGTTTTGTTTTGCGAAGAACGTCCAAGGTTCAATTTGTGATATATGCATTGACAATAATTTGCTAACTCATGAATATTTGCATACAAAACAAAGGACTAATTACAGGTAACATTAGAAACAGGGGCAATAAAGAGTTGTCTAAGCAATCTAGTTGTTCTGTCCTCCAAGGTACCAAGGTAGGTTCAGCTAAAGAACACAACCTGATATCCCAATTCCCCAGAGAGTAAGTCAGCAAGTCAGTACACTCTCCCCGAGCAAAGTTACAATCAAACTTAAGGAAGTTGGGTATCCTCCCGCAGATCTCAACATTCCCCAGCAGCATATGTATTCTTAACAAGCATCCCCGGCAATCTTGGTCTAAAGATTGTTCCCCGGCGGTATATTAAATATTCAAAGGAATCACTTCCCCCGCAGTTCAAAACTTCTCCAGGAAAGTCCAATCTAGTTCCCCAGGAAAGTTGGAATCCATCCCCCAGGCAGTAAGCTTATCCCCAGTAGATTCTGGAAGCTTATCCCCGCAGAGCACGAACGCATCGCCCGGCTCTATTCAAAGAGTTATTTCCTTATCAGGATATAACTGGGTTATCCTCAGCCAAAAAGCCACGGAAAGATCGTCGTCGACAAAATTTTCTTATCCCCAGCGAAGTCTATTAACACTTCCAGCACAACAAGGGTATCCCTGGCAAGTTATTATCAATGCTCAGCAAAAGCAACTCCTTCCCCACAGAGTTTTGCTTCCCAGCAAGATCGTTAGAGTACTTTCCTCCCCGCAGAGTTATTCCATTCGCCAAGTTTATTCCCCAACGGAGTCATCTTCTCCTACCGGTATTCTTGCAATCATCATCCCCAATGGAAGCAAAATCTATTCTCCAACATCAGCCCAGGAGTGACTTCCCGGCACCCGTCAAGGATTTACTTTCCTAGACGAAAAATACATTCATAAACATCGCACTTCCATACATCATTATAGCATGCATAGACGCATCATAAAAATCTCATTTATGTTGAGAACATCATTGCTTGGTCCATATCATGCATTGCATATGACTGACCTTTACCTTTCAGGAAAGATTCAGTTAAATTCTCAATCATATTTCAAGACTCTAAGACCTTATCTGGTTCAGTTAAATCGACTCCAAAGATTTCTCTGGTTATTATCCAGTCAAAGGCCTTCTCTGGTTCGGTCAGATCGACTCCAAAGATCTCCCTGTTTCTTACCCAGTTGAAGACATTCAAGACCTAGACCGGTTCAGTTAATCGACTCCAAAGATTTCTTATCCAATCCAAGGCCTTCTCTAGTCCAGCTAAATCGACCCCAAACAGATTTTTCTGATGAAGACTCAGTAGAAGTTATCCAAGGTTTTCTCAATGATTGCTATTGAGATTGTAATTGCCTATGGTTCTCTCCCCGATACTGCGGAGATGATAATTCCATCCAAGGTTTTCTCAATGATTGCTATTGAGATTGTAATTGCCTATGGTTCTCTCCCCGATACTGCGGAGATGATAATTCCATCCAAGGTTTTCTCAATGATTGCTATTGAGATTGTAATTGCCTATGGTTCTCTCCCCGATATTGCGGAGATGATAATTCCATCCCAGGTTTTCTCAATGACTGCTATTGAGATTGTAATCGCCTATGGTTCTCTCCCCGATGTTGCGGAGATGATA
The DNA here is from genome assembly GCA_948472305.1 of Vicia faba. Lineage (NCBI taxonomy): Eukaryota > Viridiplantae > Streptophyta > Magnoliopsida > Fabales > Fabaceae > Vicia > Vicia faba. The sequence goes on from OX451740.1 coordinate 324,689,192, forward strand.
ATTCCATCCCAGGTTTTCTCAATGATTGCTATTGAGATTGTAATCGCCTATGGTTCTCTCCCCGATACTGCGGAGATGATAATTCCCACCAAGATTCTCTCAATGTTTGCTGTTGAGGTTGTAGTCGCCTATGGTTCTTTCCCCGATCCTGCGGAGGTGGTAATCCCAAGATTCGCTCAATGATCGCTGTTGAAGCTGAAGTCGTCCAAGGTTCTCTCACCGTTCCTGTTGAGGTAGTAACCATTCCTGGTTCATTCATCACCATTTGAAGCTCCAGATTTAGCTCCTGTAACCAGTCAGGACACATCTACACAAAGCATCTGAAGACCAGCTCCTGCAACGTGTCAGGTACTCATTTTTCTTATGCAGGTACGCAAGTTCTCGCTAAGGAATCTATTATGCGATTAACACCCAGATGGCATCTATAAGCCCATCCACCTCCCGTCATCTCTTAGCATGGCATCTATAAGCCCATCACCCTATCCACCAACCTCCAAATGGCATCTATAAGCCCATTCCCACCATCACACTGCTACTATGTGAGCGCAAATTTCTGGGCACTCTAGTGTTCAATCATCTTCCACCTTCGGATTACGAAAGGCACGTCAGCCAATCTGCATCCTCAGGTCTAAGAAGATTGAACAGGGGCAACTGTTGTACCCCAAAATTTGCCCTCCCATATTCTTCAAGATTTGTCAAAAGCATGCTTCAAAATTCCCCAAGGGTTGCACAGTGTAAGAGCCTCCTAATAGTCAAAATTAGGGTTTTGGTTCTGATCAAGAAAATGAAGTTTCCAAGGGTCCAATCAAGTCCCACATGCCTACAAACATGGTCAAGCATCCTCATACCAAGTTTCAAGACTTGCAGCACAAAATTGCACAGTCAAAAACCCTAATTGCACTACAGTCAGCTGTAGGGGCAAAATGGTCATTTAACAGTCAAAAGTTCAAATTTTTGGTCAACATCTCATTTTGAAGCCACAAACATCATTTGATCAATGCTTGATCATGATTCTCAAAGCTTGGCTCAAAAATCATCAAGATGCAAAAGTTTCCTTATTTGGACAGCTGAAAAAGTCAACTGTAAATTGACCAGGGCATAACTTTCACATGGATTATCAGAAAAATTCCATCCAAAGCTCATTTTGAAGAGAAAGACATTTCCTACAACTCATATTCATACTTCAAGTCCAAGAAATGCTCTCACAAAAAGTTATCAATTTCAACATTATAGGTCATTTTCAAAAGTCAACAAAAAGGGACTTTAAGTCAAAGGCCATAACTTGAGATTGGTAAATCAAAATGACATGGGACCAAATTCATTGGTTATAGGACTCAAAGACCTTTCCAAAATGTCCAAGAACATGAGCAAAGATTAAAAATTGAGCAAGTTATGCCTTGTGGAAGTTGGGAAATTTTTGGATATTTTGAAAAGTCAACATTGCTTCAAATGACCTAGAAATGCTAATGGGCCTCTTTTTCTTCCACAATTCATTATCCAAGGCATGTGCACGACCACTTGGCCCAAAGGGAAGTTTTTCTTCATTTTTTATTTATTTATTTGGATTTTTATTATTAATAATTCATTTAAATTAATTAAAATACATGAAAAATACTAAACCTAAGTTTTTCAATCTTTTTATGCATGATATATACTCAATAATTCGTGCATGATCAGATATAGAAGGAATTGAAGTTAATTGGCCATGATTTGTACCAAATAGGCATGAAAAATATTTGAAAAGATCTTGGAAAATCAAATCTTGCAAGTCATGAATGCCAAGGTTTTTGGTTGTTTTCTTTGACCTAATTCATTCCATACATAAGCTGGATCAAGACCTAATGCTCATAACAAAAAAGCTGCGCAAGAACCTGAAGAAAAAAACTTGAATTTTTGCTTAAAATTTTCAAATCTAAAAACACACTTGCAGGTCGATTCAAGCCAAGAAATTCATCCTATTACCTTCCTAGGACATCACTGATTCTAACTGGATAGCTTTCCATACGCGTAGCCCTTTGAATTGGTATACAGAAGTCAAATTTTTTCACATAATATGCATGATCGTATTTTGATTTTCAAGCACATTCATTGCATTTTTCTTATGGATTGTTACTAATTGATGGATTCTGATGCTAACTGTACAATTTAATTGTGTTTTTGTGCACTCTATGCGATTTCACCATTGTTGGGTATTAGGGTTCTTCAGCTTTTGAATTAGGGGTTTCCAGGTACTGTAAAATTGGACGTTCTCAATACCATAACTGGATTTAGCGTGCTTGGACGAAAAAGATAGGACCCTCGCGCCTAATTTATGCTCAAAGATGGCTTAATCGCTATTTTCCCAAATAGCCCATTCTGGAACGGTGCAAAAACCGTTGCCAATGTTTTTATATTTTCAGGAAAACAAAACAATGAGGAAGACGATGAAGTGGCAAGGCGTAAATGGCTGGTTCAAATTTCGCGCGAAAAACGCCCCACTAACGCTTGTTTATTTTATATTATTTGTTAGTTATCATATATACAAAACGCATTACATGGCTCAGTGGCAGGCAAGCATCTTGTTGACTTCTAGGACCTGGGTTCGATCCCAGGTCCTCACCCTTTCCCTATTATTTTTCAATTGTCGTTCCTATGCAGTTTCAATGATAAAGTCCACCATACATCTCCCAAATCAAGCCAGCCACGCGTACGCCAAGATCAATCAGAAGGCCACCGTTTAAGGAACATCATGGATGTGAGTCAAAGGCACTGCATGCTGGCATGGAAGTCAACGAGGCCAAAGGCCATTGGGCCCAAATTGCTAAAGTTTCACCTCCAAATTAGGGGCAGAACCCCCTAGGTTTGCTTTATTTCTTTTCATTTATTTTGATATTATTTTCAATTATTGTCTTTATTTTAATTAGTTCTTTAATTCAATTATTTTTTTTCATAAAAACACAAAAACAATAAAAATCAGAAAAGAGACAAAATTAATATTTTTATTTAATGTTATATTTTTTATAAATGAAGCCTTATTAATTAATTAGTTTTAATTTAGGAATAAAATCTTAATATTTTCTTAATAAAAATCTAAAATTGGTAGAATTAGTTTTAATTAATTTTTATCCTTCTTTTTTTTCTTTTCTTTTCACTAGTAATTAAATATTTATTTTTATGAATTAAATCGCATTAATTAATTAGGGTTAATTTTAGGTTAAACTTTAATATGTTTTCATAATAAAATAAAATTTGTAGAATTAGGTTTAATTGCATTAAATTCTCCTAAATACCAAAAAATACCAAAAACAATTCCTTTTTTTTTTAATTAATTTAATCATTTAATTTAATTTAACAAAAAAGGGTCCAACGCCCTCGTTTTTAATTCTTATTCAATTCGCATATTTATTTCTTTTTCTTTTAATATTTATGTATCTCTCCCAAGGCCATGTAATATTTATCTTTCGCATTTTTAATTCTTTATTTTCTGTCAAATCGGGTTCTGGAAATTTTGGCGATGTGGACCTGCGCCTTTTGTAATAGCTTAGAACTTTACTTTTCTCGCACTTTTAAATGTTAATCAAGGCATGCAAGAATGAATGACAAAAAAATAAAAACAAACGCATAGATCACCCATAACCTGACAAGACAAAAATAAATGAATCTGACACACAAATCACACACCACCCCTAGGGTACGCCTCACTGTTGCCTTGCCTCGAAAGGTGATCGTCGAGTAGAGGATGTCTTAGTAAGTCCTCATGATCCGGGAACCTGGCATGAGGGTAGCTTCTAAGGTGTCTTCCCATTGCTCTGGTGATCACCATGTCCCGAACCTCGAATTGACCCGAACACCTCCAACGGTGGTGCTACCTACCTCTCAATGGTGGGATGGCACTACTTTAAGGACATTTACACAGACGAATTCCTTAGGGTAGGTAGACGACTCTAGATACTTGCTCTAAATTCAAGAACAAATCAAAAATACTTTTCACACCGACACCTTTTCAAAAAGCTTTCGAAAGCAATTTTTCAAACACTCTTGAGGACCGATACAAGAGTCGAACTGAAATTTTCAAAGAAACTTTTTTTAAAACCCACAATTGAAAAGCGAACAAACCTTTTGAAAACACAATGAGCAAGTATCTAAGAGCCCATGGATAACCATGGATAGAAAGGGTGCTAACACCTTCCCTTTCTATAACCTACCTCCCGAACCGAGAGCAATCTCTTTAAGGAATTTTTCTGTGCTTTTGTCCTTTCCATTTGGAGAAAATAAAAGACGGTGGCGACTCTTGCTTCCGCGACATTTCGCGAACCAGCGTTAAACAGTCAGTTCCAGATCCACCGATCACAAAGTCAAACTTTGACTTTTTGGTCAAAATCAAGTGTCAAGATTCATTTTTCATCAAGACATGTCAAACTATGAAACTTGTTCATCAAGAAATCAAAAATTACAAATTAGGGTTTGAAATGAAGAAATTTCATAACTTAGAAATTTTCTAAGTTATGAAATTTCCTAATTTTTTCCTAACTTTGTCCCATCTTTTCATCAAGATATATTTGGATTCAAACAAAACTCAAAACATGAAAGTTATAGTACATTGCAAAATATACAACCTTGATTCACAAAGTTTCCTCAAAATAAGCTTGTAGCTCAAGTTATAATTTTTGGAATAGGGGTGCAAAACATTCTTAACTTAGAAATTTTTTGACCTATTTTAGGCAGGATTTTTGCCTAACTTCATGGCCACTTTTCACATGCTTCCACTTGGAATTTCAATTTTCATTACAAATATGGATTGTAGTACACATTCCAAGCTTTCCAAATTGTCCAAGAACTTCTCAAACACCCTTGTGGTTAGGGAGAATCGAATTTGTCAAGTTGGGCAAAAGTCACTTTGTTCATAAGCCAATTTCATGTTCATAACACTTTGCATTTTTCAAGTCAGCTTGCACAAGCTAGGTTACAGACCTCTAATCCCATTTTCACTCAATAATTCAATGCTAAACCATTGTGCCAAGATGTTATTTCATTAATTTGGGCAATACATGTTAGATTAATCCATAATTAGAAAAAGCATTTTAGCCATTTTGATAAAGTTACACTTTATGTCAAGTTCCAAATCCAAGAGGCATGGGGCCATATCTCTGAAGCCAAATCAAATCTACAAGTTACAAGTTTCAATAACAAGAGGTGCAACATAGATTGGGGGCATTGTACTGGTTTATATCCAAGAACACATTTCCTTGCTTCACATAGAAGAAATCTTGCAAACACATACCAACTTCCATCTCTTGTCAACACAAGCCTAAACAAACTTCTTGAACACTTTCAAAACATCAAACCAGACCTAGAACACGAGCCTTTTACCTTCAATATCTCCTCATTCACAGAAACACCATTTTGCTGCATAAAACAGGGCATCCCTGCAGATTGAGTTGCACAACTCAGTTTGCTCGTGCGTTTTGGCCAAAGTTAGTTCAAACATGTTCCATATCACCCACTGAAGCTATCCCAAGCATTGAACACAAACTGTAACATCCCTAACATCACTTGCCATTTTCAGTTTTCAAATTTGCAGGTGAACTTCCATAGCTCGATTCAGCTAGTTTCAGAGCAAGCTAGAGGTTGGAGAAGCATCCCTGAACTTCAAGCAAGCTGTACAAGTCCTCAAATTCCATTGAAAGTGCCTCCATTGTTGCACACGATTCAAGCTGAACAGGTAAAAGTTTGAACTTTTATCTCTCTATCCAAGCATATTTAGGCTTAGGTTTGTGAAGAAGTTATGTCTTACTCATGGCCCTGAAGCTACCCATATCATTACTTTTCATTTATGTTGTGTGTACTGAGAGAATTTTGGACCTAAACATTGAAAAAAAGCTAGGTCAGGAATTGGGGGAGAAGAAATTCTCTCTCATTTCTGAGAGTTAGATCAAGTTTTTTATATGTATGAATTCGTGGTTTGATGCTCTACATTTTTGATGTTATAAGTTTTTGTTAAAAGTCAAAGAATCAAGAGATAGCAGTTTAAGAAGGAAACACGTGTTTTTGTTTGGAAAGTTGCTGGAGGTTGAAGACAAAGTCCCTTGGGCTGGGCCTGATTCTTTTTTCTGTTTGCACACTCATTTTCAATTTGCACCCCCTTGGCCCATTGTGTGATTTTTTAATCATTTTTTACTTTTTCTTTTTGATTCTGACTTGTTATTTTTTGTTAAAATATAAAAAATATTAAAAACATTTTTTCAACCATTTTTGCATTTTATTTGGATTTTATTTGTTTTATTTGAATTTATACATTATAAATAACATATATATACTTTTACTTAAAATACTTAAAATAATACAAATACATTTTATTTTCTGATTTTATTTTATTTTATCTTTTGAAAACATTTTCTAAAAAATATACTTTTTTTTGTAAATAATTAACATTTTTTATTTTTGTACATATTTAATATATTTAGTAAATAATATAAATACTTATCTATCTTTTATTAAATATTTAGGATAAATATAAAAATAATACATTTTTATTTTTATTAATATTTGACCTCAAAAATCACTTTTTTACAATATACTTCCTTTTTATTTATTTTTTGTATATAATTAATAAATATTGTATATAATACATAATAAATACCTTTTTATTTACAAAATTAGGATTTTGCCCTAAACCATGAAAATACCCAAAAATTAACCTTTTTTTATTTTTGTTTGTATGTCACATGAAAAATACTTTTACATACATATAAAAATCATTTTTTGCATCTTGCATATTTATTGTATTTTATTTAATTATTGTACAATTAAATAACTTGTATATTCAATTTGGATTGTAATAGCTTAGATTTAAATTTCTTGCTAAATATCCCCATTTGAACATTTGTACCCCCCATCCCATAATTATGTTGTAATAATTTAGGACTTTAAATTCCGCACTTTAAAGCTTTCTAAAAATGCCATGATAGACTTAGGGTTTTGTATACAAATCAAAAATAACAAATAGCTTGACCTAATTCAAAGACAAAAAGCATGAAAATGGACAACACCAATCACACTTGCACCCCTAGGGTTACTCCACTTGCTGCCTTCAATAATAGGCCATGTTGCATGTTGGGTGTCTTTGGCAAAACAAAACAATTCAAATGATCATAAGTCCCTCGATGACGCTTTCGAAAGTTGCCTAAAAATGATCAAGTCCCTTAAAGGAAAAAATTGCCAAAGACACTTGGCACCATTGCAATCATGGTCTAAACGATGACCCGCGCCCGTCCCGTTAACATCCTAACACAAGATTGTCCACCAAATACAATGGTGGAACAAAATTGTTAAAAGGGTTAAAACATAGGAAAGATCTTTGAGAAATTTAGGGTAGATAGCTCTTGGTTACTTGACCAAATCTTGCAAAACAATCCTTGCCATTTTTCAAAACATACATCACAACACACTTTCAAAACAACTTTCAAAAACATTGAAAACTTTTCAAAAGACAAGTACACCTTTGTATACATTCAAACATGGATCATTACAAAGGTTGCCACAACAAATGGCCTCTTTTCAAAACATTTTCAAACCCACACACAAAGCACCATTTCAAACAATTGAAAATGCAAGGCAAGTGATCTAAGCAAGTAACTAAGAGCCCATGGATAACCATGGATAGAAAGGGTGCTAATACCTTCCCTTTCTATAATCTACTCCCCGAACCCAATAAAACATCTCAAAGGTTTTTGCTGTGCTTTTTAACCTTTCCTTAGGATAAAATAAAAAGTCGGTAGCGACTCTTGCTCAACTGAAACATTTGCGAACACAAAACGCAAAACCTCAAGTCAGTTCTTCCACCGTATCACAGAACTGGCGACTCTGCTGGGGAGAATTTTAAAGTGGAGTAACCTTAGGGCTTAGATCACCCTCTTGCATGACTAATTGTATGCTTTGATTTCTTTATATCTTGGCTCTCTTGTTTGGGCTTGAAATCCTACACCCAGATTTGGGGAAACATTCATAGATAGCAATACGTTGTGGAATGTGCGGGGTATACCGACACGGTTGAAGCAATAGCTATATTAGTGCGACATACTTGTGAGTACCGGTAACCCTTGAGTTCAATCAAGGAGAGTACGGGGCCGCTGAGTGATGTCACTAAGCACTAATGACCTAAAACCTTACTTGACCATCTTGGCCTTTTATTAGGGGTAGTGAGATGACCGGCTTTGGTGCAGTCTGAAGTTGGTAGATACTCGATACTACACTCATTGAGGGTTGTTTTTCTTGGAATATTTTGGTCGCTAGTTAAGTGGCTAAACCAAAACAATGAACATGGAAAACAATCCAATGATATTGAGCTCCTTAGAACCCGGTTACTATTTATAGGACAGGTTTTTAAGCCAACTACACTCAAGAGGGTACTTACCTATGAAACCTCATGCAAGCCTGAAACTAGGGTTTTGTGTGACTTGCTTGTACATATGTTTGTGCATACATCATGAACATCATAAAGCATCATATGCATCCACTAACCATTTCAAGGGTTCAGATCTTCATCTTTGTTCTTGTTTTGTAGGTCATGGAAATTCTTCGCAGGAAAACTATCCAAGTCAACCTTGTGAGAATCCCTCCTCAACTCAAGGAGCTCACATCCAGAATTCCGGAAAGCTCTCCCTTCAGTGAAAGACATGGTAGACTGCTCAGCCTAGTCAACACCAACATTGAAGAGGACATGGTAAAGGTGTTGTTCCAGTTCTTTGACCCCCTTCACCATTGTTTCACTTTCCCCGACTACCAATTGGTGCCCACTTTGGAGGAATTTTCTCAACTTCTGAGAATTCCTATTCTTAATCAACTACCCTACAAAGGTACGGAAAAAGAACCAGAGCCTGAAGATGTTGCTCAAGCACTACACTTGCAACCATCTGACATCAAGGGGCATTGGGAAACTAGAAGCGGTGTCAAAGGCTTATTGGAAAAATTCTTGTTTGAGAAGGCACAAGAGTGTTGGAATTCATTGGACCTATAAGCCTTTGAAGAAATTGTGGCACTCCTCATTTATGGGTTGGTCCTGTTCCCAAATCCTGACCAGCTTGTAGATGTCAACGCCGTCAAGATCTTCTTATCCCGGAATCCAATACCAACATTACTTGGGGACATCCTTCACTCATTTTACACACGAACAATGAGAAAGAGGGGTGTTCTCATGTGTTGTACTCCTCTCCTTGCAAGGTGGTTTATTTCGCACCTTCCACAATCTGTTTTGAAGAATGACCAAGGCTTAAGGTGGTCACAACGATTAATGACCCTCACTCACTCTGATGTACATTGGTGTTCTCGGTCCAGAGAAAATGTCATCATTGTCGATCATTGTGGAGAGTTCCCTAATGTTCCATTACTTGGCATTAGAGGAGGCATTACCTACAACCCTTGTCTAGCTTTGAGACAATTTGGATATGCACAGAGGGATGGCCCTCATGACATGTTGATTCCTGACCTAGTTTTTTACTTCGACAACAATGCGCAAGGACTTCGCTAAAGATTCATCAGAGCTTGGAGGATGCCTAACAAGATAGACAGCAAGACACTGGGGCACAAGAACTCCATCCCTCTTGAGCCTTATCTCAAGTGGGTACGAACCCGAGCCCAGAGTCTAATGATGCCTTACCCTCATGTTCTCCCTGTGATTAAAGAGCCCGTTAAGGAAGGAGAGGTTCCCTACACCATCCTATATCCTGACATGCCAACATCGTGGGAGGAGATGCAGAAGAGTTGGATCCAACTCAAGGAGGAACGAAACACTTTTGAAGCCAGCTTCTACGCCAGTGAGAAGAAGGTTTTGGAGCTTACCCGCCGACTCCATGAGGAAGAGACCCTCAACACCTACATCGCACCAAAGAGGATGCGCAACGTCTTTTTACCTTGAGAAGTTTTTTTTTGTAATATTTGGCCCATGGGGCATTTATGTACTGACAAAATTTCTTCTTATTAATATGACGTGTGTTCTTTTTGTTTGCAACAATTTTTGAATTTTCTAAATCCTTGAATGCATTGCATAAACAAACATATCATTCATCATATGCATAACAGGTACCCTTCTTCTACAGGTTGCTTAATCTTCTTCGCTGTTTATTTCAGCACTCAATCATCATGTCTTCCGAGCCTACTACCGAACAAGCTATCAAGGCCCTCCAGGCCCAGAACGCCCAGTTTCAAGAGCTGGTCATGAGCTTAGCCCAGGGTCAACAGGAGTTGAAGACTCTGCTCTTGAAGAAGAAGAAGAAGAGGACTGCGCTGTTTAACACTGGACGGAGGTTTAGGAATACACTGCAGAATGAGGTTGATCAAGCAACTTCCTCTGGAGGGAAAGACAGTCCCCAAGGGGGAAGGGCTCCTAGTCCTGTGGTCTCCGACAACGAGACAAATTACAATGATGAACAGTACCCTCCTGTTGAAGACAGGTACAAGCAACTAGAGGACCGTTTAAGTGCCATGGAGATTCAACATGTGCTGGGGCTGGATTTTGGAGATCTAGGTTTATCTTCTGGGGTGGTGATCCCACACAAGTTCAAGGCACCTGCCTTTGCGAAGTACGACGGGGTTTCCTGCCCGAAGATGCATCTCAGATCATATGTAAGGAAGATCCAACCTTACACTGCAGACAAGAACCTATGGATCCATTTCTTTCAGGATAGCCTTTCAGGGGCTCAACTCGAATGGTTCTATCATCTGGATGGAGCCAGTATTCGAAACTGGGAAGACTTGGCTACTGCATTTTATAAGCAGTATCAGTACAATTCCGACCTCGCTCCCACGCGTACCCAACTCCAGGGTATGTCATTGGGGACGGGCGAAGGATTCAAAGAGTATGCACAAAAGTGGAGAGACCTGGCTGGCAGGGTGCAGCCACCGCTGACTGACCGTGAGCTTGTCGACATGTTCTTAGGGACCCTGTCTGGTCCATTCTTCAACCACCTGATTGGTAATTCTTCTGCTGGGTTCACAGACCTGATCTTAACCGATGAGAGGATAGAAGCTGGTATCAAGTCGGGGAAGATACAGAAAGGTGCCTCCACAAGTACTGAAAAGAAGCCCTTCAAGAAGGAAGCTAGTGCTGTTTATGGTCCCAGAAGACAAATTAAACCGAAACGCCGCCAAGCTGTAAACGTGTTGGTAATTTCAAAGCCTGCTGCTGCTCCTCAGCAGTATAACCAACCAAGGGGTGAGAGACCCAAAAGGCAGTACGCTCGACTCAGCATGACCCTGTCTCAGATTTTGCCACAACTACTGTCAACCAATCTGGTAACTGTCAAAGAAGCTCCGAAGGTAGTGAACACAGCTTCTCCAAAGTACAACCCCAACGCCCGTTGCGCTTATCACTCTGATAGCCCGGGGCATACTACGGATGATTGTTGGGCTCTGAGGAATAAGGTTCAGGACCTTATTGATGCTAAAGAAATACAGTTTGAGGCGCCCAAGAGACCCAATGTTGTGACTGCTCCCATGCCCCAGCATGGAGTGAATGCTGTGGAAGAAGACCGGTATGTGGCCTCCATGGATGATATTGCTACTCCGTTATTGACCGTCAAAAGGAATCTGTTGCTAGCCGGTTTATTTCCGGGATGTGGTAAAGGTTGCCTTCTATGTGCTGTTTCACCTGTTGGTTGTCCTTTGCTGAAATCAGGTATCCAAAGCCTGATGGATAGCAAAGAAATCTTGTTCGAGAAGATTGTTGTTCCTGCTATCCCTGCTGAAGAAGTGTCTATTGTTACTATTTTCAACAACCCTCCTAAGGCTCCTTCGAAGAAGCCTGTCAAAATCATGTCCACTCAAAAGATTGCTCCTATCATCATCACTATTCCGGGGCCTCTCCCTTATACATCTGACAAAGCTGTCCCTTGGCACTATGGGGCAGATGTTTATGTTCTTGGAGTAAAGCAAGAGTTTGATACTAGTACCGGCGTCGGTAACATCACCGGGCCTGCCAAAGTTACTCGCAGTGGTAGGCTCTTCTCACCTGATATTGCGCCACCAGCTATTCAGAGACCTCTTATCATCACAACTGCAAGTGTGCCTGCTTCCCTTCCTGATCAAGTTCCTGTTTCTACCCCTGCTGCCGAGTCATCTGACGCTCGGGGCAAAGGGATTGCTACTGATTTGCCTGCCCTGGCGGAGGCACCGAAGACAACCAATGTTGAAGCTTCCCAGCAAGAGATGGAAGAGATTCTCAAGATTATCAAGAAGAGTGATTTCAACGTAGTTGAGCAGCTGGGGCACACCCCATCAAAGATTTCTATGCTATCACTGTTGTTGTGTTCAGAGGCCCATGTCAAGGCCCTGATTTCCTTCCTGAAGACGGCCCATGTGCCACAAGAAACGTCTGCTGATCAATTTACCGATTGTGTGGCCAACTTGACTGCCGATAATGGGTTGGGCTTCTCTGACGCCGATCTGACTGCCAAAGGAAAGAACCATAACGATGCCCTGCATGTCTCTATTGAATGCAGGGGCACTACTCTTGCCCATGTGTTGGTAGACACCGGTTCTTCATTGAACATATTACCCAAGAAGGCCCTAGACAGGTTGGATTGTGAGGGTTTGGAGCTCAAGCCTAGTAACATTGTTGTCCAAGCCTTTAACGGGTCCAAAAGAATGGTACATGGGGAAGTTGACATTCCAATCAGGGTTGGTTCTCAAGTTTTTTATTCTACTTTCTATGTGACGGACATCCGACCATCCTATTCTTGTTTGCTGGGTCGTCCATGGATCCACAAGGCTGGAGATGTGACCTTCACACTACATCAGAAGCTGAAGTACCCGGTCAGAGGGAAAATTGTGACAGTTCAGGGGGAAGAAGAGTATATGGTCAGCCACCTCAACTCGTTCCGGTACATAGAAATGGATGGGGAATTCATTTAGACTCCATTCCAGCACTTTGAAGAAGTTCCTCAAACACTGGCATCAACTGAAACTGTGATTGAAGACCCTCCTTTGAAGATGGCTTCCTTAAAAGATGCCCGGGCTGTTATTGAGAAGGGTGAATGCGCGAACTGGGGCCGACTTCCTGATTTCACTCCAAAGACTGATAAGTTTGGTTTGGGCTTCACTGCGGAAGCTCAGAGGGCTGTTCGTAAGGCAAGAATTGGAAAACCTCCTGTGTTCATCACCAACCCGGGAGTAAATGCTATTGAAGACGACGTGGAGGAATCTGAATTCGACGGTTGGATCTACCCAAAAACCGACGGTGGACCAAGCAACTGGACTGCCAAAGACTTCACACCTATTACTTTTGTCACTCAGTAATGAACTCCTTTGTTTTGAATTTGTAATAGACAATATTTTGAAACTTTTATGGCTCGGTGCCTTACCCGGGGCACCGTGGCTTCATTTATGAGGGCTTTTGTGTGTCATTTTCATATATCATTAATAAAAACATTGGACGTTTGTTGCATTTCAAAATCTTGCGCTCCTTTTCTTTCTTTATTATATATTGCAAAACAACTATATTTACACACACTCACTTATACAGGTTCCAATCCACTGTGGATCTCACTGGTAACGACTCTGCTACTGCCAGTTATGACTTTGAAAATCCGATCAACTTAGCCGAAGACGAAGGTGAAGATGATTGCGAAGTGCCTGGTGAACTTGCAAGACTACTACTCCAGGAAGAGAGGGCCATTCAGCCACATGAAGAGCCAGTGGAAACGGTAAATCTGGGTACTGAGACAGACAGAAAGGAAGTCAAGATTTGTGCCAATCTAGAGCTCAGTGTGAAACAACGGTTGATTCAGATGCTGCATGACTATGTGGAAATCTTTGCCTGGTCTTACGAAGACATGCCTGGGTTGGATACCGACATTGTGGTTCATCACCTGCCTACCAAGGAAGAATGCCCTCCGGTAAAACAGAAGGTCCGCCGTATGCGTCCAGAAATGTCCGAGAAAATCAAAGTTGAGGTTATGAAACAATTTGATGTCGGGTTTCTAGCAGTGACTTCTTACCCTCAGTGGGTTGCCAACGTGGTTCCAGTGCCGAAGAAGGATGGTAAGGTCCGAATGTGTGTTGATTATAGGGATTTGAACAGGGCGAGCCCTAAGGATGATTTCCCTCTGCCTCATATCGACGTTCTGGTTGACAACACTGCTCAGCATAAAGTATTCTCCTTCATGGACGGCTTCTCTGGTTATAATCAGATCAAGATGGCTCCTGAAGACATGGAGAAGACCACTTTTGTTACTCAGTGGGGCACCTTTTGCTACAAGGTCATGCCTTTTGGGTTGAAAAATGCTGGGGCAACCTACCAACGTGCCATGGTTGCTTTGTTCCATGACATGATCCATCACGAGATAGAAGTATACGTCGACGATATGATTGCAAGGTCCCAAACTGAGGAGGAACACCTTGACCATCTACAGAATCTGTTTGACCGTCTGAAGTTGTACAAGCTGAGGTTGAACCCAAACAAGTGCACTTTTGGGGTGAGATCTGGAAAATTGATAGGCTTCGTCGTAAGCGACAAAGGCATTCAAGTGGACCCTGCCAAAGTGAAAGCCATACAAGAGATGCCAACTCCCAAGACAAAGAAAGAAGTCAGAGGCTTTCTAGGACGTCTGAATTACATTGCCCGATTCATCTCACATCTAACTGCTACTTGTGAACCAATCTTCAAGCTGCTGAAGAAAGATCAAGTAGTACGTTGGAACAATGAATGTCAGGCCGCTTTCGAAAGAATCAAAGAGTATCTCCAAGAACCACCCATTCTTATGCCACCGTTTGAAGGGAGACCTCTAATCTTATACTTGACAGTACTGGACAACTCAATGGGGTGTGTGCTGGGGCAGTATGACGAGTCTGGCCGAAAAGAACACGCCATTTATTACCTTAGCAAAAAGTTTACCGACTGTGAGACCCGATACTCACTGCTCGAGAAAACTTGCTGCGCTTTGGTATGGGCTGCTCGCCGGCTGAGACAGTATATGTTGACTCACACTACTCTGTTGATTTCAAAAATGGATCCAATCAAGTACATATTTGAAAAGCCTGCCTTGTCCGGAAGAATAGCAAGATGGCAGATGATCTTGACGGAATACGACATCCAGTACACGACTCAAAAAGCAATCAAGGGAAGTGTATTGGCAGAACATTTGGCACATCAGGCAGTGGACGATTACCAGTCGATGAACTTTGAATTTCCAGACGAGGATATCATGGTAGTGACTGATTGTGAAGTACCTGGACCGGATGAAGGACCTGAGGAAGGATCCCGATGGTCTATGCACTTTGATGGAGCCTCGAACGCTTTGGGTAATGGTATCGGCGCTGTGATAATATCCCCTAAAGGCACTCACATTCCACTCATCGCCCGACTATGTTTCAACTGCACCAACAACATGGCAGAGTATGAGGCATGTATCATGGGTCTTCAAGCTGCAATTGACTTAAGGATCAAGTTTCTGAGTGTCTTCGGAGATTCCGCTCTCGTGATCAATCAGATCAAAGGTGAGTGGGATACGAAACACCCAAATCTTATTCCTTACAAAGAGTATGTACTGACATTGCTTCCCCACTTCGAGGAGATAACCTTTGAACACTTCCCAAGAGAGGAGAATCAGTTAGCGGACGCGTTGGCTACGATGTCTTCTATGTTCAAAGTCAAATGGGACAACGAGGCGCCCCGAATCATTATTTGGAAGTTGGATGAACCTGCACATTGCTGCGATCTCGAGACTGAAGAGGTAACAGAAAAACCCAGGTATCATGAGGTGAAGAGGTACCTGGAAGCTCAAGAATACCCTGAAAGCGCATCTGTTAATGACAAGAAGTTCCTGAGAAGGTTTGCGGCGAAGTTCTTCCTCAGCAATGGCATTCTCTACAAGCGAAACCATGATTCGACCTTACTGCGTTGTGTGGATAAGACTGAAGCAGAAAAGATCATGGCGGAGCTACATGAAGGTACCTTCGGAACACATTCCAGTGGACATACCATGGCAAAGAAAATCCTTCGGGCAGGATATTTCTGGTCCACAATGGAAGCCGACTGTTATCAGCATTCTCGAACTTGTCATAAATGCCAGATCTATGCTGATAAGGTGCACATTCCTCCGGTTCCTCTGAACGTCTTGACAACACCTTGGCCTTTTTCAATGTGGGGCATTGATATGATCGGCGAAATCATACCTACGGCATCCAACGGGCATCGATTCATCTTGGTAGCGATTGATTATTTCACAAAATGGGTTGAAGCAGCTTCCTATGCTACCGTAACCAAGAACGTCGTGGCACGTTTCATTCGGCACAACCTGATCTGTCGATACGGTGTACCTGAGAGGATCATTACGGATAATGGTACCAATCTTAACAACAAGATGATCACTGAGCTCTGCGAGCAATTCAAGATACATCACCACAACTCTTCTCCCTATCGACCGAAGATGAATGGGGCTGTAGAAGCAGCTAATAAGAACATTAAGAAGATTGTGCAGAAGATGACAGTGACCTACAAAGATTGGCACGAAATGTTACCGTTTGCTCTTCATGGGTACCGTACCTCAGCACGGACGTCAACAGGGGCAACTCCCTTTTCCTTGGTCTATGGCATGGAGGCAGTCTTGCCTATTGAAGTCCATATACCCTCTCTCCGGATAATGAAGGATGCAGGTTTGAGCAAAGATGACTGGATCCAGACTCGGCTTGATCAATTAAACCTAATTGACGAAAAGAGATTCACTGCTATTTGTCATGGTCAGACGTACCAAAAACGGATGATCAGGGCATTTAACAAGAAGGTCAGACGACAAGAGTATCAAGTCGGAGACCTGGTAATCAAGCGCATCATTCTTCCTCAAAGTGACCCCAGGGGCAAATGGACCCCTACGTACGAAGGGCCATTTATGGTTAAACATATCTTCTCAGGAGGAGCTATGATTCTAACCATCATGGATGGTGACGACCTTCCTCACCCCGCCAATGCAGACATAGTAAAAAGATACTACGCATGAATTAAAGACCCGCTAGGTTGACACACCTAGGCAAAAATAAGGGCTTCCCGGCGAACCAAAAGGGTTCGGGCAAAAATAAGGGACGAAATGAAAAAAAATTGTACACCCGACAAGTCGAAAACCTGAAAAGGCGGCTTGGGCAAAAATGGGTATCCCGGTGGACTGAAAACCCAAAAGGGCGGTCCAGGCAAAAGTTAGGGATAAAGCGTAATACTATGTCTCATTGGATCACCTTGCATCCAGAATTCGGCATCAACTATCGGGCTCAGACGGCGCCAGTCAATCAGCTTCATCTTCAACTAAGCAGCAAAGTGATGAGACGCTTGAAGACATAAAGGCAATAGCAAAGTTGGAACCCAGTGGGATTATTTTTCACATAGCTGTTTTGTTTCCTTTTTACAAAATTGTATAAACTCTATTTTGCTCGGCGGCGTTCTCTTACTAGGACGTCAGCCTCCTGTACACAAAACGCCTATTTACAGGCAAATTTCAAAATCAATACAAGTTCAATTTTTCAGACAAATTACCCATCGTTTTTTCTTTTTTCTGTTTTGTTTTGCAAAGAACGTCCAATGTTCATTTTTGATATATGCATTTGACATTAATTGCTAATCATGAATATTTGCATGCGAAACAAAGGACTAATTACAGATGACATCAGAAACAGGGGCAATAAAGAATTGTCTAAACGATCTAGTTGCTATGTCCACCAAGGTACCAAAGTAAGTTCGGCTGAAGAATGTAACCAAGTTACGTCAACTCCCCACAGAGTAAGATCAGATTCAGCAATACTCTCCCCAAGCAGAGTTGGTCTCCCATCAGCCCTAAAAAGGCACAGTATCTCCAGCAAGTCAGCGATACTCTCCCCAAGCAGAGTTAGTCTACTGTCAGCCTTAAGGAAGTTGGGTATCCCCGGAAGATCTCAACATTCCCCAGTGGAGTATAGACATTCCTCAACAAGCATCCCCGGCAGTCTTAATATAAGACTTGTTCCCCGGTGGAATACAGGCACCCCAGTGGAACCATTCCCCAGTACAATTCAGAGTTTCCCCAGGAAAGTTGAATCATCCTTCCCAGTAGATTCTGAAGCTTATCCCCAGTAGATTCTGGAAGCTTATCCCCTGCAGAGTACATACGTCTCTCCCCGACTTTATTCAAAGGTTATTTCCCCACCAGGGTATAACTGGGTTATCCTCAGCTAATTACCACGGAAAGATCGTCCTCGGCGAAGTTCTTCCTATCCCCAGCGGAGTTCATCAAATTCCCTAACATAACTTATCAGTGGAATCCCCAGCGGAGCTCTCATCAAAACCTCAACGAAGTATCTCTTCCCACAGAGTAATTCCCCGCAGAGTAATCTCTCCAACAAGTTTATTCCCCAACGGAATCATCTTCTCCTACCGGCTTATTCTTGCAACCATCATCCCCAGCGGAAACGAAGAACTCCACTCTTCAACATCAGCCCAGGATTCCACAAACTCCCGGCAGTCGTCAAGGATTTATTTTCCTAGACAAAAATACATTCATCACATTATCATACACCATGACGCATGCATATACGCATCATATCACACAATCTCATTTATTTTTGAGAACATCATGACATCATGCATCTCATACATCATGACATTGCATACAACTAATGTTTTGCCTTTTCAGGAAAAGGTCAATCCAAAGATGATTACTATCAACTATCGCAATTCCAGATTCGATACCTGTATCTAGCCAGGGCATATCTGTGAGTGATTGATTGTAGATTCGATACCTGTATCCAGCCAGGGCATATCTGTAGACGACAAATTCCAGATTCGATACCTGTATCCAGCCAGGGCATATCTGTAGACGACAAATTCCAAATTCGATACATGTATCTAGCCAGGGCATATCTGTAGACGATCAATTCCAGATTCGATTCCTGTATCCAGCCAGGGCATATCTGTGAGTATTTGATTGTGGATTCGACACCTGTATCTAGCCAGGGCATATCTGCATGAATAGTTTAGAGATTCGATACCTGTATCCAGCCAGGGCACGTCTGTAAGCAACCTTTTGAAGTTCCGGATTCGATTCCTATACCTAGCCAGGGCATATCTGTGAGTGTTTGATTGTAGATTCGATACCTGTATCTAGCCAGGGCATATCCGCATGAAGAGACTGAAGATCAACACCTGTAGCAAGCCAGGAAACCATCTTTCTTTCTCAGGTATGCAAGTTCTCGCTAAGGAATCTCTTACGCGATCGACACCCCCGATGGCATCTTTAAGCCCATCTCCACAACTATCTCTTACGCTTCCAAATGGCATCTATAAGCCCATTCCAGCCATCACATTGCTGATACTCCACTATGCGAGTGCAAATTTCTGGGCACTTTAGTGTTCAATCATCTTCCACCTTCGGATCACGAAAGGCACGCAAGCCAATCTACATCCTCGGGTCTAAGAAGATTGAACAGGGGCAACTGTTGTACCCCAAAATTTTCCCTCTCATTTCCTCAACATTTTCTCACCACAAGACCCTTGGAGCTCAAGATCAAGCTAGGGTTTGCTCTGCTCAAGACTCCTCCTTGCACTGTTGACCCAAATTAGGGTTTGAGTTTGCACAAAGATGTTTTGACCTAAAATGCCCAAAATGACTTTCATGCTTCATGTTGGACTCACAAGTTTATCCATACCAAGTTTCAAGCCTTGATTCCAATCTTTGCCCTGTCAATTGGACAGTTGACCTAGAAATCAACTGTATTGGGGAAAAAGTCAATTGTGGCCAATTGACAGTCAAACCTTATGATTTTTTACCCAAATCAACATATTGAACTCATATTGACCATTTGATCAAGTTTGGATCACAATTCCACAAGAAATTTGATCAGATCACCAAAAGGGCAAAATGGTCATTTTTAGGGTTTTGACTGCACAAAGGCAATTTTTGACTGTTTGACCTAGCCAATGGTAAACCAAGCTCACATATGGACTCAAGGACTCAATGACATGGTCTTGACACATTCAACAAGTTTAAAAGATCCCAAATGCACAAGATTGACAGATGAATTTTCCAGTCAACTGAGCAAAATTTGACTGTATACTGAAAAGTCAAACTTTGACTTTTTGGTCAAAATCAAGTGTCAAGATTCATTTTTCATCAAGACATGTCAAACTATGAAACTTGTTCATCAAGAAATCAAAAATTACAAATTAGGGTTTGAAATGAAGAAATTTCATAACTTAGAAATTTTCTAAGTTATGAAATTTCCTAATTTTTTCCTAACTTTGTCCCATCTTTTCATCAAGATATATTTGGATTCAAACAAAACTCAAAACATGAAAGTTATAGTCCATTGCAAAATATACAACCTTGATTCACAAAGTTTCCTCAAAAGAAGCTTTTAGCTCAAGTTATGATTTTTGGAATAGGGGTGCAAAACATTCTTAACTTAGAAATTTTTTGACCTATTTTAGGAAGGATTTTTGCCTAACTTCATGGCCAATTTTCACATTCTTCTACTTGGAATTTCAATTTGAATTACAAAGATGGATTGTAGTACACATTCCAAGCTTTCCAAATTGTCCAAGAACTTCTCAAACACCCTTGTGGTTAGGGAGAATCGAATTTGTCAAGTTGGGCAAAAGTCACTTTGTTCATAAGCCAATTTCATGTTCATAACACTTTGCATTTTTCAAGTCAGCTTGCACAAGCTAGGTTACAAGCCTATAATCCCATTTGCACTCAATAATTCAATGCTAAACCATTGTGCCAAGATGTTATTTCATTCATTTGGGCAATACATGTTAGATTAATCCATAATTAGAAAAAGCATTTTAGCCATTTTGATAAAGTTACACTTTATGTCAAGTTCCAAATCCAAGAGGCATGGGGCCATATCTCTGAAGCCAAATCAAATCTACAAGTTACAAGTTTCAATAACAAGAGGTGCAGCATAGATTGGGGGCATTGTACTGGTTTATATCCAAGAACACATTTCCTTGCTTAACATAGAAGAAATCTTGCAAACACATACCAACTTCCATCTCCTGTCAACACAAGCCTAAACAAACTTCTTAAACACTTTCAAAACATCAAACCAGACCTAGAACACGAGCCTTTGACCTTCAATATCTCCTCATTCACAGAAACACCATTTTGCTGCATAAAACAGGGCATCCCTGCAGATTGAGTTGCACAACTCAGTTTGCTCATGCGTTTTGGCCAAAGTTAGTTCAAACATGTTCCATATCACCCACTGAAGCTATCCCAAGCATTGAACACAAACTGTAACATCCCTAACATCACTTGCCATTTTCAGTTTTCAACTTTGCAGGTGAACTTCCATAGCTCGATTCAGCTAGTTTCAGAGCAAGCTAGAGGTTGGAGAAGCATCACTGAACTTCAAGCAAGCTGTACAAGTCCTCAAATTCCATTGAAAGTGCCTCCATTGTTGCACACGATTCAAGCTGAACAGGTAAAAGTTTGAACTTCTATCTCTCTATCCAAGCATATTTAGGCTTAGGTTTGTGAAGAAGTTATGTCCTACTCATGGCCCTGAAGCTACCCATATCATTACTTTTCATTTATGTTGTGTGTACTGAGAGAATTTTAGACCTGAACATTGAAAAAAAGCTAGGTCAGGAATTGGGGGAGAAGAAATTATCTCTCATTTCTGAGAGTTAGATCAAGTTTTTTATATGTATGAATTCGTGGTTTGATGCTCTACATTTTTGATGTTATAAGTTTTTGTTAAAAGTCAAAGAATCAAGAGATAGCAGTTGGAGAAGGAAACACGCGTTTTTGTTTGGAAAGTTGCTGGAGGTTGAAGACAAAGTCCCTTGGACTGGGCCTGATTCTTTTTTCTGTTTGCACACTCATTTTCAATTTGCACCCCCTTGGCCCATTGTGTGATTTTTTAATCATTTTTGACTTTTTCTTTTTGATTCTGACTTGTTATTTTTTGTTAAAATATAAAAAATATTAAAAACATTTTTTCAACCATTTTTGCATTTTATTTGGATTTTATTTGTTTTATTTGAATTTATACATTATAAATAACATATATATACTTTTACTTAAAATACTTAAAATAATACAAATACATTTTATTTTCTGATTTTATTTTATTTTATCTTTTGAAAACATTTTCTAAAAAATATACTTTTTTTTGTAAATAATTAACATTTTTTATTTTTGTACATATTTAATATATTTAGTAAATAATATAAATACTTATCTATCTTTTATTAAATATTTAGGATAAATATAAAAATAATACATTTTTATTTTTATTAATATTTGACCTTAAAAATCACTTTTTTACAATATACTTCCTTTTTATTTATTTTTTTGTATATAATTAATAAATATTGTATATAATACATAATAAATACCTTTTTATTTACAAAATTAGGGTTTTGCCCTAAACCATGAAAATATCCAAAAATTAACCTTTTTTATTTTTGTTTGTATGTCACATGAAAAATACTTTTACATACATATAAAAATCATTTTTTGCATCTTGCATATTTATTGTATTTTATTTAATTATTGTACAATTAAATAACTTGTATATTCAATTTGGATTGTAATAGCTTAGATTTAAATTTCTTGCTAAATATCCCCATTTGAACATTTGTACCCCCCTTCCCATAATTATGTTGTAATAATTTAGGACTTTAAATTCCGCACTTTAAAGCTTTCTAAAAATGTCATGATAGACTTAGGGTTTTGTATGCAAATCAAAAATAACAAATAACTTGACCTAATTCAAAGACAAAAAGCATGAAAATGGACAACACCAATCACACTTGCACCCCTAGGGTTACTCCACTTGTTGCCTTCAATAATGGGCCATGTTGCATGTTGGGTGTCTTTGGCAAAACAAAACAATTCAAATGATCATAAGTCCCTCGATGACGCTTTCGAAAGTTGCCTAAAAATGATTAAGTCCCTTAAAGGAAAAAATTGCCAAAGACACTTGGCACCATTGCAATCATGGTCTAAACGATGACCCGCGCCCGTCCCGTTAACATCCTAACACAAGATTGTCCATCAAATACAATGGTGGAACAAAATTGTTAAAAGGGTTACAACATAGGAAACATCTTTGTGAAATTTAGGGTAGATAGCTCTTGGTTACTTGACTAAATCTTGCAAAACAATCCTTGCCATTTTTCAAAACATACATCACAACACACTTTCAAAACAACTTTCAAAAACATTGAAAACTTTTCAAAAGACAAGTACACCTTTGTATACATTCAAACATGGATCATTACAAAGGTTGCCACAACAAATGGCCTCTTTTCAAAACATTTTCAAACCCACACACAAAGCACCATTTCAAACAATTGAAAATGCAAGGCAAGTGATCTAAGCAAGTAACTAAGAGCCCATGGATAACCATGGATAGAAAGGGTGCTAATACCTTCCCTTTCTATAATCTACTCCCTGAACCCAAGAAAACATCTCAAAGGTTTTTGCTGTGCTTTTTAACCTTTCCTTAGGATAAAATAAAAAGTCGGTGGCGACTCTTGCTCAACCGAAACATTTGCGAACACAAAACGCAAAACCTCAAGTCAGTTCTTCCACCGTATCACACATGTGCCATAGGTCAACATGCTTTACGAATGGGTTCACGGATACATGAGTCTTTCTGATTTAGAGAACCCCACTCTCCTGGATTAAAATATACCCCCTAGTCTTGAATAAAGATGGATCACCAGATATTGCTGTACCATATTTAATTAAACATTTATTCTCTTTTAATCTTGAATAAAAATCGTCGAGGTAGGACAAATTTGGGGTATGACAATCAGGACACACTGCCTTGCCACGCCAGCTCCTGCCTGAGTCAAATGACCGGAGGCATGCCGGAGTCAAACTCCGGTCGTCTTCTCCGGTACATCAAAACATGGATCTTGCGAATTTGTTAGTTTCAAGACTGAAGCAAAACCCTATTCCACTTAAAATTTCACCCCGATCACGAATATCGCCTTAGATTGGCCAGAAAACTCCTGCATCACGAATATCTACACGTCATGCATTCCATATAATGCTTTTAACCTGCTCTAAGGATGCCCAGAAACTCATACACACATGTTAAAACATTCAACATTTTGTAAAAATAAAGATTTGGAGTTGAGATTTTACCTAAACGGTGATGACTTGGATCTGACGATCTGGGACATTTCAAGCTTTGAGAATGGTTGGAACAGGTCCCTGGGAACCTCAGGAACAACGTATGATCTCTAGTTTGAATTGAGAGCACCTGTAAAATGTGTTTCAACTTTTGCAACTTTGGTTGAAATTTTGGAATTTTTTCGTGGCTCTCTAGGTAATGTCTCTGCATGAGTTTGGCTTGCATATGTGATGTATTTATAGCGGAGAGGGAGAGGACAAGGTGAGAAGAAAAGAAATCAAGGTATAAACATGTTGTTTAAATCCATGATCACAAATTTGAAAAATTACCAAACTTGAGGTTTCATGCCATTTTCATAGTTGGATGAACCTGGTCACTTCTTGCACGAATTTGTGGGCCTTAAACTGATCCAAACCAAAAGACCAATTGTCATGATCCATCATTCACTATTTTATATAATTTATCTTGTATTCATGTGAACAAAAACAAAATAAATATGAATAAAATAGACAAAAAAATGCAAGGCAGGGTAAGAATAAATTTATAGGTCTTCCATAAGGTTATTAATATTTTTGAAGTCCGAGAAATTAAGCCATTGACTTAAAAGTTTAAGTTTGCTCAATGCACAAATCTTGAAATTTCCAAAAAATTTCCAACTTGGGCAAGCCATAACTTGATTAATTATTATCTCATGAAGATGATCTTGGACTTTTTAGAAAGCCCAAGATGTCTACTTCAATCCCTATTTTGATCAATTTTGCATATGAAGAATTTATATTGATGTAAAAGGTCTTGGAAAAAGTGTCTTTTGTTGACTTTCTGAAAATGACATGTAATGTATAAACTTGTATCTTTCAAATGGTGCATCTCTTGATCTTTAGGAGAAAAGAGAAGTTGTATGGAATGAGATTCTCTTCAAAAGGAGCTTTGTATGGAATGAGAACTCTTTTATTCCTCACACACTCAAAAATATTTTTTACACTCATACTAGCAAGACCTAACTAACTTTGATACTAATTTAATATCAAATGAAACTTCTAATAAATATTCTCCCGCACACACATTAATTGAAAAGGAGAGAGGATGGTTTTATAATAAAATCACTAATGTATTTCAACTTCATATATCTACATCATGGCTGGATTTCCATTTATATGCTCCCTTCATCCCATATTATAAGCAAATTTCAATTTTTAGATTCATTGAATAATTAATGTAAAATTTTGGTACTTGCAATACAGATGTTCAGACTGATGTTCTAACACCACACAATATCAAGAGAGATGTTATAACATATGTTAACAACACACTTGCTAAATCTGTTGATTGTACAGAAAGATAAATTGTAGAAATTTAAAAAATACAATCAATTGTTAACCCAGTTCAGTGCAACGTCACCTACTATAAGGGCTACCAAGCCAGGAAGGAAATCCACTATGATAGTATTAGTTCAAAGCTAAACTAACCCTAGTTTACAACTTCTCGCCTAATCCCTATCTTGTGCCACTTTCACCTATAAACCACTAGATATGAGATCCCTCTCTCACTTCCAATCACCGTAGTGATATACCTACAGCCACAAACCTTGTAACTAGACTTAAAACCCAAATAGAAGATTACACTTTCAATAAAAAAAATACTTAATTTTGCTTAAAAGCTTCAACTAAGAACAATACTTAACTCTTTGCTTAAAAGCTTATGAGTGAGAACAATAACTTGATAAACAAGCAACAATCAGTCTACTCAATGCATCAAAAGATACATGAGTGACATATAAAGAATACAAACACTAATAACCTAAAAGACTCCCAAAAATCTAATTCTTATGTTGCACACACGGTTTCTTCAATGTGAATGCTTGCTCTTTTAGGTCATAGCAAGTCCTTATTTATAGTCTCTTGCAAAATGGGCTTGCACTCTTCAAATCAAATTCAATCTTCACTTTTTAAATCAGCTACAATATCTTCACATAAAAATAGGAACAAATCTTTTTAAAGTTTCCTAAAAAATCTTCAAGATCTTTTTTAATGAAACAAATTAAATTTGCACATTATTCATAAATAATCTTCTTGACATGCGCATAATGATGAGGTATATCAAAAAGGATCTCATTAAATCAAACCAATTATATCAAGAGTTATACAACAGCAGCGCCTGCTGTACACAGATCAAGATGTCATGACATTTGTCTTCGACATATTGTTGAAATGCATAACAGTAAAATTGTTATGACAGTTGATGAAGATGTTACAATATATTACTCAACATCATTATAAAATCATGTTTTATCAAAATTTAATCATTCATAAAACCATAAATTAACATAATGTATCTGATTTATATATAGACCATATACATTAAGTATTCAATAAATTTAAAAAATAAAATTTACTTATAATATGAGATGAAATAGTAGGCTTTAAAAAACCAATCCTTCTAAATTAAGTAACTAAATGCGGGGAAAAGAAACGGTAATGGTGGTACTAGCTAACTCTAACTTAACTATATGCTTAGTCTTATCTATTAAGCAATATACATAAGACACATATTCAATGTTTTTATAATGGTCCAATGGTTGTTTTTCTTAATCCTCAAGAAAAATGCTATATCTTTCTATAATCTTTAAGATTTGATTTAAATATTTAACACTAATATCTTATATCTACACCGTATTTTACTTTTTATTAGTATGATAAATAATAATATATTATTATATATTATTTTTAAAATAAATAATAAAAAATATTTTCTTTTATTTTTTTTATAGTTTTTTTAGATTAAGAAATACAGATATAAAATATAAAATTATGTGATTAATCAATTTCATAATTTTATTAATTAATATTTTAAATTTTATTAACTAATTTCATAACTATTAAAAATCTGGGTGTTTTTTAACCAATTTCATAATTTTATAAATCAACATTTTATATTATATTAATCAATTTTATTTTTACTATCAAAAATTATTTTTAATATCTGAACATTTATTAATCAATTTACACTTCATTAATTAATTTTTTAAATTTCATTAACCAATTTTATTTTATTATTAAATTATTTTTAATGTCTAAATATTTATTAATCAATTTAATCATTTCATTAATCAATTTTTTATATTTAATTAACCAACTTTATTTAAATATTAAAAATTATTATTTATATATCATTTACAAATACTATTCACACTCTTGTTCACAATGTTTTGGTGTAAGTATTAGTATATAATTATGCTGTAGGAGTAACATTGCTGTTTCATTATGTAAAAAATGGAAAGCAATATTCACATCTAATTTAAATAATTGAAAGCACTACCGACATGTTTTCGCACATCAATTTTTTCTAACTGTATAGCAATTGTCTTAAAAATATTTAAATATTAGGGAATTTTCCGTGCATACGACATTGTATAATGAACACACACATGGCTAATGAGCAGAGGTGCAACACTCCCACGTCTAAACCAATCTTGCTGGATGGATAAGAAAATCATGCAAATAATGAAACTTGAGGTTTTTTCAAAGAAAAATAAATGAAGAAACATGAAATAAATAATGTCTATAATTAAAGAGGAAAGGAATTGTTAACCAAAAGTACAGTCCGTGCCAATGGGACAGGCAATGTTGTCCTTTTATGTCTGCTGTTTGTCATTGCCATTTGGTGATTTGATGTGGCACATATTAATTAGGGATTGAGATTTTCTTCATTGTGTATACTGTGCACCGACGCAAAATCAATTAAACGTGAGGCTAATGGTGGGGATAGCATAAAAGGAATGAGGATGATATAGTGTTGTGCTAACTTCATAATCAATCGTGTGTACTTTTGTTTTGTGCTCGATAATTTCATCTCTCTTTTGTTACTAGTTGTTCTAACATAGGATAGCTTAGAAAATATTTTAAAAGTGTTTGTCCAATGATCTCTCTCACTTACTGATTTTTTGTTTTCACCTTTTCATCTATTAAAGATTTACCTAATGAAACCTTACAATTAGAACACTTAGTTTATTTTTTTGGACTTTAGATTTATTTGAAACTTTGTTTTGCTGATAATATATTTTTAATAAAGATATTAATTTTTGGTAAAATATTCATTTTAGTCCTTTAACTATATTTTTGAGTTCGCATTGATCCTTTAACTTTTTTCGTGTCAGTCCCTTAATTTTCAAAACATTTTATTTTAATCTTTTTTATCTAAATAACGACGAATTTAGCGATAAATTTCAAAGTTTTTCCGTCGCTAATTAGACAAAAATCTGAAATGAAACTTTTTGAAAGTTAAGGGATCAAAATGACACGAAAAAAAATTAAGGGACCAACGTGAATCCAAGGATATAATTAAGAGATCAAAATAAGTATTTTGCCTTAATTTTTTACAATAATAATTAATATTTTATGATAAGTCATGAATGAATGGTTAAGCGGATAAAGATGTAAATCTTATTATTAGGAATTGATGGACTTGACTATCGGATGATGGTAATCAAATGAAATGTAATTTAAAGTCTCGTCTCAAGTTACCCAAGCAAATGTCCATAAAAGAGAAAGTATCTGGCAAAGTTTTGAAGTACTGGTGTATACCTCTTAATTTAGTAATGAGCGAACATAGTATAAAACATAAGAGGTTATCGTAATAACGCATGACTAAAGCGCACACACTAAAATGTTTTCAAAATGTTTTTATCAAAGAAAATACCCTTAAAAATATCTTAAAGTCGTGCCAGGTGAATTGGTTGCAATCAAAATAGCTATATGAAATTTTTTTGACTTATCTAATCGATTGAATCATTTGTCTAATTGATTAGATCAACTCAAAATTGAGTCACAAGCGATTAGGACATCACTTAATAAAATGCAATGTTTAGATATCTTTTCATTCCTTTTATAAAGTTATAAACGATTATATTTCAAACTTCTAATTGATTGTGAATATGTGTTAATCGATTAGATTGTCATAAAATACATTTATTGGAAATTCTTTTTTGAGCCAACTTCTAATCTTTTCTCATTTCATACATAAACGTGTTTTAACACACCTCTCTCACACATACACACACACTCTCTCTAAATTTTTATTTAACTTTCTCTCAGTGATATTTTAGTTTAAGTGCTTTTGTGAGAAATATCCTTTTGTGAGTGAAGATATAATTGTAATTATAGAAAGGATATAATTTCAAATTCACCAAGGAAATTTTTTGTATACACTTGGGTTGCATATTGTCTATTAAGGGATTTATTTGAGTTAGAAGCTAAATCTGTTAAAAGCTTTGGTTCATAGATTGTGTGATCAAACTCTAGTTAAGGTAATAGATCAACTCATGATAAAATCTCCTAAGTTCTTGGTTAGTCCAATATTAAAACCAAGATAGGTTGAAGCTTAGTCCAGTATTAAAAGCTTCATAGGTTCGGGATCATCCTGATGTTAAAATCTCACAAGTTATTGGTTATCCTATATAAAACCAAGGTTTGAGGATCATGAGCTCAACTAATGTAAAAGCTTGCAATGTTTGGGAACTTGAAAACTAACCGCTCTAAGATCCTTATTTGTGGAAAGAGGACTAACCACTTCAATTCATCATTGGGGAAGGAAGACTGGTCACTTCACTCCTAAACTTATCTTGAAGAAAAGACACAATCGCTCACATATATCGTCTTGTATTATTTGGTTGAAGGTCAAGCATCATTTCCTCATTAAAGGGGGTTCGTAAGTATTCCCAACCAAAAGCTCTCAACTACTATTAGAAACACTCAAGATCAATTTTTAAAGACAAGAGTATGTACTTTTGTTTTGACTGAGCCTCTATAACTTTTGGTGTTCCTCTTTTCCCTTAAATCTTTTAATTTCCTCAATTATTTTCCGCTTTTTAGGTTTTGAAATTTTTTTTGAAAATGTTCTGAAAATATTTTTTTGTTAATTCTCCAATTTTATGGTTGGCATTATGTTTGGTAAAACTAATAGAACAATAATATGTTAAATAGGACGTGATTATCTTGCTATAAAGTACAGGTTGAGCAAGAAGTCCTATTGTATGTTAGGACATGTTGAGTTGAAGTAGTTCAACATCTGGAACACCATGTCGGATGAGATGTCCTATGAGGAAGCATATGACATTACGCTTGAGCTAAACTGGACTGTTATATTATGTTATGTCACAAAAACATAATATACTTTGATGATAATAAAGTATCTATATTATCCTATGTGGCGTTGTTTTGTAAGTCAAGAAGAACCAAGAAACCATTCTCAAGACATTACTTTTGAGAAACCTAACGTCAAAACAAATCCTATGCCTCTGCATGGTGGTCCAACAATAAATGCAATTGAAGTAGTCACTGACTATGGGGAGACCAGACAAGCAAAAGCCCCGATAAACTTGTTGAAGGAGTATTTGTGGGAATGTGGGTTCCTATTGGAACATAATGAAGCCTTTGAAAGAATGCTACAAAAGCTAGTGGACCAGGGGATAGTCCAATTCGGACCATACTCTGAAGAAAAATATGTAGCTACTCTGAAGGGTAAAACACGGTTTCCTCCGATCCAAGAGACCTTTGTCAACAAGGGAATAGAGCATGGCAGACATCAAGGTCAACACCAAAAGGGCAACTGACTTCATTCGAGAATGCGCCCCAGGAGAAGAACTCAAAAGATGGATTGTCGTGGAGATTACCGAGATCTTTTTCTTTTCTAATTAATTTTTCTTGTTTTTCAAAGAACCTATGTCAAGCCCGAGGCATAGGGGTTGCTTGTAAGGGTTCCCTCGTTTTGTTTCAGACAATATTTGCAATTAATAAAAGTTATATTTTGTTTTCAATTAAGATCCTTGTCTTTCTCTTGCATTTATCTCTTAAATTTAAAAATGGCAATACTTTCTTTTCATATGCATTTTCAAATTTCATATACTAAAATTTGCACAAAAACATGATAAATATGCAGATCCATGCCCAAAACCACCGATAATGTTACTGTTGCGACCCGATATAACTTTGATGCTCCCATCAACCAAGCTGAAGAGGAAGGTGATGAAGATCTTGAACTCTCTGGGGAAATGGAAAGGGAAATAGAGCGAAAGGTTGATAATATACAATCGTATCAAGAGGCTATTGAGACCATTAATCTGGGCACATAAGAAGATCTGAAGGAAATCAAGCTAGGGGCAATGTTAGAACAGAGCGTCAAAGAAAGGTTGATCAAGCTATTGCATGAGTACGTGGATATATTTTCCTGGTCCTACAAAGACATGCTCGAGTTAGATACTGACATTGTGGTGCACAGACTACCCCTCAAAGAAGGTTGTTCTCCATTTAGGCAAAAACTCAGAAGAACTCGTCCAGATATGTCTAGCAAGATCAGAGAAAAGGTTCTTAAACAATTTGACCCAAGGTTTTTAGCAGTGGTAGATTATCCGCCATGGATAGCTAACATTGTGCTAGTACCCAAGAAAGATGGCAAGGTATGCATGTGTGTGTATTATCGATATCTGAACAAAGCAAGTCCCAAAGATGACTCCTTGTTACCTCACATAGATGTCCTAGTAGAAAACACGGCTCAAGCTTCGGTATTCTCATTCATGGACGGTTTCTCAGGCTACAATCAAATTAAAATGACACCCAAAGACATGGAGAAGACTACCTTCATGACACCTTGGGGAACTTTCTGCTACAAGGTAATGCCATTCGGTCTCAAAAATGCAGGGGTAACTTATCAAAGGGCCATGGTCACACTATTCCATGATATGATTCACAAGGAGGTTGAAGTGTACATAGATGATATGATCGCCAAATCCCACAGGGAGGAGGAACGCATTATAAATTTACAAAAGTTATTCGAACGGCTGCGTAAGTTCAAACTAAGGTTGAATCCGAATAAATGTGCGTTTGGCGTCAGATCAGGCAAGTTGTTGGGTTTCATTGTAAATTAGCATGGTATCGAGGTAGACCCCGACAAAGTAAAAGTTATACAAGGAATGCCAGCACCAAGGACAGAAAAAGAGGTTTGTGGTTTCTTAGGGAGATTGAATTACATCTCAAGGTTCATATCACATCTAACAGCTATGTGTGAGCCGATATTCAATTATTGCAAAGAGATCAAACGGTAGTATGGAATGATGATTGCCAAACAGCTTTCAAGACAATAAAGCAGTATCTACAAGCGCCACCGATCTTAATGCCACCAGTTCCCGGAAGACCACTCATCATGTATCTGGCAATACCCGAAGGATCAATGGGTTGTATTTTGGAACAACAAGATGAAACAGGAAGAAAAGAGCATGGGATTTACTACCTCAGCAAGAAATTCACTGACTGCGAAACCAGGTATTCGCTCCTCGAGAAAACTTGTTGTGTATTGTCTTGGGCTACTAAGAGGTTGAGGCAATATATGTTAACCCACACTACATGGTTAATAGCAAGAATGGATCCTCTAAAGTACGTGTTCAAAAAACTAGCTCTTATAGGGAGAATTGCCCAATGGAAGATGCTACTATCAGAATACGACATCCAATATGTCAATCAAAAGGCCATAAAAGGTAGTATACTAGCTGATCATCTAGCTCACCAACCGATTCCAGAATATCAACCTATGAAGTTCAACTTTCTAGATGAAGATGTCATGGTTATAGGTGACTATGAAGTACCAGGACCCGACGAAGGACCCGAGTCAGGGGCACGTTGGACACTCATGTTCGACGGGGCTTTAAATGCACTGGGGCACGGTATAAGGGTAGTTTTGACTTCTCCAAAGAATTATCACAAACCATATACTGCAAGATTGTGTTTCGACTGTACCAACAACATCACTGAATATGAAGCCTGTATACTAGGACTGGAAGCTGCCATTGATCTGAGAATAAAGAATCTCGAAGTATTTGGAGACTCCGCACTAATCATATACCAAGTCAATGGCGAGTGGGATACTAAACATCCAAAACTGATTCCATATCGGGATCATGTTTTAAAGTTGGCTACATAATTCACAGAGATCACTTTCAGTCACATTCCACGAGAAGAAAACCAAATGGCAGACGCTCTGGAAACTCTATCGGCTATGTTCAAAGTAACTTGGCCGAACCATGAACTACGCATCACAATCAGACACATTGAAGAGCCCGCACATTGCCTTGCTATTGAAGAAGGACCGGATAACAAGCCTTGATTTTGCAACATCAAAAGGTACCTGGAAAAGCAAGAATATCCAGAAAATGCCTCTATCATCGACAAGCAAACTCTACGGAAATTAGCCTAGAAATTATTTTTGAGTAACAATGTGCTATACAAAAGAAACTATGACATGGTACTACTCTGGTGTATAGAGAAATAGGAAGCATATACACTCATGAG
This sequence comes from Vicia faba, assembly GCA_948472305.1. Taxonomy (NCBI): domain Eukaryota; kingdom Viridiplantae; phylum Streptophyta; class Magnoliopsida; order Fabales; family Fabaceae; genus Vicia; species Vicia faba. Next base: position 324,722,617 of record OX451740.1, read on the forward strand.
AGAAATCCACGAGGGTACTTTTGGAACTCAAACAAATGGGCATGTCATGACCAGAAAAATTCTGCAAGCATGGTATTATTGATTAACAATGGAAGCCGACTGTTATCATTACACGAAGACATGTCACAAATGCCAGATCTATGCTGACAAGATAAATGTGCCACCAACTCCTCTGAAGGTCATGAGCTCCCCTTGGTCGTTCTCAATGTGGGGAATTGACATGATTGAGCTGAAAGCATCCAACGGACACCGTTTCATACTGGTATCCATTGATTACTTCACCAAATGGGTGGAAGCGACATCCTACGCCAATGTGACAAGTCAAGTGGTTACGCGATTTATCAAACAGAATCTCATATGCAGATACGGGGTTCTAAGCAGGATTATTACATACAACGGGTCTAATCTGAACAATAAGATGATGAAGGAACTGTGCGACAATTTCAAAATCGAACATCATAACTCCTCACCATACATACCCAAGATGAACAGAGTCGTCGAAGCAGACAATAAAAACATAAATAAGATCATTCAGAAAATGGTGAAGACATATAAAAATTGGCACAAAATGCTTCCTTTCACTCTACATAGCTATCGCACTTCCGTGCGCACATCAACAGACGCGACTCCTTTCTCTCTGGTATATGACATGGAGGTAGTACTTCCAGTTGAAATATAAATACCATCTCTTCGGGTTTTAATGGAAACAAGGTTGGAAGAAGCAGAATAGGCTCAGACACAACTTGATCAGCTCAACCTCATTAAAGAAAAGCGTTTGACAGCTCTATGCCACAGTCAACTACATCAGAAGAGAATGAAGAGGGCCTTTGACAAGAAAGTTCGTCCTCGAATATTCAAAGAAGGGGATTTGGTACTCAAGAAGATTCTTCTACCTCGCCTCGATTCACATGGTAAATGGACACCCAACTACGAAGGTCCATACGTAGTAAAAACAACATTCTCCGGTGGTGGTCTCATCCTCACAACAATGGATGGGGAAGAACTACCGCATCCGGAAAATTTAGACACAGTCAAAAAATACTATGTATAAAAAGCTCACAAAGCTCGAACCCCAAACGAGCGACTTAGGCAAAAAGGAGCGTCCTGGTGGATTGAAAACCCTAAAGGGAAATCCAGGCAAAAAGTAGGGGCATATAACAAGAAAAATTATCTCGGTGGATTAAAAACCCGAAAGGGCGATCCAGGAAAAATTAGGGATCTCATTCAAAAAGAAATAAAGAACAAAAAGACTGCGATCTAAGAACTGCGACTACGAACCATGAAGGGAGAGATGGATCTAAATCATACGACTCAGAAGCAAATGAGACAAGGGCTATTAAAAGGATATTGGGGAAACAGCAGTAGCAATTATCATTTTCATTGCCATTTAGAGTTTTGAAACTTTCTGTAATTACCTCTTTCAAGGAATTGCATCCTGTACATTCGCCTATTCAAAGGCATATTAATAAAACATTTGCTTTCTTTTCATCTTTCAAATTGTGTTTTTCTTTTTCCAGGCTTGTTTACAAAATACTATGCTTATTTCTTGTGAATATTATTTTGAAATCATTTCGGTGGAGTTGACAAATAAAAGCATTTGATAAAACATTGAAAAGCATTGGGTTATAAAAACATAAAAAAAAAATCCACGTTTGCGTCCATACACATGTCTGCGCCCACATCTATACTCACAACACAAAAGTCTACATCCAACACATACGTCTACACCTACGCTTGCGCTTACAATACAAAAATCAAAATCCTTGCTAATACTTTTCAACACGCTCAAATCAATTCAAAGATACGGCGACAGTGCAACATACAACGCCAAAGAATTGGTAATTCATAACCAATGGTTTAAAGGAGAGAATGTTAGAAGGATCTTCATAACATTCTAAAGCATACACACACTTTGCACACATTTTTCATATACAAACATTCAACACACATACACTCAGGGTTCCATATCAACATCAGGCATTTAACACACGTACACTCAGGGTTCCATATCAATACCAGACGTCATGCGCATGCATCATACAACAAACAAACAACCTCACCCTCGATTTATCTATCTAAGGGTCAATCAACAAAGCACACTTATTCTACAAATCCAACCCATCACCTAAGAGTCCATGCAATGATGTGTTTATCCCATCACTTAAGACTCCATGCAGTGATGTGTTCCTTACAACGTAGCATTACCTAAGTCTCCATGCAGTAATGTGCAAAACCCTGTACATTACCTAAGTCTTCATGCAGTAATGTGTATAACCCAGTACATTGCCTAAGACTCCATGCAGCAATGTATTCCCCTCATCTTACCCATTACCTAAGACCCTAGGCAGTAATATGTGAAACTTAGTTCATTGCCTAAGACTCCATGCAGCAGTGTAACATGACCCATTTTCTAAGACTTCATGCAACGATGTGTTTCCCTTCCTTTACACATTACCTAAGACCCCAGGCCGTAATGCACGGAACTTAGATCATTACCTAAGACTCCATGCAGCAGTGTTCGGAATCCAAATTTAGCTCGTCGCCTAAGACTCCATGCAGCGATTCGCAAACCTAACCCATTGCCTAAAACTCCATGCAACATTGTGTTTCCTTATCCTCAACATAGATCAATGCCTAAGACTCCATGCAGCAATGCTCAAAAAACAAAATCTAGCCTATCGCCTAAGTCTCCATGCAGTGATTCGTGAACATAACCCATTGCCTCACTCTCCAAGCAGCCATGCGTTATCAAGTATTACTCACCCCCCCCCCCCCAAATGGATGAATAAGCTAAAGCAAACCAAGACATACAATATTTCTCTCTCAAGCTCAAAACCATCGACCTCATCGTCAAACCCTGGCAAGCGATATATCATCAGCTTTGCCTACTTCCTTAAGACTCTTAAGGGTATGCTATATCAGCGTAACCTTATGTTTGTCGGAAAATTTTTGGGGTATTCCAAGTATTCAATAAACTTCTAATCAGAATGTGTAAGACTCGCGTATTCTCACGTTATTCGATTGAGGGATAATTGAATAGGGGCAGCTGTCGTACCCCAAATTTGCCCTACCTCGAGATCATAGTTTTCAAGATTAAAAATAAAAGAGAATCTTTTAATTAAGGATGGTTCATCAATATCTGATGGTCCATTCTTAAATCCAAGATAATCAGGGGGTGCGTCTTAATTCAATGGAGTGGGGCTTTTTAAATAAAAAAGACCCATGAACCCATTTACGAAGCATGTTGGCCAATGGCCCATGAGATTCGAATGTGGAAAAACTATTTCAATAATAATTATTAAGTGTAATTATGATAAAACCCATTTAGGGATTATTGTTGTTGGTAAAAAGGGGGTGAAAACTTCAACTTAAAAAACCCATTAAAACTCATACCGGCCCATTTCCGCTTTGGTGGTTGATTAGCAGAAAGGGGAGATCTATTGGATCAAAATTTGTAAGAAGGGTCCAACTTCGCTTATGCAAGCTGGACTGCAGATAAGGAAATTAGTGCAAGCCCAAATTGAAGAAACGGTCACTGTACCAATTAAGCAAAATCCACACACGTTTTTCTTCATTAACCAACAATAATATCAAATGTTTCTTTTCATTGAATCAAGTCTAACATATACAGAACTGAAAAAAATATATTTTATCTCATAATCAATCTTTAACATAGAGTCAAATCCAGAAAGTTATAACAAGCTAAATCAAATATCTTTACTAAATCAAAATCCTATTCCGAATCCAGATCTAATGCTAATCAAATCTCAGAATCAAATCCAAACTGTAATTACAATAATAATACTAAATCAATTACAATCAACCGAAACCCTAATTTATATCTTCATCCCTAAATCTAACAGCAACCTAAAATCTATAAATAGCAAATCGGAAAATACAGTAGGGGAGGAGGAGAAGACAGAAACGAAGAAAACAGGAGAGAATTCGAAGACGAACAGAAGAACACGAAGACGAAGAACCTCACTCGTTGTTAAAGACCAAGAGAATAGGGCGATTAGGGTTTCAACATCTGAAACCCTAATCGCATAAGCACCGCCGCCGTCGCCAAACTCTCTTCACCGGAACCTGCAAATCAAAGAAGACGAAGGGGGATTAGCTCGAAATTAGACCAAAGCTCAAGAACAGAAATTGATATCGTAGAAGGGTAACACTTAGCTTTTCTCAATTGATGGTTCTTATTTTTGTTTGGGGATTTGTGGGGTTGATTTGTGTTAGGGGTTGGGTTCGGTTGCGCCGCCGTGGGGGTTGGTGCTAGGGTTTGTGAAGGCTAGGGTTAGGGAAAGAGTGAAGGGAGAAAGGTAAGGCGCGAGAGAGAGAAAGAAAGAGGGTTTACTTTAAAACTAAAATAATTGAAAAATGCTAAACAAATTGTTAATACTCCATTAGAATCCAATACAGGTGTATACACAGTAATTAGTATACTTCCTCAATCCCATCCGTTAGATCTGCATCGAACGACCGTAGGTCAAGTCCCACCATAACACTCATGCGCCTCGCCATACCCAATCTCTCAGGCCCTTTGCAAACGCTTAATGAGCCAAGCCTGTTATTTTTGACGCCCCCCATTCCTGATTTACTAATTCAGAACAACAATACACTTCCCCTCCAATTTGTGTTTGGGCCTAGCCCACCCTAACTTTTAACGCCCCCACTCTTTTACTTACCAACTTAAAACGCACCCCCTAAAACTAATTAAATTATTTTCTATGATTATTATATTTTTCTTATTTCTTATTTTTTCTATCATTTATTATTTATTTCTTTTTTTATTATAATTATTATTTTATTTTATATTATTTTATCATTATCATTGTAAATAATTATTTTTTATTTAAAAACTCATGTACATACATTATTTTTCTTATATTATTGTATTAAATATTTTTCTTTATCATGCATTAATAAAGAGTTTTGTAATTAATATTATTAAAAAAATCTAATAAATATCAAACTATTTTTTTTGCAATAAACTAATCTAAACAACTTTTTTTGCTAAAGGGTTCCAAACGAATTTTGACTAATCGCGCATTTAGTCCAAATCTCCGCAATCGCTACTCCCGGTCAAAATGCGAGGCGATTCAAAATACTTTTGCAACCCCTAAAAAACACAAATTCATACGAACTATGAATTTGGATTCTGATTCCTCATAAGAAGATACATATGCATACGACCAAAATCATGACGAGTTACCCTATTAAAATTTAAAACTTTGTTTAATCCGAAACCTAAACTTAAAACATAATATCCTTGTGAACAAAGTAGATGAAAAGTGCCTAACACCTTCATTTCGTCTAATGAAGTTCGAATCTTAAAATCTCTGTTTTACAATTTAGGATTTCCTATTAGATGCTATTCCTTAGGATAAAAATTAATAGTGACGACTCTCATTTAAAAACCAATCACAACAAAACGCACCTTTAAATCTTTCACAATAGACAATGTTGTAATAATTCCTTTAAACATGATTAAGAGAGTTTTCAAGTAATTAAAAAATGTTATTATTATTATTATTATTATTATTATTATTATTATTATTATTATTATTATTATTATTATTATTATTCGTATTATTATTATTATTATTATTATTATTATTATTATTATTATTATTATTATTGTTATTATTATTATTATTATTATTGTTATTGTTATTGTTATAATTATTATTTATTATTGTTATTGTTATTATTATAATTATTATTTATTATTGTTATTGTTATTATTATTATTATTATTATTATTATTGTTATTATTATTATTATTATTATTATTATTATTATTATTATTTTTATTATTATTATTATTATTATTTCTCCAAGATTACAAGTGCAAGTGCGTTTATCTAAATCAATAAAAAATTTCTCAACAAATAAATTATTTGTCACTAGACATTTTTCTTTTTCCACTAAAATTGCACAACGATTATCAATTTCTTATTCTTCTAGGATTCAGTTATCACTTAAAAAATATTAAGTAAATAGAAATAAAACTTGGTTTTGGGCTTCCATTTAGCCCTCCCTTTTCTTAAAAAGAAAATAAAAATAAAAATAAAACTTTCGATCTTAATTAAATGGAGGGATATTAATCAGAGTAATATTTTTTTCTATTTTAATTATTAAAGATAATTTACTGTGAGTATAAAATAATTTTATAAATATAACTAATCAGAATTTTTATATTTATTATATCATTTCATTATTTTAAAAATATAAAATAAATTTTATTATAATACAGTGTAAAATATTTTAAATGAATTTCCTTTTTTCTATAAACCATTTTAACAACCACCTCCATCTCCATTCTCCACCTTCCCATCAACATCTTGTTGGCGAATCCCCACCGTCACCACCACCACCATCCATATTTCATCTTCTTTTAAAAACAAATAAATAATAAATTATAAATAATTAAATAATTGATTTAAACAATCCAAAACCTAAAATAGGGAAATCTAAAAAAACACCATTTTTTATTTATTATAATTTTTTTTATATTTATCCAGTTTTGTTCTCTCTCAATCCAGTTTCATTCCATTACCTTAAAATCTAAAACCTTCAATCATTCCCAAACCTCCACCGTTAATTTTCCAAATTTAGCGGAACCAGAAAAACAAAAAAAAATCCCAAAAAAAACACAAAAAAAAATTGGAACATGCAGCATAACATCCTCACCTCGATCCGAACTACGAAAATCACGGATGGTTGTAAAGGCACTCACGTCTACGCTCTCAACTCCTCCGCCGCCGCCGATTCTCCCAACACCGCCGGCGGTGGAGAATCCATCGGAGATAAAAAACTCTTCCATCATTTATTAGACCGGTCCAAACACTCCGGTCGGTTTAAACCGGTTGGACCAAAAACGGCGACTCGCGACGTCGTTTTGGAGGGTCTACTCCCTTGTGGCCTTCCCTCCTCGGAGATTCTAGAGCCTTCGATTGAGCCGTGCTTGAAGCCGGTTGATTTGGTTGAAACGCTGGCTGGCGTGTTTCGGCGGATCGAGGATTGTGTAGAAGGTGAGAAATCGGAGGCGTTTTTGGAGCAGTGTGAGGTGTTTAAAGGGTTGCCGGATGTTAAGCTGTTCCGGCGGGGACTTCGGTCGGCGAGACAGCATGCGGTGGATGTGCATTCGAAAGTTGTGTTGGCTTCCTGGTTGAGGTATGAGAGGAGAGAGGATGAACTTGTTGGATCTTCGGCGATGGATTGTTGTGGAAGAAACATTGAATGTCCTAAGGCTAGTTTGGTTGCAGGGTATGATCCTGAATCTGGTTTTGATCATTGTTTGTGTTATCGTAATATTGTTGATAATGATGACACGGAATGTGAATGCGAATGCGAATGCTCAACTTCTTATGGAGGTGACGACGATGGTAGTGCTGATGGTGATTACCATGATATGTATTTTTGTATAGGTGATAGTGATATTAGGTGTAATAGATATGCAATGGCCTCGCTTTCGAGGCCTTTTATGGCAATGTTGTATGGTGGATTTGTTGAGTCTAGGAGGGAGAGGATAAATTTCTCTCTGAATAATGTTAATGTTGAGGTGATGATGGCGGTTGAGGTTTATAGTAGAACCAAGAGGTTGAGTGGGTTTCCGAATAATGTTGTCCTAGAGATGCTTTCTTTTGCGAATAGGTTTTGTTGTGTGGAGATGAAATCTGCTTGTGATGCTCATTTGGCTTCTTTGGTGTTTGACATGGATGATGCATTGTTGTTGATTGAGTATGGAGTGGAGGAGAATGCGTATCTGCTAGTGGCAGCTTGTTTGCAGGTGTTTCTCAGAGAGCTTCCTAGTTCGATGCACCGTTTGAGTGTTATGAAATTGTTTTGTAGTGTAGAGGGTAGAGATAGGTTGGCCTTGGTAGGGCATGTGTCGTTTTCGTTGTATTGTTTTTTGAGTCAGGTTGCAATGGAAGATGATTTGAAATCTACCACGTCTGTGATGCTGTTAGAGAGGTTAGGAGAATGTGCAGCGAGTGGTTGGCAGAAGCAACTTGCTTATCACCAATTAGGCGTTGTGATGCTTGAGAGAAAAGAATACAAAGATGCGCAACATTGGTTTGAGGCTGCTGTTAAGGAAGGACATATTTATTCTTCAGTGGGTGTTGCAAGAGCTCAATATAAACGAGGGCACACATATGCGGCATACAAAATGATAAACTCCCATATTTCTGATCATAAACCTGTTGGTTGGATGTATCAGGAAAGGTCTTTGTATTGCATTGGGAAGGAAAAGAGTATGGACTTGGTCTCTGCAACTGAGTTAGATCCAACTCTTTCTTTTCCATACAAACACCGGGCTGTTTTTATGGTAGAGGAGAACAACATTGGAGCTGCCGTTTCTGAAATCAATAAAATAATTGGTTTCAAGATTTCTCCTGACTGCCTCGAATTGAGAGCTTGGTTCTTGATTGCCATGAAGGATTATGAAGGAGCTCTCAGGGATGTCAGAGCAATTTTGACATTGGATCCAAATTATATGATGTTCTATGGGAATATGCAAGGCACTCGCTTGGTAGAACTCCTCCGCCCTGTTGCACAGCAGTGGAATCAGGCTGATTGTTGGATGCAATTGTATGATAGATGGTCTTCCGTTGATGATATTGGTTCTTTGGCTGTTGTACACCAGATGTTAGAAGATAACCCAGGGAAAAGTGTTTTACGCTTTCGGCAATCTCTACTGCTGTTACGGTGAGTGTATGCTTTACATTAACTCAGTTTTAATTTTTTTAATGCCGATGTCTAGTAAGAATTCTCCCTGAATGTTATTATTTTCTATTTGTTGTTTTAATCCCCTCTTTTACTAATGAGGATGATTTAAATTTGAATGTGGCTAGATCGGTTTTCATTATTATTTTCTGTTTAAACAGAACTATGAACATATTTACTGTATATCAATTAGTTTGCTGTGACTTGCGAAAATTTCAGGAAATTGTAGCACGTCATACATCAAACTAAACAAAGTAACAAATTGCTGTGGAACAATTTTTCATCGCCTCTTGCATGTTTCAGTTGATGCTATCATTTCTCCTTTGTAGATTAAGTTATCTCGTTCTGTTTTTCTACCAATTTCCTATTCCATTTTCTCGTTGCTACTGAGTACTGACTGGTAACTAGGTTAGGGGATATTGCCAGTTCTTTAGTTTCCTAATCCCAGATATCTTCCTTTGGTTAAAAGGTTTATCAGCCCTAATGGGATCTTCCAAATATAACTCGCTTCAATGTCCGTTGTAATAAGAAATTGACTTATTGAACCCGTATTCCACAGCATGAAGAATGCAGTATATGCAGAAATTACATAGTTTGCAGCCTTTAGTAGGTCTTATAATTTATCATGAGAAGTCGTGTTTTGAGTTGTTATTGTGTCCCACCGTCCTCTCTAACTCTGTGGAAGCTAGTATTTGTTTTGGAAGCTGATGATGGGGATGTATATTTTTTCACTTGCTTTCCACCTTCCCATATCCATCATGTATACAACATACTATGCATTTATGCAATGAACTCTTTCTAATATTTGATTGTTGCTTATTAGAGGGTAATTTAGTATTTTGTTAGTTAAAGAATAAGTTTACAATTAGGGCCTATGTGGCATTATTATTTGTGTATAAATAGGTGTATTAGGATTACATTTAAATCAATCAATTCTCCAATCATTTGTGTCAGCCTTTATTGCATTTATTCCCTTTCATCTTCTTCCTCAAATTCATCACCTTTGCACTAACAAATTGGTATCTAGAGCTCTTGGTTTGATTCTGAAACTCTGGGAAACACGAGTGATAGTGAGCTGTGTGTTTGATTTTTGATTCTTGAACGAAAATCTGAAACAGAATCACACTGATTCTGTGGGTTTGGGAAACACTGAGTGAGAATCTGAGATCTGAGTTTTTCTGTGCAAAGGTTTAAGATGAATGGAGGCAGTAGTTTAAACACTAAACTTCCAGTTTTTGATGGTAAAAACTGGAACAGATGGAAGATTCAAATGCGTGTGCTGTTTGGTGCTCAGGATGTTCTGGACCTTGTCTCTGAAGGTTATGTTCCAGCAGCAGCTGATGCTACTGTAGAACAGAAATCAGAAGAAAAAGCTACAAGGAAGAGGGATCAGAAAGCACTGTTTTTCATCCATCAGTGTGTGGATGAAAATGTGTTTGAGAAGATTGTTGATTCGACGACGTCGAAAGGGGCATGGGATATTCTGACCAGATGTTATGGTGGAGATGTATCAGTAAAGAAGGTAAAACTTCAGTCCCTGCGAAAACAATATGAAAATCTCAGCATGAAAAACAGTGAGAAAGTTTCTGAATACATTTCCAGATTGATTCTGATTACTAATGAAATGAAGGCTTGTGGAGAAGCACTTTCTGAACAGGTAATCATAGAAAAGATTCTGAGGTCACTTACGCCTCAGTTTGATTACATTGTTGTTTCTATTGAACATTCTAAAAATCTGGAAACCATGAGAATAGAAGAGTTGCAAAGCAGTCTAGAAGCACAAGAGTTGCGTCTGACTGAAAGAACTTCTGAGAGGGAAGTGGAGCAAGCTCTGAAAGCTTCTTTTGTCAAGAAGGACCAGAAGCAGAATAGACATGGTGATAAATTCCAGAAGTCAGAAACCTCAACTTCTGATGAAAAGAAATATCAGAAGGGAAAGGAAAGGTATGACAAGAAGAAGGTTCAATGTTACTGCTGTAAACAGTTTGGGCATTTTGCCAGAGACTGTAGAAACAAAGGAAGAAAATCAGAAGAAGCAAATATAGCCAGAGAAGATTCTGATGATGAACCTGTGCTACTGATGGCTTCTGATTCTGATGGAAACTGTTCAGGAGATTGGTGGTATATGGACACTGGCTGTTCAAATCACTTGACTGGGAACAAACAATGGCTGACAGACTTTGACTCCAGAAGGAGAACAAAGATCAGATGTGCTGATGATAAGTACCTTAATGCAGAAGGTATGGGAAATGTCAGAGTCAGAGTGAAGAATGGAAGAAACATTCTGATCAAAGATGTCTGGTACGTTCCTGGAATTAAAAGCAATCTGATGAGTGTGGGTCAGCTTGTTGAGAAAGGTTTTTCAGTGGTTATGAAAGACAACCTCTTGACGTTGTATGATTCTAATCAGAAGATGATTATGAAGTCTGAGCAGGGAAGCAACAGAACATTCAAAGTGAATGTAGAAACTTCTGAAGCAGAGTGTCTCAGTGCAGAAGGCGCTGAAGCAGACAGCAAGTTGTGGCACAAGAGGTTGGGGCACTTGAACTATAGAAGTTTAGGGCATCTAAGTTCTAAGAAGCTCGTACATGGCATTTCAAAGATTGTGAAGCCTCAGAAGTCATGTGAGATATGCATGAAAGGCAAGCAACCCAGATTGCCATTTGCGTCAGAAGTAGCCCCCAGAGCAAAGCATGCTCTGGGTGTAGTACATTCTGATGTGTGTGGACCATTTCCAGTACTTTCACTTGGAGGAAACAAATATTTCGTGTCTTTTGTGGATGAGTTCACAAGGATGACATGGGTAACACTCATCAAGTTCAAGCATGAAGTGTTTACTGAGTTCCAGAAATTCAAGGTAAAGGCTGAGAAGCAGAGTGGTCAGAAGCTGAAGATTCTGAGAACAGATGGTGGAGGTGAGTATAACTCTACAGAGTTCCAGAAGTTCTGCGAAGAGAATGGAATAGAACATGAGGTTACTGCTCCATATACTCCTCAGCACAACGGTCTCGCTGAAAGAAGAAACAGAACTTTGCTTGATATGACCAGAAGTATGCTGAAAGAAAAGAAGTTACCTCACATGTTATGGGGAGAAGCTGTTGCCACATCAGCATATGTTCTGAACAGGTGTCCAACAAAGAAGCTGAAGGAAACTATTCCTTTAGAAAAATGGACTGGAGACAAGCAGAGTGTTAGCCATCTGAAAGTATTTGGTTCTGTGTGCTACAAACACATTCCAGAGGCTAGAAGACGAAAACTGGATGATAAAAGCAAAACAATGTTACTGGTGGGGTACCACAGTACAGGTGCCTACAAGCTTTATTGTCCAGAAACCAACAAAGTTGAAATCAGCAGAGACGTCGTTGTGAAAGAGTCAGAAACATGGGATTGGAACAAGCTTCAATCAGATTCTGGTGTAGTGCTAACACCAGGGTTAGTTTCTGAAGACGAGTCAGAGTCAGAAGAAGAAGACTCTGAAGATGAGTCAGAATCTCAGGGAGATTCTGATAGTGGATCTGATTCTGATCCAGATTCTGATGATGATCCAGAATCTGGTGGTGATTTTACTTCTGGAAGGGAAAACTCTGAAGACATAGGGTCTGGAGAACAAATTTCCAGAAGTAACTCTGAAGGTGGTAATTCTGAAGGAAGTAGTTCTGGACAAGGTTCAGAAGCCAGTATTGTTCCGAATTCTGGAGAACCTTCAGAACAAGACCAGAGGCCACAGAGAATCAGACGAATACCAAGTAAGTTTGCAGATTTTAGCATGTTGCATGATACTGAAGTAGATTCTGAAGGTGAAATCGTTCAGTGTGCCATGTTAGTAGATTCTGAACTAGTGGGTATTGAAGAAGCACTCAAGAAGAAAGTATGGCTGAATGCCATGAAAGAAGAACTTGAGGCAATTGAAAGAAACAAGACTTGGAAGCTGACAGAACTTCCAAAAGGCAAGAAAGCCATCAGCGTCAGATGGGTTTTCAAGCAGAAGCTAAAGCCAGATGGATCAATTGGTAAACATAAAGCGAGACTAGTGGCCAGAGGTTTTCTTCAGAAACCTGGACTAGATTATTTTGAGGTGTTTGCACCTGTAGCTAGACACGAAACAATCAGACTGGTGATTGCTTTAGCTGCAAACAGAAATTGGCCTTTGATACATCTGGATGTGAAGTCTGCATTTCTGAACGGTCCATTACAGGAAGAAGTTTATGTGTCACAACCTCCTGGATTTGTGAAAAAGAATCAGGAAGGGATGGTATACAGGTTAAGTAAAGCTCTGTATGGACTGAAGCAAGCGCCCAGAGCTTGGAATCTGAAGATTGATTCGTTTTTCAAGGAACAAGGGTTTCAGAAGTGTGAGATGGAATATGGTGTTTATGTTCAGCATACTTCAGAATGTAATATGATTCTGGTCTGTTTGTATGTTGATGACATATTACTCACAGGAAGTTCTGAACAAGAAACAGCTGAGTTCAAGAAAGTTCTGATGAAGGCGTTTGAGATGACAGATCTTGGAAAAATGAGTTTCTTTCTAGGGATGGAACTTATATACTCTGAGAAAGGAATCATTTTGCACCAGAAGAAGTATGAACTAGAGCTTCTGAAGAGATTTGAGCTAGCAAATTGCAAGATTGCTATCACACCTGCTGATACGAATCAGAAGTTGGACTCTGATTCTGATGGAGAGGATGTGGACGCTACAACCTTCAAACAGATGGTTGGTTCTCTGAGGTATTTATGCAATACCAGACCTGATATTTGTTATGCAGTTGGAATGGTCAGCAGATACATGAGCAAACCAAAGTGGTCTCATTACCAAGCTGCTGTCAGGATTCTGAGGTACATAAAAGGAACTCTGAAATATGGAGTGTTATTTCCTTCTGGAGGAAAGATCAAATCAGAACTTCTGTGTTATTCTGATTCTGATTGGTGTGGAGACAGAGTCGACAGAAGAAGCACTTCTGGGTATTTATTTAAGTTTCTGGGAGGTCCAATTTCTTGGTGTTCCAAGAAACAGCCTGTTGTGGCTCTGTCAACGTGTGAAGCTGAATACATTGCTGGTGCTGTAGCCGCCTGTCAAGCAATTTGGCTTCTGAATCTGCTGCATGATCTGAAGGTAGAAGTTGAGGAACCTCTGAAGCTGATGATTGATAACAAGTCTGCAATTAATCTTGCAAAGAATCCAGTTCTACATGGCAGAAGCAAGCACATTGAGACGAAGTATCACTTTCTCAGAAGTCAAGTGCAGAAAGGAGTGCTAGAAGTTCTGCACTGTAGCACTCAGAAGCAGCTGGCAGATGTTCTGACGAAGGCAACAAAGACAGACCAATTTTTGCGCTTGAGAGATGAAATTGGTGTTGTTAACTTCTGATAAATTACTAAATTATGGGATGGTATTAGAGGGTAATTTAGTATTTTGTTAGTTAAAGAATAAGTTTACAATTAGGGCCTATGTGGCATTATTATTTGTGTATAAATAGGTGTATTAGGATTACATTTAAATCAATCAATTCTCCAATCATTTGTGTCAGCCTTTATTGCATTTATTCCCTTTCATCTTCTTCCTCAAATTCATCACCTTTGCACTAACATTGCTCACATAAGATATTTAGTTAGTGTTTTGTCTTCCTTTACTTTTAATGCCTGAGCACGACTTGGTCCATTTAGGCATTGATGTTCCTGAATCTTGCAGATTAAATTCTCAAAAGGCAGCCATGCGTAGTTTGCGTCTGGCTAGAAATCATTCTTCTTCAGCTCATGAAAGACTTGTTTATGAAGGATGGATATTGTATGACACTGGTCACCGTGAAGAAGCTATAGCAAAGGCAGAGGAATCAATTTCTATTCAAAGGTCATTTGAGGCTTTCTTTCTCAAAGCTTATGCACTAGCTGACTCATGTCTTGATTCCGAGTCTTCAAAGAATGTGGTTGATCTCTTGGAGGAAGCTCTTAAATGCCCTTCAGATGGTCTTCGGAAAGGACAGGTGAGTGTTATAATGTAGTAAGATTAGATTTATAAACTTTATTCTGGTGCTGAATCAATAAATTTATTTTTGCCATTCAACATTGTAGGCTCTAAATAATTTAGGGAGTATATATGTAGACTGTGATAAGCTAGAACTTGCCGCTGACTGCTATAAGCATGCACTTAACATCAAGCATACACGAGCACATCAGGGGTTGGCACGTGTATATCATCTTCAAAATCAGCACAAAGCGGCGTATGATGAGATGACAAAGCTAATAGAAAAGGCCCAGAATAATGCATCAGCTTATGAAAAACGTTCAGAATATTGCGACCGTGACATGGCAAAGAGTGATCTTAGTTTGGCAACACAGTTGGATCCTCTAAGGACATATCCGTACAGATATAGGGCGGCAGGTAGTTTCCATACAACTAGTTACTATTCACTAATTTCTTATTTACCCTAAGCGAACTTGTTTAAGTTGGCAACATACTTGATTAAGTTTTCTCTAATTTAATTGGAAAATTGCATTATGTCAACTTCCATCCAAATCTGTCAGAA
Organism: Vicia faba; assembly: GCA_948472305.1. Taxonomy (NCBI): domain Eukaryota; kingdom Viridiplantae; phylum Streptophyta; class Magnoliopsida; order Fabales; family Fabaceae; genus Vicia; species Vicia faba. Next base: position 324,737,871 of record OX451740.1, read on the forward strand.
CATAAATTGCATTAGTATTATGTTAAACTCCTCTTAGCATTATTATGTTAAACTCTAAGCATGCTAGAGAGCTGGGTGTATACAAGGACACGGCCTGAAGACCTCTCCTCCTAACCACGGGTTTACAGGCCAACCTGTTTACCGTCTTAATAATAACAGATATAGGTTAAATGTAAGTGTTGGAAATTAGATTTAAAAAAATATCTCATAAGGAATATTATCCTGCAGCGGAAAAGTATATTATCCTCTTCCCTGTCCTGATTCTGCAGCACATGTCTTGTACGACCTGACTCCTTTGCATCAAGACAGTGAGGTTCACATACTCACATCTTACTGGGTTGAAGATTATGGGAAATATTATATAGTGCTGGCTCATTTATTGAGTACAAATTTATGAAGCACGGACACCTCGAAAACGACCCGACACTAACATGACGACACCGGTAAAAATTTAAAAAAATGAATAAATTATACATAATCACAAGTGTCGGTGCAAGTGTCCGACTCGGACACAGACATGGACACGCCTTTTTTCAGAGGTGTCCATGCTACATAGGTACAAAATGAGCTTTAGATGTTGCTCTAAGTATTAAAGTCTTAAGGAATAAAATATCTGTACAAAAGTTTCTGCTAGTTTATGTTGATAACATGCCCTATCAAGTATCAAGTTACACATTCGGGAGGGTGCCATGCTCATTTTGGCCTAGTTTATCTTGTCACCATCAGTCATTTATGAAGTGAAACAGGAAATGAATCATTTTCACTTTGATCCTCTTCTTGTTTGACGACCTAATTTATTAGAACCTCCTTTATGTTCTTTGCTTTTGTTGTCTTGATATTTGGTTTTACTTCACGCAGAAGTACTGTGTTTACTATAAGCATTGTGGCATAAGTTATCACAATTTAGTCTTGATCTAAACCCTTGTCTTGGTGTAACCAAACTTCTGAAGTTCTGACATGGTGTCTTTGTATCAGTCTTAATGGACGATCATAAGGAATCTGAAGCAATAGTAGAGCTTTCAAGGGCCATCAACTTTAAGCCAGAACTGCAACTGTTACATCTTCGAGCGGCATTTTATGATTCAATGGGTGATTTTGTTTCTACTGTCCGAGACTGTGAAGCTGCCCTTTGTCTTGATCCTAGCCACGCTGAGATGTTAGAGCTTTGTAATAAAGCCCGGGAGCAAGTTAAGGATAGAAAGTGAGAGAATCAGAAGTCAACAATAATATTTTCTGCGCTCCTTACGGGGACAGGCCTACTAACGAAAACCAATACTTTTTCACAATGTATGACTCATCTGTGCTATTTATCTATTGGATGTTCTAATGAAGAAAGGTGCGGTGTGTATCGATTAGGCCGATCTTCTGGATGCTGAATCACAGAAGGGAAAATGTGAGTTAGAAAGATAATTTCGATTGAAATTGAAGGGGAAGCAGAGGAGCAGAATTGCTTGTAAATATATGTAATGAATTATGTTTTTGTCGGCTTAGGATTCAAGTAATGCAGATGCTGCTGCTATTCTCCAATCTGCCATGGTAGCATGAATGGTGAAAACAAGTTACCACATTTTAGACTAAACTTGTACATGATAGTCAATTTGTTGTGCAACAGTTTTAGATATTTACAACTATATTATTGACTAAGCAGTCACCAATGTAAGTTGTGTTGTAATATTTTCACTGTCATCAATTTGTTGTATAAATACACAATTTTCCCTTTCAATCGTCAATGTACTTTTGATGAGTTATCCAAATCCAGCTATGAAATTTTCATTTGTTCAATTCGTCGACATTTTTTTGTTCATGTGTTGTGTGTTATTTTTTTGTAATAGTCATATGCTAATAATAGGAGAAATTAATAATCATGTCTATTCAGTTGCTTCTGATTACTTGACACACCCTCACCCTTCCCATTTTTTCCTAGTTGTGAGTTTGTATGAGTCGCGCAAGAATGAATAGGTCGTGTAATGTCGTTTTAAATAATAAATAAATATAATATAGTGATAGTTAAAAAATATATATAAAAGATATATAAATTAAGTAGTTTTGACCTATCGAAAATGTATATTTTAGTAGAAAAATAAAGGAAATAATTAAGTTATCATCTATAGGTACGTTTGTATAATTTTGTTATAAATAGTAAATAAATATAATAAATAATAGTTAAAAAATATAAAAAATATATAAATTAAATAGTTCTGGTCCGTCGAAAAAATATATTTTAGTAGAAAAAATTAATGAAATAATAAAAAAACCAAATAATTAATCTATGTTTTTCTTTAATAAATTTTTTTTTTATTGAAATAGATTAAAAAAACAATACAACCAATGTGATCCCAAAACCAACTTATGCCATGAGCAAACTACCTAGAACATTTCTACCTTTAGTTTTCATCCAGCTCCGGTACACCACAACATCAATGATCCTCTTAATAACCACAATGCTATCAATCTTGTCCCTGAAACTTATTTAATTGCGGAAATTCCAGCACTCGTGAATGGTTTCTGTGAATGCACATTGCACTATTATTTTCTTCCAATCTTTCTGCTTGCAGATATTCATAATACACTTAAGTTCATTGTTCCAGCCTTCTGGTTCATGCTGTATCTCCAGCCACCGAAGAATATGATTCCAAATAGGCTTTACACCAAGGCACGAGAGCAATAGGTGTTCTTGAGTTTCAGTGTCCCTGCAAAAACAACAGTCATTACTGCTATGCATACCAAACCGCACCAGTCTCTCTTATGGCAAGGCTCTTTTGGCAAGCCATCCACAGTGTGTAAATAGCCCTTGGTCTTGCCATGTTGTTGTACATAACAGTTCTCCAAGGAACATTAGTATCATTATTGAGAAACGCCATATACATATTTCTAGTATAGAATTTACTATGGTGCTGCATATCACTCAATTCTTGGAGATTGTTAACATTATCTCCGAATTTCAATAGGCTCTTCATAATCCACGAACTAGACTTCTTAATTGGAATAGTCATTATGTCACCCCCTTTAGAATAATAGCGATGTATCCAACGAATCCATAAACTATTAGTTTTATCTGATAGGTTCCAAAGATTTCTCACAAGACAAGCCATGTTCCACTCCTTGAGCGACACAATATTGAGACCATCCTTGCTCTTATGCATACAAACTTTCTTCCAGGCAACATAAGATTTCCTGGTGATGACATCAGTACCTGCTCACAGGAAAGATCTACAAACAACATCTACTCTTTTAATGACTTGTTTTGGAATGGGCAGACATTGCATCCAAAAATTGCCAAATACAAACAGCAAACTTTTGATAAGCTGGGTTCTGTTAGACGGTGTGGCAAGTGATCGAGAGGAGGGTGAATAGATCACCTCCTAGTTTTTCAAAAATTTAAAATTTTTTATCAAAATTTGTTGAAAGCAGCAGAAAATTAATGTCCTGAATCAACTTCCGTCTATTTTGAACCGACTACTAGAAAATCAGACACGTAAAAAACTTGCTGGATTTTATTATATGAAATGGATGAATATACAACACATTATTTAACGTTTTTAATGCACTTATCACTAAAGCAGTGTTTCCAATGAAATAAAATTTGTTAGGAGTTTTGTCAAACACTTGGCATATGCTTGTTTGATGATTTAATAATGGTAATTTGATCAAAGTATTTGAACTACTATTTTATCATTAAACAGAAAACTCAGCAAGCCAATTGAATCACAAAATTATAGAAAATGTAAAGAGATAGAGAGAAAGAAAGAACAATATGCAGACAGTTTGGTAAGGAAGTTTCCCAATGTCGTCATCGCGTGTGGGTACGTCCCCCTCTCAATTTCAGAATTGAGACTGAGAACTCTTATAACAATTTGCTGAATGTTTGAATACAAGATTACACTACACAGACAGAAAGAAATCCATATGATCTTCTTCTTCTTGTAAGAATCTCCACTTGATATAAGCTATATCAAGATTTCCTGCAAGATCCACAATCGATCCTCCGCTTCCACGACCTATTTGCAAAAATCCCTCTGATTTTCAAATTCCTCACTACGGCTGAATCCGACTTGTGCGACCGTGACTAACAAACCCTCAAGAAGACGCCCTTCTTGAAGGAAAAATCCATTGGTTTTTCCTTGAAGCCCACTTCACAATCTTCAACCCAGCTGAGATCCCTTGAATGCACAGTTGAACGTTTTCTCTTGATCTCTTGATTCAATTGAATAAAGATGTTTGATTTTCGTTGTTGTTGTTTAATGAAGATGATTGAAAAGATGATTAAGATGAAGTATCTTCCAGGCTTCTTGCTGCGCACAATTGATGCTCACAATTCTAATATGTGACATATGTTTTTGCTGCTGAAAACACTTGCTTATATATGTAACAGAAAACGGTTAGAGACAGAAAAACGTATTATGAGTCGATGCATCTTAGCATGAGTCGACTCATATTAGTTATGAAATATAGGATGATTCAATACATGTTGTTATGAGTCGATGCAAGCAGATATCATAACATATTACAGAACCAACTATTTTACATGATTCGACGCATAACACGTATGTGTCGATACATACTGATTGAACTTTTAATTTTTGAACATAAAACGCGTTATGAGTCGATGCATGATGTTATGTATCAATGCATAAAAGTTTAAGGTTGTACTACAGGGGCATCAATATGTTATGTGTCGATGCATGAGGTTATGTATCGATGCATAATAGTTGAAGATAGCATTCCAGGGGCATCAATATGTTATGAGTCGATGCATAACATAGATTTATCAACTCATACTGAAGCTGAATCGTTTTTATGATTCTTTGCTTGAGTATGTGTCAATGCAAAACAGGTTGTGTCGACTCATAACAATGCTTTATGTGTAAAACACGTTTTTAACTCATTTTAAACATGTTATACTATATTTTTGTAATGCACACATGTAGATAACATTTATTGATTATTTCACATATATTTGCAATCATTCAAAACCAATTATGAAGGGGTTGCTCACAAACTCTCCCTTTTTGATGATGGCAAATATTTGATGATGTGTGATGATATAGTATGGATGAATAAGCTTGCTCCCTCTGAGTTTTTGAATCTTAAGAATTCTTTTCTAACACTAACACCATCTTCTTATCCCCCTTTGACAACATCAAAAAGAGTAAGAAATATTTTCAGCAATCTCAGCACACAAGAAGATTGAGATGCAATCTCAGCAATCATTGTAATCAAAAGAGGAACCAATATCATTCACACAGAATGAGTATTGGCATAATCATGGTAATAACTAAGTAAATAATTGAGTAAACAGAAAGTAATTAGGATGAAAGTAATTAATGCAGATAATATTCAGTTTACATAAGCAAAGTAAATTGTTTGAAGGAGACATTAATATAAACATCAGTTAAAAGACATAAAGACAAATGGTATGAGATGTATGACATAAAGACAAATGATAAGGATTGTTCCCATCACAAGATTCATCATTGTTATAGGGTGGAGGAGGCGGGGGAGGTGGTTTAATGTCAGGATTCTGGGTCATGAATTGATATCGTCAAAATCTGTTTTGGATATCAACGTTTCTGAAATTTTCCATGATTTCAGGATTATCACGACAGTCATCCATAAAGCTTGTCATTTCATTGTAGAATACTTAGGGCCATTTGACCAAATCCAAGTGTCACGAATGTTGGTTTTGGTACATTCGCGTACGCTCATCATGCTATTGTTCATGCTCCTTGTACCATTCACTTTGCTGGTTATGCTAACGTCTCACTTCTTCATGTCGAGATTCATTGGAAACCTCCATTTGTTGAAACATGGCAGTGAGATAAGCAAGAGCTTTCGAGGAAGAGCCTGTAGCAGTAGTGGCAGCAATATGAGGTGGTGCAGTTTGATCAAATTGATAGTTTTTGGAGACCACTTATTTGGCACTCACTCACCCTAACCAGTTCCAGCCTGATTTGTCTCATGCTGGGCATCCTCATTTATATCCAGCATGCCTGCATCAACAAGATCCTCATACTTATAAATTTGTTCCGAGAGTATATCAAAATTATATACCCGTATATTGGACCCTTTCTCTTTAAAATAAAGACACTGACGATTTTTATCCCATTTGTATCCCATATGAGATAGAGTTGCCTTATTGAACTCTTGGGCAGTAGTAGGGGAGATAAGAGGGATATGAGAAATGACAAGATTCCAAAACTTGATGATTCTCATTATTTGTGCAGTATATCCAAGGGTTGTATTCTTCTGACTATTACGCATAAGAAACATGTGCTTGACGAAGTATTTTGGCCAGTTTAGGGGTACCCTATCTAGCAGAATATGCAAAAGATGAATATCTGACATGTCTAGCCTAGAGTGGCCACCGGATCTAGGATGCAGTATATGTGAAATTATCCAGTGAAGTATTCTAGGAATGCTTTTGATTGTACCAGTGGTTATGGGCTCAAACTCACCTAGAGGTCTACCAAGTTTCAAAATTGAGGCTATGAAAGCTTCCTCGTCATAGTCAGTATCAAAGATTTGGTCATGATAGCTCTTCATTATTGACCTTCCAAATGGAATTCCAAAAACAATTTTCCAGTCAATTGCTTCAAATACATATCTTCTTGTACCAATTTTAACCTTAAAACACCAGCCTTTATTCGTTTGTAAACCAGCATAGAAGGCTCTTATAAAGTCTTCATGATAATCTTCTCTAACATTTAGAAAGGACCCTAATTATTGAGCATCTAAGATATCACATATATTTGTGATATGAAGAGACAAAACCCCAGCCTTGTTGAAAACATGAGGCTTCATAACTAACCTCGTTTTGAAGGATTGCTCAAATTCTTCAGTAATGGCAGGATGCATGATAGACAAAGCGCTCAGAGGGATATCTGTGGCAGATCAAGATGGTCCTGCACCAAGTTTTCCCTTGCCTTTTGTCTTTGGAGGCATTCTCTTTGTTGAAGAAGGGTAGTCAAGAATTTTGGAGATGAGTGTTTTGGAAGATGAAGTGAATGATGAGAATGGCAAATGATGACTAGGGTTAGAAGATGTATGTAATGAATGAGATGATTGGATATATGGGTTGGCCCAACTCAAATAAAAGGAATTTATTATCCTTATGTGTGGACATGAAACATGTATGTGTCGATACATCCTGTATTGAAGAACTATTTTTAATATTTCGCATCGACCCAAGAATCGCATGTGTCGACCGGAAGTAACATGTGTCGACGCAAAACTTAATGTATCGACCGAAAAATGATTTTGATTTCTGTTTTTGCACTTTTCTTCAGTATGAGTCGACTCATAACTGTATGAGCTGACTCATAACAGTAAATTTTAACAGAAGTCCAGTTTTCAACAAGTTTCTGTGAACAGTTGGATATGAGACTCGTTTGCACTTATATGATTATGAAAAATGAATTATCTAAAGAGTATTATGCATATATAATGATGTGATGCAATTTTCATATGTCAAGTTTAAACAATTTAAAAAAAAATATATATAGACATTATTAATGGAACAATTAAGGTCAATTTATAAGTAATCAAGAATTCTTACAGAGAAAGTACAGAGGAAAGATATTACCTCATTTGATGAAATGTTAAAACACACGTACGAAAGCTAAAAACACATCTCAATAGCATGGTGAGACATAGATATAATTTAAGTACATGTATGCTTAAGACATCAAGTAAGAGAGATCTAAAATCCCTAGCTCACGACGAATGTTGAAGAAAGGTTTCGTTGCTAGTGGTTTTGTAAAAATGTCACCAAGTTGATTTTTAGTATCAACATGCTCAAACGTAATATCCTCCTTTTCAACATGATCGCGAAGAAAGTGATGCCTAATCTCTATGTGTTTAGTGCGTGAGTGTAAGACAAGATTCTTAGTAAGATTTATAGCACGTGTGTTGTCACATTTTATTGGAATACGTTTTAATTGAATATCGTAGTCTTGTAATTATTGCTTCAGTCATAAGATCTGAGCACAACAACTACCGTCTGCAACATATTCAGCCTCAGGAGTTGACAAAGCAACAAAAACCTGATTTTTGCTATGCCAACTCACTAGAGAGTTTGAAAACAAATGACATGTTCCACTAGTTCTTTTCCTACCTGATTTGCAGCCAGCAAAATCAGAATAGGAGTAACCTACTAAACTACAATCTCTTTCTTTGGAATACCATAGCCCATAATTAGATGTACTATTGAGATACCTAAGTATACGCTTGACAACTTTCAAGTGGGATTCCTTAGGATCCGATTGATATCGTGCACACATGCAAACACTAAACATGATGTCAGGCCTAGATGCCGTAAGATACAAAAGGGATCCAATCATACCTCTATATTTCTTGACATCTACACTCTTACCATGTTCATCCTTATCTAAATTCCTGTTGGTAGGCATATGGGTGTCAATTGATTTTGAGTTGTCCATTCTAAATCGTTTAAGCAACTCTTTGCAATATTTTGTTTGATATACAATTGTGCCTTCATTGAGCTGCTTTATTTGAAGACTGAGGAAGTAATTTAGCTCCCCCATAAGACTCATTTCAAATTCACCCTGCATAACCTTAGAAAATTCTTCGACCAAATGTAGGTTAGTCGAACCAAAAATAATATCATCTACATATATTTGAACTAAAAGGATGTGCTTTCCTTTACGTTTTATGAAAAGAGTAGTATCCACTTTACCTCTTGAATAGCCATGATCAAGTAGAAATTTACTAAGTCTTTCATACCAGACCCGAGGGGCCTGTTTAAGACCGTATAAAGCTTGTTTTAATTTGAAAACATGATCTAGATATTCATTATTTTCAAAACCAGGAGGTTGTGAGACATACACTTCTTCATTTATGACTCCGTTTAGAAAAGCACTATTTACGTCCATTTGATAAAGCTTAAATTTTTTTGCACACGCATAAGCGAGCAAGAGACGTATAGCCTCAAGGCGAGCAACTGGAGCATAATTCTTGTCATAATAAATTCCCTCCTCTTGGTTATACCCTTGTGCTACTGAGCGTGCTTTATTGTGGGTTATCACTCTGTTTTCATCAAGTTTATTTCTAAAAACCCACTTGGTGTCTATGATATGATGGTCTCGCGGACGAGGGACAAATTCCCAAACGTCATTTCTTTTAAATTGATTGAGCTCTTCTTGCATGGCCATTAGCCAAAGTTCATCAATCAAGGCTTGTTTGGCATTTTTAGGTTCTACCTGAGAAACAAAAGCAAAGTGATAACAAAAATTACTTATCTTAGAGTGAGTCATCACTCCTTTTGAGATATCTCCCAATATGTTGTCAATGGGATGGTATTTAGAGGACTTCCAAGCTGGTGGAAGATCATTTACTTTCGTTGGCTCTTCTTCCTCATCTTTTGTATGGCTTGTATATTTTTCCTCCTCATCGTCAACTGCTTTAGACTGATCAATTTCCTCAACAGATTCTTTGAGTATATCTTTAGTAGATACACCTGCACCATCAAGAGAAATACCTTTTCTGACATGTTTCAAATAAGATTCATCAAAACAGACATGAATTGACTCCTCAACTGTAAGTAAATGCTTATTATATACCCTATATGCTTTACTTGATTGTGAGTATCTGAGAAAGATACCTTCATCTGCTTTTGCATCGAATTTTCCAAGATTTACTTTTCCATTATTCAAAACAAAACATTTGCAACCGAATACATGAAGATGTGAAAAGTTTGGCTTTCTTCCTTTTAAAAGTTCATAAGGTGTTTTATCCAGAATGGGACGGATTAATATTCTGTTTAAAACATAACAAGCTGTGCTAATTTCATCATCCCAAAAATATTTTGGTAATCCACCTTCATTGAGCATTGTTCTCGCCAACTTCTCTAAAACACAATTTTTGCGCTCCACAACTCCATTCTGTTGTGGAGTTCGAGGTGCCGAAAAGTTATGCTCAATACCATGCTTGTCACAATACTTATCAAATAGATGGTTTTGAAATTCACCTCCACGATCGCTTCAAATTGTAATTATTTTTAATTCCATTCTGTTTTGAGACAGTTTTGTAAAACTCTTAAAAGCAGAAAAAGTTTCATCTTTGCTACGAAGGAATATAGTCCAAGTAAATCTAGAGTAGTCGCTAAGAATTATAAAACCATAATAATTTCCACCTAGACTTTTTGTTCTAGAAGGTCCAAAGAGGTCCATATGGAGAAGCTCAAGGGGTCGTGAAGTGGAAATCATATTTTTAGATTTGAAAGAGACCCTTGTTTGCTTTCTCATTTGACACGCATCACATAGGTGATCCTTTGTAAATTTTATCTTTGGAAGACCTACTACTAGATCTTTGGATACAACCTTATTAAGCAAATCAAAGTTAACATGCGGTAGACGTCTATGCCAAAGCCAAGAATCATCACTCAAGGTGACTAGACACTTAGTGCTTGTTAATGATACATCAAAAAGGTCAAGCATATATACGTTGTTTACTCTAATACCCTTAAACACAATATCCTGTTCAATATTTTCAATTATGCAGTAAGTGTTTGTGAAAGTAACTATATAACCCTTGTCACACAATTGACTAATACTTAATAAATTATGTTTAAACCCTTCTACTAAATGGACATCAGAAATAGTAGTGATAGAGGGATTACTTACACTACCTTTACCGAGTATAGATCCTTTGTTATTGTCACCATAAGTAACAAATCCCTTTTTCTTTGCTTTGAAGTCATTAAAAAGCGATATGTCACCAGTCATGTGCCTTGAACACCCTCTGTCTAGAAACCATCTTTTATCCACGAATGTAAGACACTTTTCCTGCAATATCAAAAGAGAGAGGTAGGTACCCAATTTTTATTGGGTCCATGTGGGTAAGTGGTAACTTGGTTGCCTTTAGGCTTCCATTGGTAAATGCCTTTAGGAACAAGAAATCTCTTAAACATACATTTTTCAATGGTATGACCAAAACGACAACAATAATGACACAAACCATGATGATGATATACTTTCTTACTTCTACTCATTGAATCCTTTGGTATCTTTTCAACAAAAGAATATTTTACATATGGTGGATTTAACGTTTTCTTAAAAACTCTAGGATCGACGACAAAAGTAACCTTGGGTTGTAAAGCTTTTTCCAGTTTGGCATTAAGAGTCCTAACCTCTTGTTGCCAAATATGACAAACTTCACATTCCCTTCTAGGAATACATCCTCTAACATCTTTATCCTTTGAACTTTCTGCAATACTAGCTTTTAGACATTTTAAGTCTTTTTCAGCTTTATAAACTTTACTCTCCAAAAATGAAAATATTTGTTTATCTGAGGATAATCTTTTAAAAGAATCTTCAGCTTTGTATTGCAGTTTTTCAAAGGCTATTTTTAGTTCAGAAAAAGACATAGAATAAAATTTATTAGGATATGCTTGTCTTACTTGCTTGTCGTGGTTGTCTTTCTTGTGGTAGGACTGATTTTTGGTGTGTGCCATGAGGCATAAATTTGCAGTCTCATCACTATCACTTGAACTGTCATCGTTTGATGAATCACTATCGCTTTCCCACAAAATGTAAGCTCTTCTTTGTTTTTTGAACTTCTTTGGTGGAGCTTTTCCTTTGTCCTTTTTCATCTTTGAACAGTACGATTTGTAGTGTCCAACTTTACCACAATTATAGCAAGGTCCTTTACTTCTTTGCTTTTTATTTTCTTCTTGCCTTGGCTCTTTGGATTGTTTTCGAAAGTTTATGAGATTCTTATCGGAGTGCTTGATTCCATTCTTTCGAATAAACCTATTGTATCTCCGAACAACAAGTCCCATTTCTTCATCATCATAATTTTCATCACTAGTTGAGTTATTATCATCTTGCTCTTTGTTTGAGGACTTAGAGATATAATCCATTAGAGCTATTGACTTCTTCTCACCCTCCTTGTCTTTATTCTTCTCATTCTTACTATTGTTTTCACATTTTTCAAGACTTTGCAATTCTTGTTGATGTTCTTCCAGCTTACCAAACAGAGTTGTAATGGTAAGCGTAATGAGGTTATTGGCTTCCTTGGTAGCTATTACTTTAGGTTTCCATTACCTGCTAAGACATCTCAAAATTTTATTAGTAGCAATTTCATTGGAAACAGGTTTTCCAAGTGCATTTAAACGGCTCACAAGATAAACGAATCTCTTTTGCATGTCAGAGACAAATTCTCCTTGTTTCATGCGAAAGAGCTCGAACTCTTGATTGAGTGTTGTGATACACTGGGAGAAATGACTTGAGGGTTTTGCGTTTGATTGCAAATGTTGCAGTTAGCAAGAGTCGCCACCGACTATTCTTTTATCCAAAAGGAAAGGTGAAAAAGCACAAGAAAGACCTTTGAAATTTATTTCTTGAGTTCGGGGGGGTAGATTATGAAAAGGGAAGGTATTAGCATCCTTTTCATCCATGGTTTTCCATGGGCTCTTAGTTACTTGCTAGATCACTTTCTTTTTGCTTGAAATTATGCTTTGTGTGGTTTTTGAAAGTATTTTGTAAAGAGGCCATTGTTTAGGCAATCTTTGTAATGATTCTCGTTCGTAAGAATGTATACAAAGATGTTTGATCTTTTGAAAATGTTTTCAAGTTTGTAAGAGGTTTGGAAAATGTAGGTGTTTATTTTGAAAATAGCAAGGATGTTTTGAATTTGAGCAAGTAATTAGGAGCATTCTACCTACTCAAAAGTCTTTCATGTTCATTTTCCTCCTCCTTTAGATGTTTCCATCTTACCATTGTTTTGGTAAGAAGCCCCATCGTTGGATGTAAAGGGACGGGCGTGGGTCAACATATAACCATGATTAGCAAGGTTGCAAGGTATCTTAGCATTATTTTTGAGGGATTAGGATCATTTGAAAGGCAACTTAGATAGCATCATCGAGGGACTATGATCTTATATTTGCTTGTTTTTTGCTATGATACCTCACATGCGTAATATGGCCATTTTGTAAGGCAACCAAGTGGATTTACCCTAGGGGATGCTTGTGTGCAAGTGTATTGTTTTCATGCTTGATTTTGTCTTAGGTTTTTCTAATTATTTGTTTTAGTCTTTCCATACAAACCTGAATTACTAGCATGTTATATATAAAGCGATAAATTACGGAATTTAAAGTTACTACGCTATTATAATACTTGTGGAAAGGGGGTGTATAAATTTACAAATGGGGATTGCAAATAAAATTAAATCCTAAGTTACTATTACAACCATACTGAATGGATAATAATGTACAAGAAAATGTGAAATGGACTTGTTTTGTTTAAGAAAAGAAATAAGTTCTGTTTAAGAAAAGAAATAGGTTTTATTTAAGAAAATATTTTTGATCTTTTTGTTTTAAGAAAGAAAGTAAAGCATGTAAAATGTTTTTGATTAGTGAAAATAGAAGTGATAGCAAAAACAGTAAGGAAAAGGAAAATAGAATCAGCGCATTGCTGAACTAAAAGAGATCAGAAGTTCTGACTCTGGTGTGCTGCAAAAACAGAAATCATATTAGTAGAAATAGGTAAAGTCAGAGGTTCTAGGTCCGTTGGGAACAAAGAAGATTTCAGAAGTTCTGATGCCACTGGAAGAACTTCGTCTCTCTCTTCATGCTAGTCAGAACATCTGCAACTTAGTCATTTCCCAACAAAACAAAAGATGCGCATATAACAATCATGGCAGGTTTCATAATGTTTCAGAAACAAGAGATATCAGAACTATAAATCAGAAGCAAGCATAAATTTACTGATCCTAATTCTGAGTCCTAATTTCTTCAAGAAGTTCTGACTGAAATTCTCCCTACTTAGGCAAACATACATGGAATATATGAATATATACTGAATCAGAGTCAGGATGTCTACATTGTGTTTTTGAACGTGTAAATCTAACAATGTTTAAGTAATATGACGAGAGTCAACAAAAGCTTGCATCTGGAAAATGTTCAGTGAGCTGGAGTCTGGTTCTAACCGCTTGTGATGTTCTGACCAGCTCCCTCACGTGCTCAGTAGGCTGGAAACTTTCAACTTGGGCTATAAATGATTGGGAAATTCTGGAACAGCCAAGGAGAAAAGTCCTGACTTCTTTGAGGTGGATATTGATGGAGAGTGTGTTACACTTTGACTATAGAAGTTAGGATGGTTTCTGAATGTATATTAAAAACTGTATGGATGGCTTTGGTCAAGAAACACTTGAGGAAAAATGGAGTATGAATGCAAGAATCAAAAGCTAACAGGTTTTGTATTTTGTGTTTGCAGTTTTGGACTCTTGGAATTTTAGCAGGGGTTCAAGGCTTTTTCTTTTTTTTCAAATTATCGTCCTTTTTATAGTTGCCAATGAAGTCCAATTTATAGGTAAAGGTTTAGTCGCTTGGAGAGGTCGAGGGGTACAACCATCATGTGCTAGGCATTGACTTGTTCTTGAAGTAAGTTCAAATAGGTATGGTGGTTAGCAGCTTTAGCAGCGCCTAAGCTGGATTTGTAAGCAAGATTTAAGGGAAGGCAACTCCAAAAGCAAAAGCAACACATGGGCCCAGCACAATCTTGTACAAAAGTTTGATTTTCCAAGACAGTAATGATACTTCTATGCCACACGTGGGGAAATCCTTTGGATCAAGGCCCAAAAGTGGTTGTGAAAATTAAATGATGATGAGATTTATCAAACCAGAAATCCTGCAATGTGAGATTCTGCATCATTGCTTAATTCTGAATCAGAAGTTCAGCTTCAGCGTAACTTAGAATAAACATCCAACTTCTGATCTTTGTATCTCCTTGCTCCAACATGTTCTGAAGGAGCTCTCAGACTTTCCAGGAAGCTTGCAACATGCCTTGTAAACCTTCTTTGAGTTTCCCTTGCAACTTCTGATTGAACCTACGTGGAAACTAGCCTAGAAGTTGTAGACAACTTCTGACTTGAAAATGCTCAGAATTTGCTGAGTGCCTAAGCTACATGGGCGTGCCTTTGAGGATGTATAACTTGAAATCCCAACAATTCTAAAAGAAGTTTTGTTCTGCAGTGTTTCAGGCCTCATTGAGATCTAAAACTCTTAAGTTAGAAATTATTCCAGAATCAGCTTTCATCCTGGTGATAATCTGATCAGAAGTTTTGAACTTGTCATATTTTTTAAACACTTAGAAAAAATTCTAAGTATTTAGAAATTTGATTTTTCCAAAGTAACTTTGACTTTTGAATTTTTTGACGAAACAAACTTCATATTTCAACATGTCTTGATTAAATATGATTCTTGAAACTTGATTTTGATCCAAAAGTCAAAGTTTGAATTTTTAGTATGCAAATGACCAATTTGCCCTCGTGGATGACTTTCTTGGAAAATTTGTAATTCAAGGCTTGAAATTGGATGGAAGCAAACCTGAGGGTCCAGGATGATCCCTTGAGAAACGAGAGGACAAATTTTGGGGTACAACAGCTGCCCCTGTTCAATCTTCTTAAGCCTGAAGAGTTAGATTGGCGAGTTTTGCCATTCGTGACTCGAAGGTAGAAGATGATTGGACACTAGAGTGCCCAGAAATTTGCACTCAGTGATGTGATGGTTGAGGGAATGGGCTTAAAGATGTCATTTGGATAGGTGATAGAAAGTTGTGGGACATGGGCTTGTAGATGCCATCCAAAAGTGATTGCTGAACAGTATCTATAAGTTGAAACTGAATGAGTATCAGAATAGCGTCCGTGTCTGGAGCGTATCTGAACTGTATCTAAAAGAGACTCTGAATGAGTATCAGAATGGAGTCTGTGTCTGGAGCGTATCTGAACTGTATCTGAAAGTTGACTCTGAATGAGTATCAGAATGGCGTCCATATCTGGAGCGTATCTGAACTGTATCTGAAAGTTGACTCTGAATGAGTATCAGAATGGCATCCGTATCTGGAGCGTATCTGAATTGTATCTTGAGAATTGTATCTGAATGATTATTAGAATGGAATCCGTTTCTGGAGCGTATCTGAACTATATCTGAAAGTTGAATATGAATGAGTATCAGAATGGCATCCGTGTCTGAAGTGTATCTGAACTGTATCTGAGAGAATCTAAATGAGTATCATAATGGCATCCGTGTCTGGAGCATATCTGAAATGTATCTGAAAGTTGAATCTGAATGAGTATCAGAATGGAATCTGTGTCTGGAGCGTATCTGAACTGTATCTGAAAGTTGAATCTGAATGATAATCAAAATGGCATCCGTGTTTGGAACATATCTAAACTGTATCTGAGAGATGGCTAATCAGCCAAATAATGGAGAAATACCTCCATCAATTACTGTAGAAACAACGGTTATACCAACCGTTAGTGAAACTATCCCATCATCCATTCGTTCGGCACCAACATTGACAGTAACACAAACTGGACCAATACTTTCGTATGTAGGTCCCAGAGGTCTATTAGGAACACCCTCACCAAGGGTAAATCCAGGATCTCGACCCTATGTTCCCCCAAAATTTTCGACAACCTGGATGGGTCGAGACTGGCCTTATGGCATGCCAACTACTGAAATGGCTATTCTTATGAACGTTGCGTCCATATTTTCAGAACCTATGGTGAGTGTGTTTTCTCCATTACATGGATCTAGAACCAGTATGGAAAATTTGGGTAGAAACCAACTCTTAGGAGGGGCATCCCATGCAATACCAAGCCTCACAAATGCTTCTACGGTAATTTTGAGGCAACAAATGGACGAAATTAACCATGATATGGTATAAATGTTGGCACAAACTTTGATTACATTGTTGAACCCTCTAATACAAAATACCACTCAGTTGAATCAGCAAATGACAACTCAAATGACGCGTATGGCTAAATTTTTTGGGGTTCCCCAACCTATTTGACAACCCCAAAGAGTGCCAATAAGAGGGAATTAGGATATAGTCTTAGAGGAAGATGTGACCATTAACCAAAATCTACAGCCAGTTGGAATGAACCATAGAATGAAGATTGAAAAACCTAGGGTAGAAATACCCAAAGTTCCCCCACAGATCCCTAGAGATGTCGTTCAAGGTGTAATTGTGGTAAATAGAAACCAAAATGCTGATGAAGTGATACAGCAGGTTCGACACCATAATTATGGAACATATAATAATCTGACAACCATGATCAAAAGAATCATGATACAGAATGGAATGAACATTGACTTTTATAGGCCAAACTTTTCATCCCCATTGTCAGAGTATATCTTGCAAACAGATTTACCCCCTAGGTGGAAAGTTCCAAAGTTCACCAAATTTTCCGGGGATACAACATAATCTACGGTCAAACATGTGGCGAGATATTTGATAGAAGTTGGGGAAATATCAAATAACGAGAGACTTAGGATTAAGTACTTCCCAAGTTACCTAACTAAAAATGCTTTTACTTGGTTTACCATCCTCCCAGCCAATTCGATCCACAATTAGAATCAATTGGAGAGATTGTTCCATGAATAATTTTACATGGGACAAACCAAAATAAGTCTGGAAGAATTGGCTAGTGTTAAAAGGAGATTCACTGAGCCAATAGATGAATATCTAAATAGATATAGACTGCTCAAAGCTAGATGCTTTACACAAGTTCCTGAGCATGATTTGGTCGAAATGGCAGCAGGGGGCCTAGATTATTCTATTAGGAAAAAATTAGATACCCAATACCTGAGGGATATGGCCCAATTGGCCGATAGAGTTCGGCAGTAGAACGTCTTAAAGCTGAAAAAGCTAAAGCAACTAAGACTCATCGAAGAGAAAGGGTAGCCTATGTCGAAATGGATGATGATGATCCAGAGACATCTAGTGATCCTATAGATGTCAAAGAAAGCGAAATAGATTTAGCAGAATTAAAGAAAGGGCCACCGTACTCTTGTAGATTGCTAATGCCCTCTGTGATCGGTGGATCTGGAACTGACTATTTAACGCTGGTTCGCGAAATGTCGCGGAAGCAAGAGTCGCCACCGTCTTTTATTTTCTCCAAATGGAAAGGACAAAAGCACAGAAAAATTCCTTATAGAGATTGCTCTCGGTTCGGGAGGTAGGTTATAGAAAGGGAAGGTGTTAGCACCCTTTCTATCCATGGTTATCCATGGGCTCTTAGATACTTGCTCATTTGTGTTTTCAAAAACGGTTTGTTTGCTTTTCAACTGTGGGTTTTAAAAAAGTTTCTTTGAAAATTCCAGTTCGACTCTTGTATCGGTCCTCAAGAGTGTTTGAAAAAATGCTTTCGAAAGCTTTTTGAAAATGTGTTGGTGTGAAAAGTATTTTTGATTTGTTTTGAAATTAGAGCAAGTATCTAGAGTCGTCTACCTACCCTAAGGAATTCGTCTGTGTAAATGTCCTTTAAAGTAGTGCCATCCCACCATTGAGAGGTAGGTAGCACCACCATTGGAGGTGTTCGGGTCAATTCGAGTTTGTAGGGACATGGTGATCACCAGAGCAATGGGAAGACACCTTAGAAGCTACCCTCATGCCAGGTTCCCGGATCATGAGGACTTACTAAGACATCCTCTACTCGACGATCACTTTTCGAGGCAAGGCAACAGTGAGGCGTACCCTAGGGGTGGTGTGTGCGATTCGTGTGTCGTTTTCATTGGCATTTATCTTGTCATGTTATTGGTGTTCTACGCTTGTTTTTATTTTGTCCATACATTCTTTCATGCTTTCGATTAACAGTTAAAATATTTGCGGGAAAATAAATCTACAACTATTACAAATGGCGCGGGTCCACATCGCCAAAATTAAACCGGACCCGATTTGACGGAAAGTAAATAAAGCAAAGAAAAAGTGCGAAAAGTATAAATTGTTACAACGCTTTGGGAGAGATACATAATTATAATAAGCGACATAAAATAAATGTGCGAAATTAAATAAATTACGAACATGGGCGTTGGACCCTTTTGCAAAATATTAAAGTTAATGAGGAATTGAAATTAAAATTAACGTTTTTGGTATTTTAGTGTTTTTTAGATTTAATGGAAAAATAGAATTAATGCAAATTAAAATAAAATGTCAAACCCTAATTCTAATTATTTTATTAAGAAAATATTGGAATCTTTAACTAAATGAAACCCTAATTTTTATGTGCAATTTAATTATGAAAATAAGTAAATAAATAATATTATGATAAAAGAAAAATTAAAAAAAAGGATAAAAATTAAGCCTAAATCCTATATTTTTTATGTTTTATTATGAAAAGAATTAAGAGAAACCTAATTTAACTAATATTTAATTTACATGTTAATTTATTTATGAAAATAATTAAATTAAATATTTATTACATTTTTCATCTTTTCTGATTTTTTTGTATATTTTTATATATTGTAAAGAAATAATTAATTAATTTAACAAATAAAGAAAATAAAATCATCATTGAAAATAAAAAAAAATATATAGAGAAGCAAACCAGGGGGTTTTCTGTCCCAACATGGAGGTTTGAGCCCAGCAATTTGGCCCAACAAGCATGGCCTTGTGGACTTTTCAGAGTCACGTGTAGCAACGTTGACTCACGCTCATGGTGTACACCAATCTTCAGCCTTGGATGTGAACCTCCTGGACGCGTGTATGTTTGATTGCTGAGGACGCATGGTACATCTACGTCCCTGAAGCTGCATGGGAAACACTATGGAAAAATAATATAGAAAGTGTACAGACCTGGGACTTGAACCCAGGTCATGAAGGTCACACGCACATACACCTGCCAGCTGAGCCATTTAAATTATTTGTATATAATATAAAAGAAAAGTAATATAATACGAAACAACAATGAATGATGAATTTAGCGCGCAAATTTAAATGGACCGCTCCTGTCGTGACAACGCATCATCTTCCTCGCCCAGTTTTGTTTTTCCTGAAACACGAATGTTATAAGCAACGGTTTTTTAGCGTTTTCTTAGACCGACTTCAAGAAAATAGCGACTAGCGCTGTGGTATCAATAAATTGATCGCGAGGGTCAAGATCTCTTCGTCTTGATGTACTGATTCGAATGGCATGGGTCTGGAACCCTAATTTTACTTGGTTTGGGAAACCCCAATTTTCAAACGCTGTAAACCCTAAAAAGCAGTTATGGCATAATCGCGTATGGCGTGTAAAAATCCAATCAAACACAATGGTTAGTTTCAGAAGCTCAAAACAAACATGATGCCATGAATAGAATGCTGTGAAAATGCTTAAAAGATGATATACGATTATAAATTTTTTGCTTTACAGTTTGAGTTACAGGTACCAATTCGTGGAGCTTTTGTGGTTGTTTTTGATTGGAGCACGTTCAGTGAGGTTTCAGGAAGCTATTGAGACAAGAATGGTGCTTTGAATCGAACTCTAGAGTGCTTTTCAGTTTTTAGCTTTTATGGAGAATTTTCAAGTTTGTAACTTGTTCTTGGGCGCAGCTTTTTTAGTCTCCAAGGATTAGGTTTAGGTTCAGGCCTTTGTAGTGAATGTATTAGGGCAACAAAACTCAATCAAATCCATGGCCATAATGGTTTTCAATATTTGATTTCCTTAAGATCTTTTCCATATCTTTTCATGTGCATTTTGTATCAATTATGATCAATTAGTCCAATTCTTTCCATGTTTGGGATGTGCACGAGATTTTGAAAGCAAAACATGCATAAAAAGATTTTTTAGGTCAAAATAGATATTTTTCACATATTTAAATAATTTAAATGAATTAATATTAATATAAATTCAAATAAATAAATAAAAAATGAGAAAATACTTCCCTTTGGGCCAAGTGGTCGTGCATATGCTTGGAATGATGAATCATGGAAGAAAAAAGGGCCCATTAGCAATTTTAGGTCTTTTGAACCATTGTTGACTTTTCAAAATATCCAAAAATTTCCCAACTTCCACAAGGCATAACTTGCTCAATTTTTAAGCTTTTCACATGTTCTTGGACATTTTGGAAAGGTCTTTGAGTCCTCTAACCAATGCCTTTGGTACCATGTCATTTTGATTTACCAATCTCAAGTTATGGTCTTTGACCTAAAGTCCCTTTTTGTTGACTTTTGAAAATGACCTATAATGTTGAAATTGATAACTTTTTGTGAGTGCATTTCTTGGACTTGAAGTATGAAGATGAGTTGTAGGAGATGTCTTTCTCTTCAAAATGAGCTTTGGATGGAATTTTTCTGATAATCCATGTGAAAGTTATGCCCTGGTCAATTTCAGTTGACTTTTTCAACTGTCCAAATATAGTAACTTTTGCATCTTGATGATTTTCTGAGCCAAATTTTGAGAATCATGATCAAGCATTGATCAAATGATGTTTGTGGCTTCAAAATGATATGTTGACCAAAAATTTGAACTTTTGACTGCCAAATGACCATTTTGCCCCTACAGTTGACTGCAGTGCAATTTAGGGTTTTGACTGTGCAATTTTGAGCTGAATGCCTTGAAACTTGATATGAGGACACTTGACCATCTTTGTAAGCATATGAGACTTGATCGGGCCTTTTAAACCATCATTTCTTTGATCAGAACACAAACCCTAGTTTTGACTGTATAAGAGACAGTTGAACTGCATAACCCTTGGGGAATTTTGTGACTTGGCTTGGCAATTTCTTGAAGAATATGGGAGGGCAAATTTTGGGGTACAACAGTTGCCCCTGTTCAATCTTCTTAGACCTGAGGATGCAGATTGGCTGACGTGCCTTTCGTAATCCGAGGGTAGAAGATGATTGAACACTAGAGTGCCCAGAAATTTGCGCTCACATAGTAGCAGTGTGATGGAGATGGGCTTATAGGTGCCATTTGGAGGTTGCTGGATAGGGTGATGGGCTTATAGATGCCATCTGGACGCTGATTGCGTAAGAGATTCCTTAGCGAGAACCTGCTTACCTGCAAAAGAAAAATGAGTACCTGACACGTTGCAGGAGCTGATTTTAAATGGTTGGTATAGACGTGTCCTGACTGGTTACAGGAGCTGAGTCTGGAGCTTCATAAGATGATGAATGAACCAGGTATGGTTACTGCCTTAGCATGAGTGGTAAGAGAACCTTGGGTGATTTTAACTTCAACAACGCTCGTTGAGAAAAATCTTGGCGGGAATTACCATCTTTGCAATATCGGAACGGGAACCATAGGCCATTATAATCTGAAAGGGAATCACCTCACTCGCCGTCGGAGAGGGAATCATAGGAAAAGGAATTGTCACCTCACTCACCGTCGGAGAGGGAAACATCTGAAGAAGGAATTACCACCTCACGCACTTGCCGGAGAGGGGACCATAAGAGACTATCACCTCACACTCACCGTCGGAGAGGGAAACATCTGAAGAAGGAATTACCACCTCACGCACTTGCCGGAGAGGGGACCATAAGAGACTACTGAGTCTTTATCCGAAAAATCTGTTGGGAGCCGATTTAGCTGGACTAGAGAAGGCCTTGAAATATCTTCAACTGGAATAAGTGTCAGAACGTTGCCATATCTGGTTTACATCTGGACTATATCTGGAAGGAGATCTGGAAGCAGTATCAGAACGTCACCATATCTGGGTCATATCTGAAACTATATCTAGAAGGAAATCTGGAAGCAGTATCAGAACGTCACCATCTCTGGGTCATATCCGAAACTATATCTAGAAGGAAATCTGGAAGCAGCATCAGAACGTCACCATATCTGGATCATATCTGAAACTATATCTAGAAGGACATCTGGAAGCAGCATCAGAACGTCACCATATCTGGATCATATCTGAAACTATATCTAGAAGGAAATCTGGAAGCAGCATCAGAACGTCACCATATCTGGATCATATCTGAAACTACATCTAGAAGGAAATCTGGAAGCAGCATCAGAACGTCACCATATCTGGATCATATCTGAAACTACATCTAGAAGGAAATCTGGAAGCAGTATCAGAACTTCACCATCTCTGGATCATATCCGAAACTATATCTAGAAGGATATCTGGAAGCAGTATCGGAACGTCACCATCTCTGGATCATATCCGAAACTATATCTAGAAGGATATCTGGAAGCAGTATCAGAACGTCACCATTTCTGGATCATATCTGAAACTATATCTAGAAGGAATTGCGATAGTTGGTAGTAATCATTTCTGTATTGATCTTTTTCCTGAAAAGGCAAAACATAATTGTATGCAAAATCATGATGCATGAACTGTATGTCTTCAAGATTAATGAGATTCGTGTAGCATGATGCGTATGCATGCTACAATGTACGAGGCTATGATGTTTATGAATGTATTTTTGTCTAAGAAAATAAATCCTTGACGGGTGCTGGGAAGTCACTCCTGGGCTGACGTTGAGGAATAGCTTTTGCTTCCGCTGGGGATGATAGTTGCAAGTATACCGGTAGGAGAAGATAACTCCGTTGGGGAATAAACTTGGCAAATGACGGATTCTGCGGGGAGAAAAGATACTCTAGTGACCATGCTGAGAAGTAATACTCTGTGGGAAGAGAGAGATGCTTTGCAGAGTGTTGATAGTTTGCTGGGGATAAGAAGATTCTGTCGACGACGATCTTTCCGTAGCTTTTGGCTGAGGATAACCCAGTTATATCCTGTTAAGGAAATAACTCTTTGAATCAAGCCGGACGACGCGTTCGTGTTCTGCGAGGGGTAAGCTTACTGCTTGGGGAGATGATTCCAACTTTCTTGGGGAAGCTGGATTGGACTCTTCTGGGGAAGTATTGAACTGTATTGGTTATGTTCTTTAGTTGGACCTACCCTGATATCTTGGAGGATAGAACAATCAGATTGCTTAGACGACCCATTATTGCCCCTGTTTTTATGGGGGGGGGGGGGGGGGGGGGCACTTGTGGGGTGCTGATAGTTGTTGATGGACAAACCTTCTTCTGGTAGGCGGATGGCAGGACATAGTCGTACGCTTTAATCCCTAATTTTGCCTGGACCGCCCTTTCGGGTTTTCAGTCCCCCGGGATACCCATTTTTGCCCAAGCCGCCTTTTCAGGTTTTCGACTTGTCGGGTGTACAGTTTTTTTCATTTCATCCCTTCATTTTGCCCGAACCCTTTTGGTTCGTCGGGAAGCCCTTATTTTTGCCTAGGTATGTCAACCTAACGGGTGTTTGATTTTGTGTAGCATTTTTCGACTATGTCCATGCTCTTAGAATGCAGGGAGGTGCCCCTGGCTGTTTATGTTGCCATGTTACCAGAAGGTGTCTGATCGTGCAAGATTCGTTGCTGGAGTGCCCCAAGTGACTCGGGCAGAGATTTGCCCCAGGCTTTTTGGCCTATTGAGAGATTCTCTGGGTCTTGACTTAACTGCCCCAGATGGTAGACCATGATCATGCCGTGCCCCTTGATTGGAGATACTCTTGTTCATTAGACTTTCGTCATGCGAATTTCTATGCTGTTCAAACAAAAAGTCATATGCAAACAAAGTTATGTTAAAATGCAAAGCTTATGTCTGTCTCGAAGATTTTGAACATGCATTCTTTTTCATAAAACAAGTGAATGTTTGTAAAACATGATGTCAACTCCGTATTTACCGTAGGCCTTCAGGAGTCAGGATACCTTTCGTACAGTATGCTTTCGAACTAACCCATGCTTCAGCTAGGACTTTTAAGGGTTATATCGTGGCCTGGTTCACGGTTTAAGAGACAAAGGATAAAGGCTCAAATTTTATTTGTACCCACCCGCTCTTCGTGATGTTCTCCAAACCTAAACTCAGTTGATCATACGTTAGACCTTGTTTGAGTCTTTACTCTGATTTTCCAATGATGATTCAGGTATTGATGATTTACTCTGAATAGGCAGTCATTCCTTTTTTGCTGAGGGTTTGTAGGACCTCTTTCTTTTTGATTTCGTTATCCCTATTTTTTGCCTGAACTGTTTCCTTTTTGGAATTACAGTCAGCGGGATGCCCCAGTTTCATAAGTCTCTTTTTATAGGTTTTGACTTTTTGGGCTTTCCATTTATGAATTTTGATGATGACTGCCTGTCCTTTTGATTGTTCTGAACCATCACTGTCTTTGTTCGTTTTGTAAAGATCTCTTCGGTGCCATTCGTCATGCACTTGGATCAACTGAGAGACTACCCTGCCCCAGGTTATGATTAAGGGTTCCAATTTTCGAAAATAAAACTCCTACTTCTTTGGCTCAGAGGGGTTGACGAGGGATTATCTTCCTTATAACTCCAGTGTTTAGGGATTGAAACAATGCCTGTACCTCATCAGCGGGGTCTGTTCAAAAGCATACTGTAATGATCATGGTATCGTTTTCGTCATCCTCCCTCAAGAGGCTCAGAATTATTAACCGAGAGTTGACATCAGAAAAAATATGAAAAGAATTTTGAATATAATGAAAACAATTGTATTAATTCCCAAAACAGACATATGCGATGCATTGATAGAATAAAAGAGTTTGCTATGACATTAATTGTTTGTATAAGCAAAGAAAAATACAGATCAAAAATTCAAATAAACAAAAGTCTTCAATGATTGGGCAATGGAGCAGTGATTATGTTCGGAGTCTCAGGCACTTCAAACTGAATCTCTCCGGCGTCGATCATATCTTGGATCTTGTTCTTGAGAGGCCAGCAATTGTCCGTAGTATGCCCCGGGCTATCTGAATGATATGCGCACCTATCGTTGGGATGATAGTTGGGTGCAGAAGTGTTCGGATTCCGGAGAGGAGCCCTTAAAGTGATCAGCCCTGCCTTCAACATTTGTTGCAGTGCTTGATCCAGCGACATGTTGAGTTTGGTATACTGTCGTTTCTCCTTGCGCTGCTGCCCCTGTCCTTGTTGAGCAGGTCCGGGATTGGAGATCTGAATTGCCCCTACCTCATGACGGCTCTTTTTACCGTGCACAACATTGGATTCTTTCTTTCCATGATGAGGTTTTTTATCCGAAGGTGCAGCCTCTTGAATTTTCCCAGACCGGATGCCAGCTTCTATTCGCTCTCCAGTCAAGATAAGATCTGTGAATCCAGCAGACGAATTCCCAATTAGGTGGTTGTAGAACGGACCAGACAGAGTCCCCAAGAACATATCAACAAGTTCCCGATCAGTCAGAGGTGGCTGTACCCTTCCAGCAAGATCCCTCCATTTCTGCGCATATTCTTTAAAACCTTCGCTTGATCCTAACGACATACCCTGGAGTTGGGTACGCGTAGGGGCAAGGTCGACATTATATTGATACTGCTTATAGAAAGCAGTAGCCAACTCCTCCCAGTTACGAACCTTGGTCCCATCCAGCTGATAGAACCATTCGAGATGAGTCCCTGAAAGACTCTCCTGGAAGAAGTGGATCCATAAATTCTTGTCCGCAGAGTACGGCTGAATTTTCCGAACATAGGACCTTAGATGCAGCTTGGGACAAGACGCCCCGTCATACTTAGAGAAGGATGGTACTTTGAACTTGTGGGGGATTATCACACCAGTTGACAAACCCAGATCTCCGAAATCCAGCCCAGGTACCTGTTGAACCTCCATAGCCTTCAACCTATCCTCCAACTGTTTGTACTTGTCCTCAGTCGGAGGGTATTGTTCATCGTTGAAATCTGTCTCGTTGTCGGAGACCACTGAACTAGGCACCTCTCTCTCATGGTGACTGCTTTCCCTCACAGATGGGGTTGTCCTCTCAGTTTCAGTCTGCGGTGTATTCCCAGATCTGCGTCTAGGGCTGAACAAGACAGTCCTCTTCTTCTTCTTGTCCTTCTTCAAGAGCAGAGCCTTCAGATCTTGTTGCCCCTGGGTCAAATTCATGATCAGCTCTTGGAACTGGGCGTTCTGAGCCTGGAGGTCCTTGATAGTCTGCTCGGCTGATGATTCAGGATTCATGACGATCGGCTGAAATAAACAGCGGAGAAGGGTAAGCAACCTGTCAAAGGGATACCTGCAATGCAATGAGATGTATGACATGCATGTAATGTTTTCAAGGACCTCGCGGGGTAAACAGAGAAACTTTATTAGCATTTGGAACCGGTAGCTTGATTGTAAGAACTTCATTTTGTTGAGAGTCCTTCGTCAAGGGTCAAAGGCTCACCATATCCAGTGGGTCATAGCCCCTGACAACCTTAGCTAGAGGAAAATAAATCCTCTTTGCCCCTTGCTAGATGTTTGATTTATCATGACCTGCATCACAAGCCCTTGAGATCCTTGCAATGGGTTAGGATGTATGCAATGGTATGCAATGGTATGATGTCATGCTATGCATGGGGTGATGTAGGTAAACCCTGTTATGAGTCCCAATTAAGGACTATAAACAGACCCTGCAAGAAATTCAGTATACTTTGTTATGAGTCCCCATTAAGGACTATAAACAAAACCTGCAAGAGATCTAGTAAACCCTGTTATGAGTCCCAGTTAAGGACTATAAACAACACCTGCAAGAAATTTGATAAACCTTGTCATGAGTCCTAGTTAAGGACTATAAACAAGACCTGCAAGTAATTTGGTAAACCCTGTCATGAGTCCTAGTTAAGGACTATAAACAAGACCTGCAAGAAACTTAGTACCCTGTTATGAGTCCCAATTAAGGACTATAAACAAGACCTGCAAGAAACTTAGTACCCTGTTATGAGTCCCAATTGAGGACTATAAACAACCCTGCAAGAAATTTAGTACCCTGTTATGAGTCCCAATTAAGGACTATAAACAAGACCTGCAAGAAACTTAGTACCCTGTTATGAGTCCCAATTAAAGACTATAAACAAGACCTGCAAGTAGTTCATGTGTCAGCTAACAAGCATGCAAGTAGGCAAATACAAAGGCACACAAGTCACACAAAAGAAACCCTTAGAGTTTAGGCCAGCATGGGGTCTGGGTATTACCCTCTTGAAGTTGGTGGGTTCAACCTGTCCTATCAGAAGTAACCGGGTTCTAAGGGTCCCAATATCACGGGATTGCTTTCATTGTTCATCGTCTCGATTTAGCCACTGAACTGGCGACCGAAATATTCCAGGAAAGCAACCCTCAATTGAGCGTAGTATCGAGTATCAACCAACCTCGGACTGCACCAAAGTCAGTTATCTCACTACCCTAAAGAGGCCAAGATAGTTCAATTAAGGTTCCTAAGGTCTGTTGATGCTTCATGACACCACGCGGAGGCCCCGTACTCTCCTTGACTGAACTCAAGGGTTACCGGTACACACCAAAGTGCCACATCAACGTAGCAGACTGTTTCAACCATGTCGGTATACCCCGCACAGTTCCCTCGCAGCCTTGTTGCTACTTTCTAAGAAAGGTATCCCCCAGATCCGGGTTAGGATCTATAGAACTCCCAAGCAACCCACAATAATAAAGCAAGCAAGGAAAACAATTGAAAACACAGTTATGACCTAGCCCTAAGGTACACCTCACTTTATAAGATCTTCCCCAGCAGAGTCGCCAGTTCTGTGATCGGTGGATCTGGAACTGACTGTTTAACGCTGGTTCGCGAAATGTCGCGGAAGCAAGAGTCGCCACCGTCTTTTATTTTCTCCAAATGGAAAGGACAAAAGCACAGAAAAATTCCTTATAGAGATTGCTCTCGGTTCGGGAGGTAGGTTATAGAAAGGGAAGGTGTTATCACCCTTTCTATCCATGGTTATCCATGGGCTCTTAGATACTTGCTCATTTGTGTTTTCGAAAACGGTTTGTTTGCTTTTCAACTGTGGGTTTTAAAAAAGTTTCTTTGAAAATTCCAGTTCGACTCTTGTATCGGTCCTCAAGAGTGTTTGAAAAAATGCTTTCGAAAGCTTTTTGAAAATGTGTTGGTGTGAAAAGTATTTTTGATTTGTTTTGAAATTAGAGCAAGTATCTAGAGTCGTCTACCTACCCTAAGGAATTCGTCTGTGTAAATGTCCTTTAAAGTAGTGCCATCCCACCATTGAGAGGTAGGTAGCACCACCATTGGAGGTGTTCGGGTCAATTTGAGTTTGTAGGGACATGGTGATCACCAGAGCAATGGGAAGACACCTTAGAAGCTACCCTCATGCCAGGTTCCCGGATCATGAGGACTTACTAAGACATCCTCTACTCGACGATCACTTTTCGAGGCAAGGCAACAGTGAGGCGTACCCTAGGGGTGGTGTGTGCGATTCGTGTGTCGTTTTCATTGGCATTTATCTTGTCATGTTATTGGTGTTCTACGCTTGTTTTTATTTTGTCCATACATTCTTTCATGCTTTCGATTAACAGTTAAAATATTTGCGGGAAAATAAATCTACAACTATTACAAATGGCGCGGGTCCACATCGCCAAAATTAAACCGGACCCGATTTGACGGAAAGTAAATAAAGCAAAGAAAAAGTGCGAAAAGTATAAATTGTTACAACGCTTTGGGAGAGATACATAATTATAATAAGCGACATAAAATAAATGTGCGAAATTAAATAAATTACGAACATGGGCGTTGGACCCTTTTGCAAAATATTAAAGTTAATGAGGAATTGAAATTAAAATTAACGTTTTTGGTATTTTAGTGTTTTTTAGATTTAATGGAAAAATAGAATTAATGCAAATTAAAATAAAATGTCAAACCCTAATTCTAATTATTTTATTAAGAAAATATTGGAATCTTTAACTAAATGAAACCCTAATTTTTATGTGCAATTTAATTATGAAAATAAGTAAATAAATAATATTATGATAAAAGAAAAATTAAAAAAAAAGGATAAAAATTAAGCCTAAATCCTATATTTTTTATGTTTTATTATGAAAAGAATTAAGAGAAACCTAATTTAACTAATATTTAATTTACATGTTAATTTATTTATGAAAATAATTAAATTAAATATTTATTACATTTTTCATCTTTTCTGATTTTTTTGTATATTTTTATATATTGTAAAGAAATAATTAATTAATTTAACAAATAAAGAAAATAAAATCATCATTGAAAATAAAAAAAAATATATAGAGAAGCAAACCAGGGGGTTTTCTGTCCCAACATGGAGGTTTGAGCCCAGCAATTTGGCCCAACAAGCATGGCCTTGTGGACTTTTCAGAGTCACGTGTAGCAACGTTGACTCACGCTCATGGTGTACACCAATCTTCAGCCTTGGATGTGAACCTCCTGGACGCGTGTATGTTTGATTGCTGAGGACGCATGGTACATCTACGTCCCTGAAGCTGCATGGGAAACACTATGGAAAAATAATATAGAAAGTGTACAGACCTGGGACTTGAACCCAGGTCATGAAGGTCACACGCACATACACCTGCCAGCTGAGCCATTTAAATTATTTGTATATAATATAAAAGAAAAGTAATATAATACGAAACAACAATGAATGATGAATTTAGCGCGCAAATTTAAATGGACCGCTCCTGTCGTGACAACGCATCATCTTCCTCGCCCAGTTTTGTTTTTCCTGAAACACGAATGTTATAAGCAACGGTTTTTTAGCGTTTTCTTAGACCGGCTTCAAGAAAATAGCGACTAGCGCTGTGGTATCAATAAATTGATCGCGAGGGTCAAGATCTCTTCGTCTTGATGTACTGATTCGAATGGCATGGGTCTGGAACCCTAATTTTACTTGGTTTGGGAAACCCCAATTTTCAAACGCTGTAAACCCTAAAAAGCAGTTATGGCATAATCGCGTATGGCGTGTAAAAATCCAATCAAACACAATGGTTAGTTTCAGAAGCTCAAAACAAACATGATGCCATGAATAGAATGCTGTGAAAATGCTTAAAAGATGATATACGATTATAAATTTTTTGCTTTACAGTTTGAGTTACAGGTACCAATTCGTGGAGCTTTTGTGGTTGTTTTTGATTGGAGCACGTTCAGTGAGGTTTCAGGAAGCTATTGAGACAAGAATGGTGCTTTGAATCGAACTCTAGAGTGCTTTTCAGTTTTTAGCTTTTATGGAGAATTTTCAAGTTTGTAACTTGTTCTTGGGCGCAGCTTTTTTAGTCTCCAAGGATTAGGTTTAGGTTCAGGCCTTTGTAGTGAATGTATTAGGGCAACAAAACTCAATCAAATCCATGGCCATAATGGTTTTCAATATTTGATTTCCTTAAGATCTTTTCCATATCTTTTCATGTGCATTTTGTATCAATTATGATCAATTAGTCCAATTCTTTCCATGTTTGGGATGTGCACGAGATTTTGAAAGCAAAACATGCATAAAAAGATTTTTTAGGTCAAAATAGATATTTTTCACATATTTAAATAATTTAAATGAATTAATATTAATATAAATTCAAATAAATAAATAAATAATGAGAAAATACTTCCCTTTGGGCCAAGTGGTCGTGCATATGCTTGGAATGATGAATCATGGAAGAAAAAAGGGCCCATTAGCAATTTTAGGTCTTTTGAACCATTGTTGACTTTTCAAAATATCCAAAAATTTCCCAACTTCCACAAGGCATAACTTGCTCAATTTTTAAGCTTTTCACATGTTCTTGGACATTTTGGAAAGGTCTTTGAGTCCTCTAACCAATGCCTTTGGTACCATGTCATTTTGATTTACCAATCTCAAGTTATGGTCTTTGACCTAAAGTCCCTTTTTGTTGACTTTTGAAAATGACCTATAATGTTGAAATTGATAACTTTTTGTGAGTGCATTTCTTGGACTTGAAGTATGAAGATGAGTTGTAGGAAATGTCTTTCTCTTCAAAATGAGCTTTGGATGGAATTTTTCTGATAATCCATGTGAAAGTTATGCCCTGGTCAATTTCAGTTGACTTTTTCAGCTGTCCAAATATAGTAACTTTTGCATCTTGATGATTTTCTGAGCCAAATTTTGAGAATCATGATCAAGAATTGATCAAATGATGTTTGTGGCTTCAAAATGATATGTTGACCAAAAATTTGAACTTTTGACTGCCAAATGACCATTTTGCCCCTACAGTTGACTGCAGTGCAATTTAGGGTTTTGACTGTGCAATTTTGAGCTGAATGCCTTGAAACTTGATATGAGGACACTTGACCATCTTTGTAAGCATATGAGACTTGATCGGGCCTTTTAAACCATCATTTCTTTGATCAGAACACAAACCCTAGTTTTGACTGTATAAGAGACAGTTGAACTGCATAACCCTTGGGGAATTTTGTGACTTGGCTTGGCAATTTCTTGAAGAATATGGGAGGGCAAATTTTGGGGTACAACACCCTCAAATGGGAAAAATCCTACTGAGTCTGAAAAGAACAGTGATAGATTCCCAAAGAAAACATATAGTTTCAATGTCACAAAATGTGATGAGATATTTGACTTGTTAGTTAAAGATGGCCAAATGATAGTGCCCCCAGGGGAAAAAACGCCTCCTTTAGTACAAAGAAAGAAAAGAGGTTTTTGTAAGTATCATAATATTTTGGGCCGTAAAACTTCACAATGTTTTCTTTTCAGGGATCTCGTTCAAGGAGCGATCAAAGAAGACAGACTCAAGTTTGCAGACAAACCTCCGATGAAAACCGATGCAAACCCATTGCAAGCTGATGCCCACTATGTTGAACTATCAGACATCAACATGGTCGAAGTTTCAGAAGACTTCATCAATAAGCCTATTTTTGGCAGTTTCACTGGGAACATCTTCAGAAATACTGTCGAAGGGGGTGAGAAAGGCTACTGAAGGCCTAAACAAAGGAGCTACTAAAGGCTCAAACAAAGGGACTACTGCAGGTTCTTATTTGGATGTCGTCACGGGTTCGACAGAGGACCTAGAAGCCAAGATGCAAAAGTTGAATCTCGCTGCCAAGAGCAACATAGAAGTCAATATGGTTGAAGTATCTGAGGCGAAGGCTTCAGAAGATGCCATCAGACAAGAGGAAGTCAATAAAACTGCATTTCCTAAAGAGAATGAGAATCTGGCAGATTTTCTGCAACAATGCCAAAAAAAGAAGTCTGAAGTCATGTTGTGTCCAAGATGCAGCTCCATCTTCGACAAAAATGCTGCAGAACACATACAAGGTGTGAGGGAAGCAAAGGAGAAATGGGACACCAATGCCCAAGCTAACATGGATCCTGAGGTCATATATGATCCCATAAGAGGATATCAAAAGGGACCAATGAACTAGGTGAAGAGGCCATCAACTTTCAGGCCTCCAACAAATGTCCTTGTGGATACTTGGCTGAAAACAGCAAGCCGGAAAAGGCCCAGTGAGGAGAAATGGCAAACATTCAATGTGCCAAGAGGATCCTCCTTGGCCTATAGGAAGGAATTACAAACTACAACAACAAACAAAGTGGCTCACGTGTCGAGCAACTACAAGGGAAAAACCCTATGTCGTGCTTCCAGTGGAGGAGATATCAAAGACGACGAAATACCGAAAGAGAGGCTATAGAGGAGCCTCAACCAGTGAAATTCTGGCTGCAGATACTCAATGTCACGTTCAATGTTATGACACCGTATCTGACTTACTATATGACAGTAAATACAAAAGCAATAAAGAACACAGTCAATTGTTTACCCAGTTCAGTGTGCAACAACACCTACTCTGGGGGCTACCAAGCCAGGGAGGAAATCCACTATAAGAGATGTTAATTCAGGAATAAACCAACCAGTTTATCTCCTTCACTTAAGACCTACCCAATGCAATTCCAATCTAAGTACAACTTAAACCTGAGTTCCTACTCACTCCCCCTCAATCACAGCAGTGATACATAAACCAATTTGACTTAAGAATTGATGAAGACACTCTTCAAAACAAACACTTGATTAAGCTTCACAGCTTTTTAATCAAGCAACACAATCACTCGTGCTTCACAGCTTTGAGTGATGCACACAACTAACTTGACTCTGCTTCACAGCTTTAGTCAAGGAACATTCAAACACTCTTGCTTCAAAGCTTTGAGTGCTACACAACCCTTACAATTCGAAACCTATTCCAAGTCACTTATCACAATGATAATTGCTTGGAGTACAATAATCAAATCTATACAGATTACAAATGATCTTCTGATCAATAAAAGGGATGCCTTGAAAAACAGCAGCTCTGTTGAATATATAGCAGCTGCAACTTCAGTTAGGGTTTCCACAAAAACCTAGGGTTAATTCCGTTTGACCTAAAGACCAGGTCACAGGGCTTTATTAACCAGGTTAGGGTTGAGCTAGGTTACCCCTCAGAAAACGCAGGATTCTGTTCAGGAAAGACTGAGTTATTTTCCTGAAAAAACTCAGACTTATCCAACCTGCAAACCTGTTAGTTTAGAACAGGATGTCATAACATCTGTTATGACATCTGAGAAAACCTGTCTACTGATTTAGCAAAATGCTCAGATACACACTTATAAACATCAGTACTTGAATTACAATATTTTTCTGCAAAGGTACCTAATGAGTCAGTACAAACTGAACTAGAATGTTATGACATCAGTCATGACATTCACACATACACTTGGGATTTACCAAAAATGCAAGCCAATACCTAAACACCTACAACCAGAATCAAGCACCAATGTGCCACAAAGAGAAGGAAAAGGCAAACAAAGAAATCTTTTGGAAATAAAACCAATTGCTAGAAGATTGGTGTGGCCAGAACAAGGTGAATCAAATGATGAAGGTAATTCTGAATCTGATGCTACTTTGGATATTATGGTGAATGTAGTGTCAGTACTACCCAAGGAATATGATCGCCAAGTCGAAGTCGAAGAGACTGACTGGGAGGTCGAACAAGAGATGGCCAAACATAGGCCAGTTTGTTATTACGTTATGAACAACGGTTATGTCGAAGAGCAGAATGCTTTCTTCGAACGCCCCACTAAAGAGATAAAGAATCACCTCAAACCAATGTTCATCAGAGCAAAAGTAGGGGAAGCAACCATCAACAAAATTCTGGTTGATTGTGGGGCCACAATAAATATAATTCCCCAAGTTATGCCGAGGAAACTAGGCAAAGGGGATGAAGATATCAAACCCCACAACATGGTTCTATCAAACTATGAGGGAGGTATTGAAACTACTATGGGAGTGATACAATTAGACCTCAAGATGGGAAAAATACTTCGACTAACTATGTTTATGGTCATATCAACGAAGCCCAACTATAATCTACTCTTAGGTTGAGAGTGGATACATGGCATAGGAGCAGTGCCATCATCAATGCACCAACATGTTACCATTTAGCGCCCAGATGGTATAGTGGAAAATATCGAAGCAGGTTAAAGCTACTATATGGTCAAAGTTAATAATGTCGATAGAACAAACTTTGACAGAAATCTGGCTCACATAGGGCCATCCAATCCTCCAGACTTTGATTTGGCACCAGCACCAAATGCCTTTTGCTCCCTATACCTACACTCTGACCATAGGTTCCAGTGGGATAGAGAAGATTTATCAAACATTGACTATGAAGGAGTTGATGACATACGGCCAACAGGCTGGGGAAGTGAATTCAGTGATGATGACTGAATCACAAGCTTTACAGAAGATTTCAGCATATGTAGCCAAAAGTAAAACGGCCTTAGAGGTTGAAGTCAAGTATATGGATTTCGAAGCCAATGAGCAAGTCTTTCTTCCAGAAGGTCCTGGGAAAGACTTCAAACCAGAACCACCTGACTTAATAAGGGAGGAAGAAAGAAGCCAGAGGTTAGATGCCATCTATGATGATGAGCCTTTGGGTTTTGAAAAGGATCCGTTGGCAAACAATGTTAAAATGCTAGCGCAAGATTCTCTAGAAGAAATAGACCTAGGCAAAGGTTTAATAAAAATACTAGCATACATTAGTTCGAAGATAGATCCATCGCTCAGGGTCGAAATGATCCAATTGTTGAATCAGTTTAAAGACTGCTTTGCATGGGATTATGACGAAATGCCTGGTCTCGATAGAAGATTGGTGGAGCTTCAACTACCAATAAAGCCTGGAAAAAAATCCTGTCAAGAAAACTCCAAGGCGTTTTGCACCAGAGATCCTGTCGAAGATCAAGACATAAGTCAAAAGACTACTGAAATGCAAGTTCATTCAAACGACCAGGGAAGAATTACATAGACCACCTTCAACAGTCCTTCGAAAGGATGAGAAGCTATGGTCTAAAGATGAATCCTCTAAAGTTCATTTTCTGCGTCAAAGCAGGGGACTTCTTAGGCTTTGTGGTCCACAAAAAGGGAATCGAAATAAACCAAAACAAGACCAAAGCCATTTTGGAAGCGAAAGCGCCAACTAGAAAGAAGGAGTTGCAATCTCTATTTGGCAATATAAATTTCCCGAGGAGATTTATATCCAACTTAAGTGGAAAAACGCAAGCCTTATCGCCACTACTTCGACTCAACAATGGAGGATTAGAGTGGGGGCAAGAACAACAAGAGACCTTCGACAAGATCAAAGGATACCTCACCAAGCCATCTGTTCTGGTACCTCCTTGTAGAAATAGGAGTATGAGATTGTACATAGCTGCATCTGATAAAACTCTAGGGAGCATATTGGCTCAAGAGGATGAAAATGGTGTCAAAAGACCCATCTACTACATCAGTAGAGTTTTAAATGATGCAAAAACTAGATATAAAGAAGTTGAAAAACTATGTTTATGTCTTTACTTCTCATGTACAAAACTCAAGCAATATATAAAATCAGTTGATGTTTATGTTTCGTCTCATTTTGATGTTTTCAAATATATGTTGTCGAAACCCATCTTGCACAGTCGAATAGGAAAATGGGAACTTATATTAACTGAGTATTCATTAACCTTTATGCCGCTCAAGGATGTAAAAGGTCAAGTGGTAGCAGAATTTATAGTTGACCACTCAATAAATGAAGAATCATTAAACTACTTGGAGATCGAACCCTAGAAGTTATACTTCGACGGTGCCAGTCATAAAGATGGAACTGGAGTAGGAGTTCTAATTATTTCTCCAAATAAAATTCCAACAACATTCAAGTACAAGATCGAAGGTTCTTGTTCGAACAATAAGGCTGAGTATGAAGCTCTAATCGTAGGCCTTGAAATCTTGTTGGAATTGGGGGCAACTCAAGTCGAAATAATGGGAAGAAGGCATTATTTTTCTTGGGGTTCTCAACGCACACATATAGTGGGCCAGACATGGCGTACATGTGCCCAGAGTACCTAACATGAATAAGTACCTGTGAATCGTAAGCTTCACGCCATTCTCTAGTCATGGGTTCAGAAAAAACCCTTCGCTCCCCAGTCGAAGCAGGAACAGAACTAGTGGAAAAGATTTTCGATTGTTGTTGTAAGTCAGAAATTTTCTTGGTTTTAGGACTGTTTGGTGCATTCGAAAGGAAAGCCATGGTCGAGGGTAGTAAAAGAACGAAGAAGATGAAGTTCTTAAAATATCTTTTTGCTAGGAAATAAGGAATATTAGGAGTTGTAAAAATCCCAAAGAAGAGAATTCGTGGCTATTTATAGTGTCCATGGAAGAGTGTTTTCCCTCAAAACCATTTAATGCTGCAGAGTTAGTGGGGCACATGGAGAAAGTTGAGGCAGTTATCGTACAGGTAATGGAAACGTTATCCACACTTTCCTAGGTTGTAGGGATAATGGCCATCATGGCAGCATGCAAACGGCTGACTGATAGTGGCGTCTTGGGAAAAGGGTAATGATGACTCTGAATACCAGCAGTGGTTGGTAGAAGGCGAAAAGTGCACGTTTGACTTTTGTGGCAAAAAAGAAGACATGTGTCGAATGGGAATATCAAAGAATGACTTTTTCTCCTTGCGTTGAAATTGACATTCTTGGGGGACAATTTGTTAGCTCCTAAATTCGACACCCAGACACATTGTCCTTATTGGCTAAAAATAGATTGAAGAATTCTAAGAGATTGAAGAAATCTAAATTAAAGACCCTTCGATTTGGAAACATAGTTTAATTCAAAGATACTTCGAATTGAGAGCCTTTGAAAAGGCCTATCGAAGTCATCCTCGTTAAGGAGGATAAAACACTTAGAGAATTCTCTAAGTTAGAAATGATATTCGACCCAGATGCTTCGATCTTGTAAGAGCCTTCGACCTGGAAGCGCTTGTATCAACAACAATTTGAATTTGAATTTGAATAAAAGAGGGAAAGGCAGTTCACTTGGAAGTTAAAGAAAGTAACGTGGCATGAAGTTCGAGATCGAAGAACATGCAAAGGAAACTTGTCCTAATCCTGGATTGAAGTAACCGTCTAGCAGTTACTTTTTACTAGTATAAATATATGAAGTTTATGTAGATTTTTGTGTGTTTAACTAATTGTACAAGTCACTCAATACTATTCGAGTACCCGTTGCGTGAGAAAGAATACTGAGAATGTACATTTGAAACACCACATTTTATAATCAAAGTCTTTTACATTCCTTTTTAAATTCCTTGCCATTCTTGCTTACATCCTTTTATCTTACTTGCAAAGTTTATTTTTCCTTGCATTTTACTTGCACTTTTTACCAAATTTCTACACTTAAACTTATCTCAAACCTCTACCTTTCTCAGTCGAATGAGTTATTTATTAAAATTAGCATTTTTATCAAAACAACACAAATATTTAGCATATGTCCTAGGATTAAACTGGTCGATCCTGCAAGTAACCAAAAATTACCCTTTTTGGAAGATCAGCGGTTGTTTACCAATTTTCACGGTAAACAGCATTACACCAGTTTTTGAAATTGGTAAAAACAAAAACTATGTTTTCTTGTGTTTTTAATCATTATTAACACGTTTGATCTCATCCTATGCATCATTAAAACATGATAGGTACATTACATGTAAAGTTTGACGCAGAAATGGTGTTTTACCATTGTTAGGGCACCGAAGCCATTGATCATCGAACCTGACATTGCAAGCAACCTTCTCCCCTTGCACCCCCCATCTGCTTTTCACAAAGCAGGCTCATAGTCCTTTTTTATTATTATTTTTTAATCTATTTCTTTTCTTTTTTTAATCACTTTTTTTAATAAAAACATAAAAATAAAAAAATAGATATATATTTTAATTAATTAACTTTATTTTCATAATAAAAATTAATTAATTTAATCACTTTAAGTTTATTTTATTAATTAAAATATAATTATAATTTGGCTTTAATTATCATTCAATTATTTTTCTAAATAAAAACACCAAAAATATTTTTCATACTTAGAATTTTTTTAGATATCTTGCCCTCTTCAATCTCCGCGCGTTTATTTAATTTTTCGCATTTTTTTCAATATTGTAACTGTCCAAAATTTGTAATAGCTAATTAGGACCCTTTTACATTTTTATCGCCATTTTATGGTGTGTATTCCCCCATCCCCGAAGCGATGTAATAACGTAGTGTAATTCCCACACTTTTATTTTCCGCCCTTATGTATATATTTAACTGTTAGACTAATTAGGCGTGTATGGCAAGACTTAAAGGCAAAATGCTAGAAAACCTAACTTTAAGATCAATAACAGAAACATAAAGCACTTCGCACACACGCACCTCTAAGGTTACCCTCACTTGTTGCCTTCGTAAAACAAACAGTCACGTCTCTCGAACGCGAGAAGTTTTAGCAAAGACCCTTTGGTTAAAAGATCATAGTTCCTCGATGACCCTTTGATGCTGCCTTGGTAAATGATCTTGGTACCTTAGAGTAATTGCTAAAATATCTTACGAGTTGCCTTCGTGACAGTACGATGACCCTCGCCTATCCCTCAAACATCCAATGATAGGGCTACCTACCAACCAATAGTGGGATAACACTATCTAAAGGAAAAGAGGGGAAAAAAATACCATTCGAATAGGTAGACAACTCGTAGTTGCTTGCTCACAAAACAAAATAAAATTTCTCACACATACACTCTCTTTTATAAATATTTTCAAATACAAAAAACACTTTGTATGTGTTCTCAACAATACGAGAATTATTACAAAGTTTGTCGCACTAAAGCATCTTTTCAAAATATTTTCAAAACACACAAACACAAAGCATTTTCAAAAGTGAGCTAGCAACTAAGAGTCCGTAGATAACTATGGATGAAAAGAGTGCTAACACCTTCCCTTTTCATAACCTACCCCCCTTACTTAGAAAAATTCTCAAAGGTATTTCCTGTTCTTTTCACCCTTTCCTTTATTGGATAAAAGAAAAGTTAGTGGCGGCTCTTGCTAACCGCAACATTTACGATAAAATGCAAAACCAGTAAAGTCAGTTC
Organism: Vicia faba; assembly: GCA_948472305.1. Lineage (NCBI taxonomy): Eukaryota > Viridiplantae > Streptophyta > Magnoliopsida > Fabales > Fabaceae > Vicia > Vicia faba. The sequence goes on from OX451740.1 coordinate 324,777,771, forward strand.
TCCCAATGTATTACAAAAATGGCGACTTTGCTGGGGACAACTAAAAGTTGGGTTACCTTAGAGATAGTTAATATTTTAAATTCTTTCCTTGTTTGACTTGCTTGATTTATTCTTGAAGGGTTATTTGAGTATTCTTATAAAGATCCTATACCCGGATCTGGGGCATTTTAGGTAAGTAGAAATAGATTGTGGAAACTGTACGATATAGACCAACATGGTTGAAATGATAGCTACATTAGTGTGACACATTTATGGGTACCGGTGTCCCTTGAGTTGAATCAAGGAGAATATGGGGCTACTGAGTGGTGTCATGAAGCACTAACTAATCGTAGAACCTTAGTTGAACAACTTGGCCATTAGAAAGTAGTGAGATAGCTAGCTTTGGTGAAAGACTGAAGTTGGTTGATACTCGATACTACACTCATTGAGATCGTACTTTCGAGATATTTTGGCCGCGAAAAAAGATTGCTTGTGATGAAACAATGCCCAATGAAGAAAGATCAATGATATTGAGATTCCTTAGAACCCGATTACTTTCTTATAGGACAGGTTGAGCCAACTAAAAATTCAAGAGGGTATTTACCTATAACTCCATGCAAGCTTAAACCTAAGGCCTTGTGTGTTTTCTTGAGTATGATTAAATTGTTCGAACATAACATCATAACATCATGACATCATGACATATCATTTTCTTAACCATTTCAAGGATCTCAAGGGCCTGTAATGCAGGTTATGATGAACCAGGCGTCTAGCAAGGGACAAGGGGATTTATTTTTCTTTAGACAATATCGTCAAAGCACGATGTCTTGAGTCAGTAGCTAGGACCCACTCGACATTGTGAGCTTGATTCTCATAGAAGGACGTTCAATGATACGAAGCTCTTCAAATTGAAGTTGCAGTCAAAATTCAACTTCTAACATTTTCTTGTATTTATCCCGCGAGATCCTTGAAAACATTGCATCCACATATCATGTATGTCATTACATAACAAATATTCTCAGGACATGTTTCTCATTTTCTCGCTGTTTATTTAAGTAAGAAAAATGGCTCTCGAACAGACCGTCAGAGACCTCCAAACTTAAGATGCTCAGTTCCAAAAAATGTTCCTAAACCTATCTAAGGGGAAAGAGGAATTGAAAGCACTCCTAACTAAGATCATGACCAAGAAGAATCCTGAAGACAGTAGGAATGACCAGTTGGAACAATTGCAAGCTGAGAAGGTAACAATGAGAATCCATATGATGGATCAGAAGACTCTTATCCAAAATTTAGCTCGGGGGCAAGTAGAGTTGAGAATTCTCGTCAGCAAACTTCATTAGCACGAATACAACCGTATGGGACGAATGACTAGAATGGGGGATCAAATCATTAATTAACCTCTAATGAGACAGGAAGTTAGATTGGTTAAAAGTAGGTCTTCCAGGATTGCTACTACATCGCAAGTCCAACAACGACCTCACCAACAACAGGGTAATCAACGTAAGCAGAATACACCCAAAAGACAATTTACTAAAATCAACATGTCTTTGGCTCAAGCATTGCAACACATGTTAAAGGCCAAGCTAGTTACATTGAAGGATCCTCCTTAGAAGCCCAATACTTCTTCTTCCCATCAAAATCCTAATGTAAGGTGCGTGTATACTCCAACAGTTCAGGATATGACACTGACAACTGTTGGACGTTGAAACATAAGATTCAGGACCTGATTGGCGAAGGAGTTTTCGAGTTCACACAAGATGGTCAGATCGAGTTCTTTTGTTATCCCTCAAATATCGAGGCTGCAAGGCACACCATCTAAAGTGACAAATTTAGGAGGAGAAGCTTTTTGTTCATTCGAATTTTCGTTTGTAATTTCTTTGTTTGTTCAAACACTTATCTTTATGTCAGACTTTGGTTCTTCCCATTAATACATTGCATAAGTTTGTCTTGAGTTATTCCATTCGTTTTCACTATACTATGCTTTTACTTCCTTTTGTGATATTCAAATCTCGATTAAAAACTATAAGCCTTTAGAGGGAGGATGACGAAAACAATACCATAATCTCATATAGTATGCTTTTGAACAGACCTTGCTGATGATGTACATGCGTTGTTTCAAATCCTAAACATTGGAGTTATAAGGAAGATAATCTCTAGTCAACCCCTTTGAGCCTAAGAAGTAGGAGTTTTCTTTTTCACACAAATTGAAACCTTTAATTATAACCCGGGGCAGGGTAGTTTCTCAGTTAACTCAAAAGCATATTCAGTCGTAAGCTTTCACTTTATAGTATCCAAAACGTCCTTCCAAATCAAAAGACGGTGATGGTTCCCCGTAAAGCAGGTAGTCATTGTCTCTCAAAATAAAAGCCCGTTAAGTCAAAACCTATGAAGGAGACTTAAGAAAAAACTAGGGCATCCCGCTGACTGTAATTAGAAAAGAAACAGTTCAGGAAAAAGGTAGGAGTAATAAAATAAAAAAAGGTTGTTATGAATCCTCGACAACAAAAAAATGTCACAAAAAAATGACTTCCTTCTCAAATAAACTTTCAGTATCTGAACCATCACCGGAATACCATGGCAAAGATTCCAGACTCAATTGGTATCTAAACGCATAATTAACTGATTATAGGACTGAAGAATATCACGGAGAACGGGTGGGTACAAATAAATTTTGAGCCTTTATCCTTTGTGTGAACCAGACCACGCTACAACCCTTAAAAGTCCTAGCTGAAGCATGGGTTAGTTCGAAAGCTTACTGTTACAAAAGGTATCCTGACTCTTGTAAGGCTTACTATAAATCCTGAGTTAAATTCATATTCTTACAAAATTCTGTTTGTTTACTAAAAATGCATTTTCAAAACTTCAAGAAAAACACAAGCTTTGCATTTTTAAATGCCATTGTTTGCATATGACTAATTGTTTGACAACAGAGAAATTCGCACGATGGATATTCAACGAACAAAAATCCTCTCAATAAACAGAATCACCTCAGATGGAAAGACATTTCCAGTAACAGGCCTTTCATAATCAAGGGGCATGGCATGGTGTCTAACTGATCTGAGGGCAATCTAGTTAAGATTCAAGGAATCTCTCAAAAGTGCCGAATAGCCAGGGGAAGATCTCCATCTGAATCACTTAGGGCATTGAACGTGAATTTTAGCAAAGGGCCACGTATGATCAAGCAAACATTTTTTGGAAGTGCTACAACACTTACTACACCCTTCAAAGTTCAACCCTCCCCACAATTCCTTAACCATATTCTTGTACCCATCGATTTTGCTCCAGCATTTTAACATTTTAAAGGGCTTGGGCCCCCAATCTCGGACTGCATCTTTTAAGAGGATTGTGCAGTAATCTGGTAGATCTCTATCTAGTCCCCAATTAGAAGAACCTGGCTAAGACATTATCCAATCTTCTGAAAATAAGAATCTGTCTATACATATCATGGATCCACCTCCTGCTTGATACCAAGTAAATCTTTGATCTATTAGAGGTAAGTCAATTTTCTCCATATTCGCTATGAACTCGTCGAACTGCCTCATTTCAATTTGATAATAAAAGAGGGAATTTGATTTCCTTTCTTGTTCATTTCTAATCAAATTAAAATCGCCCACCAAGCACCGTCTCTTCACTCTTTGTTGGCTCACAAATGTCAGTATCTCCTCCCATGACTCTTTCTTTTTGTTTGCTTCACATGGAGCATAAACATTTAGGATTAACACCTCACTTTTGTCGACCCCTCACACACCTTCAACACAGACAAAATGACTTCCCGAGTATGAATAGATACAGAGAGGACATTTGAGTCCCATATTGTGATTAGACCATCCGATCTACTGACTGCATGCTTGAAGACGTACTCGCAACCATTAGATCCCCAAATCCTTCTACACTCAAATTCATTGACATATTTCAGTTTCGATTCCTAAATACAGATTACACCTGGTTTATGATTTGAGATAAGAGCTCGATCTCCTTTCTTGTTTGCAAGACCTCCCAGACCTCTTACATTGAAAGACAAGATCATAACACAATTACATAGGACTCCAAGCTACGATAAAAGATCCAAGATTATGGACCTCTTACCGCCTCCATGTTTTGGGCAAAAGCTATTTTTCTGTCTCTTTCCTCTAAATTAACTAGATCTTGAAGAACTTCCCCTTTTTCCAGCTTTTTTTACTAATCCCACCTCTTTACCAAAGCCCACACACCCTTAGATACTTCCACAACTTCCCCATGTTTAATGACCAATTTCTCCATTGTATATTGCTATCTGAGATAGAATTACCTGATAATGAGGGGCCTTTTGGATGAATTTTTCGAACGGTTTCTTTTTTTGTTCCAATAGGTCTTCCTCCTTTTCTCCTCTTTTTCATATTCGACTTGTGATTTGGTGTTCCTTTTACCTGAGAGATTGAACCTGAAACCCTAGTGATCTTAATAGATGCTCTGAGACTTGTCGGCTTCTTGTGAGTACCGTCTTTAATTTCAGTTCTATCCCATTGATTACAATCTTCACATTCCGAAACAGAAGCTATGGGATCGTCTTCCGCATTAGAATAAAATATTATAAATATTTTATAATTAATATATATATATATATATATATATATATATATATATATATATATATATATATATATATATAGACTATTTTTAAATTAATATATATCTAATATTCTAACATTAAATAACGAATCCACAAATCGAACCGGTTAAACCCGAAATTCGTAAACTGTCCGACTGAACATTTGTGTTGCTTTTCAGCTTCTTGGTTTTTGACAATCTTAAAACATGTTGTCTTTCTCTTCATCAACAAAAGTTTTAATGCATACTTCAATAATTATAGTGCGCTCTTCCCTACTAAAATTTATTGCACTAATTATTTGTAAGAATTGGATAGTGAAACAAACAAAATACCGTTTGCCGATCATCTTTGATATCATTCTCTGCGCTCATAATTATAGATATCAATTCATTAAATTTATTAATATGGTCAAATGTATTACCTTCATCTTCCATCTCCAATGAGTATAAACTCATTTTCATCACCGGTTGATTAGTTAATATGATTGATGCAAACTTGATTTCTAATAATTCTCACAATTACAAACTCTCTAAACAATAATTGATTTCTAATAATTCTCACAATTACAAACTCTCTAAACAATAATTTTTGGACAGAAGAATTACAAATTTTCTAAACAATTATTTTTAAACAGAAAAATAGAAATTTCTCTCAACCACAATTTTTAGACGGAAAAAATGTAAATCTTGTCAAAACACATTGTGCAATTCTACAATACATCTTATTATGCAATTCTCCATATTTATAATAATTTTTCATTTCTTTTTCCTTCATATTATTCAATGTACGACTTGAATGAATATCCACTTTAATACAATAATAATAATAATAATAATAATAATAATAATAATAATAATAATAATAATAATAATAAAAAACTAAGATTACCCAACTTTATGTTTCTTCATAGTGGGGAAATGTTTTGGTCTATTCCCCTTTCTCTTTATAACATTCTTTTTCTTCTATAATATTGACCTTTATAAGAAAAAGCATTATCAACCGGCAAATTCTAAAAAATGTCATGAAATTCCTTATCTAGAGTTTAAGGAGAATGACGTTGATGGGAAAAAAACTTATCACAATAAGGAACCGTAATTAAAGAGCTCAGATATTTGGAGTTTATTGTACACTTATTCTGTTATTCGACAAAGGTACCAAATAATTCTTTGAAAAAGAAAATCTATTCAATTAGATTTTATTATTCTATTATATGATCACATCTTATATAAAGTATGTTTTACTACAAGTTAAACACATCTTCATTTCATAATGTTAGTTAATAATTAAGTTCCTTTCAAATGGTAAATTAACGTGTGTGTTACTCCCAACTTAGATCAATATTGAATACTAGTATGTGACGACGACGACGGTCTACTACTACTACTACGTATACTACGTGGAAAAGCAGTGAAAACTTCTTGTCTTTTGAAATTTGTATTTCTCATGAATTAGGTATGTAATTATGTTGAAAAGACATGAATTATTAACTAATCAAAGTTTTGTTATTATATTATTGAATAGTGAAATTATTCAGTAATTAGGGAGCCTAATGATCGAAGATGCCAAAAGATGAATCGGTGCTTACCTGGCAACATTGTGGGAATAAAACTCTTAATTTGTGGGAAAGTGATTGGTTGATTGGCTTTCCAATCCTACCTTCAAAACATCACTATTGCCAAATTATTTTTATCTTTTTATTGTTTATTATAATAATGATAGAGTCGTTTCAAATTTTTGAAAATTTTATATTATTAAATAATAACAAAAAATAGATGTTTTATTTAACAACAGAAATAGTGGTTAATATAGTCAATTAATTGATCTCAACAATTCTTATTCCAACGAAAAATAATTTTAGGAATAACACTAACACTTTGTTAAACAGACAAAAAAAATTTATGTTGTTATAAATTATTGTGGAGTTAATTTTTCGTTGGTATAGGAAATTAAAAAGGATGAAAAAATATTGTCGCTAAAATAGGGTTTTAGGGCTATACTCACAGTTTTTAGCCTTTTATCTGTGGAATTTTTTATCACTATATGTCAAACTTCTTGTAGTGCATTTGTTGTCTCTCTTGTAAAATGAGAATGGAGAAATCATTGTTGATATATGGAGGAGGATGTATTAGTATAATTTGAGAGTTGACAGAAACATTTTGTTTCTTTATGTAGGAAATCCACCAAAATTTATGATGAATTTCTATCAATTTTGATGAACAAGATTGTTATCGATGAACAATGACAATGAAAAATATGAAAGAAAAGAAGAAAGAGAAGACAATTATTTTCTGTAGAGTTTCTCTCTGCCCATAATCTGTGGAAAACTTTATTCACTTGCAACTGCAAATTATGTGAGTACAATTTAATTGACTTTATTACAAAAAATAGGGGCTACTCCCTCTATTCATAGATTTAGGTTAGCTTGCTCTCTAAGCCAAAATCTCAAAATTATAAAAGCCCAAAATACCTATTTCGAAATTAAATCAAATCTATCTATTTTAGATCTAAATGAAATCTAAATCTAAAACCAAATCAAATCTGTGTGTAGCATGCTTTGATCCACAAACTCTTCGACTGGGCAATGATTTCCATCGAGTAACCTGCTTCGACAACCTTTAACCCTTCGACACACAAATAGTTTCGACACTATGAATTGCAATTTAACACGCCACCTAATTTCTTATGTCTAAACTATCTATATTCATCATGCTCTTAGTCTTCTGAATATTTTGATCTGTACCTCCTTCATCATGATATGTGCAATCCGATTCTCAAATCTACAGTGCTCTAAGTTCATCTTCCCATCAGATACCTGTTTTCAAAGATAGTGGAACCTCATTTCGATGTGTTTGTTTCGACCATGATCTATCAGATTCTTTGCCAGGTTAATAGCTGACATGCAGTTGACCTTCATGATAATTGCTCCATGATCTTTCCATGTGATTTCTTCGACCAAGTTCACAATCCATGTTGCTTGACATGCACAAAGAGAAACAACTATGTATTCTGCTTCGTATCATGATAGTGCCACTACTGGTTTCTTTTTCGAACTCCAAGCAACTGGTGTACCACCTAGCATGAAAACATATCCTACTGTGGATTTTCGATCCTCAGCATCACTAGACCAACTCGAATCAATGTATCCCACTAACTTACACTCCTTTCCTTTATCAACTGCAGGAAACAAAATGCCATAGTCAAGATTTCCTTTCAGATACCTCAATATCCTCTTCGTGGTTGCTAGGTGTGATACCTTTGACTTCTGCATGAATCTACTTACCATACCTACACTGTATGCTAAGTTAGGCCTTGTGTGACAAAGGTATCTTAATGACCCAATAAGTCTTGTGTATTGGGTTGGGTCAACATCATCTTCTTTTGAATCTTTCGACAATTTCAGTCTTGGTTCTGCAGGTGTCAAAGTCGAGTTGCATTCTTCCATCTCAAATCTCTTGATAATTTCTCATGCATATCTTCTTTGATGCATTATCAAGCCTCTACTACTCTTGTAGAATTCGATGCCAAGTAAATATGAAACGTTACCCAGATCAGACATTTTGAATTACTTGCTGATATCACCTTTGAATTCTTCGATTTCCTTCTCACAGCTACTTGTTATTAACAAGTCATTGATATAGAGACATAGTATAAGAAATTCACTGTTACTTCTTCTTACATATACTCCATATTCAGTTGTGAACTTCACAAATTCCTTCTCCCTTAGGAAACTATCAATCTTCTTATTCCAATCTCTTGGGGCTTGTTTCAATCCATACATGGCTTTATGTAGCTTGTACACCTTTCTCTCTTTGTCATGTTTCATAAACCCAACTGGTTGTTTGGCATAAACTTCTTCGTCTAATGGTCCATTTAGGTATGCACACTTCGTGTCTATCTGACATATGTGCCAGCTGTTTATTTCTGCTAGACCAACAACCAACCTAATTGTTTCGATTCTAGCCACAGGTGCAAAAACATTATTAAAGTCTATTCCTTCTTTCTAGAGAAATCCTTTCGCCATGAGCCTTGCTTTATGTCGAGTTACTTCTGTGATACGGTGGGAGAACTGACTTGAGGTTTGCGTTTGTATTCGCAAATGTTGCGGTTAGCAAGAGTCGCCACCGACTTTTTATTTTATCCTAAGGAAAGGTTAAAAAGCACAGCAAAAACCTTTTGAGATGTTTTCTTGGGTTCGGGGAGTAGATTATAGAAGGGGAAGGTATTAGCACCCTTTCTATCCATGGTTATCCATGGGCTCTTAGTTACTTGCTTAGATCACTTGCCTTTTGTTTTCAATTGTTTTAAATGGTGCTTTGTGTGGGTTTTGAAATTGTTTTGAAAAGAAGCCAATGTGGTGGCAACCTTTGCAATGATCCATGTGGGGATGTATACAAAGATGTATGTCTTTTGAAAAGGTTTTCATTTGTTTTTTTTTTGAAAGTTTGTTTTGAAAGTGTTATGAGGTGTGGTTTTGAAATTAGGCAAGTGTTTTGTTTGCAAGATTGGTTCAAGTAACTAAGAGGTTATCTACTCCTAAATTTCTCAAAAGATTATTGCTATACTTTAACCCTTTTAACAAGTTTGCACCACCATTGTATTTGGTGGGCAACTTTGTGTTAGGATGTGAAAGGGACAGGCGCGGGTCATCGTTTAGACCATAATTGTAACGACGTCAAATGTCTTTGGGCAATTTCTCTAAGGGACTTGATCATTTGTTTTGTTTGTTTTGAAAAGTTTTATCGAGGGACTATGATCATTCAAACTGTTTGCTTTGCCCAAAGATGTTCAACATACAATATGGCCCATTTATTTGAAGGCAACAAGTGGAATACCCTAGGGGGTGCAAGTGTGATTTGTGTGTCCATTTTCATGCTTGTTTATCTTGTATTAGGTCAAACTATTTTTTATCGTTTTTTCGCATACAAACCCTAATTCTAGCATGTCATTATTTAGAAAGCAATAAAGTGCGAAATTAAAATTACTAAGCTATTACACAACCAAATATGGGAAGGGGGGTACAAATGTTCAAATGGGGATATTGACAAGAATTTAAATCTAAATTATTACAACAATTGGATATTTTGCAATGCATAATTAAATGTAAATTAAATAAATATGTGAAATGCAAAAGGGAAGTTTTTATGTGTATGAGAAAATATTATTTATGTAAAAGGAAAAAGAAAATAAAAATGGTATCTATTTTTTAGTATTTTGAAACTTAGGGTGAAAAACCCTAATTTTAAATAAAAGGGATTATTACCTAATTTAATTTTACTATTTATTTATTATTTATAAAAAATAAAATAAAATGAAGTGTATTGTGAAAAAGGTATTTTTTGTATCAAATGTTAATAAAATAAAAAAGGATCAAGTATTTTTTATATCTTTTTCTTAAATATATTAATAATCAAATATATATATATATAACCCTAAATATGTATTTTTTCTAAAATAAATATTTAAATATTTTAATAAAAATAAAAAAATAAAAAGTAAAGTATATTTTTTTGTGTAAAATATTTTCATAAAGTAAATAAAATAATAAAAAGGTATCTACACTATTTTCTATTTATTTCAATAATAGTATATATATATATATTTGTATATAACAAAAGAAATAAACAAATAAATATGCCATAAATACAAAAAATGGTGGAAAAAATATTTTAAAAATTTTAATGGTATGAGAAAAAATAAACAAAGTCAATCCAAAAAGAAAAAGTCAAAAATGTCAAAAAATGAGCAAATGGGCTCAGGGGGGTGTAAACCAAAAAATGGGGTGTGAAAAGGAAACAAATCCAGGCCCAGCCCAGATCACTTCTTCTTCAACCTCTGTACAGCTTTCTTCACACAAAACACGCGTTTTCTAACTCTGGATTCCTGGACTTTCAAGCAAAACTCATAACATGAAAAGTGTAGAGCATTAAGAGACGGTTTCAACCATATAAAGAACATGACCTATCTCTCCAAGATGAGAGAGAATTTCTCTCCCCCTCTTTTCTGACCTAACTTTTCATCAATGTTCAGACATGAAATTCTCTAAGCACACGAAACATAAATGAAATCTAATCATATGAGCATGTTCAGGGCTATGATTGTGACATGTTTTCTTCAAAAACCTAAAGCTAACAATGCCTAACAAGAGAGATAGAACTCCATGAATATACCTGTTCAGTTGGAATCGAGCTGGGCAATGGAGGATGTTTCAGAGTGAAATGAGGACTTGTACAGCTTCCTTGAAGTGTAAGGAAGCTTTTCCAGTTCCTACTTTGCCTTGAAACTTCCTGAATCGAGCTGATGAACTCCAACTGCAAAACAGAAAATTAAAAATGGTGAAGTGGCTTGGAGGTGTTACAGGTCTGATTTTAGGATATGGATAGCTTGTATATATTGTAGGGAAGGTAGAGGAAAAGGTTTGAATCAAAATGCTTGAAGGGATTGGGAGTTTGAACTCAAACTGCAGGGGCACCCCTGTTTGTGCAGTTTGAGGATGATTCTGAGATGGAGAGGGTTTGAAAGGCAAATGGCTCGAGCAAAAGCTTCAATGTGGTCTATGGAATGTGTTTGATATCTTTTGTGCTGTGTTCTTTGACTGATATGAGAGATAGCATATGTTATGGACCTTTCTTCACACTTAAGCTACCAAAAGCAAATTGGTGTTCTAGGTCAGTATAGGACCCCCTAATGTGCTGCATCAACTCCTCTTGATCAGTGTGTTATGCCCATAATCTTGTGTTAAGCAGATCTTCTTTGTACTTGTTGGATTACAAACTTGACATAAAGCTAAACTTTTCAAAAATGGAAATTCCACTTTATCTAGTTTAGGATTAAACCATTATGCAATGTTAGAACACAAAGAACATGACCTTAACACATTGAATATGCATTAAATTATTGAGTATGGATTGGTTCAAGGACCTGTAATTTAGCATAAAGCAAACTGAATTCAAATTTGCAAATTTGTGAACATGTCTTGATGAAGAACAAAAGTGAATTTTTGCCAACTTGTGAAATTCGAATCTCTCAAGTTATGAGGTTGTTTGATGAGTTCTTGGACATTTTGGAAAGCTTGGAATGTGTACTACAATCCATCTTTGAAATGCAATTTGAAATTCCAAGTGGAAGGGTATGAAAAGTGGCCTTGAAGTAGGGTAGAAAACCTTGTCAAGATAGGTCAAATTTCACTAAGTTAAAAGATGGTTTAGTGCCCTTATTCAAAAAATCATAACTTGAGATTCAAGCTTCAAATGAGAAAACTTTGTGAATCAAAGTTGTAGATTATGCAACAAGCTACAACTTTCATGTTTTGACTTTTGTTTGAATCCAAATGGATCATGGTGAAAAGATGGGGAAAAGTTGGGAAAAAATTAGGGTTTTTCATAACTTAGAAAAATTCTAAGTTATGAAAAATTCCATTTTCAAACCCTAATTTGCATTTTGTGATTTCTTGGTGAACAAGTTTCATAATTTGGCATGTTTTGATGAAAAATGAATCTTGACTCTTGATTTTGACCAAAAAGTCAAAGTTTGACTTTTCAGTATACAGTCAAAAATTGATCAATTGACTGGGAAATTCAACTGTCAATCTTGTGTACTTGGGATCTTTTGAGCTTGATGAACATGTCAAGATAATTCCATGGGGTCCTTGAGTCCATATGTGAGCTTGGTTTGCCCTTGGCTAGGTCAAACAGTCAAAACTTGCCTTTGTGCAGTCAAAACCCTAAAAATGACCATTTTGCCCTTTTGGTGATCTGATCAAATTTCTTATGGAATTGTGATCCAAACTTGATCAAATGGTTCATATGGGTTTATAATGTTGATGTGGATCAAATTTCATGAGGTTTGACTGTCAATTGACCACAGTTGACTTTTCCCCCAATACAGTTGATTTCTAGGTCAACTGTCCAATTGACTGGGAAAAACTTGGAACCAAGACTTGAAACTTGGTATGGGTAGACTTGGGAGTCCAATATGAAGCATGAAAGTCATCTTAGGCATTTTAGGTCAAAACATCTTTAGGCAAATACAAACCCTAATTTGAGTCCACAGTGCAAGGAGAAGTCTTGAGCAGAGGAAACCCTAATTGTATCTTGATCTTCAAAGGTCTTGTGATGAGAAAATGTTGAGGAAATGGGAGGGCAAATTTTGGGGTACAACAGTTGCCCCTGTTCAATCTTCTTGGACCTGAAGAGTTAGATTGGCAAGTTTGCCTTTCGTGACTCGAGGGTAAAAGGAGATTGGACACTAGAGTGCCCGGAAATTTGCACTCGCATGCTGGAGTCTCAACAATGTGGTGTCGGGAATGGGCTTATAGATGCCATTTGGAAAGGTGGTTGATAGGGAGATGGGCTTATAGATGCCGTCTGGAGACGTGACAGAACTTTGTCGGGAATGGGCTTATAGATGCCATTTGGAAGTGTTGATCGCATAAGAGGTTCCTTAGCGAGAACTGGTGTATTTAAGAAAAACAGATGTTTTCCTGGCTTGTTACAGGTGTTTGATCTTTAGTCTCCTTATGCAGATATGTCCTGGCTAGATACAGGTATTGAATCTACAATTGGTTGCTCAGATGTGTCCTGGCTGGATACAGGAGTCGAATCCGGGAATAGTCGTCAAATAGATGTGCCCTGGCTGGATACAGGAATCGAATCTTCGAACTCTTCAGACGTGCCCTGGCTAGATACAGGAGTCGAGTCTGGAAACTGATCACTCTCAGATGTGCCCTGGCTAGATACAGGAGTCGATTCTGGAAATGGTTGACAGATATGCCCTGGCTGGATACAGGAATCAAATCTGGGGCTGTTGTAGTTGTTAGATGTGCCCTGGCTGGATACAGGAGTCGAATCTTTGAACTCTTCAGACGTGCCCTGGCTAGATACAGGAATCGAGTCTGGAAACTGATCACTCTCAGATGTGCCCTGGCTAGATACAGGTATCGAATCTGGAATTGCGGCAGTTGAAGGTAGTCGTTTTTGAGATTGTCTTTTTCCTGAAAAGGCAAAGACGTAAGCTGTATGCAATGTCATGATGTATGATATGCATGATGTCATGATGTTCAACATTTGATGTTGTATGTGTCTCATCATGTATGTAAGCAAGATGTATGAAAATGTGAAATGTTTATGGGTGTAATTTCATTTTAGGAAAATAAATCCTTGACGAATGGCCGGGAAGCTGCTTTGTGGAAGAGATACTTGGCCGAAGCTCTGATGAGAGGCCTGCTGAGGACTTTAACTAAGGATTCCGCTGAGGATAATGATGATAAACTCCGCTGGGGAAACCTCAAGGATAAACTCTGCTTGGGAATACAAAAGATAGACTTCGCTGGGGATGGAAGGCACTTTTGCCGAGAACGGTCTTCCGTGGCTTTTAGCTGAGGATAACCCAGTTATAAGTCCTTGTGAGGAAATAACTCTAAATAAAACTTGGGCGAGACGTTCGTACTTCGCCGGGGATAAGCTCGCAGAATCCACTGGGGATGAGCTTTTAAGACCTGCCGGGGAAGATTGTGCCTTTTTCAGGATCGACGGGGAATCGACTCCTGCTTGGGGAAAGTGCTGCTGAACCTTGTTTTACTCCGCGGGGAGCTAAGATGATTTGGCCACATTTTCAGTTGAACCTACCTTGGTGCCTTGGTGGACAAAACAACTAGACCGCATTAAACAACTCCACATTGCCCCTGTCTTTGATGTCACTTGTAATTAATCTCTTTTTTTCATATGCAAATATTTATGAATCAGCAATTTAATGTCATATATCAACAATGAACATTGGACGTTCTTCGCAAGACAAAACAGAAAAAAGAAAAATAATGGCAATTTGTATGGACAAGTGAATTTGTATTGATTTAAACTTTGCCTGTGAATAGGCGTTTTTTGTACAAGAGGCTGACATCCTAGTAAGAGGACATCGCCAAAAGTATAGAATTTACAATTTGAAAAAGAAAACAAAACAGCTATGTGAACAATCCCACTGGGTTCCAACTCTGCTATTGCCTTTATGTCTTCGAATGTCTCATCGCCTTGCTGCTTAGTTGAAGATGAAGCTAATTGGTCAATGCCGAAATCTGAGCCAGATAGTTGATGCCAAATTCCGGATGCGAAGTGATCCAATGAGACATAGTGTTACGCTTTTATCCCTAACTTTTGCCTGGACCGCCCTTTCGGGTTTTCAGTCCACCGGGATACCCATTTTTGCCCAAGTCGCCCTTTCAGGTTTTCGACTTGCCGGGTGTACAGATTTTTATTCATTTCATCCCTTATTTTTGCCCGAACCCTTTTGGTTCGCCGGGAAGCCCTTATTTTTGCCTAGGTATGTCAACCTAGCGGGTCTTTTATTTATGCGTAGTATTTTTTCACTATGTCTGCATTGGCGGGGTGAGGAAGGTCGTCACCATCCATGGTGGTCAGGATCATGGCTCCTCCTGAGAACACACGCTTAACCACAAATGGCCCTTCGTAAGTAGGGGTCCATTTGCCCCGGGGATCACTTTGAGGAAGGATGATGCGTTTGATTACCAGGTCCCCAACTTGATACTCTTGCGGTCTGACTTTCTTGTTAAATGCCCTGATCATCCGTTTCTGATACGTTTGACCATGACAGATAGCAGTGAGCCTCTTTTCGTCAATCAGATTTAGTTGATCAAGTCGAGTCTGGATCCAATCATCTTCATTCAAGCCTGCATCCTTCATTATCCGGAGAGAGGGTATCTGGATTTCGATCGGCAAGACTGCCTCCATGCCATAGACTAGGGAGAAGGGAGTTGCCCCGGTTGATGTCCTTGCTGAGGTGCGGTACCCATGAAGAGCGAACGGTAACATCTCGTGCCAATCTTTATAGGTCACTGTCATCTTCTGCACAATTTTCTTGATATTTTTATTGGCTCCCTCTACAGCCCCATTCATCTTCGGCCGATAGGGGGAAGAATTGTGGTGCTGTATCTTGAATTGTTCACAGAGTTCAGTGATCATTTTGTTATTGAGGTTGGTACCATTGTCCGTAATGATTCTTTCTGGGACTCCGTACCGACAAATCAGATTATGCCGGATGAAACGCGCCACGACGCTCTTGGTTACCGTGGCATAGGAAGCTGCCTCGACCCATTTTGTGAAGTAGTCGATTGCCACCAGGATGAAGCGATGCCCGTTGGATGCCGTTGGTCGGATCTCACCGATCATATCGATGCCCCACATTGCGAAAGGCCAAGGTGCCGTCAGGACATTCAAAGGAACAGGAGGGATATGCACCTTGTCAGCATAGATCTGGCACTTATGACAAGTCCGGGAGTGTTGGTAACAATCGGCTTCCATCGTGGACCAGAAATATCCTGCCCGAAGGATTTTCTTAGCCATGGTGTGTCCACTGGAATGGGTCCCAAATGTACCTTCGTGCAGCTCCATCATAATTTTCTCTGCTTCAGCCTTATCCACACAATGTAACAGAGTTGAATCATGATTCCGTTTGTAGAGAATGCCGTTGCTGAGGAAGAATTTTGCAGCAAATCTCCTCATGAACTTCTTATCATTGACAGACGCACCTTCAGGGTATTCCTGGGCTTCCAAGTACCTCTTCACCTCGTGATACCAGGGTTTTTCAGTCACCTTCTCAGCCTCAAGCTCGCAGCAGTATGCCGGTTCGTCCAACTTCCAGATTGTGATTTGAGGAGCCTCATTGTCCCATTTAACTTTGAACATTGAAGACATCGTGGCTAGTGCGTCCGCTAGCTGATTCTCCTCTCTGGGGAAATGCTCAAAAGTTATCTTTTCAAAGTGAGGGAGCAAGGTCGACACATACTCCTTGTAAGGAATGAGATTCGGGTGTTTCGTATCCCACTCGCCTTTGATCTGATTGATCACGAGAGCGGAATCTCCGAAGACACTTAGAAACTTGATCCTTAAATCGATCGCAGCTTGTAAACCCATGATACATGCTTCATATTCTGCCATGTTGTTGGTGCAGCTGAAACATAATCGGGCGGTGAGGGGAGTATGAGTTCCTTTGGGAGATATGATTACAGCGCCGACGCCGTTACCCAAAGCATTGGAGGCTCCGTCAAAATGCATAGACCATCGGGATCCTTCCTCAGGTCCTTCATCCGGTCCAGGTACTTCACAGTCAGTTACCACCATGATGTCTTCGTCCGGAAAATCAAAGTTCAATGATTGATAATCGTCCACAGGTTGGTGTGCCAAATGATCAGCCAGTACACTTCCCTTAATTGCTTTCTGAGTTGTATACTGGATATCATATTCTGTTAAGATCATTTGCCATCTCGCTATTCTCCCAGACAGAGTGGGCTTTTCAAATATGTACTTGATGGGATCCATCTTTGAAATCAATAAAGTAGTGTGAGTCAGCATATACTGTCTCAGCCGGCGAGCAGCCCATACAAGAGCGCAGCAAGTTTTCTCAAGCAGTGAGTAACGAGACTCACAGTCGGTAAACTTTTTGCTCAAGTAATAAATAGCGTGCTCTTTTCGGCCAGACTCGTCATGCTGCCCCAGCACACACCCCATTGAATTATCAAGCACTGTCAAGTAAAGTATCAGAGGTCTTCCTTCCACCGGTGGCATAAGAATGGGTGGCTCTTGGAGATATTCCTTTATTCTTTCAAAGGCGGCCTGACATTCATCATTCCAGCGTACCACTTGATCTTTCTTCAGTAATTTGAAGATTGGCTCACAAGTAGCAGTCAGATGCGAGATGAATCGGGCAATGTAATTCAGTCGTCCTAGGAAACCTCTGACTTCTTTCTCTGTTTTTGGCGTCGGCATCTCTTGAATAGCTTTAACCTTGGCAGGGTCCACCTGGATACCTTTATCACTTACAATGAAACCTAACAACTTTCCGGACCTCACCCCGAAGGTGCATTTGTTGGGATTCAACCTCAGCTTGTACAGCTTGAGTCGGTCAAACAACTTCCTCAGATGATCAAGGTGTTCCTCCTCAGTTTGAGACCTTGCAATCATGTCATCAACGTATACTTCAATCTCATGATGGATCATATCATGAAATAAAGCAACCATGGCCCGCTGATAGGTTGCCCCAGCATTTTTCAATCCGAACGGCATGACCTTATAACAGAAGGTCCCCCACTGAGTTACAAATGTGGTCTTCTCCATATCTTCAGGAGCCATCTTGATCTGATTATACCCTGAGAAGCCGTCCATGAAGGAGAACACCTTGTGTTGAGCTGTATTGTCAACAAGGACATCAATGTGAGGTAGGGGGAAGTCATCCTTGGGGCTGGCCCTGTTCAGATCCCTGTAGTCAACACACATTCTGACTTTACCGTCCTTCTTCGGCACTGGCACAACATTGGCAACCCACTGAGGGTAAGAAGTTACTGCAAGGAAACCCGCATCAAATTGTTTCATCACCTCAGCTTTAATCTTCTCAGACATCTCTGGACGCATTCGCCGAACTTTTTGTTTTACTGGAGGGCAATCTTCCTTGGTCGGCAAATGGTGAACTACAATGTCGGCATCCAAACCGGGCATATCTTCATAGGACCAAGCAAAAATCTCCATGTAGTCTTGTAGCATCTGGATCAATCGTTGCTTCACGCTGAGCTCTAGATTGGCACCAATCTTGACCTCTTTCCTAACTGTCTCAGTACCCAAGTTAATTGTTTCCACAGGCTCTTCATGTGGTTGAATAGCCCTCTCTTCCTGTAGTAGCAGTCTTGCGAGTTCACCAGGCACTTCGCAATCATCTTCACCTTCGTCTTCGGCTAAGTTGATCGGATTTTCGAAGTCATAACTGGCGGTAGCAGAGCTGTTGCCAGTGAGATCCAGAGTGGATTGAAACCTGTATAAGTGAGTGTGTGTAAATATAGCTGTTTTGCAATATGTATAACACAGAAAGAAAAGGAGCACAAGATTTGAAATGCAACGAACGTCCAATGTTTTGATTGATGATATATGAAAATGTCATACAAAAAGCCCTCACAAATGGAGCTACGATGCCCCGGGCAGGACACCGAGCCAACAGAGTTTTAACATATTGTTTGTTACAAATTTGGAAATCAAAAGAAATCAATTACTGCGTGACAAATGTGATAGGGGTAAAATCCTTTGCTGTCCAGTTGTTTGGTCCGTCGCCGGCAGTCGGGTAGATCCAATTATCAAACTCAGCTTCCTCTACATCCTCCTCGATAGCGTTCACCCTTGAGCTGGAAATAAACACCGGAGCCTTTCCAATCTTCTCTTTGCGGATTGCCTTCTGAGCCTCTGTAGTAAAGCCTAGCCCGAACTTGTCGTTCTTCTGAGTGAAGTCAGGAAGCTGACCCCAGTGTGCACCATTGCCTTTCTGAACCACAGCCTGGGCATCCCTTAGGGAAACCATCTTCAAGGAATCATTCTCTTCGGCCATTGTCTCCGCAGCTGCTGAAATTGGATGTACCTCCTCGAAATGTTGGAAGGGAGTTTCAATAAATTCTCCGTCCATCTCGATGTACCTGAAGGAATTCAAATGGCTCACCATATACTCCTCTTCTCCTTGCACAGTGACAATTTTCCCTCTGACGGGATACTTCAGCTTTTGGTGCAAGGTGGAGGTCACTGCCCCAGCTTTGTGGATCCAAGGTCGACCCAACAGACATGAGTACGATGGACGTATATCCATCACGTAAAAGGTAGAATCAAACACTTGAGAGCCCACACGAATAGGGATGTTAACCTCTCCATGAACCATCCTCTTGGAACCGTCAAAGGATCTGACGATGATATTGCTGGGTTTCAACTCCAGGCCCTCATAATCCAGACGATCCAAAGCCTTTTTCGGAAGAACATTCAAAGAAGAACCAGTGTCCACCAATACATGTGCCAGAGTAGTGCCCCTGCATTCAATAGAGACATGCAGGGCATCATTGTGGTTTCTCCCTTTTGCGGTTAGGTCAGCATCTGAAAAGCCCAAGCCGTTGTCCGCCGTCAAATTTGCTATGCAGTCAGTGAACTGAACTGCAGACGTCTCCTGCGGCACATGGGCCGTTTTGAGAAATGAGATCAAGGCTTTTGCATGGGCCTCGGAACATAGTAATAAAGAAAGCAGGGAGATCTTGGAGGGTGTATGCCCTAACTGTTCGACAACATTAAAATCACTTTTCTTTATTATTTTCAGAATCTCCTCCATTTCTTGTCGGGAGGCCTCAGCATTCACGGGTATTGGTGCCTCCATCCGGGCAGGCTCTTCTTCAATCCCTTTGCCCCGAGCATTTGATGACTCGGCAGCAGGGGACACAATTTGATCAGCAACAGGACTTGGTAAACTTGCAGGTTTTATGAGGAGGGGTTTTCGAATAGCGGGCGGCGGAATGTCGGGCGAGAAGAGCCTGCCACTGCGGGTGACTTTAGCTGGACCGGTGATATCGCAGATACTGGCACTAGCATCAAATTCTTGCTTGATTCCATTTACATATACGTCTGCCCCATAATGCCAGGGGACAGCCTTATCAGACACGTAGGAGAGGGGTCCTGGAACAGTAATGATCACAGGCGCAACTGTCAAGACTTGAATAGGCTTCTTTGGGGGAGCCTTGATTGGATTTTTGAAGATGGTAATCACGGCCACTTCTTTCATTGGAACCAAATGAACAGCAGTCTTTTTGAATAGAATCTCCTTGCTATCCATTAGGCCTTGGATGCCTAACCTTAGCAAGGGACAATCAGATAGGGAAATAGCACAGAATGGGCAACCTTCGCCGCAACCCGGAAATAAACCGGCCCGCAGTAGGTTCTTCTTAACAGTCTTCAAAGGGGTAACAACTTCATCTATCGAAACAGCATACACTTCTTCCTCAATGGCACTTACCCTATGCTGGGGCATAGGAGCCGTTACAACATTCGGTCTTTCCGGCGCTTCAAACTGAATTTCTTTTGCGTCAATTAGATCTTGCACTTTGTTTCTCAAGGCCCAACAATCATCAGTAGTGTGCCCGGGACTATCAGAATGATAAGCACACCGGGCATTTGGATTGTATTTAGGGGACGCAGTGTTGACGATCTTAGGAGCTTCTTTGAGGGTCACCAGGTTGGTGGATAATAGTTGGGGTAAAATTTGAGATAATGTCATACTCAATCGGGTATACTGCCTCTTGGGCCTTTCACTTCTTTGCTGATTGTACTGCTGAGGAGCAGCAACAGGTTTAGAGATGACCAAAGCATTAACGGCTTGGCGACTTTCGGGCTTGACTTGTCTTCTAGGGCCATAGACGGCGCTTGCTTCCTTCTTAAATGGCCTCTTCTCAGCACTTGTAGAGGCGGCTTTCTGTATCTTGCCTGACCTGATACCAGCTTCAATTCTTTCTCCTGTTAATATCAGATCTGTGAACCCAGCGGAGGAGTTTCCAACCAAATGATTGAAAAACGGACCAGACAACGTTCCCAGAAACATATCAACCAGCTCTCGATCAGTTAATGGAGGCTGCACCCTGCCAGCCAAATCTCTCCATTTTTGAGCGTACTCTTTGAATCCTTCACCCGTCCCTAGAGACATACCCTGAAGTTGGGTACGCGTAGGAGCGAGATCAGAATTATATTGGTATTGTCTGTAGAAAGCAGTCGCCAAATCCTCCCAGTGCCGGATGCTGGCTCCGTCTAATTGGTAGAACCATTCAAGTTGTGACCCCGAGAGGCTGTCTTGGAAGAAGTGAATCCAGAGGTTTTTATCCGCCGTGTAAGGTTGGATTTTCCTTACATACGACCTCAGATGCAGCTTTGGGCAGGAGACCCCATCATACTTGGCGAAGGCAGGCGCCTTAAACTTGTGTGAAATTACTACTCCAGAAGATAATCCCAAATCCCCGAAATCCAGTCCCGGCACGTTCTGAATTTCCATAGCGCTCAAGCGGTCCTCCAATTGCTTGTATCTGTCAGCAGCAGGCGGGTATTGTTCCTCGTTATAATCCGTCTCGTTGTCGGAGACTGCGGGACTAGGTGCTTCTCCCCCTTGGGGACTGTTTTTCTCAGCAGAAGAAGTGGTTGGATCAGCTTCATTGTGGAGCGTGTTCCCAAATCTGCGTCCGGTGTTGAACATCGCCGTTCTCTTTTTCTTCTTCTTCTTCAGGAGTAGAGTCTTCAACTCTTGCTGACCCTGGGCTAGGCTTAGGACCATCTCTTGAAACTGTGCACTTTGGGCCTGAAGGGCCTTGATTGCTTGCTCACTGGATGACTCCGAATTCATGATGACTGTTCACACAAACAGCGAAGAAAATTAAGCAACCTGTGAATTAGGGTACCTGCTATGCATATGGTGCAATGGAATGCGTATGTATGCAATGCATTCAAGGATTTAGAACATTCAAACTTTGTTGTAGACAAAAAGGAACGCACATCATATTAATAAGGAGAAATTCGTTAGTACATAAATGCCTCATGGGCCAAATATTACAAAATAAACTCCTTAAGGTAAAAAGACATTGCGCATCCTTTTCGGCGCGATGTAGGTGTTGAGATTCCTTTCCTCGTGCAGCAGGCGTGTGAGTTCCAGGACCTTCTTTTCACTAGCATGTAGACTGGTCTCAAGAGAATTCCGCTCTTCCTTAAGTTGGATCCAGCTCTTCTGCATCTCTTCCCAGGAGGTGGGCATGTCGGGATGTTGAATGGTGTAGGATGCTTCTCCTTCCAAGACTGGCTCTTTGATTACAGGTAACATGTGAGGGTAAGGCATTACTAACTTCTGAGAGCGGGCTCGTACCCACTTGAGGTAAGGCTCCAACGGGATGGAGTTCCGGTGCCCCAGTGTTTTGCTGTCTATCCTACTCGGCATCCTCCAAGCTCTGATAAATCTCTGACGAAGCCCTTGAGCATCGTTGTCGAAGTCGAAGACTATGTCAGGAATTAACATGTCATGAGGGCCATCCTTCCGAGCATAACCAAACTGTCTCCAAGCCAGGCATGGGTTGTAGGTTATACCTCCTTTGATTCCAAATAAAGGAATATTAGGGTATTCCCCACAACGATCAATGATAGTGACGTCTTCCCGGGACCTAGGACACCAATGTATATCTGCATGCGTGAGAGTCATTAACCGTTGTGACCATCTCAAACCCCGCTCGTTCTTCAAAACTGTTTGTGGAAGATGCGAAATAAACCACCTTCCCAAGAGAGGAGTGCAACACAAAAGGACACCCCTTCTTCTCATGGTTCGAGTGTAACATGAGTGAAGGATGTCCCCCAACAGTGTAGGTATAGGATTCCTGGTCATAAAGATCTGGACAGCACTGATATCGATAAGCTGATCTGGGTTAGGGAACAATACCAAACCATAGACAAGGAGGGCTACAACTTCTTCAAAAGCTCGTAGGTCAAGAGAGTTCCAACATTCTTGGGCCTTATCAAACAGAAACCTAGCTAAGAACCCTTTGATACCACTTCTCGCTTCCCAATTTCCTTTGAGGTCGGATGTCTGTAGGTGCAAGGCTTTAGCAATCTCTTCAAGTCTGGGTTCCTTTTCCGTACCGTTGTAGGGTAGTTGATCGAGGACAGGGACCTTCAGAAGTCGGGAGAATTCTTCTAATGTAGGCACCAACTGATAATCCGGGAAGGTGAAACAGTGATGCAGAGGGTCAAAGAATTGGAACAGGACCTTTATCAAGTCCTCCTCAATGTTGGTGTTAACCAAGTTGATGAGTCTTCCATGTCTCTCACTGAATGAAGAACTCTCGGGAATTCTGGACAGAAGCTCCTTAAGCTGAGGAGGGATCTTTACAAGGCTAATCTGAATTGTCTTTCTGCGAGCAGTTTCCATGTCCTATAAAACAAGAACAAAGATGAAGATTCGAAACCCTTGAAATGGTTAGTCAATGCTCATGATGTTTGTATGATGTAATGATGTGATGATTAAATGCACTATAAATATTTACAAAGGCAAACATGGTAAGGCATACAAGTCACACAAACCCTTTAGAGTTTAGGCCTGCATGGGGTCTGGGTATTACCCTCTTGAAGTTTTGTGGGCTCAACCTGTCCTATCAAAAGTAACCGGGTTCTAAAGGTCCCAATATCACTGGATTGCTTTCATTGGTCATCGTTTCGATTTAGCCACTGAACTGGCGACCGAAATATTCCAGGAAAGCAACCCTCAATTGAGTGTAGTATCGAGTATCAACCAACCTCGGACTGCACCAAAGTCAGTTATCTCACTACCCCTAAAAGGCCAAGATGGTTCAATTAAGGTTCCTAAGGTCAGTTGATGCTTTATGACACCACGCGGCGGCCCCGTACTCTCCTTGACTGAACTCAAGGGTTACCGGTACACACCAAAGTGCCACATCAACGTAGCAGACTGCTTCAACCATGTCGGTATACCCCGCACAGTTCCCTCACAGCCTTGTTGCTACCTAAAAGGGTTTCCCCAGATCCGGGTTAGGATCTATAAAACTCCGATACAAAGCCCACAATATGTAAAAGCAAACAAAGCAAACAATTGAAAACAAAGGTGATCTAAACCCTAAGGTTACTCCACTTTTAAAAGTTTTCCCCAGCAGAGTCGCCAGTTCTGTGATACGGTGGGAGAACTGACTTGAGGTTTGCGTTTGTATTCGCAAATGTTGCGGTTAGCAAGAGTCGCCACCGACTTTTTATTTTATCCTAAGGAAAGGTTAAAAAGCACAGCAAAAACCTTTTGAGATGTTTTCTTGGGTTCGGGGAGTAGATTATAGAAGGGGAAGGTATTAGCACCCTTTCTATCCATGGTTATCCATGGGCTCTTAGTTACTTGCTTAGATCACTTGCCTTTTGTTTTCAATTGTTTTAAATGGTGCTTTGTGTGGGTTTTGAAATTGTTTTGAAAAGAAGCCAATGTGGTGGCAACCTTTGCAATGATCCATGTGGGGATGTATACAAAGATGTATGTCTTTTGAAAAGGTTTTCATTTGTTTTTTTTTTGAAAGTTTGTTTTGAAAGTGTTATGAGGTGTGGTTTTGAAATTAGGCAAGTGTTTTGTTTGCAAGATTGGTTCAAGTAACTAAGAGGTTATCTACTCCTAAATTTCTCAAAAGATTATTGCTATACTTTAACCCTTTTAACAAGTTTGCACCACCATTGTATTTGGTGGGCAACTTTGTGTTAGGATGTGAAAGGGACAGGCGCGGGTCATCGTTTAGACCATAATTGTAACGACGTCAAATGTCTTTGGGCAATTTCTCTAAGGGACTTGATCATTTGTTTTGTTTGTTTTGAAAAGTTTTATCGAGGGACTATGATCATTCAAACTGTTTGCTTTGCCCAAAGATGTTCAACATACAATATGGCCCATTTATTTGAAGGCAACAAGTGGAATACCCTAGGGGGTGCAAGTGTGATTTGTGTGTCCATTTTCATGCTTGTTTATCTTGTATTAGGTCAAACTATTTTTTATCGTTTTTTCGCATACAAACCCTAATTCTAGCATGTCATTATTTAGAAAGCAATAAAGTGCGAAATTAAAATTACTAAGCTATTACACAACCAAATATGGGAAGGGGGGTACAAATGTTCAAATGGGGATATTGACAAGAATTTAAATCTAAATTATTACAACAATTGGATATTTTGCAATGCATAATTAAATGTAAATTAAATAAATATGTGAAATGCAAAAGGGAAGTTTTTATGTGTATGAGAAAATATTATTTATGTAAAAGGAAAAAGAAAATAAAAATGGTATCTATTTTTTAGTATTTTGAAACTTAGGGTGAAAAACCCTAATTTTAAATAAAAGGGATTATTACCTAATTTAATTTTACTATTTATTTATTATTTATAAAAAATAAAATAAAATGAAGTGTATTGTGAAAAAGGTATTTTTTGTATCAAATGTTAATAAAATAAAAAAGGATCAAGTATTTTTTATATCTTTTTCTTAAATACATTAATAATCAAATATATATATATATAACCCTAAATATGTATTTTTTCTAAAATAAATATTTAAATATTTTAATAAAAATAAAAAAATAAAAAGTAAAGTATATTTTTTTGTGTAAAATATTTTCATAAAGTAAATAAAATAATAAAAAGGTATCTACACTATTTTCTATTTATTTCAATAATAGTATATATATATATATATTTGTATATAACAAAAGAAATAAACAAATAAATATGCCATAAATACAAAAAATGGTGGAAAAAATATTTTAAAAATTTTAATGGTATGAGAAAAAATAAACAAAGTCAATCCAAAAAGAAAAAGTCAAAAATGTCAAAAAATGAGCAAATGGGCTCAGGGGGGTGTAAACCAAAAAATGGGGTGTGAAAAGGAAACAAATCCAGGCCCAGCCCAGATCACTTCTTCTTCAACCTCTGTACAGCTTTCTTCACACAAAACACGCGTTTTCTAACTCTGGATTCCTGGACTTTCAAGCAAAACTCATAACATGAAAAGTGTAGAGCATTAAGAGACGGTTTCAACCATATAAAGAACATGACCTATCTCTCCAAGATGAGAGAGAATTTCTCTCCCCCTCTTTTCTGACCTAACTTTTCATCAATGTTCAGACATGAAATTCTCTAAGCACATGAAACATAAATGAAATCTAATCATATGAGCATGTTCAGGGCTATGATTGTGACATGTTTTCTTCAAAAACCTAAAGCTAACAATGCCTAACAAGAGAGATAGAACTCCATGAATATACCTGTTCAGTTGGAATCGAGCTGGGCAATGGAGGATGTTTCAGAGTGAAATGAGGACTTGTACAGCTTCCTTGAAGTGTAAGGAAGCTTTTCCAGTTCCTACTTTGCCTTGAAACTTCCTGAATCGAGCTGATGAACTCCAACTGCAAAACAGAAAATTAAAAATGGTGAAGTGGCTTGGAGGTGTTACAGGTCTGATTTTAGGATATGGATAGCTTGTATATATTGTAGGGAAGGTAGAGGAAAAGGTTTGAATCAAAATGCTTGAAGGGATTGGGAGTTTGAACTCAAACTGCAGGGGCACCCCTGTTTGTGCAGTTTGAGGATGATTCTGAGATGGAGAGGGTTTGAAAGGCAAATGGCTCGAGCAAAAGCTTCAATGTGGTCTATGGAATGTGTTTGATATCTTTTGTGCTGTGTTCTTTGACTGATATGAGAGATAGCATATGTTATGGACCTTTCTTCACACTTAAGCTACCAAAAGCAAATTGGTGTTCTAGGTCAGTATAGGACCCCCTAATGTGCTGCATCAACTCCTCTTGATCAGTGTGTTATGCCCATAATCTTGTGTTAAGCAGATCTTCTTTGTACTTGTTGGATTACAAACTTGACATAAAGCTAAACTTTTCAAAAATGGAAATTCCACTTTATCTAGTTTAGGATTAAACCATTATGCAATGTTAGAACACAAAGAACATGACCTTAACACATTGAATATGCATTAAATTATTGAGTATGGATTGGTTCAAGGACCTGTAATTTAGCATAAAGCAAACTGAATTCAAATTTGCAAATTTGTGAACATGTCTTGATGAAGAACAAAAGTGAATTTTTGCCAACTTGTGAAATTCGAATCTCTCAAGTTATGAGGTTGTTTGATGAGTTCTTGGACATTTTGGAAAGCTTGGAATGTGTACTACAATCCATCTTTGAAATGCAATTTGAAATTCCAAGTGGAAGGGTATGAAAAGTGGCCTTGAAGTAGGGTAGAAAACCTTGTCAAGATAGGTCAAATTTCACTAAGTTAAAAGATGGTTTAGTGCCCTTATTCAAAAAATCATAACTTGAGATTCAAGCTTCAAATGAGAAAACTTTGTGAATCAAAGTTGTAGATTATGCAACAAGCTACAACTTTCATGTTTTGACTTTTGTTTGAATCCAAATGGATCATGGTGAAAAGATGGGGAAAAGTTGGGAAAAAATTAGGGTTTTTCATAACTTAGAAAAATTCTAAGTTATGAAAAATTCCATTTTCAAACCCTAATTTGCATTTTGTGATTTCTTGGTGAACAAGTTTCATAATTTGGCATGTTTTGATGAAAAATGAATCTTGACTCTTGATTTTGACCAAAAAGTCAAAGTTTGACTTTTCAGTATACAGTCAAAAATTGATCAATTGACTGGGAAATTCAACTGTCAATCTTGTGTACTTGGGATCTTTTGAGCTTGATGAACATGTCAAGATAATTCCATGGGGTCCTTGAGTCCATATGTGAGCTTGGTTTGCCCTTGGCTAGGTCAAACAGTCAAAACTTGCCTTTGTGCAGTCAAAACCCTAAAAATGACCATTTTGCCCTTTTGGTGATCTGATCAAATTTCTTATGGAATTGTGATCCAAACTTGATCAAATGGTTCATATGGGTTTATAATGTTGATGTGGATCAAATTTCATGAGGTTTGACTGTCAATTGACCACAGTTGACTTTTCCCCCAATACAGCTGATTTCTAGGTCAACTGTCCAATTGACTGGGAAAAACTTGGAACCAAGACTTGAAACTTGGTATGGGTAGACTTGGGAGTCCAATATGAAGCATGAAAGTCATCTTAGGCATTTTAGGTCAAAACATCTTTAGGCAAATACAAACCCTAATTTGAGTCCACAGTGCAAGGAGAAGTCTTGAGCAGAGGAAACCCTAATTGTATCTTGATCTTCAAAGGTCTTGTGATGAGAAAATGTTGAGGAAATGGGAGGGCAAATTTTGGGGTACAACAACTTCCCTTTTGGGATTCATCTTCACTTTGTATACCCACTTGACATCAATTGGCTTCTTGTCTTGAGGCAATTCAACAAGTGACCAAGTGTTGTTGTCTTCGATAGACTTCACTTCTTCGTTCATTGCTTTCACCCACTTCGAATCCTTCAATGCTTCATCTGCATTGACATGTTTGACATCTGCATAGAAAGCATAATGTACCAGCTCACCTTTGTTATCAACCATATCATCTTATGTAATAACACAATCTTGCAACCTTGTAAGCATGCACCTTGTTCTATGAGGTCTGCTCATACTTGATTGATCTATAACTTCCTCTTGTCGAACTTCTCTTTTGACTTGAGTTTGTGGTTTTTCAAGTAAGATTCTCATTGAATATTTCTTTACATTTTCAGTCCAATGACATTCTTTAAGCTCATTTATGATCACGTCCTTGTTGATCACAATCTGCTTGTTCATTGGGCCGAACAACTTGTAACCTCATGTCGAATGATGTCCTACTAGAATTATTTGACTCGAGTTGTCATCAAGTTTTCTTCTCAACTGATCAGGCACATGTCTATGTGATATAGATCTAAATACCTTCAAATGACTTAATCTAGGCGTCATACTAGACCAACATTCTCCTGGAGTAATTCCTTCTATATTTTTCATCGGACATTTGTTCAATATGTATGTTGCAGTTGACACATTTTTTCACCCCAAAACTCTTTAGGTAAATTCTTGCCTTTCAACATACTCCTCACCATATTCATGATGGTTCGATTCTTTCTTTATGTAGTTCTATTCTGTTGTGGAGTGTAGGGTGGCACCACCTCATGCACAACCCCCTCTTTCTCACATAACTTGTCGAAGTCTTTCAACACATATTCTCCATCACCATCATCTCTCAAAAATTTGAGCTTTCGACCATTTTGTCTTTCAACCATAGACTTAAAATTGGAAAATACCTCGATCACTTCACTTTTCTTCTTGATCAGGTAAGTCCATAGTTTTCGACTAGGATCATCTATGAACGTGACAAAGTATTTGTTACCTCCAAAAGACTCCACCTGGATTGGTCCATATACATAAAAGTATATGACTTCGAGGACATCCTTCGACTTTCTTCCTGCATCCTTGTTGTAGCTATTCTTGTGTTGTTTCTCCTGCACACATTCCTCACACACTTCATTTGGAATGTCAATTTCTGGCAATCATGAAACCATATTTCTTCTCTTCAAATCTCTGATATCTCTGAAGTTGAGATGGCCTAATCGATAATGCCATACCCATTCGTCTCTACTATCTGCAATCAAAAGGCACTGGTGCTCCATCACATTAAGTTCGATCTTGAAAGTTATATTCTGAGATATAGGAGCCTTCAAGATTAATCTTCTATTTGCATTGATGACTTTCATCATCTTGTCTTTAACCAACACTTTGTAATTCTTTTTGACCAACTGTCATGTACTGAGAAAATTTCTCTTCATGCCTTGTATGTAGAACACATTGGAAATTACTGATCTCTTGCCATCTTTCATCATAACCATAACATCGCCAATACCTTCAAATGCTAGAGTATTGTCGTTTGAAAATTTCACCGTGTTCTCTGTTGAGGTTTTTAAGTTGACAAACCAACTCTTTCCTTCCAAACATGTGTGATGAGCATCATGAACCCAAGCACCATTGATCCTTGAATTTTTCTTCATCTCTTATTGTATCCATCAACAACATCTCTTTTTCTTCATACTTGCAAACTTTGCATCACTTTCTAGATTCTTTCTCTTTTCTGGATAATCACTAGAATAGTGAACATACTTCTGACAATTGAAACACTGAATGTGACTCTTGTCAATTTTTTGACCACCACCTCTTCCTCTATTTGCAACAACACCTCTTTGGTTTCCTTGTTATGGTCTTCTCTTCTTTGATACATTTTCTTCGTGTTGGTTTCCTCTACCAGTCGAATTATTTTAGCCTCCTCTACCTTTGTTGTCGAACCACTTTCATTTTCCTTTCTTATCTTTTGTTGATTGAGCATGCAGACCCAAATCACTCTTCGACTTGTCTGTAACTCTTTCAACCATTCTTTGTTCGTGAGATTCAAGTGTCCCTTAAAGCTCTTCCTTCGACTCTTCTGTGGAAACTACCACATGGTTGAACTTCAGATCCAAAGATCTCAAGATCTTCGAAACAACTGCTCTTGTTGTTAACATCTCTCCACAAGTCTTGATTTGATTCACTAGTTTCGTATCCCTAGTGCAAAATTCAGATATTCTTTCTTTATCTTCCATCTGAAGCAATTCATACGTTCTTTTGTGAGTTTGTAACCTCACCTCTTTCACCTTCTCAGCGCCTCCAAACGGTTTCTTCAGGATTTCCAAAGCTTCTTTTGCAGATTCAACATTACTAAGCTTTTCGAAATTGTCTGAGCTGACACATTGGTGAATTATAAAGAAAGATTTATAATTCTTCTTCTTTGATTCTCTATATGCAGTTTCTTATTCCTCTGAAGCGTCTTTATCAAGTGGTTCTAATCCATGTTTCATAAGATCCCAAAGACCTTGAAAACAAAATATAACATTCATATGTTTGCACCAATTCTTATAGTTATCACCTTTAATAATTGGGAGAATTCATGGAAAATTTCTGTTAGCGTAATTCATCGCCATCGTGAATTTCTTCTTCTTTTTCCTTGATCGTTCTTGATCGTTCTTCCCTTGAATCAATCAATCAGAGATCTAATACCAAAAGTTGGAAATCCACCAAAACCTAAGTGAATTTCTACCAATCTTGATGAACAAGATTGTTATCGATGAACAATGACAATGAAAAATATGAAAGAAAAGAAGAAAGAGAAGACAATTATTTTCTGCAGAGTTTCTCTCTGCCACAATCTGTGGAAAACTTTATTCACTTGCAACTGCAAATTTTGTGAATGCAACTTAATTAACTTTATTACAAAAAATAAGGGTTACTCCCTTTATTTATAGATTTAGGTTAGCTTGCTCTCTAAGCCAAAATCCCAAAATTATAAAAGCCCAAAATACCTATTTTAGAACAAAATCAAATTTATCTATTTTAGATTTAAATCAAATATAAATCTAAAACCAAATCAAATTTGTGTTTAGCCTGCTTCAATCCACAAGCTCTTCGACTGGGCAATGGTTTCCATTGAGCAACGTGCTTCGATAACCTCTAACCCTTCGACGCACACATAGTTTTGACACTATGAATTACAATTTAACAGTTTAATCTCTTTATTAATCGAATGATATAATCATTTTCTTTATAGCTCTTGATGGTTGGTAGAAGACGGTAAAAACACTTGACTTTGCAACTGCATGTGGGAATAAGTCTAGATTCATCAAGCTTCTATTGTAGTTCCTTGATGTGGTGAAAAAATGGGTGTGATGCGGTGGGGGAACTGACTTGAAGGTTTTGCGTTTGATTGCAAATGTTGAGGTTAGCAAGAGTCACCACCGACTTTTCTTTTATCCAAAAGGAAAGGTGAAAAAGCACATGAAAGACCATTGAGATTGTTTCTTGGGTTTGGGGGGTAGATTATAAAAAGGGAAGGTCTTAGCACCCTTTTTATCTATGGTTTTCCATGGGCTCTTAGTTACTTGCTAGATCACTTGCTTTTGTTTGAAATTGTGCTTTGTGTGGTTTTTGAAAGTATTTTGTAAAGAGGCCATTGTTTAGGAAATCTTTGTAAAGATTCTTGTTCGTAAGAATGTATACAAAGATGTTTGATCTTTTGAAAATGTTTTCAAGTTTTGTAAGATGTTTTGAAAGTGTAAGTGTTTTTTTTTTTAAAATAGCAAGGATGTTTTGTTTTGAAAGTGAGCAAGTAACTAGGGGCATTCTACCTACTCAAAAGTGTTTCATGTTCATTTCCTCTTTCCTTTGACATTGTTATCTTACCATTGATTTGGTAAGCAACCCTATCTTTGGATGTTAACGGGACGGGCGCGGGCCATCGTATAACCATGATTAGCAATGTTGCAAAGTATCTTAGCATTTTTTGAGGGGCTGAGATCATTTTGTAAGGCAATTTTGGATAGCGTCATCGAGAGACTATGATCTTGTATTTGCTTGTTTTTGCTAAGATACCAAGTGCGTCATTTTCATGCTTGATTTTGTCTTGAATTAGGGTTTTCTATTTGATTGGTTTTATCTTGCCATACAAACCCTAATTACTAGCATGTTATATAAAAGCGATAAATTGTGAAATTTAAAGATTACTATGCTATTACAACACTTTGTGGGAGGGGGAGTATACAACTTATGAATGGGGATTTGCAAGAAAGTAAAACCCTAATTATCTATTACAACCATATCGAATTTATCAAATGTACAAAGAAACAAATATAAATATAATGTACAAGAAGTGAAATGAATATAATGTACAAGTATGAATAAATAAAGAAATAGATTTTGTTTTGACTTAATTAACTTAAAAGAAAAAAATAATTAACTAAAAAGAAAATTAGAATTAAGTTAGCAAAAGAAATTAGTTTAAGGAAACAAATTTCTAAATAAATAATAAGCATAAACCTAATCTAATTATTTAATTAATTTTGAAAAAATAAAGAATTTTAACAAGAAAATGTTTTAGACTATTAAACAAATATGAATATATTTAATATGTATGCATAAATAATATATTTTTTTTGAGATTTTTATTTATAAAAATAAATATTGTAATAATATTGATAATAGTAATTAAAAGAAAGTAAAGAAAAATAAAATATATAAAATAAGTCAGAGGGGGTTAACAACTAGAAAGGGTGTTTGGAGAAAGAAACAACAAAAAAATCTGTTGGGCTTTCAGCCCACAAAACTTATGGTCAGAAAAATAAATAAAAAGTCAGATTTTATGAAGGGATGGGGGGTGCAGCGAGCCTAAGGGGGGTTGGGCTTAGTCATAACTGTTTGGGCCTGATATGAGGGGGCCTGGTTGTTTTAAACAAAACAACCAGGTTCATGAGACGAGGTCTCATTTGGCCAAATTGTTTCTCTCTCTCACTTCTCTGATTTTCTCGCTCACTCTCTGGGGTTCCTTCACCGGAGAAGAAATAGAGGTCGCGCCAGAAATCGCCTCGCGGCGGTGACGACGACGGTTGGGTTCAAAACTTCAATTTTTTTACTTCCAAACTCTTTCTCTCTTCCTCCTAATCACTAATTTGGCGTTTGATTTTGCAGAAAACACAAGATTCGGCCTAGATCTAAAAAGGGACGACCAGAACCCTAGGGGTTCCGATTTGCTTCTTCTACATGATTTGGTGAGATCTTTCCTTTCTTATCTCTTCGCTAGTTCTGAGGGGTTAGACTTCCCTTGAAGATGATGATAACAAGGGTTTAGGGTTTGTACTTCTGTTTGCATGCTTCTGTTTGCATGTTTCTATTTGAATGTTTCTATTTGAAAGAAAGTATCTTCTTTTTGATAAAGGGTTTGGTGAAATTTGATAATGATTCACTTAGGGTTTTGGCTCTGTTTCTGTTTGCTGCGATTTTTTTGTTTCTGTTTTGGTGATGATGATTTTACTTAGGGTTTTGGCCTTGTTTACCTTCTTCTACTTTGGTTTCTGATTGGCCCTAAATTGTATGCTTTGTGCAAGAAAAAGTTTTCAGAACATTTACATATTGAAACAGTTTTAAGAAATTACCTTCTTTGCTGTGTTTTGGTGTGCTGTGAATTATTGACAGTAAGCTTTGAAGGATGAGAACAATGGCTATACTTTTTCTTTCTGTGTTTTCTTCTTGTTGGCCCAAAAAAAACTTCCTTTTGCTTAGTATTGCTGCCCTATCTTATATTGATTTAGTGATGGATAAAATAATGGATTTTGCTGCTTGTACCTTTTTTCTGATAAATCAAATTTCCAGTTGACTTTGCTTGTTGGATGTGTTATTCATTTATGGTGGATGCTGACTTTTACTGGCTTTGTACTTGCTATGTTTTAACAACTCAAGTAGTTGTCCTTTGGTTGGCTGACTGCTACTTTTCCTTTTACAGTTTTTTTGTACTTGTTTATACTTTTCTAACTTTGCTGGCTTCTTTTGTTGTATTTTGTATTTGCTATGAACCAAACAAAATGTTCTTGAGATTTGTAGTGAAACACTCTAGGCATATGACATGACTTTGCAATTTTGAGGCTGTTGTTGGTCTGATATTTTTCTGATTTGGAACAACATGAGGCTTTTGCTTTCTGATTTCCTCTTTACTTTTTGTGAACCTAATGCTTGAGATTTGCAACAGATTACTTCTTAGCCAATGATGTAGTTATGCCTTTGTGAAGTATGTATGAGGCTTGATTTTCTATTTTCCTTTGCTTGTGAACCAAGTTTTTGTGATTTGTAAACACACTTTTAGGCCAGTGATAGGACATTGCTTTGAGGCCTCTATTGGGCTTGAATTTCTTGGTTTGGATTTGGCTGATAGACTAGGAATATGGTTGGAATTATTTATTGTGGGCCAAGCTTTGTTTTGCAATTATAATGGGCCTAGGATAGAATTTGACATGGTTTGAGGCCTTTAGAATCAAAAACCCTCTTTTCTAACATTTTGATACTTTGTAGATTGTTGCATAAGTTTTGTTTTTTCAGCAGTTTGCAGCTGTTGGCCTTGCTTGCCTGCCCTGCAGTTGGTTGTAGTTTGCCTTGTTTGCTGGTTCTGTTTGGAAGTTTGCCTTGTTTGCTGGTTCTGTTTTGGAAGTTTGCCTTGTTGGCTGGTTCTGTTTCAGCAGTTTGCCTTGTTTGCTGGTTCTGTTTTGGAAGTTTGCCTTGTTTGCTGGTTCTGTTTTAGCAGTTTGCCTTGTTTGCTGGTTCTGTTTCAGCAGTTTGCAGCTGCTAGCCTTGCTTTCCTGCCCTGCAGTTGGTTGCAGCTTGCCTTGTTTGTTGCTTGTTTGTGAACCAAATCTGTACTTTGTGATTTGCAAACTAGAAATTCTCAGGCCAATGATTAAGCAAGGATTGCACGAGGCCTTAGAATACAAACCCTTCTTTTCTGATTCAGCAGAAACCACCCTGATGATGAATTTAGGATTACCTTTTATGTTTTGTTTATTTTTGAATATTTGAATTACTAACAAACTTCTCCTTTTCTCTTTTCATGAACATGAAGCATGGATGGCAAGCATAGATTGGAGGGGTTGCTTGAGGATGAAGACTTAGGATTTCTCTCTTCCCTTTTTTTTCATAAACAAATTTTGTAACTTAATGTATTGGTAGGCAAGACATTTCTTCTGTAAAAAACTCAAATTTGTAATGTAATGAATACAATACTTCTGAATAAACTTTGAAAATATTGTACCAATTTCAACTTTAAATCTTAGAATTCTTATTTGGATGTTTTGAGTAAGAAACCCTGTTTTAGGTAACTTGTATTTCAAGCAATCACCAAAGATGACCAAGCAAAACAAAACACTTTGTACTCCAATCAAACTTCTAAAACAAAATGGATGTTTAAGAGTTTCAATTCTATTTGGTTAACTTAACTTCAAAGGGCTTATGATCAAAAAGTATTAATCTTCAATCCTTGTTCAAATAGCTAGCTGGTAATCATAATGAATTCGCATGTCACTCTTGATTCCAACAGGACTTCATTGTATATCAAATATGTTTCAAGAACATTAGCCAGCCTTGTAGAATTAACAAACTTCAGCAGATTATCTTTTAAAAATATTAAATATTTTTTAAGACTCAACTATCTCTGAGAAAATCCTAAACCCTAATTATTGATTTGTTGCCTAGGAAGAGAACCTGTCTGGTCGAACTTTGAGCCAATTGAGTGTATAAGAACCCTATGGTAAACATCTTGCATGAAAAAAAATTGGAAGGCAAATTTTGGGGTACAACAGCTGCCTCTGTTCAATCTTCTTAAACTTGAAAGAGCGAGATTGGCATGCTCATCGTTCGTAGCTTGGAAGTGGAAGATGATTGAACACTAAAGTGCCCAAAAATTTGCACTTGTTGGTGTACGAAGTGATGTCTTAAATCTATTGTATCAGGAATGGGCTTAAAGATTCCATTGGGTGAACTGAGGGATAACTGTCGGAGATGGGCTTACCGATGCCATCCAAGGGTGACATGTTAACAGAAAATGGACCAAGTCCAGCCTTGATTTCAATCGGGAATGGATCAGAATAATTATTGAGAGGTTTGCCTGAACCAAAAGGGGTCTCAAATAAGCAACAAAATAATATTCGAAACTGAATTGTATTTGACTCGCATATGAGATATGTACTGAATGAGAACCAAAATGAAATTCGTGTCCGGACTGTATCTAAAATTCGAATCTGAATAAGTATCAGAATGGCATCCATATCTAGTGCGTATCTGAACTGTATCTGTAGTCTGAATCTGAATAAGTATCAGAATGGTGTCCGTGTCTGGAGCGTATCTGAACTGTATCTGAAATCTGGAGCTGAATAAGTATCAGAATGGCGTCCGTGTATGGAGCGTATATGAATTGTATCTGAAATCTGAATCTGAATAAGTATCAGAATGGAATCCGTGTCTGGAGCGTATCTGAACTGTATCTGAGAGTTGAATCTGAATGATTATCAAAATGGCATCCGTGTCTGGAGCGTATCTGTAATTAAATCTGAATGAGTATCAGAATGGCATCCGTGTCTGGAGCGTATCTGAACTGTACCTCTAGATTGACCATTGTTAATGGTAGCTATTAATCTTATCCTGAAAAGGGTAAAATGTTAGCTAAAATTCAAAGTCATGTTGTATGAAATGTATGGTATGATGTAATCATTTTATCAATGTTCATGATTCATGGATGCCACGTATGCGTATGTGAGTTGATCTGCTGCATTGCTGTTGGATTGAGAAAAATAAATCCCTGAATGCTGTTGAGGATATGTGAGTCTTCATGTCTTGAAGCTGAAGTTTTGATGTATTTCTTACCGAGAGAAATAAATTATGTTGTAAGGGCAATGCCATGTATTGCTTGTAAAATCTATTGGGGAGACCTGAGGAATTTGACGACTTCTACCGGGGATTAATAATTTGAAGCTTTGTTTCGCTGGGGATTTAAATGACGTACTGTAGGGGTTTACTTATGGAATGACCTAGAGATATTTCCCTATCCTTTCAACGTATCAGTAATTTCCTCTTTTCATTTCGTTTATTTGTAAACAGTAATTATGTTCAAATGCATATGCTCAACAATGAATCATTGGACGTTTTTGTAAACAAAACAAGCGTAAAGAAAAGACAAATAGTTTTTGCACTTTCAAAGGAATATTTTGTATTGACTTTGAGTAAGTATTTTTTGTACAATGAGACAAAAATTCTAGTAAGAGAATGTTGTCGTAAAAAAAATTGATACAAAGAAAAAATAGCTATGTGTACAAAAATCCCATGGGGTTTCCGTTCTGCTATAACCTTCGTATCTCCGAGCATCTTGTCTATTTGTTGCCTTGTCTGATGTTGATTAAATCGATTAGAAACTCTAAGTGTGTCAATGGAAGACAAAGGTTATCCGTAGAGTGATCCAACAGGACATAGTCATACGCTTTAATTCCCTAACTTTTGCCTGGACCGCCCTTTCGGGTTTTCAGTCCACCGAGAAACCCTTTTTTGCCCAAGTCGCCCTTTCGGGTTTTCAACTTTCTGGGTGTACATATTTTTTGTTTTATCCCTAATTTTTTCCTAAACCATTTTGGTTCACCGGTGTTGTACCCCAAAATTTTCCCTCCCATATTTCTCAATACATCTCAAGTGAGATCCTCAAATTGCTCAAGGAAGTTCAAGAGTTGACCAGACAAACTCTCTCCTAAGACAGTCTACCTCAAATTAGGGTTTTAGTTTGTATCAAGGTACTTGAGTCCAAGGGTTCCCAAATTCTCACTATTTTCCTAATATGTTCTAAAGATCATCCATGTCAAATTTCAAGCCTTGCAGAGGAAGTTTGCTCAGTCAATTGCTCAAAAGCCTGAAAAATCGACTATGTTAGGGCAAAATTCAACTGTGTCCTACATGCAGTCAAACTTCAAGATTTTTGGTCAACATCCTCATTTTGAAGTATTATTCATCATTTGATCAAGGGTTGATCATGATTCCTCAAGGATTGCTCACAATTCATTAAAACTCAAAAGTTGTTAAATTAGGGTTTTGTAGGAAAAGTCAACTCAACTTTGACCAAGCATAACTTTAGCATACTTTATCAAGAATGACCCATCCAAAGCTTATTCTTAATAGGGTGTAATTCCCTACAATTCATCTTCATCTCCCAAGTTCAAAATATGCACTCATAAGAAGTTATGAATTTGGACATTATAGGTCTTTTTGAAAAGTCAATTAAAACACCTTTTTTTCTAGAGCTTCATACATGAACATGGAAGACTCAATTGAGATAAGACAAAAAGGGTTGCTTAGAGGACACCTTGAGCTTTCTAAAAAGTCCAAGAACACATATCTAGCGTCAAAATTGAAGGAGTTATACATTAGTGAAGTTGACCTTTTTTGCAAAATTGCCAAAAGTCAAAAGTGGCCAAAATTGCAATTTTTGTCAAATGGGCCCAACTTGTTGTGTTTGTATTGAGTTGGTAACATGATCCACGACCCATGATCCTTCCCACTTGTCTTTATTTTATTTTTTTCATTTATTTTAATTTTTATTTCAATTAATTTAATTTAAATCAAAATAAAATCATGAAAATATCAAAACTAATCTAAGCTTGAGATTTTGTGCATGTTTAGGTCTCTTACATAGCTGGCAATGAAATCAAATCCTGCAAGGCTTGTTTGGACAGAAAAAGATTGAATTTTCTTGTTTTGGAAAGATTTGATGCAAGGGTGAATCAATGATCAAATCTTCATAATTGCAAGGATTTGATGCAAACTTGTAACCCAAATGCACTCTATGATATATATTGAATAAATCCAAAGCAAAAGAACAAGGATTGGAGGCGTGAGAAACAGTAGGCAAGCTTGCAAAAACTCAAGAAAAGTGGTGAATCAAATTCCAATTTCCAGGCTTCTTCAAGCCATTCCAAGCACATCATTCGCTTGCTGGACATCTAAGGACTCTATTCGAATCGTTAGCAAGCGTTTTCGTGCCCAGATACGCACTGTAAGTATCCCACGAACTCCATGTTTTCTTGAAATCGAATCTCATAAATTTGGCATTGTTAGCATGATTTGTTTATATATTCTGAATCTTTGAGACATTTGCAAGCTAATGATAATAATTAATTGCATTTTTGTTAACCATACAGAGATTTGCCATGATTAGGGTTTAGGTTTCGTTTTTAGGGATTTTGCTTGCAGGAACAATTGGCCATGGAAAGTAGTACCATGATGCTCGTGAGGTTGCCACGAGTTGATTGGTACCACTGGAATTGATTTATGATGCTTGCATAAGATTTTGGAAGATCACAGGGTTGTACCTACGCCCTTTTGTCCGTAGATAAAAGTTTCCAAACTTTTAGCAACGTAAGGAGGTAGAAGATGATGGCGTGGCGTGGCCTGAATGGCCCATTCAAAAATTCGCGCGTTTTCATTATATTAATATTGTTTTCCAAATATAATATTTGCTTGATATTCTTTGTACAACACAACGCGCTAGCTCAGTTGGTCAGTGGGCGAGGGAAATTGCCAAAGGACCTGGGTTCGATTCCCAGGTCCCCCATATTATTTCATGATTTTATTTCTTGCATGATCAGGCACATGTACAGGCAAGGAGACCACCATACTCCATCATCCTTCAACCATCAGATCTCCCACGCGCTAGATCCAAGGATCCATAATGGAGGTCTACCATGAACATCAGTCAAGCCAATGCATTGGATCATGAGAAGTTAACGTGGGCCAAGGAGTTTTGGGCCTAGAAATCAGATTGACACCCCCCTTTTGCTTTGATACCAGGTCCATTTCTTTTCCTTTTATATTTTTTCCTTTTATTTAAATTCTTTTATTTAATTATTTTTTGTGATATGGTGGGAGAACTGACTTGAGGTTTTGCGTTTTCTCGCAAATGTCGTGGTTAGCAAGAGCCGCCACCGACTTTTCTTTTATCCAAAAGGAAAGGTAAAAAAGCACAGGAAAGACCTTTGAGATGTTTTCTTGAGTTTGGGGGGTAGATTATGAAAAGGGAAGGTGCTAGCACCCTTTTCATCCATGGTTTTCCATGGGCTCTTAGTTACTTGTTTAGATCACTTGCTTTGCTTTGTTTTGTTTGAAATGGTGCTTGGTGTGGTTTTGAAAGTATTTTAAAAAGAGGCCATTCGTTTAGGAAATCTTTGTAATGATTCTCGTTCGTGAGAATGTATACAAAGATGTTTATCTTTGGAAAATGTTTTCAATGTTTTGAAAGAGGTTTTGAAATGTGTGTGTTTGTTTTTTAATATAGCAAGGATTGTTTGAAATGGAACAAGTAACTAGAAGCTATCTACCTACTCAAATGTCTTTCTTGTACATTTTTATTCCTTTGACATTGTTGACTTACCATTGATTTGGTAAGCAAACCTATCTTTGGATGTAAACGGGATGGGCGTGGGTCATCGTATGACCATGATAGCAATGTTGCCAAGTATCTTAGCAATTTTGAGGGACCAAGATCATCTTTGATTAGGCAACCTTTTGATAGCGTCATCGAGGGACTATGATCTTATATTTGTTTTGTTTTGCCAAGATACTTCGCATGCGTAACATGGTCATTTTATTTTAGGCAACCAAGTGGGAGAAACCCTAAGGGTGCTTGTGTGCAAAGTGTGTCATTTTTCATGCTTTTGTCTTGCATTTAGGGTTTTCTATTTTGCTTGTTTTTTGTTCTTGTCATGCAAACCCTAATTTACTAAACATGGTATATGAAAGCAATAAATTGCGTAAAGTAAACTAAGCTATTACAACAATTATTATGGGAGGGGGGATACAAGTTTTGAATAGGGATTTTGCACAAATATAAACCTAAATATATTATTACAACCCAATCGAATATTGTGTGAATTAAATAAATATACAAATATTTAAAATGCAATGCAATGTATTTATGTAAAAAATGTTTTGGTATTTGTTTTTGGTATGAGAAAATGGTTTAAATTAACCCTAAAAAATAAGGAAAAAGATATATTGTTTTTGGAAGGGTGAAACTCTAGTTTTTTAATTAAAAGAAAATAATGTTTCATATTAATATTTTGTCCATTTTTTGTATAAGAAAATAATAAATAATATTATGTGCAAATATTAAAAATTAAATATGTATAGAAAATAAATATTTCAGAGTATAAATAATATAATTAAAATAACAAGTATTTTTAAATATATTTACAAGTTATTTAAGAAAATAAGTTCTATTTATTAAAATAAACTATTTTTCAAATAAAAAATAATAATAAAAAATAAAATAAAATTGCAAAAAATTATTTAATTATTTTTAGGATTTTTTATTGTTCAGAAAAAATAATCAAAGGCAATAAATATAAAAATATGAAGAAATATGAAAAATATAACAAATAAAGCCAGGGGGTGCAAATAGTGGGTCAGGAGGTGCAAATATCAGAAACAAAAAGGGCCCAAGGCGGCAAAAAGCCCAAGGCTTCATCCCTGTCCCCAGCCAGCTCCCTTGCGCGCGTTTTATGTTCAAACCTGTATCTTTCACATGCTTGCACAAAAACAAAAACTCATAACATGAAACTTCTGGCATTTGATCTCACAATTCCAACCATATAAAATTTGTAACCTAACTCTTAAAGATCAGAGAGAATTTTGGGACCCCTAATTCGTGACCTAAAAATTTCATGAACTTCAAGCTTTAAATTCTCTCAGCACAGTTAATATAAATGAAAAGTATGCATATGTACTGCTTCACCATGTTATGGACTACATTTTTTCTTCACAAATCGTGGCTTGAGGATGCCTATTCAGAGAGATAGAGTTCAAGAAAATACCTTCTTCAGTTGGATTCGAGTAGAGCAATGTAGGGACTTTAATGGAGGCCTGAGGATTGTGTGAGCTTCCTTGAACTTCCTTCAAGCTATTCCAATGCTTACTTTGCTTTGAGGATAGCTGGAACTCTCTGGACAAGTCAAGTTGCAAGCTTCAAGGTTGAAAATGGAAATGGCTGAAACAGGGGTTACAGAACCAGGGTAAGGGCTTGGCTTGCTTTGGTATGATATGTAGAAGGTGTTTGAAGTGTTAAAATGCAAAACGCACGAGTCAAAAATTAGTTGGCTTGGGTTTTGCAGAAATGTTGTGTTTGGACAGAAAAATGGTGTTTCTGAGTTTTGGGGAGTTTTAGCTTCAATGCAATCGTGCTATGCCTTGCCAAATGTTTGTGTATTTGTATAGAAATGATACAAAGTCCACTCCTTACTAGCTGCACAAGTTTTTGACCTTTTGCAACTTTTCTTGCTTTTTAAGTAAAGTGACAAGACCAATGCTAACATGCTTGCCCTTGCTTGCTTGTGACCTGAAATGAACTTGTACAATATGCTTGAGACCTGTAGAAATTGCTTGCATCAAAGGGATATGTCCAAGGCTCAAGATTGACAAAGTTGCAAAAGCTCACCTTTATGAAAATGGCATTGTGCACTTTTGGCAAAAAATGGAAATGTCTCTTGTACAATGCTTCAAAAGTGAAAATAAAGCCTTTAACTTCTGAGTTTGCATTTAATTATGGAGTGTAGAGTGAGTTTAGGACCTGTAAAGCAAGATTCAAACATCATGGGTTGGATTTGCAACTTGATGCTATGTGAAAATGGCATGAACAAAAGTGATAAAATGCCAACTTCTCCTCTTCGATTCTCCCTAACCAAAAATGATCTTGGAGAGTTCTTGGATATTTTGGAAAGCTTGCAATGTGATCTATAATCCATCTTGGAAATGAAAATTGAGATACCTCTTGGAACTAGGTGAAAAATGTACATGAAGTTGGGTCCAAAACCTGCCTAAATTAGGGCAAAATTTCACTAAGTTATTTAGTTCATGGACCTATATTCACAAATTCATAACTTGAGATCCAAGCATATTTTGGGAAAAGTTTGTGAAGAGAAGTTGTAGATTTCATGGAGGACTAAAACTTTCATGTTGGAAGTTTTCTTTGAATCAAATTGCATCATGGTGAAAAAGTGGTGAAAATTTGGGGGAAAATAAGAAAATTTCCATACTTAGAAAAATTCTAAGTTATGAAATTTTTCAAATTCAAAACCCTAATTTTCAAAATTGGTTTTCTTGGTGAACAAGTTTCATATTTTTACATATCTTGATGAATTATGACCCTTGGCACTTGATTTTGACCAAAAAGTCAAAGTTTGACTTTTCAGTGTACAATTGACTTTTGATCAGTTGACTGCAAATTCATTTGTCAATCCTATGAACTTGAGATCTTTTGAACCATGCAATTAGGTCAAGATGATGCCATTGAATCCTTGAAATCATGTTTGAACCCAATTGGTCATTGGCTAAGTTAAAAATCAGAAATTGCCCTTTCTTAATCAAAACCCTAATTTTGACCATTTTGCCCTTTTGATGATTTGATCAAATTTCTTGAGGAGTTGTGATCCAAACTTGATCAATTGGTACATATGAGTCTAAAATGTTGTTGTGGATCAAAAATCATGAATTTTGATTGTAAATTGGCCATAGTTGACTTTTCCCCCAATACAGCTGATTTTTAGGTCAATTGTCCAATTGACTGATCAAAATGTGGTTCAAGGCTTGAAACTTAACATAAGCCATCTTAGGGGTCCAAGATGGTGTATGAAAGTCACATGAAGCATTGATGGTCCAAAAATCCTTGTGAAAACTCAAACCCTAATTTTGGGTTATCAGTGCAAGATGAGATGTCTTGAGCTGACCAAACCCTAATCTTGTCTTGAATCCAAGAAGTCTTGTGAGAAAAATCTTGATAAATGAGAGGGAAAATTTTGGGGTACAACATTTTCTAACACCAAATTAATTATTTTTTTACAAAAACTCATAAAATCAATTTTCATCAAATTAGAATTTAGGCTTTTTATTTTTTAATTTAATAATTAGTTTAATTTAATTTTAGGGTAATTTTAACCTTTTTGTAAATAAATTAAAATAAATTAGAAAATTAGGGTTTTGTTTGATTTAATTTTTATTTTCTTTTCTTAAAATAAAAAATATATAAAAATAGGTCAAATTAATTACTTTTCTCAAATTAAATTAATTAGTAACTAGGTTTATATTTATTCATTAAAACCTTATTTTCTTAAAATAATCAAAAAAAACAACAAAAGATGATTTTTCTTTCAATTAGGTTTAGACGGGGTCAAAACCCTAATTTTTTTTCTCGTTCTCGATTCATCGCGCGCGTTTACTATTTTCACGATATTAATGTAACTGCTCATGGTATGTAATAGTTTAATTAGGATTTTTGTTCTTTTATTTATCGCTTTACGGGTTTTTGGCTATGTAATTAATCCCCCTCCTTGAAGCCTTGTAATAGCGTAGTTTTATTTCTCGCATTTTAATTCTCGCAAATATTAATTATTAGATGTATGATAATAGGATTGCATGACAAGACTGTATGTTAATTTTAAAATGGTTAGCAAACCCTAAATATGCAAAGATAACAACTGAAATCAAATCACTCGCACTCCTAGGGTATACTCTCACTTCGGTTGCCTTCGGTAAACGATCATTAAGTATAGGGTGTTTTAGTGGTCGCTCTCTTGTCTAAACAAAGATCAAATGTTGCCTCGGAAATGTTGCCTCAGAAAGGTTGCCTCGGAAATGTTGCAAAATTTTCAAATTTATTTACAAATTCAAAACAATTTCAAAATCATTACAAAATTCATTTACAAATTCAAAGGCATAAATATA
Organism: Vicia faba; assembly: GCA_948472305.1. Lineage (NCBI taxonomy): Eukaryota > Viridiplantae > Streptophyta > Magnoliopsida > Fabales > Fabaceae > Vicia > Vicia faba. The sequence goes on from OX451740.1 coordinate 324,822,741, forward strand.
AATTTTCCTATTATTTCTATTAAATTACAAAACAAAAGATTTCTTCATCTTCAAGTGTCTTCAAATCTTCCTCTTTGATCTTGCAATCTCATCCAATACATGAAACAAAAAGAAAAATTTGTTAGCAAACATAAACATGGAAATAAGCAAAGAATTGAAAAATATTTTAAACTCATCATTAGGGTTGGTTTATGGAATCAGAAAAATGTGTTTTTCAGACATGTTTTTGTGCCATAACAGCCTCATACAAAATGGATTTAATCATGGGCCTAAGACTATTGCAAATCACAATTGACTTGGTTTACAATAGACAAATGCAAAATTCAAAACATCAACATCACAAATCAAGAATTCAAGCCCAACAAAGGCCTTAAAACATTGTCATATCATTGTCCTAGAGATATATTTGCAAATCACAAACCTAAGCTTGGTTCACAAACAAGACAAAATAGAATTGTACAAGCCTCACAAATCAGAACTCTATCATTGGCTAGGAGTAAGAATTTTGCAAATCACAAATCACAAAGTTTGGTTCACAAAAGATATAGAAGAAATCAAGGAAAATCAGAATTAACATCATGTTTCACGCAAACAAAGAGCCTCGTGTTGTTTTCAGTGAGAAAACTCAGAATTGTAAAATCAAATCACAAGCCAATCATTTGTACTGCGAAGTCTCAAAGACAATACTTTTGTTCACATAAAACCAGATTTTATCAAAGCACAAAAGCAACCAGTACAATAAAGTATCAAAGTCAGTACAAAGTACAAGAGGCCAGCAAGCAAAGGGGAAAAGTCAGTATAGCAAAAGTACCAGAGTTTAGAAAATCAGAAAAAATGATGATAAGTCCAACATCACATTAAGCAAAGTCAGTACAGTAATGTCCAACAAAATTGATTTATCAAGGGACAGCAAAAGGGACAAGAGGCCATCTCGTTTAAATCCATATCAAACTTGTACAGAAAAGAGGCAAGCCCATAGTATAAACAGAGCCATAGTCAGATTGAGAAAGAGAGAACGAGGTCGGGAACAATAACAACAAAATTGTCAAAGTTCTGTAACAGAGAAAAACAAAAAATATATAGAAGTACAAAACTGAACCACCAACCCTAACCCTTATCTCATCATTTTTTCCAAAAAAAACATAAACAGAAATATACAGAACCACCACAAAACCAACATCATCATTTTCCAAAAGGAACCAAAAAACCCTAAGAAGCTAAATCATAACACAAGTGCCCAAACTCTAAATTTTTCCATCGTTTTCTCAAAACAAACCCTTCAGAAATTTGTAACAAAGAGAGAGGAAAGATCTCATCGAAACAGCACCTGAAACCGAATTGGATCGATTATGGTTTCTTCCATCCCTTTTAAGATGTACGCCAAACCATGCCAAACCTGCAAATTTCACTCATGGATTAGAATAGAAGAGAAAGAAACGAAGCGAATGATGTAAGAAAATTTAAGATCGACGCATCTCTGTCGTGAAGACTGCCGTCCACCACCGATGTGGGTGATTTTCGAAGAACCACAAGAACATAGGAGAACGAGAGAATACAGGAAAGAAATAACGTGTTTCTGCCTTGGTTGATTAAAGAAAACAAAGTTTTGTTTTGTTTTTTTATTATTTAATTTTATTTGTTTATTTTTGTCACAAGATGGGCTAGGTACGAAAAAATCCCAACCAGGCCCAAATTCCCCTCTTCAGCATGCACCCCCTCCATTTCAACACTACATTTTCCATAAGCCCATTTCTTTTTTTGTTTTTGTTGTCTCTCTGATTATTAAAAAAAAAGAGAAAATTGTGGACCTAACAGAAAAGCTGTTTTTACTTCTAGACTCCGTAATTCGCTCTTTACACCTTTTTGACTTTGATTTATTTTTATCTTATTTTATTTTTATTATTATTTTCATTATTATTTTTATCTTTATTATCATTATTATTATTATATTTATTAATCAGAAAAAAATACCAAAAATATTTCATATTTTGCTATTTAGGATATTTAGTGTTTTTATTTTTATCTCTTTTAAAACAAAAGACCAAATATATTTTCTTATTAAATTTAATTTATTTTCTTAATTATTAATTAAATAATTATACTTAGACTTATTTCATTTTATTTTATTTCTCAATTAAAAATTAATTTAGAATTTAGGTTTCTTTTGATTAATTAAACTTTTGTGTATACTATTTTTTAATCAAACTAAAACTATTTTCTACAAAACCCTAAAAATGTTTTTTCTTGATTAATTTTATTTCTTTTCTATTTTAGACTTAGGTTTATTTATTGAAAATTAATTTAGAACTTAGGACCTTTTTTTAATTAATTAATTTTTTTCATATATACTAATTTAATTTAATCAAAACCTTTTCTTAACAAAAAAATAAATAAAAAACAATTTTTTTCTTTCCTTGTATATTATTGATCCATGCTTGTACATTATTCTTTCAAATTCAATATGGTTGTAATAGTAACTTAGGTTTAAATTACTTGTCATCCTACGTTTGTGAATTTGTATCCCCTATTCCCAATTGATGTAATAGTGTAGGAATTTACATTTCCGCAATTTACCGCTTTCAAATATAAATGCTAGTAATTAGGGTTTGTATGGCAAGACATAAAAACAACAAGTAGAAAACCCTAATTCAAAGATAAAAATGTATGAAATCAAAACACTTTCACACTTGCACCTCTAGGGTAACCCACGCTTGTTTCCTTCAAATAAATAGTCATGTCCCTCAAACGTGGAATACTTTAGCAATAACCCTCGAAAACAAGATTGTAATTCCTCGATGACCCTTCGATGTTGCCTTCGTAAAATGATCGTAGTCCCTCACGACAAATTGCTAAGGCATCCTACAATGTTGCCTTCTATGACTATACAATGACCCACACTCGTCTCTTCACATCTAAAGATAGGGCTTCTTATCAATCAATGGTAACATGGCAATATCTAAAGGAGGAGAAAAAGAACTAAGACTTTTTGAGTAGGTAGAACATTCATAGTTGCTTGCTCACAACCATATTCAAAATATCTTTCAAAAACACCAACACTTTCAAATGAAATATTTTCAAAAGTCAACACTTTGTATGCATTCTAATAGAGACGAGAATCATTACAAAGTTCTCCTAAAAGAAGGCACTTTTCAAAAATAATTTCAAAACCCATCACAAACACATTTCAAACAAAGCATTTTCAAAGTGAGCTAGCAACTAAGAGCTTGTAGATAACTATGGATGAAAAGGGTGCTAATACCTTCCCTTTTCATAACCTACCCCCCGAACTCAAGAAAAATCTCAAAAGATCTTTCATGTTCTTTTCAACCTTTCCTTTATTGGATAAAATAAAAGTCGATGGCGACTCTTGATATCTGCAACAATTGCGATAAAATGCAAAACATCCAAGTGAGTTCTCCCACCGTATCAAAGAACTGGTGACTCTGCTGGGGAATACTTAAAAGTGGGGTTACGTTAGAGCTAGATCATATTTAAAATGCTTTACTTGTTTGATTTGTTTGCTTTACATTTATGGGTCCTTGTTTGGGTTTTGTATTGATCCTCTACCCATATTGGGGAACATTATTAGGCAATTAGCAATAAATCGTAGAGACTGGGCGGGGTATACTGACATGGTTGAAGCGATGGCTACGTTAGTGTGACACATTTGTTGGTACCGGTAGCCCTTGAGTCCAGTCAAGGAGAATACAGGGCCGCTGTGTGGTGTCATGAAGCACTAACTGACCATAGAACCTTTAATTGAACAACTTGGCCATTAGGAAGTAGTGAGATAGTCGGCTTTGGTGCAGTTAAAAGTTGGTTGATACTCGATACTATGCTCATTGAGATCGAACTTTCGGGATATTTCGGTTGCTAATAAAGAGGCTTGTGTTGAAACAATGCCCGATGAAGAAAGATCGGTGATATTGAGATTCCCTAGAACCCAATTACTTTCTAGGACAGGTTGAACCAACTAAACTTCAAGAGGGTACTTATCTATGAAACCTCGTGCAAGCCTAAACCTAAGGACTTGTTTTATTTTGCTTGTATACGTTTACTTGCACATAACATCATGACATCATACCATAGCATTTTTCAATAACCATTTCAATGATCTCAAGGGTTTGTGATGCAGGGTTATATTGAACCAAACATCTATCAAGGGGAAAGAGGATTTATTTTCCCTAACCAAATGTTGTCAAAGACCAAAACACGGTAACTTGAGTCAAGGGCTATGACCCACTTGACATGGTAAGCTTGATTATCATGGAAGGACATTCAACGATACGAAGTTCTCCAATTAAATCTATGATTAAAATTCAACTACTAAAATTTTCTTGTGTTTACCCTGCGAGATCCTTGGAAACATTGCATCCACATATCACGCATCATATCATGACATGTTTTCCCCATACAGGTTTTCTCATCCGCTTGCTATTTATTTTAGTAAAAAATGGCTCTCGAGCAGACTGTCCAAGATCTTCAGACCCAAAATGATCATCTTCAAGATTTGTTCCTAAATTTATCCAAGGGGCAAGAAGAAGTGAAAGCACTTCTCATTGAGAGCATGACCGAGAAGAATTCTGAAGACAACAAGGATGGCAAGTTGAAGCAATTACAAGCTGAGATAGCAACAATGAGAATCCATATGTTGGGACAGATTGATCTTATCCAAAACTTATCTCGGGGATAAGAATAGTTAATAATTCTCGACAACAAGCTTCATCAAGACAAGTGCAACCATATGGAACATACAGTTAAGATTGGGGATCAAGTCATTAATCAACCCCATATAAGATAAGAAGTTGGTTTGGTCGAGAGGACATCTTTCAAAATGGCTACTACACCGTGAGTCCAGTAACGAACTTGCCAGCAACGACAGGATAGTCGTGTAAGCAAGATACGCCTAAAAGACAATTTACCGAGATCAGTATGTCCCTGGCGCAAGCATTGCATTATATGTTGGAAGCCAAGTTGGTTACATTAAGGGAGCCTCCTCAAAAACCTAACACTTTTACTCCCCACTACAAATACAATAAAAGGTGTGCATACCACTCCAACAGTCAGGGACACGACACTAATCACTGTTGGGCGTTGAAGAACAAGATTCAAGACCTGGTCGAAAAAGGAGTGTTGGAATTTATACAAGATGGTCAACTAGAGTTTTTATGTCACCCCTTAAAGACACCTCATCTGAAATGACAAAGTTTAGGCAAAGAAATTTGTGTTCATTCGAATTTTTAGTTGTAACTTATTTGTTTGCTTAAACATTTTTCTTTATGACAGACTTTGTTTGCTCTCACTAATGCATTGCATATGTTTGTCTTGAGTTAATCCATTTGTTTTCACTATACTGAAATTATGCTTTTTGTATGATATTCAAATCTCGGTTACAAGCTGTAAGACTTTAGAGGGAGGATGACGAAAATAATACCATAATTTCATACAGTATGCTTTTGGACAGACTTTGCTGACGATGTACAAGCTTTGTTTCAAATCCCAAAACAATGGAGTTATAAGGAAGATAATCCCTAGTAAACCCCTTTGAGCCAAAGAAGTGGGAGTTTTCTTTTCCGCACAAAATGAAACCTTTAATCATAACCTAGGGAAGGGTAGTTTTTCAGTTGATTCAAATGCGCATCCAGTCGTAAGCTGTCACTTCACAATGAAAATATCCTTCTGAATAAAAAGATGGTGTTGGTTCCCCATAAATTAGGCAGTCTTTAGAAATGCTCACTAGGTTAAAACTTATAGAGGAGACTTAATAAAAAAACTGGGGCATCCCGCTGGCTGTAATCTCAAAACAAGAGCAGTCAGGCAAAAATTAGGGATAGTAGATTTAAAAAGAGGTCACTACAAATCCTCGACAATATGAAAAATGTTACAAAAATGATTGCCTTCCCAAATAAACATACAGTATCTGAACTGTTGTACCCCAAAATTTGCCCTCGCGCTTTTCCACAAGAAATCTCGGCTTCAAATATTTCCTGACTTTTCAAACTGGCTCAAGAATCGGACGAACGGACTTTTTCTTGACAGTCAAGCAAAACTAGGGTTTTTACTGATTTTCAGAACTCTGAATTGTTCCATACAGTGGGCCTAGGGTTTGGTTGATTTTTGGTTCAATTTTGATCAAGCAAGCGTGATTTGGCATTTAATCGGGAATTAGGGTTTTATGGGCATATTCTCAGAGGAATTTAAATTCCACAGCACTTTGCGGTTTATTTCAAGATTCGGGTTAAAATTCGCGTTATCTTGGTTTAATCGGCAAAAGAGACAGTGGATTTGAATTCAGTACGTTTTGATTGGGCCAGTCATATACCAGATGCAGTATTGGATTCACAGTGTTTGTGTACTTGATCAGTCTATTTGGATCGATTGCTGCTTTGCTCTGGATGTTGAATAAGACAGACTTTAATTGCAATGTTGTTTTATTTTAGTTATTTATTATTCTAAAAATTAAATGATTGAATTTATTTTTCAATTGTTTTAATTCTAAGAATGTTAAATAAATAAATAAACAATAAAGAAAGTATGAAACCAATTGGATAATTTTGATTTTTATTGATATTCAAATCATTTGTACAAATTGTTGTTACAAACAATAATTTACATTTAATTTAAATATTACATAGAATTAAAATTATCCTATTTTCTAAACATTCTTCATTCTTCACTCCGCTCCGGTATTCTTTTTTTCGTCTGCAAAAAGAAATAAGAAAGTCAGAAAGCATTAAAATTAGCAGAGACAGATAAAAATGCTCATCATTAGGGGCTACTGACTGGGATCAGTTGCCCTCTCTGCAAATCACGGGATTTCTCCCGGTTCACAGAGAGGGAAGATTATTTTTATTTTCATGAAATGCAAATGTCAAATGCATAGTTTCTAAAAAATTTTGCAAGCTGCATAGATTCAAAATCCAATCCAAACTGAAAAAGTTCAATCCAAACTTTCCATCCAAAACAAAGTCCACTCAAAGAAAATCAGGAAAGTACTCAAAGCTGTCATGGAAAGACTTTTGCCAAGATATCAAAAAGCAGAAAATCTACACAAACTGTCAAAAGGGGATGCAAGATGTATTATGCAAGCAAAACAATCTTTTTCATCATTTCCCTAGTCAGCCCCTTCAGAACACAGTACAGATATAACATATAAAATTCAAACTGTACTTTGGAGAGAGAGTAAAGAGAGATAATAGCAGTTCAGCAGTAAGACAGTTCAATAGCAGCACAGCAGACAGTAGGCAAGTCAAAGAAAAAGATTATGCAAATCAAATCCAAGCCTAGTTCAGTAGCAGGCAGCAAGACAAGAGGAAGATACAAAATCAAAGAGATAATATCAGTTCAGAAGAGAGCAACATAGCAGGTTAGAGAGGAGAGAAGAGAGATACAAAACCAGTTCAGCATAACATACAAAAAGCCTACTGTCCACAAAACTGGATCAAAAAAACCTGCATCAGTTTCAAAAAGAGGAGAAACCAATTATCTAACCAATGTCATAACCCTCAAACAGCCTCAACCTTCATGATAAACATACAAACCTCATGTCCAAACTTGCACCACCATAACATACTGAACCAAGCACAACAAAAACTCCACATGCTGCAAACCATAAACCAATAAACCTGCATCCTCCTCAAAAACACCCCAAACCTGTCTCAACCTTTATACACACAAAAACTGATATCCAAACTCAAGCCTCAACCTTCATCAAATTCCATCAACCATAAACCCAGACCATACGAAAAAACAGCATTAGCAATCAAACCTCAAACCCTCCAGGCCTCAGGAAAATGTTCATCATTGGCCATTTCAAATTAAGCAGGAAGCTAATCAAAACAGCAATTGTTTCAACTATAGCATCTAGCAACGAATTTTCGAAGGCGACCTAAGCCCTCAGTGAAACACATCATAGGGCAAGCTGAAGAAAAAAAAACATCACAGGGCAACGAGAGAAAGAAGCAAGTCAGGGACATAACAATATTTCAAGGCAATAACTGTTCAAAGATATTCAAAGGCTAGCATCCAACCATTCAAAGCAACAGGCATACAGCAACTCAGAGAGCCTCAGAAGCAAGCTTCATCATGGGCAAGCACATAGGCAAATCAGAAAAACAAAAGTGAAACAGAAGCAAAGGCATCACAGTAGGAAAGAGGAAGATGAAGAAGTGAATACATTAGGGTTTTCTCAGTGAATATCATCATCAAAAACCTAAGCAAAAAGGTAAAAGAACGAAGTTACCAGGAAGGCGTCAAAAGTGTATCAAGCATCTCCCTTCGCCGCTCCGGCCTCCTGAGCGCTACTTCTCCACCTTCCCTCCACCTCCAAACATCAGGTAGTATAATCCTCGCCCCCTATCTCCTCTCCTTCACCTCAAAATGAAAAGAAAATAGTAAGAACTCGAAATTAACCAATACGTATCGTTCACAAAAGAAAACATAAAGCATTAAAACGAACCAGGAATCAAGGACGCTAGGCTCACGCCTTGGAGGGAGGAAAGGCGTTGAAACACGCTGGTGGCCGGAGGAAGCTCAGGGAAGCTTGAACGAAGAAGACGAAATTCAAGTGAACACGGCGCCGCTGCAAACCCTAATTTTCGTTCTGGAACCATGCCTAACCCTAAATCTCGTTTTTGGATCAGCTTGGGCTTAACCCGTTCTTAATTCCTCTAAGCCCAATAAGAAAATCATTTCATCAAACATTAAACCTTTCTTTTCTGTATTTTATATTTACTCTCTTTTACAACATTAACCATTCTTTTCATTTTTATAAAAGCAATATTTTATTATATAAAACACTAATTCTTTTCATTTTTATAATAAAAAATAATATTTACTTTTTTATATACTAACTCAATTATTTCATTGTTTCTAAAACATATACAATTTATTTCTTAATATTATTAAACATACTAATTTAATCTAAATACTTTTATACACAATTAACTTAAAAAACATTTTTTTTGAAATATATTTGTACATATCATATAAGTTAAATTTGAAAATATTTTCTTAATACACATTTGCATATAAAATAACCAAATACTTTTTATACATAATTAAATTGAAGATACGTTCTAATTAAAACTTTTCCTTTTATACATATTATACATTTATTGCACATAATTAAAATTAAACTCTTTTTTTTTAATATACATTTATGTACATAACAATTCGATACATTTTTCTAATATTGAAATTCACAAATATTTGGACTAAAATATTTTCCAATTAAAAAAAACTTAACATTTAAACAAAGCACTTCATTTCTCTATTGTACATAATCAACATACAAAAATCAAAGATTCATTTAAAACATTTATCTAGGTCAAAACCCTAATACGACTCAATTTCACATTTCGCACTTGTACATACTTACATTTACACAATACATATACATTTGCACTTACACAATATATTGCCCTATACACACTTTATCTTATATTTGTATATTCGATATTCATTTTGATCGCACATTCGATTTGGTTGTAAATTATTGGGTACTATAAGTCTCATCCCCTTGTACATTTATACCCCCACTCCCGGACATTATTTTGTAATAGCGTAGATTTACATTCCGCAATTTACAGCTTTTCAATTATACCATGGTTAGACCTAGGGTTTGTATGTACATAAAATCAAACGCTAGATAACCTAATACAAGATAAATGCATGTAATCAATACACAATCACACTTGCACCCCCTAGGGTAATCCCACATGTTGCCTTCCAAAATGGGCCATGCTTGCACGTCGAATGTCTTTGGCAAAACAAAATCAAATGATCATAAGTCCCTCGATGACGCTTTCGAAAGTTGCCTAAACGGAATGATCATAGTCCCTTCAAAACAATTGGCCAAAGACACTTGGCATCATTGCATTCATGGTCTATACGATGACCCGTACCCGTCCCGAATAAACTTCCTAAACGCAAGATTGCCCATCAATTTCAATGGTGGAACAAAATTGTTAAAAGGGGTTAAAACATGACAAAAACCTTTGAGTATAATAGGGTAGACATAACTCTTAGTTACTTGAGATCAAACTTGCAAAAACACTTGCCTTCTTTTCAAAAACCACAATCCACGACACTTTCAAACAAACTCTCAAAAACATTTGAAAACATCTTTTCGAAAAGATTCACACTTTTGTAAAACACTCAAACACGAGTCAAATACATTAGTTGCCTAAAACAAGGCATCTTTTTCTAAAACATTTTCAAAAAGCACCCACACACACACCATTTTCAAAGCAATCGAAAAACAAGGCAAGTGATCTAAAAAAAACAAGTAACTAAGAGCCCATGGATAACCATGGATGAAAAGGGTGCTAATACCTTCCCTTTTCATAATCTACCCCCCGAACCCACGAAATATCTCAAAAGGTTTTTGCTGTGCTTTTTAACCTTTCCTTTAGGATAAAATAAAAAGTCGGTGGCGACTCTTGCTAACCGCACAAGTGCGAATACGAACGCAAAACACAAGTCAGTTCTCCCACCGTATCACAGAACTGGCGACTCTGCTGGGGAATTTTTAAAGTGGGGTTACCTTAGGGTTTAGATCACTTTTGTTTTCAATTGATTGCTTTGTTTGCTTTTTCATTTGTGGGCTTTGTATCGGAGTTTCATAGATCCTAACCCGGATCTGGGGATACCCTTTTAGGTAGCATAATCTGTGAGGGACCTGTCCGGCGTATACCGACATGGGTGAAGCAGTGGCTACGTTGGTGTGGCGTCTTGGTCTGTACCGATATCCCTCGTGTTGAAACGGGGAGAATATGGGTCTTCCAAGGAGTCATTAAGCACCAACCGACCTTAGAACCCTAATTGACCAACTTGGCCATTAGAACAGTAGCAGTATGCTACACTCATTGAGGCTAAACTCTCGAGATGGTTCCGGCCGCGAGAAAAGGTTGCGATGCTGGAGTTATGACCGATTGAGGGTAGCCAATGATATGAGATCCTCTAGAACCCGGTTACTTTTGATAGGACAGGTTTTAACCAACAAACTGAAAGAGGGTAGTACCTGAGCCTCATGCAAGCCTAAACCTAAGGCCTTGTGTGCTTTGTGTGAATATTGTTTGCCTGTATATACACTTACTTGCTTGTGCATACATGTACATAACATCATAACATCATACCATAGCATTTTAGCATTTTCAATAACCATTGCAAGGATCTCGAGGGTTCTTTTGAGGCAGGGTTACGTTGAACCAGACACCTATCAAGGGGCGAGAGGTCTCTCCTCTAACCAATCCAGTCAAAGTTCAAGTGCAACAACTTGAATCAGTGGCTATGACCCACTCGACATGGTGAGCTTGATTCTCGTGGAAAGACATCCACCAACACAAAGCTCTCCAAACAAAGATCGAGAACAACGACTTGAATCAGTGGCTATGACCCACTCGACATGGTGAGCTTGATTCTTGTGGAAGGACGTCCACCGGTGCAGAGATCTCCAATCCAAGAGCAGAGTTCAACCTCTAACATTTTCTTGTGTTTACCCCAAGAGATCCTTGAAAAAATGCATCCACATATCATGCATTGCATTTTGACGACCTTTCCTTTTTCAGGTTTCCTTACTCTCCTGCTGTTTATTTCAGCAAGAGATGGCTCTAGAACGGTCTGTCAAGGACATCCAAGACCAGACTGCTCAGCTGCAAGAGATGTTCATGAATTTGTCTCTGGGGCAAGAGGAGATGAAAGCTCTCCTCACCAACGGCTTGGGGAATTCCAACAATGCCAGGAATGATCAGATTGCGGAGCTGCAGTTTGATCTGACAACACTGAGGACCCAAGTGATGGGATATTTGGTGGGCCAGATGGCTCTCATCCAAGACCTATCTCAAAGACAAGAGGAACTCGGAGTTCTGGTCCGCCAACTGCTTCCAAACAACCCACTGGGGCAAACATCCGAGGTCGAAGAGCAAGTCACCGCTCAACCTCCATCAACTCAAGAAGACAAGGGGAAAGCTCCTTTGCTAGCTTCAGGGTCACAAGCCCATCAACAACCTCGCCAGCGTCAGCGGGGCAATCGGCGTAAACAAGAAAAGCCGGGAAGACAATTTACGGAGACTGAAATACCATCATTCTTCATCCTGAAGCGCCTGTTGGAGGCCAATTTGCTTACCGTAAAGGACCCTCCTCAGAAGCTCAATATCTCCTCTCCTCGCTTTAATCCCGACGAATTCTGTGTTTACCACTCCTGCGGCCCGGGGCACAGTACCAACGACTGTTGGGCCTTGAAGAACAAGATTCAAGATCTGATTGACATTGGGGTGTTGGAATTCATGCCAGACGGCGAGATGAAGATCTTCCGTTGAAGGGTTCTCCGCTTGAAGTGACGAAGCTCGAATTGAAAGACTTTTGCTTCTTTTTGAATTTTTCAAAGTTGTAATTTCTTTTACTGTCAAAACAATTATTTGTTGATGTTAAACTCTGTTTTCATTAATGCATTGCATATGTTTGTCTTGAATTCATCCATTCGTTTCACTACTCTCATGCTTTTCTTTATGATATTTGACTCTTGATAAAAAGCTGCAAGCCTTTAGAGGGAGGATGACGAAACAATACCATAATCTCATACAGTATGCTTTTGAACAGACCTTGCTGATGATGTACAGGCATTTCTTTCAGTTCCCAAACACTGGAGTTATAAGGAAGTTAATCCCTAGTCAACCCCTTCGAGCCAAAGAAGTAGGAGTTTCCTGTTCTAAACAATCAAAACCTTTGATATAAACCTGGGGCAGGGTAGTATCTCAGTTAATTCAAAAGAGAACGCGCATTGAAGTCGCAAACTCTCAGTTCGTAATACAACGAACGACGTCGAAAAAGAAAGCATTCCTTCGGAATCAAAAGACAAGGGTGGTTCCCTATCACATAGACAGTCAATCTCTCAAAAGAGAGAAGCCCACTGAGCCAAAACCTATGAAGGAGGCTTAAGAAAGCTGGGGCATCCCGCTGACAGAAATCCCGAAAACGGTAACAGTCAGGCAAAAGTTAGGGATAACAAATCAAAATCAAAATAGTGAGGTCATTACAAAATCCTCAACAACATGAAAAATGTTGGAAAAGAAAACAGAGATAATGACTGTCTCCCAAAATTCAAACCGGTGAACCATCGCCCAAAAGTCGTTCCAAACTCAAAACAGAGTGCGACGCACAATTAACTGAGCTTAGGTTGAAGAACATCACGAAGAGCGGGTGGGTACAAATACACTTTGAGCCTTTATCCTTTGTTTCTTAAACCGTGAACCAGGCCACGTTACAACCCTTCAAAAGTCCTAATTGAAGCATGGGTTAGTTCGAAAGCATACTGTTACAAAAGGTATCCTGACTCCTGTAGGGCTTTGCTCTAAATCTCGTGTTAACTTGTCTTATGAAAAGTTTTCTGCTAAAAAACGCATTTTTTCAAAACTTCGAGACAAACATAAGCTTTGCATTACTTGAATATCACTGTCTGCATTTAACCCCTTTTGTTTGACAGCGAAGAAGTTCATACAGCGAATGTTCAGAGGAACGAAAACTCTCTCAGTAAGTCAAAATCACTTCAAGAGAATAACACTCCCATTACAAATCTCCTATCAACAAGGGGCATGACATGTCGCAATACAATTAACCTGGGGCAGTCCAGTCAAGGTCCAACAGATTATTCAAAGTACAGTTAACCTGGGGCAGTCTAGTCAAGATTTCAAGAAATCTCTCAATGTGCAGGGTAATCTGATTCAAGACTCCTTCGCAACCACTTGGGGCATTCGAATGTCAAAAGTGTTCAACAAATCAACCATCACATTGCCAGATTCGACTCCTGTATCCAGCCAGGGCATATCTGTTGATTACATTTCCAGACTCGATTCCTGTACCTAACCAGGGCATGTCTGAAGAGTTTGAAGATTCGACTCCTGTATCCTGCCAGGGCATATCTATCAACTATCACCTTTCCAGATTCGACTCTTGTATCCAGCCAGGGCATGTCTGAAGAATTCCAGATCAACACCTGCAACAACCCAGGAAACATCTGTGAACGACCGATTGTAGACCAACACCTGTAATAAACCAGGAATTTATCTACATCACCACTTGGGGCATTCGAATGTCAAAAGTGTTCAAAACCGATGCAGTTTTACACAAGCTCATCATCAGGAAGCCCTACACCGGTTCCTCTTCAAGATTTCTGAAACAGTTTACGGATTCTTCCCAACAACGGACGCCAATCTACCGACTTGTTCAGATTCTTATCAAGACCTCTGAAACAGTTTACGGATTCTTCCCAACAACGGACGCCAATCTACCGACTTGTTTAGATTCTTATCAAGACTTCTGAAACAGTTTACGGATTCTTCCTAACAACGGACGCCAATCTACCGACTTGTTCAGATTCTTATCAAGACTTCTGAAAACAGTTCATGGATTCATCCCAACAACGGATGTTAACCTATCGCTTGTTCAGATTCTTCTCAAAGCTAACAACCACGGAAGATCGCACTCGCCCAAAATTCTCCCTATCCCCAGCGGAGTTCCTTCAACCCCCAGCGGAGTCAGATTTTCAAACCTTCTCCCCACAGAGTTTTGAGGAAGCAATTTTTGAGCTCCCCAGTAGAGGTCATCAGGAATCCTCTTCCCCAGCGACAGCCAAGGATTTATTTTCCCCGGCAGCAGTCAAGACGCTTTTATCTTCGGCCATCTCGGAATCATGTATCCTTGGCAAGATTAGCTCATCAGCTTACCTGCGCATTCATTACATTCATATCATAAACATTAGATGACACATACATTGCATCATGCATCATAACATTGCATACAACTAACCCTTTGCCTTTTCAGGAAAGATCAGTCGACCGACACAAATCATCTCCTGAGATTTATCCAAAATAGTTCAGATGTGACCCGGACACGGCAACATCTTGATACTTATTCCAGATTCATTCAGACGCATCAGCAGAAACCTTACACCGCTTCCTCTTCAATTTCTCAGCTTCTGAAACAAGTTTACGGATTCTTCCCTACAACGGACGTCAATCTACCGATTTGTTCAGACTCTTCTCGACCTTTGAAAACAGTTTACGGATTCTTCCCTACAACGGATGTCAATCTACCGACTGATTCAGACTCTTCTCAATTTTTGAAAACAGTTTACGGATTCTTCCCTACAACGGATGTCAATCTACCGACTGATTCAGACTCTTCTCAATTTTTGAAAATAGTTTACGGACGTGTCCCAACAACGGATGCTGCTCTATTGCTTATTCAATCTCAAATAGTTTACAGATTCTCCAGACACGGACGTCAATCTGTTGCCTGTTCAGACCCCAATTCAGAGATATTCCAAAACAGGGATGCCCTTCTGACACTTGTCCACTCACCATTGACGTACAGTTCAACATCACCATATGGCATCTATAAGCCCATCCTCCTACCAGCAGTCGCCGAATGGCATCGTTAAGCCCATTCTCAGATGGCATCTCTAAGCCCATCCCCCGACAAATTCTTTCGCACCAGATGGCATCTTTAAGCCCATCACCAAATGGCATCTTTAAGCCCATTCACCTCCACCGTCACATCGACGAGCGCAAATTTTCTGGGCACATTAGTGTTCAATCTCCTTTTACCTTCAAGTCGCGAAAGGCAAACTTGCCAATCTAACTCTTCAGGTCCAAGAAGATTGAACAGGGGCAACTGTTGTACCCCAAAATTTGCCCTCGCGCTTTTCCACAAGAAATCTCGGCTTCAAATATTTCCTGACTTTTCAAACTGGCTCAAGAATCGGACGAACGGACTTTTTCTTGACAGTCAAGCAAAACTAGGGTTTTTACTGATTTTCAGAACTCTGAATTGTTCCATACAGTGGGCCTAGGGTTTGGTTGATTTTTGGTTCAATTTTGATCAAGCAAGCGTGATTTGGCATTTAATCGGGAATTAGGGTTTTATGGGCATATTCTCAGAGGAATTTAAATTCCACAGCACTTTGCGGTTTATTTCAAGATTCGGGTTAAAATTCGCGTTATCTTGGTTTAATCGGCAAAAGAGACAGTGGATTTGAATTCAGTACGTTTTGATTGGGCCAGTCATATACCAGATGCAGTATTGGATTCACAGTGTTTGTGTACTTGATCAGTCTATTTGGATCGATTGCTGCTTTGCTCTGGATGTTGAATAAGACAGACTTTAATTGCAATGTTGTTTTATTTTAGTTATTTATTATTCTAAAAATTAAATGATTGAATTTATTTTTCAATTGTTTTAATTCTAAGAATGTTAAATAAATAAATAAACAATAAAGAAAGTATGAAACCAATTGGATAATTTTGATTTTTATTGATATTCAAATCATTTGTACAAATTGTTGTTACAAACAATAATTTACATTTAATTTAAATATTACATAGAATTAAAATTATCCTATTTTCTAAACATTCTTCATTCTTCACTCCGCTCCGGTATTCTTTTTTTCGTCTGCAAAAAGAAATAAGAAAGTCAGAAAGCATTAAAATTAGCAGAGACAGATAAAAATGCTCATCATTAGGGGCTACTGACTGGGATCAGTTGCCCTCTCTGCAAATCACGGGATTTCTCCCGGTTCACAGAGAGGGAAGATTATTTTTATTTTCATGAAATGCAAATGTCAAATGCATAGTTTCTAAAAAATTTTGCAAGCTGCATAGATTCAAAATCCAATCCAAACTGAAAAAGTTCAATCCAAACTTTCCATCCAAAACAAAGTCCACTCAAAGAAAATCAGGAAAGTACTCAAAGCTGTCATGGAAAGACTTTTGCCAAGATATCAAAAAGCAGAAAATCTACACAAACTGTCAAAAGGGGATGCAAGATGTATTATGCAAGCAAAACAATCTTTTTCATCATTTCCCTAGTCAGCCCCTTCAGAACACAGTACAGATATAACATATAAAATTCAAACTGTACTTTGGAGAGAGAGTAAAGAGAGATAATAGCAGTTCAGCAGTAAGACAGTTCAATAGCAGCACAGCAGACAGTAGGCAAGTCAAAGAAAAAGATTATGCAAATCAAATCCAAGCCTAGTTCAGTAGCAGGCAGCAAGACAAGAGGAAGATACAAAATCAAAGAGATAATATCAGTTCAGAAGAGAGCAACATAGCAGGTTAGAGAGGAGAGAAGAGAGATACAAAACCAGTTCAGCATAACATACAAAAAGCCTACTGTCCACAAAACTGGATCAAAAAAACCTGCATCAGTTTCAAAAAGAGGAGAAACCAATTATCTAACCAATGTCATAACCCTCAAACAGCCTCAACCTTCATGATAAACATACAAACCTCATGTCCAAACTTGCACCACCATAACATACTGAACCAAGCACAACAAAAACTCCACATGCTGCAAACCATAAACCAATAAACCTGCATCCTCCTCAAAAACACCCCAAACCTGTCTCAACCTTTATACACACAAAAACTGATATCCAAACTCAAGCCTCAACCTTCATCAAATTCCATCAACCATAAACCCAGACCATACGAAAAAACAGCATTAGCAATCAAACCTCAAACCCTCCAGGCCTCAGGAAAATGTTCATCATTGGCCATTTCAAATTAAGCAGGAAGCTAATCAAAACAGCAATTGTTTCAACTATAGCATCTAGCAACGAATTTTCGAAGGCGACCTAAGCCCTCAGTGAAACACATCATAGGGCAAGCTGAAGAAAAAAAAACATCACAGGGCAACGAGAGAAAGAAGCAAGTCAGGGACATAACAATATTTCAAGGCAATAACTGTTCAAAGATATTCAAAGGCTAGCATCCAACCATTCAAAGCAACAGGCATACAGCAACTCAGAGAGCCTCAGAAGCAAGCTTCATCATGGGCAAGCACATAGGCAAATCAGAAAAACAAAAGTGAAACAGAAGCAAAGGCATCACAGTAGGAAAGAGGAAGATGAAGAAGTGAATACATTAGGGTTTTCTCAGTGAATATCATCATCAAAAACCTAAGCAAAAAGGTAAAAGAACGAAGTTACCAGGAAGGCGTCAAAAGTGTATCAAGCATCTCCCTTCGCCGCTCCGGCCTCCTGAGCGCTACTTCTCCACCTTCCCTCCACCTCCAAACATCAGGTAGTATAATCCTCGCCCCCTATCTCCTCTCCTTCACCTCAAAATGAAAAGAAAATAGTAAGAACTCGAAATTAACCAATACGTATCGTTCACAAAAGAAAACATAAAGCATTAAAACGAACCAGGAATCAAGGACGCTAGGCTCACGCCTTGGAGGGAGGAAAGGCGTTGAAACACGCTGGTGGCCGGAGGAAGCTCAGGGAAGCTTGAACGAAGAAGACGAAATTCAAGTGAACACGGCGCCGCTGCAAACCCTAATTTTCGTTCTGGAACCATGCCTAACCCTAAATCTCGTTTTTGGATCAGCTTGGGCTTAACCCGTTCTTAATTCCTCTAAGCCCAATAAGAAAATCATTTCATCAAACATTAAACCTTTCTTTTCTGTATTTTATATTTACTCTCTTTTACAACATTAACCATTCTTTTCATTTTTATAAAAGCAATATTTTATTATATAAAACACTAATTCTTTTCATTTTTATAATAAAAAATAATATTTACTTTTTTATATACTAACTCAATTATTTCATTGTTTCTAAAACATATACAATTTATTTCTTAATATTATTAAACATACTAATTTAATCTAAATACTTTTATACACAATTAACTTAAAAAACATTTTTTTTGAAATATATTTGTACATATCATATAAGTTAAATTTGAAAATATTTTCTTAATACACATTTGCATATAAAATAACCAAATACTTTTTATACATAATTAAATTGAAGATACGTTCTAATTAAAACTTTTCCTTTTATACATATTATACATTTATTGCACATAATTAAAATTAAACTCTTTTTTTTTAATATACATTTATGTACATAACAATTCGATACATTTTTCTAATATTGAAATTCACAAATATTTGGACTAAAATATTTTCCAATTAAAAAAAACTTAACATTTAAACAAAGCACTTCATTTCTCTATTGTACATAATCAACATACAAAAATCAAAGATTCATTTAAAACATTTATCTAGGTCAAAACCCTAATACGACTCAATTTCACATTTCACACTTGTACATACTTACATTTACACAATACATATACATTTGCACTTACACAATATATTGCCCTATACACACTTTATCTTATATTTGTATATTCGATATTCATTTTGATCGCACATTCGATTTGGTTGTAAATTATTGGGTACTATAAGTCTCATCCCCTTGTACATTTATACCCCCACTCCCGGACATTATTTTGTAATAGCGTAGATTTACATTCCGCAATTTACAGCTTTTCAATTATACCATGGTTAGACCTAGGGTTTGTATGTACATAAAATCAAACGCTAGATAACCTAATACAAGATAAATGCATGTAATCAATACACAATCACACTTGCACCCCCTAGGGTAATCCCACATGTTGCCTTCCAAAATGGGCCATGCTTGCACGTCGAATGTCTTTGGCAAAACAAAATCAAATGATCATAAGTCCCTCGATGACGCTTTCGAAAGTTGCCTAAACGGAATGATCATAGTCCCTTCAAAACAATTGGCCAAAGACACTTGGCATCATTGCATTCATGGTCTATACGATGACCCGTACCCGTCCCGAATAAACTTCCTAAACGCAAGATTGCCCATCAATTTCAATGGTGGAACAAAATTGTTAAAAGGGGTTAAAACATGACAAAAACCTTTGAGTACAATAGGGTAGACATAACTCTTAGTTACTTGAGATCAAACTTGCAAAAACACTTGCCTTCTTTTCAAAAACCACAATCCACGACACTTTCAAACAAACTCTCAAAAACATTTGAAAACATCTTTTCGAAAAGATTCACACTTTTGTAAAACACTCAAACACGAGTCAAATACATTAGTTGCCTAAAACAAGGCATCTTTTTCTAAAACATTTTCAAAAAGCACCCACACACACACCATTTTCAAAGCAATCGAAAAACAAGGCAAGTGATCTAAAAAAAACAAGTAACTAAGAGCCCATGGATAACCATGGATGAAAAGGGTGCTAATACCTTCCCTTTTCATAATCTACCCCCCGAACCCACGAAATATCTCAAAAGGTTTTTGCTGTGCTTTTTAACCTTTCCTTTAGGATAAAATAAAAAGTCGGTGGCGACTCTTGCTAACCGCACAAGTGCGAATACGAACGCAAAACACAAGTCAGTTCTCCCACCGTATCACATGAACCATCACCAAAATATCATTCCAGATTCTAGTAGGAGATAAATGTGCGACCGACTGAGTTTAGGATTGGAGAACATCATAGAGAACGGGTTGGGTACAAATAAACTTTGAGCCTTATCCTTTGTTTATTAAACCGTGAACCAGACCATGTTACAACCCTTTAAAAGTTATAATTGAAGCATAGGTTAGTTCAAAAGCATGATGTAAAAAAAGGTATCCTGACTCCTGTAAGGTTTACTGTAGACCCCGAGTTGAATTCATGTTCTTACAAATTTTTGTTGCTCTTTAAAAGTGAATTTTTCAAAAAAAAATCTCAAGACTGACATAAACTTTGCATTGCTTGAAGACCACTATTTTTGCATATGGCTAATTGTTTGACAATGGAGTAATTCGCACGATGAATATTCAATGAACAGAAATTCTCTCAATAAACGGAATTACTTCAAAGGGAAAGACACCTCCAATGACAAATATCTCATAATCAAGGGGCATGACATGACTATCTGGGGCAGTTAATTCGAGATTCAAATAATCTCTCAAGAAGTGCTGAATAACCAGGGGGAGATCTCCCTCCGAATCACTTGAGGGGAAATGTTACGTTGATCATGGGCTTGAACAAAATCCACTATAAGGACTTCCGGTACAACCAATTTGCTTGCATGTGCCAGTAGTATCAGATGGTGTCAGCATCATGTCTTCGGATCCTTCCATGAAAGTTCTTAGAAAACACTGAGATTTGATCAAAGGACTCCCGGTACCACCAATTTGCTTGTCTGTGCCAGTAGTATCAGATGGTGTCAGTATCATGTCTTCGGATCCTTCCATTACAATTCTTAGAAAACATTGAGACTTGATCAAAGGACTCCCGGTACCACCAATTTGCTTGTCTGTGCCAGTAGTATCAGATGGTGTCAGTATCATGTCTTCGGATCCTTCCATGACAGTTCTTAGAAAACATTGAGATTTGATCAAAGGACTCCCAGTACCACCAAATTTCTTGTTTGTGTCAGTAGTATCAGATGGTGTCAGTATCATGTCTTCGGATCCTTCCATGATAGTTCTTAGAAAACACTGAGATTTGATCAAAGGACTCTCGGTACCACTAATTTGCTTTCTGTGCCAGTAGTATCAGATGGTGTCGGTATCATGTCTTTGGATCCTTCCATGACAGTTCTTAGAAAACATTGAGATTTGATCAAAGGACTCCCGGTACCACCAATTTGCTTGTCTGTGCCAGTAATATCAGATGGTGTCAGTATCATGTCTTCGGATCCTTCCATGATAGTTCTTAGAAAACAGTGAGATTTGATCAAAGGACTCCCGGTACCACCAAATTTCTTGTTTGGGCCAGTAGTATCAGATGGTGTCAGTATCATGTCTTCGGATCCTTCCATGACAGTTGTTGTACCCCAAAATTTGCCCTCCCATATTCTCCAAGATTTGTCAAGTCAAGGTCACAAAATTCCCCAAGGGTTGTGCAGCTTAACTGTCTCCTATACAGTCAAAACTAGGGTTTGTATTCTGATCAAGAATTGAAAGTTTTCAAGGGCCCAATCAAGTCTCATATGCTTACAAAGATGGTCAAGTATCCTCATATCAAGTTTCAAGGCATTCAGCTCAAAATTGCACAGTCAAAACCCTAGATTGCACTACAGTCAACTGTAGGGGCAAAATGGTCATTTGACAGTCAAAAGTTCAAATTTTTGGTCAACATATCATTTTGAAGCCACAAACATCATTTGATCAATGCTTGATCATGATTCTCAAAATTTGGCTCAGAAATCATCAAAGATGCAAAAGTTGCTATATTTGGACAGCTGAAAAAGTCAACTGAAATTGACCAGGGCATAACTTTCACATGGATTATCAGAAAATTTCCATCCAAAGCTCATTTTGAAGAGAAAGACATTTCCTACAACTCATCTTCATATTCCAAGTCCAAGAAATTCACTCACAAAAAGTTATCAATTTCAACATTATAGGTCATTTTCAAAAGTCAACAAAAAGGGACTTTAAGTCAAAGGCCATAACTTGAGATTGGTAAATCAAAATGACATGGGACCAAAGGCATTGGTTAAAGGACTCAAAGACCTTTCCAAAATGTCCAAGAACATGTGAAAAGCTTAAAAATTGAGCAAGTTATGCCTTGTGGAAGTTGGGAAATTTTTGGGAATTTTGAAAAGTCAACATTGATGCAAATGATCCAAAAATGCAAATGGGCCCATTTTTCTTCCAAGTTTCTTCATGTCAAGCCTATGCACGACCATTAAGCCCAAGGGGAAGTATTTTCTTAACTTTTAATTATTTATTTGAATTTATATTAATATTAATTCATTTAAATCATTTAAATATGTAGAAAATATAAATTTAACCTAAAAAAATCTTTTTGTGCACATTCTACTCTCAATATTTCGTGCTTGTTTGATTATGGAAAGTTTTGGTTTGATTTGAACTAATTGACACAAGATTGCACATGAAAAAAGATATGAAAAGATTTTACAAAATCAAATATTGAAAACTATCAATGCCATGGATTTTGTGCAATTTTGTTGACCTAATGCCTTGGCTACATATTCAGGAATGCAAACCTAAAGCCTTCAGACTAAAAGCTGCGCCCCAAGAACACTTTGCAAATTGAAATTTTTTCCATAAAACACAAAACTGATTTCAAGGTTACAAGTGGTTTTAGGCCCTAATTCTTATACCAAAAGCTTGCTCGTGGACTCCTGATCGTATTCCAATCACAAACAATAGGCAAAGCTCCAGGAATTGGTATCAAGAACTCAAACTGTAAAGCCAAATTTTTGAAATCGCATAGCATAATTCAAGCATCCTTTTGCATTTTTCTTTATGGATTCTTGCTCATAATGATGTTTCTAAGCTGACCAACATATTCAATTATGTTTTTGTGCCATATATGCGTTTTTGCCATTGTTAAATATTAGGGTTTTCAGGATTCAAAATTAGGGCTTCTCAAACGAAGTAAAATTAGGGTTCCAGACCTACACCATTACACTCAACGCACCTGGACGAAGAAGTTGATACAGTCGCGCCTAATTTATGTTTAGAATTGAGCTATTCGCTATTTTTCTAAAAGCCATCTAACACCACGTTTGCAAAACCGTTGCCTATTTTGTTTTGTTTACAGGGACAGGGAGGAAGACGAAGCCGTGTCACCTGATGGTTGGTGCGTTTAAAAACGCGCGCGCTTTTCCAGGCCATTAACGCATTTGCCTTTATATTATTTATTGGATATTATATATTAAATAGAATTCACATGGCGTAGTGGTCAGGGAAGGCATTGGCAAGGCATAAGACCTGGGTTCGAACCCCAGGTCTGAATAATTTCATGTTATTTTTCCTTTAATGATTGTATGCAGGCATAACATTCAGGATCATCATACACGCCCAACAATCAACCTCCACGCGTCCCAGAACATCCACGTCAAAGGCCAGGATTGAAGAACATGCTACGCCTTAGTCAAACGTGTCATACGTAATTCCAAAAGTCAATGAAATTCAAGCAAATGGGCCAAAATTCCAGGCCTGAACCTCCTAAATTGGGGCTACCCCCCCCCCCCTGGTTTGCCCTCCTTTTATTTTTCTTATATTTTATTTAAATTATTATTTTGTTTTCTTGGTTGTTTAATTTAATTAATTTATTTTTACAAAAAAAAATATAAAAACATTAAAATTCAGAAAAGACAAAAAAATTAATAAATATTTATATTATAATTATTTTCATAAAAAATGCTTGTAATTATTTAGTTTTAATTAGGTTACAAATTTAATTCTTTTTAATAACAAAAATCCAAAAATATAGAATTAGGTTAATTGATAATTTTTATGCCCTTTTAAATTTTCCTTTTTTTATCACAACATTATTTATTTATTTATTTTATTTTTGTAATTAATTGTACATAAATATAATTTAGGTTTAAATTAGGTCAAAATTCAATATTTTCATAATAAACTTAAAAAACATTAGAATTAGGGTTTGACGCTTCCTTTTTTTAATTTTAATTAATTTCTCCTTCTAAATCTTAAAAAATACAAAAATACCCAAAACATTTAATTTTTCATTTTTTTTATTTTAATTCCTTATTAAAGTTAAGCTTTTTTGTAAAAGGGTCCAACGCCCATTGTTTTAATTTAATTGCGCATATTTACTTTATGTCGTTCATTATAATTATGTAAATCTCCCAAAGCCATGTAACTTTACTTTTCGCACTTTTATTTACTTCGCATTATTTACTTTTCCGTCAAATCGGGTTCTGGAAATTTTGGCGATGTGGACCCGCGCCATTTGTAATAGCCTTAGATTTATTTTTCCGCGAACTTTATAACTGTTAAAAAGCATGCAAGAATGAATGTCTTAATTAAAAAAAATCAAGCGTAGATCACAAATAAACATGACAAGACAAATATCTGAAAACGACACACGAACCGCACACACCACCCCTAGGGTACGCCTCACTGTTGCCTTTCGAAAGGTGATCGTCGAGTAGAGGACGTCTTAGTAAGTCCTCATGATCCGGGAACCTGGCATGAGGGTAGCTTCTAAGGTGTCTTCCCATTGCTCTGGTGATCACCACGTCCCGAACATCGAATTGACCCGAACACCTCCAACGGTGGTGCTACCTACCTCTCAATGGTGGGATGGCACTACTTTAAAGGACATTTACACAGACGAATTCCTTAGGGTAGGTAGGTTCTCAAGGATACTTGCTCTAATCTCAAAACAAACAAAAAAAGACTTTTCACACTGACACTTTTCAAAAGCTTTCGAAGCAAACTTTTCAAACACTCTGACGTACGAGTCGAACTGAAATTTTTCAAAGAAACTTTTTTAAAACCCACATTGAAAAGCAAACAAACAATTTTTGAAAACACATTGAGCAAGTATCTAAGAGCCCATGGATAACCATGGATAGAAAGGGTGCTAACACCTTCCCTTTCTATAACCTACCTCCCGAACCGAGAGCAATCTCTTTAAGGAATTTTTCTGTGCTTTTGTCCTTTCCATTTGGAGAAAATAAAAGACGGTGGCGACTCTTGCTTCCGCGACATTTCGCAAACCAGCGTTAAACAGTCAGTTCCAGATCCACCGATCACAGAACTGGCGACTCTGCTGGGGAATAAACTATAAAGTGAGGTGTACCTTAGGGCTAGCTTATAACTATGTTTTCAATTGTTTTCCTTGTGTGCTTTAAATTGTGGGTTGCTTGGGAGTTCTATAGATCCTGAACCCGGATCTGGGGGATACCTTTCTTAGAAAGTAGCAACAAGGCTGTGAGGGAACTGTGCGGGGTATAACGACATGGTTGAAACAGTCTGCTACGTTGATGTGGCACTTTGGTGTGTACCGGTAACCCTTGAGTTCAGTCAAGGAGAGTACGGGGCCTCCGCGTGGTGTCGTGAAGCATCAACAGACCTTAGGAACCTTAATTGAACAATCTTGGCCTCTTTAGGGTAGTGAGATAACTGACTTTGGTGCAGTCCGAGGTTGGTTGATACTCGATACTACGCTCAATTGAGGGTTGCTTTCCTGGAATATTTCGGTCGCCAGTTCAGTGGCTAAATCGAAACGATGAACAATGAAAGCAATCCCGTGATATTGGGACCCTTAGAACCCGGTTACTTCTAATAGGACAGGTTGAACCCACCAACTTCAAGAGGGTACTACCCAGACCCCATGCTGGCCTTAAACCTTAAGGGCTTGCCTTGTGTGCCTTGTGTGCCTTACATGTTTGTCGTTGTAAATATCTGTGGTGTGTTTAATCATAGCATCATGACATCATCCAGCATCATATGCATTGACTAACCATTTCAGGGGTTCGAATTTTCATCTTTGTTCTTGTTTTGTAGGACATGGAAACTGTTCGTAGAAAGACCATTCAAGTCAGTCTTGTAAGGATTCCTCCTCAGCTTAAGGAGCTTATATCCAGGATTCCCGAGAACTCTTCATTCAGTGAAAGGCATGGAAGCCTCATCAGCTTGGTCAACACCAACATTGAGGAAGATATGATTAAGGTCTTGTTCCAATTCTTTGACCCTCTGCATCACTGCTTTACCTTCTTGGACTATCAGTTGGTACCTACATTGGAGGAGTTCTCCCGGCTCCTGAAGATCCCTATCCTTGATCAGCTACCCTTCAACGGTACAGAAAAGGAACCTAAGCTTGAAGAGATTGCTAAAGCCTTGCACCTACGTTCATCTGACCTCAAGGGACATTGGGAAGTCAGAAGTGGTATCAAAGGGTTCTTAGCCAGGTTTCTGTTTGAGAAGGCTCTTGAATGTTGGAACTCCCTCGACTTGCAAGCTTTTGAAGAGGTTGTGGCCCTCCTTGTTTATGGTTTGGTGTTGTTTCCTAACCCAGATCAGCTTATTGATATCAATGCTGTCCAGATCTTCATGTCCAGGAATCCCATACCTACATTGCTGGGGGACATCCTTCACTCATGTTACACTCGAACCATGAGAAAAAGAGGTGTCCTTATGTGTTGCACTCCTCTCCTGGGAAGGTGGTTTATTTCGCACCTTCCCCAATCAGTCCTGAAGAATGAGCGGGGATTGAGATGGTCACAACGGTTGATGACTCTCACACATGCAGATATACATTGGTGCCCTAGGTCCAGAGGAGATGTCACTATCATTGATCGCTGTGGGGAGTACCCTAATGTTCCTTTACTTGGAATCAGAGGAGGTATTACTTATAGCCCATGCCTGGCTTGGAGACAGTTTGGTTATGCTCGGAGGGACGGTCCTCATGACATGTTGATTCCTGACATAGTTTTTGACTTCGACAATGATACTCAAGGACTTCGTCAGAGATTTATCAGAGCTTGGAGGATGCCTAGTAGGATAGACAGCAAGACACTGGGACACAGGAACTCCATCCCTTTGGAGCCTTATCTCAAATGGGTACGCGCCCGCTCTCATAAGTTAGTGATGCCTTATCCTCACATGCTTCCAGTAATCAAAGAGCTTGTCTTGGAAGGGGAAGTGTCTCATGTTATTCAGCACCCTGATATGCCCACATCCTGGGAAGAGATGCAGAAGAGCTGGATCCAGCTTAAGGAGGAAAGAAATTCTCTTGAGACTAGTCGGCATGCCAGTGAAAAGAAGGTCCTGGAGCTCACTCGCCTGTTGCATGAGGAGAGGAATCTCAACACCTACATAGCTCCGAAAAGGATGCGCAGTGTATTTTGGGATTGACTTGATTTTTGTACTTTTCGCCCATGAGGCCTTGATGTATTAAACAATGATTTCTTTAATAATAACGTGTGTTCTTTTCTTGTCTACAACAAATTTGAACTTTCGAACCCTTGAATGCATTGCATACGCATTTCATACATCATGTGCATAGCAGGTTTTTCCCCTTTTTCAGGTTGCTTACAGTTCTTCGCTGTTTATTTCAGCATCATGAATCCCGGATCTGAATCAACTGAGACATCAATCAAGGCTCTCCAGGTGCAGAATGCACAATTCCAAGAACTAATCAAGGGTCTGGCTAAGGGCCAAGAGGAACTAAAGGCTATGCTCCTGAAGAAGGAGAAGAAGAAGAAGAGAAGAACTGTTCTGTTCAACTCGGGCCGAAGGTTTGGCAACACTCTGCAACATGAAGAGGCTGGTTCTTCTGTTGGCAAGAGTCCTTCTCAGGCAGAAGTAAAGGTTCCTACTCCAGAAGTCTCCGACAACGAGACAGATTTTGATGAAGAGCAGTACCCTCCTGAAGACAACAGATACAAACAACTGGAGGACAGGTTGAAGGCTATGGAGGTGCAACAGGCACCTGGGCTGGATTTCGGAGATCTGGGTTTGTCGACTGGTGTGATCATTCCCCACAAGTTCAAAGCACCATCCTTCTCGAAGTATGACGGGGCGTCTTGTCCCAAGCTGCACTTAAGGTCCTATGTTCGGAAAATTCAGCCGTACTCTGCGGACAAGAATTTATGGATCCACTTCTTCCAGGAGAGTCTTTCAGGGACTCATCTCGAATGGTTCTATCAGCTGGATGGGACCAAAGTTCGTAACTGGGAGGAGCTGGCTACTGCTTTCTATAAGCAGTATCAGTATAATGCCGACCTTGCCCCCACACGTACCCAACTCCAGGGTATGGCGTTAGGCGCAAGCGAAGGTTTTAAGGAGTACGCTCAGAAGTGGCGAGACCTGGCTGGCAGGGTGCAGCCACCATTGACTGATCGGGAGCTGGTTGACATGTTCTTGGGGACCCTATCTGGGCCATTCTTTAACCATCTCATTGGGAATTCTTCTGCTGGTTTCACTGATTTAATCTTGACTGGAGAGAGAATTGAAGCTGGGCTGAAGTCTGGGAAGATTGCAAAGGGTGCCTCATCTAGTTCAGAGAAGAAACCCTTCAAGAAGGAGTCTAGCGCCATATATGGTTCCAGGAGATCAGAGAGGAATGAACACCGCTAATCTGTCAGTGCGGTAATGATTGCTAAGCCTGCTGCCGCTCCCCGGCCAAACAATACTCAGAAGGTGGAAAGACCCCGGAGAGAATTCTCCCGTTTAAACATGACTTTGTCGCAGATCCTGCCACAGTTGCTCTCAACTAATTTAGTGACTGTCAGGGAGGCGCCAAAGTTCCCCAATACTGCATCCCCCAAGTACAACCCGAATGCTCGTTGTGCTTACCACTCAGATAGCCCGGGGCACTCTACTGATGACTGTTGGGCGTTGAAGAATAAGGTGCAAGACCTTATCGACGCAAAAGAGATACAATTCGAAGCGCCCACAAAGCCGAATGTAGTTACTGCCCCTATGCCTCAGCACGGGGTAAATGCTGTGGATGAAGACGTTTATGCTGTTTCTGTGGATGATCTAGCCACTCCTCTAAAGATCGTTAAGAAGAACCTACTGCAGGCCGGTTTATTTCCGGGTTGTAGTGCGGGTTGCCTGTTCTGTGTTGTGTCCCCATCCGGTTGTCCCTTGCTAAAGTTAGGCATCCAAAGCTTAATGGATAGCAAGGAGGTTCTATTCAAGAAGTCTGCTGTTCGTTTGGTTCCAATAGAAGAAGTCTCTGTGGTGACTATCTTCAATAATCCGATCCCGGCTCTCCAGAAAAAGCCTGTCCAAATTCTGACCGTTGCACCTGTTACTATCACTGTTCCTGGGCCCCTGCCCTATGTATCCAACAAAGCTGTCCCTTGGCACTATGGGGCAGATGTATATATAAACGGAGTTAAACAAGAGCTCAACGCTGGCGCCAGCATCTGTGACATCACTGGCCCGGCCAAAGTTACCCGCAGTGGCAGGCTCTTCTCGCCTGACATTGCGCCACCTGCTGCCCGAAGACCGCTCCTGATAATTCCTGCAAGTACACCTACTCCCGTTACTGATCAAGTTGTTGTTCCTGCTGTTGATCCGATTGTTTCTCCTGCTGCCGAGTCATCCAATGCTCGGGGCAAGGGAATTGAAACCGAGCCTGCCCAGATGGAGGCACCCATACCCATAGCTGCTGAGGCCTCCCCACAAGAGATGGAGGAGATTTTGAAGATTATAAAGAAGAGCGATTTTAATGTTGTGGAACAGCTGGGGCATACGCCCTCCAAGATCTCCATGCTCTCTTTACTGCTGTGCTCTGAGGCCCATGCAAAGGCCCTCATCTCATTCCTCAAGACAGCCCACGTGCCACATGAAACCTCTGCAGTCCAGTTCACTGATTGCGTGGCAAGTCTAACGGCAGACAATGGCTTGGGTTTCTCAGATGCTGATTTGACCGCAAAGGGGAGAGATCATAATGATGCTCTGCATGTCTCAATCGAATGCAGGGGCACCACCTTGGCACATGTGTTGGTTGATACTGGGTCATCTTTGAATGTGCTACCCAAGAAGGCTTTGGACCGTCTAGATTGCGAAGGCCTGGATTTGAAGCCCAGCAACATCATCGTCAGAGCCTTTGATGGTTCAAAGAGGATGGTCCATGGGGAGGTTGACATTCCGATTCGTGTGGGCTCTCAGGTGTTCGACTCCACTTTTTACGTGATGGATATCCGTCCATCTTACTCTTGTCTGCTGGGTCGACCCTGGATACATAAGGCTGGGGCAGTGACCTCTACCTTGCATCAAAAGCTGAAGTACCCCGTCAGAGGGAAGATTGTCACCGTGCAAGGAGAGGAAGAATATATGGTGAGCCACCTAAACTCGTTCAGATACATTGAGATGGATGGGGAGTTCATTGAGACCCCCTTTCAGCATTTCGAGGAGGTGTTTCCAATTGCAGCGGAAACAGCAGAAGCAGGAGGTCCTTTGAAGATGGCTTCCCTAAAGGATGCCAGGGCTGTGGTGCAGAAGGGTGAATGTGTCAACTGGGGCAGACTTCCAGAATTCACCCAGAAGACTGATAAACTTGGGTTGGGTTTTACCTCAGAAGGTCAGAGAGCTATGAGGAAAGCAAAGATCGGAAGACCTCCGGTATTTATCAAAAGTTCAGAAGTGAATGCTGTGGGGGAAGACCATGAAGTGGACGAAGCTGAATTCAACAGCTGGATCTATCCGACGGCCGAAGACGGATTGAACAATTGGAGTGCAAAGGATCATACTCCTGTTACCTTTGTGACGCAGTAATAAGTTTCTTTGTTTCGTTATTTTTTGTAATAAACAATGATAAACTCTATGGCCCGGTGTCTTACCCGAGGCACCGTGGTTCTATTTGTGAGGGCATACAAACTGTCATTTTATACATCATGAATGAAAATCTTGGACTATTTTCGCATTGCAAATATTGTGTTCCTTTTCTATGTTTCCTTTCCTTTACATAATTTTCAAAAACAGCTGTATTTACACACACACTCACTCATACAGGTTCCAATCCACTCTGGATCTCACTGATAACAACTCTGCTAATGCCGGTTATGACTTCGAAAATCCGATCAACTTAGCCGAAGACGAAGGTGAAGATGATTGCGAAGTGCCTGGCGAGCTTGCAAGACTGTTGCTTCAGGAAGAGCGGGCAATTCAACCCCATGAAGAGCCAGTGGAAACCATAAACCTGGGTACTGAGGCAGATAGAAAAGAGGTAAAGATTGGTGCCAACCTAGAGCTCAGCGTGAAGCAACGGTTAACCAAGATGTTACATGACTATATGGAGATCTTTGCCTGGTCCTACGAAGACATGCCCGGGTTGGATACCGATATTGTTGTCCATCATTTGCCGACTAGGGAAGACTGCCCTCCAGTTAAACAAAAGGTTCGTCGGATGCGTCCAGAGATGTCCGAGAAGATTAAAGCCGAAGTCATGAAACAGTTTGACGCCGGTTTCCTTGCAGTGACTTCTTACCCTCAGTGGGTTGCTAACGTGGTGCCGGTACCTAAAAAGGACGATAAGGTCAGAATGTGTGTTGATTATAGGGATCTGAACAGGGCCAGCCCCAAGGATGACTTCCCCTTACCTCACATTGATGTCCTTGTTGATAATACAGCTCAGCACAAGGTATTCTCTTTCATGGATGGTTTTTCAGGCTACAATCAGATCAAGATGGCACCTGAAGACATGGAAAAGACTACATTTGTTACTCAGTGGGGCACCTTCTGTTACAAGTTCATGCCGTTCGGATTAAAGAATGCTGGGGCAACCTACCAACGTGCCATGGTTGCCTTATTTCATGATATGATCCATCACGAGATAGAAGTGTATGTGGACGACATGATTGCTAGATCCCAGACTGAGGAAGAGCATCTAGATCATCTGCAGAAATTGTTTGACCGGTTGAAACTGTACAAGCTGAGATTGAACCCGAACAAGTGCACCTTCGGGGTAAGATCGGGAAAGTTACTAGGCTTCGTGGTCAGTGATAAAGGTATTCAAGTGGACCCTGCTAAGGTCAAAGCTATTCAAGAGATGCCAGTTCCCAAGACAGAGAAGGAGGTCAGAGGCTTTTTAGGACGCCTGAATTACATTGCTCGCTTCATCTCACACCTGACTGCTACCTGTGAGCCAATCTTCAAGCTGCTGAAGAAAGATCAGGTAGTATGTTGGAACGATGAATGTCAGGCTGCCTTCGACAGAATCAAAGAGTATCTCCAAGAACCACCTATCCTTATGCCACCGGTTGAAGGGAGACCTCTGATACTATATCTGACAGTGCTAGACAACTCAATGGGGTGTGTGCTGGGGCAGCATGACGAGTCTGGCCGAAAAGAGCACGCCATTTATTATCTTAGCAAAAAGTTTACCGACTGTGAGACCCGATACTCACTGCTTGAGAAAACTTGCTGCGCTTTGGTATGGGCTGCTCGCCGGCTGAGACAGTATATGCTGACTCACACTACCTTGTTGATCTCAAGAATGGATCCTATAAAATACATATTCGAAAAGCCAGCTCTGTCTGGGAGAATTGCAAGATGGCAAATGATCTTGACGGAATACGACATTCAGTATACAACCCAGAAAGCCATCAAAGGGAGTGTATTGGCAGACCACTTAGCTCATCAAGCTGTAGATGACTACCAATCAATGAACTTCGAGTTTCCGGATGAAAGCATCATGATTGTAACTGATTGTGAAATACCTGGACCGGATGAAGGACCTGAACCAGGATCCCGATGGTCTATGCACTTTGACGGAGCTTCCAATGCTTTGGGAAATGGTATCGGCGCCATCATCATATCTCCACAAGGTACTCATACTCCACTCACTGCCCGGCTGTGTTTCAACTGTACCAACAACATGGCAGAGTATGAGGCGTGTATCATGGGTCTTCAAGCTGCGATCGACCTAAGGATCAAATTTCTAAGTGTCTTCGGAGATTCCGCCCTTGTGATCAATCAGATTAAAGGAGAGTGGGATACGAAACATCCAAACTTGATTCCTTATAGAGAATGTGTGTTGACTCTAATTCCCCACTTCACAGAGATAACCTTTGAGCACTTTCCAAGAGAAGAGAATCAGTTAGCGGACGCGTTAGCTACAATGTCTTCAATGTTCAAGGTCAAATGGGATAATGAAGCTCCCCGGATCATCATCTGGAAACTGGACGAACCGGCATACTGTTGTGATCTCGAAACTGAGTTGGTAACTGAGAAGCCTTGGTACCACGAAGTGAAGAGATACCTGGAAACTCAGGAATACCCGGAAGGTGCATCCATCAATGATAAGAAATTCCTGAGGAGGTTCGCAGCAAAGTTCTTTCTTAGCAACGGCATCTTGTACAAGCGAAACCATGATTCAACCTTACTGCGTTGTGTGGATAAGACTGAAGCGGAAAGAATCATGGAGGAGCTACATGAAGGGACCTTTGGTACGCATTCCAGTGGACATACTATGGCTAAGAAAATCCTACGGGCAGGATATTACTGGTCCACAATGGAAGCCGACTGTTACCAACACTCCAGGACGTGTCACAAGTGCCAGATTTATGCAGACAAGGTGCATGTTCCTCCGGTTCCCCTGAATGTTCTGACTGCGCCTTGGCCGTTTGCAATGTGGGGCATAGACATGATCGGCGAGATCAAACCTACGGCATCCAATGGACATCGCTTCATCCTAGTGGCGATCGACTATTTTACGAAGTGGGTTGAAGCAGCATCCTATGCTACGGTAACCAAGACTGTGGTGGCACGGTTCATTCGGCACAACCTGATCTGTCGATACGGCGTCCCTGAGCGGATTATTACAGACAACGATACCAATCTGAACAACAAGATGATTGCTGAGCTTTGCGAACAGTTCAAGATACAGCACCACAATTCTTCTCCTTACAGACCGAAGATGAATGGGGCTGTAGAAGCAGCTAACAAAAACATCAAGAAGATCGTGCAAAAAATGACAGTGACGTACAAAGATTGGCACGAGATGCTACCGTTCGCTCTGCATGGGTATCGTACTTCAGCAAGGACGTCAACCGGGGCAACTCCGTTCTCTCTGGTTTATGGCATGGAGGCAGTCTTGCCGATCGAAGTACAAATTCCCTCTCTCCGGATAATGAAGGATGCAAATCTGAACGAAGATGATTGGATCCAGACACGACTTGATCAGCTCAACCTCATTGACGAAAAGAGACTTGCTGCTATCTGTCATGGTCAGACGTATCAGAAACGGATGATCAGGGCATTTAACAAAAAGGTCAGACCACAGGAATATCAAGTCGGGGATCTGGTGATCAAGCGAATCATCCTTCCTCAGAGTGATCCAAGGGGCAAATGGACCCCTACATACGAAGGGCCATTTGTGGTTAAGCATGTGTTCTCAGGAGGAGCAATGATATTAACCAACATGGATGGTGACGACCTTCCTCACCCCGCCAATGCAGACATAGTTAAAAAATACTACGCATGAAAAAAGACCCGCTAGGCTGACATGCCTAGGCAAAAATTAGGGCTTCCCGTCGAACCAAAAGGGTTCGGGCAAAATGAAGGGACGAAAATGAAAAATCTGTACACCCGGCAAGTCGAAAACCTGAAAAGGCGGCTTGGGCAAAAATGGGTATCCCGGTGGACTGAAAACCCGAAAGGGCGGTCCAGGCAAAAATTAGGGATAAAAGCGTAATACTATGTCTCATTGGATCACTTTGCATCCAGAATCCGGTATCTACATCAAGTTCAGACGGCATCGATCAGTCAGCTTCACCTTCAACCAAGGTCATCAAGTGATGAGACGCTCAGAGTTATAAAGGCAATAGCAGAGTTGAAACCCAGTGGATCATTCATATTTCACACAGCTGTTTTATTTTCTTTTGTACAAAACTTGTATAAACTCTTTTGTTCGGCGACGTACCTCTTACTAGGACGTCAGCCTCTTGTACACAAAACGCCTATTTTCAGGCCATTCAAAAAATCAATAAAAAAATATATCTTCAGTTAAACGTGCCAAGTGTTTTTCTTTTTTCTGTTTTGTTTTGCGAAGAACGTCCAAGGTTCAATTTGTGATATATGCATTGACAATAATTTGCTAACTCATAAATATTTGCATACGAAACAAAGGAATTAATTGCAGGTGACATTTAGAAACAGGGGCAATATAAAAGAATTGTCTGAGCAGTCTAATTGTTCTATCCTCCAAGGTACCAAGGTAGGTTCAGCTAAAGAACACGACCAGTACATATTAGTTCCCCAGAGAGTAAAACAATACATTCTTCCCCGAGCAAAGCTACAATCAAACTTAAAGAAGTTGGGTATCCTCCAGCAGATCTCAACCTTCCCCAGCAGCATATGTATTCTTAACAAGCATCCCCGGCAGTCTTGGTCTAAAAGATTGTTCCCCGGCGGTATCTCAACTCTCAAAGGAGTCACCTCCCCAGCATATCAAAACTCCCCAGAAGAGTCCAATCCAGCTTCACCAGCAAAGTTGGAATTCATATCCCCAAGCAGTAAGCTTATCCCCAGTAGATTCTGGAAGCTTATCCCCTCGCAGAGCACGAACGCGTCGTCCGGCTTTATTTAAAGAGTTATTTCCTTAACAGGATATAACTGGGTTATCCTCAGCCAAAAGCCACGGAAAGAGCGTCGTCAACGAAGTCTTCTTACCCCAGCGAAGTCCATCAACACTTCCTATACAACAAGGGTATCCTCAGCAAGTCATTCTCGATAATTCAAGCAGAGCATCTCTATCCCCACAGAGCACCGCTTCCCATCATAGTCGCTAGAGTATCGTTTCTCCCCGCAGACTCTTCATTTGCCAAGTTTATTCCTCAACGGAGTTATCTTCTCCTACCGGTATTCTTGCAGTTATCATCCCCAGCGGAAGCAAAATCTATTCTTCAACATCAGCCCAGGATATGACTTCCCGGCACCCGTCAAGGATTTACTTTCCTAGACGAAAACAAACATTCATAAACATCACACTTCCATACATCATTATAGCATGCATAGACGCATCATATCTCACAAATCGCATTTATGTTGAGAATATCATTGCTTGATCCATATCATGCATTGCATATGTCTGACCTTTACCTTTCAGGAAAGAATCAGCTAAATTCTCAATCATCTTTCAAGACCTAGCCTGGTTCAGTTAAATCGACCTTCAGATTTTCCTGATGCTTATCCAGTCAAAGGCCTTCTCTTGGTTCAGTCAGATCGACCCTAAGATCTCCCTGATGCTTATCCAGTTGAAGATATTTCAAGACCTTGTCCGGTTCAGTTAAATCGACCCTAAGATTTTCCTGATGCTTATCCAGTCAAAGGCCTTCTCTTGGTTCAGTCAGATCGACCCTAAGATCTCCCTGATGCTTATCCAGTTGAAGATATTTCAAGACCTTGTCCGGTTCAGTTAAATCGACCCTAAGATTTTCCTGATTCTTACCCAGTCAAAGGCCTTCTCTTGGTTCAGTCAGATCGACCCTAAGATCTCCCTGATGCTTATCCAGTTGAAGATATTTCAAGACCTTGTCCGATTCAGTTAAATCGACCCTAAGATTTTCCTGATTCTTACCCAGTCAAAGGCCTCTCTGGTTCAGTCAGATCGACCCTAAGATCTCCCTGATTCTTATTCCAGTAGAAGACACCCAAGATTTTTCTCAACGAGCGTTGTTGAAGTTAAAGTCGCCCAAGGTTCGCTTATCATCCATGCTAAGGCAGTAACCATCCCTGGTTCATTCATCAGCGTTTGAAGCTCCAGACTCAGCTCCTGTAACCAGTCAGGACACATCTATACCAAGCATCTAAAAATCAGCTCCTGCAACGTGTCAGGTACTCATTTTTCTTTTTGCAGGTATGCAGGTTCTAGCTAAAGAACCTCCTACGCGATCAACATCCAGATGGCATCTATAAGCCCATCATCCTATCCAGCAATCCCCAAAAGGCATCTATAAGCCCATTCCCATCTCGCTGCTACTATGTGAGCGCAAATTTCTGGGCACTTTAGTGTCCAATCATCTTCTACCCTCGGATTACGAAAGGCACGTCCGCCAATCTGCATCCTCAGGTCTAAGAAGATTGAACAGGGGCAACTGTTGTACCCCAAAATTTGCCCTCCCATATTCTCCAAGATTTGTCAAGTCAAGGTCACAAAATTCCCCAAGGGTTGTGCAGCTTAACTGTCTCCTATACAGTCAAAACTAGGGTTTGTGTTCTGATCAAGAATTGAAAGTTTTCAAGGGCCCAATCAAGTCTCATATGCTTACAAAGATGGTCAAGTATCCTCATATCAAGTTTCAAGGCATTCAGCTCAAAATTGCACAGTCAAAACCCTAGATTGCACTACAGTCAACTGTAGGGGCAAAATGGTCATTTGACAGTCAAAAGTTCAAATTTTTGGTCAACATATCATTTTGAAGCCACAAACATCATTTGATCAATGCTTGATCATGATTCTCAAAATTTGGCTCAGAAATCATCAAAGATGCAAAAGTTGCTATATTTGGACAGCTGAAAAAGTCAACTGAAATTGACCAGGGCATAACTTTCACATGGATTATCAGAAAATTTCCATCCAAAGCTCATTTTGAATAGAAAGACATTTCCTACAACTCATCTTCATATTCCAAGTCCAAGAAATTCTCTCACAAAAAGTTATCAATTTCAACATTATAGGTCATTTTCAAAAGTCAACAAAAAGGGACTTTAAGTCAAAGGCCATAACTTGAGATTGGTAAATCAAAATGACATGGGACCAAAGGCATTGGTTAAAGGACTCAAATACCTTTCCAAAATGTCCAAGAACATGTGAAAAGCTTAAAAATTGAGCAAGTTATGCCTTGTGGAAGTTGGGAAATTTTTGGGAATTTTGAAAAGTCAACATTGATGCAAATGATCCAAAAATGCAAATGGGCCCATTTTTCTTCCAAGTTTCTTCATGTCAAGCCTATGCACGACCATTAAGCCCAAGGGGAAGTATTTTCTTAACTTTTAATTATTTATTTGAATTTATATTAATATTAATTCATTTAAATCATTTAAATATGTAGAAAATATAAATTTAACCTAAAAAAATCTTTTTGTGCACATTCTACTCTCAATATTTCGTGCTTGTTTGATTATGGAAAGTTTTGGTTTGATTTGAACTAATTGACACAAGATTGCACATGAAAAAAGATATGAAAAGATTTTACAAAATCAAATATTGAAAACTATCAATGCCATGGATTTTGTGCAATTTTGTTGACCTAATGCCTTGGCTACATATTCAGGAATGCAAACCTAAAGCCTTCAGACTAAAAGCTGCGCCCCAAGAACACTTTGCAAATTGAAATTTTTTCCATAAAACACAAAACTGATTTCAAGGTTACAAGTGGTTTTAGGCCCTAATTCTTATACCAAAAGCTTGCTCGTGGACTCCTGATCGTATTCCAATCACAAACAATAGGCAAAGCTCCAGGAATTGGTATCAAGAACTCAAACTGTAAAGCCAAATTTTTGAAATCGCATAGCATAATTCAAGCATCCTTTTGCATTTTTCTTTATGGATTCTTGCTCATAATGATGTTTCTAAGCTGACCAACATATTCAATTATGTTTTTGTGCCATATATGCGTTTTTGCCATTGTTAAATATTAGGGTTTTCAGGATTCAAAATTAGGGCTTCTCAAACGAAGTAAAATTAGGGTTCCAGACCTACACCATTACACTCAACGCACCTGGACGAAGAAGTTGATACAGTCGCGCCTAATTTATGTTTAGAATTGAGCTATTCGCTATTTTTCTAAAAGCCATCTAACACCACGTTTGCAAAACCGTTGCCTATTTTGTTTTGTTTACAGGGACAGGGAGGAAGACGAAGCCGTGTCACCTGATGGTTGGTGCGTTTAAAAACGCGCGCGCTTTTCCAGGCCATTAACGCATTTGCCTTTATATTATTTATTGGATATTATATATTAAATAGAATTCACATGGCGTAGTGGTCAGGGAAGGCATTGGCAAGGCATAAGACCTGGGTTCGAACCCCAGGTCTGAATAATTTCATGTTATTTTTCCTTTAATGATTGTATGCAGGCATAACATTCAGGATCATCATACACGCCCAACAATCAACCTCCACGCGTCCCAGAACATCCACGTCAAAGGCCAGGATTGAAGAACATGCTACGCCTTAGTCAAACGTGTCATACGTAATTCCAAAAGTCAATGAAATTCAAGCAAATGGGCCAAAATTCCAGGCCTGAACCTCCTAAATTGGGGCTACCCCCCCCCCCCCCCCCCCTGGTTTGCCCTCCTTTTATTTTTCTTATATTTTATTTAAATTATTATTTTGTTTTCTTGGTTGTTTAATTTAATTAATTTATTTTTACAAAAAAAAATATAAAAACATTAAAATTCAGAAAAGACAAAAAAATTAATAAATATTTATATTATAATTATTTTCATAAAAAATGCTTGTAATTATTTAGTTTTAATTAGGTTACAAATTTAATTCTTTTTAATAACAAAAATCCAAAAATATAGAATTAGGTTAATTGATAATTTTTATGCCCTTTTAAATTTTCCTTTTTTTATCACAACATTATTTATTTATTTATTTTATTTTTGTAATTAATTGTACATAAATATAATTTAGGTTTAAATTAGGTCAAAATTCAATATTTTCATAATAAACTTAAAAAACATTAGAATTAGGGTTTGACGCTTCCTTTTTTTAATTTTAATTAATTTCTCCTTCTAAATCTTAAAAAATACAAAAATACCCAAAACATTTAATTTTTCATTTTTTTTATTTTAATTCCTTATTAAAGTTAAGCTTTTTTGTAAAAGGGTCCAACGCCCATTGTTTTAATTTAATTGCGCATATTTACTTTATGTCGTTCATTATAATTATGTAAAT
Source organism: Vicia faba (assembly GCA_948472305.1). Classification (NCBI taxonomy): domain Eukaryota; kingdom Viridiplantae; phylum Streptophyta; class Magnoliopsida; order Fabales; family Fabaceae; genus Vicia; species Vicia faba. Next base: position 324,862,715 of record OX451740.1, read on the forward strand.
CTCCCAAAGCCATGTAACTTTACTTTTCGCACTTTTATTTACTTCGCATTATTTACTTTTCCGTCAAATCGGGTTCTGGAAATTTTAGCGATGTGGACCCGCGCCATTTGTAATAGCCTTAGATTTATTTTTCCGCGAACTTTATAACTGTTAAAAAGCATGCAAGAATGAATGTCTTAATTAAAAAAAATCAAGCGTAGATCACAAATAAACATGACAAGACAAATATCTGAAAACGATACACGAACCGCACACACCACCCCTAGGGTACGCCTCACTGTTGCCTTTCGAAAGGTGATCGTCGAGTAGAGGACGTCTTAGTAAGTCCTCATGATCCGGGAACCTGGCATGAGGGTAGCTTCTAAGGTGTCTTCCCATTGCTCTGGTGATCACCACGTCCCGAACATCGAATTGACCCGAACACCTCCAACGGTGGTGCTACCTACCTCTCAATGGTGGGATGGCACTACTTTAAAGGACATTTACACAGACGAATTCCTTAGGGTAGGTAGGTTCTCAAGGATACTTGCTCTAATCTCAAAACAAACAAAAAAAGACTTTTCACACTGACACTTTTCAAAAGCTTTCGAAGCAAACTTTTCAAACACTCTGACGTACGAGTCGAACTGAAATTTTTCAAAGAAACTTTTTTAAAACCCACATTGAAAAGCAAACAAACAATTTTTGAAAACACATTGAGCAAGTATCTAAGAGCCCATGGATAACCATGGATAGAAAGGGTGCTAACACCTTCCCTTTCTATAACCTACCTCCCGAACCGAGAGCAATCTCTTTAAGGAATTTTTCTGTGCTTTTGTCCTTTCCATTTGGAGAAAATAAAAGACGGTGGCGACTCTTGCTTCCGCGACATTTCGCAAACCAGCGTTAAACAGTCAGTTCCAGATCCACCGATCACAACAGTTCTTAGAAAACATTGAGATTTGATCAAAGGACTCCTGGTACCACCAATTTGCTTGTCTGTGCCAGTAGTATCAGATGGTGTCAGTATCATGTCTCCGGATCCTTCCATGACAGTTCTTAGAAAACACTGAGATTTGATCAAAGGACTCCCAGTACCACCAAATTTCTTGTTTGTGCCAATAGTATCAAATGGTGTCAGTATCATGTCTTTGGATCCTTCCATGATAGTTCTTAGAAAACACTGAGATTTGATCAAAGGACTCCTAGTACCACCAAATTGCTTGTTTTTGCCAGTAGTATCAGATGGTGTCAGTATCATGTCTTCAGATCCTTCCATGACAGTTCTTGAAAAACACTAAGGCTTGATCAAAGATCTGGGGTACCACTAAATTGCTTGTCTATTCCAGTAGTATCATATGGTATCAGTATCATGTCTTCGGTTTCTTCCACAATAATTCTTAGAAAAGATACCTAGGAAGTTCAAGACTACCAGAAATGTGATCAAAATCTTAAACATTGAAGTGCATCAGATTAACTCTAGGGGAAAATAGGCTCCCGCATATGAAATGTCATTCAAATAATTTTTGGCATTTCTACAACAGTCACTACCATACACAATGACAAATTCTCTACACTCTCTGAACACGGACATAGTCAGAAAATACTAGGCATGAAAAAAGACCCATACCTAGGCAAAAATAAGGGTATCCTGGCGAACGAAAAGGTTCGGGAAAAAATTAGGGATATATATAAAAGATTGTACACCCGGCAAGTCGAAAACCTGAAAAGGCAACTTTGGTAAAAAAAGGGTATCCCGCTGGACTGAAAATCTGAAAAGACGGTCTAGGCAAAAGTTAGGGATTAAAGCGTACGACTATGTCCCATTATTTCATTGTTTTGTCTATCAGTAAAAGATTTATCACTATGATCAATGTTTATTAAGGACTCTAGGAGAAGACATAGTTCAAGCTGTTCACAAATCCCCACAAGGCCAAATTCATGGATATCCCCACATAAAATTATCCCCACTAAATTGAGTTCATACATCCAAAATTCCAATCTCTTAGAAACCCTTTCCCCAGCTGAGTTGGTCTTAAAGATGAATCCTTATGAAGTTCTTACTAAAAAGAATTCACTTTCCCGGTAGGTCGTCAAAAGTATTCTCTTCAACAAAGTCAGTGTTCCCCAACATCCTACAAATTTCCCAGCTTGAGTTTGTTTCTCATACTATTACAAATCAATATACAAAACCCCTTAATCCTCGGTAAAGTCATTGCAATCCCCAACGGAGTCGTTACTATCACCAAAAGTTATTATGAAGCCTGGAATCTGACTAGATAACATTTCAACTTCATCATTTCAAGCAAGTTACTGTGAAGCCTCTAATTCGAACATATAACAGTTAACCTCAGAAATTTTCTGCAAAGCCTGGAATCCGACTAGATAACAGATTAATTTCAGTAAGTTGTTGCAAAGCCTGGAATCCGACCAGATAACAGTTGACTTTAGTAAGTTATTGCGAAGCCTGGAATCCGACCAGATTGCAATTAACTTCATCCATCTCATAAAATTACTGCAAAGCCTGGAATCCGACCAGGTAACAGTTAATTTCATCTAAATTACTGTGAAGCCTGGAATCCGACCAAATAACAGATTAATTTCAGTAAGTTGTTGCAAAGCTTGGAATCCAATCAGATAACAATTGACTTTAGTAAGTATTGTGAAGCCTGGAATCTGACCAGATAGCAATTAACTTCATCCATCTCAGAAAATTACTGCGAAGCCTGGAATCCGACCAGATAACAGTTAATTTCATCTAAATTATTGTGAAGCCTGGAATCCGACCAGATAATAGATTAATTTCATCTAAATTACTTGAAGCCTGGAATCCGACTAGATAATAGATTAATTTCAATAAGTTGCTGCGAAGCCTGGAATCCGACCAGATAACAATTCACTTTAGTAAGTTATTGTGAAGCCTGGAATCCGACCAGATAGCAATTAACTCCATCCATCTCAGAAAATTACTGTGAAGCCTGGAATTCGACCAGATAACAGATTAATTTCATCTAAATTACTATGAAGCCTGGAATCCGACCAGATAACAGATTAATTTTAGTAAGTTGCTATGAAGCCTTGAATCCGACCAAATAACAGTTGACTTTAGTAAGTTATTGTGAAGCCTGGAATCCGACCAGATAGCAATTAACTTCATCCATCTCAGAAAATTACTACGAAGCCTGAAATCCGATCAGATAACAGTTAATTTTATCTAAATTACTGTGAAGCCTGAAATCCGACCAGATAATAGTTAATTTCATCTAAATTATTGTGAAACCTGGAATCCGACCAGATAACAGATTAATTTCAGTAAGTTGTTGTGAAGCCTGAAATATGACCAGATAACAGTTGACTTTAGTAAGTTATTGCAAAGGCTAGAATCCGACCAGATAGCAGTTAATTTCATCTAAATGACTGTGAAGCCTGGAATCCGACCAGATAACAGTTAATTTCATCTAAATTACTGTGAAGCCTAGAACCTGACCAGATAACAGATTAATTTCATTAAGTGGATGTGAAGCCTGAAATATGACCAGATAACAGTTGACTTTAGTAAGTTATTGTGAAGCCTGGAATCTGACCAGATATCAATTAACATCATCCATCTCAGAAAATTACTTCGAAGCCTGGAATTCGACCAGATAACAGTTAATTTCATCTAAATTACTGCAAAGCCTGGAATCCAACCATATAATAGTTAATTTCATCTAAATTACTGTGAAGCCTGGAATCCGACCAGATAACAAATTAATTTCAGTAAGTTGCTGTGAAGCCTGGAATCCGACCAGATAACAGTTGACTTTAGTAAGTTGTTGTGAAGCCTGGAATCCGACCAGTTAGCAATTAACTTCATCCATCTCAGAAATTTACTGCGAAGCCAGGAAATCTGACCAAATAACAGTTAATTTCATCTAAGTTAGTATGAAGCCTGGAATTCGACCAGATAATAGTTAAAGTCCATCCCTTCAGGTAAGTTACTGCGAAGCCTGGAATTCAACCAGATAACAGTTAACCTTAGTAAGTCACTGTGAAGCCTGGAATCCGGCCAGATAACAATTAACTTCATCTTCCCCCAGTAAGTCACTGCGAATCCTGGAATATGACCAGATAACAGTTAACTTTATTATCCCCAACAAGTTTTTCTGAATCCTGGATTTCGACCAGATAACAGCTAACTTCCATTCTCCTCATTCAAGAGATAATTCCTCAGTAGAGCAATGGATAACTAAAACTCATGAACTCTATTCCCCAACCAGAAATCAACATTCCCCACAGAGTTTCCTCAAGCAAAGATCCAAAGTCAATATTCCCCAGCGGATTTCTCCTCAAACAACAAAACATGAATTCCCAGCGTAAACATTTTAAACAAAGTTTAGAGATACACATACTCTTCATCTCCAGCAGCAGTCCGGGATTTAGCTTCCCAAAAATCTCCATAACATTTGTCAAGGATTTATTTTGAGACAAATTTACACTTTGTTGTACCCCAAAATTTTCCCTCTCATGTCTCAATGTTTTTTTTACAAAATCTCTTTGACTCAAGACTGGATTAGGGTTTGATCAGCTCAAGACATCTCATCATGCATTGATTAGCCAAAATTAGGGTTTGGGATTGCACAAGGATTTTTGGACTGTCAATGCTTCATATTACTTTCAAGTATCATCATAGACCCCCAAGATTATTCATGCCAAGTTTCAAGCTTTGAGTCACATTTTTGATCAGTCAATTGAATATTTGACCTAAAAATCAGCTGTATTGGGGAAAAAGTCAACCATAGCCAATTTACAGTCAAAATTCATAATTTTTTATCCACATCAACATCTTAGACTCATATTTATCATTTGATCAAGTTTGGACCACAATTCCTCAAGAAATTTGATCAAATCATCAAAAGGGCAAAATGGTCAAAATTAGGGTTTGGACTGAGAAAGGGGAATTTCTGATTTTTAACCTAGAAAATGACCAATTGGTTTGAAGCATGATTTTAAGAGTTCAATTGCACCATATTGACCTAAATACATGGTTCAAAACATTGCAATTCCATTGGATTGACAGATAAATTTTGCAGTCAACTGATCAAAAGTCAATTGTATACTAAAAAGTCAAACTTTGACTTTTTGGTCAAAATCAAACGCCAAAGATCACAATTCATAAAAACATGTCAAAATTTGAAAATTGTTCATCAAGAAATCAAAGATTGAATATTTTGTTTTGAAATTTAAAATTTTCCTAACTTAGAAATTTTTCTAAGTATAGAAAATTTCTTATTTTTTCTCAACTTTAAGCCAAATTCTTACCATGATACAAGATGATTCAAAGAAAGTTCCCAACATGAAAGTTGTAGATATCCATGAAATCTACAACTTTTCTCCACATAATTTCTCCTAAAGATGCTTGGATCTCAAGATATAATTTAAAGAATACATGCTCATGAACTAAATTAACTTAGTGAAATTTTGCCCTAACTTAGGCAGGTTTTTGACCTAACTTCATGGCAACTTTTCACATAGTTCTAAGAGGAATCTTGGAAAGCAATTCAAAGATTAGTTATATATCACATTTCAAGATTTCCAAAATGTCCAAGAACTTCTGGAGGTCATTCTTGAGTAGGGAGAATCGAAGAGATGAAGTTGACAATTTCTCACTTTGATTTCAAGCCATTTCATGATGAACCAAAATTCAAATCCAAACCTAGGCTGCATAAACTTTGCTTTGCAGGTCTCAAACTTATTTCTCACTCCATAATTAAATGCTTACACAGTTGATAAAGCTTTAATCCAAGCATGAGAGCCTTTGTCCAAGCTTTAATTCCATAAATGGCACAAAGTTGCCATTTCCATTTTAGAAAAGCACAACTTTTGCATTTGTCAACTCCTTGAGCTTTTCACTTGTTCTTTCTGCACACACAAACCCTATAAACAAAAATCAATGTGTATAAGACTTGTACCAACTCATACTAGGCTTGTACAAGCATATAGAGAGTTGTCTCCTCACTTTTCTTCAAAAGCAAGCAATAGAGCAAAAAGTCTATAACTCAGAAATCTAGAGGAAGCTTGAGGTCTAACCTTTTCTATACTTATACACAAACATATTGTAGCCTATAACACGATTGCAAAATCTCAGAAACTCTCCCAAACTCTCTATCACTAAAAACCTGCCATAACTTGCAGTTTTGCATCTTGCATAGCAATCTCAAAATTTACTCGTGCGTTTCAAGTTCTAATCACCTAAACACTTAACCTACATCATATCTAAGTGTTCCAGATCATCATCCCTTCACTGTAACTCCTCCTTCTCCATCTTCCATTTTTGCATTTCAAGCTTGCAGGTTGACTTGGGTAGGGAGATTCAGGCACTTTCAAGGCAAGGTAAGGATTGGAACACACTCAGGGAGGTCCAAGCAAGCTAAAGGTATCCTCAAGCCTTCTCAAAAATTTCTCAAACTCCATTCACGATCTCAACTGAAAGAGGTAAAAAATCTAACTTCTATCTCGTCATACAAGCACCCTTTAGTCTCGATTTGTGAAAATAAAATGTAGACATCCTTGTGCTAAAGCCAACCATGTTCATAGATTTCATTTATATTTATTGTGTATAGAGAATTTTAGATTTCAAATTTCTATAAAAATTAGGTTTGAAATTAGGGCCAGTGAAATTAGCTTTGATCTTTGACTGTTAGTTTGCATGAGTTACATGGTTGAAATCGTGGGAAAGAGTACTATCATTTTCATGTTTGAAGTTTCCATTTTCATGGAGAAATTAGAGAGATACAGAGGGTCCGGCTGCTAGAGAAAGAAGATGAAGTACAGAGCAAGGAAGCGTTTTATGTTATGTATTTTTAGTTTCATTTGAACTAACGGATGTACAGCCACCTCAGTGGCAAGGCAGCGCGCAGAAATTGCTAAGGCCATGGGTTCGAGCCTTGGCCCATACATTTTATTATTTATTTTATTTTCATTTCCATTTTATTAAATATATTTTCCTTAACATAAAAAATGATAAAAAATATAAAACATGATAAATATTACATTTTGTTTATTTTTATTTTATTTTCTCATAAAAATATTTTTATTAAATTATATATTAACTATTTTTCTTAAATAAACTTGTAATTAAAAATAGAATAATTTTAAATATTTATTATTTTTCTCACACTTGCAAATATTTATTTTAATATATAAAAAGACCAAAATATTTCATAAATACTATTTTATTATTTTTAAGACAAAAAATACAAAAAAAAATAATACTTAATGAACTTTATTTTCTTTTAACAAATTAGAATTAGGGTTAATCAATTTCTAAGAAAATAATTTCCTTTTCTTAAACTATTAGGTTTAGTTCAAAACCCTTTTTTTTTTACATAAAAAACAAAACAAAATATTTTTCTTGCGTATAGATGTCTTTGCATATTTAATTTATATTGTATATTCAAATATTTGTACAAATTCGATTTGGTTGTAATAGATTAATTAGGTTTATATTATTGCAAGTCCCCATTCATAATTTGTATACCCCTCCTCCCATAAAATGTTGTAATAGCGTAGTAATCTTTAATTTACGCAATTTATCGCTTTTACATAACATGTTAGTAATTAGGGTTTGTATGGCAAGATAAAAACAATCAAATAGAAAACCCTAATCCAAGACAAAATCAAGCATGAAAATAACACACTTGTACACAAGCACCCTTAGGGTTACTCCACTTGGTTTCCTTACATAAAAATGGCCATATTACGCATGTGAAGTATCTTGGCAAAACAAACAAATATAAGATCATAGTCCATCGATGACGCTATCTAAAGTTGCCTTACAAAGATGATCTTAGTCCCTCAAAAATGCTAAAGATACTTTGCAACATTTCTAAATCATGGTTATACGATGACCCACACCCGTCCCGTTTACATCCAAAGATAGGGTTGCTTACCAAATCAATGGTAAGACAACAATGTCAAAGGAAAAGAAAATGAACAAGAAAGACATTTGAGTAGGTAGATTACTTCTAGTTACTTGCTCCACTTCAAAACAACTATCCTTGCTATTTTCAAAACAAACACACACATTTCCAAACATCTTACAAATATTGAAAATATTTTCAAAAAGACAAACATCTTTGTATATATTCTTACGAACGAGAATCATTATAAAGATTTCCTAAACAATGGCCTCTTTTACAAAATACTTTCAAAATCACACAAAGCACAATTTCAAAACAAAAGCAAGTGATCTAGCAAGTAACTAAGAGCCCATGGAAAACCATGGATGAAAAGGGTGCTAATACCTTCCCTTTTCATAATCTACCCCCCGAACTCAAGAAACAATATCAAAGGTCTTTTCTGTGCTTTTTCACCTTTCCTTTTGGATAAAAGAAAAGCCGGTGGCGACTCTTGCTAACCGCAACATTTGGGATAAAACGCAAAACCCTCAAGTCAGTTCTCCCACCGTATCACACACTTCAATAATTTTTCACATTCATACGTCATATTACATACATGTCAAATGCATATAGCCTAATCTCATTCATTTTGAGAACATAATTTGCTATGCATACATCCGCATACAACTAATTCTCTTCCTTGCAGGAAAAGTCAATCAACAGACAAAGACCTCTTCTGGTGGATCTCATTCCTTCCAGTTAAAGACAGGCGAACAAAGACCTCTATTGTTTCAATTTAAATCGACTGTGGATTTATCCTGATTTTGTTCTGGTAGACACTTTCCCCGGTTCAGTTAAATCGCTCTGAATATTTATACTGATTTATTATCTAGTTAAAGATTATTCAAGACATTTGTTGTTTCAGTATAAGTCGACCAAAGATTTATTCTGATATTCCTTTCAATCTCTACCAACAATCACTTTGGATGGCATCTATAAGCCCATCTCCAACGACTCCCTATCACCTTTGGATGGCATATGTAATCCCATTTCCGACAAACTTTACATTATTCTTCAAATGGCATCTTTAAGCCCATTCCCGACACAATCAACCAACACATTAGCGAGCACAAATTTCTGGGCACTCTAGTGTTCAATCATCTTCCACCTTCAAGCTACAAATGGCGACATGCCATTCTCACTTTTCAGGTTTAAGAAGATTGAACAGGGGCAGCTATTGTACCCCAAATTTTTCCCTACCTTTCCTTAAGATTTTCTTCTAGGGTTTTTCAACTGTTCAAAGACTCTTAGGCCTCCAGATATATCAATGGATTCATCAATGGTTCAAGTTTGCGGGTGTTCAAAATTTTCTTTTATCCTGTAGTATTGAGCTAGGGGTTTGACTCTTGAAGATGTTATACTTGTTAATATCAAGGCTCGTGTTTCAATGGTTGCACAATGTTAAGGCCTATATTTGAGTTTGTCTCGAATTAAGGTTTTTGATTCATGATGGCGAATATGAAAACTCTTTGATAATACATCATTTTCTTGTGAAGAAAGTTAATCAGAGTTGATTTAAAATTAGGGTTTTGATCTTTTTCTTAATTGGATGGATTTTGGAGTCTTTCATGCAAGGTTTTTTTTAATGTTTTTATGATGCATCATTTCGAGCGTTTAGGAGTTCAAGCTATCAAATATGGATGTTCGTTCTCGCGATGATTCAAACTTTGGTTTTCGTCCAGCATTCACAGAGGAAGCTTCAATTGCGATTTAATTTTGTTTTCTGACAAGTTTGTTTTATTCCAAGATTTTCCTTCAAAATGCGAGCATTATTCAAGTCTCTCTGGTCTAAATTCCGAGTTTTTATCAAGGATAGCGCAAGGATACCAAGTTTCTCATGCATAAGATAAAACTCGTGGATTCTTCTTTCAACATTACAAATTGCATCACATTTATTTTACAAAACATTACATTATTTAGTTACATCTATTCTTCTTTCAAATTTCCAAAATTCCAAATATTCATCACATTTATTTTTTAAAATTCCAAATCTATTTACAAATTCAAAACAATTTCAAAATCATTACAAAATTCATTTACAAATTCAAAGGCATAAATATAAGTTTTCCTATTTTTTCTATTCAATTATAAAACAAAATATTTCTTCATCTTCAAGAGTCTTCAAATATTCCTCTTTGATCTTGCAATCTCATCCAATACATGAAACAAAAAGGAAATTTTGTTAGCAAACATAAACATGGAAATAAGCAAAGAATTGAAAAATATTTTAAACTCATCATTAGAGTTGGTTTATGGAATCAGAAAAAGGTGTTTTTCAGACATGTTTTTATGCCATAACAACCTCATAAAAAATGGATTTAATCATGGGCCTAAGACTATTGCAAATCACAATTGACTTGGTTCATAATAAACAAATGCAAAATTCAAAACAGCAGCATCATAAATCAAGAATTCAAGCCCAACAAAGGCCTCAAAACATTGTCCTATCATTGGCCTAAAGATATCATTGCAAATCACAAACCTAAGTTTGGTTCACAAACAAGACAAAACAGAATTGTACAAGCCTCACAAGTCAGAACTCTATCATTGGCTAGGAATAGGATTTTTGTAAATCACAAATCACAAAGTTTGGTTCACAAAAGATAGAGAAGAAATCAAGGAAAATCAGAATTAACATCATGTTTCACGCAAACAAAGAGCCTCATGTTGTTTTCAATGTGAAAACTCAGAATTGTAAAATCAAATCACAGGCCAATTAATTGTACTGCGAAGTCTCAAAGACAACGCTTTTGTTCATAGAAAACCAGATTTTATCAAAGCACAAAAGCAACCAGTACTATAAAGTCTCAAAGTTAGTAAAAAGTACAAGAGGCCAGTAAGGAAAGGGGAAAAGTCAGTATAGAAAAAGTACCAAAGTTCATAAAATAAAATAAAAAAGACGAAAATCCAACAACACAACAAGCAAAGTAAGCACAATAATGTCCAACAAAATTGATTTATCAAGGGCCAGCAAAAGGGACAAGAAGCCATCTCCTTTAAATACATATCAAACTTGTATAGAAAAGAGGCAAGCCCATAGTATAAAAAGAGCCATAGTCATATTGAGAAAGAGAGAACGAGGCCAGGCACAACAACCACAAAATTGTCATAGTTCTGTAACAGAGAAAAGCAAAAAATATACAGAAGCACAAAACCAAGCCACCAACCCTAACCCTAACCCTTATCTCATCATTTTTTCCAAAAAAAAACATAAACAGAAATACACAGAACCACCACAAAACCAACATCATCATTTTCCAAAGGAACCAAAAACCCCTCAGAAGCTAAATCGTAACACAAATGCCAAAACTCTAAATTTTTCCATCATTTTCGCAAAACAAACCCTTTAGAAATTTGTAACAAAGAGAAAGAGAGAGGAAAGATCTCACCGAAACAGCGTCTGAAACCGAGTTGGAGTGATTAGGGTTTCATCTATCCCCTTTAAGATCTAAGCCAAACCATGCCAAATCTGCAAATTTCACTCACAAATTATAATAGAAGAGAAAGAAACGAAGCGAATGATGTAAGAAAATTTAAGATCGACGCATCTCCTCCGTGAAGACCGTCGTCTAACGCGTTTCTGCATTGGTTGATTAAAGAAAAAAAAGTTTTGTGTTGTTTTGTTTTTATTATTTAATTTTATTTGCCATAAGCCCATTTCTTTTTTGTTTTTGTTGTCTCTCTGATTATTAAAAAAAAAAAGCAAATTGTGGGCCTAACAGAAAATCTCTTTTTACTTCTAGACTCCCTAATTTGCTCTTTACACCTTTTTCACTTTGATTTATTTTTATCTTATTTTCTTTTTCTTATTATTTTTATTACTATTATTTTTATATTTATTAATCAGGAAAAAATACCAAAAATATTTTATATTTTGCTATTTAGGATATTTAGTGTTTTTATTTTTATCTCTTTTAAAACAAAAGACCAAATATATTTTCTTATTAAATTTAATTTCTTTTCTTAATTATTAATTAAATAATTAGACTTAGACTTATTTTATTTTATTCTCTTTCTCAATTAAAAATTAATTTAGAATTTAGATTTCTTTTGATTAATTAAACTTTTGTGTATACTATTTTTTAATCAAACTAAAACTATTTTCTACAAAACCCTAAAAATGTTTTTTCTTGTTTAATTTTATTTCTTTTCTATTTTAGACATAGGTTTATTTCTTTAAAATTAATTTAGAAATTAGGACCTTTTTTAATTAATTAATTTTTTTCATATATACTAATTTAATTTAATCAAAACATTTTCTTAACCAAAAAACAAATAAAAAACAATTTCTTCTTTCCTGGTATATTATTCATCCATGATTGTACATTATTCTTTCAAATTTAATATGGTTGTAATAGTAACTTAGGTTTAAATTACTTGTTATCCCCCGTTTGTGAATTTGTATCCCCTATCCCCAATTGATGTAATAGCGTAGGAATTTACATTTCTGCAATTTACCGCTTTCAAATATAAATGTTAGTAATTATGATTTGTATGGAAAGACATAAAAACAACAAGTAGAAAGCCCTAATTCAAAGATAAAAATGCATGAAATCAAAACACTTGCACACTTGCACCTCTAGGGTAACCCACACTTGTTGCCTTCAAATAAATAGTCATGTCCCTCGAATGTGAGATACTTTAGCAATGACCCTCGAAAACAAGATCGTAGTCCCTCGATGACCCTTCGATATTGCCTTCATAAAAATGATCTTAGTCCCTTACGACAAATTGCTAAGGTATCCTACAATGTTGCCTTCTATGACTATACGATCACCCACGCTCGTCCCTTCACATTCAATGATATGGCTTCTTATCAATCAATGGTAAGGTGGTAATATCTAAAGGAGGAGGAAAAGAACTAAGACTTTTTGAGTAGATAGAATGTTCATAGTTGCTTGCTCACAACCATCTTCAAAACATCTTTCAAAAACACCAACACTTTCAAATGAAATATATTAAAAAGTCAACACTTTTTATGCATTCTTATAGAGACGAGAATCATTACAAAGTTTGCCTAAACGAAGGCACTTTTCAAAAATACTTTCAAAACCCATCACAAACACATTTCAAACAAAGAATTTTCAAAGTGAGCTAGCAACTAAGAGCCCGTAGATAACTACGGATGAAAAGGGTGTTAATACCTTCCCTTTTCATAACCTACCCCCCGAACTCAAGAAAATTTTCAAAAGGTCTTTCTTGTTCTTTTCACCCTTTCCTTTATTGGATAAAAGAAAAGTCGGTGGAGACTCTTGCTATCCACAACAATTGTGATAAAACGTAAAACACCCAAGTCAGTTCTCCCACCGTATCACAGGAGTCCATTCAGTTTTTTTGACAGTCAAGTGGTTAATTATTGGATAAACTAAAAGTTAATTAAATGATTTATTTTAATTAATTTTTTATTAATAATTAGTTAACCCGGTCAACCTAATTTTGACAAAAGTCAAAATTAGGATTTTCAAAACCCTAATTGTCCATTCTCTGTGGCGCCCTGTTTCCTCACATCAACTAAGCTAACCAAAAAACAATTATTGTACAGATTAAAAAAACGTATCAAATCTTAAAATTACACAAAATCCATCAAAATGAATCTCAAAACATAATCAAGTTATATCTAAAATTGTCCAAAACTGCATCGTATCAATTACATAATTAAATCTATTTCTAATTACAATCTCAATCAATTTCAGACCCAATTTCTAATTGAATCAATCAACCCTACTCATCTAAAATTATAACGACAATCAATAAAAATTTCCTAATCTATCTCTAAAACTAACCTATAAAAACCCTATAATCTAAGAGAAGATGGGGAAAAATTGGAAGAAGTAGAAGAAGAGGAGACGCAGAATCATACCCTTAAACTGAAGCCCCCCTTGCATATAAATCTAAAGTTTTAGAACAGAAACCCTTAGTCTCTGTTGTAGTCACCGCTACCGACCTCAAGCCCTTCAAATATGTCATTGTCGCCATCATCATCCTTGTCTGGTACCTACAAACAAAAGAAGAAGGGATCAGAAGCAGATCTAGGAGGAAATCAGAAAAAGAATTATCAACGAAATCATGGAGAGAGAGGTAACATTCGAAAGCTTATCTCTAATTTTTGGTTATTGAGGTTTGGATTTTGGGGGTTTGGGGGAGAAATAGTCGTCGCCGTCGTCGGGTTCTGGGTTAGGGTTTGGGGGGTGTTATTGTTGTTGTTGTTGCTGGTGAGTAAAGAGAGAGGGGAGAGAGAACAAGACAGAGAGATAGAAAGATGAAATGAGAATGAAGAGGAAATGAAGGGGAAACGAAAAATATAATGTCTCACAATCCCATGCATGTGTCCCCATGTCTTTACTATACACCCTCATTTTATGTCTCTTTGATCTTAATCGAACGACCAGATCACGCGTCCTCATGATAATACCACGCGCTCGCATACACCAGATCCAAACGAATCCCCCTTTGTTCAACGTTGGGCCTAGCCCATTACAATTCATATCCCCCCTTTTTTCCTTATCAAACGACCACATGCACCCCTTCTGCGCTATTGGGCTAAGTCCAACATCTAAACTTAGGCCCTTACTATTTCTGCACCCCATAATTACTTCCTCAGTTCAACAGTATACCCCCCACGCAATTGGACCTAAATCCAATATCTGGATTTAGGACCCTGATACCCACACCCCCGAGCATTACTAGGCCTGAATAATTTGCACCCCCCTGCGTTTTAAAAATAATTTTTTTTTTTAATAATTTCATTTATTTACTTATTTGTTTGTTTATTCTTTATCATTTTTTTATTTATCACATTAATAAATAATCTTGCATATTAATAAATTATTGAATATTTTAATATTTAATATACTTTTGATAAACTATATAATAGTTATTTATTAATCAAAAATCATTTTTTAAATACTTTAATTACATTAAAATACTTTTTCATACATTAAAATATATATTTTTTCATTCAAAATTGCATCATATATACCCGAAAACATCTAACCAATCAAATACTAACTGTTTTTCTACTAACATAACTCAAATTTATATTTATTTTCAAAAAAGGATTATGGAAAATTCTTTTATCGACTGCGAACTTCGTCTACAATTCCGCTATTCACACACCCAAATTTGGTTCAAGGAGATTTTCAGATATTTCCATGATTCATAAAAAAAACTAACCAAACAACTATGAACTATTAATTTGGACTCTGATTCCTCATAAGAGGATACGTAGACATACGACTTAAAATCATGATGAGTTCCCCTAATTAAAACTAAAACCCTATTCCTAAACTGTAAACATAAACCCTAGTATCCTTGAGAACAAGGTAGATGAGGGGTGCCTAACACCTTTCCTTCGTCTAAAGCGAGTCAATAACTTAGAATCTCTTATCAAATTAGGATTATTCGTTACATTCCTTTCCTTAGGATAAAATTAATTGTGGAAATTCTATATTTTTTTACTGATTACGACACCTGAAAGTATCTTTCTTGGAGATCACCCAAAATAGAATAGGGTTCCTACTCTGATGCCATTTGAAGTTCTAGTACACAAATACCAGATGTCGAACCAGATGTTACAACACTACTATCAGATCAATCACAATAGCAAGAACAATTATACAAGTAAAATATGTTGTAGAAAGTAAAGAACACAAATTAATTGTTAATCCAGTTCGGTGCAACGTCACCTCTTCTGGGAGCATCCAAGCCAGGAAGAAAATCCACTAAAATAGTATTAGTTTGAAGTTCTAAACATCCAATGTTTTACAAACTTCTCACCTAATCACTAACCATGTAATTTCTATCCAAGAACCTCTTAGATATGAGACTCCTCTCACTTTCCTTCAGTTACAAACTAGTGACAAACTAACAATGATAACTAAAGTAGAAGAACACTCTTCAAAGGCAACAAATCAGCTCTGCCTAAAAGCTTGTGGCTGATGAACAAAGATAACTTGACACACAATTCACTCTTGCTTAAAAACTTATGAGTGATTGACAAATAGCAACTCAAACTCAGTCCAACTCTAATATCAAAGTGATAAGAGAGTGGACCACAATGAACAATGAACAAACTAAAAACTCTAAACCCTTATCTCATGCACACGGCTTCTCCAATTGTTTTTAGGTTTAGAAAGTTCTTATAAAAAGACTCTTGCAAGCATGGGCTTGGATTCTTTACACATATCCAATATTCCAACTACAAATATCCTGTAAAATCTTCTCCACAAAAATATAAAGTTTCCTAAAAAGTCTCAAGGATCCTTTTTATGAAACAAAAATAATATATTATAAAATTAATGTTTCTAAAATAATCTTCCTTGGACTGCGACTGTATGAGAACTAAACTCATACAAAATCTCATATTTTAAAAACAAATCTTTCAAGAAGTAAAACCTAAACTGTATTGATGTTCTAATATAACATGTTACGACATCGTGCTCGACATCTGTCTTCAGTGATGTCTGATCAATATGTCAAGATATCTATCATAAGATCTTATTGAGATATATATTTTAGCAAAATTGTTGTCAATCATAAAACTACAGACTTAACACTTACAAAAGAGTAGGTTAGGTTCAGTCACCAACTTATGCTATATTATGTACATTGTTTGTTATAACTCAGTGCACTTAAACGTTATCTCTTGTAACTAACATTTGTTCATTCTATTGATTCAATACAACATAATTTCTTCAATATCTCCTACATTTCAATTCAAATATGAAAACTCCTTCAATTTCTAATAATGTTTGATTCTACTCAACAATATGCTTAATTCGAATCAAACTTCAAAAAAATCATGTTTTAAGCTTTCTAACTTGTGGTTCAATACACACACAAGATAACAACTTTGACCAACTTGCTCAAACTTAAAAAACACATCGACATGAGTTTAGGTCAACATTTTAAAATTAAAAATGAATGTTGAACCGACAAGACTTACCGTTCAAGATTCATTTGGTTCAACCGGTTAAACCTATAGTCCAATCGTTTATTAAATAAATTAACAATATAAAGCTAAATTTTATAGATAAGTTACATAATCATATGTTCACAAATTAATAAAATAAATGTCTTAAAAATACATTACAAAGTTCTTACTATGATATCAATTATAAACATAATTACACAATATAATGGTACGCTTAAAGAAACGAAGCTATAATATAGTGTTATAACTTAGAAATTTAGGTTGTTCTTTTGTGTTAAAGACGAGTTTTTTTTTGTGAAGGAAAAATATTTTAAGTATTGATGCTAACATATTAATTATTTTAATTTTTTATAAAAAATATTAAAATTGATCAATGACAAACATTTTTTTGAATGGGGTGATTTTACAAAATCGATTATGATTCTTTAGTTCGGACGATTATGAGTGATTCAATCAAGTGTTTCTGATTTTACTCTGATTTTAACTCACCTATTGTTTTACAAGACTGAACAAATCGGAATCACCTCCGATTCTCGATCCAACCAGTTAAACCAAACAATTTAATTTGGTTTTTAAAATATTAATTTAAAAAGTCTAATTTATTGAATGAGAAGATAACTCAAAATACAATTATAAATACGAACAATTTCATAACTAGCTTAAGAGTAAAAACTTCTAGCAAATTCTCCAATAAATTAATTAAAAATTGTATTTTCCTCTGTTTTCTTTACAAAATTCCAAAATACTCTCTTCTCCTCAAATTAGGTAATAATGGGAAATAGTACAAAATTGATAAAATGAAGCAATAATGCAAATTATAGCATCAAGAAATTTATCTCACCCTTATAACTTTGTCTTGACAGCCTCAAATATTTGAAAGTATAATTAAAACAATCTGACTTTAGAAGAATTGCAGATTATCAATGTAAACAGCTCATTAATTAATTATTTTTATAAATAAAATTAAATATTTCTACTTTTCACCTTTGAGTCATCTTCTTCTCTTAATATTTACACAAGACACTATTCTTCTCTTTTGACATCTTCACTTTGCTAGCATATTTTCTGTTTTATAGATTCAACAACAACACAATATTTTCAAGACCTTTGAAATCGTATTTCCTAGTAATTAATTTTGTCTACTTTGAAAAATGACAACCACGGTCTAAAATCGTTCAAACCGTCGGTTTTTCTAATTTTTCCGATTTCTTTTAGTTTTTATTTTCTTTTTTATTTTATTTTTCGATTTTGCGATATGACAGTTTTATAGATATATTAAACAGGTCGCAGATCTGATTCCCATTCAACGGATTTTCACTACCTTAAGTCAATTTTATGTCAATTAATTTCTTTAAAAAATTATATTTTCTAAATATTAGATTTTAAACTAATATTTAAAAAAAAGACTATTGACAAATTAATAATATTTTGAGAAATATCAATAATATAGATATTATTAAATAATAAAAAATAAATGAGTTAATAGTTATTTTGTCTTTGTTATATAAGTGAGTTTTGAAAAATCTTTTGTAAAAAAAATTTCAAAAATCTTCTATCATAAAAAAATTTCTCTGTTTTGTCCCCTCAAAAAATTTAAGCATAAAAATTAATAATATGGCAGGGATATTTTTCAAAAATCATCAATTTTATAAGAGATTTTTCAAAAAATCACTAATTTGACAAGGATAAAATATGTATAAATCCTTAAAAATAAGGAGCAAACTACATGAAATTTAATAGATTATTAATGATAAACTTTTTGATGAAGCAAAACGGAGAAATCTTAATATGACATAGAAATTTTTAAAATATTTTTATAGGGGTTTTTCAAAACTCACAAAAATGATGGGGATAAAATAACTATTAACTCAAAATGAATTATTGTGGAGATTTTACTAGCAACTTGTGGTGTGATAACTCAGTTATCAAAATTAGTTATACTTTTTCACATAAATTATAAACTATAAAAAAAATAAACTTTAATGCATGTTCAAAATTCTTTATTTTTAATCAAAATTATCATTTTTAAAATTTATTTAGTCTGTCATTATTTAATATTTATTTCATATATATAATATTTAAAAATTCAATTAAAAGATGTAAAAAAATTTCAACACCCGTACATCGCACATGTCAAAATTTAGTTACTATTCCCTCTGTCTTATAATAGATATTTTTTTTAAGATTTTCATATTTTTAAAATAATAATTAATTATATTAATTTTAATGATAAAATAAATATTATTTATTAAAATAATATTATTAATAATAGATAGTGAAGTACGAAAGGAAACGATAAAACATGACACTATGAAAGGAAACGATACATCAAAGATATAGCAAGAAAAAGAAGACAAATGACCTAGGAAGACTAAGAAGTTAACTAAAGGGCTCCATGAAAATCATGGGTATTTTAGAATCAATCACAATTGAGTGGATCTTGAAATCTAGACGTTTTATTCGTGTTCAATATTTACCCAAAGACACATTCCAATACAAGGATGCACTTGTGGATAAAGATAACGGAAAACACCTTAAGAATGTGAAAATAAGCTAAACATTCTCCCAACAACCAAAAGAACAATGCCTTACCTACATAAATTATATAAACCACAATATTTTTTTACAAGTGTGACTAGTGTTGTTTTATGAAATACAATAATACTTGATCACATTAAGATTTTTGATGTGTGAGACAAAGAACAACGACTATCAAAATAAATGGTCTCAAACAAAATTAATTTGTCAAACATTAAATAAAAACCATAAGAAAAAGAAGAAAGTAAAAGACGAGAACACGTAATATTTTACGATGTTATAATCGATCTATTTTAAGGGAGAGAATTATTTTTCAATTCACTGTACTTTAAGATTGTTAGAATAGATTACAAAAGAGTTACAAGAAAATAGTGTTTCGAATTTCCAAGAACAACTTTTATTTTTTACTCAAGTGTTTCTCAAACTCTCATTTACTCAATAAATGAATTACACAAACTCAAAATGTTCAGAAGTGTTTCTCAATACCCTTATATGCCCTCAAAAGTATTCTAATAGGCTAAAGATATTGATAAGGATGATTTCTGACCAAATATGTCATAATATTTCCATCGAGTAAAAGGTTCATGGATTGGGAACTTGCATAGATCTGTCCTAAAAAACTTGATCCGAGCATAACAAAGTAAAAATTGTTGGATTACATTAGGAATAAACCTTGACATTTAACGGTATAAACGATCTTGATTTAAGATAAAGGATAAGAGCCTACAGAAATCCTATCGAGACTCCTATAAAAGGAACAACAAATGCCACAACAAATTACCCATTTACTGAAAAACCTAAAATATATTATTAATTTCCTAAATCACTCACTAACTTAAGCATTGAACTGTTTTGCAGGCACCACCTCTAACATATCTCTGAATCGAATGAGACTCAATCAGACTAAATTGATAACTTTTATTTTTATCGTGTTTAACGATTTGAATTTATCGCATTTGGCCTATTGTTGTTCTGTTTTATCTCTAGTTTACTTTCATTTTCCTAGTTTCTCTTTGTTTCAGATGTTTGAAGAGAATTCATGATCAAGTGGAAAAAAAATTAAGGTAGATAAGATACGCGAATATACTTGAAGCCTGGACAAGAAAGTAGAAGAGTTGGTACAAAAACTAAGGGACATTACAACTTTGTTTGAATGCAAAGAACCTAAAATCTTGAGAATCTTATTGAACAATTCAAAAAAAATTTAACATTATTTACATTTTAGACGTAGATAACAATCACGAGTGATGGCTGAAGCTAATCACACTAATAAGGACTACAAAACTCCTACTATTGTGGAACCTCGTTCTAGAATTGTTCGTCCTCCTATAAAAAAAATATTAAAATTATATTTATTGTTCATACGATACAACAAATTTTCTCATTTGTTGATAGATGATCCAAATTTATATTTATCGTTTTTGTTGAAATCGATAAGTAATAAATTTTCAATCAAGTTTATCGAACATTACTATATAACTTATTTATTTATAACTTATCTTGTTTAGTATACTATCATTTGAACAAAATTATTTTAAGAAACTATAAAGATAAGAAACAAAAACTCATAAAATGTCAATTTAAAAAGTGTAATAAAATAAAAGCATTTGATTATGCATAATGTAAGAACAACTACAAGTTAATCCAAATTTAATTTTATATTACTAGTCAATAGTGATCTTTAAGTTAACTTATTTGTTGTCATTAATTGAGAGGGAATTTATACTTAATTATTCCCAACATATTGAGATCTCTAACTTTATCTTGCTTTCGTAAGCATTTCAAATGATAAACTAATGTGTCACTCCAAGGTGGATGAATACTAGTAGCTATACAATATTTCATGACTTCTACGTATACAAGAAGTGAAAACTTGTTCATCATTGACATTTGTACTTCTCATAAGTCTGGTACGTAATTAAGTTGAAAAGACATGCAGTATTGAATAATCAAGAAAATTTCATTATAATATAATAATAGTTATAATATAATATATATTGAAGATGCCAAAAGAACAAATTTGTGGGAATAAAACTCTTAAACTGCGGGAAAGAGATTGGTTGCCTATAAATGAATTGAAAAATAACAATAGTGATATATTTTTTTGTTAAAAATTGTTTGCTCTTAAAAATAAATAATACTATGTTAATTGGAAACGTTAAAACAAAATTTAGAGTTAGTTAAATGAATATCAATCGAATAAAAAACTATTAAATATGAGATTGATGAGTTTTTCTCAAGTTTAAAGGACTTCGTGAAGGATTTGGATGGGATAGGTTAATCTATAATTCGTTTGTGTCGAAATTATGGGTATCGAAGTGTTTGTAGTTGTCGAAATATGAAACAGTTTATTACATACATATTTGATTTAGGTCTAAAATAGATATATTTGATTTAGTTCTAAAATAAGTATTTTGAATTTTTATAATTTTAGACTTTAGCTTGAGAGCAAGCTAACCTAAAATTATAAATAGATGGAGTAACTCCTGTTTTGTAATCAATCAAATTGTATTCACGGAATTTGCAGATTTGCAGTTGCAAGTGAATAAGAAGTTTACAGTTTGTAGGCAGAGAGAAACTCTGCAGAAAAATCATTGTCTTTTTTTTTAATATATTTTTCATTGTCATTGTGATGATAACAATCTTGTTCATCAAGATTAATAGAAATTCTTCATAGATTTTGGTGGATTTCCAACATCTGATATCAAGAGCTCCGATTGAGTGATTCAAGGGAAGAACGATCAAGAACGATCGAGAAAGAGGAAGAAAATCACGATGGCGAAGAATTACGCTAACGGAAATTTTCCAACAAATCTCTTAATTCTGAAAGGTGATAACTATGAGAATTGGTGTAAACAGATGAAGGTTATATTATGTTTTCAAGATCTTTGGGATCTTGTAAAATATGGATTATAACCACTTGATGAAGACACTTCAGAAAAGGAAGAGGCGACATACAAAGAATTGAAGAAGAAAAATTATAAAGCTCTCTTTATGATTCATCAATGTGTCAGCCCAGACAATTTTGAAAAGATTAGTGATGTAGAATCTGCAAAAGAAGCTTGGGAAATCCTGAAGAAATCGTTTGGAGGCGCTAAGAAGGTGAAAGTGGTGAGGTTACAAACTCATAAAATAACGTATGAATTGCTTCAGATGGAAGATAGCGAAAGCATATATAATTTCTTCATTAGGGTTATGAAACTAGTGAATCAAATCAAGGTTTGTGGAGAGACGTTAACAACAAGAGTTGTTGTTTCAAAGATCTTGAGATCTTTAGCTCTGAAGTTCGACCATGTTGTAGTTGTCATAGAAAAATCGAAGGACATGTCAACTCTTTCGAAGGAAGAGCTTCAAGGGACGCTTGAATCTTATGAACATTGAATGACTGAAAGAGCTGCAGGAAAGTCGGAGAGTGATGTAGCTTTGCAGGCTCAATCACAAAAGATAAGAAAGGAAAAGGAAAGTGATTTGACAACAAAGGTAGATGAGGCTACTGCAATTTGACTGGTAGAGGAAACCAACACGAAGAAAACGTGTTGAATCAGAGAAAACAATACCAAGGTAACCAAAGAGGTGGTGCTGGAGGTAGAGGAATGGGTGGTGGTCAAAAACATGACAAGAGTCACATTTAATGTTATAATTGTCAGAAGTATGGTCACTATTCTAGTGATTGTCCAGAAAAGTGAAAGAATCGAGAAAGTGATGCAAAGTTTGTAAAATATGAAGATGAAGAAGAAGAGATGATGTTTATGTTGATGGTCACAACAAGAGATGAAGATAGGTTCAAGTACCAATGTTACTTGGATTCAGGATGCTCATCACACATGTCTAGAAGGAAAGATTGGTTTATCAACATAAAACCCTCGATGAAGAACACAGTGAAATTCGCAAATGACAATACCCTAGAAGCTGAAGGTATTGGTGATGTTATGATTATGAGGAAAGATGGAAAAAAGGTCGACAATTTCCAATGTATTTTATATACCAGGCATGAAGAGAAATTTGCTCAGTATAGGGGAGTTGGTCGAAAAGAACTACAAAGTGAAGGTCAATGACAAGATGGTGAGATTCGTCGATGCAAATTTAAGGTTAATCTTGAAAGCTCCCATGTATCAAAATAGAACCTTCAATATTGAAATTAATGCGATGGAGCACAAATGCCTTTCGACTGCAGCTAGTAGAGATGAATGGATATGGAAATATCAACTAGGCCATCTCAACTTCATAGACATCAGAGATTTGAAAAGAAGAAATAAGGTTTCAGGGTTTCCAGAAATTGACATTTCAAACAAAGTGTGTGAGAAATGTGTGCAGGTGGAGCAACACAAGAATAACTTCAACAAGGATGCAGGAAACAAGTCGGAGGCTATTTGCGAAGTCATATACTCTGATATATGTAGACTAATCCAGGTGGATTCGAATGGAGGTAATAAATACTTTGTTACATTCATAGATGATTTTAGTCGAAAACTATGGACTTACCTAATCTAGAAGAAAAGGGGAGTGATCGGGGTATTTTCCAAGTTTAAGTCTATGGTCGAAAGACAAAGTGGTTGAAAGCTCAAAGTTTTGAGAACTGATGGTGGTGGAGAGTACGTGTCAAAGGACTTCGACAAGTTACGTGAAAAATAAGAGATTGTGAATGAGGTGCTGCCACCCTACACTCCACAGCATAATGGAACTGCAGAAAGAAAGAAACGAACCATCATGAATATGGTGAGTAATATGTTAAAAGGCAAGAATTTACCCAAATAGTTTTGGGGTGAAGTTGTGTCGACAACAACATACATTTTGAATAAATGCCCGATGAAGAAGTAAAAAGGAATTACGTCAGAAGGATGTTGGTCTGGTGTGAAGCCTAGCTTGAGTCATCTGAAAGTATTTGGATCTATTTCACATCGACACGTGCCATATCAGTTGAGAAGAAAACATGATGATAAGTCGAGTAAGATGATTCTAGTAGGATATCATTCGACGGAAGGTTACAAGTTGTTCGACTCAGTGAACAAGCAGATTGTGATCACTAGGGACGTGATCATAAATGAGCTTAAGGAATGGGATTGGACATGAAATGTCAAGAAAGATTAAGTAAGAATCTTATTTGAAGAACCAACAATTGAAGTCGAAAGAGAAGTTCGACAAGAGGAACCAACAGTTATTGATCAACCAGGACCAAGCAGACCTCAGAGAACAAGACACATGCCTGCAAGGTTTCAATATTGTGTTATTACATCAGATGATGTGGTTGATAACAAAGGTGAGCTGATGCATTATGCTTTTTATGTAGATGTTGAACCAGTTAATGCAGCTGAAGCATTGAAGGATTTGAAATGATTTAAAGCAATGAATGAAGAAGTGAAGCCCATCAAAGACAACAATACTTGGTCACTTATCGAATTGCCTCAAGGAAAGAAGGCAATTGATGTCAAGTGGGTATACAAAGTGAAGATTAATCCTAAAGTGGGAGTAACTCGACACAAAGCAAGGCTTGTGGCAAAAGGATTTCTCCAGAAAGAAAGAATAGACTTTGATGAAGTTTTTTCACTTGTTGCTAGAATCAAAACAATCAGATTGGTTGTTGGTCTAGTAAAAATGAACAGTTGGCACATATGTCAGATGGACGTGAAGTGTGAATTCCTAAATGGACCCTTAGACGAATAAGTTTATGTTAACAACATATTGGATTTGTGAAACATGACGAAGAGATAAAGGTGTGCAGGCTACATAAAGCCCTATATGGATTGAAATAAGCTCCAAGAGCTTAGAATAAAAAGATTGATAGTTTCCTAAGGGAGAAGGAATTTGTGAAGTGCACAACTGAACATTGAGTATATGTAAGAAGAAGCAATAGTGAATTGCTTATACTATGTCTCTATGTCGATGACTTGTTAGTAACAGGTAGCTGCAAGAAGAAGATCAAAGACTTCAAAGGTGATCTCGACAAGGAATTCAAAATTTTTGATCTGGGTGACTGTTGGAAGCGGTGTAGCGGCAAGCAACAAAAGTTTTGGAAATGTTTATCCGGGAATTTATCGTATCCACGGAGATTGGTTATTGAGTTGTCGTTCGACAAATCTCTCGTTAATGAGTTTGGGGATAAATTGGTTTGTAAAGGAAATGTTATCAACAGAAAATAAATGTAAACAAAAGTAAAAAACTAAGTAAGAACTTATCAAGCCTGCATATAATCTACTCATCACATACTTAAATCTATCGACCATTTATATTCAATCTAACAATACTCATCAATGTCACTACGTATCACTCAGAACCTAAGTCGTTTCTAACCCAAATTGAGAGACCGACTGTATCACCAAGGAAATGATCTCTTTACCTCCTCAACACATAGAAGACAACTATGTAATTGCACTGACGATCTCTCAGTACAGCACAACCACGCAAAGGTATTAAGCTCTGATACCCAAGTAGATGTTAGCTCTAAATCTATCTCTAGAGTTCAAAAACTAACAGATAATCATCCTAGATAAGAATCTAAGCAGTATATGTTTATAAAAACTCAAATCCCTTGCACAGAGAAAAAATCCAGGACAACAATTGACAAAGATTTATAAAGCAAGTTTAATATAACGCCATAGGCGACAAATATACATAAGTTCAGAGTGAATACATGTACAAACTCAACACATAAAGAATACACAAAGAGGAAGAGAAATGAACTACAAATCTACCAGTTTGTCAGCGCCGATTGATGGACAATCTACCCCGAATCATCCGTATGCAAGCTTCAATGTTGGTTTCTAAGCTAATCTTTTCCAAAAATGAAGGTTGATGGGATCAAAAATACTCAAAACCATCCCAAAAAAATATGTTTTTACACCTAAATACGCATTTCTGACTGTCCAGCATCACCCAACGACCAAAAAGCGTCGCCCGGTGACCAGAATAGTGTTTTTCCCACGCTACAGCTCGCCTAGCGTCGCCCAGCGACCAAAAAGCGTCACCCGGCGGCGGATGACAGAAAGTTGAAAAACCAGCACAACATTCTGCATTGTTTCGGTCATAACTTTTGAACCATAACTCTGATTCGCTCACTGTCAGAAACGTTAAAAATCTTATTCAATGCTCTATCTAACAATGCCTAAATATAAATGCTTTAATACCTACAAAAATGAGATAAAATCAATTAAACTCAATGATATTTACATAATAACTCAATAAATACACTTCAACATAAATTATACCGAATATACACTAAAGTTGGGGTTTATTGACAAAAAGAAAATGAATTAAGCCGATGAGTGTTAATTATCCAGACTCAAATTCACAGCAATTTAGCACTCATCAAACTCTCTCCAACTTAAAACATTGTTTGTCCTCAAACAAAGTCAAATAAACTTAAAGAAGCAAAAGACGATAATCAAAGAATTACAAATCAACAGGTTTTGAAAACAGAAAACAAATGCAATGATTCAAATGAAAAATAGTACGCACAAAGTAAACACTTACCACTAAACTACAACTATAACATAAACACGAAACAAATGCTAAATACAAAAAAATATGCCAAACATTCTAAAAAAAATACTAGTTCACAAATGAATCGCACCTACCAAACACAATCATCGATAGATGAAAAACACACAAAAATGGGGTATTTTCACTCATCCAACAATCTTGCAAACAATAGACTAAATTATGCATTCATCCAAAAATTTATATTGAAAATATAAAAGCAATAATCTCAAGGGCTTTTCAAGATTGTAATGTGGCTTAGTTAACAAACAAGTGATAAGTCTTAAAGTTAATCGAAACAAAAACTTGCCTAAACCTAAGGGAGTAATTACTTCCACAAAGTTTTAAACAATAGAATTTCAATCAAACTTCTTCTTCATCCCAAATTTCAAACCAACACGCATCACTTATTCAACACAATATTATTCCATACTCTTTTTGTTTTTCTTTTTCAAAGCTTTTTATTTTTTTCCTTTCTTTTTCTATCACTTTTTTTATTTATTTTCTCACTTTTTTTTTCTTTTTCGTTTTAACCTCATAGCAATCAACCAATAAATACACAATTATTTTTCTCCCTAACTTAAATTCAACCATACATTAAAGTGAATACTCTCTACTTTCTAAGGCAAGGTAAAAATTCTAACCAAATAATGGTTAAGGGTTCAAGAAAACAGCGAATCAATATCCATGCAAAAAGGGAAACTAAACACTCATAAACAAGCATTTAGCAAATACAACATGGATATCGACAAAAAGCTCAAAGGGGTTACTAATGATCACACACTCACAAAGTGAGTTGACTTATTTGGCCAAGGTAGTTGTACTTAAAATGAAACAAAAAAATGACTTGATCATGTTCAAGCTTTCATACAATTAACACAAACAAAAGATTAAGCATAATAAAATCCATTTAAAACAAGAATTGTGGTCTCCAGCATATGTGAACAATGAAAAGTTACCTCCCAAAAAGGGTAAGAACTAAAGTGATTCACAAATGAACAAGTATATAAAAGAATGAATGGCATAAAAATTGTAAAAAGTCTAAATATCATGAATATGCTAAAGTATAGAAAGCGATAAACACATACCTCGAACGTGTACAAAACTTTAACAAAATCATTATCACGTATTCGCAAGTAGAAACGATCAAACTTGACAAATCACCTCAATATTCTACAAGTTACCGGACCAAAACTTGAGTGCAAACAACAATAAAAGAATTAGAAAAATAATATTCCTACAAAATTTCAATGTACAAAATTTACAATATATACAACGAACAAAACTCCTCAAGCTAAACATGACAAGCTTTCGGAAAACACAAATTGACATAACAAAACAAATACAAATAACGATATGAAAACCGGGTGAAAATGAATTAATAAGTTGAAAAGTGAAGATTTGAAATTTAAAACATTTCCTTGTTTTAACTTGTTAAAGCACAAATCACCACATACATAAACAAATACAAACAAACATGCTTGTTTTACGTTGTAAGCTCGACACCTTTATTGTGCGAGCTAGTAACCTCCTCTCATCATGCCATGGTATTGTCACACCGTGCAAACCTAAAGAAAGTGTCTTAATAATCACACAATAAATGTTACGAAAATGAAACAATTTACAACAATATGTGAAAACACATATATGCACAAATATCATATACAAGTTAATGTACGATTTCTATACAACATATACATTAATTACAAAACTAAAAAACAAAAGAATTATCGCAATGCGAAAACAATAGAACCAATCCCCGGTAGTGATGCAATTTTGTTGGAAGAGGTGTAGCGGCAAGCAACAAAATTTTTAGAAATATTTATTCGGGAATTTATCGTATCCATAAAGATTGGTTATTGAGTTGTCGTTCGATAAATCTCTCGTTAATGAGTTTGGGGATAAATGGGTTTATAAAAAAAATGTTACCAACATAAAATTAGTGTAAACAAAAGTAAAAACTAAGGAAGAACTTATCAAACCTGCATATAATCTACTCATCACAGACTTAAATCTATCGACCAGTTACATTCAACCTAACAATACTCATCAATGTCACTATGTATCACTCACAACCTAAGTCATTTCTAACCCAAATTGAGAAACCGACTGTATCACCAAGGAAATGATCTCTCTACCTCCTCAATAACACAAAACATAACTATGTAATTTCACTGATGATCTCTCAGTACAACACAACCACGCATGCATTAAGCTCTGATACCCAAGTAGATGTCAACACTAAATCTATCTCTAGAGTTCAGAAACTAACAAATAATCATCCTAGATAAGAATCTAAGCAGTATATGTCTATAAAAACTCAAATCCCTAGAACAGAGCAAAAATCCAGGACAACAATCGACAAAGATTTATAAAGCAAGTTTAATATAACGCCATGGGCGACAAATATACATAAGTTTAGAGTAAATACATATACAAACTCAACACATAAAGAATACACAAAGAGGAAGAGAAATGAACCATAAATCTATCAGTTTGTCAGCATCGATTGATGAACAATCCACCTGAATCATCTGTATGCAAGCTTCAATGTTGTTTTCTAAGCTAATCCTATCCAAAAATGAAGGTTGATGGAGTTAGAATAAAAAATACCCAAAACCATCCCAAAAAATGTGTTTTTACACCTAAATACGCATTTCTGACTGTCCAGCATCACCCAGCGACCAAAATAACATTTTTCCCATGCTACAACTCGACTAGCATCGCCCGACGACCAAAAATTGTCGCTCGGCGATGGATGACAGAAAGTTAAAAAACTAGCACAACATTTTGCATTGTTTCGGTCATAACCTTTGAAACGTAACTCCGATTCGCGCACGGTCGGAAGCATTGGAAAGCTTATTCAATAATCCATCTAACAATGCCTAAAAATCAATGCTTAAATACCTACAAAAATGAGAAAATTCAATTAAACTCAATGATATTTACACAATAATGCAATAAATACACTTCAACATAAACTATACCGAATATACACTAAAGTTGAGGTTTATTGACAAAAAGAAAACAAATTAAGCCGATAAGTGTTAATTATTCACACTCTAATTCACAACAATTTAGCACTCATCAGTGACATTTCATATTTCCTTGGCATCGGATTATACAAAAGCAGTAGAGGTTTGATGATGCATCAAAGAAGGTATGTAGGAGAAGTTCTCAAAAGATTTGAGATGAAAGAATGCCACTCGACTTCGAAACCAGAAGAACCAAGACTGCAATTGTCGAATTATTCAAAAGATGATGATGTCGACCCAACCCAATACAGAAGATTTATTGGGTCATTAAGATATCTTTGTCACACAAGTCCTGACTTAGCATATAGTGTAGGTATAGTGAGTAGATTTATGTAGAAGTCAAATGTATCACACCTAGCAGTAGTGAAGAGGATATTGAGGTATCTCAAAGGAACTCTTGACTATGGTATTTTGTTTACTGAAGCTGATAAAAGAAAAGAATGTAAGTTAGTTGGATACACTGATTCAAGTTGGTGTAGTGATGCTGAGGATCAAAAGTCCACAACAGGATATGTGTTTATGTTAGGTGGGGTACACTATTTGCTTGGAGTTTGAGAAAGGAACCAGTAGTGGCATTATCATCGTGCAAATTAGAGTACATAGTTGCTTCACTTTGCGCATGTCAAGCAACATGGATGGTGAATTTGGTCGAAGAAATCACAGGGAAATATTATGGAGTAATTACCATGAAGATCGATAGCATGTCAGCTATCAACCTGACAAAGAATCCGGTAGATCAAGGTCGAAGAAAGCACGTCGAAATGAGGTTCTACTATCTTCGATAGCATGTAATAAAAGGGAATATGAATATGGAATCATGCAGAACTAAGAACCAGATTGCAGGCATCATGATGAAGGGAGTGCAAGTCGAAATATTTAGAAGATTAAGAGTCATGATGAATATAGATAGTTTAGAAACAATGAATTATGGGGTGTGTTAAATAGTAATTCTTTTGTTAAAACTATGTGTGTGTGTCGAAGTGTTTGTAGTTGTCGAAGTGTGAAACGTTACACACGGATTTGATTTAGGTCTAAAATAGATAGATTTGATTTAGTTCCAAAATAGGTATTTTGGGATTTTATAGTTTTGGGATTTGGCTTAGGGAGCAAGATAACCTAAAATTATAAATAGAGAGAGTAACCTCTATTTTTTAATTAATGAAGTTGTATTCACAGAATTTGCAGTTGCAAGTAAATACGAAGTTTTTCATAGTTTGTGGGCAGAGAGAAACTCTGCAGAAAAATCATTATCTTATTTTTTTTCTTTCTTTCTTTATCTCATTGTGTGGTGATAACAATCTTGTTCATCAAGATTGATAAAAGTTCATTATAGATTTTGGTGGATTTCCAATAGGGTATTGTTACATTTCATTAAACACTCTTCTGATTCCAAAGTTGGCTATAAATATTGCTACATTTTATTAAAGACAATCAATAAATAAATAAGTTTATTTTTTGAAATTTATGTATTTATACTTATGAGTAATTAAATTTAATCTTTTTCATTATAAAATTCAACATACACTTTTGTTTACATAAGAGTATATGATCCCCATGGTAGTTGTATTGCATGAACAAGTATACAATCACGAACTCTAACAAATTATAACTATTTATAACTATTTGTATCTATCTTAACTGCCTTAACTACATAGTTAGTTAACGTACTATAACTAACTTGTGAATACAATCGGAAAATGCTAAACATAGCCTAAGTATTCTTATGTGATATACTCCAGTACGGAGGATAGATGTTGATCATCCCAACTTAAATAGTAAAAGAAAAAATGATTGTAGAAGATAGAGATTTCTTTTTTAAAAAATCAACAAGTTAATATTTAAAAGGAGTCAAAACCTGTAAGCTTGTAATTTCTCTCGAAAAATATGACATTAATCTCCAAATGTTTGGTTATTTAGTAAAATATGGGATTGACTATAATGTGAATGACTATGATATTTTCACAATATAGAACATGTGGTTTGAAATATGGAACTTCAATGTCTTCAAGGAGATAAACCAACCATTGCATTTCATATGTTGCTGAAGCAAGAGCGCGATACTCAGTCTCAGAGGATGATTTAGAAATATTCAGTTGTTTCTTAGTGTGTCATGAAATGGGTGAATTTCCAATGAAGAAACAATGCCTAGAGATAGATCTTTGAGTTTCAACATAACCATCCCAAATATTTTTTTAAAAACTATTAAGTTTATTGTGAGGAATCTATAGGGAAGAAGATACCTTAAGCATGAAACTCTTTTAAGAATCTCAATGTTGTATAGTGGTCGCTTTGTAATTATTAATGGTGACATTTGTGAGTTGTTGTGTGATGATTGTGATATCATATCTTATGGTGGTAGGGTGGAGTATTTTACAGTGAAGTGCCTATAAGTAAGAATATTTGTGAAATTTTGTTCCTCAAGGGGCAGATGTCGAACACGATGTTCCAATAACAAGTTCAAACATTTATACTAGAATTAACACAGATGTACTAGAATGAGTCGTGCAAACTGATGGGGCTGAAAATAGTAAATAAAATAGAGAATTCGTTACCCAGTTCGGTGAAACCACACCTACATCTAGAGGGTTGAATCCATAATCCAAATAAATAAAATTCACTATTAGTAGCTTAATACATTTAGACGTATAAGCAACAACAATCCCATATTGTTCAATGCCTCTTTCTACCATTACCCAATTACTTTCTATTTAGAGTCTCCTTCTAAGAAATCACACAAGCAAGATACTTTACAAATGCTCAAGCACACATGCAAGAGACTTCACAAAGGCTCAAGCACACAAGCAAGAGACTTCAATGCTCAAGCACACAAGCAAGATACTTATAACAATCTATCTAACATATAAATGTTAGTGATAGAGTGATAGTTACACTTGATATTCAATCAGAGATGTAAACAAATTACAACATAGAAAAGTATAAGACTTAAGAACTTCTAAGAATGTAAAATGGTAAGAAGTTCTAAATTAGCTTGTGCTCTTTGTTTTAACAGGGTAACTTCTTTTTTCTTGTCAAGGCGCAGTGTTATATTTTTTCCAAATCTTCAATTCCTTTTATAGAGTTCCATGAAAGAGGAATTATAGTAATCTCCAAGCACAGGAGAGCCGTTGTAGAGAAGCATCAACAAATATCTTGCAATGCTTCCTCAAATAAATAATATCATTGCAACCTCATTTGAATTTCCTTTGCTACAAAAAGAATTATCATTTGTAAATGATCATACTTCTACAACTTTATATTGAGTTATCACGTGACCAAAACATGACAAATTCAAAGTCTGATAGCGACGTGTCAGAACTTCCTAGGTTCTTGAGCTTTGTTTGGGTTCAAGTACTGGTCCTTCAGAGCCTGAGTCTTGGCTTCTGATATCTTTAGAATCTGACTCTTCAGATGTTGGCTTGTTAAGAGTCTGAAGACATGAGATTCTGATCATTTTGTTCAGAAGTTAATTATTCATAATCTAATCTTCATATTGTTCCTTTTAAAAAGCTTCTCTTTCAATGTTGAGTGCAGTTCAAAATTGATTTTTGTGGATCTATGTGCTTGCAGGTAATAAAGATCAGCATATCAAGTTTTGATGTCGATAATGCATGACGATCTACATGTGCTTGAAGAAGTTGACTCAAGATTAAAGTGTCTATACAATCAGATATTATCTAGCTAGAAGTCTTGAAGCCTCTTTGAGGAAAGGTGTGAAAGCTCTTTGGGTTTTGTTGGTCAGTCTGTCTGAGTGAACTGAGTATTGTAAAAATAAAATAGTAGTTTAAGAGTACTAAGGCAACTCACACACACACACTAAACATATTTCAAAATATTTTTATTAAAAGAAAACATTTTCAAAATGCCTTGGAAGTTGTGACAGATGACTTAGGAGTTGTACAAATGGCTAAGGGGGAAACTTTGTCTTATCTAATCGATTAGAACTTTGGTATAATCGATTAGAACAGTTCAAACTTACGCCCCAAGTCATTTAGATAACACCTTAAAGATTTAAAATGGTTCTATATCATAACCTTCCATTTTAGGGATCATAACAACCATATTTAGATAAGCCTGTTGATTAGACCAATCGATTAAATAGTTAATGAGGCCCATATATCTTTTCCTTTTTGAGTTATTTTAACTACTATATAAATGGGTGACTTCCTCCTTTTAAATCACGGTTCTTTTCAACATTTTCATATTTGTTTGGAATTTAACTCTCTAATTTTTATCCTTCTCTCACTAGAGACTTTTACTTCACTTGTGGTTGCCTTAGTGCTTTGGAGTGAGATTTTATTTGTGAGGAGAATATTATTTTGAAAGTGGTTGTGTTGGTCGTTTATAGTCTTAAAAGTGTGATACCTCTAAGAGATTGAGTTTTGATTTTGGATATTAACCATAAATCTTTGTTATTGGTTTATTAAGCTTAACTGGAAAAAGCATTGTTTTGGTTAAGGAGATCCACCATAAATCTCTAAACACTCTCAATAGAATAAGTTGGAGTAAAAGTCGTCTATAGATTGAGATAAACTTGTTCAAATTCAAAGATCATATTGTATTAAGGTTCGTGGGCACAACCAATAAAAAACTCTCAAGTTTATAGTGAAAAATCTCAAGAAGACCTCTTGAGGACAAGACTAGGCCAAAGTTCGCTCAAACCTGAATAATTCTCTGGTGCAATCTTTCTATCCTTACTCTTTTTAATTTTATGCAATTTATTTTATTTACTTTACTTTTAGTACGCTTTATTACTCAAAAAACATTACTAATGCAATCTTAATTGAGAAAGGGAAAATTAATCTCATTTTTCGAAAACCATAATTCATCCCCCCTTCTTGTGCTTGAGGTCACTTGTTCAACAATTTTCATTCAGTATATTGATCTTTGTACTTGCACACTTGAACACACATTAGACTAACCAATTGTTCTTCAAATACTTTGTTATCATCAAAACCTTAGGGATATGGTATAAACCAATTTTGTTCCAACATCTATCACACTACCAGTGATAGGATATTACAACCACTAAGCCCTAGTGATCAACTTCTCAAACAACATGTTTGAATGATATTGTATGTTATAACTTAACTAGATAAACATTTTATGCCATGTTACTGAAACACAGAGGTATACATATAGATTCTATACTAATCCTATTAGGGCATTAGTGTAATATCCTAAAATCCCAAAAACATTTTTATAAAATATAAGCAAATATTTTTCCAAAACAAGTGTTACACATGCTCAATAAACATACTCTTTCAAAACAAAACGTAAAACATGTAGTGGAACTCAACTTCAAACATACTTTAAAATTGTCTCAGTGGAATAAGATATTTGATTAAATAAATAATCCAAAACAACGACATCATAACAACAATTAAAACGTCACAATTCCAGTATTACATATTGTCATCGGTGGAAATAGAACTGACTGTTTTTTAAGCTGGTTCGCGAAATGTCGCGGTAAGCAAGAGTCACCACCGTCTTTTATGTTCTCCAACATGGAAAGGACAAAAGCACAGCAAAATTCCTTATTCGAGATGTCTCTCGGTTCGGGAGGTAGATTTATAAAAAGGGAAGGTGTTAGCACCCTTTATATCCGTGGTTATCCACGGGCTCTTAGGTACTTGCTCTTATGTTTTCAAAATTTGTTTGCTTTTCAAGTGTGTGTGGGTTTTGAAAAAGTTTCGTTTTGAAAGATTTCAAAGTAACTCTTGTATCAGTCCTCAAGAGTGTATGAAAAATTTGTTTGAAAACTTTTAGAAAGTGTGAGTGCGAAAAGTTGTTTTGTTTGTTTGAAAAGAGCAAGTACCTATGAGAATCTACCTACTCTAAGGAATTAAGCTGTGTAAGAGTCCTTTAGATAGTTCTATCCCACCATTGAGAGGTAGGTAGCACCATCGTTGGAGGTATTTGGGTCAATTCGATTATAAGGGATATGTGTGGTCACCGAAGCAATGGTAGGACACCTTAGAAGTAACCCTAATGTCCTAGATCCTTTGTATCCGAGGCAACCGTTTCGAGGCAACTGGATCTTTTGGACAGAAGGGCGACCTCTAAGACATCCTATACTTGATGACCACGTTTTGAGGCAACGAGTGAAGCGTACCCTAGGAGTGGCATGTGCTTTGTGTGTTGTTTTTTTCAGTTAATTGTCTTTGTACATGTTATTTGTGAGCTACGGATTGATTTTATTTACATACATTCTTTCATGCATTTTTTTAACAGTTAGGAGTGCGGAAAATAAATTGCGGAAATGTAAATCTAACTATTACAAGGCGCGGGTCTATACATCGCCAAAAGACAAAAACCCGTTTTGGTAAATAAGTGCGAGAATTTAAATAAAGCGGTAAAAATCCCTAATTAACTATTACATACTATGTACAAATACATAAATATAAAATAAGAAAATAAATATGCGCGAAAGAAAGAATCGGGAACGTCCTAAGGGTGTTGACCCTTTTAAGAAAAGAATTGAATTTTTTGTCCTTTTTTGTAATTAATGAAATTAAAACTAATAACTAATTAATTAATTAATTAAGAAAATGATATTTTTGTGTTTTTATGTTTTTAATGAAATAAAATAAAAAGGAATTAAAATTAAAAGTTAATAAAATCTAATTCTAAATTTATTTTAGTTATTAAAAAAAAGATTAAAATTGCCTAATTAAACTAATTAATTAATTATAATTTAATTACAAAACAATGAATTAAAGTGAAATTAATAAATAAGAATAATAAAAATATTAGTTTTTTTGATTTTTTTTGTTTATGAAAATAATTATCTATGAATTAAATAATAATAATAATAGTTAATAATAATAATTAGTTAAAAGAAAACAAAAGAAAATATGAAAGAACCATGGGGGTGTTGGCCCAGGTATGGAGGTTTGAGGAAGCAATATGGCCCAATAAGCTTAAGCCTTTGTTGACTTTAGGAATTGCCTGCACGTGCTTTGACTTGGAGCATGGTATCCAACATCTCATAGCCCCTGGATTGATCTTTGAGGCCACTTGGCGCATGATCGTTTGATGCACATGGTGGAAAACCTTTGTGAAACCTGCACAGGAACATGTTATGGAAAAATAGAAATAAGCATTTGGGGGACCTGGGATGTTGATGGAGTGCTTGGAAGTAGTTGAATCTGGCTAGATCAGGTCTTTCGAGCTTGAAAACTTCAAGGAAATTTTTGCAATTTTGGGGCGTTCTCTAGGCTGTGTGTATTTGTCTGTAATGCTTTCTCATGGCTTGTATTTATAGAGGAGATGGAGGGGACAAAGAAATAAGGCAAGAATCCAAGCCATAAAGCCATGCTTTCAAACCAAAATCCAACAAATTAAAAAGCTTCCAAAATTTGCAAAACTTTCCCTTTCCATGCTTACATGTATCTGGACATCTTGGCACAAATTCAAAATTTTGTGTACAAAAAATAGCTTGCACGAATTTGGCAGCTAGTAAATGGCATATAAAGGTCATTCAAACCATAAAGATCCCCTTTAATTAATTTTTTTGATTTTATTTGAATTTTATGGATTTAAAATGGATTAAATCAATAAAAATTAAATAAAATAGAAAAATTAATGTTTAATCTTGAAATTAATCATGGGACACGTGGATGGCATGACAAGGCTGAATCAAGTGGAAAAAAGTGGGCCCTTTTGTCAAAAATTGAAGTTTCAAGGATAGTTGACTTTTGCCATTTCACAAAAATTTCCTAACTTCTCCAATGCATATCTTGCTCAATTTGGATCATATGAACATGTTCTTGGACATTTTGGAAAGTTCTTGAAGTCCTCTAACCAATGCCTTTGGTCCCATGTCATTTGAATATACCAATCTCAAGTTATGGTCTTTGACTTAAAGTGCCTTTTTGTTGACTTTTGAAAATGGCCTATAATGTTGAAATTGACAACTTTTTGTGAGAGAATTTCTTGGACTTGGAATGTGAAGATGAATTGTAGGAAATGTCCTCCCATTCAAAATGAGAATTGGATTGGATTTTTCTGATGAACCATGAAAAAGTTATGCCTTGGTCAAGTTACAGTTGACTTTTCAACTGTCCAAAAATGGAAACTTTTGCATCTTGATGATTTTTGAGCCATGCTTGTGAAATCATGGTCAAGATTTGACCAAATGATGATTGTGGCTTCAAAATAAGATGTTGACCAAAATTTTTGACTTTTGACTGCCAAATAACCATTTTGCCCCTACAGTTGATTGTGAAGCAATTAGGGTTTTTGACTGTGCAACTTGACCTTGTGAGCCTTGAAACTTGACATGTAGGTGCTTGACAATGTATATGAGCATATGGGACTTGATTGAGCCCTTGAAAACCTCAACTTCCTTGTAAGTACCAAAACCCTAATTTGACTGGCTTATGAGGGTGTTTGAACTGTGTAACCCTTGAGTAGACTTTGAGCAAATTGAGATGATGCTTGTCAAAAATTTGAAGAATATGGGAGGGAAAATTTTGGGGTACAACAGTTGCCCCTGTTCAATCTTCTTAGACCTGAGGATGTAGATTGGCTTGTGTGCCTTTCGTGATCCGAGGGTGGAAGATGATTGAACACTAGAGTGCCCAGAAATTTGCACTCACATAGTGGAATATCAGCAATGTGGTGTCGGGAATGGGCTTACAAATTCCATTTGTTGAGATGGTGGATAGGAGGATGGGCTTATAGATGCCATCTGGAGATGTGACAGAACCTTGTCGGGAATGGGCTTATAGATGCCATTTGGAGACTGTTGATAGGTGGATGGGCTTATAGATGCCATCTGGAGGTGTAATTTTTTGTAAGTTGAAAGAGGGAACCTGTGTAGGGTTGCCTGATGTTGAGCTCGTGTAAAGCTGCATCTTGGAAAGAAGGACACCTGTGTAGGGTTGACTGATGATGAGCTCGTGTAAAACTGCATCTTTGGAGGAAGGAAACCTGTGTAGGGTTTACTGATAATGAGTCCGTATAAGACTGCATCTAAAATGGAGAAGGAACCTATGTAGGGTTACTTTGATGACGAGTCCGTGTAAAACCGCATCTAGAGCTGAGAAGGAAACCTGTGTAGGGTTGACTGATGATGAGCTCGTGTAAAACTGCATCTTTGGAGTTTGAGAAGGGAACCTGTGTGGGGTTACTTTGATGATGAGTCCGTGTAAAACTGCATCTTGGAAGAAGTGAAACCTGGGTAGGGTTTCTGATGACGAGTCCGTGTAAAACTGCATCTTTGGGAAGAGAGAACCTGTGTAGGGTTTCTTTGACGACGAGCCCGTGTAAAACTACGTCTGGAGAGAGAGAACCTGTGTAGGGCTTCTTCGGGATAAGTTCGTGTAAAACTTTTGGAGGAACCGGGGTAAGGTTACTTCGGGATAAGTCCGTGTAAGACTTCTGGAGGAACCGGGGTAAGGTCATCTTGAGATAAGTCCGTGTAAGACTTCTGGAGGAACCGGGGTAAGGTTACTGCAGGATAAGTTCGTGTAAAACTTCTGGATGAACCGGGGTAAGGTCATCTTGAGATAAGTCCGTGTAAGACTTCTGGAGGAACCGGGGTGAGGTTACTGCAGGATAAGTTCGTGTAAAACTTCTTGATGAACCGGGGTAAGGTCATCTTGAGATAAGTCCGTGTAAGACTTCTGGAGGAACCGGGGTAAGGTTACTGCAGGATAAGTTCGTGTAAAACTTCTGGATGAACCGGGGTAAGGTCGTCTTGAGATAAGTCCGTGTAAGACTTCTGGAGGAACCGGGGTAAGGTTACTGCAGGATAAGTTCGTGTAAAACTTCTTGATGAACCGGGGTAAGGTCATCTTGAGATAGGTCCGTGTAAGACTTCTGGAGGAACCGGGGTAAGGTTACTGCAGGATAAGTTCGTGTAAAACTTCTTGATGAACCGGGGTAAGGTCATCTTGAGATAAGTCCGTGTAAGACTTCTGGAGGAACTGGGGTAAGGTTATTGTAGGATAAGTTCGTGTAAAACTTCTGGATGAACCGGGGTAAGGTCATCTTGAGATAAGTCCGTGTAAGACTTCTGGAGGAACCGGGGTAAGGTTACTGCAGGATAAGTTCGTGTAAAACTTCTTGATGAACCGGGGTAAGGTCATCTTGAGATAAGTCCGTGTAAGACTTCTGGAGAAACCGGGGTAAGGTTACTACAGGATAAGTTCGTGTAAAACTTCTGGATGAACCGGGGTAAGGTCATCTTGAGATAAGTCCGTGTAAGACTTCTGGAGAAACCGGGGTAAGGTTACTGCAGGATAAGTTCGTGTAAAACTTCTGGATGAACCGGGGTAAGGTCATCTTGAGATAAGTCCGTGTAAGACTTCTGGAGGAACCGGGGTAAGGTTACTGCAGGATAAGTTCGTGTAAAACTTCTTGATGAACCGGGGTAAGGTTATATTGAGATAAGTCCGTGTAAGACTTTTGGAGGAACCGGGGTAAGGTTACTGCAGGGTAAGTTCGTGTAAAACTTCTTGATGAACCGGGGTAAGGTCATCTTGAGATAAGTCCGTGTAAGACTTCTGGAGGAACCGGAGTAAGGTTACTGCAGGGTAAGTTCGTGTAAAACTTCTTGGTGAACTGGGGTAAGGTCATCTTGAGATAAGTCCGTGTAAGACTTCTTCTGAAAGAAAAGGAACCGGTGTAGGATTGCCTGAGGATGATCAAGTAGATAATTGTCCTGTTTGGTTTCAGATATTAACCCACGATCAGTCGTCCACAGAATTTTCCTGGCTTGTTACCAATGTTGATCTGGAACTGTAGAGGTAGATGGTAATCATCTTTTGATTGACCTTTTCCTGAAAAGGCAAAACGTTAGCTGTATGCAGTGTCATGATGCATGAACTGCATGATATTAAGATGTTCTCAAGAATAAATGAGATTTGTGTGTTATGATGCGTATATGCATGCGTCATGGTGTATGATAATATGATGAATGTCTATAAATGTATCTTCGTCTAGGAAAATAAATCCTTGACGAACGCCGGGAAGTTGAATCCTGGGCTGAGGTTGAAGAGTAGAGTTCTTCATTTCTGCTAGGGATGATGGTTGCAAGAATAAACCGGTAGGAGAGGATGACCCCGTTGGGAATAAATTTGATGAAGATATTACTCTGCGGGGAATTACTCTGTGGGAAGAGATACTTCGCTGAGGTTTTGATGATAACTCTGCTGGGGATTCCCGTTGATAAATTTTGTTGGGGAATTTGATGAATTCCGCTGGGGATAGGAAGAACTTCGCCGAGGACGATCTTTCCGTGGTAATTAGCTGAGGATAACCCAGTTATAAGCTCTGGTGGGGAATAACCTTTGAATATGGTCGGGGAGAGACGTATGTACTCTGCAGGTGATAAGCTTCCAGAATCTACTGGGGAGGTTGATTCAACCCTCCCGGGGAAACTTTTGGATTGTACTGGGGAAGTGGCTCCACTGGGGTGTCTTGTATTCCTCCGGGGAACAATCTTATATTAAGACTGTCGGGGATGCTTGCTTAGGAACATCTGTATACTCCGCTGGGGAATATTGAGATCTTCTAGGGATACCCAACTTTCTTAAGGCTGACAGTAGACTAACTCTGCTTGGGGAGAGCGTTGTTGACTTGCTGGAGATATTGTGCCTTTTCAGGGCTGATGGGAGACCAACTTTGTTCGGGGGAGAGTATTGCTGAATCTTATCTTACTCCGCGGGGAGTGAAGGTATCTTGGTCACGTTCTTCAGCTGAACCTACCTTAGTACCTTGGTGGACAGAGCAACTAGATCGCTTAGACAACTCATATTGCCCCTGTTTCTGTGGGAGAAGATACTTGTGGAGGCGCTTGATGACTGCCGGTTGACAAATCTTCTTCTGGTAGGCAAGTGACGAGATGACGAAACATAGTCGTACGCTTTTGATCCCTAATTTTTGCCTGGACCGCCCTTTCGGGTTTTCAGTCCACCGGGATACCCATTTTTGCCCAAGCCGCCTTTTCAGGTTTTCGACTTTCCGGGTGTACAGATTTTTTTCTTTTCATCCCTTATTTTTTTGCCCGAACTCTTTTGGTTCGCCGGGAAGCCCTTATTTTTGCCTAGGTGTGTCAACCTAGCGGGTCTTTGATTATGCGCAGTATTTTTCGACTATGTCCGTGCTTTCAGGATGTAGGGAGGTGCCCCTGTCAGTAGTGTTGCGTTGCTCTACTACCAGGAGATCTTTGTTTGATCGTCCAATGCTCAAGATGGAGATTTGCCCCAAGCTGGTTGGCCTTTTGAGAGATTCTCCGAATCTTAACTTAACTGCCCCAGATGATGGATAATGATCATGCCATGCCCCTTGATTGGAAGTGTCTCTTCCATTTGAGATGACCTTTTTGTTGGGAAGATTCTTGTTCACTGGATATTCATCGTGCGAATTTCTCTGCTGCTCGAACAAATAATCATATGCAAACAATGTTATTTTAAGAATACAAAGCTTATGTCTGTCTCGAAGTTTTTGAAAATGCATTTTTCAGTAAAACAAGCAAATTTTGTAAAATGTGATGTCAACTCAAGATTTTATAGCAAGCCCTATAGGAGTCAGGATACCTTTGTAACATTATGCTTTCGAACTAACCCATGCTTCAGCTAGGACTTTTAGGGGTTATAACGTGGTCCGGTTCACGGTTTAAGAAACAAAGGATAAAAGCTCAAATTTTATTTGTACCCACCCGTTCTTCGTGACGTTCTTCAAAACTAAATTCAGCTGATCATGCGTTAGACCTTGTTTGAGTCTTTGCTCTGACATTCTAGTGACGGTTCAGATACTGACAATTTATTTTGGACAGGCGGTCATCTTTTGTTGAGGGTTTGTAGGACCTCTTTCTTTTTGATTTTGTCATCCCTGTTTTTCGCCTGAACTGTTCCTTTTTGTGATTACAGTCAGCGGGATGCCCCAGTTTTGTAAGTCTCCTTCATAGGTTTTGACTTATTGGGTTTTTATTTCTGAGGGATAATGACTGCCTGTCTTTATGATTATTTGGAGCCATCACTGTCTTTTGTTTTGTAAGGACTCCTCTGGTACCATTCGTTGTGCGCTTGGATCAGCTGAGAGAACTACCCTGCCCCCGGTTATAATTAAGGGTTTTAATTTTCGAAAAGAAAAACTCCTACTTCTTTGGCTCAGAGGGGTTGACGAGGGATTATCTTCCTTATAACTCCAGTGTTTAGGAATTGAAACAATGCCTGTACCTCATCAGCGGGGTTTGTTCAAAAGCATACTATAAATTGTGGTATCGTTTTCGTCATCCTCCCTCAAGAGGCTTAGAATTATTAATTGAGAGTTGACATCAAAAAAATGAAAACAGTTTGAATATTACGAATGCGAATATATTGATTCAAAACAGACATATGCGATGCATTGATAAAGTAAAAGAGTTTGACATGAACAAATGTTTGAACAATCAAATAAAAATACAATTTGAACATTCGAATGAACAAAAGCTTCTTAGTTTGCACTAGTCATCTCAGATGGAAGATTCTCAGCAGAAGATATTCATTTTGCCACCCGGCATGAACTCCAGCACCCTTTCGTCGATCAAGTCTTGGATCTTGTTCTTCAAGCTCCAACAGTCGTCGGTGTCATGTCCAGGACTGTCAGAATGGTAGGCACACCTCTCATCAGGATTGTACTTCAGGGAGGTTATGTTGAGCTTCTTAGGAGGATCCTTTAAAGCAATCAGCTTGACCTCCAACAAGCGTTTCAGTATTAGGACGTATTTTGCTTACGTCGATTACCTTGTTGATGCTGGTGAGGTTGATGTTGGGCTTGTGCCCCTGAAGCAAACTGAGGAGCTTTTCCTTTGTCTTTTTTCCCCAAAGGTGGTTGAATGATGACTGGCCCTTCAACCTTAGATGTATGCCCCAATTGGTTATCCCGAAGCAGTTGGTTGATGAGAACCCTGAGCTCTTCTTGTCTTTGAGCTAAGTCTTGAATGAGAGTCATCTACCCCAGCATCTGGGTTCTCATTGCATCCATCTCAACTTGCAGATGTTTCAATCGTTCATCCTTATCATCTTCGGGACTTTTCTTGGCCAAATTCCCTATGAGGAGTGTCCCCAGCTCTTCCTGCCCCTTGGATAGATTTAGGAGGATTTCCCCGAACCGAGTCTCTTGAGCGTGAAGATCCTGGTTGTTTTGTTGGGAAGCCATTGCTGAAA
Organism: Vicia faba; assembly: GCA_948472305.1. NCBI lineage: Eukaryota > Viridiplantae > Streptophyta > Magnoliopsida > Fabales > Fabaceae > Vicia > Vicia faba. The sequence goes on from OX451740.1 coordinate 324,906,768, forward strand.
TAAACAGCGAAGATGGTAAGTGACCTGTCAAAGGAGTACCTGTAATGCCGTGATATGTATGTATGCATGCAATATTTTCAAGGATCTCGCGGGGTAAACAGAGAAACTTGTTAGAATTTGAATTTGGGTAGCTTGATTGAAGGAACTTCATGTTGCTGAGAGTCCTTCTTCAAGAGTCAAGGCTCACCATATCGAGTGGGTCATAGCCCCTGACTCAAGTTATCAACCTTGGCTAGAGGAAAATAAATCCCCTTTGCCCCTTGCTAGACATTTGATTCATCATGACCTGCATCACAAACCCTTGAGATCCTTGAAATGGATTAGTCCTTATGTAGGATGTATGCAATGGTATGATGGCATGATGTTATGCTATGCATGGAGTGATGTAAGTAAACCCTGTTATGAGTCCAGGTTAAGGACTGTAAACAAACCCTGCAAGAAACTCATGTGTTAGATAACAAGCATGCAAGTAGTCAAGTTTGAAAGCACACAAGTCACACAAGACATCCCTTAGAGTTTAGGCCAACATGAAGTTTGGGGGTACTACCCTCTTGAAGTTGGTGGGCTCAAAAACCTGTCCTATCAAAAGTAAACGGGTTCTAAGGAGCTCAATATCATTGGGTTGTTTTCTGTGTTCATTGTTTTGATTTAGCCACTGGACTGGCGATCAAAATATTCCAAGAAAACAACCCTCAATGAGTGTAGTATCGAGTATCAACCAACTTCGGACTGCAACAAAGTCAGTCATCTCACTACCCCTAAAGAGGCCAGGATGGTCAAGTAAGGTTCCTAAGGTCAGTTGATGTTTCACGAAACCACGCGGCTGCCCCGTACTCTCCTTGACTTGACTCAAGGGTTATCGGTACTCACCAAAGTGCCACATTAACGTAGCAAACTGCTTCAACCGTGTCGGTATACCCCACACAGTTCCCTCACAGTTTCTTGCTACTTTCTAAGAGGTATCCCCCAGATCCGGGTTAGGATCTATGAAACTCCCAAAACAGGCCCACAATTTAAAGCAAACAAAACAAGCAATTGAAAACATAAGAGTGGTCTAATCCTAAGGTATACCTCACTTAAAGATTCCCCAGCAGAGTCGCCAGTTCTGTGATCGGTGGAAATATAACTGACTGTTTTTTAAGCTGGTTCACGAAATGTCGCGGTAAGCAAGAGTCGCCACCGTCTTTTATGTTCTCCAACATGGAAAGGACAAAAGCAAAGCAAAATTCCTTATTTGAGATGTCTCTCGGTTCGGGAGGTAGATTTATAGAAAGGGAAGGTGTTAGCACCCTTTCTATCCGTGGTTATCCACGGGCTCTTAGGTACTTGCTCTTATGTTTTCAAAATTTGTTTGCTTTTCAAGTGTGTGTGGGTTTTGAAAAAGTTTCGTTTTGAAAGATTTCTAAGTAAATCTTGTATCATTCCTCAAGAGTGTATGAAAAATTTGTTTGAAAACTTTTAGAAAGTGTGAGTGCGAAAAGTTGTTTTGTTTGTTTGAAAAGAGCAAGTACCTATGAAAATCTACCTACTCTAAGGAATTAAGCTGTGTAAGAGTCCTTTAGATAGTGTTATCCCACCATTGAGAGGTAGGTAGCACCATCGTTGGAGGTATTCGGGTCAATTCGATTATAAGGGACATGTGTGGTCACCGAAGCAATGGTAGGACACCTTAGAAGTAACCCTAATGTCCTAGATCCTTTGTATTCGAGGCAACCGTTTCGAGGCAACTGGATCTTTTGGACAGAAGGGCGACCTCTAAGACATCCTATACTTGATGACCACGTTTTGAGGCAACGAGTGAAGCGTACCCTAGGAGTGGCATGTGCTTTGTGTGTTGTTTTTTTCAGTTAATTGTCTTTGTACATGTTATTTATGAGCTACGGATTGATTTTATTTACATACATTCTTTCATGCATTTTTTTAACAGTTAGGAGTGCGGAAAATAAATTGCGGAAATGTAAATCTAACTATTACAAGGCGCGGGTCTATACATCGCCAAAAGACAAAAACCCGTTTTGGTAAATAAGTGCGAGAATTTAAATAAAGCGGTAAAAATCCCTAATTAACTATTACATACTATGTACAAATACATAAATATAAAATAAGAAAATAAATACGCGCGAAAGAAAGAATCGGGAACGTCCTAAGGGTGTTGACCCTTTTAAGAAAAGAATTGAATTTTTTGTCCTTTTTTGTAATTAATGAAATTAAAACTAATAACTAATTAATTAATTAATTAAGAAAATGATATTTTTGTGTTTTTATGTTTTTAATGAAATAAAATAAAAAGGAATTAAAATTAAAAGTTAATAAAATCTAATTCTAAATTTATTTTAGTTATTAAAAAAAATATTAAAAATGCCTAATTAAACTAATTAATTAATTATAATTTAATTACAAAACAATGAATTAAAGTGAAATTAATAAATAAGAATAATAAAAATATTAGTTTTTTTGATTTTTTTTGTTTATGAAAATAATTATCTATGAATTAAATAATAATAATAATAGTTAATAATAATAATTAGTTAAAAGAAAACAAAAGAAAATATGAAAGAACCATGGGGGTGTTGGCCCAGGTATGGAGGTTTGAGGAAGCAATATGGCCCAATAAGCTTAAGCCTTTGTTGACTTTAGGAATTGCCTGCACGTGCTTTGACTTGGAGCATGGTATCCAGCATCTCATAGCCCCTGGATTGATCTTTGAGGCCACTTGGCGCATGATCGTTTGATGCACATGGTGGAAAGCCTTTGTGAAACCTGCACAGGAACATGTTATGGAAAAATAGAAATAAGCATTTGGGGGACCTGGGATGTTGATGGAGTGCTTGGAAGTAGTTGAATCTGGCTAGATCAGGTCTTTCGAGCTTGACAACTTCAAGGAAATTTTTGCAATTTTGGGGCGTTCTCTAGGCTGTGTGTATTTGTCTGTAATGCTTTCTCATGGCTTGTATTTATAGAGGAGATGGAGGGGACAAAGAAATAAGGCAAGAATCCAAGCCATAAAGCCATGCTTTCAAACCAAAATCCAACAAATAAAAAAGCTTCCAAAATTTGCAAAACTTTCCCTTTCCATGCTTACATGTATTTGGACATCTTGGCACAAATTCAAAATTTTGTGTACAAAAAATAGCTTGCACGAATTTGGCAGCTAGTAAATGGCATATAAAGGTCATTCAAACCACAAAGATCCCCTTTAATTAATTTTTTTGATTTTATTTGAATTTTATGGATTTAAAATGGATTAAATCAATAAAAATTAAATAAAATAGAAAAATTAATGTTTAATCTTGAAATTAATCATGGGACACGTGGGTGGCATGACAAGGCTGAATCAAGTGGAAAAAAGTGGGCCCTTTTGTCAAAAATTGAAGTTTCAAGGATAGTTGACTTTTGCCATTTCACAAAAATTTCCCAACTTCTCCGATGCATATCTTACTCAATTTTGATCATATGAACATGTTCTTGGACATTTTGGAAAGTTATTGAAGTCCTCTAACCAATGCCTTTGGTCCCATGTCATTTGAATATACCAATCTCAAGTTATGGTCTTTGACTTAAAGTGCCTTTTTGTTGACTTTTGAAAATGACCTATAATGTTGAAATTGACAACTTTTTGTGAGAGCATTTCTTGGACTTGGAATGTGAAGTTGAGTTGTAGGAAATGTCCTCCCCTTCAAAATGAGAATTGGATGGGATTTTTCTGATGAACCATAAAAAAGTTATGCCTTGGTCAAGTTACAGTTGACTTTTCAACTGTCCAAAAATGGAAACTTTTGCATCTTGATGATTTTTGAGCCATGCTTGTGAAATCATGGTCAAGATTTGACCAAATGATGATTGTGGCTTCAAAATAAGATGTTGACCAAAAATTTTGACTTTTGACTGCCAAATGACCATTTTGCCCCTACAATTGATTGTGAAGCAATTAGGGTTTTTGACTGTGCAACTTGACCTTGTGAGCCTTGAAACATGACATGTAGGTGCTTGACAATGTATATGAGCATATGGGACTTGATTGAGCCCTTGAAAACCTCAACTTCCTTGCAAGAACCAAAACCCTAATTTGACTGGCTTATGAGGGTGTTTGAACTATGCAACCCTTGAGTAGACTTTGAGCAAATTGAGATGATGCTTGTCAAAACTTTGAAGAATATGGGAGGGCAAATTTTGGGGTACAACACATATCAAAGCACCATCAAAAACTAAATAACACAAAAAAAGCAATAAATAAATGAAGAGGCATCAATATCATCATTGATAACGCGTGAACGTATAATGTATTTTGACTTGATTCACATGCATTATTAGTGTCATTTTCATTTGTTTTTGGAGTGTTAGGCTAGTATTTTTTTGTGTATTTCAGGTATTCAAGCCCTATGACTTTTCATACGAGAAATTGGTGCAAGACGACAAAAAATAAAATAAAATCAAACAAAAGTACTGATGTGACGGACTGCCCACCAGTATGACGGCCGTCACCCCTTCAGGTGGTCAAACTGTCATGTAGAAAGTCAACAAAAATGAAAGAAACAAGTTTTGGAAAGGTGACGGGCTGACCGTCGATGACCTGACATTTGTCATCCATTCTGTACTGCGTGACTGACTGACCGTCAGTCAGGTGACGTCCGTCCCCCTGGGGCGGTTCAGATTTTTTCTCCAAGTCTTTTGTTCCTCCCGATTTTTCTCCCACTTTTAGTGAAAATCTCCACTAAATCTTACACGAATTGGAGACAGTTTTTATTAGTTTTAGTTATATAATATGACATGATTTATTCAGTTTAATTATCCAAGTTTAATAGAATTTTTAAGGATAAAAATACTCATTGTAAACGCACTTAATTTCTCACATAGGAGAATAAGTGCAACTTTAGTTTTAAGTTTGGAGCAGAGTGTTGGTGCAAGGTAATGAAAGGGGAGAAGAAGAATGAGAAATGAATGATAACAAAGAGGATTACTATTTGTTGTACCCCAAAATTTTCCCTCCTATTTCATCAATATTTTCTCACCACAAGACCCTTGGAGCTCAAGATCCAGTTAGGGTTTGCTCTGCTCAAGACTCTTCCTTGCACTGTTGACCCAAATTAGGGTTTGAGTTTGCACAAAGATGTTTTGACCTAAAAGGCCAAAAGTGACTTTCATGCTTCATGTTGGACTCACAAGTTTATCCATACCAAGTTTCAAGCCTTGATTCCAATCTTTGCCCAGTCAATTGGACAGTTGACTTAGAAATCAGCTGTATTGGGGAAAAAGTCAACTGTAGTCAATTGACAGTCAAACCTCATGATTTTTTGACCTACATCAACATTATGAACTCATATGGACCATTTGATCAAGTTTGGATCACAATTCCACAAGAAATTTGATCAGATCACCAAAAGGGCAAAATGGTCATTTTTAGGGTTTTGACTGCACAAAGGCAATTTTTGACTGTTTGACCTAGCCAATGGCAAACCAAGATCACATATGGACTCAAGGACTCAATGGCATGGTCTTGACACATTCAACAAGTTCAAAAGATCCCAAATGCACAAGATTGACAGATGAATTTTCCAGTCAATTGATCAAAATTTGACTGTATACTGAAAAGTCAAACTTTGACTTTTTGGTCAAAATCAAGTGCCAAGATTCATTTTTCATCAAGACATTTCAAATTATGAAACTTGTTCATCAATAAATCAAAAATTGCAAATTAGGGTTTAGAATGAGAAAATTTCATAACTTAGAATTTTTCTAAGTTATGAAACTTCCTTATTTTTTCCTAACTTTGTCCCATTTTTTCATCAAGATACATTTGGATTCAAACAAAACTCAAAACATAAAAGTTATAGTCCATTGCAAAATATACAACTTTGATTCACAAAGTTTCCTCAAAAGAAGCTTGTAGCTCAAGTTATGATTTTTGGAACAAGGGTGCAAAACATTCTTAACTTAGAAATTTTTTGACCTATTTTAGGCAGGATTTTTGCCTAACTTCATGGCCACTTTTCACATGCTTCCACTTGGATTTTCAACTTGCATTACAAAGATGGATTGTAGTACACATTCCAAGCTTTCCAAATTGTCCAAGAACTCATCAAACAACCTCATAACTTGAGAGATTCGAATTTCACAAGTTGGCAAAAACTCACTTTTGTTCTTCATCAAAACATGTTCATAATCTTGCAAATCTTAACTCAGCTTGCTTTATGCTTGATTACAGGTCCTTGAACCATTCCATACTCAATAATTTAATGCATATTCAATGTGTTAAGGTGTTGTTCTTTGAGTGCAAGCATTGTATGCAAGATTAATCCTAAACTAGATAAAGTGCTTTATCCATTTTTGTAAAAAGCTAGCTTTATGTCAAATTGAAATCCAAGCAAGTACAGTTAGGATCTCATGGGCACAAGATTATGGGCAAATTGCTCTGATCAAGAGAGGCTTATGCAGCAGGATTAGAGGCCCCTACTGACCAAAAACACCAAGTGACCATTGCTTGCTTCAAATTCAAGTAACATTGCATAACTTGTACCAACTCTCTCTTCAGCATAGAAACACAAGAACAAAGTTATCAAACATCTTCCATAGAACCTAACCAAGCCAAGACACGACCCTTGCACCTCCAAAACACCCTCCATCTCAGAATCATCCTCAAACTGCAAAAACAGAGTTGCCTCTGCAGTTTGAGTGCCAACTCCCATTTCCCTCGAGCATTCTTACCAAAATCAATCCATACACATTCCCTAGCATATATGCAAGCTAACCATGATCTAAAACCTGACCTGTAATCCCTCTAACAGCTTCCACCATTTTCATTTTTTCCTTTTGCAGGTGAGGTTCTATAGCTTGATACAAGAAGTTACAAGACAAAGTAAGCATTGAAAAAGCATCCCTGGACCTCAAGGAAGCTTTTCCAATCATTATCTTGCACTAGAAGTTCCTCATTCTCCAGATAGAAGTTCAGCTGCACAGGTAAAACTTTGAACTCGTATCTCTCTTATCATGCATCTTTAGTCTTAAGTTTGTGAAGAAACAAGGTTCTACTCATAGCCCTGAGCATGTACATATCTTTACATTTCATTTCTTTTGCCTGAGTAGAGAGAATTTGTAGTTTGAAAATGGCAGAAAAACTAGGTTAGGATTTGGGGGAGGAGAAATTCTCCCTCATCTTAGAGAGTTAGGTCAAGTTCCATACATGGTTAGAACCGTCTCTTCATGTTGAACATTTGTTGTGTTATGAGTTTTTGCTGAAAAGCCAGGAATCGAGAGTTGGACATTGAAGAACAGGGGCGCGCGTTTTTTTGAATTTTGTTGCTGGAGGTTGAAGACAGTGTTCTTTGGGCTGGGCCTGTATATCTTTTCTTATTCACACCACTTAAATGCTATTACACCCCCTGAGCCCATTTGCTTTATTTTTATTCTTTTTTGACTTTTTCTTTTTTGATTGACTTTGTTTATTTTTTTTCATGACATTAAAAAAATAAAAATATTTTTTCCATCATTTTTTGAATATATGGCATATTTATTTGATTTATTTCTTTTGTTTGTATATAAATATTATATATATACTATTATTAGAATAAATAGAAAAATAGTGTAAATACATTTTTTTATTTATTTTTTATTTACCTTCTGAAAATATTCCACATAAAAAATACCTTTTTTATTTATTTTATTAAATATTAAATATTTTGCACATAATGCATATTTAAGAAATTAATATATATATAGATATATGTTTATTAATATATTTAAGCTAAAATATAAAAATACTTGAATTTTTTTCATTTTTATTAATATTTGATACAAAAATACTTTTTTTCATAATATACTTCATTTTATTTTATTTTTATAAATAATAAATAAATATTTGTATTAAATTAGATAATAATACATTTTCTTTAAAATTAGGGTTTTTGCCCTAAATTCAAAATACTCCAAAAAATAATATAATTTTTATTTTCTTTTCTCTCTTACATAAATAATATTTTTTCATACATATACAAAACATTTCTTTTGCATCTTGCATTCTTATTTAATTTTTGTACATTGATTAAATTGCAAATATTCAAAATGATGTAATAATTTAGATTTAAATTCTTGTCAATATCCCCATTTGAACATTTGTACCCCCCTTCCCATATTTGGTTTTGTAATAGCTTAGTAAATTTAATTTCGCACTTTATTGCTTTCTAATGATAACATGTTAGAATTAGGGTTTGTATGCGAAAATACGATAAAAAAATAGTTATGACCTAATCTCAAGATAAATAAGCATGAAAATGGACACACAAATCACACTTGCACCCCTAGGGTATTCCACTTGTTGCCTTCAAATAAATGGGCCATATTGTATGTTGAACTTCTTTGGGCAAAGCAAGCAATTTGAATGATCATAGTCCCTCGACAAAACTTTTCAAAATAAACAAAAACAAATGATCAAGTCCCTTAAAGAAAATTGCCCAAAGACATTTAACGCCGTTGCAATTATGGTCTAAACGATGACCCGCGCCTGTCCCTTTCACATCCTAACACAAGATTGTCCACCAAATACAATGGTGGAACAAACTTGTTAAAAGGGTTAAAACATAGCAATAATCTTTTGAGAAATTTAGGAGTAGATAACCTCTTAGTTACTTGAATCAAACTTGCAAAACAAAACACTTGCCTAATTTCAAAACCACACAACACTACACTTTCAAAACAACTTTCAAAAAAACAAATGAAAACCTTTTCAAAAGACATACATCTTTGTATACATCCCCACATGGATCATTACAAAGGTTGCCACAACATTGGCATCTTTTCAAAACATTTTCAAAACCCACACACTCAAGCACCATTTAAAACAATTGAAAACAAAAGGCAAGTGATCTAAGCAAGTAACTAAGAGCCCATGGATAACCATGGATAGAAAGGGTGCTAATACCTTCCCTTTCTATAATCTACTCCCCGAACCCAAGAAAACATCTCAAAAGGTTTTTTGCTGTGCTTTTTAACCTTTCCTTAGGATAAAATAAAAAGTCGGTGGCGACTCTTGCTCAACCGAAACATTTGCGAAAACAAACGCAAAACTCAAGTCAGTTCTCCCACCGTATCACAGAACTGGCGACTCTGCTGGGGACTATTTTAAAAGTGGAGTAACCTTAGGGTTTAGATCATCTTTGTTTTCAATTGTTTGCTTTGTTTGCTTTTATATTTGTGGGCTTTGCATCGGAGTTTCATAGATCCTAACCCGGATCTGGGAAATACCCTTTTTAGGTAGCATAATCTGTGAGGGACCTGTCCGGCGTAGACCGACATGGGTGAAGCAGTGGCTACGTTGGTGTGGCATCTTAGTCTGTACCTATATCCCTTGTGTTGCAACGGGGAGAGTATAGGTCTTCTAAGGGGTCATTTAACACCAACCAACCTTAGAACCCTAAATTGACCAACTTGGCTATTAGGACAGTAGCAGTATGCTACACTCATTGAGGCTAAACTCTCGAGATGGTTCTGGCCGCGAGAAAAGATTGCGATGCTGGAGTTATGACCGATTGAGGGTAGCCAATGATTTGAGATCCTCTAGAACCCGGTTACTTTTGATAGGACAGGTTTTAACCGACAAAACCAAAAGAGGGTAATACCTGAAACTCAGGCTGGCCTGAAACCTAAGGGTGTCTTGTGTGACTTGTGTGCCTTATTTGCCTATGTGAATACTTGTGGTGTGCTTCATCATAGCATCATGCCATCATACCATTGCATGCATCCTGTATAAAAGGCTAACCCATTTCAAAGACAAAAAGGTTTCATCTTTGCTCTGTTTTGTAGGACATCATGATGCCCGTGCGTAGAAATACTGTCCGGCTCAACTTTGTTCAACCACCAGTTTTACTCAAGGATTTGGTTGGAAGGATTCCAAACACTTCTTCCTTCATCAACATACATGGTTCTCTCCTTGGCTTGATCACTGCAAAATGGGACCAACAACTGATAAGTGTTCTGACCCAGTTTTATGACCCTCTGTACCATTGTTTCACCTTTCAAGACTTCCAGCTGGTTCCTACCCTGGAAGAATTTTCTTATTTGCTTGGGATCCCTGTCTTGGAACAAACTCCATTCACTGGGTTGGAAAAGACTCCTAGGCCTGAAGAGATTGCTGCAATTCTCCCCTTGACCAAAGAAGAGGTATTATCCAACTGGGAGACTAGAAATGGGATCAAGGGCTTTTTGGTCAAGTTTCTGGTTGGCAAGGCTAATGATTTCTGGAATGACTTGGACTTCAAGGCATACGAGGATATTCTGGCTCTTTTGATCTATGGTCTGGTATTGTTTCCAAACCCTGACACTTTTATCAGTATCCATGTCATAAGGATCTTCATGTCTCGGAATCCGGTACCCACTCTTTTGGGTGATATTCTACAACAACTCTATGCTCGTATTGCTCGAAAACGGGGAACTCCGTGGTGTTGTGCTCCTTTGCTAGTAAGGTGGTTTATTTCGCACCTTCCTAAGTTCGTGCTGAAGAATGAAGAAGGAAAAGGTTGGGCTCGAAGGTTAATGTCTCTCACTGATAATGACATCACTTGGACTCTCAGAGGTTTGGATGAGGTAGCTGTTATTGACCGTTGTGGAGAATACCCTAATGTTCCATTGATTGGTATCCAAGGAGGAATCTCTTACAATCCATGCTTAGCTCTCCGACAGTTTGGAAGAGCCAGAGGAGATGGGCCTCATGAAATGCTGGTTCCTCACTTCCATTTTGAGTTTCAGGCAGACAGTGACAAACTACGCCAGGGATTCATTAGAGCTTGGGACAGAATCCACAAAGCCAACCCACATGAGTTGGGACCAAAGACTTCCCTGCCATTGAAGCCCTATTGCAAATGGGTCCGCATCCGTGCTCAAAGGTTAGGTATGCCCTACGAAGCTGTTAGACCCCTCATTCTTGAGTCTCCTGATGAAGATGGGGTTCCTCCAACTGTCCTCCCTCCTCAGATACCTACTGATTTTGACACCATGAAGAGATCTTGGGCGCAGCTAAAGGAAGAACGGGATTTCTATCGAGAGAAGTTCAACGAGCAGGAACGGAAGATTCAGAGGCTGACTAAGCAATTGGAAGAAGAACGGGTCCTGAACAACTACATCAGCACTGAAAAGAGGAGGCCATGGGAGCATTGATGAGCTTTGATTGTTTCCTTTTGTAGTTTATTTCCTTTCCAGTATTTTTCATTCCTGTAATGCCTAAGGGAAAATTGTTGAACAATTGAAAATTTTAATCTAATGAAGTGTGTTTCCCTTTTTGTCTACAAAGTTGAATCTTGTTTGTCTTTGAAAACATAAAACATACGCATTCCATTGCACCATATGCATAGCAGGTACCCTATTTCACAGGTTGCTTAATCTCCTTCGCTGTTTATTTTGCACAGTCATCATGAATCCAGACTCATCCAGTGAGCAAGCAATCAAGGCCCTTCAGGCCCAAAGTGCACAGTTTCAAGAGATGGTCCTAAGCCTAGCCCAAGGTCAGCAAGAGTTGAAGACTCTACTCCTGAAGAAGAAGAAGAAAAGGAGGACTGCATTGTTCAACACCGGACGCAGATTTGGGAACACACTCCATAATGAAGCTGATCCAACCACTTCTTCTGCTGAGAAAAACAGTCCCCAAGGGGGAGGGGCTCCTAGTCCCGCAGTCTCCGACAACGAGACGGACTATAACAACGAACAATACCCACCTGCTGCTGACAGATACAAGCAATTGGAGGACCGCTTAAGCGCCATGGAAATTCAGAATGTGCCGGGGCTGGATTTCGGAGATTTGGGGTTATCTTCTGGGGTAGTAATTCCACACAAGTTTAAGGCGCCTGCCTTCGCCAAGTATGATGGGGTCTCCTGCCCAAAGCTGCATCTAAGGTCGTACGTAAGGAAGATCCAACCTTATACGGCGGATAAGAACCTCTGGATTCACTTCTTCCAAGATAGTCTCTCGGGGTCACAGCTTGAATGGTTCTACCAATTGGATGGAGCTAGCATCCGACACTGGGAAGATTTGGCAACCGCATTCTACAGACAATACCAATACAATTCTGATCTCGCTCCCACGCGCACCCAACTTCAGGGTATGTCTCTAGGAACGGGTGAAGGGTTCAAAGAGTACGCTCAAAAATGGAGAGATTTGGATGGAAGGGTGCAGCCTCCATTGACTGATCGAGAGCTGGTTGATATGTTTCTAGGGACGTTGTCTGGTCCGTTTTTCAATCATTTGGTTGGTAACTCCTCCGCCGGGTTTACAGATTTGATATTAACGGGAGAAAGAATTGAAGCTGGCATCAGGTCAGGCAAGATACAAAAGGCTGCCTCCACAAGTGCTGAGAAGAGGCCGTTTAAGAAAGAAGCAAGTGCCGTCTATGGTCCTAGAAGACAAGTCAAGCCCGAAAGTCGCCAAGTCGTCAATGCTTTGGTCATCTCAAAACCTGTTGCTGCTCCTCAGCAGTACAATCAACAAAGAAGCGAAAGGCCCAAGAGGCAGTATACTCGACTGAGTATGACCTTATCTCAAATTTTACCCCAACTGTTATCCACCAACTTGGTGACCCTCAAAGAAGCTCCTAAGGTCGTCAACACTGCGTCTCCTAAGTATAACCCAAATGCCCGGTGTGCTTATCATTCTGATAGTCCCGGGCACACTACTGATGATTGCTGGGCCTTGAGAAACAAAGTACAAGATCTGATCGACGCAAAGGAAATTCAGTTTGAAGCGCCGGAGAGACCAAATGTTGTAACTGCTCCTATGCCCCAGCATAGAGTGAATGCCATCGAGGAAGAACTGTATGCTGTTTCGGTAAGTGAAGTTGTCACCCCTTTGAAGACCGTCAAGAAGAACCTACTGCGGGCCGGTTTATTTCCGGGTTGCAGTGAAGGCTGCCTGTTCTGTGCTGTTTCCCTATCTGGTTGTCCCTTGCTGAAGTTAGGTATCCAAAGCCTAATGGATAGCAAGGAGATTCTGTTTAAGAAGTCTGCTGTTCAGTTGATTCCGGTAAAAGAAGTTTCTGTGGTTACCATCTTCAATAATCCAATCAAGGCTCTCCCGAAGAAGCCTGTTCAAATCATGACTGTTGCACCTGTGATTATTACTGTTCCGGGGCCTCTCCCCTACGTATCTGATAAAGCTGTTCCCTGGCATTATGGGGCAGACGTATATGTGAATGGAATCAAACAAGAATTCGACACTGGCGCCAGTATCTGCGATATCACTGGTCCAGCCAAAGTTACCCGCAGTGGAAGGCTCTTCTCTCCTGACATTGCACCGCCCGCTATTCGAAAACCCCTCCTTATAACACCTACAAGTGTACCTGTTACTGTTGCTGATCAAATTGATTCCCCTGCTGCCGAGCCATCAAATGCTCGGAGCAAAGGGATTGAAGAAGAGCCTGCCCGGATGGAGGCACCAATACCTGTAAATGCTGAAGCCTCCCAACAAGAAATGGAGGAGATCCTGAAAATAATAAAGAAAAGTGATTTCAATGTTGTCGAGCAGCTGGGGCATACGCCCTCCAAGATCTCCATGCTCTCTTTATTGCTATGCTCCGAGGCTCATGCTAAAGCCTTGATTTCATTTCTCAAAACGGCCCATGTGCCACAGAAGACATCTGCAGTCCAGTTCACTGATTGCATAGCAAATCTGACCGCAGACAATGGCTTGGGTTTTTCAGATGCTGACCTGACTGCGAAGGGAAGAGACCACAATGATGCCCTGCATGTCTCTATCGAATGCAGGGGCACTACTCTGGCGCATGTATTAGTGGACACTGGTTCTTCCTTGAATGTTCTACCAAAAAAGGCTTTAGACCGTCTGGATTATGAAGGCCTAGAACTGAAGCCCAACAATATCATCGTCAGGGCCTTTGACGGTTCAAAAAGGATGGTTCATGGAGAGGTTGACATCCCTATTCGTGTGGGCTCTCAAGTTTTCGACTCTACTTTTTATGTGATGGATATACGTCCATCGTACTCTTGTCTACTGGGTCGACCTTGGATCCATAAAGCTGGGGCAGTGACCTCCACCTTGCACCAGAAGCTGAAGTATCCCGTCAGAGGGAAGATCGTCACTGTGCAAGGAGAAGAGGAGTATATGGTGAGCCATTTGAATTCCTTCAGATACATTGAGATGGATGGAGAGTTTATTGAAACCCCCTTTCAGCATTTCGAGGAGGTACATCCAATTTAAGCAGCAGCAGAAACAGCAGTCGAAGAGAATGTTTCCTTGAAGATGGCTTCCCTAAGGGATGCCCGGGCTGTGGTTCAGAAAGGCGATTGTGCAAACTGGGGTCAGCTTCCTGACTTCACTCAGAAGAACGACAAGTTTGGGCTGGGCTTTACTGCAGAGGCTCAGAGGGCTGTGCGCAAGGAGAAGATCAGAAAGGCTCCAGTGTTTATCTCCAACTCAAGGGTGAATGCTATCGAGGAGGATGTAGAGGAAGCAGAATTTGACAGTTGGATCTACCCGACCACCAGCGACGGACCAAGCAACTGGACGGCAAAGGATTTTACCCCTATCACATTTGTCACGCAGTAATTAATTTCTTTTGATTTCCAATTTGTAACAAACAATATGTTAAAACTTTGTTGGCTTGGTGTCCTACCCGGGGCATCGTAGCTCCATTTGTGAGGGCTTTTTGTATGACATTTTCATATATCATCAATCAAAACATTGGACGTTTGTTGCATTTCAAATCTTGTGCTCTTTTCCTTTCTGTGTTATATATATTGCAAAACAGCTATATTTACACACACTCACTTATACAGGTTTCAATCCACTCTGGATCTCACTGGTAACAGCTCTGCTACCGCCAGTTATGACTTCGAAAATCCGATCAACTTGGCCGAAGACGAAGGTGAAGATGATTGCGAAGTGCCTGGTGAACTCGCAAGACTGCTACTCCAGGAAGAAAGAGCTATTCAACCACATGAAGAGTCGGTGGAGACAATTAACCTGGGTACTGAGACAGATAGGAAAGAGGTCAAGATTGGTGCCAATCTAGAGCTCAGCGTGAAGCAACGATTGATCCATATGCTACAAGATTACATGGAGATTTTTGCTTGGTCCTATGAAGATATGCCTGGTTTGGATGCCGACATTATAGTTCACCACCTGCCGACCAAAGAGGATTGCCTTCCGGTAAAGCAAAAAGTCCGACGGATGCGTCCAGAGATGTCTGAAAAGATCAAGGCCGAGGTTATGAAACGGTTTGATGTCGGGTTCCTTGCAGTGACTTCTTACCCTCAGTGGGTTTCCAATGTGGTGCCAGTGCCGAAGAAGGACGGTAAAGTCAGAATGTGTGTTGACTACAGGGATTTGAACAGGGCCAGCCCCAAGGATGACTTCCCCCTACCTCACATTGATGTCCTTGTTGACAATACAGCTCAACACAAGGTGTTCTCCTTCATGGATGGTTTTTCGGGGTATAATCAGATCAAGATGGCTCCAGAGGATATGGAGAAGACTACCTTTGTGACTCAGTGGGGCACCTTCTGTTATAAGGTCATGCCATTCGGATTAAAAAATGCTGGGGCAACCTATCAACGTGCCATGGTTGCTTTATTTCATGATATGATCCATCATGAGATTGAGGTATACGTTGATGACATGATTGCAAGGTCTCAAACTGAGGAGGAGCACCTTGACCATCTGAGGAAGTTATTTGACCGACTCAAGTTGTACAAGCTGAGATTGAATCCCAACAAATGCACCTTTGGGGTAAGATCCGGAAAATTGCTAGGCTTCATTGTAAGTGATAAAGGTATTCAGGTGGACCCTGCCAAGGTAAAAGCCATACAAGAGATGCCGACTCCAAAAACAGAGAAAGAAGTCAGAGGCTTCCTGGGACGACTAAATTACATTGCCCGATTCATCTCACATCTGATTGCTACTTGTGAGCCAATCTTCAAATTACTGAAGAAAGATCAAGTAGTACGCTGGAATGATGAATGTCAGGCCGCCTTTGAGAAGATAAAGGAATATCTCCAAGAGCCACCCATTCTTATGCCACCGGTGGAAGGAAGGCCTCTAATACTATACTTGACAGTACTTGACAATTCAATGGGGTGTGTGCTGGGGCAGCATGACGAGTCTGGCCGAAAAGAGCACGCTATTTATTACTTGAGCAAAAAGTTTACCGACTGTGAGTCTCGTTACTCACTGCTTGAGAAAACTTGTTGCGCTCTTGTATGGGTTGCTCGCCGGCTGAGACAGTATATGCTGACTCACACTACTTTATTGATTTCAAAGATGGATCCCATCAAGTACATATTTGAAAAGCCCGCTCTGTCTGGAAGAATAGCGAGATGGCAAATGATCTTAACAGAATATGACATCCAGTATACAACTCAGAAAGCAATTAAGGGAAGTGTACTGGCCGATCATTTGGCACACCAACCTGTGGACGATTACCAATCATTGAACTTTGATTTTTCGGACGAAGACATCATGGTGGTAACTGACTGTGAAGTACCTGGACCGGATGAAGGACCTGAGGAAGGATCCCGATGGTCTATGCATTTTGATGGAGCCTCCAATGCTTTGGGTAACGGCGTCGGCGCTATAATCATATCTCCCAAAGGAACTCATACTCCCCTCACCGCCCGATTATGTTTCAGCTGCACCAACAACATGGCAGAATATGAGGCATGTATCATGGGTTTACAAGCTGCAATCGACTTAAGGATAAAATTTCTAAGTGTCTTCGGAGATTCCGCTCTCGTGATCAATCAGATCAAAGGCGAGTGGGATACGAAACACCCGAATCTTATTCCTTACAAGGAGTATGTGTCGACCTTGCTCCCCCACTTTGAAGAGATAACTTTCGAACACTTCCCTAGAGAGGAGAATCAGCTAGCGGACGCCCTAGCTACGATGTCTTCAATGTTCAAAGTTAAATGGGACAATGAGGCTCCCTGAATCATTATCTGGAAGTTGGATGAACCGGCATACTGCTGCGAGCTCGAGGCTGAGAAGGTTATTGAAAAACCCTGGTATCATGAGGTGAAGAGAAACCTGGAAGCTCAGGAATACCCTGAAGGTGCGTCTGTCAATGATAAGAAGTTCATGAGGAGGTTTGCTGCAAAATTCTTCCTCAGCAACGACATTCTCTACAAACGGAATCATGATTCAACTCTGCTACGTTGTGTGGATAAGGCAGAAGCAGAGAAAATCATGACAGAACTGCATGAAGGTACATTTGGAACACATTCCAGTGGACACACCATGGCTAAGAAAATCCTTCGGGCAGGATATTTCTGGTCCACAATGGAAGCCGATTGTTACCAACACTCCCGAACTTGTCATAAATGCCAGATCTATGCTGACAAGGTGCATATCCCTCCGGTTCCTTTGAATGTTCTGACTGCGCCTTGGCCGTTTGCAATGTGGGGCATAGACATGATCGGTGAGATTAAACCTACGGCATCTAATGGGCATCGCTTCATCCTAGTGGCAATTGATTATTTTACAAAGTGGGTTGAGGCAGCATCCTATGCCACAGTAACCAAGAGCGTCGTGGCACGTTTCATCCGGCATAATCTGATCTGTCGGTACGGAGTCCCGGAAAGAATCATTACGGATAATGGTACCAATCTCAATAACAAAATGATCACTGAACTCTGTGAACAATTCAAGATACAGCACCACAATTCTTCTCCCTACCGGCCGAAGATGAATGGGGCTGTAGAGGCAGCCAATAAGAATATCAAGAAAATTATGCAAAAGATGACAGTGACCTATAAAGATTGGCATGAGATGTTACCGTTCGCTCTGCATGGGTACCGTACCTCAGCCAGAACGTCAATCGGGGCAACTCCCTTCTCCTTGGTCTATGGCATGGAGGCAGTCTTGCCAATTGAAGTCCAGATACCCTCTCTCCGGATAATGAAGGATGCAGACTTGAATGAAGATGATTGGATCCAAACTCGACTTGATCAATTAAATCTGATTGACGAAAAGAGGCTCACTGCTATCTGTCATGGTCAAACGTATCAGAAACGGATGATCAGGGCATTTAACAAGAAAGTCAGACTGCAAGAGTATCAAGTTGGGGACCTGGTAATCAAACGCATCATCCTTCCTCAAAGTGATCCCCGGGGCAAATGGACCCCTACATACGAAGGGCCATTTGTGGTTAAACGCGTGTTCTCAGGAGGAGCCATGATCCTAACCACCATGGATGGTGACGACCTTCCTCACCCCGCCAATGCAGACATAGTGAAAAAATACTACGCATAAATAAAAGACCCGCTAGGTTGACATACCTAGGCAAAAATAAGGGCTTCCCGGCGAACTAAAAGGGTTCGGGCAAAAGTAAGGGATGAAATGAATAAAAATCTGTACACCCGGCAAGTCGAAAACCTGAAAAGGCGGCTTGGGCAAAAATGGGTATCCCGGTGGACTGAAAACCCGAAAGGGCGGTCCAGGCAAAAGTTAGGGATAAAAGCGTAACACTATGTCTCATTGGATCCTTTCGCATCCGGAATTCGGCATCAACTATCTGGCTCCAGGTTTCGGCATCGACCAATCAGCTTCATCTTCAACTAGGCAGCAAAGCGATGAGATGTTCGAAGACATAAAGGCGATAGCAGAGTTGGAACCCAGTGGGACTGTTCACATAGCTGTTTTGTTTCTTTTCTCAAATTGTAAACTCTCTGTTATTTGGCGGCGTCCTCTTACTAGGATGTCAGCCTCTTGTACAAAAAACGCCTATTCACAGGCAAAGTTTAAATCAATACAAATTCACTTGTCTATACAAATTACCATTGTTTTCCTTTTTTTTGTTTTGTCTTGCGAAGAACGTCCAATGTTCATTTTTGATATATGCATTTGACATTAAATTGCTAATTCATAAATATTTGCATATGAAACAAGAGATTGATTACAGGTGACATCAGAGACAGGGGCACTGTGAAGTTGTCTAATGCAGCCTGGTTGTTTTGTCCGCCAAGGTACCAAGGTGGGTTCAACTGAAAAATGTGGCCAAATCATCTCAACTCCCCGCAGAGTAAAACAAGGTTCAGTAGCACTTTCCCCAAGCAGAGTTGGTTCCCCGTCGATCCTGAAAAAGCACAGCATTCCCCGGCAGGTCTTAAAGCTCATCCCCAGTAGATTCTGGAAGCTTATCCCCTGCAGAGTACGGACGTCTCTCCCGAGTTTTATTTAGAGTTATTTCCTCACGAGGACTTATAACTGGGTTATCCTCAGCTAAAAAACCACGGAAGACCGCCCTCGGCAAAGTTCCTTCAATCCCCAGCGGAGTTTATCATCATTATCCCCAGCGGAATCTATCATTAGAGTCCTCAACAGGCCTCGCATCAAAACTTCGGCCAAGTATCTCTTCCACAGAGCAATTCTCCGGCCGATCGTCAAGGATTTATTTTCCTAAGGCGAAATTACATCCATAAACATTTCACGTTTTCATACATCTTGCTTACATATATTATAAAGCGCATACAACACCATCTCATGTTGAACATCATGACATCATGCATATCATACATCATGACATTGCATACAACTTACGTTTTTTGCCTTTTCAGGATAAAGACAATCTCAAAAACAACTACCTTCAACTGTCACAATTCCAGATTCGATACCTGCATCTAGCCAGGGCACATCTGAGAGTGATCAGTTTCTAGACTCGATTCCTGTATCTAGCCAGGGCACGTCTGAAAAGTTCGAAGATTCGATTCCTGTATCCAGCCAGGGCACATCTATCAACTACAACATCTCCAGATTCGATTCCTGTATCCAGCCAGGGCATATCTGTTGACCACGTTTCCAGACTCGATTCCTGTATCCAGCCAGGGCATATCTGTTGACCACGTTTCCAGACTCGATTCCTGTATCTAGCCAGGGCACGTCTGAAGAGTCCGAAGATTCGATTCCTGTATCCAGCCAGGGCACGTCTATTAACGACTATTTCCAGATTCGACTCCTGTATCCAGCCAGGGCACATCTGTGAGCAACCGATTGTAGATTCGACACCTGTATCTAGCCAGGGCATGTCTGCATAAGGAGACTGAAGATCAAACACCTGTAACAAGCCAGGAAAACATCCGTCTTTCTCAAATACACAAGTTCTCGCAAAGGAATCTCTTATGCGACCGACACTTCCAAATGGCATCTATAAGCCCATTCCCGACAAGGTTCCGTCACATCTCCAGATGGCATCTATAAGCCCATCTCCCTATCCACCATCTCTCCAAATGGCATCTATAAGCCCATTCCCGACACCACATTGTTGAGACTCCAGCATGCGAGTGCAAATTTCCGGGCACTCTAGTGTCCAATCTCCTTTTACCCTCGAGTCACGAAAGGAAAACTTGCCAATCTAACTCTTCAGGTTCAAGAAGATTGAACAGGGGAAACTGTTGTACCCCAAAATTTGCCCTCCCATTTCCTCAACATTTTCTCATCACAAGACCTTTGAAGATCAAGATCCAGTTAGGGTTTCCTCTGCTCAAGACTTCTCCTTGCACTGTGGACTCAAATTAGGGTTTGTGTTTGCCTAAGGATGTTTTGACCTAAAATGCCTAAGATGACTTTCATGCTTCATATTGGACTCCCAAGTTTACCTATACCAAGTTTCAAGTCTTGATTCCAAGTTTTGCCCAGTCAATTGGACAGTTGACCTAGAAATCAGCTGTATTGGGGAAAAAGTCAACTGTGGCCAATTGACAGTCAAACCTCATGAAAATTGACCCACGTCAACATATTGAACTCATATGGACCATTTGATCAAGTTTGGATCACAATTCTCCAAGAAATTTGATCAGATCACCAAAAGGGCAAAATGGTCATTTTTAGGGTTTTGACTGCACAAAGGCAATTTTTGACTGTTTGACCTAGCCAATGGCAAACCAAGTTCACATATGGACTCAAGGACTCAATGAAATGGTCTTGACACATTCATCAAGCTCAAAAGATCCCAAGTACACAAGATTGACAGTTGAATTTCCCAGTCAATTGATCAATTTTGATTGTATACTGAAAAGTCAAACTTTGACTTTTTGGTCAAAATCAAGAGTCAAGATTCATTTTTCATCAAAACATGCCAAATCATGAAACTTGTTCACCAAGAAATCACAAAATGCAAATTAGGGTTTGAAAATGGAATTTTTCATAACTTAGAATTTTTCTAAGTTATGAAAAACCCTAATTTTTTCCCAACTTTGCCCCATCTTTTCACCAAGATCCATTTGGATTCAAACAAAAGTCAAAACATGAAAGTTGTAGCTTGTTGCATAATCTACAACTTTGATTCACAAAGTTTTCTCATTTGAAGCATGTATCTCAAGTTACAATTTTTTGAATAAGGGCACTAAACCATTTTTAACTTAGTGAAATTTTAACCTATTTTGACAAGGTTTTCTACCCCACTTCAAGGCCACTTTTCATACCCTTCCACTTGGAATTTTAATTTGCATTTCAAAGATGGATTGTAGTACACATTCCAAGCTTTCCAAAATGTCAAAGAACTCATCAAACAACCTCATAACTTGAGAGATTCAAATTTCACAAGTTGGCAAAAACTCACTTTTGTTCTTCATCAAAACATGTTCATAATCTTGCAAATCTTAACTCAGCTTGCTTTATGCTTGATTACAGGTCCTTGAACCATTCCATACTCAATAATTTAATGCATATTCAATGTGTTAAGGTGTTGTTCTTTGAGTGCAAGCATTGTATGCAAGATTAATCCTAAACTAGATAAAGTGCTTTATCCATTTTTGTAAAAAGCTAGCTTTATGTCAAATTGAAATCCAAGCAAGTACAGTTAGGATCTCATGGGCACAAGATTATGGGCAAATTGCTCTGATCAAGAGAGGCTTATGCAGCAGGATTAGAGGCCCCTACTGACCAAAAACACCAAGTGACCATTGCTTGCTTCAAATTCAAGTAACATTGCATAACTTGTACCAACTCTCTCTTCAGCATAGAAACACAAGAACAAAGTTATCAAACATCTTCCATAGAACCTAACCAAGCCAAGACACGACCCTTGCACCTCCAAAACACCCTCCATCTCAGAATCATCCTCAAACTGCAAAAACAGAGTTGCCTCTGCAGTTTGAGTGCCAACTCCCATTTCCCTCGAGCATTCTTACCAAAATCAATCCATACACATTCCCTAGCATATATGCAAGCTAACCATGATCTAAAACCTGACTTGTAATCCCTCTAACAGCTTCCACCATTTTCATTTTTTCCTTTTGCAGGTGAGGTTCTATAGCTTGATACAAGAAGTTACAAGACAAAGTAAGCATTGAAAAAGCATCCCTGGACCTCAAGGAAGCTTTTCCAATCATTACCTTGCACTAGAAGTTCCTCATTCTCCAGATAGAAGTTCAGCTGCACAGGTAAAACTTTGAACTCGTATCTCTCTTATCATGCATCTTTAGTCTTAAGTTTGTGAAGAAACAAGGTTCTACTCATAGCCCTGAGCATGTACATATCTTTACATTTCATTTCTTTTGCCTGAGTAGAGAGAATTTGTAGTTTGAAAATGGCAGAAAAACTAGGTTAGGATTTGGGGGAGGAGAAATTCTCCCTCATCTTAGAGAGTTAGGTCAAGTTCCATACATGGTTAGAACCGTCTCTTCATGTTGAACATTTGTTGTGTTATGAGTTTTTGCTGAAAAGCCAGGAATCGAGAGTTGGACATTGAAGAACAGGGGCGCGCGTTTTTTTGAATTTTGTTGCTGGAGGTTGAAGACAGTGTTCTTTGGGCTGGGCCTGTATATCTTTTCTTATTCACACCACTTAAATGCTATTACACCCCCTGAGCCCATTTGCTTTATTTTTATTCTTTTTTGACTTTTTCTTTTTTGATTGACTTTGTTTATTTTTTTTCATGACATTAAAAAAATAAAAATATTTTTTCCATCATTTTTTGAATATATGGCATATTTATTTGATTTATTTCTTTTGTTTGTATATAAATATTATATATATACTATTATTAGAATAAATAGAAAAATAGTGTAAATACATTTTTTTTATTTTTTATTTTTTATTTACCTTCTGAAAATATTCCACATAAAAAATACCTTTTTTATTTATTTTATTAAATATTAAATATTTTGCACATAATGCATATTTAAGAAATTAATATATATATAGATATATGTTTATTAATATATTTAAGCTAAAATATAAAAATACTTGAATTTTTTTCATTTTTATTAATATTTGATACAAAAATACTTTTTTTCATAATATACTTCATTTTATTTTATTTTTATAAATAATAAATAAATATTTGTATTAAATTAGATAATAATACATTTTCTTTAAAATTAGGGTTTTTGCCCTAAATTCAAAATACTCCAAAAAATAATATAATTTTTATTTTCTTTTCTCTCTTACATAAATAATATTTTTTCATACATATACAAAACATTTCTTTTGCATCTTGCATTCTTATTTAATTTTTGTACATTGATTAAATTGCAAATATTCAAAATGATGTAATAATTTAGATTTAAATTCTTGTCAATATCCCCATTTGAACATTTGTACCCCCCTTCCCATATTTGGTTTTGTAATAGCTTAGTAAATTTAATTTCGCACTTTATTGCTTTCTAATGATAACATGTTAGAATTAGGGTTTGTATGCGAAAAAACGATAAAAAAATAGTTATGACCTAATCTCAAGATAAATAAGCATGAAAATGGACACACAAATCACACTTGCACCCCTAGGGTATTCCACTTGTTGCCTTCAAATAAATGGGCCATATTGTATGTTGAACTTCTTTGGGCAAAGCAAGCAATTTGAATGATCATAGTCCCTCGACAAAACTTTTCAAAACAAACAAAAACAAATGATCAAGTCCCTTAAAGAAAATTGCCCAAAGACATTTAACGCCGTTGCAATTATGGTCTAAACGATGACCCGCGCCTGTCCCTTTCACATCCTAACACAAGATTGTCCACCAAATACAATGGTGGAACAAACTTGTTAAAAGGGTTAAAACATAGCAATAATCTTTTGAGAAATTTAGGAGTAGATAACCTCTTAGTTACTTGAATCAAACTTGCAAAACAAAACACTTGCCTAATTTCAAAACCACACAACACTACACTTTCAAAACAACTTTCAAAAAAACAAATGAAAACCTTTTCAAAAGACATACATCTTTGTATACATCCCCACATGGATCATTACAAAGGTTGCCACCACATTGGCATCTTTTCAAAACATTTTCAAAACCCACACACTCAAGCACCATTTAAAACAATTGAAAACAAAAGGCAAGTGATTTAAGCAAGTAACTAAGAGCCCATGGATAACCATGGATAGAAAGGGTGCTAATACCTTCCCTTTCTATAATATACTCCCCGAACCCAAGAAAACATCTCAAAAGGTTTTTTGCTGTGCTTTTTAACCTTTCCTTAGGATAAAATAAAAAGTCGGTGGCGACTCTTGCTCAACCGAAACATTTGCGAAAACAAACGCAAAACTCAAGTCAGTTCTCCCACCGTATCACACCTTCCCTTTCTATAATCTACCCCCCGAACCCAAGAAAACATCTCAAAGGTTTTTGCTGTGCTTTTTAACCTTTCCTTAGGATAAAATAAAAAGTCGGTGGCGACTCTTGCTCAACCGAAACATTTGCAAATACAAACGCAAAACCTCAAGTCAGTTCTCCCACCGTATCACAGAACTAGCGACTCTGCTGGGGATAACTTAAAAGTGGGGTTACCTTAGGACTAGACCACTCTTGTTTTCAATTGCTTGCTTTGTTTGCTTTTATATTTGTGGGCTTTGCATCGGAGTTTCATAGATCCTAACCCGAATCTGGGGAAAACCCTTTAGGTAGCATAAGCTGTGAGGGACCTGTCCGGCGTAGACCGACATGGGTGAAGCAGTGGCTACGTTGGTGTGACACCTTGGTCTGTACCGATATCCCTTGTGTTGCAACGAGGAGAATATGGGTCTTCTAAGGAGTCATTAACCACCAACCGACCTTAGAACCCTAAATCGACCCAACTTGGCCATAGAACGGTAGCAGTATGCTACACTCATTGAGGCTAAACTCTCGCGATGGTTCTGGCCGCAAGAAAAGATTGCGATGCTGGAGTTATGACCTATTGAGGGTAGTCAGTGATATTGAGATCCTCTAGAACCCGGTTGCTTTTGATAGGACAGGTCTTAACCAACGAAACTGAAAGAGGGTAATACCTAAACTTCATGCTGGCCTAAACTCTAAGGGTTGTTTTGTGTGATTTGTGTGCCTTATCATGCTTGCCTTTATGAATACTTGTGGTGTGCTTTACCATAACATCATACCATCATACCATTGCATGCATCCTGCATAAGGGCTGACCCATTTCAAAGACAAGAGGGTTTCATCTTTGCTCTGTTTTGTAGGACATCATGATGCCCATGCATAGGAATACTATCCGGCTCAACTTTGTTCAACCACCTACTTTGCTCAAGGAATTGGTTGATAGGATTCCAAACACTACTTCCTTCATCAAGAGGCATGGTTATCTCCTCGGTTTAGTCACTTCAAAGTGGGACCAACAACTGATGAGTGTCTTGGTCCAGTTTTATGATCCCCTGTACCATTGCTTCACCTTTCAAGACTTCCAGCTGGTCCCTACCCTGGAAGAATTATCTGATTTACTTGGTATCCCTGTTTTGGAAGAAACTCCATTCACTGGTTGGGAGAAGACTCTTAGGCCTGAAGAGATTGCTGCAGCCCTTCCCTTGACCAAAGAAGAGGTAATGGCTAACTGGGAGACTAGAAGTGGAGTTAAGGGCTTTTTGGCTAAGTTTTTGGCTGGCAAAGCTAATAGTTTCTGGAATGACTTAGACTTCAAGGCGTACGAAGACATTCTGGCTCTCTTAATCTATGGTCTAGTATTGTTTCCAAATCCTGATAACTTTGTCAATATCAATGCCATAAGGATCTTCATGTCTCGGAACCCTGTACCCACTCTCTTGGGTGATATCCTGCAGCAACTCTATGCTCGTACTTCCCAAAGACGGGGAACTCTGTGGTGTTGTGCTCCTTTACTAGTGAGGTGTTTTATTTCGCACCTCCCTAAGTTCATGCTGAAGAATGAAGAAGGAAAGGGTTGGGCTCATAGGTTAATGTCTCTCACTGATAAGGACATCATTTGGACTCTCAGAGGTTTGGATGAAGTAGCCATTATTGATCGTTGCGGAGAATATCCTAATGTTCCATTGATCGGTACCCAGGGAGGAATCTCTTATAATCCATGTTTAGCTCTCCGTCAGTTTGGAAGAGCCAGAAGAGCAGGGCCTCATGAGATGTTGGTACCTCACATCAGTTTTGAGTTTCAGGTAGACAGTGACGAGCTACGCCGTAGATTCATCAAGGCTTGGGACAGAATTCACAAAGCTGACCCACATGAGTTGGGATCTAAGACTTCTCTACCAATGGAACCCTACTGCAGATGGGTCCGCATCCGTGCTCAGAAGTTAGGTATGCCATATGAAGCTGTCAGGCCTATCATTCTTGAATTTCTTGATGAAGACGGGGTTCCTCCAACTGTCCTCCCTCCTCAGATACCCACTGATGTTGATACACTAAAGAGATCTTGGGCGCAGCTACAGGAAGAGCGGGATTATTATCGGGAAAAGTTCAACGAACAGGAACAAAAGATCCAGAAGCTGACTAAACAATTGGAGGAAGAGCGGATCCTGAATGACTATATCCGCACTGAGAAGAGGAGGCCATGGGAGCACTGATGGGCTTTGGATGTTTCTTTTACAACTTTTATTTCCTTTTCAGTATTTTCATTCTTGTAATGCCTAAGAGCAAATTGTTGAACAATTTAAAGTTTGAATCTAATGAAGTGTGTTTCCTTTTTGTCTACAAAGTTGAATCCCGATTGTCTTTGAAAACATAAATCATATGCATCTCATTGCATCATATGCATAACAGGTACCCTTCTTCTACAGGTTGCTTAATCTTCTTCGCTGTTTATTTCAGCACTCAATCATCATGTCTTCCGAGCCTACTACCGAACAAGCTATCAAGGCCCTCCAGGCCCAGAACGCCCAGTTTCAAGAGCTGGTCATGAGCCTAGCCCAGGGTCAACAGGATTTGAAGACTCTGCTCTTGAAGAAGAAGAAGAAGAGGACTGCGATGTTTAAAACTGGACGGAGATTTAGGAATACATTGCAGACTGAGGCTGATCAGGCTACTTCCTCTGCAGGGAAAGACAGTCCCCAAGGGGGAAGGGCTCCTAGTCCTGTGGTCTCCGACAACGAGACGGATTACAATGATGAACAGTACCCTCCTGCTGAAGACATGTACAAGCAACTAGAGGACCGTTTAAGTGCCATGGAGATCCAACATGTGCCGGGGTTGGATTTTGGAGATCTAGGTTTATCTTCTGGGGTGGTGATCCCACACAAGTTCAAGGCACCTGCCTTTGCGAAGTACGACAGGGCTTCCTGCCCTAAGCTGCATCTCAAATCATATGTAAGGAAGATCCAACCTTACACTGTAGACAAGAACCTATGGATCCATTTCTTCCAGGATAGCCTTTCGGGGTCTCAACTCGAATGGTTCTATCAGCTGGATGGGGCCAGTATCCGAAACTGGGAGGACTTGGCTACTGCATTTTATAAGCAGTATCAGTATAATTCCGACCTCGCTCCCACGCGTACCCAACTCCAGGGTATGTCACTGGGGACGAGCGAAGGATTCAAGGAGTATGCGCAGAAGTGGAGGGACCTGGCTGGAAGGGTGCAGCCACCTTTGACTGACCGTGAACTTGTTGACATGTTCCTGGGGACCCTGTCTGGTCCGTTCTTCAACCATCTGATTGGTAATTCTTCTGCTGGGTTTACAGATCTGATCTTGACTGGTGAGAGAATAGAAGCTG
This sequence comes from Vicia faba, assembly GCA_948472305.1. Classification (NCBI taxonomy): domain Eukaryota; kingdom Viridiplantae; phylum Streptophyta; class Magnoliopsida; order Fabales; family Fabaceae; genus Vicia; species Vicia faba. Next base: position 324,934,645 of record OX451740.1, read on the forward strand.
GTATCAAGTCGGGGAAGATACAGAAAGGTGCCTCCTCGAGTACTGAAAAGAAGCCTTTCAAGAAGGAAGCTAGTGCTGTTTATGGTCCAAGAAGACAGAACAAACTGGAACGCTGCCAAACTGTCAACGCGTTGGTAATTTCAAAGCCTATTGCTGCTCCTCAGCAGTATAACCAACCAAGGGGTGAGAGACCCAAAAGGCAGTACACTCGGCTCAGCATGACCCTGTCTCAGATATTGCCACAACTACTGTCAACCAATCTGGTAACTGTCAAAGAAGCTCCGAAGGTAGTGAACACAACTTCTCCAAAGTACAACCCCAACGCCTGTTGCGCTTATCACTCTGATAGCTCGGGGCATACCACAGATGATTGTTGGGCTCTGAGGAATAAGGTTCAGGACCTTATTGATGCTAAAGAAATACAGTTTGAGGCGCCCGAAAGGCCCAATGTTGTGACTGCTCCCATGCCCCAACATGGAGTGAATGTTGTGGAAGAAGACCTGTATGTGGCCTCCGTGGATGATATTGTTACTCCATTGTTGACTGTCAAAAGGAACCTGTTTCTAGCCGGTTTATTTCCGGGATGTAGTAAAGGTTGCCTTCTATGTTCTGTTTCACCTGCTGGTTGTCCTTTGCTGAAGTCAGACATCCAAAACCTGATGGATAGCAAAGAGATCTTGTTCGAGAAGGTTGATGTTCCTGCTATCCCTGCTGAAGAAGTTTCTATTGTCACTATTTTCAACAAACCTCCTAAGGCTCTCTCAAAGAAGCCCGTCAAAATCATGTCCACTCAGAAGATTGCTCCTATCATCATCACTGTTCCAGGGCCCCTCCCCTATACGTCTGACAAAGTTGTCCTGTGGCACTATGGGGCAGATGTATATATGCTTGGAGTTAAACAAGAGTTCGATACAAGTACCGGCGTCAGTAACATCACCGGGCCTGCCAAAGTTACTCGCAGTGGTAGGCTGTTCTCACCAGATATTGTGCCACCAGCTATTCAGAGACCTCTTGTCATCACACCTGCAAGTGTGCCTGCTTCCCTTCCTGATCAAGTTCCTGTTTCTACCCCTGCTGCCGAGTCATCTGACGCTCGGGGCAAAGGGATTGCTACTGATTTGCCTGCCCTGACGGAGGCACCAAAGACAACCAATGTTGAAGCTTCCCAGCAAGAGATGGAAGAGATTCTCAAGATCATTAAGAAGAGTGATTTCAATGTAGTTGAGCAGTTGGGGCACACCCCATCTAAAATTTCTATGCTATCACTGTTGTTGTGTTCAGAGGCCCATGCCAAGGCCCTGATTTCCTTCCTGAAGACGGCCCATGTGCCACAAGAAACGTCTGCTGATCAATTTACCGATTGTGTGGCCAACTTGACTGCCGATAATGGGTTGGGCTTCTCTGACGCCGATCTGACTACCAAAGGAAAGAACCATAACGACGCCCTGCATGTCTCCATTGAATGCAGGGGCACTACTCTTGCCCATGTGTTGGTAGACACCGGTTCTTCATTGAACGTATTACCCAAGAAAGCTTTAGACAGGCTGGATTGTGAGGGTTTAGAGCTCAAGCCAAGTAACATTGTTGTCCGGGCCTTTGACGGGTCCAAGAGGATGGTACATGGTGAAGTTGACATTCCAATCAGGGTTGGTTCGCAGGTTTTTGATTCTACTTTCTATGTGATGGACATCCGACCATCCTATTCTTGTTTGTTGGGTCGTCCATGGATCCACAAGGCTGGAGCTGTGACCTCCACACTATATCAGAAGCTTAAGTACCCGGTCAGAGGGGAAATTGTGACAGTTCAGGGGGAGGAAGAGTATATGGTCAGCCACCTCAACTCGTTCCGGTACATAGAAATGGATGGGGAATTCATTGAGACTCCATTCCAGCACTTTGAAGAAGTTCCTCAGACACTGGCATCAGCTGAAACTGTGATTGAAGACCCTCCTTTGAAGATGGCTTCCTTAAAGGATGCCCGGGCTATTATTGAGAAGGGTGAGTGTGCAAACTGGGGCCGACTTCCTGATTTCACTCCAAAGACTGACAAGTTTGGTTTGGGCTTCACTGCAGAGGCTCAGAGGGCTGTTCGTAAGGCAAGGATTGGAAGATCTCCTATGTTCATCACCAACCCGGGAGTAAATGCTATTGAAGACGACGTGGAGGAATCTGAATTCGACAGCTGGATCTACCCAACAACCGACCGTGGACCAAGCAACTGGACTATCAAAGACTTCACACCTATTACTTTTGTCACTCAGTAATGAACTCTTTTGTTTTGAATTTGTAACAGACAATATTTTGAAATTTTTATGGCTCGGTGTCTTACCCGGGGCACCGTGGTTTCATTTGTGAGGGCTTTTGTGTGTCATTTTCATATATCATTAATAAAAACATTGGACGTTTGTTGCATTTCAAAATCTTGCGCTCCTTTTCTTTCTTTATTATATATTGCAAAACAGCTATATTTACACACACTCACCTATACAGGTTCCAATCCACTTTGGATCTCACTGGTAACGACTCTGCTACTGCCAGTTATGACTTTGAAATTCCGATCAACTTAGCCGAAGACGAAGGTGAAGATGATTGTGAAGTGCCTGGTGAGCTTGCAAGACTGGTACTCTAGGAAGAGAGGGCCATTCAGCCACATGAAGAGCCAGTGGAAACGGTAAATCTGGGTACTGAGACAGACAGAAAGGAAATCAAGATTGGTGCCAATCTAGAGCTCAGTATGAAACAACGGTTGATTCAGATGCTGCATGACTATGTGGAAATCTTTGCCTGGTCTTACGAAGACATGCCTGGGTTGGATACCGACATTGTGGTTCATCACCTGCCTACCAAGGAAGGATGCCCTCCGGTAAAACAGAAGGTCTGCCGTATGCGTCCGGAAATGTCCGAGAAAATCAAAGCTGAGGTTATGAAACAATTTGATGTCGGGTTTCTAGTAGTGACTTCTTACCCTCAGTGGGTTGCCAACGTGGTTCCAGTGCCGAAGAAGGATGGTAAGGTCCGAATGTGTGTTAATTACATGGATTTGAATAGGGAAAGCCCTAAGGATGATTTCCCTCTGCCTCATATCGACGTTCTGGTTGACAACACTGCTCAGCATTAAGTATTCTCCTTCATGGATGGCTTCTCTGATTATAATCAGATCAAGATGGCTCCTGAAGACATGGAGAAGACCACTTTTGTTACTCAGTGGGGCACCTTTTGCTACAAGGTCATGCCTTTTGGGTTGAAAAATGCTGGGGCAACCTACCAACGTGCCATGGTTACTTTATTTCATGACATGATCCATCACGAGATAGAAGTATACGTCGACGATATGATTGCAAGGTCCCAAACTGAGGAGGAACACCTTGACCATCTACAGAAGCTGTTTGACCGTCTGAAGTTGTACAAGCTGAGGTTGAACCCAAACAAGTGCACCTTTGGGGTGAGATCTGGAAAATTGTTAGGCTTCGTCGTAAGCGACAAGGGCATTCAAGTGGACCCTGCCAAAGTGAAAACCATACAAGAGATGCCAACTCCCAAGACAGAGAGAGAAGTCAGAGGCTTTCTAGGACTGTTGAACTACATTGCCCGATTCATCTCGCATCTAACTGCTACCTGTGAACCAATCTTCAAGCTGCTGAAGAAAGATCCAGTAGTACGTTGGAACGACGAATGTCAGGCCGCTTTCGAAAGAATCAAAGAGTATCTCCAAGAACCACCCATTCTTATGCCGCCGGTTGAAGGGAGACCTCTAATCTTATACTTGACAATATTGGACAACTCAATGGGGTGTGTGCTGGGGCAGCATGACGAGTCTGGCCGAAAAGAACACGCCATTTATTACCTTAGCAAAAAGTTTACCGACTGTGAGACTCGGTACTCACTGCTCGAGAAAACTTGCTGCGCTTTGGTATGTGCTGCTCGCCGGCTGAGACAGTATATGTTGACTCACACTACTCTGTTGATTTCAAAAATGGATCCAATCAAGTACATATTCGAAAAGCCCGCCTTGTCCGGAAGAATAGCAAGATGGCAGATGATCTTGACGGAATATGACATCCAGTACACGACTCAAAAAGCAATCAAGGGAAGTGTATTGGCAGATCATTTGGCACATCAGGCAGTGGACGATTACCAGTCGATGAACTTTGAATTTCCAAACGAGGATATCATGGTAGTAACTGATTGTGAAGTACCTGGACCGGATGAAGGACCTGAGGAAGGATCCCGATGGTCTATGCACTTTGATGGAGCCTCGAACGCTTTGGGTAATGGTATCGGCGCTGTGATCATATCCCCTAAAGGCACTCATACTCCACTCACCGCCCGACTATGTTTCAACTGCACCAACAACATGGCAGAGTATGAAGCATGTATCATGGGTCTTCAAGCTGCAATTGACTTAAGGATCAAGTTTATGAGTGTCTTCGGAGATTCCGCTCTCGTGATCAATCAGATCAAAGGCGAGTGGGATACGAAACACCTAAATCTTATTCCTTACAAAGAGTATGTGTTGACGTTGATTCCCCACTTCGAGGAGATAACCTTTGAACACTTCCCAAGAGAGGAGAATCAGTTAGCGGACGCGTTGGCTACAATGTCTTCTATGTTCAAAGTCAAATGGGATAACGAGGCACCCCGGATCATTATCTGGAAGTTGGATGAACCTGCACATTGCTGCGATCTCGAGACCGAAGAGGTAACAGAAAAACCCTGGTATCATGAAGTGAAGAGGTACCTTGAAGCTCAAGAATACCTCGAAAGGCGCATCTGTTAATGACAAAAAGTTCCTGAGAAGGTTTGCGGCAAAATTCTTCCTCAGCAACGGCATTCTGTACAAACGAAACCATGATTCGACCTTGCTGCGTTGTGTGGATAAGACTGAAGCAGAAAAGATCATGGCGGAGCTACATGAAGGTACCTTCGGAACGCATTCCAGTGGACATACCATGGCAAAGAAAATCCTTCGGGCAGGATATTTCTGGTCCACAATGGAAGCCGACTGTTATCAGCATTCTCGAACTTGTCATAAATGCCAGATCTATGCTGATAAGGTGCACATTCCTCCGGTCCCTCTGAACGTCTTGACAGCACCCTGGCCCTTTGCAATGTGGGGCATTGATATGATCGGCGAAATCAGACCTACGGCATCCAACGTGCATCGCTTCATCTTAGTAGCGATTGATTACTTCACAAAATGGGTTGAAGCAGCTTCCTACGCTACCGTAACCAAGAACGTCGTGGCACGGTTCATTCAGCACAACCTGATATGTCGATACGGTGTACCTGAGAGGATTATTACGGATAATGGTACCAATCTTAACAACAAGATGATCACTGAGCTCTGCGAGCAATTCAAGATACAGCACCACAATTCTTCTCCCTATCGACCGAAGATGAATGGGGCTGTAGAAGAAGCGAATAAGAACATCAAGAAGATTGTGCAGAAGATGACAGTGACCTACAAAGATTGGCACGAAATGTTACCGTTTGCTCTTCATGGGTACCGTACCTCAGCACGGACGTCAACAGGGGCAACTCCCTTTTCCTTGGTCTATGGCATGGAGGAAGTCTTTCCTATTGAAGTCCAGATACCCTCTCTCCGGATAATGAAGGATGCAGGTTTGATCGAAGACGACTGGATCCAGACTCGGCTTGATCAATTAAACCTAATTGACGAAAAGAGACTCACCGCTATTTGTCATGGTCAGACGTACCAAAAACGGATGATCAAGGCATTTAACAAGAAAGTCAGACGACAAGAGTATCAAGTCGGAGATCTGGTAATCAAGCACATTATTCTTCCTCAAAGTGATCCCAGGGGCAAATGGAACCCTACGTACGAAGGGCCATTTGTGGTTAAACATATCTTCTCAGGAGGAGCTATGATTCTAACCACCATGGATGGTGACGACCTTCCTCATCCCGCCAATGCAGACATAGTAAAAAGATACTACGCGTGAATTAAAGACCCGCTAGGTTGACACACCTAGGCAAAAGTAAGGGCTTCCCGGCGAACCAAAAGGGTTCGGGCAAAAATAAGGGACGAAATGAAAAAAATTTGTACACCCGACAAGTCGAAAACCTAAAAAGGCAGCTTGGGCAAAAATGGGTATCCCGGTGGACTGAAAACCCGAAAGGGCGGTCCAGGCAAAAGTTAGGGATAAAGCGTAATACTATGTCTCATTGGATCACCTTGCATCCAGAATTCGGCATCAACTATCGGGCTCAGATGACTCCAATCAATTAGCTTCCTCTTCAACTAAGCAGCAAAGTGATGAGACACTCGAAGACATAAAGGCGATAGCAGAGTTGGAACCCGGTGGGATTATTTTTCACATAACTGTTTTGTTTCCTTTTCACAAAATTGTATAAACTCTATCTTGCTCGGTGGCGCTCTCTTACTAGGACGTCAGCCTCCTGTACACAAAGCGCCTATTTACAGGAAAATTTCAAAATCAATACAAGTTCAATTTTTCAGACAAATTACCCATCGTTTTTCCTTTTTCTTTTTTATTTTGCGAAGAACGTCCAATGTTCATTTTTGATATATGCATTTGACATTAATTGCTAATCATGAATATTTGCATGCGAAACAAAGGACTAATTACATATGACATCAGAAACAGGGGCAATAAAGAATTGTCTAAGCGATCTAGTTGCTCTGTCCACCAGGATACCTTCACTCCCTTTGAGTAAGACAAGATTCAGCAATACTCTCCCCAGGCAGAGTTGGTCTCCCATCAGCCCTAAAAAGGCACAGTATCTCCAGCAAGTCAGCGATACTCTCCCCAAGCAGAGTTAGTCTACTGTCAGCCTTAAGGAAGTTGGGTATCCCCAGAAGATCTCAACATTCCCCAGCGGAGTATAGACATTCCTCAGCAAGCATCCCCGGCAATCTTAATATAAGATTGTTCCCCAGCGGAATACCAGATACCCCAGTGGAATCAATCTCCCCGGTACAGTCTGAAAAGTTTCCCCAGGAAAGTTGAATCATCCTCCTCAGTAGATTCTGAAGCTTATCCCCTGCAGAGTACGAACGCGTCTCCCCGGCTTCATTCAAAGGTTATTTCCCACCAGAGCTTATAACTGGGTTATCCTCAGCTAATTACCACGGAAAGATCGTCCTCGGCGAAGTTCTCCCTATCCCCAGCGGAGTTCATCAAATTCCCCAACATAACTTATCAGTGGAATCCCCAGCGGAGCTCTCATCAAAACCTAAGCGAAGTATCTCTTCCCACAGAGTAATTCCCCGCAGAGTAATCTCTTCACCAAATTTATTCCCCAACGGAGTCATCTTCTCCTACCGGTTTATTCTTGCAACCATCATCCCCAGCGGAAACGAAGAACTCTACTCTTCAAAACATCAGCCCAGGATTCCACAAACTCCCGGCAGTCGTCAAGGATTTATTTTCCTAGACAAAAATACATTCATCACATTATCATACACCATGACGCATGCATATACGCATCATATCACACAATCTCATTTATTCTTGAAAACATCATGACATCATGCATCTCATACATCATGACATTGCATACAACTGATGTTTTGCCTTTTCAGGAAAAAGGACAATCCAAAGATGATTACTATCAACTGTCACAATTCCAGATTCGATACCTGTACCCAGCCAGGGCATATCTGAAGACAACTAATTCCAGATTCGATACCTGTATCCAGCCAGGGCATATCTGTAGACGACAATTCCAGATTCGATTCCTGTATCTAGCCAGGGCATATCTGTAGACGACCAATTCCAGATTCGATTCCTGTATCCAGCCAGGGCATATCTGTAGACGACAAATTCCAGATTCGATACCTGTATCCAGCCAGGGCATATCTGCATGAAGAGTTTAGAGATTCAATACCTGTATCCAGCCAGGGCACGTCTGTAAGCAACCTTTTGAAATTCCAGATTCGATACCTGTACCCAGCCAAGGCATATCTGAAGACAACTAATTCCAGATTCGATACCTGTATCCAGCCAGGGCATATCTGAAGACGACTAATTCCAGATTCGATACCTGTATCCAGCCAGGGCATATCTTTAGACGACCAATTCCAGATTCGATTCCTGTATCTAGCCAGGGCACATATGTGAGCAACTAATTGTAGATTCGATACATGTACCTAGCCAGGGCATATCTGCATGAAGAGACTGAAGATCAACACCTGTGGTAAGCCAGGAAACCGTCTTTCTTTCTCAGGTATGCAAGTTCTCGCTAAGGAATCTCTTACGCGATCGACACCTCCAAATGGCATCTATAAGCCCATTCCCGACAAGGTTCTGTCACACCCCCGATGGCATCTATAAGCCCATCCTCCTATCCACCATCTCTCCAAATGGCATCTATAAGCCCATTCCCGCCATCACATTGCTGATACTCCACTATGCGAGTGCAAATTTCTGGGCACTTTAGTGTTCAATCATCTTCCACCTTCGGATCACGAAAGGCACCCAAGCCAATCTACATCCTCAGGTCTAAGAAGATTGAACAGGGGCAACTGTTGTACCCCAAAATTTGCCCTCCCATTTCATCAATATTTTCTCACCACAAGACCCTTGGAGCTCAAGATCAAGTTAGGGTTTGCTCTGCTCAAGACTCCTCCTTGCACTGTTGACCCAAATTAGGATTTGAGTTTGCACAAAGATATTTTGACCTAAAAGGACCAAAGTGACTTTCATGCTTCATGTTGGACTCACAAGTTTATCCATACTAAGTTTCAAGCCTTGATTCTAATCTTTGCCCAGTCAATTGGACAATTGACCTAGAAATCAGCTGTATTGGGGAAAAAGTCAACTGTAGTCAATTGACAGTCAAACCTCATGATTTTTTGACCTACATCAACATTATGAACTCATATGGACAATTTGATCAAGTTTAGATCACAATTCCACAAGAAATTTGATCAGATCACCAAAAGGGCAAAATGGTCATTTTTAGGGTTTTGACTGCACAAAGGCAATTTTTGACTGTTTGACCTAGCCAATGGCAAACCAAGCTCACATATGGACTCAAGGACTCAATGGCATGGTCTTGACACATTCAACAAGTTCAAAAGATCCCAAATGCACAAGATTGACAGATGAATTTTCCAGTCAATTGATCAAAATTTGACTGTATACTGAAAAGTCAAACTTTGACTTTTTGGTCAAAATCAAGTGCCAAGATTCATTTTTCATCAAGACATGTCAAATTATGAAACTTGTTCATCAAGAAATCAAAAATTGCAAATTAGGGTTTAGAATGAGAAAATTTCATAACTTAGAATTTTTCTAAGTTATGAAACTTCCTTATTTTTTCCTAACTTTGTCCCATTTTTTCATCAAGATAAATTTGGATTCAAACAAAACTCAAAACATAAAAGTTATAGTCCATTGCAAAATATAAAACTTTGATTCACAAAGTTTCCTCAAAAGAAGCTTGTAGCTCAAGTTATGATTTTTGGAACAAGGGTGCAAAACATTCTTAACTTAGAAATTTTTTGACCTATTTTAGGCAGGATTTTTGCCTAACTTCATGGCCACTTTTCACATGCTTCCACTTGGAATTTCAACTTTCATTACAAAGATGGATTGTAGTACACATTCCAAGCTTTCCAAATTGTCCAAGAACTCATCAAACACCCTTGTGGTTAGGGAGAATCGAATTTGTGAAGTTAGGCAAAAGTCACTTTGTTCATGGCCAATTTCATGTTCATAACACTTTGCATTTTTCAAGTCAGCTTGCACAAGCTAGATTACAGGCCTCTAATCCCATTCTTACTCAATAATTTAATGCAAAACCTTTGTGTCCTAGCATTATCTTGTTCATTAAGTCATTACACAAAGGTTTAGTCTTAAAATGGAAAAAGCATTTTAGCCATTTTTGAAAAGAAGTGCTTTATGTCAAAAGCAAATCAAAGAAGTACCAAAGCAGATCTTTTGGGCACAAGTTCATGAACAAATTCCACTGATCAAGAGTGATTTATGCAGCATAGATTGAGGAGAGTAGGGGCCTGCATTGTAAAGACACATTTTCTTACTTATCAAAGAAGTAACTTTGCAAAACTGATCCAACATTGACTTCCTGCAAGCAAGAACCAAAACAAACTTTGTCCACACATTTCATACTCCCTAACCAACCTGAAGCACGACCAAACCATCCCTAAAACTCCCTCATTCACAGAAACACCATTCTTCTGCAAGAAACAGAGCATTCTGCATTTTAACTTGGCCAGTTCATTTCCATTATGCATTTTTGTCCAAACCACTTCAAACACATCCTACATCATCCATACAAACTATCCCAAGCCTTAGATACAGACTGTAACAGCCATAGCCAAGTGTGCCATTTTCACTTTTCTCTCTTGCAGGTTGACTTCCATGGCTTGATTCAGAAGGATTCAAAGCACACCAAGCATAGAGGAAGCATCCCTGGACCTCAAGCAAGTTGTACAAGTCCTCAAAATTCATTAAAAGTGCCTCCATTGTTATACACGATTCAAGCTGAACAGGTAAGAATTTGAACTTCTATCTCTCTATCCAAGCATATCTAGGCTTAGGTTTGTGAAGAAGTTATGTCCTACTCATGTCCCTGAAGCCACCCGTATCCTCACTTTCCATTTATATTGTGTGTGCTGAGAGAATTTAAGACATGAACATTGAAAAAAACTTAGGTTAAAAATTGAGGGAGAAGAAATTCTCTCTCATTTCTGAGAGTTAGAACAACTTTTTTATATGTATGAATTCGTGATTTAATGCTCTACATAGTTTATGTTGTGAGTTTTGGCTGAAAATCAAAGAATCAGGATGTTTGAACAAGGCATGAAAGACGCGCGTTTTTCTGTTTGGAAGGATGCTGGAGGTTGAAGACAAAGCCCCTTGGGCTGGGCCTGTTTCATTTTTCTGTTTGCACACTCATTTTCCACTTGCACCCCCTTGGTCCATTGTGTGTTATTTTTATCATTTTTGATTTTTTCTTTTTGTTTCTGACTTGTTATTTTTTGTCAAAATATAAAAAACATTAAAAATATTTTTCCATTCATTTTTGCATTTATTTTGAATTTATTTGCTTTATTTAGACTTGTACACATAAATAAACATAATACTTTTTATTTAAAATACTAAAAAATAATACAAATACATTTACTTTCTGATCTTATTTTATTTTTACCTTTTGAAAATATTTTCTAAAAAATATACTTTTTTGTAAATAAAAAATATAAATATTTTTGTGTATATTTAATATATTTAATATATAATATAAATACTTATATATTTATTAGAATATTTAGGATAAAAACATAAAAAATAATACATTTTTTCTTTTATTAATATTTAACCTCAAAAATTACTTTTTTACAATATGCTTCCCTTTTATTTATTTTTTGTGTATAATTAATAAATATTGTATATGATATAAATAATAAATACTATTTATTTACAAAATTAGGGTTTTGCCCTAAACATGAAAATATCCAAAATTAACCTTTTTTTTATTATTTTTATTTCACTTGTAAATAAACCACATACACAAATACATTGATACATTTACTTTTGTTTATTCTTGTACATTTGATACATTTTACATTTGCGATTGATTCGATTTGGTTGTAAATTTATTTGGATACTACTCTCCTATTAAGTCTCATCCTCATTTGAACATTTGTACCCCCATCCCCATGATTACTTTGTAATAATTTAGGACTTTAAATTCCACATTTTAAAGCTTTCTAAATATGCCATGATAGACTTAGGGTTTGTATGCAAATCAAAAACAACAAATAGTTTGACCTAATTCAAAGACAAAAAAGCATGAAAATGGACAACACCAATCACACTTGCACCCCTAGGGTTACTCCACTTGTTGCCTTCAATAATGGGCCATGTTGCATGTTGAGTTTTCTTTGGCAAAACAAAACAATTCAAATGATCATAGTCCCTCGATGACGCTTTCGAAAGTTGCCTAAAAATGATCAAGTCCCTTAAAGGAAAAGTTGCCAAAGACACTTTGCACTATTGTAATCATGGTCTAAACGATGACCCGCGCCCGTCCCGTTAACATCCTAACACAAGATTGTCCACCAAATACAATGGTGGAACAAAATTGTTAAAAGGGTTAAAACATAGGAAAAACCTTTGAGTAATTTAGGGGTAGACAACTCTTGGTTACTTGATCAATCTTGCAAAACACACTTGCCCATTTTTCAAAACACACATCACAACACACTTTCAAAACAACTTTCAAAAACATTGAAAACTTTTCAAAAGACAAATACACCTTTGTATACATTCAAACATGAATCATTACAAATGTTGCCTCCACAATGGCCTCTTTTCAAAACATTTTCAAACCCACACACAAAGCACCATTTCAAACAATTGAAAATGCAAGGCAAGTGATCTAAGCAAGTAACTAAGAGCCCATGGATAACCATGGATAGAAAGGGTGCTAATACCTTCCCTTTCTATAATCTACCCCCCGAACCCAAGAAAACATCTCAAAGGTTTTTGCTGTGCTTTTTAACCTTTCCTTAGGATAAAATAAAAATTCGGTGGCGACTCTTGCTCAACCGAAACATTTGCAAATACAAACGCAAAACCTCAAGTCAGTTCTCCCACCGTATCACACTATTGTATATCAAATAGAGGAATGAATGAGTTACAATATTGATAGCCTAGGTAGCATATTTATACTAAAATTGAAAATGCCAAAAGGCCCTATTAAAGAATAAGCATTGAGAATTGTAGACATTAACTAAATTTTATTTCCAATACCATCCCTTAATTTAGATGTTCTATCAGAAGCTAACAATACCAATTTCATCTCTCAAGCAAAGAAATTGATCTGTTTTAACTGCCTTTGTCAGAAGATCTGCAAGTTGTTTCTGAGTGCTACAGTGCAGAACTTCTAACACTCCTTTCTGCACTTGACTTCTGAGAAAATGATACTTAGTCTCAATGTGCTTGCTTCTTCCATGTAGCATTGGATTCTTGGCAAGATCAATTGCAGACTTATTATCAATCATTAGCTTCAGAGGTTCCTCAACTTCAACCTTCAGATCATGCAGGAGATTCAGAAGCCAAACAACTTGACAAGCAGCTACAACACCTGCGATATACTCAGCTTCACATGTTTCTTGGAACTCCAGGAAATGGGACCTCCCAGAAATTTAAACAAGTATCCAAAAGTACTTCTCCTATCCATTATGTCTCCTCACTAGTCAGAATCAGAATAAATTACTAATTCTGATTCTGTCTTTCTTTCAGAAGGAAACAACACTCCATATCTCAGGGTTCCGTTGATATATCTCAAAATTCTGACAACAACTTAGAAATGAGACCACTTTGGGTTACTCATGAATCTGCTAACTAATCCAACTGCATAACAAATGTCAGGTCTAGTATTACATAAATACCTTAGAGAATCAACCAACTGTTTGAAGGTTGTAGAATCAACAGAATCACCATCAGAGTCAGAATCCAATTTTTTATTGGTTTCTGATGGTGTCACAGCAACTTTGCAATTCTGCAGCTTAAATCTCTTCAGAAGTTCTAGTTCATACTTTAACTTATGCAAAATGATACCCTTCTTCGAGTACAAAATCTCCATCCCTAGGAAATATGTCATTTTTCCTAGATCTGTCATCTCGAACTCATTCATCATAACTTCTTTGAACTTCTTTATATCTTCTGGGCATCTACCTGTTAGCAAAATGTCATCAACATAGAGACACACCAGAATCATATTTTTATCAGAGTGTTGTACATAAACTCCATATTCCATCTCACATTTCTGAAACCTATGCTTCTTGAAAAACGAATCAATTTTCAGATTCCAAGCTCTAGGCGTTTGCTTCAGTCTATACAGAGCTTTATTCAACCTGTATACCATCCCTTCCTGATTCTTTTTCACAAATCCAGGAGGTTGTGACACATAAACTTCTTCCTGTAATGGACCATTCAGAAATGCAGACTTCATATCCAGATGCATTAAAGGCCAATTTCTATTTGCAGCTAAAGCAATCACCAGTATGATTGTTTCATGCCTAGCTACAGGCGCAAAGACCTCAAAGTAATCTAGCCCAGGTTTTTGAAGAAAACCTCTAGCTACTACTCTAGCTTTGTGCTTGCCAATTAAACCATCTGGCTTAAGTTTCAACTTAAAAACCCATCTGACGCTGATGGCTTTTTTATTATCTGGAAGTTTAGTCAATTTCCAAGTTTTGTTCCTTTCTATTGCCTTAAGTTCTTCTTTCATGGCATTAAGACATTCTTTCTTCTTGAGAGCTTCTTCAATGCCCACTGGTTCAGAATCTACTAACATGGCACACTGAACGACTTCTCCTTCAGAGTCAACTTCATTATCCTACAGCATGTCAAAATCTGCAAACCTTCTTGGTTTTTGTCTGATTCTATGTGGTCTTTGAGCTTGTTCTGAAGTTGCACCAGAACTACTACTTTCAGAGTTACCACCTTCAGAGTTTTCCCTTCCAGAACTATGATCACCACCATATTCTGGATCATCATCAGCATCTAGATCAGAATCAGATCCATTGCCAGAATCTTCTTCTGACTCATCTTCAGAATCTTCAGGATCTTCAGAATCAGATTCATCTTCTGAACTTTCTAAAACATCTTTAGAGGATAACTCTGGTGTTGGCACTGCACCAGAATCTGATTGAGATTTGTTCCAATCCCATGCTTCATACTCTTTCACCACAACGTCTCTGCTGACTTCAACTTTATAAGTTTCTAGACAATAAAGCTTATACGCACCTGTACTGTGGTACCCCATCAACAACATTACTTTGCTTCTATCATCCAGTTTTTGTCTTCTAGCTTCTGGAACGTGTTTGTAACAGACAGATCCAAACACCTTCAGATGACTGACACTCTTCTTATCTCCAGTCCATTTCTCTAAAGGAATAACTTACTTCAGTTTCTTCGTTGCACACCTGTTCAGAATATATGCTGATGTGGCAATAGCTTCTCCCCATAGCACGTGAGGTAGCTTTTTCTCTTTCAACATGCTTCTGGTCATATCAAGAAAAGTTTTGTTTCTTCTTTCAGCAAGAATGTTGTGCTGAGGAGTACATGAAGCAGTAACCTCATGTTCTATTCCATTCTCCTCACAGAACTTCTGAAATACTGTAGAGTTATACTCACCTCCACCACCCGTTCTCAGAATTTTTAACTTCTTACCACTCTGCTTCTCAGCCTTCACTTTGAATTTCTGGAACTCAGTAAACACTTCATGCTTGAACTTGTTGAGTGTTACCCATGTCATTCTTGTGAAATCATCCATAAAAGACACAAAATAATTGTTTCCTCCAAGTGAAGGTACTGGAAATGGTCCACACACATCAGAATGTACTACTCCCAGAGCATGCTTCGCTTGGGGCTACTTCTGATGTAAATGGAAATCTAGGTTACTTGCCTTTCATGCATATCTCACATGACTTCTCAGGCTTCTCAATCTTCGAAATACCATGTACAAGCTTCTTAGAACATAGATGCCTTAAGCTTCTATAGTTCAAATGCCCCAACCTCTTATGCCACAGCTTACTGTTACCTTCAGCGCCTTCTGTACTAAGACACGTTGCTTCAGCTGTTTCTACATTTACCTTGAATGTTTTGTTTCCTCCTTGTTCAGACTTCATAATCAACCTCTTATTGGAATCATACAACGTCAGAAGATTGTTTTTCATAACAACTGAGAAACCTTTCTCAATCAGCTGACCTACACTCATCAAATTGCTTCTAATACCAGGAACATACCAAACATCTTTGATCAGAATGTCTTTCCCATTCTTCACTCTAACTCTGACATCTCTCATACCTTATGCATTAAGATACTTATCGTCAGCACATCTGATCTTTGTTCTCCTTCTTGAGTCAATGTCTGTCAACCATTGTTTGTTTCCAGTTAAATGATTTGAACAACCATTGTTCATATACCACCAATCTTCTGAGCATTTTCCATCAGAATTAGAAGCCATTAGTAGTACAAGTTCATCATCAGAGTTTCTCTTAGCCATATATTCTTCTTCTGATTTCCTTTCCTTGTTTGACCTACAATCTCTGGAAAAATGGCCAAATTGTTCACAAGAGTAACATTGAACCTTCCTTTTGTCATACCTCTCCCTTCCTTTATGATATTTCTTATCATCAGAAATTGAGGCTTCTGACTTCTGGAATTTATCACCATGTTTATTCTATTTCTGGTTTTTCTTGACAAAAGAAGTCTTCAGAGCTTGCTCAGCCTCCCTCTCAGAAGTTCTCTCAGACAGACGTAACTCCTGTGCTTCTAAGCTGCTTTACAATTCTTCTATTCTCATGGTTTCCAGATCTTTAGAATGTTCAATAGAAACAACAATGTAATCAAACTGAGGAGTAAGCGACCTCAGAATCTTCTCTACGATTACCTGTTCAGACAGAGTTTCTCCACACGCCTTCATCTCGTTAGTGATCAGAATCACTCTGGAGATATATTCAGAAACTTTCTCACTGCTCTTCATGTTCATGTTTTCATATTGCTTTTGTAGGGATTGAAGCTTCACCTTCTTTACTGATGCGTCACCACCGTAACATCTCACCAGTAAATCCCACGCCCTTTTGACGTTGTTGAATCAGCAATCTTCTCAAACATACTTTCATCCACACATTGATGGATATAGAACAGAGCTTTTTGGTCCCTCTTCCTCA
This sequence comes from Vicia faba, assembly GCA_948472305.1. Lineage (NCBI taxonomy): Eukaryota > Viridiplantae > Streptophyta > Magnoliopsida > Fabales > Fabaceae > Vicia > Vicia faba. The sequence goes on from OX451740.1 coordinate 324,951,339, forward strand.
TCATCCTCTCAGCAGTTCTATGTTCTTCAGTTGCATCAGCTGCAGCTGGTACATAACCATCTGTAACCAGATCCAAAACATCTTGCGCACCAAACAACACATGCATTTGTATCATCCATTTGTTCCAGTTTTTTCCATTAAAAATTGGAAGTTTGGTGTTCAAACTACTGTCTCCACTCATTTTAAACCTTGCACGGACTTTTCAGATCTTCAAACACACTGTTTCCCAACCCACAGAATCAGATTATGTTCAAATTTTGTTCAAGATTTCAACAGAAAATCAATGAACCAAAATCAAACACACAGCTCACAAACACTCGTGTTTTCTAAGAAAACAGAACTAAGTGCTCTTCATACCAATTTGTTGGTGCAAGGTAATGAAAGGGGAGAAGAAGAATGAGCAATGAATGATAACAAAGAGGACTACTATTGTATATCAAATAGAAGAATAAATGAGTTACAATATTGATAGTCTAGATAGCATATTTATACTAAAATTGAAAATGTCAAAAAACTCTATTAAAGAATAAGCATTGAGAATTGTAGACATTAACTAAACTATATTTTCTATACAGAGAACAATTGTTATTTTGGTAGCTATTTTAGTCTGGCCAATTTAGTGTTTTATTTTGCATTTACTCGAAGTTTTACTGTACCATATTTAACTTCCATTGAAATAGGGTATTATTTAGTTTTTATATAAAGTATGCTATTTATGTTTGTTTATTGTCCACTGTTTGGTTAATTGTTATATATATATATATATATATATTCAATAACGACATTAGATTATTAGTGCAACCGCATGTCTAGATTAAATTAATATTTATATAATAATCATTATAAATTTATTTACATTTTTATGATCGAAACTATTTATTAATTATTATTATATTATTTTTAATTATTATTTATATTGATTGTGTGTGATCCGTGCGAACACACGGATCCTTTACTATATTATTCATAAAACAAGATAATTCTTTAAATCTACACCACCTCATTTCTTCTACTTTTATGTTCTTTCTCTAAATAATCCTATGACTAGGATTTTGGATGATATAAATAAATAAATGAAAATAGACATTAAGAAAGTTTTGTCTCTTTAAACAAACTTATCCCCAAGATTCAATGTGACTTCCAATCTAATTAAGCAATTCAATATTTAATGCATGAGTTTTATGGAATAGGTATACCTTATAATAGTATAATACATTCTATCTATTTAGATTAACGCGTGATGGTGTTGAAATTCTTCCAATTTGTGAAGAGGAAGAGTACTTTATCAGAATTTGATTGAAAATATGTCTCATATGGGACTTTAAAGAAGTATATCTTAATCATGCTTGCTTGGAGATGTTTTGAGCATAGAGGAGAACTCATTGTATTTTCCTCTGTTTTCTTTACAAAATTCCAAAATACTCTCTTCTCCTCAAATTAGGTAATAATGGGAAATAATATAAATTTAATAAAATGAAGCAATAATGCAAATTATAGCATCAAGAGCTTTATCTCACCCTTATCGTTGGTTTGAAATAATATAAATAAAATTAAATATTTTATAATATTTATAATACAAAATATATTACTTTAAATATAATACTATATTATTTTTTAATACAATACAAATTTAAAATTGTTTAAAACAAAACACTAACATTTAACATAACAAAAATTAAAAATATTACAAAAAATTTTAAAGATAAAATATTAAATACTAGACATGAAAAATTAGGGATAAGGCATCAGAGAATTTAAGATTCTTAAAATACCATTCACTGTCAAGAATATTTTGCATGTATCAAACACTTATAAAGATAACAATAACACCAAAATGTAATAAGCTTCTCCCTTTGGTTTCTATTTTGTCTTGACATTGTTTCTCCAACATTTGTTCATCTATAAATAGTCAACATAACCACATATTAAATACTTCATTTCAAAAATATGATTCAACAAGAAATTTTTCACTCTCCATGGCCATTAGTTTATGAAGACATAAACTCATCAACTTTTGATCATCATCATCATCATCATCATCAAGTTGTTGATCCATATAGCTTCACCATGGTAAACCATGTTGATGATGACTATATTCCATATGGCTTCATCATGGATGACCATGTTGAGAAGTTTGATCCATATGGCATCATCATGGATGACCATGTTGAGAAGTTTGATCCATATGACATCATCATGGATGACCATGTTGATGATTATGAATTCAATACTCTATTAAGCACCTCAGATAGTACTACTCTCTCTGAAATCTCCATATTCACCAATGATCATATCCAATTTCCAATTGAACAAGAAACCTTAGAACTTCCATCACTAATGGAATTTGAATCTTTTCATTCAATTTTGTGTCCCCAAATTGTTGATATTCAAGATCATGAATATCAAGAAGAGACTGAAGCAAGCTTCCCTTCACAAAATCTTTCCTATGATGAACGGAGTCCAACACAATCAATGAAATCAGATTTTTCCTCAACACAACAATCACTTATTCTTCCACAAGAAAACATGGAAATTGACAACAAAGTGATTCTTCCACACTTGATGGAAGCACATGGAGAGGCTTTGGAGAAAGGACAAAAAGCACTAGCAGAAGTTAATTTGAAGTGTATAAGCCAAAAAGTCACTCCACTTGGTGATTCTCTTGAAACTCTTGCATTTTATTTGTCACAAAAAGTGACAAATCATGAAGATCATCTCAAAGGGGAAGCTCTCAAGAATTTTGAAGAAGCTTTTAAGGTAATTTATCAAGGTAATCCAATTGGAAAAATTGCTCATTTTGCAGCTATTTCATCTATTCTTGAGGCTGCTATGTTAGAAGATTGTGATGAGATCCACATAATAGATTTTTGTATTGGAAATGGTGTTCAATGGCCTTTTTTATTGGAGGCTGTTTCAAAAATGAAGAAAAGATTGAAATTGACATCAATTAAATGGAGTGATGAAAGTTCTGAATCTGTTTGGAATTTTGAGGATACCAAAAGGGAACTATATGATTATGCTAAATCATGTGGTTTGAAATTGAAGGTAGAGGAAAAAGAATTGGAAGAGTTGGTTAGTGAGATCAAAAGAATGAACAAAAGGGGTTTGAAGAAAGAGTTTTTGGCTTTTAATTTGATGCTTGGTCTTCCTCATATGGGAATGGTAAGAAGCAGAAGAAAAAGTGCTTTTGAGTTTTTGAAAGTAGCTGAGGATTTGATCATGAACTATGGTAGCAAGGGAATGATTACTTTTGGTGATGGTGATGCATTTGAAAACATAAAAAATAGTATGAATTTTAAGTCATTTTATGAAGGGAATTTGATGCATTATAAGGCCTTGTTGGAATCAATTGAGTCTCAATTTTCAGAAAAATTCTCAGAAGCAAGAATTGCATGTGAAGTGTTGTTTGTTGCACCTTGTATATCTTCTCTTGATTGGTTACAAACATGGGAAGAGATGAAAAGGGATGGTAATTTTGAGGTTGAGTTTAGCTTGGAAGGTGGAAGATTGAGCAAAAATGTTTTGATGGAAGTAAGAGAAGTTTTGAGAGGAAGTGGAAGTTCATATGAGACAAGAATTGAAGGACAGAATGAGAATGAACTTGTTTTGGAATGGAAAGGAACTCAATTATTAAGATTTTCAAGTTGGAAAAACTAAAGACTAGGAAGTTATGAGTAAAAATGTTCCAATTAGAATTACATATTCAATTGATAGTTATAACTATTATTATTTGATTTGTATAAAGATTCATGCTCCATTTGTATCTATCTATAATATATGTACAACTCAACATATTTTAATTATGAGATTTTGTTTAGCTAAACACTTTGATTCCCTCTTCATTAAATTCACTTCTTGCTACTAGACACCTTACAAGTTAGTGACCTTATAAAAATAATACAAATTAATAAACAATTATATAAATAGATCAAATATTATCTATATTTAGATCTCTTTATTATTTATTTGTTTATGTGATTGATTTTTAATTGGTAAGAGATATAATTTAAAAGTCAATTTTGTAGCAATGCGTTAAATTTAACCCACTTTAATATGATATTAAAGTGTAGGCTTTCTTTGAACACTTTAATCTCTTGAACTAACAATAGTTAAAGCACGATATGATTATTTAAGGTTAGGAACGCATAGTCGGAAGAAGAGATGAGTTAACCAGTACACATTAGAGATAGGTTGATAGACCAAATCCAAGATTCAACTATGAACTTTTTAACTGCAACAACTTAAATATATGTACTGGAGCTAGAATTACCGCAGTTGTAGACACCATACTTGTCCTCCAATGGATCCTTGTTAAAGGATTTAGATATTATACTCATTCCAACTATAAAATCTGATACCATATTAAAGTATGTGAGTTAGGTCTACTCATCCCTACCAAAAATGACTTATAAGGTTGGGGTCACATTCTATATAAATCTTTTTCAATCTCTATCTAGACTTAGAGATTTTTTCAATACATCTTACAAGTTGATTTTGTGAGGAAGATTTAAGTACAATCCACACACTTTAAAATGATATCAGATGTCGAACGTATACTAGTGAAGAGACGCTGATTTTCACAAAAATTCAAGATAATCAGTAGTCGTTCCTACATACGACGCCATTGTTACAAGGTGAAATTAGAAATATGTAATACGAAGGAAATAACTCTTTTGATGTGGTTGCAAGAGCTTTTGGTTGTGGTGGAGTAGGGAGGACCTGTCAATTTAACACCCAAACGTCTAATTTAATGAAATCATAGAAATATAATTTAAAAGTGAGAGTGAGATAATGCTTGAAATGATGTATCCTTAGACTTATATATATAGACAATTTAAGATTGTTTTTGTTTAACCCAAAATAAAATGCGAAGAGTCGTCTTTTGACAAGATCTCTGTTTTCTTTATTTGTAAACTAAATACTATAAATTGGATCTAATAATTAGACATTCTTTCTTTGGTCATGTTATTTAAAAAAAAATACAAAGATAAAGATAAGAAACCAAAATGTCATATGTCAATAAGAAATATGTAAGAACAACTACAAGTTAATCCAAACTAAATTATATATTACTAGTCAATAGTGATCTTTAATTTAACTTATTAGTTGTCATTCATTGAGAGGGAATTAATACTCAATTATTTCCAACATATTGAGAGCTTTAACTTTTATCTTGCTTTCATAAGCATCTTTCAAATGATAAACTAAATGTGTCACCCCAAAGTGGATGAATACTAGTAACTATACAATATTTCATGTGACTTATACATATACCAGAAGTGAAAAGTGAAAACTAGTTCGTCATTGACATTTGTACTTCTCATGAGTGTGGTACGTAATTGTGTTGAAAAGACATCAAGTATTGAATAATCAAAATTTTGTTAATTATAATATAATAATAGTGAAATCAATAGGTAATTTGGAGAACCTATGCCAAAAGAGCAAGTTTATGGAAATAAAACTCTCAAACTGCAGGAAAGGGATTGGTTGCCTATAGAATATAGATTGAAAAATTGAAAAGTAACAATAGAAATATATTGTTTGTTAAAAGTTGGTTACTCTTAAAAATAAATAATTTGTAAAAAGCCTAAATACAAATCAACAACATAATAACAAATTAAGGTCCAATGTTGTAAAAAATTAGACAAGGTCCAACAACATAGCAAAACATGGTCTAGCATGGATTAAAATGAACAATAATCATACAGATTTAAGTGTATAAAATAATCATAAAAAAAACAATGACAGGAGAAAAATAATATTTAAAAATGAAAGTTTTGTCTTTTAAATTAAAATAATGATTGATTAAATTAAAATAGATGTTATGTTAATAGTGACCCGTGAAATAAAGAAATTTTAATTTCATTTAAGTTAAAAAATAAATTATATTATCGTAGACACAAATTTAAAAATCAAATTAGTTGAAATTGAGTCGATTCTCGAATCTCAGACACATAAAATGGTTATGTGGTCATTTTCAGTGACACTCATCCTTGGTTAGATCTTAACATTCTTGATTATTTACAAATTATTGTGCATAAAAATGAACTAAACAAATAAATATCATGTCAACAAATGAAAACTTGCATCTAAGATAATCTACGGCAATGTTGTCACTGAAAAGTGGTAGGAAGTATTGAACACTCATCATTAATGTTATTTCACATCTGAGCATATCATATACATAACATATGAAAATTACGACTATCATCGACAATGTACAATTTTCATCAACTACTGATGATACATGCTACAGTGAAAGGAAAACAATTGAAATAATTATTTGAATCATTATTTACAATTGGTGCATTTTCAATCTCCGATCTAGCCTCCAGTAACTATTTCTCAACATTTGAAAATTATTGATGAAATACAAAAACACAAGTAATTAAAAATATTTTGAAGACCAAAATGTAGCATTATAAAAGATGATAGGATCCGTGTTAACATTGCTACTGTAGCGGTAGAAATATTTAAGATTAAATCATTAGATTGACTAGACTTATACATATCAAAATAAAAATCACCACCGCGCTTTATTGTTTCCAAAGGAATGAGAAAAGAGAGAATAACCCAAAAAGAGGAGGAAAGATTCAAGGTAAGGGGGTTGGTTATGCAAAGGTAGCACCCTAAACATCTACGGTACTTCGCAGGAACCTCTTTGAAAAATCTGTATATTTTGGCTATAAAATGTTGTATAAAAAATAGATGGTGGAGGTGAGGAAAGAAGTATTTTTATGATTTTTGCACCCGCCGCGGTTGCGAACCTTTAGTGCCTACGTACCACCTTTCGTGAAATAGGGGATCAGGGTACACGTAGTTCCTCTTTAAATAATTTAAAACACATGTATGTTGGTTGATTTTATGAGATAAAACATCATCGTCATTGTCCGTGTGGAAAATATACTTACTACCCACAATCATGAGAAATGAGAATTTGCATCATCTCAAAATGGAGGATATGGCTTAGATTTTAAAATCAACAATGTCTCACTCAACACCCAAGTAGAAAATATCTCTCTTCACTACATATTGTAGAAGTATAGTTGTTTGCATCACTACAAGGATTGACAAAAGTCTAATCTTTTGAGAAAGGTTTTAAAATAGAAATCCAAAGTGGCAAAAATGGTTTAAAAACAAGAAGTTCAAGTTTATTTATGAAAATATTTTGAAAATACATTGACCTAGGTCCAAGTTTATTATGAAAGTAGTTCAGGTTTCAAAACAAGAAGAGTTTTCAAAATGAGGGAGAAGATTTTTAAAATTAAAGAAGATGGGAGGAAAAGAAGAGATTATCCTAAAGCATAAAAGTAAAATCTAGAGATAAGAACCATTTAACCAACAAGAAGCTAATACTTGATATTATGAGTCAAGATAGAATTCTCATTCTTTGAATTGAAACCAAACAAGCAAAGATACTAGACCTCTTGAGAGAACCAAACTTCAAGTGTATTAAGTCTTCACAAAAATTGGACAGAGTAACGGCTGTATACTGGTGAATTCCAGATTATAAACAAAGAATGTAACCACAATAACCTGCACACAAAAACAAACAAGAAACCCAATGTCTTGAGGTAAACATCAAGAACTCCGAACAAAATATCAATTAAGGTCACAAGTTCTCCAACATAGGTCAAGGTTTCTAATCCTAAGTCCAAGAAGTCCAATACTCCATAATGCCAATGATAGTAACCAAATAGTCCAAATATCATTAAAGCTTTTTATGGTTCATGTTTATTATTAGGTGTCTTAAAAGAGAAAAGAAAAGCTCAAGTGAGCAAAATAAAAATAACAAGAATATAAATGCTCAAGTGAGCAAAATAAAAATGTCATGAAATGTAATGCTTAAAGTAAATGGTACATAAAGCATAAAAATAAAAGCATAAAGCAAAACAATTTAATAATTAGTGGTTAGTTGGATGACCATCTTGAAACTTGTATTTAGAACTCATTAGAGGATTGGTAGAACCAAAGCCTCCACACAACAAGTTGCATTTTCTTTTTGTCAAGTATATTATCTATTTGGGATCCTCAGAAGTACTATTTAATAATCAACGATGTCTAAGTGATCCGCGTTGACCAAAAGTGTTGTAGATCCATTAGAGGATTGGTAGAACCAAAGCCTCCACACAATAAATCTCATGGTTATTGGATCAAAGAGATCAAATTAATATACTTGGGCTTGCAAACATAGGTTTGAGCCACAAATGATCATTTATTTGAATCGGGACAAAATTTAGCGTTATGTTAAGCAATAGTAAGTGGACTTATATAAAAGTCGCACCTATTTTGAGGTCGGTCAATAGCAATCTATGCATCATTTGTTTTGAGACATGATATAGAGATCATGCTTCAATAACACTTAGTGCAATAAGAAAGGGACAAGATGAAGATGGATGGGAAAGAATATATAAACCACATTTGAATTAAAATTTAATCAAACTATTATTAAAATCATCCATCCATTTTTATGGAGTTAGACTCAACATCATGGATTCAATGATGTTACTAAAGTTCATGATCAAAAATTCAACTCAAGATCAGTCAGAAAATAATCACAAAATAATATTGCATTTAATATATACATATTAAAAAGGGTTTAAAAATATTTTAAAATAGAAATAAGGGATAAAAATATCAACTATGTTTAAATTAATCAAGAAATATTAAGTACGACTATAGAAAAATCAGAAATGAACTCAAATATTTTTATAAAAAATTTGGTAATTTTTTAAAGTCAGAAATTATTTTTAAAATTAAAAGAAATGGGTAAAATAAACCAAAAATGATAAAAAATAACAAAGTCAGAAATAAAAAATAAATGAGGTCACCAATATTTGTCACAATATCAGTGGATCATTCCATATTTTTTTCAGAATTAAAAAATGCGTAAAAGTATTTTTAAACATTTAAAACAATTCAAATAAAGTGAAAATTTATAAAAAATATCAGAACACAAAATAAAATTGTGAGAAAATAAAAATCAGAAAGAGAAAAATCAAAAATATTTTTTATAATTTTTTCAGTTTTTTTGGACTTAAAATGAATTTTCTATGATTTTTTTGAAGTTTAAAACAATTAAATATAAAATAAAAATATAAAATAAAGTCAAAAATATGTGGAGCATTGGATGAGAGTCAAAACGCGTTAGTAATCAAATCCAAGGGATCTGGCGCGTTGTACATATCATGGTCATTACTGAATAAAGCATAGGATCAAATATAAATCAGAAATTCAAAAAATGCAAATGGCGTTGTTTCATTGGTTGAGGGATGACACGTTGGTCATCTTCAACCTCCAGTCAGTCCCAAAACCAGGTTGCTCAATCTGTAAAATTAGAGCACGAGACATATGTCATTCGCTTCGTCTCATCAAGACGAAGACAACCAAACCTTCGCGAAAAATTTATATAAATTGTAGCTCAAGCAATTTGGTAGAGAAGTTTTGAAAAGGGATTTGAAATTTCATGGTCAAAACGTGTTTCCAAATAAAAGCAAGTGTTGCGACTAGAACCAGGGCAATGAGAGCTTCACAATGATATCAAAGTTTGGAAGAAATGATGGAGAAATCTACCTATTGAAGTTGAGTTGCAGAGCTCTGAAATTGGACTTCTATGGATCAATATAGGTCACGATTCTTGAAGGTAATTGTATGGTTAGCTTCAGGGAAGATCAAGGAATGTGAATTGATAGAAAAATTGGATTGAAAAAGGTTTGAACACTGATTTCGAATTTGCATAAAAGTGAGTTATGGAGCAAGTTTGGCAGAGTGATTTTGGCTATTCAAGCTTGAGGAAATGAATGAAGGATGACCCTCTACTTATAGGGAATCAAATGGAATGTTCAAGCGTGTGAAATGATGAAGTTTGGAGGGAAATCGTGTGAAGTTGCAAACAAGAAAAGTGTGACTTCTAATTTGATCAAAACTCATCCAAAACGCGCGTTCTGCTATGCTAATCACTTCTGGAAGTTCACTAAACATGTTTAGAAGCAAAAATGCGCAGAAAAAAATGTGTTTAGAAGCTAAATCAAGGATTTCAAATTCTGACTTTTGAAGAAACTTCAGTTTTAAGTTACCAAGTTCAAATCAATGGCATTCTCAGCTCAAGGTTTCTTAGGGCATGATTCTTGATGCTTTAGAAAGATGAGATTACAAGCTTTGCAATGGGAAAAGAATGGAATCAAATGAATGTTTGAGCTGAAAGTTGCAATGAGTCAAAGTTGGGGAAAAAGGTTGACTTTCCATACTTAGAAATATTTAAAGTTTTTCTTCAAAAGTGACCTATAATCTTTTGCATTCAAACATGGACTTCCACTTGGAATTTGCTCTTGACCCAAAAATATGGCATGAAATAGACCTCTTGAATGAAATTTTGAAACATGAACCATTCAAAATCTCCAAAAATTGAGAGAGTTATGAATTGTTGAAGTTGGCAAAAAATCATGAAATGACCTATAATCTTTTGTATCCTTAGGGAATCTTTCATCCATTTTATCACTTTGCATATAAAAGAAGGAATAAAGATCACATCCTCAAGATCATTATGGAAAAATAGTGGGCTCAAGTTTATAAAAATTTACCAAGTTATGATCATTTGAAGTCACACATGGGAAATTGGGGGTTCATCTGGAGGACTTGTAATCTTTCTTCATCATCAAGTTTCTTCCACATGAAAAATCCTTGAAACTTTTGAAGTGATTTGTTATTAACCCTTTTAAGAGAAGGATGTTTTTGTAATTACTCAAAAATACCAAAAGATGAGAAAGATATAATTCTTTGAAGTTCAAAACCCTAGCTCCTAGATCAAGAAAATGCTTTAAGGAACTTTGACAATTTTGAACAACCTTCTTGTACCAACAATTTTGCTTTGCAAATATAATTTGTTGAGGATGACAATGAGAACTAATAGCCACCAAAACCACTTCCATATCTTTAGAATTGAGAGAAATATGCACATGTGACCAATGGGAACAAGGCCTTGTCCAATCATGACAACTTCTTCAATCAACCCCTTGTACTTTTGAATAAATCTTGATAACTTTGTAATGTGGTGAACCAAAATAAACCTTGCCGTGACATTTCTTCCAAAACAACTTCAATGGTGAGGTTTGAATTTCTCAAGCTTTATTGAATAAGGCATGGAAATAAACTCACGAACCCATGGATCAACTTGCTAGGCCACATTGTCTTTACCTACATTATTAACAAGTAAGACAAAATAACATTGCATTTTATTAGTTAAAAGGAAAGTCAAAACAAAACATGCATGATCACAAAATAAAAACAAGTCAATGTGCTTGGTGATTCCTCAAAGAGCAAAGCTAAAGATAGGGAGGAGAACCAAGCCCCAATGTGATCTTGTTGCGATTGAATCAATGATGGAGGGATCTTAGGGGGGGAATTTGGGTACAACATCTGCCCTTATTTAAGTTTCTTCTATTAGGAGATAGGTTAAAAATCTTCGTGTCGACGTGATCGAAGATACTTAAATATAAAACAAACCCTATTTTTGGCCCTAAGATGTCATGCAATGCTTATGAGTATGAATGCATATGAGCAATTTCAAAGGGATGCAAAACACCATTTGGGATGTAGCAAAGGAAATAAAGATCAAAAGAGAAACCCAACCAGGAAAATAAATCACTGGTGAATCTAAAAAAAGACCCGACTCACAGAGGATGGTAAAAAGGTCAAAGGATACACCAACTTTTACTGAAGGCGAAACTACCAACGTTCACTGAAGGTAGAAAGATAAAATAATAACAACACTGACGTTCACCGACGGTGAGCTACCAACGTTTACTAAAGATGGAGAGAGAAAATCATCGATGTTCACTGTGATACGGTGGGAGAACTGACTTGTGATTTTGCGTTTGTGTTCGCAAATGTTCGGTTTAGCAAGAGTCGCCACCGACTTTTTATTTTATCCTAAGGAAAGGTAAAAAAGCACAGGAAATAACTTTGAGATGTTCTCGTGGGTTCAGGGGGTATATTATGAAAAGGGAAGGTGCTAGCACCCTTTTCATCCATGGTTATCCATGGGCTCTTAGTTACTTGTTTTATATCACTTGCTTTGCATTTTCAATTGTTTGAAATGGTGCTTTGTGTGTGGTTTTGAAAGATGTTTTGAAAAGAGGCCATCGTTGTGGCAACCTTTGTAATGATTCTTGTTTGAATGTATACAAAGGTGTTTTTGTCTTTTGAAAAGTTTTCAGTGTTTGAAAGTAGGGTTTTGAAATTGTGTGGAGAAGTGTGTTTTGAAGATAGCAAGGATGTTTTTTCAAGTTTTTGATCAAGTAACTAAGAGTTATCTACCCTATTTTACTCAAAGATCTTTCTTATGTTTTTAACCCTTTTAACAGTGTTGTTTCACCATTGTATTTGGTGAACAACCTTGTGTTAGGATGTTTTACGGGACAGGCGCGGGTCATCGTATAGACCATGATAGCAATGGTGTCGAGTATTTTTGGCAATTTTCTTTAGGGACTTGATCATTTTGTTTAGGAAACTCAGATAGCGTCATTGAGGGACTATGATCTTTTGTTTTGTTTTTGTTTTGCTAAAGTACTTGACATGCATATCATGGCCCATTTTTGAAGGCAACAAGTGGATTGAAACCCTAGGGGTGCAAGTGTGCATGTGTGTTATTTTCATGCTTTGTTTTTTTTATTAGTGATTGTCTACTTGTTGATTTTATCTGGCCATACATATCCTATTTACTAGCAAGCATATAAAAGTAATAAAGTGCAGAAAGATAAAATCCTACACTATTACAACCATATTGAATTGCATGAAAATATAAAGGCAAAAATAAAATAAAAGCAAGAAAAACGAGGATCTTTCGATTGAGGCAGAAAACCCTTCGATTCTGCACTTTCTGGCTCTCTTCGATTTGGCCTGAAAAGGGTGAAGGCATGACTTTCGACTGAGGCCTTACGGTCATCATGTTGTGCCTTTCGATTGAGACCAGTGGGACATCATGTTGTGCCTTTCGATTGGGACCAGTGGGACAGCATGTTGTGCCTTTCGATTGGGACCAGTGGGACAACATGTTGTGCCTTTCGATTGGGACCAGTGGAACCAATATAAGATGTAATCTGCCTTTCTGCCTCCTTCGATTGGGCCTGGAGTCAGTGAGGAATCCTGAGGCTTCGTTTCATACTCCTGTCTCCTGTTTATTTCGTTTGAGATATTAAATAGCAACATGGCCTAAGGCCATGATATCATTACCTCAGGGCCAGGTTAGTTCTTAAAGCATTTGTAATAAACCAAAGAGCAAAACCAAAAGGAGAGGCAATAAAAACAAACTAAAAGGGTGGAAATGAAAAGGTAACAAACACTACGTACATGTTTGAAACAAAAAGGAAGCTTATTTACATGTTATGCTAGAAATGAAGGGTTCAAGGTTAAGAATGACTTACCTTGCTTGAGGCTGGAACGTGTGCTGGGCCTTTAAGTGGTTTCCTTGAATGCTTCTGGATTCGAAGGGAGGAACCAGGGGATATGTATTTGATACTGGATTCGAAAGAGAAGAACAAGTGTGAGGTTCTTCCTACTGGATTCGAAGGGTAACAAGTTATAGGGATGTTTCAGATTCTAAGGGGATAAGTGTTTGGATTCTGGGTATGTGTTTGATGAGTGTTTAAGTGTTTGAGAGCTTTATGGTATTTGAGAATTTTTTGAAGATTCATTCGCCTGACCAAAAAGTCCTCCTAAACATGTGTTGGAGCCTCTTATTTATAGGCAAAGTTGGCTGAAGCTTTTGGAGGGAAAACAAAATAATTTGAACAATTTGAGTAAACTGCTCTTTGTAGCCTTCGAGGGACAGTGCTTGTATGCTATTTCGGTGCAAGAATGGGGCAGTGTTTCAAGACTGCTGTGCAGCAGTTTTGGCCAGTGTATCATGCCTGAACTTGGCAGCGAGCATCTTTGAATATTTCATCCTTTCATTTTGACCCTCCTTCGACCAGATTCATATTCTTTGACTTTCCTCCAACAAGTGTCTTTCGAACGAATCGCCTTTGTGCATCGTTTGAAGGGGCCAAATGTGTCCTTCGAATGGACTAGTAAGGTGTACCCTTCGACAGGGACTCATGTGTATGCCCCTCAAGTCCACCACTATATGTCTTTTGAAGGGGCCATCAACCATGTGCTGAAGTTTGTCAAGGATGGAAATGCAGCATACTAAAGATAAATGTTGTCCAGTCGAAGCTAGTACAAACATAGTCAATGTCTTGTCGAAGCCTGCATGGAGGAGGTCTAAACTTTGTGACTCCAATCAAGCACACAAAAGGTCAATGCTCAAACAAAGACTTGCACGAAGGGAGCCACATGCCCAAACGAAAGAGGCATGCAGGAGGCAAAATGTCCAGATTCGAAAGAGGCATACATGAGGCAAAAAAGTGCAAATCGAAGGACACCAAAAGGGAGCTTTTTGCCTTGGAATTGAAGGGAGTTATAGGAGGCTTTGTACCTTGTGCATGCTAGCAAGGGGGATGCCTTTTGCGTGCAAGTTGTGGCTCAAAATGAAAGTTTGTATGTAACTAGTCATTACTTTATGAGTCAAGGAAAGCATGGAGGGAAAGTTTGTATAGGCATGCAAGCATCAGACATCCAAACGAAACATGCAATAGGCAGTCATGGCATTGTGAACCCAGTAAGGCCAGAGATGCAATCGAAGGTGGCATGTAGGAAACTCCTGCCTTGTAAACCAAAGCCAGCGTGCCAGAGGCCAACGCCCAGTCGAAGGATGTAACCAAAGCCTGTATCAAAAGAGGCCAAAAGGCCAATCGAAGGAGCTGAAATGAAGAACACTTGTATTTCTCCAAATTTTGTCAAATCATATTTTTATCTGTTTTCTCCCTTTTTGACAGTTTCCTTTTAATTTGGGTACTGGAAAATTCCAAAGTACTTGTGCAAGCTTGAACCTTGAGAATCCTTGTGAGAAAGGCCTTGAAGAATGAGAGGGAAAATTTTGGGGTACAACAGCTGCCCCTGTTCAATCTTCTTGAACTTGAAGAGTTAGATTGGCAAGTTTTCCTTTCGTGACTCGAAGGTAAAAGAGGATTGGACACTAGAGTGCCCATAAATTTGCACTCGTCAAAATATAGTTGAGGAAATGGGCTTAAAGATGCCATTTGGAGATGATGGAATCTTGCTGGAGATGGGCTTAAAGATGCCATCCAAGAATGTTTGTTGAATTGCAATGTTGTAGGTCAGAAGAATGAGCATCAAAATGGTATTCGTGTCTGGAATGCATTTGAACTGTATCTGGAGACTGAGTCTATATGAGCCAAAGAATGGCGTCCGTGTCTGGAGCGTAACTGGGCTGTAACTGTATTTAATTCTTTGAATGAATATCAGAATGACTGCCGTGTCTGGAGTGTAACTGTATTCTGAATGGGTAACAAAGAAAAATCTGTGTATGAAGCAACTGTGTGCTGAGGATAAGTTCTGAATGAGTGACAGAATAGCAACCGTGTCTGGAGCGTATCTGGACCGTATCTGAAGTTGAGATCTGTATGAATAGCAGAATGACTTCTGTGTCTGGAGTGTATCTGAAACTGTAACTGGGATTTGAATAAGTGACAGAATGACTTCCGTGGCGACTGCACTGAGGGAATCAAACTGCTGATGTAAGGGTCAGAATGGTATCCGTGTATGGAATGCATTTGAACTTGAGTTTTGATAATTGAATCTGAATGAGAGATAGAATGGCCGCCGTGTCTGGAGCGTATCTAGTCGGTATCGGATTGCCGAAGTTTGAATGAATAGTAGAATGGCCGTCGTGTCTGGGGTGTATCTGTACCGTATTTTGACTTGAAATTCTGAATGAGTAATAGAATGACCGCCGTGTTTGGGGTGTATCCATACTATATCTGAATAATTGTTAATGATAGCCTTTCGATCTCATCCTGAAAAGGATAAAATGTTAGCTAAACACAAAGTTATGTTGCATGATATGTATGATGCAATGAATTGTGTTTCATCAATGTTTATGATATATGAATGTAATGATTATGCATGTAAGTTGAGTAGCCGTCTTGCTGAGGAAGATAAATCCTGGTAGCTGGAGATAACAGAATCTTTTACTGCTGCCGGGGAAAATAAATCCATGATCGAAGCTGGGGATTCCAAAAATCTTTGATTACTGAAGATGAGAAATCCTTGCTGACTTCTTGGGGAATAAGGAAAACTTAGGAAATCTCTACTGGGAAGAAAAAACCTAGGAGACTTCTGCTGGAGAAATGAGACTGAGAATTTTCCCATCTGCTGAGGAAGCATCTCTGTGGGGAGAATGTTCACTATTCTGGTTCCGCTGGAGACAGGTTTTTCAGGGTTTTTGGGCTCCACTGGGAATCTTGAAACTTGACTCTGAGGGGAATTAAGTTTTGGAATATACTGGCTCTGCTAAGGATTTTGAAGCTTAACTCCGCTAGGGAAATATACTCCAAATTTAGCCTTGTTGAGGGTCGGAATGATGTATCGCAGGGGATTTCTTCTGAAATGGCATAAAGATATCTTCCTATTCCTCCCACCTATCAGTAACTATCCTTTCTCCATTCGTTTTATTTGTAAGCAATGATTATATTCAAATGCATATGCCTATTTAACAAAACATTGGACGTTTTCAAAATAAACATAAGTGTAAAAAGAAAAGAAAGGTAAGTAAATTTCAACACTTGGAAGTGTATTTGTATTAACTTTTGTGAGTATCTTTGTACAAAGGAGACAGACATCCTAGTAAGATAATGTTGTCGTAAAAATTGAAAAGAATTTATACAAAAGAAAGATGGCTATGTGTAACAATTCCATGGGATTCCCATTCTGTTATGGCCTTCACAATTCTGAATATCTTGTCCATTCGTTGCTTTGTTCGCCGATGACTAAGTTGATCAGAAGCTCAGAGCTTGTTTATGAAGAGATTGTTCTTAAAGTGATCCGACGAGACACAGTCATACGCTTTAATTCCCTAACTTTTGCCTGAATCGCCCTTTCGAGTTTTCAATCCACCGGGAAACCCTTTTTTGCTCAAGTCGCCCTTTCGGGTTTTCAACTTGCCGGGTGTACAATTTTTTTTGTTTTTATCCCTAATTTTTGCCTGAACCGCCCTTTCGGGTTTTCGGTTCACCGGGATACCCTTTTTTGTCCAAGTCGCCCTTTCGGGTTTTCAACTTGCTGGGTCGTTTCATGCGTAGTATCTTTTGACTATGTCTGCGTTCGCAGGGTGTGGCAAGTCATCGCCGTCCATGGTGGTCAGAATCATTGCCCCATCAGAAAAGATGCTCTTGATCACAAATGGTCCTTCGTAAGTAGGAGTCTATTTGCCCCTGGGATCACTTTGCGGCAAGATGATCCGCTTGATTACAAGATCTCCGACTTGATATACCTGACGCCTTACTTTCTTGTTGAAAGCCTTGATCATCCGTTTTTGGTACGTCTGACCATGACAAACATCAGTAAGGCGCTTCTCGTCGATCAAATTGAGTTGATCAAGCTGGGTCTGAATCCAATCGTCTTCACTCAAACCAGCATCCTTCATAATCCTTAAAGAAGGAATCTGAACTTCCATAGGTGGGACAGCTTCCATGCCATACACCAAAGAGAATGGGGTTGCCCCTGTTGAAGTACGTGCCGTGGTACGATATCCATGCAGAGTAAACGGTAACATCTCATGCCAGTCTTTGTAGGTAACTGTCATTTTTTGAATGATCTTCTTGATATTTTTGTTCGCGGCTTCAACAACACCGTTCATCTTTGGCCGATAGGGAGATGAATTGTGATGATAAATCTTGAATTGTTCGCATAGAGCGGTGATCATAGTATTGTTCAGATTTGTACCGTTGTCTGTGATGATCCTGTCGGGGACACCATACCGACATATGAGGTTCCGCTTGATGAAGCGGGAAACCACATTCTTTGTAACTGAGGCATAGGAAGCTGCCTCGACCCATTTGGTGAAGTAATTGTGATCGGTGGATTTAGAACTGACTGTTTAACGCTGGATCGCGAAATGTCGCGGAAGCAAGAGTCGCCACCGTCTTTTATTTTCTCCAACATGGACAGGACAAAAGCACAGCAAAATTCCTTATGAGATAGTTTCTCGGTTCGGGAGGTAGATTTATAGAAAGGGAAGGTGTTAGCACCCTTTCTATCCATGGTTATCCATGGGCTCTTAGATACTTGCTCATTGTGTTTTTCAAAATGTTTGCTTTTCAATTGTGAGTGGGTTTGAAAAAGTTTCGTTTTAAAGATTTCAGAATGACTCTTGTATCAGTCCTCAAGAGTGTTTGAAAAATTGTTTTGAAAGCTTTTTGAAAAGTGTCGGTGTGAAAAGGGTTTTGATTTGTTTTTTAATAGAGCAAGTATCTATGAGTCATCTACCTACCCTAAGGAATTAGGCTGTGTAAATGTCCTTAAGATAGTGCCATCCCGCCATTGAGAGGTAGGTAGCACCACCGTTGGAGGTGTTCGGGTCAATTCGTTTTTAGGGACAGTGTGGTCACCAGAGCAACAGTAGGACACCTTAGAAGCTACCCTTATGCCATTGATCCTTTTTTAATCTGAGGCAACCGTTTCGAGGCAACTGGATCATGGACATAAGGACTTACTAAAACGTCCTATACTCGACGACCACGTTTTGAAGGCAACAGGTGAGGCGTACCCTAAGAGTGGTGTGTGAATTTGTGTGTTGTTTTCAGTTCAGTATTATCTTTGATCAGGGCATTTGTGAGCTACGAGTTATTTTTAATTAGCCATTCATTCTTTCATGCAATTAGAATTTAAAAGCGTGGAAATTTAAATGCGGAAAGATAAATCCTACACTATTACAAGGCGCGGGTCTATACATCGCCAAATTACAAAGACCCGTTTTATAAAAGATGCGGAAAGTCAAAGACCTAATTACTATTACAAGGCTTGAGCAGTTACATAATATTCAAAAGAAAATAATAATAACGTGCGAAAAGAAAATTAGAATCGAATGTCCGAGGGTTTTGACCCTTTTGAAATTAAATTGGAATTAAAGTCTAATTACTATTTAATAAAAAAGAAATTGTTTTTATGCTTTTTTTGTATTTATGAAAATAAAGAAAGTTAAAATTAAAATTAAAAGAAACCCTAATTCTAAGTTATTTTTAATTATTTGAGAAAATGTTAAAAGTTAACCTAATTTATGCTAATTAATTATTTACATATTTATTTACAAAAATATTTAGTAATTAATAATAATAATAATAATGAGAGAAAATTGTTTGTTTAAGAAAAAAGATGAAAATGTCAAAAACCCTAAGTCTAGATATTTTATTTATTAAGAAAAGATTTAAATTTAAAACCTAATTTACTAAATTAATGGTTAGAGTTTATTTACAAAATAAATAATGGTGAAATTAATATTAATAAAAATAAGCATTTTTTGATTTTTCTGTATTTTATATTATGAAAAATTATTTTATGGAATTAAAAAAAATAATTAAAACACTAAAAAGAATTAAAAGAAAATCAAATAAAAATTAAAAATGATGCAAACCATGGGGGGGGGGGGGTATCAGGCCCATTTAGGAGGTGAATTGGAGTGATTTGGCCCAAGAACATGAAGCCTGTTTGACTTTCCCAGCTTGGGTGCGTGTGGTTGACTGAATGTACACCCTGGAATTCACGTTATGGCCATTGGATTGATCGTCAGGGACACTTGGCAAGCCTAAGCGTTAGGACGTATGGTAGAACGTTTGAAGGAAACTGCATGGGAACGTGTTAATACAAAAATTATCAAACATATGGGGGGACCTGGGAATCGAACCCAGGTCCCTGTACCTGCAAGACATGTCTTTTACCAACTCAACTATCGCGTGCGTTTGTATACACAATGGACAATAAATATTATTAAAAAAACAACGCTAGTGATATAAAACAAAGAAAAAACGCGCCAGCTTTTGAATTGCCCTATCACATGAAGACACGCATGCTTCGTCTTCGTTTTTCCTGTAAACACAAAACAAGTAGCGGGGGTTTTAAACCCCCACTAAACACAGCCATGAAAAAAATAGCGATTAGCACATGCTTTAACATAAATTGAGCGCGAGGTCATTGTTGAATAAGGTTTCTTGCCACGAATTCGTCCATGTATGTTTGATGGTCTAATTTTTCCATATGTAAGAACCCCTAATTTTTGAGCTCTGAAACCCTAAAACACGTTAATGGTGAATCATGATACAGGGCCTCATAATGCAATTGAATTATATCATTAGCTTCAGAAGGTTAATATTAGTATAAATCAATCAAGAAAAATGGCTAACAGTGCATGAATCATGATATGGAATTCAAGGAATTTTGGCAAACCGTATAACCTGTGTTCTTCAATTCCTTGCACGTTTTGGCTCATTCTCGATTGCAAACGCTTCCTGGATGTTTTGGCAATGTATTGGAATGCTTTTGAAGCTTTGAATTATGCTCTAACTGTGATTTCAGATTTCAAGTTTTAGGTGAAAATTTGCAATTTGGTTATGGCCTCTTGAGCAGTTTTTTCGTGTCCTTGTGCATTAGGTTAGGTTGTGCCTTTGTACATGAAGCAAATTAGGTCAAGAAAACAAGCCCAAGGTCCATCCATTTATGATTTCAATATTTGATTTTTCCTATATCTTTTTCAATCTTTTTGCCATGAAAACCATGCCAATTATGGAAGATTTGGTCTTGTTGATTGATGCACGATTTGCCACTTTGCCCTAGTTTGATTTGCTGCACAAAAAAGATTTAAAAAGTATGATTTGATATTTTTCTCATATTTAAAACTAATTAAATGAATTAATAATAATAATTCAATTAATTAATTAAAAATAAGAAAATAAATCCCTTTGAGCTTAATGGGTCGTGCATATGCTTTGGGTAATGATTCATGGAAGAATTTGTGGCCCATTAGCATTTTTGAAGCTTTTGAAGCAAAGTTGACTTTTCAAAATTCCCAAAAATTTCCCAACTTCTCCAAGGCATATCTTGCTCAATTTTGAAGCTATGAACATGTTCTTGGACATTTTGGAAAGGTCTTGAAGTCCTCTAACCAATGCCTTTGGTCCCCTGTCATTTTGATTTATCAATATCAAGTTATGGTCTTTGACATAAAGTGCCTTTTTGTTGACTTTTGAAAATGACCTATAATGTTGAAATTGATAACTTTTTGTGAGAGCATTTCTTGGACTTGAAGTGTGAAGATGAGTTGTAGGAAATTTCATCCTCTTCAAAATGAGCTTTGGATTGAATTTTTCTGATAAACCATGAAGAAGTTATGCCTTGGTCAATTTGCAGTTGACTTTTTTCAGCTGTCCAAAAATAGAAACTTTTGCATCTTGAGACTTTTTGAGCCATGCTTTGAGAATCATGATCAAGAATTGATCAAATGATGTTTGTGGCTTCAAAATAAGATGTTGACCAAATTTTTTTGACTTTTGACTGTCAAATGACCATTTTGCCCCTGCAGTTGACTGTGGTGCATTTAGGGTTTTTGACTGTGCAATTTGATGATGTGAGTCTTGAAACTTGACATATGGATGCTTGACAATGTTTATGGGCATATGGGACTTGATTGGACCCTTGGAAACCTCAACCTCTTTGTCAAAACCAAAACCCTAATTTTGACTGTGTTAGAAGGTGTGATCGGTGGATCTGGAACTGACTGTTTAACGCTGGTTCGCGAAATGTCGCGGAAGCAAGAGTCGCCACCGCCTTTTATTTTCTCCAAATGGAAAGGAAAAAAGCACAGAAAAATTCCTTATAGAGATTGCTCTCGGTTCGGGAGGTAGATTATAGAAAGGGAAGGGGTTAGCACCCTTTCTATCCATGGTTATCCATGGGCTCTTAGATACTTGCTCATTGTGTTTTCAAAAATGGTTTGTTTGCTTTTCAACTGTGGGTTTTAAAAAGTCTCTTTGAAAATTTCAGTTCGACTCTTGTATCGGTCCTCAAGAGTGTTTGAAAAGTTGCTTTCGAAAGCTTTTTGAAAAGGTGTCGGTGTGAAAAGTATTTTTGATTTGTTTTGAAATTAGAGCAAGTATCTAGAGTCGTCTACCTACCCTAAGGAATTCGTCTGTGTAAATATCCTTAAAGTAGTGCCATCCCACCATTGAGAGGTAGGTAGCACCACCGTTGGAGGTGTTCGGGTCAATTCGAAGGTTCGGGACATGGTGATCACCAGAGCAATAGGAAGACACCTTAGAAGCTACCCTCATGCCATGTTCATGGACATGAGGACTTACTAAAACGTCCTCTACTCGACGATCACCTTTCGAGGGGCAAGGCAACAGTGAGGCGTACCCTAGGGGTGGTGTGTGATTTGTGTGTCGTTTTCATGTATGTTTATCTTGTTCATGCAATTGGTGATCTACGCGTTGCTTTTATTTTTGACATTCATTCTTTCATGCAATAGTTAACAGTTAAAGGTGCGAAATTTAAAAAGTCCTACGCTATTACAAAGGCGCGGGTCCACATCGCCAAATTAATCCAGGACCCGATTTGAAATAAAAAAAAGTGCGGAAAAGATAAACGTCTAATTAAGTCATTACATGGCTTTGGAAGAATTACATTAAATATCCACAAAAAGAAATAAAAATGCGAAGAGAATTAAAATCGGGAAGGCGAGGGCGTTGCACCCTTTTAAAGAAATTAAATTATAATTATGAAATTAATTAAATTAAATGAGAAAAGAAATTATTTTTTTGAGTTTTTTGTATTTTATGGATTTTTATGAGAAAAATTAAATTGGAATTAAAACCTAATTCTAACTATTTTTAATTTATTAAAAAAACATGTTAAAATTGAACCTAAAAATTAACCTAATTATTTACATGGTAATTTATTTACAAAAATAATAATTAACAATTAATATGGTGAAAAAAAAGGAGAAGGAAAAAATATAAAACCCTAATTCTACATTTTTTAATTTGTTACAAAAAATATTAAAGTTTAAACCTAGAATTAACTAAATTAATTAATACAATTTATTTACAAAAAATGTTAAAATAAAATATATTTTGTTTTTGTCTTTTCTGATTTTTATTATTTTTTTTATATTAGGAAAATATTAATTAAAAGGAAATAATTAAATTAAACAAATAATAAAGAATAGGAAAAAGAAAAGAAATACAAACCCTAGGGGGTGTTGACCCCAATTTGGAGGTGTCATCTAGCATTTTTGGCCCATTTATTGGAGGCCCCTTTGACTTTTGGTGGTCACGTGCGTATGCATTGACTGAATCATTCCATAGGCTTTGGATCTGGACCATTGGATTGAGATTATTGGCCAAGTGGCAAGCCTGGACGGTGGGTGTATGATGAACCCCTGGAGAGAACGCTACATGCAAACATGGTCAGAAAAATAATATGGAGAGAGGAGGGGACCTGGGAATCGAACCCAGGTCCCAAAGCTTGCCAACACAACATTCCACCAACTGAGCTGCTTCAACGCGTTGTATATAATATAGAAAATAATGAATATAAGGTAAAACAAACGATTAGTGGATATTTCGCGCGAAATTCAAATGAGCCTGTAAGCCATGGACACGTCTGTCTTCTTCTTCAATTGCCTGTAAAATAAAAAGAGATAGCGGGGGTTTTAAACCCCCACTAAATGGTGAACATAAAAATAGCGAATAGGAATTGGCTTATGATAAATTGAGCGCGAGTATGCCATGTTAATCGTTATGAGCTTCTGATTCTGATGGCATAAGTCTTGTTGCCTGATTTTTCCTTAAACGTAAAGCCCCAATTTTACAGTTTGGAAACCCTAACGAGCTTCAATGGTGAATTCGTGTATAGGGCACGAAAATTCAATTGGATGGTATGGTTAGCTTCAGAATGATAAGACTAGTACAAAACAAGCGTTAGAAATTAAAAATATGGTATGAATGATGAAACACGATTATGCAAAAAAACATGAAACAGTTTGACTTCTAGGTACCAATTCTTGATGCTGGAAGCATGGAAAAGGACTCAGTTAGGTTCCTTGATGCCCTGGCAAGCTAATGGTATGATTATTTTTCTTTGAATCGTGCTAGAAGGTAGTTTTCAGTTTTCAGATTTTTCACAAAAATTGCAAAGTTGTTCTTGATGATTGGGTGCAGCTTTCAGATCCTTGTGCATTAGGTTTTGATCAGTATATGTATGGGAACGGATTAGGATTGAAATTTGGATCCAAAACCCTTTGCATTGATGTATGGAATATTTGATTTTCATGCATATTTTTTCAAATCTTTTTCATGTGATTTTGATTCCAATCATGGCCAATCTTTCCAATTTGGGTTGTGCACGAATCTTGAGTCTTTAAGGAGAGCAAATACTTCATAAAAGAATTCAAATGCATTGGTTGAGTATTTTTTTCCATATTTTATTTAATTAAATGAATTAATTGTAATTAAAAATTCAAATAAATAAATAAAAATGATGAAATAAATCCCCTTTGGGCCAAATGGTCTTGCATAGCCTTTGGATGATGAATCTTGGAAGAAAATGTGACCCATTAGCAATTTTAAGGCATTTGAAGCAAAGTTGACTTTTTCAAAATTCCCAAAAATTTCCCAACTTCCACAAGGCATATCTTGCTCAATTTTTAAGCTTTGATCATGTTCTTGGACATTTTGGAAAGGTCTTGAAGTCATCTAACCAATGCCTTTGGTCCCATGGCATTTTGATTTACCAATCTCAAGTTATGGCCTTTGACTTAAAGTCCCTTTTTGTTGACTTTTGAAAATGACCTATAATGTTGAAATTGATAACTTTTTGTGAGAGCATTTCTTGGACTTGAAGTGTGAAGAGGAGTTGTAGGAAATGTCTTTATCTTCAAAATGAGCTTTGGATGGAATTTTTCTGATAAACCATGTGGAAGTTATGCCTTGGTAAAGTTACACTTGACTTTTTCAAACTGTCCAAATATGGAAACTTTTGCATCTTGAGACTTTTTGAGCCATGCTTTGAGAATCATGATCAAGAATTGATCAAATAATGTTTTTGGCTTCAAAATGGGATGTTGACCAAAAATTTGAACTTTTGATTGTCAAATGACCATTTTACCCCTGCAGTTGACTGCTGAGCAATTAGGGTTTTTGACTGTGCAATTTTGTGCTGTAAGTCTTGAAACTTGGCATGAGGATGCTTTACCATGTTTATAGGCATGTGGGACTTGATTGGACCCTTGGAAACTTCATTTTCTTTGTCAGAACCAAAACCCTAGTTTTTGACTGTTAGGAGGCCCTTGAACTGTGCAACTCTTGGGGAGATTTTGAAGCATGCTTTTTGCAAATCTTGAAGAATATGGGAGGGAAAATTTTGGGGTACAACAGTTTCCCCTGTTCAATCTTCTTAGACCTGAGGATGCAGATTGGCTGACGTGCCTTTCGTAATCCGAAGGTGGAAGAGGATTGAACATTAGAGTGCCCAGAAATTTGCGCTCACATAGTAGTGTGATGTGGGAAATGGGCTTACAGATGCCATTTGGAGATTGATGAATAGGATGATGGGCTTATAGATGCCATGCTAAGAGATGATGGAAGGTGGATGGGCTTATAGATGCCATCTGGATGCCAATCGCATAAGAGATTCCTTAGCGAGAGCTTTGCGTACCTGAAAAGAAAATGATTACCTGACCTGTTACAGGAGCTGGTCTTCAAACTCTTTGTATAGATGCACCCTGACTGGTTACAGGAATTGAATCTGGAGCTTCAAAAAGGTGATGAATGAACCAGGGGTGGTTACTACCTCAACGGGACGGTGAGAGAACCTTGAACGATTACTACCTCAACAGGAACGCTGAGAGAATCTTGGGCGACTTCAACCTCAACAGTAACGCTGAGAGAATCTTGGATGACTTCAACCTCAACAGTAACGCTGAGAGAATCTTGGGCGACTTCAACCTCAACAGTAACGCTGAGAGGATCTTGGGCGACTTCAACCTCAACAGTAACGCTGAGAGAATCTTGGATGACTTCAACCTCAACAGTAACGCTGAGAGAATCTTGGGCGACTTCAACCTCAACAGTAATGCTGAGAGAATCTTGGGCGAATTCAACCTCAACAGTAACGCTGAGAGAATCTTGTGGCGATTACTACCTCAACAGGAACGCTGAGAGAATCTTGGATGTCTTCAACTGGGTAAGAAACAGGGAGATCTTAGGGGCGATCTGACTGAACCAGAGAAGGCCTTTGACTGGGTAAGAAACAGGAAAATCTTAGGGTCGATTTAACTGAACCGGTCAAGGTCTTGAAATCTTCAACTGGATAAGAAACAGGGAGATCTTAGGGTCGATCTGACTGAACCAGAGAAGGCCTTTGACTGGGTAAGAAACAAGAAAATCTTAGTGTCAATTTAACTGAACCAGTCAAGGTCTTGAAATCTTCAACTGGATAAGAAACAGGGAGATCTTAGGGTCGATCTGACTGAACCAGAGAAGGCCTTTGATTGGATAAGAAACAGGAAAATATTAGGGTCGATTTAACTGAACCGGTCTAGGTCTTGAAATATATCTGGGAACTTACCGGGATCTTTCCTGAAAGGTAAAGGTCAGTTATATGCAATGCATGATATGAATCAAGCAATGATGTTCTCAATATAAATGAGATTTGTAAGGTATGATGCGTATATGCATGCTATAATGTATGAACGTGTGATGTTTATGAATGTATCTTTTTGTCTTAGGAAAATAAATCCTTGACGGGTGCCGGGAAGTCACATCCTGGGCTGATGTTGAAGAATAGATCTTTGCTTCCGCTGGGGGTGATAGTTGCAAGAATACCGGTAGGAGAAGATAACTCCGTTGGAGAGTAAACTTGGAAAATGGAATATTCTGCGGGGAGAAAAGTACTCTAGCGATCTTGCTGGGAAACAATACTCTGTGGGGAGAGAGGTACTTTGTTGGAATGTTGATGGTAACTTCGCTGGGGATACCATTGTTATGTTGGAAGTGCTAATAGACTTTGCTGGGGATAAGAAGACTTCGCCGAGGACGATCTTCTCATGGCTTTTGGCTGAGGATAACCCAGTTATATCCTGGTAGGGAAATAACTCTTTGAATAAAGCTGGGAGACGCATTCGTGCTCTGCGGGGAAGAAGCTTCCAGAATCTACTGGGGATAAGCTTACTGCTTGGGGAGATGGATTCCAATTTTCCTGGGGAAGCTGGATTGGACTCTCCTGGGGAAGTTTTGAATCGTATCGGGGAAATAACTCCATTGAATGTTTGATATACCGCCGGGGAACAATCTTTAGACCAAGACTGTCGGGGATGCTTGTTAGGAATGCCTGTATGTTGCTGGGGAATGTTGAGATCTGCTGGAGGATACCCAACTTCCTTAAGGTTTGATAATACAGCTTGGGGAGAGTGCATTGACTTGCTGCCTCACTCTCTGGGGAATTAAGGTATGTTGGTTATGTTTTTCAGCCGAACCTACCTTGGTACCTTGGAGGACAGAACAATTAGATTGCTTAGACAACTCTTTATTGCCCCTGTTTCTAATGTTACCTGTAATTAATCCTTTGTTTCGTATGCAAATATTCATGAGTTAGCAAATTATTGTCAATGCATATATCACAAATTGAACCTTGGACGTTCTTCGCAAAACAAAACAGAAAAAGGAAAAAACAAAAGACAGTTTGAGCTGAAAAGTATATTTGTATTGATTTTTGAATTTCCCTGTAAAATAGGCGTTTATGTACAAGAAGCTGACGTCCTAGTAAGAGAACGCCGCTGAACAAAAGAGTTTATACAAGTTTGTACAAAAGAAAATAAAACAGCTGTGTGAAATGAATGTTCCCACTGGGTTTCAACTCTGTTATCGCCTTTATAACTCTGAGCGTCTCATCACTTGATGACCTTAGTTGAAGATGAAGCTGACTGATCGCTGCCGTCTGAACTTAGTGTAGATACCAGATTTCGGATGCAAAGTGATCCAATGAGACATAGTATTACGCTTTCATCCCTAACTTTTTCCTGGACTGCCCTTTTGGGTTTTCAGTCCACCGGGATACCCATTTTTGCCCAAGCCGCCTTTTCAGGTTTTCGACTTGCTGGGTGTACAGCTTTTCATTTTATCCCTTCATTTTGCCCGAACCCTTTTGGTTCGCCGGGAAGCCCTAATTTTTGCCTAGGTATGTCAACCTAGCGGGTCTTTATTATGCGTAGTATCTTTTTACTATGTCTGCATTGGCGGGGTGAGGAAGGTCGTCACCATCCATGTTGGTTAGAATCATGGCTCCTCTTGAGAACACATGTTTAACCACAAATAGCCCTTCGTACGTAGGGGTCCATTTGCCCCTTGGATCACTATGAGGAAGGATGATTCGCTTGATTACCAGATCCCCAACTTGATATTCTTGTGGTCTGACCTTTTTGTTAAATGCCCTGATCATCCTTTTTTGGTACGTCTGACCATGACAAATAGCAGCAAGTCTCTTTTCATCAATCAGGTTTAGCTGATCAAGTCGTGTCTAGATCCAATCATCTTCGTTCAGATCTGCATCATTCATTATCCGGAGAGAGGGTATCTGCACTTCGATCGGTAAGACTGCCTCCATACCGTAGACCAAGGAAAAGGGAGTTGCCCCGGTTGACGTCCTGGCTGAGGTACGGTACCCATGTAGAGCGAACGGTAACATCTCGTGCCAATCTTTATAAGTCACTGTCATCTTCTGCACAATTTTCTTAATGTTCTTATTTGCTGCCTCTACAGCCCCATTCATCTTCGGTCTGTAAGGAGAAGAGTTGTGGTGTTGTATCTTAAACTGCTCGCAGAGCTCAGTGATCATCTTGTTATTGAGATTGATACCGTTGTCTGTAATGATTCTTTCAGGGACCCCGTATCGACAGATCAGGTTGTGCCGAATGAACCGTGCCACAACAGTCTTGGTTACCGTAGCGTAGGATGCTGCTTCAACCCACTTTGTGAAGTAATCAATCGCCACTAGGATGAAGCGATGCCCATTGGATGCCGTAGGTTTAATCTCACCGATCATATCTATTCCCCACATTGCAAACGGCCAAGGCGCAGTCAGAACATTTAGGGGAACTGGAGGAACATGCACCTTGTCTGCATATATCTGGCATTTGTGACATGTCCGAGAGTGTTGGTAGCAGTCGGCTTCCATTGTGGACCAGAAGTACCCTGCCCGAAGGATCTTCTTTGCCATAGTGTGTCCACTGGAATGTGTACCGAAGGTCCCTTCATGTAACTCTTCCATGATCCTTTCTGCTTCGGTCTTATCCACACAACGCAGTAAGGTCGAATCATGGTTTCGCTTGTACAAAATGCCGTTGCTAAGGAAGAACTTCGCTGCGAACCTTCTCAGAAATTTCTTATCGTTGACAGATGCACCTTCAGGGTATTCCTGAGCTTCCAAATATCTCTTCACCTCATGGTACCAAGGCTTCTCAGTCACCAATTCAGTTTCGAGATCGCAACAGTATGCCGGTTCGTCCAGTTTCCAGATAATGATCTGGGGAGCCTCATTGTCCCATTTGACTTTGAACATAGAAGACATCGTAGCTAACGCGTCCGCCAACTGATTCTCCTCTCTTGGGAAATGTTCAAAGGTTATCTTTGTAAAGTGGGGGATCAATGTCAACACACATTCTCTGTAAGGAATAAGATTTGGATGTTTCGTATCCCACTCTCCTTTGATCTGATTGATCACGAGAGCGGAATCTCCGAAGACACTCAGAAACTTAATCCTTAAGTCGATCGCAGCTTGGAGACCCATGATGCATGCCTCATACTCCGCCATGTTGTTGGTGCAGTTGAAACATAGCCGGGCGGTAAGTGGAGTATGAGTGCCTTAAGGGGATATGATCATAGCGCCGATACCATTACCCAAAGCGTTGGAGGCTCCGTCAAAGTGCATAGACCATCGGGATCCTTCCTCAGGTCCTTCATCTGGTCCAGGTACTTCACAATCAGTCACAATCATGATGCTCTCGTCGTGAAACTCGAAGTTCATTGACTGATAGTCGTCTACTGCCTGATGTGCCAAGTGGTCTGCCAATACACTTCCCTTGATGGCTTTCTGAGTCGTGTACTGGATGTCATATTCTGTCAAGATCATTTGCCATCTTGCTATTCTCCCAGACAGAGCAGGCTTTTCAAATATATACTTTATAAGATCCATCTTCGAGATCAACAAGGTAGTATGAGTCAGCATATACTGTCTCAGCCGGCGAGCAGCCCATACCAAAGCGCAACAAGTTTTCTCGAGCAGTGAGTATCGGGTCTCACAGTCGGTAAACTTTTTGCTAAGGTAATAAATGGCATGCTCTTTTCGTCCAGACTCGTCATGCTGCCCCAGCACACACCCCATTGAGTTGTCAAGTACTGTCAGGTATAGTATCAAAGGTCTCCCTTCAACCGGTGGCATAAGGATGGGTGTTTCTTGGAGATACTCTTTGATTCTGTCAAAAGCAGCCTGACATTCATCATTCCAACGTACTACCTGATCTTTCTTCAGCAGCTTGAAGATTGGTTCACAGGTGGCAGTTAGGTGCGAGATGAATCGAGCAATGTAATTCAGGCGTCCCAAAAAGCCTCTGACCTCTTTCTCTGTCTTAGGAACTGGCATCTCTTGAATGGCTTTAACCTTGGCAGGGTCCACTTGAATACCCTTGTCACTTACAACGAAGCCCAGCAACTTTCCAGATCTTACCCCGAAGGTGCACTTGTTCGGGTTCAACCTCAGTTTGTACAACTTCAGACGGTCAAACAATTTCTGTAGTTGATCTAGGTGTTCTTCCTCAGTCTGGGACCTTGCAATCATGTCATCAACATACACTTCTATCTCATGATGGATCATGTCATGAAATAAGGCAACCATGGCACGTTGGTAGGTTTCCCCAGCATTTTTCAGTCCAAAAGGCATGACCTTGTAGCAGAAGGTGCCCCACTGAGTAACAAAGGTAGTTTTTTCCATGTCTTCAGGTGCCATCTTGATCTGATTGTAACCTGAGAAGCCATCCATGAAGGAGAACACCTTATGCTGAGCTTTATTGTCAACAAGGACATCAATGTAAGGTAGGGGAAGTCATCTTTGGGGCTGGCCCTGTTCAGATCCCTGTAGTCGACACACATTCTGACCTTTCCGTCCTTCTTTGGTACCGGCACCACATTAGCAACCCACTGAGGATAAGAAGTCACTGCAAGAAACCCAGCATCAAACTGTTTCATAACCTCGGCTTTGATCTTCTCAGACATCTCTGGACGCATACGGCGGACCTTTTTCTTAATCGGAGGGCAGTCTTCCTTAGTAGGCAAATGATGTACCACAATATCAGTATCCAAACCGGGCATGTCTTCGTAGGACCAGGAAAAGATCTCCACATAATCATGTAGCATCTGAGTCAACCGTTGCTTCACGCTGAGCTCTAGGTTGGCACCAATCTTTACCTCATTTCTATCTGTATCAGTACCCAGATTTATGGTCTCCACTGGCTCTTCGTGTGGTTGAATTGCCCTCTCTTCCTGGAGTAACAATTTTGCAAGCTCGCCAGGCACTTCGCAATCATCTTCACCTTCGTCTTCGGCTAAGTTGATCGGATTTTCGAAGTCATAACTGGCAGTAGCAGAGTCGTTACCAGTGAGATCCAAAGTGGATTGAAACCTGTATGAATGAGTGTGTGTAAATACAGCTGTTTTGCAATATATAAAGAAAGGAAAGAAAGAAAAGGAGCATAAGATTTAAAATGCGAGAAAACGTCCAAGATTTTTATTCATGATATATGAGATGACAATTTATTATACCCTCACAAATGAAGCCAACGGTGCCTCGGGTAAGACACCGGGCCATAGAGTTCAATTTATTGTTTATTACAAATAACAAAACAAAGGAGTTTATTACTGCGTAACAAAAGTAACAGGAGTATGATCTTTGGCAATCCAATTGGTCAATCCGCCACCAGTTGTCGGGTAGATCCAGCTATTGAACTCTGACTCTCCCACTTCATCTTCATCTCCCACATCATTCACTCCTGGGTTGGTAATGAGCACATGAGGTCTTCTGATCTTTGCCTTGCGCGTAGCCTTCTGACCCTCTGCAGTAAAACCCAGTCCAAACTTGTCAGTTTTTTGTGTAAAGTCAGGGAGCCTGCCCCAGTTAGCACATTCACCTTTCTTGATCACAGCCCGGGCATCCTTCAAGGAAGCCATCTTCAAAGGAACATCCTCTTCGACCACTGTTTCCGCTACTGCCAATGTTGGAGGTACCTCTTCGAAATGTTGAAAGGGGGTTTCAATAAACTCCCCGTCCATCTCAATATACCTGAAGGAATTCAAATGGCTCACCATATACTCCTCCTCTCCCTGCACAGTGACAATCTTCTCCCTGACGGGGTACTTGAGTTTCTGGTGTAGGGTAGAGGTCACTGCCCCAGCTTTATGGATCCAAGGTCGACCCAGTAGACAAGAATACGATGGGCGGATATCCATTACATAGAAAGTAGAGTCGAATACTTGAGAACCCACACGAATAGGAATGTCTACCTCTCCATGAACCATCCTCTTAGAACCGTCAAAGGCTCTGACGATGATATTGCTAGGTTTCAGCTCCAGGCCTTCACAATCCAAATGGTCCAAGGCCTTCTTGGGTAGCACATTCAGGGAAGAACCAGTGTCCACCAACACGTGCGCAAGAGTAGTGCCCTTGCATTCAATAGAGACATGCAGGGCGTCATTGTGGTCCTTTCCCTTAGCAGTGAGGTCAGCATCCGAGAAACCCAACCCATTGTCCGCTGTCAGATTGGCTACGCAATCAGTAAACTGGACAACAGATGTCTCCTGTGGCACATGGGCCGTCTTGAGAAATGAAATCAGGGCCTTAGCATGGGCTTATGAGCACAGCAGCAAGGAGAGCATGGAGATCTTGGAGGGGGTATGCCCCAACTGCTCGACAACATTAAAGTCACTCTTCTTGATTATTTTCAGGATTTCCTCCATCTCTTGTTGGGAGGCCTCAGCATTCACATATTTTGGCACCTCCATCCGGGCAGGCTCATCTTCAATCCCTTTGCCCCGAGCATTGGATGACTCGGCAGCAGGGGAAACAACTTGATCAGAAACGGGAACATGTGCACTTGTAGGTGTTATAGTGAGGGGTCTTCGAATAGCGGGTGGCGCAATGTCAGGCGAGAAGAGCCTGCCACTGCGGGTTACCTTAGCTGGACCAGTGATATTGCTGATGCTGGTGCCAGTGTTGAACTCTTGCTTGATTCCATGGACATACACGTCTGCCCCATAGTGCCAGGGAACAGCCATATCAGATTCGTAAGGGAGAGGCCCCGGAACAGTAATAACAACGGGTGCGACAGTCATGATTTGAACCGGCTTCCTTGGGAGAGCCTTGATTGGATTATTGAAAATTGTAACAACAGAAACTTCTTCTACCGGAACCAACTGAACAGCAGTCTTCTTGAACAGAATATCTTTGCTGTCCATTAGGCTTTGGATGCCCAACTTCAGCAAAGGACAACCAGAAAGGGAAACAGCACAGAAAAGGCAACCCTCACTACAACCCGAAAATAAACCGGCCAGCAGTAGGTTCCTCTTAACAGTCATCAAGGGAGTAGCTACATCATTCACAGAAACAGCGTATACATCTTCATCAACGACATTTACTCCATGCTGGGGCATAGGAGCAGTCACCACATTTGGCCTCTCAGGCGCTTCAAACTGTATCTCTTTTGCATCAATAAGGTCTTGCACCTTATTCCTTAAGGCCCAACAGTCATCAGTGGAATTCCCCGGGCTATCGGAGTGATAAGCACAACGGGCATTTGGATTGTATTTCGGAGAGGCAGTATTCACAACTTTCGGGGCCTCCCTGACAGTCACCAAGTTGGTGGACAGCAACTGCGGCAAGATTTGCGATAAAGTCATACTCAAATGGGTAAACTCTCTTCTGGGTCTTTCATCCCTTTGAGGATTGGTTTGCCGAGGAGCGGCAACAGGTTTAACAATCATCACCGCGTTGACAGATTGGCGGCGCTCGGGTTTCTCTTGTCTTCTAGACCCATATACAGCACTGGCCTCCTTCTTAAAGGGCTTCTTCTCGGAACTTGCAGACGCACCCTTCTGAATTTTACCAGACTTCATCCCAGCCTCTATTCTCTCTCCATTCAGAATAAGATCAGTAAACCCTGCAGATGAGTTACCGATAAGATGATTGAAAAACGGCCCAAATAGGGTCCCCAAGAACATGTCTACCAACTCCCGGTCAGTTAACGGAGGCTGCACCCTGCCAGCCAGATCCCTCCACTTCTGTGCATACTCTTTGAAACCTTCACTTGACCCTAGCGACATACCCTGGAGTTGGGTATGTGTAGGGGAAAGGTCGGCATTATATTGATACTGCTTGTAAAAAGCAGTAGCCAACTCCTCCCAGTTACGAACCTTGGTCACATCCAGCTGATAGAACCATTCGAGATGAGTCCCTGAAAGACTCTCCTGGAAGAAGTGGATCCACAAATTCTTGTCCACTGAGTACGGTTGAATCTTCCGCACATAAGATCTGAGGTGTAGCTTGGGACAAGATGCCCCGTCGTGCTTGGTGAAGGATGGTGCCTTAAACTTGTGAGGAATAATCACACCAGTAGACAAACCCAAGTCTCCGAAATCCAGCCCAGGCACTTGTTGGATCTCCATAGCATTCAGTCTGTCTTCCAACTGCTTATACCGGTCTTCAGCCGGAGGATACTGCTCCTCATTAAAGTCAGTCTCGTTGTCAGAGACTACCGGACTAGGACCTTTTCCCCCCCGGGGACTGCTCTTGCCTATAGAAGAACCAGCCTCTTCATTCTGCAGAGTGTTGCCAAACCTTCGGCCCGAGTTGAAAAGAACAGTTCTCTTCTTCTTCTTCTTCTTCTCCTTCTTCAGGAGCAAGGCCTTCAGCTCTTCTTGGCCCTGAGCCAAACCCATGATCAGTTCCTGAAATTGCGCGTTCTGCGCCTGAAGAGCCTTGATAGACATCTCAGTTGATGATGAGTCAGGATTCATGATGCTAAAATAAACAGCGAAGAACAGTAAGCAACCTGAAAAGAAGAAAACCTGTTATGCACATGATGAATGGAATGCGTATGAGTTATGTTTTCAAAGACAATCGGGAATCAACTTTGTAAACAAAAGGGAACACACTTCATTAGATTCAACTTTGAAATTTAAATAGTTCCACAGGTTGCCCTTAGGAGTTACATAAAAAGGAAATACTGGAAAGGGAAATAAAACTGTAAAAGAACATCCAGAGCTCTTCATTGATCCCATGGTCTCCTCTTCTCAGTACGGATGTAGTCATTCAGAGCTCGCTCATTCTCCAGCTGCTTGGTCAGCTTCTGGATCTTCAACTCCTGCTCGTTGAACTTTTCCCGGTAAGAATCCCGTTCTTCTCGCAGTTGCGACCAAGACCTCTTTAATGTCTCATAATCAGTAGGTATCTGAGGAGGGAGGACAGTTGGAGGAGCCCCATTTTTGTCAGGATACTCAAGAATGATGGGTCTGACAGCTTCGTATGGCATACCTAACTTCTGAGCACGGACGCGAACCCATTTGTAGTAGGCTTCCATAGGTAGAGAAGTCTTTGGCCCTTACTCTTGTGGGTCATCTTTATGAACTTTGTCCCAAGCCTTGATGAACCTACGACGCAGCTCGTCACTATCCACCTGAAACTCAAAACTGATGTGAGGCACCAACATCTCATGAGGCCCTGCTCTTCTAGATCTTCCAAACTGACGGAGCGCTAGACATGGATTGTAGGAGATCCCTCCTTGAGTACCAATCAAAGGAACATTAGGGTATTCTCCGCATTAATCAATAACAGCTATCTCATCCAAACCTCTGCAAGTCCAAATGATGTCCTTATCAGTGAGAGACATTAACCTATGAGCCCAACCTCTTCCTTCTTGGTTCTTCAGCACGAACTTAGGGAGGTGCGAAATAAACCACCTCACCAACAAAGGGATACAACACCATAGGGTTCCTCGTCTTCGGGCAGTACGAGCATGAAGTTGTTGCAGGATGTCACCCAAGAGAGTGGGCACAGGGTTCTGAGACATAAAGATCCTTATGGCAGTGACATTGATGAAGTTGTCAGGATTAGGAAACAAGACTAGCCCATAGATTAAGAGAGCTAGGATGTCTTCATATGCCCTAAAGTCCAGGTCATTCCAGAAACTGTTAGCTTTACCGATCAGAAACTTGGCCAAGAAACCCTTAACTCCGCTTCTAGTCACCCAGTTGTCCATTACCTCTTGATGGGTCAAAGGAAGAGCTGCAGCAACCTCCTCAAGCCTGAGGGTCTTTTCCCCACCAGTAAAGGGAGTCTGATCCAAGATAGGGATGCCAAGCAAATCAGAGAACTCTTCCAGGGTAGGGACCAGCTGGAAGTCTTGAAAGGTGAAGCACTGATACAGAGGGTCATAGAACTGGGTCAGGACACTCATCAACTGTTGATCCCGCTTTGCAGTGACTAAACTGAGAAGAGAACCATGCCTCTGAATGAAGGAAGTGGTATTTGGAATTCTGCTAACCAACTCTTCAAGCAACTCCGGTGAATGAACAAAGTTGAACCGGATAGTATTCCTTCGCACAGGCATCATGATGTCCTACAAAACAGAGCAAAGGTGAAACCCTTTTGTCTTTGAAATGGTCAGTCCTTATGCAGTATGCATGCAATGCTCATGATGTTATGATGTTATGATAAAGCACACCACAAATAGATACAAAGGCAAACATGGTAAGGCACACAAGTCACACAAGACAGACCCTTAAAGTTTAGGCCAGCATGAGGTCTAGGTATTACCCTCTTTCAGTTTGTTGGTTCATACCTATCCTATCAAAAGTAACCGGGTTCTTAGAGGATCCCAATATCATTGACTATCCTCAATTGGTCATAACTCCAGCATCACAATCTTTTCTTGCGGCCAGAACCATCACGAGAGTTTAGCCTCAATGGGCGTAGCATACTGCTACTGTTCTAATGGCCAAGTTATGTCATTTAAGGTTCTAAGGTTTGTTGGTGCTTAATGACTCCTTGGAAGACCCATATTCTCCTCGTTGCGACACAAGGGATATCAGTACAGACCAAGGTGCCACACCAACATAGCCACTACTTCACCCGTGTCGGTCTACGCCGGACAGGTCCCTCACAGCTTATGCTACCTAAACAGGGTATCCCCATATCCGGATTAGGATCTATAGAACTCCCAAGACAGTCCCACAATTTAAAGCAAACAAGTCAAAGCAATTGAAAACACAGTGATCTTAGTCCTAAGGTACACCTCACTTTATAAAGAGTCCCCAGCAGAGTCGCCAGTTCTGTGATCGGTGGATCTGGAACTGACTGTTTAACGCTGGTTCGCGAAATGTCGCGGAAGCAAGAGTCGGCACCGTCTTTTATTTTCTCCAAATGGAAAGGACAAAAGCACAGAAAAATTCCTTATATAGATTGCTCTCGGTTCGGGAGGTAGATTATAGAAAGGGAAGGGGTTAGCACCCTTTCTATCCATGGTTATCCATGGGCTCTTAGATACTTGCTCATTGTGTTTTCAAAAATGGTTTGTTTGCTTTTCAACTGTGGGTTTTAAAAAGTCTCTTTGAAAATTTCAGTTCGACTCTTGTATCGGTCCTCAAGAGTGTTTGAAAAGTTTCTTTCGAAAGCTTTTTGAAAAGGTGTCGGTGTGAAAAGTATTTTTGATTTGTTTTGAAATTAGAGCAAGTATCTAGAGTCGTCTACCTACCCTAAGGAATTCGTCTGTGTAAATGTCCTTAAAGTAGTGCCATCCCACCATTGAGAGGTAGGTAGCACCACCGTTGGAGGTGTTCGGGTCAATTCGAAGGTTCGGGACATGGTGATCACCAGAGCAATAGGAATACACCTTAGAAGCTACCCTCATGCCATGTTCATGGACATGAGGACTTACTAAAACGTCCTCTACTCGACGATCACCTTTCGAGGGGCAAGGCAACAGTGAGGCGTACCCTAGGGGTGGTGTGTGATTTGTGTGTCGTTTTCATGTATGTTTATCTTGTTCATGCAATTGGTGATCTACGCGTTGCTTTTATTTTTGACATTCATTCTTTCATGCAATAGTTAACAGTTAAAGGTGCGAAATTTAAAAAGTCCTACGCTATTACAAAGGCGCGGGTCCACATCGCCAAATTAATCCAGGACCCGATTTGAAATAAAAAAAAGTGCGGAAAAGATAAACGTCTAATTAAGTCATTACATGGCTTTGGGAGAATTACATTAAATATCCACAAAAAGAAATAAAAATGCGAAGAGAATTAAAATCGGGAAGGCGAGGGCGTTGCACCCTTTTAAAGAAATTAAATTATAATTATGAAATTAATTAAATTAAATGAGAAAAGAAATTATTTTTTTGAGTTTTTTGTATTTTATGGATTTTTATGAGAAAAATTAAATTGGAATTAAAACCTAATTCTAACTATTTTTAATTTATTAAAAAAACATGTTAAAATTGAACCTAAAAATTAACCTAATTATTTACATGGTAATTTATTTACAAAAATAATAATTAACAATTAATATGGTGAAAAAAAAGGAGAAGGAAAAAATATAAAACCCTAATTCTACATTTTTTAATTTGTTACAAAAAATATTAAAGTTTAAACCTAGAATTAACTAAATTAATTAATACAATTTATTTACAAAAAATGTTAAAATAAAATATATTTTGTTTTTGTCTTTTCTGATTTTTATTATTTTTTTTATATTAGGAAAATATTAATTAAAAGGAAATAATTAAATTAAACAAATAATAAAGAATAGGAAAAAGAAAAGAAATACAAACCCTAGGGGGTGTTGACCCCAATTTGGAGGTGTCATCTAGCATTTTTGGCCCATTTATTGGAGGCCCCTTTGACTTTTGGTGGTCACGTGCGTATGCATTGACTGAATCTTTCCATAGGCTTTGGATCTGGACCATTGGATTGAGATTATTGGCCAAGTGGCAAGCCTGGACGGTGGGTGTATGATGAACCCCTGGAGAGAACGCTACATGCAAATATGGTCAGAAAAATAATATGGAGAGAGGAGGGGACCTGGGAATCGAACCCAGGTCCCAAAGCTTGCCAACACAACATTCCACCAACTGAGCTGCTTCAACGCGTTGTATATAATATAGAAAATAATGAATATAAGGTAAAACAAACGATTAGTGGATATTTCGCGCGAAATTCAAATGAGCCTGTAAGCCATGGACACGTCTGTCTTCTTCTTCAATTGCCTGTAAAATAAAAAGAGATAGCGGGGGTTTTAAACCCCCACTAAATGGTGAACATAAAAATAGAGAATAGGAATTGGCTTATGATAAATTGAGCGCGAGTATGCCATGTTAATCGTTATGAGCTTCTGATTCTGATGGCATAAGTCTTGTTGCCTGATTTTTCCTTAAACGTAAAGCCCCAATTTTACAGTTTGGAAACCCTAACGAGCTTCAATGGTGAATTCGTGTATAGGGCACGAAAATTCAATTGGATGGTATGGTTAGCTTCAGAATGATAAGACTAGTACAAAACAAGCGTTAGAAATTAAAAATATGGTATGAATGATGAAACACGATTATGCAAAAAAACATGAAACAGTTTGACTTCTAGGTACCAATTCTTGATGCTGGAAGCATGGAAAAGGACTCAGTTAGGTTCCTTGATGCCTTGGCAAGCTAATGGTATGATTATTTTTCTTTGAATCGTGCTAGAAGGTAGTTTTCAGTTTTCAGATTTTTCACAAAAATTGCAAAGTTGTTCTTGATGATTGGGCGCATCTTTCAGATCCTTGTGCATTAGGTTTTGATCAGTATATGTATGGGAACGGATTAGGGTTGAAATTTGGATCCAAAACCCTTTGCATTGATGTATGGAATATTTGATTTTCATGCATATTTTTTCAAATCTTTTTCATGTGATTTTGATTCCAATCATGGCCAATCTTTCCAATTTGGGTTGTGCACGAATATTGAGTCTTTAAGGAGAGCAAATACTGCATAAAAGAATTCAAATGCATTGGTTGAGTATTTTTTTCCATATTTTATTTAATTAAATGAATTAATTGTAATTAAAAATTCAAATAAATAAATAAAAATGATGAAATAAATCCCCTTTGGGCCAAATGGTCGTGCATAGCCTTTGGATGATGAATCTTGGAAGAAAATGTGGCCCATTAGCAATTTTAAGGCATTTGAAGCAAAGTTGACTTTTTCAAAATTCCCAAAAATTTCCCAACTTCCACAAGGCATATCTTGCTCAATTTTTAAGCTTTGATCATGTTCTTGGAAATTTTGGAAAGGTCTTGAAGTCCTCTAACCAATTCCTTTGGTACCATGTCATTTTGATTTACCAATCTCAAGTTATGGCCTTTGACTTAAAGTCCCTTGTTGTTGACTTTTGAAAATGACCTATAATGTTGAAATTGATAACTTTTTGTGAGAGCATTTCTTGGACTTGAAGTGTGAAGAGGAGTTGTAGGAAATGTCTTTATATTCAAAATGAGCTTTGGATGGAATTTTTATGATAAACCATGTGGAAGTTATGCCTTAGTCAAGTTATAGTTGACTTTTTCAAACTGTCCAAATATGGAAACTTTTGCATCTTGAGACTTTTTGAGCCATGCTTTGAGAATCATGATCAAGAATTGATCAAATGATGTTTGTGGCTTCAAAATGGGATGTTGACCAAAAATTTGAACTTTTGATTGTCAAATGACCATTTTGCCCCTGCAGTTGACTGCTGAGCAATTAGGGTTTTTGACTGTGCAATTTTGTGCTGTAAGTCTTGAAACTTGGCATGAGGATGCTTGACCATGTTTATAGGCATGTTGGACTTGATTGGACCCTTGGAAACTTCATTTTCTTTGTCAGAACCAAAACCCTAGTTTTTGACTGTTAGGAGGCCCTTGAAATGTGCAACTCTTAGGGAGACTTTGAAGCATGCTTTTTGCAAATCTTGAAGAATATGGGAGGGAAAATTTTGGGGTACAACAGGAGGCAATTAGACTGGGCAAATGTGATACGGTGGGAGAACTGGCGACTCTGCTGGGGAAAATATTGCTGAATCTTGTCTTACTCTGCGGGGCGTTGAGATGATTTGGTCACATTCTTCAGTCGAATCTACCTTGGTACCTTGGCGGACAAAGCAACCAGACTGCATCGGACAACTTCACATTGCCCCTGTTTCTGATGTCACCTGTAATTAATCTTTTGTTTCATATGCAAATATTTATGAATCAGCAATTTAATGTCACATGCATATATCAAAAATGAACATTGGACGTTCTTCGCAAGACAAAACAGAAAAAAAGAAAAACAATGGCAATTTGTATGGACAAGTGAGTTTGTATTGATTTGAATCTTGCCTGTGAATAGGCGTTTTTATACAAGAGGCTGACATCCTAGTAAGAGAATGTCGCCGAATAACATAGAATTTACAATTTTGAAAAGGAAACAAAACAGCTATGTGAACAATCCCACTGGGTTCCAACTCTGCTATCGCCTTTATGTCTCCAAGCGTCTCATCGCTTTGCTGCCTAGTTGAAGATGAAGCTGATTGGTCGATGCCGAAATCTGAGCCAGATAGTTGATGCCGAATTCCGGATGCAAGGTGATCCAATGAGACATAGTGTTATGCTTTATCCCTAACTTTTGCCTAGACCGCCCTTTCGGGTTTTCAGTCCACCGGGATACCCATTTTTGCCCAAGCCGCCTTTTCAGGTTTTCGACTTGCCGGGTGTACAGATTTTTTTTCATTTCATCCCTTATTTTTGCTCGAACCCTTTTGGTTCGCCGGGAAGCCCTTATTTTTGCCTAGGTATGTCAACCTAACGGGTCTTTTATTCATGCGTAGTATCTTTTCACTATGTCTGCATTGGCGGGGTGAGGAAGGTCGTCACCATCCATGGTGGTTAGGATCATGGCTCCTCCTGAGAACACATGTTTAACCACGAATGGCCCTTCGTAAGTAGGGGTCCATTTGCCCCAGGGATCACTTTGAGGAAGGATGATGCGTTTGATTACCAGGTCCCCAACTTGATACTCTTGTGGTCTGACCTTCTTGTTAAATGCCCTGATCATCCGTTTTTGATACGTCTGACCATGACAGATAGCAGTGAGCCTCTTTTCGTCAATCAGGTTTAATTGATCAAGTCGAGTCTGGATCCAGTCATCTTCATTCAAGTCTGCATCTTTCATTATCCGGAGAGAGGGTATCTGGACTTCAATTGGCAAGACTGCCTCCATACCATAGACCAAGGAGAAAGGAGTTGCCCCGATTGACGTCCTTGCTGAGGTACGGTACCCATGAAGAGCGAACGATAACATCTCG
Source organism: Vicia faba (assembly GCA_948472305.1). NCBI lineage: Eukaryota > Viridiplantae > Streptophyta > Magnoliopsida > Fabales > Fabaceae > Vicia > Vicia faba. The sequence goes on from OX451740.1 coordinate 324,993,674, forward strand.
TGCCAATCTTTATAGGTCATTGTCATCTTCTGCACAATTTTCTTGATATTCTTATTCGCTGCTTCTACAGCCCCATTCATCTTCGGCCGGTAAGGAGAAGAGTTGTGGTGTTGTATCTTAAACTGCTCGCAGAGCTCAGTGATCATCTTGTTATTGAGATTGGTACCGTTGTCTGTAATGATCCTTTCTGGGACGCCGTACCGACAGATCAGATTATGCCGTATGAAATGTGCCACGACGCTCTTGGTTACTGTGGCGTAGGAAGCTGCCTCAACCCACTTCGTGAAGTAATCGATCGCTACCAAGATGAAGTGATGCCCGTTGGATGCCGTCGGTCGGATCTCCCCGATCATATCAATGCCCCACATTGCAAAAGGCCAAGGTGCCGTCAGGACGTTCAGAGGAACCGGAGGAATATGCACCTTGTCAGCATAGATCTGGCATTTGTGACAAGTTCGAGAGTGTTGGTAACAATCGGCTTCCATTGTGGACCAGAAATATCCTGCCCGTAGGATTTTATTTGCCATGGTGTGTCCACGGGAATGTGTTCCGAATGTACCTTCATGCAGTTCTATCATGATCTTCTCTGCTTCAGCTCTATCCACACAACGTAGTAGAGTTGAATCATGATTCCGTTTGTAGAGAATACCGTTGCTGAGGAAGACTTTTGCCGCAAACCTTCTCATGAACTTCTTGTCATTGACAGATGCACCTTCAGGGTATTCTTGAGCTTCCAAGTACCTCTTCACCTCATGATACCAGGGTTTTTCGGTCACCTTCTCGGCCTCGAGATCGCAGCAGTATGCCGGTTCGTCCAACTTCCAGATGATGATCCGGGGAGCCCCATTGTCCCATTTAACTTTGAACCTTGAAGACATCGTAGCTAGTGCGTCCGCTAGCTGATTCTCCTCTCTTGGGAAGTGCTCGAAATTTATCTCTTCAAAGTGGGGAAGCAAAGTCAACACATACTCCTTGTAAGGAATAAGATTTGGGTGTTTCGTATCCCACTCGCCTTTGATCTGATTGATCACGAGAGCGGAATCTCCGAAGACACTCAGAAATTTGATCCTTAAGTCGATTGCAGCTTGTAGACCCATGATACACGCCTCATATTCTGCCATGTTGTTGGTGCAGTTGAAACACAATCGGGCGGTGAGTGGAGTATGAGTTCCATTGGGAGATATGATTATGGCGCCGACTCCGTTACCCAAAGCATTGGAGGCTCCGTCAAAATGCATAGACCATCGGGATCCTTCCTCAGGTCCTTCATCCGGTCCAGGTACTTCACAGTCAGTTACCACCATGATATCTTCGTCCGGAAAATCAAAGTTCAATGATTGGTAATCGTCCACAGGTTGGTGTGCCAAATGATCTGCCAATACACTTCCTTTAATTGCTTTCTGAGTTGTATACTGGATATCATATTCTGTTAAGATCATTTTCCATCTTGCTATTCTCCCAGACAGAGCAGGCTTTTCAAATATGTACTTGATGGGATCCATCTTTGAAATCAACAAAGTGGTGTGAGTCAGCATATACTGTCTCAGCCGGCGAGCAGCCCATACCAGAGCGCAGCAAGTTTTCTCAAGCAGTGAGTAACGAGACTCACAGTCGGTAAACTTTTTGCTCAAGTAATAAATAGCGTGCTCTTTTCGGCCAGACTCGTCATGCTGCCCCAGCACACACCCCATTGAATTGTCAAGTACTGTCAAATATAGTATCAGAGGTCTTCCTTCCACTGGTGGCATAAGAATGGGTGGCTCTTGGAGATATTCCTTTATCTTTTCAAAGGCGGCCTGACATTCATCGTTCCAGCGTACTACTTGATCTTTCTTCAGTAATTTGAAGATTGGCTCACAAGTAGCAGTTAGATGTGAGATGAATCGGGCAATGTAATTCAGTCGTCCCAGGAAGCCTCTGACTTCTTTCTCTGTCTTTGGAGTTGGCATCTCTTGTATGGCTTTTACCTTGGCAGGGTCCACCTGAATACCTTTATCACTTACGATGAAACCTAGCAATTTTCCGGACCTCACCCCAAAGGTGCATTTGTTGGGATTCAACCTCAGCTTGTATAACTTTAGTCGGTCAAACAACTTCCTCAGATGATCAAGGTGCTCCTCCTCAGTTTGAGACTTGAAATCATGTCATCAACGTATACCTCAATCTCACGATGGATCATATCATGAAATAAAGCAACCATGGCACGTTGATAGGTTGCCCCAGCATTTTTCAACCCGAATGGCATGACCTTGTAACAGAAGGTGCCCCACTGAGTCACAAAGGCAGTATTTTCCATATCTTCCGGAGCCATCTTGATCTGATTATACTCTGAAAAACCATCCATGAAGGAGAACACCTTGTGTTGAGCAGTATTGTCAACGAGAACGTCAATGTGGGGTAGAGGAAAATCATCCTTGGGGCTTGCCCTGTTTAAATCCCTGTAGTCAACACACATTCTGACTTTACCGTCCTTCTTCGGCACTGGCACTACATTGGCAACCCACTGAGGGTAAGAAGTTACTGCTAGAAACCCGGCATCGAATTGCTTCATAACCTCAGCCTTGATCTTTTCGGACATCTCTGGGTACATACGGCGGACCTTTTGCTTTACCGGAGGGCAGTCTTCCTTGGTTGGCAGGTGATGAACTACAATGTCGGCATCCAAACCAGGCATATCTTCGTATGACCAAGCAAAGATCTCCATGTAATCACGTAGCATCTAGATCAATCGTTGCTTTACGCTGAGCTCTAGATTAGCCCCAATCTTGACCTCTTTCCTATCTGTCTCCGTACCCAGGTTAATTGTTTCCACCGGCTCTTCATGTGGTTGAATAGCCCTCTCTTCCTGGAGTAGCAGTCTTGCGAGTTCACCAGGCACTTCGCAATCATCTTCACCTTCGTCTTCGGCCAAGTTGATCGGATTCTCGAAGTCATAACTGGCGGTAGCAGAGCTGTTACCAGTGAGATCCAGAGTGGATTGAAACCTGTATAAGTGAGTGTGTGTAAATATAGCTGTTTTGCAATATATAACACAGAGAGAAAAAGAGCACAAGATTTGAAATGCAACAAACGTCCAATGTTTTGATTGATGATATATGGAAATGTCATACAAAAATCCCTCACAAATGGAGCTACGATGCCCCGGGTAGGACATCGAGCCAATAAAGTTTTAACATATTGTTTGTTACAAATTGGAAATCAAAAGAAATAATTATTGCGTGACAAATGTGATAGGTGTAAAATCCTTTGCCGTCCAGTTGTTTGGTCCGTTGCTGGTAGTTGGATAGATCCAACTGTCAAACTCTGCTTCCTCTACATCCTCCTCAATAGCATTCACCCTTGGACTGGTGATAAATACTGGAGCCTTTCTGATCTTTTCCTTGCGCACAGCCCTCTGAGCCTCTGCAGTAAAGCCCAGCCCAAACTTGTCATTCTTTTGAGTAAAGTCAGGAAGCTGACCCCAGTTTGCACAATTGCCTTTCTCGATTACAGCCCGGGCATCCTTCAAGGATGCCATCTTCAACGGAAAGTCTTCTTCAACCACTGCTTCAGCTGATGCCAAAATTGGAGGTACTTCCTCAAAATGCTGAAAGGGGGTTTCAATAAACTCCCCGTCCATCTCGATATACCGGAATGAATTCAAGTGACTAACCATGTATTCCTCCTCACCCTGTACAGTAACAATCTTCCCTTTGACGGGGTATTTGAGCTTTTGGTGTAGAGTGGAGGTTACTTCCCCAGCTTTGTGAATCCAGGGTCGACCCAACAAGCAGGAGTAAGATGGACGAATATCCATTACATAGAACGTTGAGTCAAAAACCTGGGAGCCCACATGAATAGGAATGTCTACCTCACCGTGCACCATCCTCTTAGAACCGTCGAAGGCTCTAACAATGATGTTACTAGGTTTCAGCTCCAAACCCTCACAATCCAGACGATCCAATGCCTTCTTGGGCAAAACATTCAGGGAAGAACCGGTATCCACCAACACGTATGTGAGAGTAGTACCCCTGCACTCTATAGAGACGTGCAGGGCATCATTGTGATTTTTCCCTTTGGCGGTAAGGTCAGCATCTGAGAACCCCAAGCCATTGTCAGCCGTCAAATTAGCCACACAGTCAGTGAATTGATCCGCGGAGGTCTCTTGCGGCACATGGGCCGTTTTCAGAAATGAAATCAGGGCTTTTGCATGGGCCTCTGAGCATAGCAGTAATGATAGCATAGAGATTTTGGAGGGAGTATGCCCCAACTGTTCAACAACGTTAAAGTCACTCCTTTTGATGATTTTAAGGATTTCCTCCATTTCTTGTTGGGAGGCTTCCACAACAGTCTTTTTTGGTGCCTCCGTCCTGGAAGGCAAATCGGTAGCAACTTCTTTGCCCCGAGTATCAGAGGACTCGGCGGCAGTAGTAGACACAGAAACTTGAATTGGAACATGCACACTTGCAGGTGTGATGGTGAGAGGTTTTCGGATAACTGGCGGTGCAATGTCAGGCGAGAAGACCCTGCCACTGCGGGTAATCTTGGCGGGACCAGTGATGTTACTGATACTGGTATTGGTGTTGAACTCCTGCTTCACCCCAAGCACATATACGTCGGCCCCATAATGCCAGGGGACCGCTTTATCAGACTCATATGGGAGAGGCCCCAGAACAGTAATAGTAATGGGTGCAACAGACATAATTTGGACTGGTTTCTTCATGGGAGCTTTGGCAGGATTGTAAATTGTGACAACAGATATTTCTTCAACGGAAACAAACGGGACATCAGTTTTCTTGAACAGAATTTCTTTTCTATCCATCCGGCTTTGGATGCCTGATTTCAGCAGTGGACAACCGGTAAGGATAACAGCGCACAGGAGGCAACCCTTACTACAACCCGGAAATAAACCGGCTAGTAGTAAGTTCCTGTTAACAGTCAAAAGAGGGGTAGCAACATCATTCACCGAAACAACATACAAATCTTCCTCAATGGCATTTACTCTATGCTGGGGCATAGGAGCGGTTACAACATTCGGCCTCTCAGGCGCTTCAAACTGAATTTCCTTCGCGTCGATAAGATCTTGCACTTTGTTTCTCAAGGCCCAGCAATCATCAGTAGTATGCCCGGGGCTATCAGAATGATAAGCACAACGAGCATTTGGGTTATACTTAGGAGATGCAGTATTCACGACTTTAGGAGCTTCTTTGATGGTCACCAAGTTGGTTGATAACAGTTGGGGTAAAATTTGTGACAAGGTCATACTCAACCGAGTATACTGCCTCTTGGGCCTTTCACCTCTTTGTTGATTGTACTGCTGAGGAGCAGCAACAGGTTTTGAAATGACCAGAGCATTGACGGCTGGGCGACTTTCTGGCTTGACTTGTCTTCTAGGACCATAGACGGCACTTGCCTCTTTCTTAAAAGGCCTCTTCTCAGTACTTGCAGCAACACCCTTCTGAATCTTTCCTGACTTGATGCCAGCTTCTATTCTTTCGCCCGTTAAGATCAAATCGGTAAACCCCGCGAAAGAGTTACCAATCAGATGATTGAAAAATGGCCCAGATAGGGTCCCTAGAAACATATCAACAAGCTCACGATCGGTTAAAGGAGGCTGCACCCTGCCAGCCAAATTCCTCCATTTTTGTGCATACTCTTTGAATCCTTCGCTTGTTCCTAGTGACATACCCTGAAGTTGGGTACGAGTAGGAGCAAGGTCAGAATTATACTGGTATTGTTTGTAAAAAGCGGTGGCCAAATCTTCCCAATTTCGGACGCTGGTTCCCTCTAGCTGATAAAACCACTCCAACTGAGCTCCAGAAAGGCTGTCTTGAAAGAAATGAATCCAAAGGTTTTTATCTGCCGTATAGGGTTGAATCTTTCTCACGTAGGACCTGAGATGCATTTTGGGATAGGACAGCCCATCATACCTCACAAACACTGGCACTTTGAATTTTGGGGGAATCACAATCCCGACAACCAAACCCAAGTCTTCAAAATCCAAACCCAGTACTCTTTGTAGCTCCATGGCGGCCAACCTGTCTTCTAGCCCTTTGTATTTATCATCAGCTGAAGGGTATTGCTGATCAGTATAATCTTCATCCTCTTCGACCTCTTCTTCTTCCGCATTAGACTCGGAAGGTACCGCAGCTCCACCTCCTTTGCTGGTTCCTTCATCAGAAGTAGGAGGAAATTCAAGCACTCTCCGAGCTTCTCCGTCAAATCTTCTCCCCAAAGTAGCCACCCCGAGTCTCTTTTTCTTCTTTTTCACCGGGTCTTTGTTCCCCAATTGAGTCTTGATATCCTCCTGACCCTTAGCCAAGGTCATCAGGAGTTGCTGGAACTGTGCATTTTGAGCTTGTAGGTCTTTGACTGTTTGCTCGAGATCCATCCTACTGAAATAAACAGCAGACAGATAAGGAAACCTGGAATGAGACCTGCTTATGCTCATGATGAATGGTATGCTTATGTATGCAATGCATTCAAGGATTTAGGACATTCAAAATTGTTTCAGACAAAGAAGAACGCACGTCATATTAATAAGAAGAAATTTGTCAGTACATAAATGCCCCATGGGCCAAATATTACAAAATAAACTTCTTAAGGCAAAAAGACATTGCGTATCCTTTTTGGTGCGATGTAGGTGTTGAGGGCCTCTTGCTCATGGAGTCGGCGGGTAAGCTCTAGAACCTTCTTCTCACTGGCGTAGAAGCTAGCTTCAAAAGTATTTCGTTCTTCCTTGAGCTGAATCCAACTTTTCTGCATTTCCTCCCACGATGTAGGCATGTCTGGATGTAGGATGGTGTAGGGAACCTCTCCTTCCTTGACGGGCTCTTTAATCACAGGGAGAACATGAGGATAAGGCATCATCAGACTTTGGGCTCGGGCTCGTACCCACTTGAGATAAGACTCAAGAGGGATGGAGTTCTTGTGTCCCAGAGTCTTGCTATCAACCTTGTTGAGTTTTCCCCAAGCTCTGATGAATCTTTGGCGAAGTCCTTGCGCATCGTCGTCGAAGTCAAAAACTAGGTCAGGAATCAACATGTCATTAGGGCCATCCCTCCGGGCATATCCAAATTGCCTCAAAGCTAGGCAAGGGTTATAGGTGATACCTCCTCTAATTCCAAGTAAAGGAACATTAGGGAATTCTCCACAATGATCGACGATGATGACATTTTCTCTGGACCGAGAACACCAATGTACATCAGAGTGAGTAAGAGTCATCAACCGTTAGGACCACCTTGAGCCTTGGTCGTTCTTCAAGACAGATTGTGGAAGGTGCGAAATAAACCACCTTGCAAGGAGAGGAGTATAGCACATGAGAACACCCCTCTTTCTCATTGTTCGTGTGTAAAATGAGTGAAGGATGTCCCCAAGCAATGTTGGTATTGGATTTCTGGACAAGAAGATTTTGACGGCATTGACATCTACCAATTGGTCAGGATTTGGGAACAAGACCAACCCATAGATAAGGAGTGCCACAATTTCTTCAAAGGCTTGTAGGTCCAATGAGTTCCAACATTCTTGTGCCTTCTCAAACAAGAATTTTGCTAAGAATCCCTTGACGCCGCTTCTGGTTTCCCAATGCCCCTTGATGTCGGATGGTTGTAGATGTAATGCTCGAGCAACATCTTCCGGCTTTGGTTCCTTTTCCGTACCGTTGAAGGGTAGTTGATTAAGGATAGGAATTCTCAGGAGTTGAGAAAACTCCTCCAAAGTGGGCACCAACTGGTAATCGGGGAAAGTGAAACAGTGGTGAAGAGGGTCAAAGAACTGGAATAGCACTTTCATCATGTCTTCTTCAATGTTGATGTTGACTAGGCTGAGCAGTCTACCATGTCTTTCACTGAAGGATGAATTTTCCGGAATTCTTGAGGTGAGCTCCTTAAGTTGAGGAGAAATTCTCACAAGGTTGACTTGGATGGTGTTTCTGCAAGGAATTTCCATGACCTACAAAATAGGAACAAAGATGAATATCCAAACCCTTGAAATGGTTAGTGAATGCATATGATGTTTTATGATGTTTATGATGTATGCACAAAACATATGTACAAGCAAATCACACAAAACCCTAGTTTCAGGCTTGCATGGGGTTTCATAGGTAGGTACCCTCTTGAGTGTAGTTGGCTTAAAAACCTGTCCTATAAATAATAACCGGGTTCTAAGGAGCTCAATATCATTGGATTGTTTTCATTGTTCATTGTTTTGGTTTAGCCACTTAACTAGCGACCAAAATATTCCAAGAAAACAACCCTCAATGAGTGTGATATCGAGTATCTACCAACTTCGGACTGCACCAAAGCCGGTCATCTCACTACCCCTAATAAAAGGCCAAGATGGTCAAGTAAGGTTCTAGGTCATTAGTGCTTAGTGACATCACTCAGCGGCCCCGTACTCTCCTTGATTGAACTCAAGGGTTATCGGTACTCACAAATATGTCGCACTAATATAGCTATTGCTTCGACCGTGTCGGTATACCCCGCACAGTTTCCACAATGTATTGCTATCTATGAATGTTTCCCAAAATCCGGGTGGAGGATTGCAAACCCAAACAATAGAGCCAAAATATAAAGCAATCAATTCAAACAATTAGTCATGCAAGAGGGTGATCTAAGCCCTAAGGTTACTCCCCTTTTAAAATTATCCCCAGCAGAGTCGCCAGTTCTCTGATACGGTGGGAGAACTGACTATGGTTTTGCGTTTGTTTTTGCAAATGTTTCGGTTGAGCAAGAGTCGCCACCGACTTTTTACTTTATCCTAAGGAAAGGTTAAAAAGCACAGCAAAAACCTTTTGAGATGTTTTCTTGGGTTCGGGGAGTAGATTATAGAAAGGGAAGGTATTATCACCCTTTCTATCCATGGTTATCCATGGGCTCTTAGTTACTTGCTTAGCTCACTTGCCTTTTGTTTTCAATTGTTTGAAATGGTGCTTGTGCGTGTGGGTTTGAAAATGTTTTGAAAAGAAGCCAATGTGGTGGCAACCTTTGTAATGATCCATGTGGGGATGTATACAAAGATGTATATCTTTTGAAAAGGTTTTCATTTTGTTTTTGAAAGTTGTTTTGAAAGTGTCGTCAGGTGTGTTTTAGAAAATAGGCAAGTGTTTTGTTTTTGCAAGTTTGATTCAAGTAACTAAGAGGTTATCTACTCCTAAATTTCTCAAAGTTTATTGCTATGTTTTAACCCTTTTAACAAGTTTGTTCCACCATTGTATTTGGTGGACAATCTCATGTTAGGATGTGAAAGGGACGGGCGCGGGTCATCGTTTAGACCATAGTTGCAATGGTGTCAAGTATCTTTGGGCAATTCTCTTTAAGGGACTTGATCATTTGTTTAAGCAACATTTTGAAAGCGTCATCGAGGGACTATGATCATTTGATTTGTGTTTGTTTTGCCCAAAGAGACCTAACATGCAATATGGCCCAATTTTGAAAGGCAACAAGTGGAATACCCTAGGGGGTGCAAGTGTGATTTGTGTGTCCATTTTCATGCTTGTTTATCTTGAAATTAGGTCAAAACTATTTTCGTTGTTTTTTTCGCATACAAACCCTAATTCTAACATGGTATAATTGGAAAGCAATAAAGTGCGAAAATAAATTTACTAAGCTATTACAAAACCATATATGGGAAGGGGGTACAAATGTTCAAATGGGGGGATATTTAGACAAAGATATTAAACCTAGCTATTACATCATTTTTGGAACATTTACAAGTGATTAATTGCATAAATTAAATGGAAAATAAAATAAAGGTGCAAAATGCAAAAAAAAAGGTTTTTATATGTATGAGAAAAAAGTATTATTTATGTTAAATAAAAAATAAAAAAAGTATTATTTTTTTTGAATATTTTCATATTTAGGGTCAAACCCTAATTCTATTAAATAAAATGTATTATTTATTCAATATATACAATATTTATTATTTATATACAAAAATAAAATAAAAATAAAAATAAAGTATATTTATAAAAAATGTATTTTTAGTGTTAAATATTAATAAAATAAAAACATGTATATTTTTGGTATTTTTATCCTAAGTGTATTAATAAATATATATATATATATATATATATATATATATATATATATATATATATATATATATATATATATATATATATATATATATATATATATATATATATATATATATATATATATATATATATATATATATATATATATATATATATATATATATATATATATATATATATATATATATATATATATATATATATATATATATATATATATATATATATATATATATATATATATATATATATATATATATATATATATATATATATATATATATATATATATATATATGTATTATTCATTAAATATGTATGATATATACAAATTAATAATATTTAATATTTAATAAAAAAAGGGTATTTTTTCTATAAAATATTTTCAGAAAGTAAAACAAAATAGAAATGTATAAAAAATGTATTTGCACTATTTTAGTATTTTAGATAAAAGTATATGTATTTATTAATTTATGTACAAACTAAAAGAAAAATCAAATAAATGCCTAATAAATTCAAAAATGGTGAGAAAAATATTTTCTATATTTTTAATATCACGAGAAAAAATAAATAAATCAATCCAAAAAAGAAAAAGTCAAAAAACATTAAAAATAAACCAAATGGGTTTAGGGGGTGCAGAAGTAAGTGTATGGTGCAAAAAGAAAATGTGAAACAGGCCCAGCCCAAAGGACCTTCTTCAACCTCCAGCATGTTTGAAACAAGAACAAAGCGCGCGTTTTCCATTGTCAAGCATAGATCCTGATTCTTTGACTTTCATCAAAAACTTACAACAGCAAACTTGTAAAGCATCATGTCACGATTCTAAGCATGTAAAAAAATCAATCTAACTCTCAGAAATGAGAGAGAATTTCCTCTCCCCCAAATTCTGACCTAGTTTTTATGCCATGTTCAGACTCAAAATTCTTGCAGCACACATAATATAAATGAAATCTAATTATATGGGCATGTTCAGGGCTATGATTGTGACATGTTTTCTTCACAAACCTAAAGCTAACAATGCCTAATGAGAGATATACGAATCCATGAACTTACCTGTTCAGTTGAAGTTCTATCTGGCAATGGAGAAGCTTTCAGTGCAAGGTGATGATTGGTATAGCTTCCTTGATGTCCAGGGATGTTATTCCAAGCTTTACTTTGTATTGAAAGCTTTTGAATCGTGCTAGAGCTCTTCACCTGCAAATCAGAAAAGTGAAAATGGCCAAAAGGGTTAGAGGAGTTACAGGTTGCTTCTAGTGCTTTGGATAGTTTGGATTGATGGTAGGGAAGGTGTCTGAAGTGGTTTGGGCAAGAATGCTTGAAAGGATTGAGATTTGGAACTCAATCTGCAGAGGCAACTCTGTTTTTGCAGTTTGAGAGTGATTTTGGCAATGGGGAGGTGTTGATGGTCTTAGGGTCGTGCTTCAGCTTGGTTAGGATGTTTGGAATGTGTCTATAATATTTGCTTAAGGTCACTGATGCTGAGATGAAAGTTCTGTGGTGTTATGATACTTTTCTTCACACTTAAGCAAGCAAAGTCAAATTGTGTTCTAGGCATGTAGAGGGCCCCTAATCATGCTGCAAAACTCCTCCTTGATCAGTGTGTTATGCTCATAATCTTGTACCAATTAGATTGTATCTGTACTTGTTGGATTTTCAATTGGACATAAAGCTACCTTTTGCAAAAATAGAAGAAATGCTTTATCTATTTTGGGATTAATCCTTTAGGCAATGTTAGAATACAAAGAACATGGTCTTGGCACAAAGAATATGCATTAAATTTATGAGTGTAATTGAGATAAAAGGCCTGTAATCAAGTTGTGCAAGCTGAGATTGAAATGCATAGTGCTATGAACATGTAACTTGGCCTAATCAAAAGTGAGTTTTTGCCATATTGTGAAATTCGATTCTCTCAAGTTATGAGGTTGTTTGGTGAGTTCTTGGACATTTTGGAAAGCTTGGAATGTGTACTACAATCCATATTTGAAATGAAAATTGAAATTCCAAGTGGAAGTGTATGGAAAATGGCCTTGAAGTTGGGTAAAAAACTTGTCCAAAATAGGTCAAATTTTCACTAAGTTAAGAATGGTTTGGCACCCTTGTTCCAAAAATTGTAACTTGAGATACAAGCCTCATTTGGGAAAACTTTGTGAATCAAAGTTGTAGATTATGCAACAAGCTACAACTTTCATGTTTTGACTTTTGTTTGAATCCAAATGAATCTTGGTGAGAAAGTGGGGCAAAGTTGGGAAAAAATTAGGGTTTTCCATAACTTAGGAAAATTCTAAGTTATGAAAAATTTCCATTTCAAACCCTAATTTGCATTTTTTGATTTCTTGGTGAACAAGTTTCATGATTTGGCATGTTTTGATGAAAAATGAACCTTGACCCTTGATTTTGACCAAAAAGTCAAAGTTTGACTTTTCAGTATACAGTCAAAATTGATCAATTGACTGAGAAATTCAACTATCAATCTTGTGTATTTGGGATCTTTTGAACTTGTTGAGCATGTCAAGATAATTCCATGGGGCCCTTGAGTCCATATGTGAGCTTGGTTTGCCATTGGCTAGGTCAAACAGTTAAAAATTGCCTTGGTGCAGTCAAAACCCTAAAAATGACCATTTTGCCCTTTTGATGATCTGATCAAATTTCTTGTGGAATTGTGAACCAAACTTGATCAAATGGTCCATGTGAGTTCATAATGTTGATGTGGGTCAATTTTCATGAGATTTGACTGTCAATTGGCCACAGTTGACTTTTTCCCCAATACAGTTGATTTCTAGGTCAACTGTCTAATTGATTGGGCAAAACTTGGAATCAAGACTTGAAACTTGGTATGGATAAACTTGGGAGTCCAACATGAAGCATGAAAGTCATCTTATGCACTTTAGGTCAAAATCTCTTTGTGCCATCACAAACCCTAATTTGGGTCAACAGAGCAAGGAGAAGTCTTGAGCAGAGGAAACCCTAACTGGATCTTGAGCTCCAAGGGTTTTGTGATGAGAAAATGTTGAGGAAATGGGAGGGCAAATTTTGGGGTACAACAGCAACCCTTGAGAGATTTTGAACCATTATCTTGCCAAATCTTGAAGAATATGGGAGGGCAAATTTTGGGGTACAACAGTTGCCCCTGTTCAATCTTCTTAGACCTGAGGATGTAGATTGGCTGGCGTGCCTTTCGTAATCCGAGGGTGGAAGATGATTGAACACTAGAGTGCCCAGAAATTTGCACTCACATAGTAGAATGTCAGCAGTGTGATGGTGGGAATGGGCTTATAGATGCCATTTGGAGACTGATGGATAGGATGATGGGCTTATAGATGCCATCTAGGTGTCGATCGCGTAAGAGATTCCTTAGCGAGAACTTGCGTACCTGAGAAAGAAAATAATTACCTGGCCTGTTACAGGAGTTAATCTTCAAACTCTTTATGTAGATGTGCCCTGGCTGGATACAGGAATCGTATCTTTAAACTCTTCAGACGTGCCCTGGCAAGATACAGGAATCGAGTCCGGAGAATACAGTCGTCAACAGATACACCCTAGCAAGATACATGAATCGGATCTTCGAACTCTTCAGACGTGCCCTGGCAGGATACAGGAACCGAGTCTGGAATTAGTCGTCAACAGATACACCCTGGCAGGATACAGGAATCAGATCTTCAAACTCTTCAGACGTGCCCTGGCAAGATACAGGAATCGAGTCTGGAATTAGTCGTCAACAGATACACCCTGGTAGGATACAGGAATCGGATCTTCAAACTCTTCAGACGTGCCCTGGCAGGATACAAGAATCGAGTCCGGAAAATAGTCGTCAACAGATACACCCTGGCAGGATACAGGAATCGGATCTTCAAACTCTTCAGACGTGCCCTGGCAGGATACAGGAATCGAGTCCAGAAAATAGTCATCAACAGATACACCCTGGCAGGATACAGGAATCGGATCTTCAAACTCTTCAGACGTGCCCTGGCAAGATACAGGAATCGAGTCCGGAAAATAGTCGTCAACAGATACACCCTGGCAGGAAACAGGAATCAAATCTGGAATTGGCCGTCTACAGATATGCCCTGGCTGGATACAGGTGTCGAATCTCTAAACTCTTCATGTAGACATGCCCTGGCTGGATACAAGCGTCGAATCTACAATCAGGTACTCACAGATATGCCCTGGCTAGATACAGGAATCGAATCTAGAATTGGTCGTCTACAGATATGCCCTGGCTGGATACAGGTATCGAATCTCTAAACTCTTCATGCAGACATGCCCTGGCTAGATACAGGTGTCGAATCTACAATCAAATACTCACAGATATGCCCTGGCTGGATACAGGAATCGAATCTGGAACTAGTCGTCTACAGATATGCCCTGGCTGGATACAGGTATCGAATCTCTAAACTCTTCATGCAGACATGCCCTGGCTAGATACAGGTGTCGAATCTACAATCAAATACTCACAGATATGCCCTGGCTGGATACATGAATCAAACCTGGAATTAGTCGTCTACAGATATGCCCTGGCTGGATACAAGTATCGAATCTCTAAACTCTTCATGCAGACATGCCCTGGCTGGATACAGGTATCGAATCTACAATCAGTTACTCATAGATATGCCCTGGCTAGATACAGGAATCGAATCTGGAATTGCGACAGTTGATAGTAATCATCTTTGGATTGACCTTTTTCCTGAAAAAGAAAAACATCAGTTGTATGCAATGTCATGATGTATGAAATGTATGATGTCATGATGTTCAAAGGCAAATGAGATAGTGTAGTATGTATGTAAGCAGGATGTATGAAATGTGAAATGTTTATGAATGTATTTTCGTCTAGGAAAATAAATCCTTGACGAATGCCGGGAGCTTGTTGAATCCTGGGCTGGTGTTTGAAGAGTAGAGTTCTTCGTTTCCGCTGAGGATGATAGTTGCGAGAATAAACCGGTAGGAGAAGATGACTCTGTTGGGGAATAAACTTGTTGGAGAGATTACTCTACGGGGAAATACTCTGTGGGGAGAGATACTTCGCTGAGGTTTTGATGATAACTCCGCTGGGGATACCGTTGATATGTTATGTTGGAAGATTTGATGAACTCCACTGGGGGATAGGAAGAACTTCGCCGAGGACGATCTTTCCGTGGTAATTAGCTGAGGATAACCCAGTTATAAGCTCTGGTGGGGAATAACCTTCTGAATAAAGCCGGGGAGATGCTTTCGTACTTTGCAGGGGATAAGCTTCCAGAATCTACTGGGGATAAGCTTCCAGAATCTACTAGGGATAAGCTTCCAGGATCTACTGGGGATATTGATTCAACTCTCCTGGGTAAATCTTTTGGACTGTACCGGGGAAGTGGCTCCACTGGGGTGTCTGGTATTTCGCCGGGGAACAATCTTGTATTAAGACTGCCAGGGATGCTTGCTTAGGAACATCTGTATACTCCGCTGGGTAATGTTGAGATCTTCTGGGGGTACCCTAACTTCCTTAAGGATGACAGTAGACTAACTCTGCTTGGGGAGAGCGTTGCTGACTTGCTGGGGATACTGTGTCTTTTCGGGGCTGATGGGAGGCCATCTCTGCTCGGGGGAGAGCACTGCTGAATCCTGTCTTACTCTACGGGGAGTGGAGGTATCTTGGTTACGTTCTTCAGCCGAACCTACCTTGGTACCTTGGTGGACAGAGCAACTAGATCGCTTAGATAATTCTCATTGCCCCAGTTTCTGTGGGAGAAGGTACCTATGGAGGTGCTTGATGACTGCCGATTGACAAATCTTCTTCTGGTAGGCAAGTGACGAGATGACGGGACATAGTCGTACGCTTTGATCCCTAACTTTTGCCTGGACTGCCCTTTCGGGTTTTCAGTCCACCGGGATACCCTTTTTTGCCCAAGCCGCCTTTTCAGGTTTTCGACTTGCCGGGTGTACAAATTTTTCCATTTCATCCCTTATTTTTGCCCGAACCCTTTTGGTTCGCCGGGAAGCCCTTATTTTTGCCTAGGCCAGTCGACCTAGCGGGTCTTTGATTATGCGTAGTATTTTTTCGACTAGGTCCACGCTCTCAGGATGTAGGGAGGTGCCCCTGTTGTTGTGTTGCCATACTACCAGAAGATCTTGATCGTGCAAGGTTCGTTGTCGGAATTCATGTCCACTGCCCCAAGTGATTCAGACGGAGATTTGCCCCGGGCTTTTTGGCCTTTGAGAGATTCCCTGAATCTTGACTTAACTGCCCCAGATGACGGACCATGATCATGTCTTGCCCCTTGGTTGGAAGCGTTTTCCTTCATTTAGATATTCGTCGTGCGAATTTCTCTGCTGTTCGAACAAATAGTCATATGCAAACAATGTTATATCAGGAATGCAAAGCTTATGTCTGTCTTGAAGTTTTTGAAAATGCATTTTTCAGTAAAACCAATGAATTTTGTAAAATGTGATGTCAACTCGTTATTTTACCGCAAGCCTTAAGGAGTCAGGATACCTTTCGTAACAGTATGCTTTCGAACTAACCCGTGCTTCAGCTAGGACTTTTAAGGATTATAACGTGGCCTGGTTCACGGTTTAAGAAACAAAGGATAAAGGCTCAAAATTTATTTGTACCCACCCGCTCTTCATGATGTTCTTCAAACCTAAACTCAGCTAATCGTGCGTTAGACCTTGTTTGAGTCTTTGATTTGATATACCAGTGATGGTTCGGATATTGACAATTTATTTTGGATAGGCAGTCATTTTGTTTTTGTTAAGGGTTTGCATGACCTCTTTCTTTTTGATTTTATTATCCCTGTTTTTTGCCTGAACTGTTTCTTTTGTGATTACAGTCAGCGGGATGCCCCAGTTTTGTAAGTCTCCTTCATAGGTTTTGACTTATTGGGCTTTAGTTTTTTTTTGTTGGTAATGACTGCCTGTCTTTATGATTATACAGAACCATCCCCATCTTTTGTTTTAGAAGGACTTCTTTGGTGCCATTCGTTGTGCACTTGGATCAACTGAGAGAACTACCCTGCCCCAGGTTATGATTAAGGGTTTTAATTTTTTTGAAAATAAAAACTCCTACTTCTTTGGCTCAGAGGGGTTGACGAGGGATTATCTTCCTTATAACTCCAGTGTTTAGGATTTGAAACAATGCATGTACCTCATCAGCGGGGTCAGTTCAAAAGCATACTGTAAATGTCGTGGTATCGTTTTCGTCATCCTCCCTCAAGAGGCTTAGAGTTTTTCAATCAAGAGTTGATCATCACAAAATATGAAAACAGTTTGAATATAGCGAATGCGAATATATTGATTCAAAACAGACATATGCGATGCATTGATAAAGTAACAATGTTCGACATGAATAAATTTTTAAACAATCAAAGGAAAAATACAGCTTGAACATTCGAATGAGCAAAAGTTTTCTAGTCTCAGGACTTGTCACTTCAAATGGTGAACCTTGGAGGGATGGCAGAAAAACTCAGCCTGACCATCTTGTGTGAATTCCAATGCTCCTTCATCAATCAGGTCCTGGATCTTGTTCTTTAGAGCCCAACACTCATTTGTGTCATGTCCTGGACTGGCAGAGTGGTAGGCACACCTTTTATTGGGATGATAGGTAGGAGCTGATGTGTTGGGATTCCGGAGAGGAGCCCTTAATGTGATCAAATTCAATCTCAACAGGCGTTGTAAAGCTTGAAACAACGACATGTTGAGCAGGGTGAATTGCCTCTTAGGCTTGTCTGGCTTGCTCTGATCAACCCATTGTTCTTGGTGAAGTTGTTGTTGGACTTGTGAAGTGGTAGCAATCTGGAGAGGTCTATTCTTCCCTATACTAGACTCTTGCCCTCTTGGCAGCTGATCAATGACCTGGTCCCTGACTTGGACTGGTTGCTTCATGTTGTACCTGTCTTGATGAAGTTGACTGATCATGGTCCTCAACTCTTCTTGCTCCCGAGCTAAGCCCTGGATGAGAGTCACTTGCCCCAGCATCTGGGTTCTCATTGTATCCACTTCAGCTTGCAGATGTTTCAGTCGTTCGTCCTTATCGTCTTCTGGATTGTTCTTGACCAAGGTCCCCATGAGGAGTGTTCTCAGCTCTTCCTGCCCATTGGATAGGTTTAGGAAGATTTCCCTGAACTGGGTCTCTTGAGTACGAAGCTCCTGGTTATCTTGTTGGGAAGCCATTACTGAAATAAACAGCGAAGAAGGTAAGCGACCTGTAAAAAGGGTACCTGTAATGCGATGATATGTATGCATGCATGCAATGTTTTCAAGGATCTCGTGGGGTAAACAAGAAAAATTGTTATAATTTGAATCTGGTGGCTCGATTGAAGGAACTTCGTGTTGTTGAGAGTCCTTCTTCAAGGGTCAAAGGCTCACCATATCTAGTGGGTCATAGCCCCTGACTCAAGTCATTAACCTTGGCTAGAGGAAAATAAATCCCCTTTACCCCTTGCTGGACATTTGATTCATCATGACCTGCATCATAAAACCCTTGAGGTCCTTGAAATGGATTAGTCCTTATGTAGGATGTATGCAATGGCATGATGGTATGATGCTATGCTATGCATGTAGTAATGTAAGTAAGCCCTGTTATGAGTCCAGATTAAGGACTGTAAACAAAACCTGCAAGAAACTCAAGTGTCAGATAACAAGCATGCAAGTAGTCAAGTTTGAAGGCACACAAGTCACACAAAGAGCCCTTAGAGTTTAGGCCAGCATGAAGTTTAGGTATTACCCTCTTGAAGTTGGTGGGCTCAAAAACCTGTCCTATCAAAAGTAACCGGGTTCTAGAGGATCCCAATATCATTGGATTGTTTTCTGTGTTCATTGTTTCGATTTAGCCACTGAACTGGCGACCGAAATATTCCAAGAAAACAACCCTCAACTGAGTGTAGTATCGAGTATCAACCAACTTCGGACTGCACCAAAGTCAGTTATCTCACTACCCTAAAGAGGCCAAGATGGTTCAATTAAGGCTCCTAAGGTCAGTTGATGCTTCACAACACCACGCGGCGGCCCCATACTCTCCTTGACTTGACTCAAGGGTTACTGGTACTCACCAAAGTGCCACATCAACGTAGCAGACTGCTTCAACCGTGTCGGTATACCCCACACAGTTCCCTCACAGTCTTGTTGCTACTTTCTAAGAAGGTATCCCCCAGATCCGGGTTAGGATCTATAGAACTCCCAAGACAGTGCCCACAATAATAAAGCAAACAAAACAAAGCAATTGAAAACACAAGTATGAGCTATCCTAAGGTACACCTCACTTTAAGTCCCCAGTAGAGTCGCCGGTTCTGTGATCGGTGGATTTAGAATTGACTGTTTAACGCTGGATCGCGAAATGTCGCGGAAGCAAGAGTCGCCACCGTCTTTGATTTTCTCCAACATGGACAGGACAAAAGCACAACAAAATTCCTTATGAGATAGTTTCTCGGTTCGGGAGGTAGATTTATAGAAAGGGAAGGTGTTAGCACCCTTTCTATCCATGGTTATCCATGGGCTCTTAGATACTTGCTCATTGTGTTTTTCAAAATGTTTGCTTTTCAATTGTGAGTGGGTTTGAAAAAGTTTCGTTTTAAAGATTTCATAATGAATCTTGTATCAGTCCTCAAGAGTGTTTGAAAAATTGTTTTGAAAGCTTTTTGAAAAGTGTCGGTGTTAAAAGAGTTTTGATTTGCTTTTTAATAGAGCAAGTATCTATGAGTCATCTACCTACCCTAAGGAATTAGGCTGTGTAAATGTCCTTAAGATAGTGCCATCCCACCATTGAGAGGTAGGTAGCACCACCGCTGGAGGTGTTCGGGTCAATTCGTTTTTAGGGACAGTGTGGTCACCAGAGCAACAGTAGGACACCTTAGAAGCTACCCTTATGCCATTGATCCTTTTTTAATCCGAGGCAACCGTTTCGAGGCAACTGGATCATGGACATAAGGACTTACTAAAACGTCTTATACTCGACGACCACGTTTCAAAGGCAACAAGTGAGGCGTACCCTAAGAGTGGTGTGTGAATTTGTGTGTTGTTTTCAGTTCAATATTTATCTTTGATTAGGGCATTTGTGAGCTACGAGTTATTTTTAATTAGCCATTCATTCTTTCATGCAATTAGAATTTAAAAGCGCGGAAATTTAAATGCGGAAAGATAAATCCTACACTATTACAAGGCGCGGGTCTATACATCGCCAAATTACAAAGACCCGTTTTATAAAAGATGCGGAAAGTAAAAGACCTAATTACTATTACAAGGCTTGAGCAGTTACATAATATTCAAAAGAAAATAATAATAACGTGCGAAAATAAAATTAGAATCGAATGTCCGAGGGTTTTGACCCTTTTGAAATTAAATTGGAATTAAAGTCTAATTACTATTTAATAAAAAAGAAATTGTTTTTATGCTTTTTTTGTATTTATGAAAATAAAGAAAGTTAAAATTAAAATTAAAAGAAACCCTAATTCTAAGTTATTTTTAATTATTTGAGAAAATGTTAAAAGTTAACCTAATTTATGCTAATTAATTATTTACATATTTATTTACAAAAATATTTAGTAATTAATAATAATAATAATAATAATGAGAGAAAATTGTTTGTTTAAGAAAAAAGATGAAAATGTCAAAAACCCTAAGTCTAGATATTTTATTTATTAAGAAAAGATTTAAATTTAAAACCTAATTTACTAAATTAATGGTTAGAGTTTATTTACAAAATAAATAATGGTGAAATTAATATTAATAAAAATAAGCATTTTTTGATTTTTCTGTATTTTATATTATGAAAAGTTATTTTATGGAATTAAAAGAAATAATTAAAACACTAAAAAGAATTAAAAGAAAATCAAATAAAAATTAAAAATGATGCAAACCATGGGGGGTATCAGGCCCATTTAGGAGGTGAATTGGAGTGATTTGGCCCAAGAACATGAAGCTTGTTTGACTTTCCCAGCTTGAGTGCGTGTGGTTGACTGAATGTACACCCTGGAATTCACGTTATGGCCATTGGATTGATCGTCAGGGACACTTGGCAAGCCTAAGCGTTAGGACGTATGGTAGAACGTTTGAAGGAAACTGCATGGGAACGTGTTAATACAAAAAATATCAAACATATGGGGGGACCTGGGAATCGAACCCAGGTCCCTGTACCTGCAAGACACGTCTTCTACCAACTCAACTATCACGTGTGTTTGTATACACAATGGACAATAAATATTATAAAAAAACAACGCTAGTGATATAAAACAAAGAAAAAACGCGCCAGCTTTTGAATTGCCCTATCACATGAAGACACGCATGCTTCGTCTTCCTTTTTCCTGTAAACACAAAACAAGTAGTGGGGGTTTTAAACCCCCACTAAACACAGCCATGAAAAAATAGCGATTAGCACATGCTTTAACATAAATTGAGCGCGAGGTCATTGTTGAATCAGGTTTCTTGCCACGAATTCGTCCATGTATGTTTGATGGTCTAATTTTACCATATGTAAGAACCCCTAATTTTTTAGCTCTGAAACCCTAAAACACGTTAATGGTGAATCATGATACAGGGCCTCATAATGCAATTGAATTATATCATTAGCTTCAGAAGGTTAATATTAGTATAAATCAATCAAGAAAAATGGCTAACAGTGCATGAATCATGATATGGAATTCAAGGAATTTTGGTAAATCGTATAACCTGTGTTCTTCAATTCCTTGCACGTTTTGGCTCGTTCTCGATTGCAAACGCTTCCTGGATGTTTTGGCAATGTATTGGAATGCTTTTGAAGCTTTGAATTATGCTCTAACTGTGATTTCAGATTTCAAGTTTTAGGTGAAAATTTGCAATTTGGTTATGGCCTCTTGAGCAGTTTTTTCGTGTCCTTGTGCATTAGGTTAGGTTGTGCCTTTGTACATGAAGCAAATTAGGTCAAGAAAACAAGCCCAAGGTCCATCCATTTATGATTTCAATATTTGATTTTTCCTATATCTTTTTCAATCTTTTTGCCATGAAAACCATGCCAATTATGGAAGATTTGGTCTTGTTGATTGATGCACGATTTGCCACTTTGCCCTAGTTTGATTTGCTGCACAAAAAAGATTTAAAAAGCATGATTTGATATTTTTCTCATATTTAAAACTAATTAAATGAATTAATAATAATAATAATTCAATTAATTAATTAAAAATAAGAAAATAAATCCCTTTGAGCTTAATGGGTCGTGCATATGCTTTGGGTAATGATTCATGGAAGAATTTGTGGCCCATTAGCATTTTTGAAGCTTTTGAAGCAAAGTTGACTTTTCAAAATTCCCAAAAATTTCCCAACTTCTCCAAGGCATATCTTGCTCAATTTTGAAGCTATGAACATGTTCTTGGACATTTTGGAAAGGTCTTGAAGTCCTCTAACCAATGCCTTTGGTCCCCTGTCATTTTGATTTATCAATCTCAAGTTATGGTCTTTGACTTAAAGTGCCTTTTTGTTGACTTTTGAAAATGACCTATAATGTTGAAATTGATAACTTTTTATGAGAGCATTTCTTGGACTTGAAGTATGAAGATGAGTTGTAGGAAATGTCATCCTATTCAAAATGAGCTTTGGATGGAATTTTTCTGATAAACCATGAAGAAGTTATGCCTTGGTCAATTTGTAGTTGACTTTTTTCAACTGTCCAAAAATAGAAACTTTTGCATCTTGAGACTTTTTGAGCCATGCTTTGAGAATCATGATCAAGAATTGATCAAATGATGTTTGTGGCTTCAAAATAAGATGTTGACCAAAAAATTTTGACTTTTGACTGTCAAATGACCATTTTGCCCCTGCAGTTGACTGTGGTGCATTTAGGGTTTTTGACTGTGCAATTTGATGCTGTGAGTCTTGAAACTTGACATATGGATGCTTGGCAATGTTTATGGGCATATGGGACTTGATTGGACCCTTGGAAACCTCAACCTCTTTGTCAAAACCAAAACCCTAATTTTGACTGTGTTAGGAGGCAATTGGACTGGGCAACCCTTGAGAGATTTTGAACCATTATCTTGCCAAATCTTGAAGAATATGGGAGGGAAAATTTTGGGGTACAACAGTAATCAATAGCGACCAAGATGAAGCGATGTCCATTGGACGTCGTGGGCTTGATCTCTTCAATCATGTCAATGCCCCACATTGCGAATGGCCAAGGAGCTGTCAGAACGTTGAGAGGAATAGGAGGAATATGTACCTTGTCGACGTAGACTTGGCATTTATGGCAAGTACGGGAATGTTGATGACAATCAGCTTCCATGGTAGACCAGTAATAGCCTGCCCTTAGAATCTTCTTTGCCATCGTATGTCCGCTCAAATGGGTGCCAAATGTGCCGCTGTGTATCTCAGTCATGATCAACTCTGCTTCAGCTTTGTCCAACATCGAAGTAAAACACAATCATGGTTGCGCTTATAAAGGATGTCATTGCTTAGGAAGAACTTGGCAGCAAATCTCCTTAAGAACTTTTTGTCATTGACGGAAGCTCCTTCGGGATATTCTCTAGTCTGGAGATACCTTTTGATTTCATGAAACCAAGGTTGTTCCACTACTTCTTTGGTATTAATCTCATGACAGTGCGCAGGTTCGTCCATTTGCTCGATGGTAATTTGGGGAGCCTCGTTATCCCAATTGATTTTAAACATGGAAGACATTGTAGCCAGAGCATCTGCTAGCTGATTCTCTTCTCGCGGGAAATGCTCGAAAGTAATCTGCTCGAAATGAGGCAAAAAGTCAGGACATGTTCCTTGTATGGGATAAGATTAGGATGTTTGGTGTCCCACTATCCTTTTACTTGACTGATAACCAAAGCCGAGTCCCCAAATACGACCAAAGATTTGATCCCTAGGTCTATAGCAGCCTTGAGACCAAAGATGCAAGCTTCATATTCGGCCATGTTGTTGGTACAGCTGAAACAAAGTCGGGCAGTGAAAGGTGTATGGTAACCTTCTGGGGAAATGAGTACCGCTCCGATACCGTTGCCAAGTGCATTTGAAGCACCATCAAAGTACAGGGTCCATCGGGATCCTTGTTCAGGTCCGTCATACGGTCCGTTACCTTCGAGGTTGTCTAGAGTCATGATGTCTTCGTCAGGGAAGTCGAATCTCATAGATTGATAATCTTCGACGGCTTGATGAGCTAGATGGTCAGCTAGTACACTCCCTTTTATAGCTTTTTGAGTAGTATACTGGATGTCATACTCAGTCAAGATCATCTGCCATCTAGCGATTCTTCCAGATAAAGCAGGCTTCTCGAAGATATACTTGATTGGATCCATTTTTGAAATCAGCAAAGTGGTATGAGTCAACATATACTGCCTTAGCCGGCGATCAGCCCATACCAAAGCGCAGCAAGTTTTCTCGAGCAGTGAGTAGCGAGTCTCACAGTCGGTAAACTTTTTGCTAAGGTAATAAATGGCATGCTCTTTTAGACCAGACTCGTCATGTTGGCCCAGTACGCACCCCTTTGAGTTGTCCAAAACAGTTAAATACATGATCAACGGCCTTCCTTCGACGGGTGGCATCAGAATAGGAGGTTCTAGTAAATACTCCTTGATTTTGTCAAAAGCCAACTGACAATCACTGTTCCATTCAACTACCTGATCTTTCTTCAACAGTTTGAAAATTGGCTCACAGGTAGATGTCAGGTGAGAGATGAATCTGGCGATATAGTTCAAGCGTCCCAAGAATCCTCTAACCTCCTTTTCAGTACAAGGAGCAGGCATTTCTTGTATAGCTTTTACTTTAGCTGGATCAACCTCAATGCCCTTGTTGCTGACAATAAATCCCAGAAGTTTACCAGACCTAACTCCAAAAGTGCACTTGCTTGGATTCAGTCTGAGTTTATACTCTTTCAACCTGGCAAACAGCTTCTGCAAATGTTCAAGGTGTTCTTCTTCTGTCTGTGATTGAGCTATCATGTCGTCTACGTAAACTTCGATCTCATGATGTATCATATCATGAAACAAAGCTACCATGGTGCGTTGATAGGTTGCCCCTGCGTTCTCTAGCCCGAACGGCATCACTTTGTAGCAGAAGGCACCCCATTGTGTAACAAAGGTTGTTTTCTCCATGTCCTCGGGGGCCATTCTGATCTGGTTGTAGCCTGAGAATCTGTCCATGAAAGAAAATACTTTTTGCTGAGCTGTGTTATCAACCAAAATGTCGATATGTGGCAGCGGAAAATCATCTTTAGGGCTAGCCCTGTTCAAATCCCGATAGTCCACGCGCATTCTGACCTTTCCATCCTTTTTGGGTACGGGCACAATGTTAGCAACCCATTGTGGATAGGTTGTAACAGCCAGAAAGCCGGCGTTGAATAGCTTCATTACTTCGGCCTTAATCTTCTCAGACATGTCAAGTCTCATTCGGCAAACCTTTTTCTTGATCGGTGGACAGTCTTCTCTTGTAGGGAGACGGTGAACCACGATATCTGTGTCTAAACCTGGCATGTCTTCATAAGACCAAGCGAAAATTTCAACGTATTCATTCAACAACGGCACTAAGTGCTCCTTGACACTCGGTTCCAAGTTGGCACCCACTTTTACTTCTTTCCTGTCCTCCTCTGTTCCTAAGTTGATGGTTTCCAACAACTCTTCATGAGGCAGAATAGCCCTTTCTTCTTGTTGTAGAAGTCTGGCTAACTCTCTCGGCACTTCACAATCTTCATCAGCTTCGTACTCAGCGTGATTGACCAAATCTTCAGAGTTATCGAAGGCTAAACAGAATAGTCATCCATAGAATCCGGAGGGGATGGGTACCTGCATTTGTGAGTGTGGGTGTGTGTAAGGGATAGCCATCCTTAAACAAACAAAATGCAAAAGGAAAGGAAGATGAACACAACAGTTTATAGATGAAAAACGTCCAATGATTCATTAAAACATGGCATATGATTATAAAGGAAATCAAACCCTTACAAATGGACCTACATGCCCCGGGAAAGGCATGAGGTGAAAATAGTGTGCGAATTGTTTTAGTTATTACAGACCCTAAAAATGGGAAATTGTTCAAAGATAAAATTATTGGTTGATAAAGGTGATAGGAATGAAATCCTTTGCTTCCCAATTACTCAAACCCCCTTCGACAGTCGGAAAAATCCAATCTTCAAAGTGGCTCTCCTCATCCTCCTCTTCTACAACATTGATTCTGTAGTGAGAAATCTTGACAGGTGATCTTCCAATCTTAGAGCGACGCA
This sequence comes from Vicia faba, assembly GCA_948472305.1. Taxonomy (NCBI): domain Eukaryota; kingdom Viridiplantae; phylum Streptophyta; class Magnoliopsida; order Fabales; family Fabaceae; genus Vicia; species Vicia faba. The sequence goes on from OX451740.1 coordinate 325,019,833, forward strand.
TAGCCTTCTGTCCTGTAGCAGTAAACCCTAAACCAAACTTGTCCGTCTTATGGGGAAAGTCAGGCAATTGTCCCCATACTGCGCTCTTCCCCTCCTTAATCACAGCCTCTGTGTCCTTGAGAGATGCCATCTTAGCCACATGCTTGGGAATGATAGGTACCTCAACCGCTGTCTTCGCAACTGCTACCTCGGGAGAAACTTCCTCGAAATGTTGAAAAGGTGTTTCGATGAACTCGCCGTCTAACTCCACATATCGAAAGGAATTGAGATGACTAATCATGTACTCTTCCTCGCCATGCACATTTATGATTTTACCCTTAACAGGATACTTCAGCATCTGGTGCAAAGAGGATGTAACTGCCCCGGCATAATGGATCCACGGTCTTCCCAGCAAACAAGAGTATGACGAACGGATATCCATTACGTAGAAGGTGGAGTTGAACACTTCGGTGCCTACCTTGATGGGAATATCAACCTCTCCATGAACCATTGTTTTGGAACCGTCGAAAGCTCTGACGACGATGTTGCTAGGTTTGAGGGTCAAACCTTCGCAATCCAAACGGTCTAAGGCCTTCTTTGGCAGCACATTTAGGGAAGAACCAGTACCAACCAAGACATGGGCGATGGTGGTTCCTTGGCACTCAACTGAAACATGTAACGCATCATTGTGTTTCCTTCCTTTGGGAGTTAAGTCAGCATCGGAAAAGCCCAGGCCATTGTCAGCAGTAAGACTGGCCACACAATTTTGGAACTGGTCAGCCGAGGTCTCTTGTGGGACATGTGTCGTCTTCAAGAATTTAATCGGAGCCTTAGCATGGGCCTCTGAACAGAGCATGAGAGATAACATTGAAATCTTAGAAGGGGTTTGCCCTAATTGTTCCACAACGTCGTAGTCACTTTTTATGATTATTTTCAGGATTTCATCCATCTCCTTCTGAGTGGTTTCGGGGACAACCACAGCATGAGCCTTCGTCCTGACAGGCATTTCCAGTATCCCCTTACCTTTGTCGGTGTTATCAGCGGATGGTCTTTCTTCAGGAGTGTTCAACTCTTCAATCACTGGGCCTTGCACAGAGGGTCCAACAGGTGCAGAAGCTTTTAAGGGTCCGAAAACTGCTCGGGGAGGAGCAATTTTTGGAGAAAAGATCCGGCCACTGCGGGTGATCTTGCTAGTACCCGCGATGTTTCCTATATCAGGGTCTTCTTCAGAGACTTCTTGGACTGTTTCGATTTGTTTGATGATGTGGTAGAAGATCTCTCCCCCATAGTTCCACGGTATCATTTTGCTTGATTGGTACGGGACAGGTCCCGGCATGGTGATCTTTAGAGGTACACATTCAGAGTTGGGTGTAATTCTGATAGGCCTTTTGCAAGCCTTGGGAGGATTGTCGGAAATGGTTATGATGGCAATATCGTTGGTTGAGGTATCACAAGTATAAGGAGTAATCGGATTGGAAGTGTTAACAGGAGTTTTCTGGAAAAGTATTTCTTGAGTATCCATCAGGCGTTGGACACTCGACTTCAACATTGGACAATCACCTTGAATGTTCAAACAAAAATAGCAGTCTTCATCACAACCAGGAAAGATCCCGACTTTCAACAAATTTTCTTTAATCACAAACAATGGAGTCAATAGATCGGCAACATCAGTAACATGGAGGTTTTCCAAAACAGCATGCACATTGTGGCCGTGCTTGAGCATCGGCGCAGATATAACATTGGGTTTTTCAGGGGCGTCAAATTCGACCTCTTTGGCGTTAATTAAGTCCTGAATTTTGTTCTTGAGTGCCCAGCAATTATTGGTATCGTGCCCAATACTGTCGGAATGGTAAGCACACTTGGCTTTTGAGTTGTAGGATGGAGATGAGGTGTTAGGGTTTTTTGGCGCCTCTTTTAAGTTAGCAAGGTTCAACTTCAGGAGATGTGGAAGGATCTGAGCAAGTGTCATGTTTATTGGGGTAAACTGCCGTGGCGGCCTTTGCTGATAAATTCTGGGCTGATCACTCCTCGGTTGGTTGTTTCTAAGCTGGTCTGATGCGGGCTTCTGTATTAATACGGCCCCTACTATTGGCCGACGCTCCCCTCTTTCCCGATTTTTCTGGGTGTATACAGCAGATGCTTCCTTCTTGAAAGGTTTTCTAGCAGTTGTGGATGCGGAAGCATCCTTTTGAATCTTTACACTTTTAATACCGGCTTCCACCCTCTTGCCAGTCAAAATCAAATCAGTAAATCCCGCAGAGGAGCTTCCGATTAGATGGTTGAAGAAAGGGCCAGATAGGGTCCCCAAAAACATGTCAACTAATTCCCTATCTGATAGCGGTGGTTGCACCCTTCCAGCCAGGTCGCGCCACTTCTAGGCGTACTCCTTAAACCCTTCATTTGAAGCCATCCCCATACTCTGTAGCTGAGTACGGGTAGGCGCCAAATCAGCATTGTACTGATACTGACGATAGAAAGCGTCTGCCAAGTCTTCCCAATTGTGGACCTCTGATCTCTCGAGCTGATAAAACCAATCTAACTGAGTGCCAGACAAGCTGTCTTGGAAAAAGTGCACCCAGAGGTCTTTGTCGGATGAGTGTGGCTGGATCTTTCTAACATACAACCTCAAGTGCATCTTAGGGCAAGGCAGACCGTCATACTTGGCGAATGTTGGCACCTTGAACTTGGGAGGGATAACAATCTCAGCTACAAGCCCCAACTCCTCAAAATCCAATTCGGGAACCCTCTGCAACTCCATAGCTGCCAATCTGTCTTCAAGGTTCTTATACTTGTCATCCGCTGGTGGATACTGTTGTTCTGAATAGTCCTCGTCTGCTTCCTCTTCCTCCTCTTCTACCTCAGATTTGGAAGGTACAGTAACTCCTTTCCCCTTGCGAATCCCTTCGTCGGACGTTGATGGAAACTCAAGAGTCCTTCTAGCATCACCTTCAAATCTTCTTCCGAAAGTAGCTACCCCCAGTCTTTTTTTCTTTTTCTTCTCTTTATTCTTCTCTAGCAGAGCTTTGAGATCCTCTTGACCCTTTGCCAAGGTTATGAGGAGTTGCTGAAATTGTGAATTTTATGCTTGTAGGTCCTTCACTGTTTGCTCCAAATCCATCTTGCTGAAATAAACAGCAGAGAGATAAGGAAACCTGGCTTGAAGACCTGTTTATGCATATGATGAATGATATGTTATTCATGTAATGCATTCAAGGGTTCAAAAAAATTCAAATTTGTTGCAAACAAAAAGAAACACACATCATATTAAGAAGAACTTGTTAGTACATAAGTGCCCCATGGGCAAAATATTACAAAATTCTTAATGTAAAAAGACGTTGCGCATCCTCTTTGGTGCGATGTAGGTGTTGAGAGTTTCCTCCTCGTGAAGTCGGCGGGTGAGCTCTAAAACCTTCTTCTCACTGGCATAGAAGCTGGCTTCAAAAGTATCCCGTTCTTCTTAGAGTTGGATCCAACTCTTTTGCATTTCTTCCCATGATGTTGGCATGTCAGGATGTAGGATGGTGTATGGAACCTCTCCTTCCACAACAGGCTCTTTAATCAAGGGGAGAATGTGAGGATATGGCATCATAAGATTCTGGGAGCGGGTTCGTACCCACTTGAGGTAAGGCTCAAGGGGGATGGAATTCTTGTGCCCCAGTGTCTTACTATCCACCTTGTTAGGCATCCTCCAAGCTCTGATGAACCTTTGTCGAAGTCAAAAACTAAGTCAGGAATCAGCATGTCATGAGGGACATCCCTCCGTGCATATCCAAATTGTCTCAAAGCTAAACAGGGGTTATAGGTAATGACTCCCGTAATGCCAAGCAATGGGACATTAGAGAATTCACCACAACGATCAATGATGATAACATTTTCTCTGGACCGAGAACACCAATGTACATCAAAATGTGTGAGGGTCATCAACCGTTGTGACCACCTTAAACCCTGCTCATTCTTCAAGACTGATTGTGGAAGGTGAGAAATAAACCACCTTGTTAGGAGAGGAGTACAGCACATGAGAACACCTCTTTTCCTCATTGTTCGTGTGTAAAATGAGTGTAGGATGTCCCCAAGTAATGTAGGTATAGGATTCATGGATATGAAAATCTTGACAGCATTCACATCTATAAGTTGGTCAGGGTTTGGGAACAAGACCAACCCATAGATAAGAAGTGCCACAATCTTTTCAAAGGCTTGTAGATCACGAGAATTCCAACAGTCTTGTGCCTTCTCAAACAGAAACTTTGCCAAGAAACCCTTGACACCACTTCTGGTTTCCCAATGCCCCTTGATGTCAGATGGTTGCAAGTGTAATGCTTGAGCAACATCTTAGGGCTTTGGCTCTTTTTCCGTACCGTTGTAGGGTAGTTGATTAAGAATAGGAATTCTCAGGAGTTGAGAAAATTCCTCCAAAGTAGGCACCAATTGGTAATCAGGGAATGTGAAACAGTGGTGTAGGGGGTCAAAGAACTGGAAGAGAAATTTAACCATGTCTTCTTCAATGTTGGTGTTGACTAAATTGAGGAGTCTACCATGTATTTCACTGAAGAGAGAATTCTCTGGAATTCTGGATGTAAGCTCCTTGAGTTGAGGAGGGATTCTCACAAGGTTGACTTGAATTGTTTTCCTGCGAAGAGATTCCATGACCTACAAAACAAGAACAAAGATGAAGATCCAAACCCTTGAAATGGTTAGTGGATGCATATGATGCTTTATGATGTTTATGATGTATGCACAAACACATGTACAAGCAAGTTACACAAAACCCTAGTTTCAGGCTTGCATCAGGTTTCATAGGTAAGTACCCTCTTGAGTTTAGTTGGCTCAAAACCTGTCCTATAAATAGTAACCGGGTTCTAAGGAGCTCAATATCATTGGATTGTTTTCTATGTTCATTATTTTGGTTTAGCCACTTAACTAGCGACTAAAATATTCCAAGAAAATAACCCTCAATGAGTGTAGTATCGAGTATCTACCAACTTCGGACTGCACCAAAGCCGGTCATCTCACTACCCCTAATGAAAGGCCAAGATGGTCAAGTAAGGTTCTAGTTCATTAGTGCTTAATGACATCACTCAGCGGCCCCGTATTCTCTTTGATTGACTCAAAGGCTACCGGTACTCACAAATATGTCGCACTAATATAGCTATTGCTTCAACCATATCGGTATACCCCGCACATTTTCCACAACGTATTGCTATCTATGAATGTTTCCCAAATCCGGGTGGAGGATTTCAAGCCCAAACAAGAGAACCAAAATGTAAAGCAATCAAGGCAAACAATAATCATGCACAAGGGTGATCTAAGCCCTAAGGTTACTCCACTTTTAGAATTTATCCCCAGCAGAGTCACCAGTTCTGTGATACGGTGGGAGAACTGACTTGTGATTTTGCGTTTGTGTTCACAAATGTTCGGTTTAGCAAAAGTCGCCACCGACTTTTTATTTTATCCTAAGGAAAGGTCAAAAAGCACAGGAAAGACCTTTGAGATATTCTCGTGGGTTCGAGGGGTAGATTATGAAAAGGGAAGGTGCTAGCACCCTTTTCATCCATGGTTATCCATGGGCTCTTAGTTACTTGTTTTAAATCACTTGCTTTGCATTTTCAATTGTTTGAAATGGTGCTTTGTGTGTGGTTTTGTAAGATGTTTTGAAAAGAGGCCATCGTTGTGGCAACCTTTGTAATGATTCTTGTTTGAATGTATACAAAGGTGTTTTTGTCTTTTGAAAAGTTTTCAATGTTTGAAAGTAGGGTTTTAAAATTGTGTAGAGAAGTGTGTTTTGAAGATAGCAAGGATGTTTTTGCAAGTTTTTGATCAAGTAACTAAGAGTTATCTACCCTATTTTACTCAAAGATCTTTCTTATGTTTTTAACCCTTTTAACAGTGTTGTTTCACCATTGTATTTGGTGAACAACCTTGTGTTAGGATGTTTTACGGGACAGGCGCGGGTCATCGTATAGACCATGATAGCAATGGTGTCGAGTATTTTTGGAAATTTTCTTGAGGGACTTGATCATTTTGTTTAGGCAACTCAGATAGCGTCATTGAGGGACTATGATCTTTTGTTTTGTTTTTGTTTTGCCAAAGTACTTGACATGCATATCATGGCCCATTTTTGAAGGCAACAAGTGGATTAAAACCCTAGGGGTGCAAGTGTGCATGTGTGTTATTTTCATGCTTTGTTTTTTTTATTAGTGATTGTCTACTTGTTGATTTTATCTGGCCATACATATCCTATTTACTAGCAAGCATATAAAAGTAATAAAGCGCAGAAAGATAAAATCCTACACTATTACAACCATATTGAATTGCATGAAAATATAAAGGCAAAAATAAAATAAAAGCAAGAAAAACGATGATCTTTCGATTGAGGCAGAAAACCCTTCGATTCTGCACTTTTTGGCTCTCTTCGATTTGGCCTGAAAAGGGTGAAGGCATGACTTTCGACTGAGGCCTCACGGTCAGCATGTTGTGCCTTTCGATTGGGACCAGTGGGACAGCATGTTATGTCTTTCGATTGGGACCAGTGGGACAGCATGTTGTGCCTTTCGATTGGGACCAGTGGGACAACATGTTGTGCCTTTCGATTGGGACCAGTGGGACAGCATGTTGTGCCTTTCGATTGGGACCAGTGGAACCAATATAAGATGTAATCTATCTTTCTGCCTCCTTCGATTGGGCCTGGAGTCAGTGAGGAAGCCTGAGGCTTCGTTTCATACTCATGTCTCCTGTTTATTTCGTTTGAGATATTAAATAGCAACATGGCCTAAGGCCATGCTATCATTACCTCAGGGCCAGGTTAGTTCTTAAAGCATTTGTAATAAACCAAAGAGCAAAACCAAAAGGAGAGGCAATAAAAACAAACTAAAATGGTGGAAACGAAAAGGTAACAAACACTACGTACATGTTTGAAACGAAAAGGAAGCTTATTTACATGTTATGCTAGAAATGAATGGTTCAAGGTTAAGAATGACTTACCTTGCTTGAGGTTGGAACGTGTGTTGGGCCTTTAAGTGGTTTCCTTGAATGCTTCTGGATTCGAAGGGAGGAACCAGGGGTTATGTATTTGATACTGGATTCGAAAGAGAAGAACAAGTGTGAGGTTCTTCCTACTGGATTCGAAGGGTAACAAGGTATAGGGATGTTTCAGATTCTAAGGGGATAAGTGTTTGGATTCTGGGTATGTGTTTGATGAGTGTTTAAGTGTTTGAGAGCTTTATGGTATTTGAGAATTTTTTGAAGATTCCTTCGCCTGACCAAAAAGTCCTCCTAAACATGTGTTGGAGCCTCTTATTTATAGGCAAAGTTGGCTGAAGCTTTTGGAGGGAAAACAAAATAATTTGAACAATTTGAGTAAACTGCTCTTTGTAGCCTTCGAGGGACAGTGCTTGTATGCTATTTCGGTGTAAGAATGGGGCAGTGTTTCAAGACTGATGTGCAGCAGTTTTGGCCAGTGTATCATGCCTGAACTTGGAAGTGAGCATCTTTGAATATTTCATCCTTTCATTTTGACCCTCCTTCGACCAGATTCATATTGTTTGACTTTCCTCCAACAAGTGTCTTTCGAACGAATCACCTTTGTGCATCGTTTGAATGGGCCAAATGTGTCCTTCGAATGGACTAGTAAGGTGTACCCTTCAACAGGGACTCATGTGTATGCCCCTCAAGTCCACCACTATATGTCTTTTGAAGGGGCCATCAACCATGTGTTGAAGTTTGTCAAGGATGGAAATGCAGCATACTAAAGAGAAATGTTGTCCAGTCGAAGCTAGTACAAACATAGTCAATGTCTTGTCGAAGCCTGCATGGAGGAGGTCTAAACTTTGTGACTCCAAGCAAGCACACAAAAGGTCAATGCTCAAACAAAGACTTGCACGAAGGGAGCCACATGCCCAAACGAAAGAGGCATGCAGGAGGCAAAATGTCCAGATTCGAAAGAGGCATACATGAGGCAAAAAAGTGCAAATTGAAGGACACCAAAAGGGAGCTTTTTGCCTTGGAATCGAAGGGAGTTATAGGAGGCTTTGTACCTTGTGCATGCTAGCAAGGGGGATGCCTTTTGCGTGCAAGTTGTGGCTCAAAATGAAAGTTTGTATGTAAATAGTCATTACTTTATGAGTCAAGGAAGGCATGAAGGGAAATTTTGTATAGGCATGCAAGCATCAGACATCCAAACGAAACATGCAATAGGCAGTCATGGCATTGTGAACCCAGTAAGGCCAGAGATGCAATCGAAGGTGGCATGTAGGAAACTCCTGCCTTGTAAACCAAAGCCAGCGTGCTAGAGGCCAACGCCCAGTCGAAGGATATAACCAAAGCATGTATCAAAAGAGGCCAAAAGGCCAATCGAAGGAGCTGAAACGAAGAACACTTGTATTTCTCCAAATTTTGTCAAAATCATATTTTTATCTGTTTTCTCCCTTTTTGACAGTTTCCTTTTAATTTGTGTACTGGAAAATTCCAAAGTACTTGTGCAAGCTTGAACCTTGAGAATCCTTGTGAGAAAGGCCTTGAAGAATGAGAGGGCAAATTTTGGGGTACAACATTCACTGACGATGAACTACCAACGCTCACTGAAGTAATAGGGAAAAGATGTATCAGAGCACCCACGTTTATTGACGGTGAGCTACCAACGTTCACTGAAGGTAGCAAAAAGATAACAATCACCAACGTCCATTGTGTTGCGATTGGTTTTTAAATCAGAAGTCGCCACTATTAGTTTTTATCCTAGGGAAGGGAACCTAACAGAAAACCCTAATTCGCAGACAGAGATTCTAGGTTTCGGACTCAATTAGACGAAAGGAAGGTGTTAGGAACCTTTCATCCACCTTGTTCACAAGGATATTAAGCTCTAGGTTTAGGTTTGGGATAAACATGGTTTTAAGTTTTAATTAGCAAGACTCGCCACGATTTTAGATCGTATGCCTACGTATCCTCTTATGAGGAATTAGAGTCCCAATTCGTAGTTCGTATGGGGGTTGGTTTTTTTTAAGGGTCGCAGACGTATTTTGAATCACCTCGCATTTTGGTCGGGAGTAGTGATTGCAAAGATTTTGACTAGATGCGCAGTAAGTCAAAATCTGTTTGAAACCCTTTTGCAAAAACAGTTGATTAGATTAGTTTATTGCAAAAAGATAATTTGTTGTTTGTTGTGTGTTTTTTAATCGTATTAATTGTGAAAATATTTTGATTAATGCATAATTGAAAAAAGATTTAATGCAATAATATAGAAAATAATATGTAATTTTAATATGAAAATAATTTATTTGGTAATATTATAATATATACATAGTAAATATATTAATAATAATATTTTTGTAAAATATGGTAATAAAAATTAACATTAGTAATTATAAATAAAAAGGAAATAAATAATTAATAATGATAATAAGAATATAAAATAAATGATAAAAAATAATAATTTTAAGTAAATATGGGGGGTGTCGTTTTTAACTAACCAGGGGGTGCTGGAAGTTAGGCCCAGGCTGGCCTAGAATAGTTCAGGCAAGGGGGGTGCAAATTACTTTGGAACTTAGTAATACTAAAAAAGGGGTGTGGAAATTAACGGGCTTGGGGACATTACCATTTGAAAGGAGTCCAGCTGATTATGTGTTGCAAGGGAGTATAGGATTATGGTGGACTTGGCCTCACGGCCGTCCACCGATGATCATGTGGATGATAAGCGAGGGAGTATGATATTGTGATGCACGCGCGCGTATACGATTCAGATGGAATAATGAAAATTTGTTTTACAACGTTTTCATTTTACAATTCACAGTAGTACTTCATCTTCCTCTCACCTCACCTTCTTCAACCTCTCACTACCCCCAAAATGCAACCCTAGTTCTCTTAGAACCTACGGCGGCGCCGTGACCAACCCTCTTCTCTACCGTAACCCCCTAACCAAACCCTCAAACTCAGCAATCAGAAACAACAACAAACAAAAAAATCTGAAAAATTCGTTTACCCTTGGCGATCTAGTTCGTGTTTTTCGACCCCAAAATCTTTTTCCGATTCGGTGTTAACCCGTTCATCTCTTCTTGTTTGCAGGTACTGATGAAGCTTTGGTGATGGTGGTCAGTTGTATCGACGGCGGCAATAATGGGGCTATCAGCGGTGATTGTGGTTTCCGGTAGTGGAACCCCAATTGCCCCCTTTCACTCAGCGTCTTCTTCTTACAATTTCTACTACAAAAGCTCTCTACCTTCTTGTTCTCCTGTATCAACAAAAATCCCCTATTTTGGTATCCCCTCCACCTTGTTCTTGTTCTGTAAAAAATCCCCCCCCCCTGTATTTTTTTGTTTCTGTATTTATACAGTTAGGTTGTTAGAAAATAGATTTAGGCAGAAATTAGGATTTAGATGATTAGGGATTGTAATTTGTTATTGATTGATTGCGTATTGAATGTAATTGACGATTTTGATAATGTACTAAGATTTTTCCAGATTTTGTTATTATTGTTAGATTAAGATTTGATGTATGTTGTATATATTTTGTTGACTGTAACAGATTCTGGGGATCCCGTATGAAGATTTGGTTTATATTTGTTTTACTTAATCTGAACAGTATTAGTTAGTCAGATTGAAATGGGCGCAATCCATTCTTAATTGCTACAGTGACAGATTTTTTTATTTGGGCTTTGCATTGCTGTTTTTTGTTGACAGCAAGATAATAACATGAGTTGGGCCTTTTACTCTCTGTGTTATATTTTTTGATCCAAACAGAATTTTTTGCAAAACAAGAAACCTTAATAAAATCAAGTTAACTTAATCTCTTTTAATAAAAAAATTATCAGCAAATAATACTAAATAAAACATCATGTTTCATATTATCTATTGCATTTTTAAAACTAAAACAGTAACAAACAACTTTAGTAACAGCAACCTCTAGTGGGTTTGTGAATTGGAAATGCACCTCCCTTCTTGTTAACAACGACCCTTTTTAAATGGGCTTAAGAATTCTTCTAAAGCAAACTGCAAATGAGCTGTTGAAAATACAGCAGGCCTGCCATTAACTGCACCCCCTTTTTTTAGCATATACCTCCCTAAAAGAAATGGGCCAACTACAAAATAGGCTTGCGAATTAACTTCACCCCTCTTTTTCTATTTAACAAAATTCAGATGGGCCTCTACTCGCAATTTCACTTTTCATTTACTAGCAACAAAAACACTTAAATGGGCTTATGTGATTACCTTAATTATTAATTACTAACAATTTAAACATAAGTGGACTTAATAACCTAGTAATTATTATCTCCTTTTTCCCTTAAAATAATTTTTCATTGTCGAATTGCATGGCCCATTGGCCAACATGCTTCACGAATGGGTTTTCGGATATGTAGGTCTTTCTGATTTAGAAAGCCCCCACCCCTCATTTTCGCGAATTAAAATACACCCCACGGTTGACTTAAATTTTAAGAATAGGCCGTCAGATATTGTTGTACCATCCTTAATTAAATATTTCTTCTATTTCAATCTCGAAAAAAAAATCATCGAGGTAGGATAAATTTGGGGTACGACAGATGCCCCTATTCAATTACCTTTCAATCGAATAGCGTGAGAAAACTCGAGTCTTGCGCATTCTGATTGGAAGTTTATTGAATACTTGAAGTATCCCAAAATTTGTCTGACAAACATAAGGTTATACTGATGTAGCATACCCTTACAAGTCTCAAGGAAGTAGGTAAAGCTGATGATATATCATTTACCAGGGTTTGATAACGAGGCAGATGGTTTTGAACTTAAGAGCTCAATTTTGTATGTCTTAGTTTTGCTTTATCTTATTCATCCATTTTGAGGATGAATACAACGATAATTGACTAAACATGGCTGCTTGAAGACTGAGGCCATGGGTTATGTTCGCGAATCGCTACATGACGTCTGAGGAGATTGGCTAGATTTTTTTTGTTTTTTGAGCATCTCTGCGTGAAGTCTGAGGCAATGATCAGTGTCGCGAAATAAAGAAATACATTGTTGTATGATGTTTTTAGGCAATGAGCTTAGTGTGATACGGTGGCCAGAACCGGAATCGTGTTTCCCTATTTCGTTAAGGAATTTGTTGGTTTGCGTTTTGCGTTTGTTTTCGCAAAATGTCGTGGTAAGCAAGAGTCGCCACCGTCTTTTATTTTATCCAACAAGGAAAGGAAAAAAACACAGAAAAATTCCTTTTTCGAGATATTTCTGAGTACGGGTGGTAGATTTATAGAAAGGGAAGGTATTAGCACCCTTTCTATCCGTAGTTATCTACGGGCTCTTAGGCACTTGCTCATCATTTTCAAAATTGTTTTCTTTGTGTTTGTGCGTTTTGAAAAGTTTTTGTTTTGACTTTGATTTAACTCTTGCTTTTGTCTTCAAGAGTGTAATGAAGTGTTTTTGAAAACTTTGTTCATCAAGGAGTGTAAGTGTGAAAAATTTATTTGGAATGAGCAAGAACTTAAGAACTAATCTACCTACTCAAAAAAAGAATCATTATGTATTTGTTTCCTTTAGAAAATGTTATCCCACTATTAGTGAGTAGGTAGCACCGTTGTTGGAGTTTGAGGGTCAATTAAAAAGGGACGCACGGTCACTAAAGCAAGGTTAGGACGTCTTAGTAATAACCCTAATGTCTTAGATCAATTATTCGAGGCAACAATTCTGAGGCAACCATTCCGAGGCAACTTTTCCGAATCGGGACTTTGATCTTTGTTTAGACAAAAGGACGACCACTAAAGCATCCTATACTCAAGGACCATTTACCGAAGGCAACCAAGTGGGAGTGTACCCTAGGAGTGCGCATGTGCGAATGATTCAATTTCAGTTTATTTATCTTTGCATATTTAGGGTGATCTAATTGTTTTAAAATTAATCATACATTCTTGTTATGCATCCCTATATCATACATCTAACAGTAAATAATTTGTAGAATTTAAAGTGCGGAATTTAAACTACGCTATTACAAGGCTTCGAGTATTTACATAGCCAAAAACAAACCCTTTGAAAATAAAGCGATAAATGTAAATAAACGTCCTAATTAAACTATTACAAACTGTAGGCAGTTACATCAATATGGTAAATAATAAAAATAAATCGTGCGAGAAGAATTAAGATCGACGAGAATTTAAGGTTTTGACCCTTCTAACCTAATTAAAATAAAAATTGTTTTTTTGTTGTTTTTAATAAAAGAAATAAGTTTTCTAAATTAAATATGCAATTAATTAGTTAATTAAATTAATTAATAAAAATAATTACATGACCTGTTTTGGTTTCTTTGGTTATTTTAGGAAAAAATAAAATATAATTAAGTTAGTAATAAAACCTATTTATTCTAATTATTTTTAAGTTATTTACAAAAAGAAATTAAAGTTTTACCTAAAATTAAAATTTAATTAAGAAAAAATCCTAAATCTATTTTTATGTGATTTTTATATTTGTTTGTTGATAAAAAAATAAAAGGGATTAAAAGAAATAAACAAAACGAATAAAACATGAAAATAAAGATGGGCCTAGTAGCAAAAGTAAATAGGGGGTGCAATCATCAGAAATCCCTAAGCCCGAATCTTCGAAAGCTTCATGCTCTAACTATGGTGTTTTTTTATTCTTGCGTGGAACCTATGATTCAACCATCCATAACTGTTCTATATAAACTCAAACAAACGTTAGCATATCATAAAATGTGATTAAAATTAGAGATTCAAAGTTTAAAATTTTACCAAATCGGTGTTGTCAAATGGGGGCGTGTTAGGCGTGTGATGGATTGTTCTTGGGCCTTGTAAGAATCTTGAGGACTTCAAGATGATGTTTTGAGGCTTGATGTAAATTGAGAGAGACCGGAACCTCGAGATATGACTTGCATCAATTCTTTGATTTATGGAGAGCTTTTTGAAGAGCTTTTAGAGAGCTTTTTGAAGAGATTTTTGAGAGCTTTTTAGAGAGGAATTTCGTTCCTTTAAAGCTTGTATGGCTCTATATTTATAGAGGAGAATGAGGAGACAAGAAAGCATGGAAAGAATCTCCCTTATAATGTTGTGTTTTAATACCATGATCAAGATTTGAAAAAATGCCATATTTGATGATTTTATGCCATTTTCACATGTGGATGAACCTGGATATATTTGAAAAGTTATTGCACGAAATCAATTGACATAAACCAGCATAAAACTTTCCCAAAATGGATTCACATCAAAATTTACATTATTTCCATTATTTATTTATTTAATTTTGAATTTTAAAGAATAAAATATCAAAATAAATAGCATAAATAGTAGAAAAATGTATGGGTGGGCTTAGAGGTCGTGGACCATGTTAGGAATGAGTTTCAAACTTGAAAAGATAGGCCCATTTGGAAAAAAACCAAGTTTGGTCAATATTTGCTTCATGCATTTTTTCAAAAATTGTCCAACTTTGACAATGCATATCTCTCTCTCAATTTTAACCTTATGAGGGTGTTCTTGGACTTTTTAGAAAGCTTGAGATGTCCTCTAATCAACCCTTTTTGTCTAATCTCAATTTGATATTCCATGCTCATGTATGAAGCTTTGACGAAAAGGGTGTTTTTGTTGACTTTTCAAAATGACCTATAATGTCCAAATTCATAACTTCTTGTGAATGCATATTTTGAACTCGGGAGCTGAAGATGGATTGTAGGGAATTTCATCCTATTCAAAATGAGATTTGGATGGGTCATTTATCATAAAGTATGAGAAAGTTATGCTTGGTCAAAGTTGAGTTGACTTTTCCTACAAAACCCTAATTTAGCAACTTTTGGTTCTTGATGAATTATGAGAAATCCTTGATGAATAATGATCAACCCTTGATCAAATAATGAAATATATTTCAAAATGAGGATGTTGACCAAAAATATTGAAGTTTGACTGTATGTGGGCCACAATTGACTTTTGCCATAGCATAGTCGATTTTCAGGCTCTTGAGCAATTGACTGGGCAAACTTCCTCTGCAAGGCTTGAAACTTGACATGGATGATCTTGAGAACATATTAGGACAGTGTTGAGAATTTGGGACCACTTGGACTCAAGTATCTTGATGCAACATGAAACTCTAATTTGGGGTAGACTGCCTTAGGAGATTGTTTGTCTGGCCAACCCTTGGACTACCTTGAGCAACTTGAGGATCTTTCTTGAAATGTTTTGAGAAATATGGGAGGGAAAATTTTGGGGTACAACAGCTGCCCCTGTTCAATCTTCTTAAATCTGAGGATGTAGATTAGCTTTCGTGTCTTTCGTGATCCGAAGGTGGAAGATGATTGAACATTAGAGTGCCCAGAAATTTGCACTCGCATGAAGTAGTATCCGTCTTGTGATATTGGGAATGGTCTTACGGATGCCATTTGGAAATTGTTGACGAGGGGATGGGCTTAAGATGCCATCTGGAGGAGTGTCGATCGCGTAAGAGATTCCTTAGCGAGAGCTTGTATACCTGTTGTTGAGGAAAATTCCACTAGGGAAGTCTGATCTTTGTTGGGAGAAGTAGAATTTTAGGAGCTTCGGTCGTCCTTTATTCTGCTGGTGAGTCGTCTCTATTGATATTTAGGAACTTCGATTGTCCGTACTCAACTGGGGAAACATCTCTGCTGATATTTAGGAACTTCGATCGCCCATACTCAACTGAGGAATCATCTCTGCTGATATTTAGGAACTTCCATCGTCTGTACTCAACTGAGGAGTCATCTCTGCTGATATTTAGGAACTTTGATCGTCCGTACTCAACTGAGGAATCATCTCTGCTGATATTTAGAAACTCCGATCGTCCGTACTCAACTGAGGATTCATCTCTACTGATATTTAGGAACTTCAGTCATCCGTTGTTCAACTGAGGAATCATCTCTGTTGACATTTAGGAACTTCAGTCATCCGTTATTCAACTGAGGAATTAACTCCGGCTTGAGGAAGTGGAAGTGAACTGCGTATCTAGTTGTGTACAGGCTGCATCGCGACCTACTAAGGAAAGGTGAAACCGATCGTGTTTGATAGGTCTGGGTCTTATAGTGTTGTGGACTGCTGTTTGGAGATAAGAGAAAAGAAACCTGGACAGTAGGGTTATAAGAAGGAACCTGGGTAAGGTTGCTTCGTGAGGAGTTTGGATACCACTGCGTCTGAACCGAGAAGGAACCTGGGTAAGGTTGCTTTGTGAGGAGTTTGGGTAAAACTGCATCTGAACCGAGAAGGAACCTGGGTAAGGTTACTTTGCGAGGAGTTTGGGTAAAACTGCATCTGAACCAAGAAGGAAACTGGGTAAGGTTGCTTTGCGTGGAGTTTGGGTAAAACTACATCGGGAAATTGTAAGGAGGAATCTGGGTAAGGTTGCTTCAGGATGAGTCTGGGTGAAACTACATCGGGAAATTGTAAGGAGGAACCTGGGTAAGGTTGCTTCAGAATGAGTCTGGGTGAAACTACATCGGGACCGAGAAGGAACCTGGGTAAGGTTGCTTCGGGATAAGTCTGTGTAAAACTTCAGGAGGAACCTGGGTAAGGTTACTTCGGGATAAGTTTATGTAAAACTTCAGGAGGAACCTGGGTAAGGTTACTTTGTGATAAGTTCGTGTAAAACTTCAGAATGAACCGGGGTAAGGTTACTTTGAGATAAGTTTGTGTAAAACTTCAGGAGGAACCTGGGTAAGGTTACTTTGTGATAAGTTCGTGTAAAACTTCAGGGGGAACCTGGGTAAGGTTACTTCGGGATAAGTTTGTGTAAAACTTCAAGAGGAACCTGGGTAAGGTTACTTTGTGATAAGTTCGTGTAAAACTTCAGGAGGAACCTGGGTAAGGTTACTTCGGGATAAGCTCGTGTAAAACTTCAAGAGGAACCTGGGTAAGGTTACTTTGTGATAAGTTCGTGTAAAACTTAAGAATGAACCGGGGTAAGGTTACTTTGAGATAAGTTCGTGTAAAACTTCAAGAGGAACCTGGGTAAGGTTACTTTGTGATAAGTTCGTGTAAAACTTCAGAATGAACCGGGGTAATGTTACTTTGAGATAAGTTCGTGTAAAACTTCAAGAGGAACCTGGGTAAGGTTACTTTGTGATAAGTTCGTGTAAAACTTCAGAAGGAACCTGGGTAAGGTTACTTTGTGATAAGTTCGTGTAAAACTTCAGGAGGAACCTGGGTAAGGTTACTTTGGGATGAGTTCGTGTAAAACTTCATTCAGAAATATATGAGAAAGGACCCGTGTAAGATTTTTCAGGATAAACCCGTGTGAAGTTGCATTTAGGAGAAACCCGTGTAAGATTGCTTCGTGACGAACCCGTGTAAAGCTGCATTTGATCGCGTAGATAATTACTCTATTTAGTTTCCGACATTAATCTTGAACTTGCAGGAAGTTGTTGATGATAACCATCTTTCCCGAAAAGGTACATGATTAATTGTATATGATGCATGACATGCATTGTATGATGATGTTCTCAAAATAAATGAAATTATGTTGTATGCAATATGTATGCGCATGTCATGATATATGAACATGAAATGCTATTATGGTACGTCCGAGTTTAGGAAAATAAATCCCTGGCTGTTGTTGGAGAATAGAGAGTTTCGCTCGCTGGAGATAACGACCAAAGATGATTGGGAGAATAATCCTGCAGGAGAGAATAACTCCACTGGGGAATGGACTGACGAGGAAATGACTCTGTGGGGAGTATATACTCTGCTAGAAGATCTGCTGATTTGGAGAAATAAAACTCAGTTGGGGATGAATTACTGTTGATGGTGACAGTGAACCTTGTTAGGGATTGAATTTCTGTCTGTGAAAGGAATGAATTCCGTTGGGGATGATTTTCCAATGGCGACTTCACTGGGGATAATCTTTTAGACTCTACTGGGGATAATCTTCCAGACTCCACTGGGGATAATCTTTTAGACTCTACTGGGGATAATCTTCCAGACTCCACTGGGGATAATATTTCAGTGTTAGTGATAGATAAACTCTGCTTGGGGAGAATCTTACCGACCCATTCGTGGTTGCGAGCCTCAGCTGGGGAGAATTAACACCACTGTCCTTTTCTTACTCTGCGGGTAGTGTAGATGTTATTGGGACGCGGGCTGAGGATATGACAATGACTTTGCATCGAGACTTTTCTGCCCCTGTATTTGTGGGAGAAGGTGCTTGCGGAGGCCTTGTGGATCGAGTATTATTCCAACCTATGAGGTGCTTGGTAATTGCCGATTGAAATGACAAATCTTCTTCTGGTAGGCAAGTAACGAGATGACGGGACATAGTCGTACGCTTTAATCCCTAACTTTTGCCTGGACTGTCTTTTCAGATTTTCAGTCCACCGGGATACCCTTTCTTGCCCAAGCCGCCTTTTCAGGTTTTCGACTTTCTGGGTGTACAAATCTTTTTTGTTTTTATCCCTAATTTTTGCCCGAACCCTTTTGGTTCGTCGGGATGCCCTTATTTTTGCCTAGGCCTGTCAACCTAGCGGGTCTTTGTTCATGCGCAGTATTTTCTGACTATGTCCACGCTCTCAGGGTGTAGGGAGTTGTCATTGTCAGTAGTGTTGTGTTGCCATACTACCAGAAGATATTCGTTTGATCATACAAGATTCGTTGCTAGAATTCATGTCCAATGCCCCAAGTGGTTCAAATGGAGATCTGCCCCTGGCTATTTGGCATCTTTGAGAGACTCCTTGAATCTTGACTTGACTGCCCCCAGATGATAGACAATGCTCATGTCGTGCCCCT
Organism: Vicia faba; assembly: GCA_948472305.1. Lineage (NCBI taxonomy): Eukaryota > Viridiplantae > Streptophyta > Magnoliopsida > Fabales > Fabaceae > Vicia > Vicia faba. The sequence continues at coordinate 325,038,485 of OX451740.1, forward strand.
TGGTTGGAAGTGTTTTTTCCACTTGAGGTGACCCTTTTTATTGAAAAGGTTTTTGTTCACTAGATATTCGTCGTGCGAATTTCTCTGCTGTTGAACAAATAGTCATATGCAAACAATGTTATTTTAAGAATGCAAAGCTTATGTCTGTTTTGAAGTTCTTTGAAAATGCAGTTTTCAAGAAAACAAGCGAATTTTTGTAAAATGTGATGTCAACTCAGGATTTACAGCAAGCCCTACAGGAGTCAGGATACCTTTTGTAACAGTATGCTTTCGAACTAACCCATGCTTCAGCTAGGACTTTTAAGGGTTATAATGTGGCCTGGTTCACAGTTCAAGAAACAAAGGATAAAGGCTCAAATTTTATTTGTACCCACCCATTCTTCGTGATGTTCTTCGATCCTAAACTCAGCTAATTGTGCATTTAGATCCCGTTTGAGTCTTTGCTCTGATATTCCAGTGATGGTTCGGATACTGACAGTTTATTTTGAACAGGCAGTCATTTTGTTGAGAGTTTATATGACCTCTTTCTTTTTGGTTTCGTTATCACTGTCTTTTTGCCTGAACTGTTTCTTTCTTGTGATTACAGTCAGCGGGATGCCCTAGTTTTTTTTCTTAAGTCCCTTTCATAGGTTTTGACTTAATTTTTATTTGGAGGGATAATGACTGCCTGTCTTGACGATTATAGGGAACCATCACAGTCTTTTAGTTTGGGAGAACGTCTTTCATGCCATTCATTATGCACCTGGATTAACTGAGAAAACTACCCTGCCCCAGGTTGTGATTAAGGGTTTTAATTTGTGTGAAAAGAAAAACTCCAACTTCATTGGCTCAAAGGGGTTGACTAGTGATTATCTTCCTTATAACTCCACTATTTAGGATTTGAAACAACGCCTGTACATCATCATCGGGGTCTGTTCAAAATCATACTGTAGAGATTATGGTATCATTTTCGGCATCCTCCCTCTAAAGGCTTAGAGTTTTTTAATCGAGAGTTGAACATCACAAAAAGGAAATATGAAGCAATTTAAGCATAGTGAAAACAATTAATTCAAAACAGACACGTGTAATGCATTAATGAAATAAAAAGTTTGACATGACAATAATTGTTTGAATAAGCAAAGAAAAATACAACCTCAGAATTCAAATGAACAAAAGTGCTTTCAATCCTAGCCATATTTTGGCAAGGGAGCAGTGATCATATTGGGAGTCTCAGGAGGGTCGAATTCGATCTCCTTAGCGTCAATCATATTCTGAATCTTGTATTTCAGCACCCAACAATCGTTAGTATCGTGCCCCGAGCTACCAGAATGATAAGCACACCTTGCATCTGGGTTGTAGTTAGGAGAAGAAGTCGTAGGGTTCGGCTGAGGGTTTATCACCGTAATCAGATTCATCTTCAACATGTGTTGCAATGCTTGTGACAATGGCATGTTGATTTGGGTGAACTGCCTTTGAAGTCTTTCCCCCTTTGGATGATTATTTTGTTGTTGTGGTCGTTGTGTGCGTGTCGAGTTAGAGATCAACACTGCCCCACATATTGGTGGTAGTCTGCCTGGCTACGCCTCTTCTGGCCGTGCACAGCATTGGCTTCCCTCTTGCCACCAAATGACTTCTTCTCTGTACTCGAAGAGGTATCTTTCTAGATCTTACCACTCAGGATCCCAACTTCTACTCTTTCTCCAGTCAGAATTAGTTCAGTGAAACCCACTGACGAGATGCCGATCAAATGATTGAAATAGGGACCAGACGAAGTCCCAAGAAACATATCCACCAACTCCCTATCAGACAGAGGGGGTTGGACTCTTCCAGCAAGATCTCTCCACTTCTGAGCGTAGTCCTTAAAGCCTTCGCCTGTACCCATAGACATACCCTGAAGCTGAGTACGCGTGGGAGCAAGGTCGGCATTATACTTATATTGCTTGTAAAAAGCAGCAACAAGGTCCTCCCAGTTGCGGACGTTAGCTCCTTCCAGTTGACAGAACCATTCAAGTTGTGTCCCTGACAGACTATCTTGAAAGAAATGAACCCAGAGATTTCTATCAGCAGTATAGGGTTGAATCTTTCTGACGTATGAGCGGAGGTGTAGCTTTGGGCAGGATACCCCGTCATACTGAGTAAAGACAAGAGCTTTAAACTTGTGAGGGATCACCACCCCAGATGCCAATCCCAGATCTCCAAAGTCCAACCCAGGTATCTTCTGAATTTCCATTGCACTGAGTCGGTCTTCAAGTTGCTTATATCTATCCTCAGCAGGAGGATACTGGTCTTCATCAAAGTCCGTGTCATTGTCAGAAACCACAGGGCTAGGACCCTTTATTTCCTCTTGATTCTCTCCCCTCCAGATGAATGGGACAAATCAGTCTCCTATCGCAAATTGTTCCCGAATCTACGACCCATTATCAAGAGGACCACCTTCTTCTTCTTCTTCTTGTCCTTTAATAAAAGAGTCTTCAAATCTTGTTGACTCTTGGCCAAGTTCAAGAACATTTCCTGAAACTGAGCATTCTGAGCTTGAAGAGCCTTGATGGCTTGATCAGTAAGTGTTTTAGAAGACATGATTGCTGAAATTTACAGCGAAGAAGATGAGAAACCTGTAATGATACCTGTAATGCAATGATATGTATGATATATGTATGCAATGTTTTCAAGGATCTTGCGGGGTAAACAAGAAACTGTTAGAATTTGATTGAAGAAACTTCGCGTTTGTTGAGAGTCCTTCTTCAAGAGTCAAGCTCACCATATCGAGTGGGTCATAGCCACCGACTCAAATTATCGTGTTTTGATCTCTAGATGACATTGGCTAGAGGAAAGTAATTCCCCTTTACCCCTTACTAGACGTTTGATTTACCATAACCTGCATCACAAACCTTTGAGATCCTTGAAATGGTTAAGGAAATGTTAAGGCATGATGTTATGATGTATATGTTATGCGTTTAAGCAAAAGTGCGAGGTAATGTAAATAAGTAAATCCGGCAAGAAATCCAAGGTATTGGATAAGGATTGAAAACAAAACCTGTAAGGAACTCAAGTTGTTAGATAACAAACATGTGCAAGTAGTTCAAGTTGAAAGCACACAAGTCACACAATAGCCCTTAAATTTCAGGCTGGCATGGAGTTTAAGTATTACCCTCTTTCAGTTTAGTTGGTTCAACCTGTCCTAGTAATAGTAATCGGGTTCTAGAGGATCTCAATATCACTAACCATCCTCGGTCGGTCATAATTCCAGTTTAGCAACCTTTTCTTGCGGCCGGAATCATCGCGAGAGTATGGTCTCAATGAGTGTAGCATACTGCTACTTTTCTATGGCCAAGTTGGTCAATTATAGGTTCTAAGGTCAGTTGATGCTTAATGACCCATTAGCAGCCCCATACTCTCCTTGTTGCTCCACAAGGGATATCGGTACCAACTAATGTGCCACATCAACGTAGCTATTGCTTCAACCGTATCGGTCTACGCTGTACAGTTCCCTCACAGTCTATTGCTACTTACCTAAAAGGTATCCCCAAATCCGGGTTAGGATCTATAGTAACTTTGATTCAAACCCACAAAGATAAAGCAAACAGATCAAGCAATTGAAAACAATATAATAAACTAATCCTAAGGTACACCCCACTTATTATTCCCCAGCAGAGTCGTCAGTTCTGTGATACGGTGGCCAGAACCGGAATCGTGTTTCCCTATTTCGTTAAGGAATTTGCTGGTTTGCGTTTTGCGTTTGTTTTTGCAAAATGTCGCGGTAAGCAAGATTCGCCATCGTCTTTTATTTTATCCAACAAGGAAAGGAAAAAAGCACAGAAAAATTCCTTTTTCGAGATATTTCTGAGTACGGGGGGTAGATTTATAGAAAGGGAAGGTATTAGCACCCTTTCTATCTGTAGTTATCTACGGGCTCTTAGGTACTTGCTCATCATTTTCAAAAAAAAATTCTTTGTGTTTGTGCGCTTTGAAAAGTTTTTATTTTGACTTCGATTTAACTCTTGCTTCTGTCTTCAAGAGTGTAATGAAGTGTTTTTGAAAACTTTGTTTATAAAGGAGTGTAAGTGTGAAAAATTTGTTTGGAATGAGCAAGTACTTAAGAACTAATCTACCTACTCGAAAAAAGAATCATTTTGTATTTGTTTCCTTTAGACAACGTTATCCCACTATTAGTGAGTAGGTAGCACCGTCGTTGGAGTTTGAGGGTCAATTAGAAAGGGACGCACGGTCACTAAAGCAAGGTTAGGACGTCTTAGTAATAACCCTAATGTCTTAGATCAATTATTCGAGGCAACAATTCTGAGGCAACCATTCCGAGGCAACTTTTCTGAATCGGGACTTTGATCTTTGTTTAGACAAAAGGATGACCACTAAAGCATCCTATACTCAATGACCATTTACCGAAGGCAACCAAGTGGGAGTGTACCCTAGGAGTGCGCATGTGCGCATGTGCGAATGATTCAATTTCAGTTTATTTATCTTTGCACATTTAGGGTGATCTAATTGTTTTAAAATTAATCATACATTCTTGTCATGCATCCCTATATCATACATCTAACAGTTAATAATTTGCGGAATTTAAAGTGCGGAATTTAAACTACGCTATTACAAGGCTTCGAGTATTTACATAGCCAAAAATAAACCCTTTGAAAATAAAGCGATAAATGTAAATAAACGTCCTAATTAAACTATTACAAACTGTAGGCAGTTACATCAATATGGTAAATAATAAAAATAAAGCGTGCGAGAAGAATTAAGATCGACGAGAATTTAAGGTTTTGACCCTTCTAACCTAATTTAAAAAAATTATTTTTTTGTTGTTTTTAATAAAAGAAATAAGTTTTCTAAATTAAATATGAAATTAATTAGTTAATTAAATTAATTAATAAAAATAATTACATGACCTATTTTGGTTTCTTTGGTTACTTTAGGAAAAAATAAAATATAATTAAGTTATTAATAAAACCTATTTATTCTAATTATTTTTAAGTTATTTACAAAAAGAAATTAAAGATTTACCTAAAATTAAAATTTAATTAAGAAAAAATCCTAAATCTATTTTTATGTAATTTTTATATTTGTTTATTGATAAAAAAATAAAAGGGATTAAAAGAAATAAACAAAACAAATAAAACATGAAAATAAAGATGGGCCTAGTAGCAAAAGTAAACAGGGGGTGCAATCATCAGAAATCCCTAGGCCCGAATCTTCGAAAGCTTCATGCTCTAACTATGGTGTTTTTTTATTCTTGCGTGGAACCTATGATTCAACCATCTATAATTGTTCTATATAAACTCAAACAAACGTTAGCATACCATAAAATGTGATTAAAATTAGAGATTCAAAGTTTAAAATTTTACCAAACCGGTGTTGTCAAATGGGGGGTGTGCTAGGTGTGTGATAGATTTCTCTTGGGCCTTGTAAGACTCTTGAGGACTTCAAGAGGATGTTTTGAGGCTTGATGTCAATTGAGAGAGACCAGAACCTCGAGATATGACTTGCACAAATTCTTTGATTTCTGGAGAGCTTTTTAAAGAGCTTTTAGAGAGCTTTTTGAAGAGCTTTTTGAGAGCTTTTTAGAGAGGAATTTCGTCCCTTTAAAGCTTGTATGGCTCTATATTTATAGAGCATAATGAGGAGACGAGAAAGCATGGAAAAAATCTCCCTCATAATGTTGTGTTTTAAGACCATGATCAAGATTTGAAAAAAATGCCATATTTGATGATTTTATGCCATTTTCACATGTGGATGAACCTGGACATATTTGAAAAGTTATTGCACGAAATCAATTGACATAAACCAGCATAAAACTTTCCCAAAATGGATTCACATCAAAATTTACATTATTTCCATTATTTATTTATTTAATTCTGAATTTTAATGAATAAAATATCAAAATAAATAGCATAAATAGTAGAAAAGTGTATGGGTGGGCTTAGAGATCGTGGACCATGTTAGGAATGAGTTTCAAACTTGAAAAGATAGGCCTATTTGGAAAAAATCCAAGTTTGGTCAATATTTGCTTCATGCATTTTTTCAAAAATTGTCCAACTTTGACAATGCATATCTCTCTCAATTTTAACCTTATGAGGGTGTTCTTGGACTTTTTAGAAATCTTGAGATGTCCTCTAATCAACCCTTTTGGTATCATCTCAATTTGATATTCCATGCTCATGTATGAAGCTTTGACAAAAAGGGTGTTTTTGTTGACTTTTCAAAATGACCTATAATGTCCAAATTTATAACTTCTTGTGAGTGCATATTTTGAACTTGGAAGATGAAGATGGATTGTATGGAATTTCATCCTCTTCAAAATGAGCTTTGTATGGGTCATTTATCATAAAGTATGATAAAGTTATGCTTGGTCAAAGTTGAGTTGACTTTTCCTACAAAACCCTAATTTAGCAACTTTTGGTTCTTGATGAATTATAAGCAATCCTTGATGAATCATGATCAACCCTTGATCAAATGATGAAATATATTTCAAAATGAGGATGTAGACCAAAAATATTGAAGTTTGACTGTATGTGGGCCACAGTTGACTTTTGCCCTAGCACAATCGATTTTCAGGCTCTTGAGCAATTGACTGGGCAAACTTCCTTTGCAAGGCTTGAAACTTGACATGGATGATCTTGAGAACATATTAGGACAATTTTGACCATTTGGGACCACTTGGAATCAAGTATCTTGATTCAACATGAAACCCTAATTTGGGGTAGACTGCATTAGGAGAGAGTTTGTCTGGCCAACCCTTGAACTACCTTGAGCAACTTGAGGATCTTTCTTGAAATGTTTTGAGAAATATGGGAGGGAAAATTTTAGGGTACAACACTTAGGTTTTCAAATCGCTGCGTGAAGTCTGAGGCGATAAGCTAGATTTTGGTTTTCTTTCGAGCATCACTGTGTGTAGTCTAAGGTGATGGTTTGTGTTATGGGATAAAGAAACACATTGTTGCATGAAGTCTGATACAATGGGTTAGGTTCGCAAACCACTGCGTGAAGTCTGATGTGATAAGCTAAATTTGGTTTCGAACATCACTGCATGAAGTCCGAGGCGATGGTATGGAGTTTGGAACACATTACTGCATGAAGTCTGAGGCAATGGGTTAGGTTCGCAAATCGTTGCATGAAGTCTGAGGCGATAAGCTAAATTTGGTTTCGAACATTGCTGCATGAAGTCTGAGACGATGGTATGGAGTTTGGAACACATTGCTATATGAAGTTTGAGGCAATGGGTTAGGTTCGCGAATCACTGCGTGAAGTCTGATATGATAAGCTAAATTTGGTTTCGAACATCGCTGCATGAAGCCTGAGACGATGGCCTGGAGCTTGGAACACATTACTGCATGAAGTCTGAGGCAATGGGTTAGGTTTGCAAATCGCTGCGTGAAGTATGAGGTGATAAGATGGTTTTTGAGAATACGTTGCGGCTTAGAGGCGACATACTGGGCTCTACGAATGCATTGCGGCTTAGAGGCAATGTGTTGAATTTGGGTCATACATTGTGGCTTAGAGGCAATGTGCTGAGTTTGTAAGGAACTCATCACTGCATGAAGACTTAGGTGATGGGCTGAATGTGTCACGGCATGAAGACTGATGTGACGGTTTGAATCGTGGGAGAAGTATTGCGTTGGTCGATCCTTAGATAATTGAATTTAGGGTGAAATTATTTGTCTGTTTGCTATGTGATACATGCGTATGATGTCTGATATTGAGATGTTTGGATGTATGCAAAATGTATGATGTTTGATAGATATGGAACCCTGAATATATGCGTAATGTATGCAAAAAAATGTATAGTGTATGTATGATATGAGTGATACGGTGGGAAGAACTGACTGTTTTTGGAATGTTGGTTTTCGTTTTGCGTTTATTTTTGCAAAAGGTCGCGGTAAGCAAGAGTCGCCACCGACTTTTATTTTATCCAACAAGGAAAGGAAAAAAGCACAGAAAAATTCCTTTTTCGAGATATTTCTCGGGTTCGGGGGTAGATTATAGAAAGGGAAGGTATTAGCACCCTTTCTATCTGTGGTTATCCACAGGCTCTTAGGTACTTGCTCAATTGTTTTCAAATATTGCTTTCTTTGTGCTTGTGGGTTTGAAAAAGTTTTTTGTTTCGAAACTTTGATTTAACTTTTGCTTCTGTCCTCAAGAGTGTATGAAGTATTTTTGAAAACTTTGCTCGAAAAAGGAGTGTAAGTGTGAAAAGTTTTTGTTTTTTGAAAGAGCAAGTATCTAAGAACCATCTACCTACTCGAAAAAAGAATCGTTCTATGCAAATGTCCTTTAGAAAATGCTATCCCACTATTAATGAGTAGGTAGCACCGTCATTGGAATTTGAGGGTCAATTCGAATGAGGGACAATATGGTCACTAAAGCAATGTTAGGACGCCTTAGCGGTAACCCTAATGTCTTAGATCATTTGTTTGAGGCAACAATATCTGAGGCAACCGTTTCGAGGCAACTATGATCTTTTAGACAAGAGGGCGACCTCTAAAACGACCTATACTCAATGACCGTGTACAAAGGCAACCAAGTGGGGTGTACCCTAAGAGTGCGCATGTGCGAGTGTGTGGTTTTCAGTTATTTTTATCTTTGCACATGTTAAGGGTGATCTAATTTGATTTTAAGATTAACATTCAGTCTTGTCATGCAAACCCTATTATCAAACATCTATCAGTTATAATTTGCGGAATTAAAATGCGGAATTTAAATTACAAGGCGTCGGGTATTTACATCGCCAAAGACAAACCCTTTGAAAAATAAAGTAAAGCGATAAAAAAAATAATTAAATGTCCTATTTAATTATTACAATCCGGAAGCAGGTACATCAATATGGATAAAAATAAATAAAGCGCGACGCGGAATTAAATCGAATGCGAATTAGGGTTTTGACCCTTTTGAAAGAAAATTGCTTTTTTTTTTGTATTTTGTTGTTTTTATTTGAGAAAAGAAATTAATCCTAAATTAATTACTAAATTAATTATAAAATAAATTAATTAATGAAGGAATAAATTATGACATATTTTGGGTTTTTGTTATTTTAAGAAAGAAAATAAAATTAATTAAATTAGAAATTAAAACCTAATTAAATCTAATTAATTTTAATTATTTACAAAATAGGTTAAAGTTATTCTAGAATTAAAACCTAAATTAATTAATTAGTGTTTATTAATAAAAATAAAAGTTAAAATTTGATTGAATAAAAAAAATATTTTTGTGGTATTATTTGATGAAAAAAAAGGAATTTTGTTATTGGTTAGAAAATTAAATAAAAATATTAAAACAATTAATAAAACAATATAAAATAAATAAAAGAGAGAGGGGAGTCTTGGGCCTGATTTATGAGTGTGAGTAGCAATTTCATAGGCCCAACAAAGCTGATCCGTTTGACTATCTGGGATCCAGTGTGGGCATGTTGACTTGGCCTTTGGTGGACTTCCAGCCTTTGACCACCAGACCTGGCTCTTGGCCATCTGGTGCTTCGGTGGATGAGGGTGGATGGAGGATTGCAGGTAGGCGCGTACACTGGAATACTTGAAAACCAAAATTATTGAGAAAGTGGGGGACCTGGGATTCGAACCCAGGTCCTGAAGGAGATACACTGCTTGCTTTACCACTACACCACGCTGCTTTTGTTGTTAGTATAATACAAATAATTAATAATATAATAAAACAAAACAAATGCCAGCAAAACAAAAAGCGCACAAAATTATTTGAATTGGCCAACAGGAGGATGACATGAGTTCATCCCAGTCCTCAAACCTGTAAAAAAAATACTTGCGGATTTGAATCCGCAGCTAAAAATGCAGCCCTATTCTAAAATTCTCTCCACGCTATGAAAACACATTCTACGAGCATGGTTGAACTCGTCATCTTCTCCTGATTGCAACCATGCCCTTCACGTGGACCAATTGTGCCTGAAACAAAAATCCCCAAAACCACGAGCCAAACCCTAGCAATGGTGTTTCTTCATACAGAGCACATAAATGAAATTAAACAATGTAAAAAGTTTGAACATGTTCTTGTGATCACGAATGTACCATTAGTTTGTTCAATGGATGCCAAAATGCTTCAAATCGAAATCAAGAACAGAGTTGTGTTACGTGAGACTTACAGTGCGTTTGGGAGTCTGAAAATGCTTGGTTTTGGTTGGGATGGCTTGTGTGAATGCCCAGGAAGCGATTGGAACAAGTCTTGATCCTTGAAAACGCCTCTAATCTGGGTTTTGATCTCTCACTTTTTTGTGAATTTTGCAAAGTCAGTTCTGCCTCTTCCCATGATTTTCAACCCTTATTTCGTGTCCTTCAGCTTGCTTATGTATTGTGCTTTGCATTAGGTCTACAAACTTTGTTCAAATCTCTCCATATCAATGCCCATGAATTGGATTTGATTCTTCCATTAAACCTTTCCAAATTTGATTCAAATCATATCTTCTTGTACACTTATGCCTTGATACAAGTTTGGAGATGTGCTAGCTGTTCATTGAAGCCTATAATCAACAAAAAAATCTCTGGTTATCAATATTTTTGATTTTATATGATTTTATTTGATTTAAAATGAATAAATTCAAATAAAAATCAAATTAAATAATAAAAATGAGATATGGACACATGGCTGAAGCTAGGGCACGTGGGCTATAATGAAAACTCAAAACAAGTGAAAAAGAACTGGCCCATTTGACAAAATTTGAAGTTTTGGGGATAGTTGACTTTTGGCAATTTTGCAAAAAAGTCCAACTTCAACAATGCATAACTTCTTCAATTTTGAACTTTTGGAGGTTTTCTTGGACTTTTTAGAAGGATTGAGATGTCCTCTAACCAACCCTTTTTGTCTCATCTCATTTTGATATTCCATGCTCAAGTTATAAGCTTTAGCAAAAAGGTGTTTTTGTTGACTTTCAAAAATGACCTATAATGTCCAAATTCATAACTTCTTGTGAGTGCATTTTTTGATCTTGGGGTATGAAGATGGATTGTAGGGAATTGCATCCTATTCAAAATGAGCTTTATATGGGTCATTTATCATAAAGTATGAGAAAGTTATGCTTGGTCAAAGTTGAGTTGACTTTTTCCTACAAAACCCTAATTTAGCAACTTTTGAGTCTTGATGAATTTTGAGCAATCCTTGATGAATCATGATCAACCCTTGATCAAATTATGAAATATTATTCAAAATGAGAATGTTGGCAAAAAATATTGAAGTTTGACTGTATGTAGGTCACAGTTGAGTTTTGCCCTAACACAGTCGATTTTTGGACCCTTTGAGCAATTGACTGAGCAAACTTCCTCTGCAAGGCTTGGCACTTGACATGGATGATCTTGAGAACATATTAGGACATTAGGGAGAACTTGAGGTCATTTGGACTCAAGGATCTTGATGCAACACAAAACCCTAATTTGGGGTTGACTGCCTTAGGAGATAGCTTGTCTGTCCAACCCTTGAGCAAACTTGAGCAACTTGGAGATTTTTCTTGCAATGTCTTGAGGAATATGAGAGAGCAAATTTTGGGTTACAACAGCTTCCCCTGTTAAATCTTCTTAAACCTGGGGATGTAGATTGGCTTTCATGCCTTTCGTGATCCGAAGGTGGAAGATGATTGAACATTAGAGTGCCCAGAAATTTGCACTCGCATGAAGTGGTATCAGCCTTGTGATGCCAGGAATGGGCTTACAGATTCCATTTGGAGGTTGCTGGCGGGAGGATGGGCTTAAAGATGCCATCTGAAGGAGTGTCGATCGCATAAGGGATTCATTAGCGAGAGCTCGCATCCCTGTTGTTGTGGAAGATTCCGTTGGGGAAGTCTAATCTTGCTGAGATTTAGGAACTTGCCTGTACTTCAACTGAGAGAACATCTCTACTGAGTTTTAAGAACTTGTCTGTAATTCAACTGAGGGGGAAACATCTTCATCTAGATTTAAGAACTTGCCCGCAATTCAACTGAGAAAACTCTGCTGAGATTTAGGAACTGTCTGTAATTCGATGGAGGAACTTTGTCGAGATTTAGAACCTTATATGTAATTCAATTAAGGATAATTCTGTTGAGATTTAAGAACCGATCAGTACTTCGACTGAGGGAAACATCTTCATCAAGATTTAGGACTTGTTTGTAATTCAACCGAGGATAATTCTGTTGAGATTTAAGAACTGTCAGTAATTCGACGGAGGAAATTTGTCGAGATTTAGAACCTTATCTGTAATTCAACTGAGGATAATTCTGTTGAGATTTAAGAACTGGTCAGTAATTCGACTGAGGGGGAAATATCTTCATCGAGATTTAAGAACTTGCCCGCAATTCAACTGAGAAAACTCTGCTGAGATTTAGGAACTGTCTGTAATTCGATGGAGGAACTTTGTCGAGATTTGGAACCTTATCTGTAATTCAACTGAGGATAATTCTGTTGAGATTTAAGAACCGGTCAGTACTTCGACTGAGGGAAACATCTTCATTGAGATTTAGGACTTGTTTGTAATTCAACCGAGGATAATTCTGTTGAGATTTAAGAACTGTCAGTAATTCGACGGAGGAAATTTGTCGAGATTTAGAACCTTATCTGTAATTCAACTGAGGATAATTCTGTTGAGATTTAAGAACTAGTCAGTAATTCGACTGAGAAAACTCTGTTGAGATTTAGGAACTCGTCTGTAATTCGACGGAGGAACTTGTCCAGATTTAGAACCTTATCTGTAATTCAACTGAGGATAATTCGGTTGAGATTTAAGAACCGGTCAGTACTTCGATTGAGGGAAACATCTTCATCGAGATTTAAGAACTCGCCCGTAATTCAACTGAGAAAACTACTGAGATTTAGGAACTCGTCTGTAATTCGACGGAGGAACTTGTCGAGATTTAGAACCTTATCTGTAATTCAACTGAGGATAATTCGGTTGATATTTAAGAACTGGTTGGTACTTCGACTCTGGTAAAAGCTTTATAGCTGAGAACTTAACTGCATCCTTCCTGAAAGGTAAAGGTTAGCTGTATGTAATGCATGATATGTATCAAACAATGATGTTCTCAAAATAAATGAGATTGTGTTATATGATGCGTATATGCACGTGTCGTGATGTATGGAAATGTAATGCTTTTAGCTGGGGAAAATAAATCCCCGATAGCTGCTGGAGAAAAGAGTTGAATTCTTCGTTTCCGCTGGGGATGGCGAACGAAGATGATTGTGAGAATAGCCCTGCAGGAGAGGATAACTCCGTTGGGGAATAAACTGATGAGGAGATTACTGTGTGGGGAAGAGATGCTCTGCTGAGGATTCCACCGATAAATTCCGCTGGGGATGAATTACCGTTGCTGGTGATACTGAATCCTGTTGGGGATTGACTTTTTGTTTGTGAAAGGGAAGAACTCCGCTGGGGATGATCTTCAGTTGTGGCTTCACTGGGTATAACCTTTTAGACTCTAATGGGGATAATCCTTTGAGCTCTGCTGGGGACAATCTTCCAAAGTATACTGGGGATGATTCTCCAAACTCCACTGGGGAAGCTTTTTCAGACTGCGCTGGGAAAAATTTCAAACTCCACTGGCGATATTTCGTACTGTCGGGGAATATTCTTATACTCTGCTAGGGAATATTAAGACTTTTTTAATGCTGATGGTAGATAAACTCTGCTTGGGTAGAATATTACCGATTCATTCATAGTTGCAAGTATCAGCTGGGGAGAGCTATCATTACTGCCTTTTCTTACCCTGCGGGGGGTGAATGCACCTTTAGCCATATTCTTCAGCTAAATCTACCTTGTACCTGGTGGACAGAGCAAATGTACAGTTTGGACATTTCTTATTGCCCCTGTTTCTGATATTACGAGTAATCATCTTTTGTTTCACATGTAAATATTTATGAGCAGTAATTAATGTCAAATGCATATATCAAAAATGAACATTGGACGTTCTTTGCAAAACAAAACAGAAAAAGGAAAAACAGTTTGAAATTTCTCTGAAAATGAATTGTATTGATTTTGAAGTTTGGCCTGTAAATAGGCATTTTTGTACAAGAGGTTGACGTCCTAGTAAGAGAATGCTGCCGAACAAATAGAATTTACACAATTTGTGAAAATCTAGACAAAACAACTATGTGAATAATCCCACTGGGTTCCAACTCTGCTATTGCCTTTATGTCCTCGAGCATCTCATCACTTTGCTACTTGGTTGAAGGTAGATCAGTTTGATTAGTGTCGTCCGAGCTTGATAGTCGATACCGAAGTCTGGTTGCAAGGTAATCCAACGAGACATAGTGTTATGCTTTAATCCTTAATTTTTGCATGGACCGCCCTTTTGGGTTTTCAGTCCACCGGGATACCCTTTCTTGCCCAAGCCGCCTTTTCAGGTTTTCGACTTGCCGGGTGTACAGATTTTTCATTTTCATCCCTTATTTTGGCCCGAACCCTTTTGGTTCACCGGGAAGCCCTTATTTTTGCCTAGGCCATTCAACCTAGCGGGTCTTTGATTAAGCGTAGTATTTTTTCACTATGTCTGCATTGACGGGGTGAGGAAGGTCGTCACCATCCATGGTGGTTAGAATCATAACTCCTCCTGAGAAAATGTTCTTAACCACAAATGGCCCTTCATAAGCAGGGGTCCATTTTCCCCTGGGATATCCTTGAGGTAAGATGATGCGCTTGATAACCAGGTCCCCAACTTGATACTCTTGTCGTCTAACTTTCTTGTTAAATGCCTTGATCATCTGCTTTTGATACGTCTGACCATGACAAATAGCAGTGAGTCTCTTTTTGTCGATTAAGTTCAGTTGATCAAGTCGGGTCTGAATCCAGTCATCTTCGCTCAAACCTGCATCCTTCATAATCCAAAGAGAAGGTATCTGAACTTCAATGGGCAAGACGACCTCCATGCCATAAACCAAGGAATAGGGTGTTTCCCCTGTTGACGTTCGTGTCGAAGTACGGTACCCATGAAGAGCAAATGGTAACATCTCGTGCCAGTCTTTGTATGTTACTGTCATCTTCTGCACAATATTCTTAATGTTCTTATTAGCCGCTTCTACAGCCCCATTCATCTTCGGCCGGTAAGGAGAAGAGTTGTGATGCTGTATCTTGAACTGCTTGCAGAGCTTGGTGATCATCTTATTGTTGAGATTTGTACCATTGTCTGTTATGATCCTCTCTGGTACACCATATCGACAGATCAGATTGTACCGAATAAACCGTGCCACGATGTTCTTGGTTACAGTAGAGAAGGAAGCCACTTCAACCCACTTCGTAAAGTAATCAATCGCTACCAGGATGAAACGATGCCCGTTGGATGCAGTAGTTCTGATCTCGCCGATCATATCGATGCCCACATTGCAAAAGGCAAAGGAGCTGTCAAGACGTTCAGAGGTACTGGAGGTATGTGCACCTTATCAGCATAGACTTGGCACTTGTGACATGTCCGAGAATGCTGATAACAATCGGCTTCCATTGTGGACCAAAAATATCCTGCTCGTAGGATTTTCTTTGCCATGGTGTGTCCACTGGACTGAGTCCTAAAGGTACCTTCATGTAACTCTGCCATGACCCTTTCTACTTTGTTCTTATCCATACAACGCAGTAAGGTTGAATCATGGTTACGCTTGTAAAGGATATTGTTGTACCCCAAAATTTGCCCTCCCATATTCCTCAAGATTTGTCAAGAATGATCTTCAAATTGTTCAAAATGGCTCAAGGGTGGTACAATCAAAGCACCTCCTAAGGCAGTCAATTCAAAATTAGGGTTTTGGTTCTTTCAAGGAATTTGGGGTTTTCAATGGTTCAATCAAGTCTCATAGTCCTATATACATTCTCTAGCAACTACATGCCAAGTTTCAAGACTCACAGTGCCAATTTGCACAGTCAAAAGCTCCATTTGATCTACAGTCAACTGCAAGGGCAAAATGGTCATTTTACAGTCAAAAGTCAATATTTTTTGTCAACATTCTCATTTTGAAGTATAATTCATCATTTGATCAAGGTTTGATCATGATTCATCAAGGATTACTCAAAATTCATCAAGATTCAAAAGTTGCTAAATTAGGGTTTTGTAAGAAAAGTCAACTCAACTTTGACCAAGCATAACTTTCTCATACTTTATGAGAAATGACCCATCCAAAGCTCATTTTGAATAGGATGAAATTTCATACAATCCATATTCACACCCCAAGATCAGAAGATGCACTCACAAGAAGTTATAAATTTGGACATTATAGGTCATTTTTGAAAGTCAACAAAAACACCTTTTTTGCCAAAGCTTATAACTTGAGAATGGAAGATCAAAATGAGATGAGACCAAAAGGTCTGATTAGAGGACATCTCAAGTCTTCTAAAAAGTCCAAGAACACCTCCAAAAGATCAAAATTGAGCAAGTTGTGCATTGTAGAAGTTGGGAAATTTTCATGAATTGCCAAAAGTCAACTATCCTCAAAACTTCGATTTTTGACAAAAGGGCCCACTTTTTTCCACTTGATTCAGTCTTGTCATGCCACACACGTGTCCCATATTTAATTTCAGGATCAAACATTTATTTTTCTATTTTATTTAATTTTTATTGATTTAATTCATTTTAAATCTATATTAATTCAAATAAAATCCAAAAATCAATGAAATAGTATCTTGGTGATTTGTACAACTTTCATATATCACATGCCACCTAATCAAATTCGTGTATTGGCTTTTTGTGCACAAAATCTTAGATTTGATTCAATTTTGGAAAGGTTAACAATGGTGGTCAATCAAAGATTCATTCTTGAATATACATGGATTAAGGCCCAGCTTTTGACCTAAATTCATTCTCATGTACATAAGCAAGCAGCACAAACCTAATGGAGGGGCTAAGAACTGTGAAAACAGCCATACAAAAAACTGAAAAAATTGTTGGAAAAGTGGGAGATCAAGAACGATATTGGAGGCGTTTTCAGACAAAAAGAAGAACGTAGTTCCCTTCCTTGCCATCCACTGAAGCTAAAGCGATCAAAACCACGTCCTGAAACCACCTACAAAGCGCTGTGTTTTCGATACAGGGAAAATTGGCCATAATAATTGGTATAAGAGTGATCGGGAGGCAGAGACGAGATCAACCATGGCCTTAGACGACATTTTCGTAGCCTAGGGTGGATTATAGGATGAGGCCACAGATTTTGTTACGGACTAGAATCTGCAAGAAAGAAACCAGGTGGTTCAAGGAAGAAGACGACCACGCGTCTTCTTCCCACTGGTCAATTCAAACAGCGCGCCATTTTTTTTATTTTTTTCAGCATGTTAATTGTTTATTGCATATAATAATCAGGTTTTGTTTTGTTAACAAAGAAGCGCCACAACTATGTTGGTGGACGCACTATTGCATAGTCCATTGGGACCTGGGTTCGAATCCCAGGTCCCCCAAAACAATTATTTGATTTTTTTCTGCAGGTGATCCCATGTACTCTCCAACGCGTAATCCACCATACACCTCAGAGATCCACACGCCAAGTGGCTCCTGGCCAAATCTGAAGGCCAGGATTGAAGGACTATCATACTCCCTGGTCAATATACGTGTGGACGATCCAGAAAAGTCAAAAAGGCTTGCAGCAATTGGGCCTTGAGAATTCCAAATGCACCTCCAAAGTTGGCCCAACACCCCCTGGGTTTGCCTTTTATTTTCTTTCATTTATATTTTTTTTACTTGATTTATTTTCTTGATTTAATTACTAACAAAATAGTTAACATTCTCATAATAAAAATCAAAAAATACAAAAACATTATTTTTATTAAATTCATCACTTTTATTATTTTTGTAAATAAATAATTTAATTGATTTAGTTTTTTTAATTAGGCATAATTTTAACCTTTTTTCACAAAATAAAATTAATTAGAATATTAGGTTTTAATAATTTTGACCATTTTATATTTATTTCCTTAAACATTCAAAAACCCAAAAATATTTCTCTTTTTAATTAATTAATTAATTAGCCTAGGTTTAATTTAATTTAATGCAAAATAACAAAAACCTCTTTCTTTCCTAAAAAAGGGTCAAAACCCTAAAAAATCTCCGATTCAATTTTTCTTGCGTATGATTTTTTTTTCCCGCACATATTACTTTTTGATCCATATAACTGTATCTGCTCCGAGGATGTAATAGCTTTAACTTAGGACTTTTTATCGCTTTATTTATCTTTCCGCATTTACTTTTTTCCAAGGGTTTGTTTTTGGCGATGTAAATACCCGACGCCTTGTAATAGCGTAGTTTTATTTTCCGCAACTATTAACTGCTAGATGTATGCTCACTAGGCTATGCATGACAAGATCTCTCTTAAATTAAAATCAACCGTAGCTCACTCTGACATGTAAAGATAACATAACCGAAGCTTGACACACTCGCACATGCCACTCCTAGGGTACGCCTCACTTGGTTGCCTCGACGTGGTCATTGAGTATAGGGTGTTTTAGAGGTCGCCCTCCTGTCTAAAGATCAAAGTTGCCTCGAAACGGTTGCCTCGATAAAAAAAATGATCTAAGACATTAGGGTTACCGCTAAGGCGTCCTACCATTGCTTTAGTGACCACATGTCCCTAAAATCGAATTGACCCGAAAACTCCAACGACGGTGCTACCTACTCCTTAATAGTGGGATAACACTGTCTAAAGGACATTTGCACAGTTTAGTTCCCTTTTGAGTAGGTAGATGTTCTTAAGTACTTGCTCCTTTTAAAACAAAAAACAAAACTTTTCGCATTTACACTCTTTTTCAAACAAAAACTCTTTTCAAACCCACAATCACAAAGAAAAGCAAAATTTTGAAAACATAGTGAGCAAGTACCTAAGAGCCCGTAGATAACCATGGATAGAAAGGGTGATAACACCTTCCCTTTCTATAATCTACCTCCCGAACCCAAGAAACATCTCGAAAAGGAATTTTTCTGTGCTTTTGTCCTTTCCTTGTTGGATAAAATAAAAGACGGTGGCGACTCTTGCTTACCGCGACATTTTGCAAAAACAAACGCAAACGCGAACCAGCATTCCAAAACAGTCAGTTCTATTTCCACCGATCACAAAACTGGCGACTCTGCTGGGGAAATAATAAGTGAGGTGTACCTTAGGATTAGATCATTTTTGTTTTCAATTGTACACTTCGTATGCTTTAAATTTTGTGGGCTTGTATCGAAGTTTTATAGATCCTAACCCGTATCTGGGGGTACCTTTTTTTTAGGTAAGTAGCAATAAACTGTGAGGGATCTGTCCGGCGTAGACCGACACGGATGAAGCAGTAGCTACGTTGGTGTGACACCTTGGTCTGTACCGATATCCCTTGTGTTGGAACGAGGAGAATATGGGTCTTCTGAGGAGTCATTAAGCACCAACTGACCTTAGAACCTTAAATTGACCAACTTGGCCATAGAACAGTAGCAGTATGCTACACTCATTGAGACTAAACTCTCGTGATGGTTCCGGCCGCAAGGAAAGGTTGCCAAACTGGAATTATGACCGATTGAGGGTAGTCAGTGATATTGAGATCCTCTAGAACCCGGTTACTATTTTTAGGAAAGGTCTTAACCAACTGAAACTGAAAGAGGGTAGTACCTAAACTCCATGCCAGCCTAAAACTTAAGGCTATATGTGTGACTTGTGTGCCTTCAAACTTGAATTACTTGCACATTCTTGTTATCTGACAGCATGAGTTCCTTGCAGGTTTTGTTTACAGTCCTTATCCAACAATTTGGATTTATTGCAGGGGCTTATTTACATCACCTCACACACATAGCATACACATCATAACATCATACCATAGCATTTTTCTTAACCATTTCAAGGATCTCAAGGGTTTGTGATGCAGGTCAGGATGAACCAAATGTCTAGCAAGGGGCAAAGGGGATTTATTTTCCTATAGCCAAGGTTGTCTAGAAATCCAAGCACGATAACTTGAGTCAGGGGCTATGACCCACTCGATATGGTGAGCTTGACTCTTGAAGAAGGACTCTCAACAACATGAAGTTCCTTCAATCAAGATGCAAAATTCAAATTCTAACAAGTTTCTTTGTTTACCCCACGAGATCCTTGAAAACATTGCATACATATATCATACATATCATTGCATTACAGGTACCATTACAAGTCTCTTATCTTATTCGCTGTTTATTTCAGCAATCATCATGTCTACTGAACCTTCCACTGAGCAAGCTATCAAGGCCCTCCAGGCCCAGAATGCCCAGTTCCAAGAGTTGGTTATGAGCCTAGCCAAGGGTCAACAGGATTTGAAGACCCTGATTCTGAAAGAGAGGAAGAAGAAGAAGAAGAGGACCGTCTTGTTCAACACTGGACGCAGGTTTGGAAATGGAGTGCAGAATGAGGTTGACCTGACCACCTCGTCTGTAGGGAAAGACAGTCCACAAGAGAGAAGGGTTCCTAGTCCCGTGGTCTCCGACAACGAGACAGATTATGATGAAGAACAATACCCTCTTGCTGAGGATAGGTACAAATAGTTGGAAGACCGCTTGAGCGCTATGGAGATACAGAACGTGCCTGGGATGGACTTCGGAGACCTAGGTCTATCTTCTGAGGTGGTGATTCCCCATAAGTTTAAGGCACCTGCCTTTGCCCAATATGACGGAGCTTCCTGCCCAAAGTTGCACCTCCGGTCGTATGTAAGGAAGATCCAGCCTTACACAGCTGATAAGAATTTGTGGATCCATTTCTTTCAGGATAGTCTTTCAGGGACTCAGCTTGAGTGGTTCTATCAGTTGGATGGAGCCAGTATCCGCAGCTAGGAAGATTTGGCTACTGCGTTCTATAAGCAGTATCAGTATAATTCCGACCTCGCTCCTACGCGTACCCAACTCCAGGGTATGTCAATAGGGACGGGTGAAGGATTTAAAGAGTATGCTTAAAAGTGGAGAGACCTTGCCGGAAGGGTGCAGCCACCTTTAACTGATCGTGAACTCGTCGATATGTTTCTGGGGACCCTGTCTGGTCCATTATTTAATCATCTGATTGGAAACTCTTCAGCCGGGTTTACAGACCTTATCTTGACTGGGGAGAGAATTGAAGCTGGCATCAAAAGTGGGAAGATTCAAGAAGCTACACCTTCTGATGCTCATAAAAAGCCTTACAGTGGGAAGAAAGAGTCCAATGTTGTGTACAGTCAAAAGAGTCGTCGTGATCAACACGCAGGGGCAGTCTTGATCTCTGGTTCTGCGTCACACCGACAACATCAAAAGGGAAATCAATGAAGGCCGGACGAGCCTAAAAGACAGTTCACCAACATCAACATGCCATTGTCACAAGCATTGCAGCACATGTTGAAGATGAATTTGATTACGGTGATAAACCCCCCTCCGAACCCTAAGACTTCCTCTCTAAACTACAACCCAGATTCAAGGTGTGCTTATCATTCCGGTAGCCCGGGGCACGATACTAACGATTGTTGGGCGCTGAAATACAAGATTCAGAATATGATTGACGCTAAGGAGATCGAATTTGAGCCTCCTGAGACTCCCAATGTGATCACTGCTCCCTTGCCAAAACATGGCTAGGATTGAAAGCACTTTTGTTCATTTGAATTCTGAAGTTGTATTTTTCTTTTCTTATTCAAACAATTATCATGTCAGACTCTTTTATTCCATTAATGCATTACACGTGTCTGTTTTGAATTAGTTGTTTTCACTATGCTTAAAATTGCTTCATATTTCCTTTTTGTGATATTCAAACTCTCGATTAAAAAATTCTAAACCTTTTGAGGGAGGATGACGAAAACGATACCACGATCTTTACAGTATGATTTTGAACAGACCCCGCTGATGAGGTACAGGCATTGTTTCAAATCTTAAACAGTGGAGTTATAAGGAAGATAATCCTTAGTCAACCCCTTTGAGCCAAAGAAGTTGGAGTTTTTCTTTTCACGCAAAAATTAAAACCCTTAATTATAACCTGGGGCAGGGTAGTTCTCTCAGTTGATCCAAGTGCACAATAAATGGCATCAAAGAAGTCCTTCCGAGACAAAAAGATAGTGATGGTTCCCTATAATCGTCAAGACAGGCAGTCGTTATCTTTCAAAAACAAAAGCCCAATAAGTCAAAACCTATGAAGGAGACTTACAAAAAACTGGGGCATCCCGCTGACTGTAATCACAAAAGAAACAGTTCAGGCAAAAAGACAGGGATAATAAAATAAAAAAGAAAGAGGTCCTACAAACCCTCAACAAAAAAAGAAATGACTGCCTGTTCAAAATAAACTATCAGTATCCGAACCGTCACCGGAATATCAGAGCAAAGACTCAAACAAGATCTAGTGCGCGATTAGCTGAGTTTAGGATCGAAGAACATCACAAAGAACGGGTGGGTACAAATAAAATTTGAGCCTTTATCCTTTGTTTCTTAAACCGTGAACCAGGCCACATTATAACCCTTAAAAAGTCCTAGCTGAAGCATGGGTTAGTTCGAAAGCATACTGTTACAAAGGTATCCTGACTCCTGTAGGGCTTGCTGTAAATCCCGAGTTGACATCACATTTTCCAAAAAAATTGCTTGTTTTACAAAAAAAAATGCATTTTCAAAAATTTCAAGACAGACATAAGCTTTGCATTCTTAAAATAACATTGTTTGCATATGACTATTTTTTCAAACAGCAGAGAAATTCGCACGACGAATATCTAGTGAACAAAAAACCTTCTCAATAAAAAAGGATCACCTCAAGTGGAAAAACACTTCCAATCAAGGGGCACGGCATGATCATTGTCCATCATCTGGGGCAGTCAAGTCAAGATTCAAGGAATCTCTCAAAATGCCAAATAGCCAGGGGCAGATCTCCATCTGAATCGATTGGGGCATTGGACATGAATTCCAGCAATGAATCTTGCATGATCAAACGAAGATCTTCTGGTAGTATGGCAACACAACACTACCGACATTGACACCTCCCTACATCCTGAGAGAGTGGACATAGTCAAAAAGTACTACGCATAATCAAATATCCGCTAGGTTGACTGGCCTAGGCAAAAATAAGGGCTTCCCGAAGAACCAAAAGGGTTCGGGCAAAAATAAGGGATGAAAATGAAAAAATACGTACACCCGGCAAGTCGAAAACCTGAAAAGGCGGCTTGGGCAAAAAGGGGTATCCCGATGGACTGAAAACCCAAAAGGGCGGTCCAGGCAAAAGTTAGGGATCAAAGCATACGACTATCTCCCGTCATCTCGTCACTTGCCTACCAGAAGAAGATTTGTCAATCGGCAGTTATCAAGCACCTCATAGGCTTTCTTCTCCCGCAGAAACTGGGGCAATAAGAATTGTCCGAATTGTACAAGCTACTCTGTCCTCCAGGTACAAGGTAGATTCAGTTGAAGAATATGACCAAGATATCGTCACTACCCGCAGAGTAAGACAGTAATGGAAGCCCTCCCCACTAAGACCTGCAACTATGAACAAATCAGCAATACTCTCCCCAAGCAGAGTTGGTCTACCATCAGCCCTAAAAAGGTTGGGTATCCCCAGAAGGTCTTAATATTCCCCAGTGGAGTATAAGGATATTCCCCAGCAAGCATAAGAGTATCCCTGGAAGTCTTAATATTCCTCAATAGAATATAAGAATGTTCCCCAACGGAATACAAGATACCCCCAGTGGAGCCATTTCCCAGCGCAATCTAAAAAAAAGCTTCCCCGCCAGAGTTGAATCATCTTCCCCAGTAGATTCTGGAAGCTTGTCCCCTGCAGAGTACAAATGCATCTCCTCAGCCAAATTCAGAGGTTATCTCCACAAGAGTCTAACTGGGTTATCCTCATCAAGTCACCACTGAAAGATCATCCCTAGCGAAGTTCTTTCTATCCCCCAGCGGAGTTCATCGTCAAAATCCCCAACAGAGCTTATCAACGGAATCCCCAGCGGAGTTATCGTTAAAATCTCAGAAAAGCATCTCTTCCCACCGAGTAATTCCCCGCAGAGTAATCTCTTCACCAGGTTTATTCCCCAACGGAGTTGTCTTCTCCTACCAGTTTATTCTCACAATCATCTTTGTTCATCATCCCCAGCGGAAATGAAGAACTCAACACTATTCTCCAGCAGCTCCGAGATTTATTTTCCCCAACTAAAAACATCACATATTCATACATTATGACATGCATACACATTATACAACATAAATCTCACTCATTTTGAGAACATCATGACATTGCATACAACTAACGTTTTACCTTTTTCAGGAAAAGGTCAAACCAAAAGATGGCTACCATCGACCTTCTTAAGTCCCAGATTAATACCTGTAACAAGCCAGGAAGATTCTGTGGACGACTGATTGTAGATCGATACCTGTAACAAGCCAGGAAGGTTATCTACATGAAGAGATTGAAGATCAATACCTGTAACAAGTCAGGAAGACCATCTTTCTTTCTCAGGTCAGAGATTAATGCCTGAAACCAGCCAGGACAACTATCTCTTCGATCAACCTTTCTTAAGTTCCAGATTAATACCTGTAACAAGCCAGGAAAATTCTGAGGACGACTGATTGTAGGTTAATACCTGAAACCAGACAAGACAATTATCTACTTGACCATCATGAAGCAACCCTACACCGGTTACTTCTCCTTCAGATGAAGTTTTACACAGACTCATCGTCGGGCAACCCTACACAGGTTCCTTCCTTCCAAGATGAAGTTTTACACGGACTCATCATCAGGCGACCCTACACCGGTTCCTTCTCGTTCCAAGATGCAGTTTCACACTAACTCATCGTCAAAGTAACCTTACCCCGGTTCATCCAGAAGTTTCACACGAACTCATCGTCAAAGTAACCTTACCCCGGTTCATCCAGAAGTTTCACACGAACTCATCGTCAAAGTAACCTTACCCCGGTTCATCCAGAAGTTTCACACGAACTTATCTCGCAGTAACCTTACCCCGGTTCATCCTGAAGTTTCACACGAACTTATCCCAAAGTAACCTTACCCAGGTTCCTCCAGAAGTTTCACACAAACTTATCCCGAAACAACCCTACACTGGTTCCTTCTCAACTCCAGATGAAGTTTTACACTGACTCCTCATCAGGCAACCCTACACCGGTTCCCTCTCTTCAAGACGTAGTTTTACACGGACTCGTCATCAAGAAACCCTACACAGGTTCTCTCTTTCCAAAGATGCAGTTTCACACGGACTCATCATCAGTCAACCCTACATAGGTTTCCTTCCTTCCAATATGCAGTTTCACACGGACTCATCATTCGTCAACCCTACACCGGTTCCTTCTCTTTCAGATGCAGTTTCACACAGACTCATCATCAGGCAACCCTACACAGGTTCCTTCTTTCAAATTACAAGAAACAATCTCCAGATGGCTTCTATAAGCCCATCCTTCTACCGACAATCTCCAAATGGCATTTGTAAGCCCATTCCCGACATCACATTGCTAATACTACACCATGCGGGTGCAAATTTCTGGGCACTTTAGTGTTCAATCATCTTCCACCTTCGGATCACGAAAGGCACGCAAGCCAATCTACATCCTCAAGTTTAAGAAGATTGAACAGGGGAAACTATTGTACCCCAAAACTTGCCCTCCCATATTCCTCAAGATTTGTCAAGAATGATCTTCAAATTGTTCAAAATGGCTCAAGGGTGGTACAGTCAAAGCACCTCCTAAGGCAATCAATTCAAAATTAGGGTTTTGGTTCTTTCAAGGAATTTGGGGTTTTCAATGGTTCAATCAAGTCAAATAGGCCTATATACATTATCTAGCAACTACATGCCAAGTTTCAAGACTCACAGTGCCAATTTGCACAGTCAAAAGCTCCATTTGATCTACAGTCAACTGCAAGGGGAAAATGGTCATTTTACAGTCAAAAGTCAAGATTTTTTGTCAACATTCTCATTTTGAAGGATAATTCATCATTTGATCAAGGGTTGATCATGATTCATCAAGGATTGCTCAAAATTCATCAAGATTCAAAAGTTGCTAAATTAGGGTTTTGCAGAAAAAGTCAACTCAACTTTGACCAAGCATAACTTTCTCATACTTTATGAGAAATGACACATCCAAATCTCATTTTGAATAGGATGAAATTTCCTACAATCCATCTTCACACCCCAAGATCAGAAGATGCACTCACAATAAGTTATAAATTTGGACATTATAGGTCATTTTTGAAAGTCAACAAAAACACCTTTTTTGCCAAAGCTTATAACTTGAGAATGGAAGATCAAAATGAGATTAGACCAAAAGGTATGATTAGAGGACATCTCAAGGCTTCTAAAAAGTCCAAGAACACCTCCAAAAGATCAAAATTGAGCAAGTTGTGCATTGGAGAAGTTGGGAAATTTTCATGAATTGCCAAAAGTCAACTATCCTCAAAACTTCAATTTTTGACAAAAGGGTCCACTTTTTTCAACTTGATTCAGTCTTGTAATGCCACACACGTGTCCCATATTTAATTTCCGGATCAAACATTTATTTTTCTATTTTATTTAATTTTTATTGATTTAATTCATTTTAAATCTATATTAATTCAAATAAAATCCAAAAAACAATGAAATAGTATCTTGGTGATTTGTATAGCTTTCATATATCACATGCCACCTAATCAAATTCGTGTATTGGCTTTTTGTGCACAAAATCTTAGATTTGATTCAATTTTGGAAAGGTTAACAATGGTGGTCAATCAAAGATTCATTCTTGAATATACATGGATTAAGGCCCAGCTTTTGACCTAAATTCATTCTCATGTACATAAGCAAGCAGCACAAACCTAATGGAGGGGCTAAGAACTGTGAAAACAGCCATACAAAAAACTGAAAAAATTGTTGGAAAAGTGGGAGATCAAGAACGATATTGGAGGCGTTTTCAGACAAAAAGAAGAACGTAGTTCCCTTCCTTGCCATCCACTAAAGCTAAAGCGATCAAAACCACATCCTGAAACCACCTACAAAGCGTTGTGTTTTCGATACAGGGAAAATTGGCCACAATAATTGGTATAAGAGTGATCGGGAGGCAGAGACGAGATCAGCCATGGCCTTAGACGACATTTTCGTAGCCTAGGATGGATTATAGGATGAGGCCACGAATTTTGTTACGGACTAGAATCCACAGGAA
The DNA here is from genome assembly GCA_948472305.1 of Vicia faba. NCBI lineage: Eukaryota > Viridiplantae > Streptophyta > Magnoliopsida > Fabales > Fabaceae > Vicia > Vicia faba. The sequence goes on from OX451740.1 coordinate 325,065,483, forward strand.
ATAAACCAGGTGGTTCAAGGAAGAAGACGACCATGTGTCCTCTTCCCACTGGCCAATTCAAACAGCGCGCCATTTTTTTTATTTTTTTCAGCATGTTAATTGTTTATTGCATATAATAATCAGGTTTTGTTTTGTTAACAAAGAAGCGCCACAACTCAGTTGGTGGACGCACTATTGCATAGTCCATTGGGACCTGGGTTCGAATCCCAGGTCCCCTAAAACAATTATTTGATTTTTTTCTGCAGGTGATCCCATGTACTCTCCAACGCGTGATCCACCATACACCTCAGAGATCCACACGCCAAGTGGCTCCTGGCCAAATCTGAAGGCCAGGATTGAAGGACTATCATACTCCCTAGTCAACATACGTGTGGACGATCCAGAAAAGTCAAAAAGGCTTGCAGCAATTGGGCCTTGAGAATTCCAAATACACCTCCAAAGCTGGCCCAACACCCCCTGGGTTTGCCTTTTATTTTCTTTCATTTATATTTTTTTTACTTGATTTATTTTCTTGATTTAATTACTAACAAAATAGTTAACATTTTCATAATAAAAATCAAAAAATACAAAAACATTATTTTTATTAAATTCATCACTTTTATTATTTTTGTAAATAAATAATTTAATTGATTTAGTTTTTTTAATTAGGCATAATTTTAACCTTTTTTCACAAAATAAAATTAATTAGAATATTAGGTTTTAATAATTTTGACCATTTTATATTTATTTCCTTAAACATTCAAAAACCCAAAAATATTTCTCTTTTTAATTAATTAATTAATTAGCCTAGGTTTAATTTAATTAAATGCAAAATAACAAAAACCTCTTTCTTTCCTAAAAAAGGGTCAAAACCCTAAAAACTCTCCGATTCAATTTTTCTTGCGTATGCTTTTTTTTCCCGCGCATATTACTTTTTGATCCATATAATTGTATCTGCTCCGAGGATGTAATAGCTTTAACTTAGGACTTTTTATCGCTTTATTTATCTTTCCGCATTTACTTTTTTCCAAGGGTTTGTTTTTGGCGATGTAAATACCCGACGCCTTGTAATAGTGTAGTTTTATTTTCCGCAACTATTAACTGCTAGATGTATGCTCACTAGGCTATGCATGACAAGATCTCTCTTAAATTAAAATCAATCGTAGCTCACTCTGACATGTAAAGATAACATAACCGAAGCTTGACACACTCGCACATGCCACTCCTAGGGTACGCCTCACTTGGTTGCCTCGACGATGTCATTCAGTATAGGGTGTTTTAGAGGTCGCCCTCCTGTCTAAAGATCAAAGTTGCCTCGAAACGGTTGCCTCGATAAAAAAAATGATCTAAGACATTAGGGTTACCGCTAAGGCGTCCTACCATTGCTTTAGTGACCACATGTCCCTAAAATTGAATTGACCCGAAAACTCCAACGACGGTGCTACCTACTCCTCAATAGTGGGATAGAACTGTCTAAAGGACATTTGCACAGTTTAATTCCCTTTTGAGTAGGTAGATGTTCTTAAGTACTTGCTCCTTTTAAAACAAAAAACAAAACTTTTCGCACTTACACTCTTTTTCAAACAAAAACTCTTTTCAAACCCACAATCACAAAGAAAAACAAAATTTTGAAAACATAGTGAGCAAGTACCTAAGAGCCCGTGGATAACCACGGATAGAAAGGGTGCTAACACCTTCCCTTTCTATAATCTACCTCCCGAACCCGAGAAACATATCGAAAAGGAATTTTTCTGTGCTTTTGTCCTTTCCTTGTTGGATAAAATAAAAGACGGTGGCGACTCTTGCTTACCGCGACATTTTGTGAAAACAAACACAAACGCGAACCATCATTCCAAAACAGTCAGTTCTATTTCCACCGATCACAAATACCATTGCTGATGAAGAACTTCGCCGCGAACCTTCTCAGAAACTTCTTGTCATTAACAGATGCACCCTCGGGGTACTCCTGAGCTTCAAGATACCTCTTCACCTCATGGAACCAGGGCTTTTCTGTTACCTCTTCAGTCTCAATGCCACAACAATGTGCAGGTTCATCTAACCTTTCATTGATAATCCGGGGAGCTTCGTTGTCCCAATTGACTTTGAACATAGAAGACATCGTAGCTAGCGCGTCCGCCAACTGATTCTCCTCCCTAGGGAAGTGTTCAAAGGTTATTTCCTCGAAATATGGAAGCAACGTCAATACATAATCCTTGTAGGGAATAAGATTCGGATGTTTCGTATCCCACTCGCCTTTGATCTGACTGATCACGAGAGCGGAATCTCTGAATACACTTAAGAACTTAATCCTTAGGTCAATAGCTGCTCGAAGACCCATAATGCATGCTTCATACTCCGCCATGTTATTGGTGCAGTTGAAGCATAGTCGGGCGGTAAACGGAGTATGAGAGCCTTTAGCAGATATGATCATGGCGCCAATGCCATTACCCAAAGAATTCTAAGCTCCATCAAAGTACATAGACCATCGGGATCCTTCCTCAGGTCCTTCATCCGGTCCAGGTGTCTCGCAGTCAGTTACTATCATGATACTCTCATCCGGGAATTCAAAGTTCATAGACTGGTAATTGTCCACTGCCTGATGTGCCAAATGATCTGCCAACACACTTCCCTTGATTGCCTTTTGGGCCGTGTACTGGATGTCATACTCAGTCAAAATCATTTGCCATCTTGTTATTCTTCTGGACAAGGCAGGCTTCTCGAAGATATACTTGATTGGATCCATCTTTGATATCAATAGAGTAGTGTGAATCAACATATACTGTCTCAACCGGCGAGCAGCCCATGCCAAAGCGCAGCAAGTTTTCTCAAGCAACGAGTATCGGGTCTCGCAATCGGTAAACTTTTTGCTAAGGTAATAAATAGCATGCTCTTTTCGGCCAGACTCGTCATGCTGACCTAGCACACACCCCATTGAGTTGTCGAGTACTGTTAAGTATAAGATCAGAGGTCTCCCTTCAACTGGAGGCATCAGAATGGGTGGCTCTTGGAGATACTCTTTGATCCTTTCGAAAGCGGCCTGACATTCATCATTCCATCTTACCACTTGATCTTTCTTCAGTAGCTTGAAGATTGGCTCACAAGTAGCAGTCATGTGCGAGATGAATCGGGCAATGTAGTTCAAACATCCCAGAAAGCCTCTGACTTCTTTCTCTGTTCGGGGAGCTAGAATTTCCTGTATAGCCTTCCCCTTTGTAGGATCCACTTGAATACCCTTTATCACTTATGACGAAACCCAGCAGCTTACCAGATCTCACCCCGAAGGTGCACTTGTTCGGGTTTAACCTCAGCTTATACAACTTCAACCTGTCAAATAACTTCTGAAGGTGGTCAAGGTGTTCTTCCTCGGTCTGGGATCTTGCAATCATATCATCGACGTATACCTCAATCTCATGATGGATCATGTCATGGAACAAAGCGACCATGGCTCGCTGATACGTTGCCCTAACATTCTTCAATCCAAAAGGCATGACCTTGTAGTAAAAGGTACCCCATTGAGTAACAAAGGTTGTCTTCTCCATGTCTTCGGGAGCCATTTTAATCTGATTATAACCGGAGAAACCATCCATAAAGGAGAAGACCTTATGTTGTGCGGTGTTGTCAACCAGAACGTCGATATGAGGCAGAGGGAAATCATCCTTGGGACTTGCCCTGTTTAGATCCCTATAGTCAACACACATTCGAACCTTACCATCCTTCTTTAGCATTGGAACCACATTGGCAACCCACTGCGGGTAAGAAGTAACTGCTAGAAAACTGGCGTCAAACTGTTTCATAACCTCAGCCTTGATTTTCTCAGACATCTCTGGGTGCATTCGGCGAACCTTCTGTTTCACCGGAGGACAGTCTTCCTTGGTAGGTAATCGGTGAACCACAATATCGGTATCCAACCCAGGCATATCTTCATAAGACCAGGAAAAGATCTCAACATAGTCACGCATCATCTGAATCAATCGTTGTTTAACACTAGCTTTCAGATTTGTACCGATCTTGACCTCTTTCTTGTCTATCTCTGTACCCAGATTTACCGTTTCCGCTGGCTCTTCATGCGGCTGAATAACCCTCTCTTCCTGGAGTAACAGTCTAGCAAGTTCACCAGGCACTTTGCAATCATCTTCACCTTCGTCTTCGGCTAAGTTGATCGGACTTTCGAAGTCATAACCGGCAGTAGCAGAGTCGTTATCAGTGGAATCCAGAGTGGATGTGGACCTGTATATGTGAGTCTGTGTAAAATAGCTGTTTTGTAAGATAAAAAAGAAAAAACAAGGAGCGCAAAATTTGAAATGCAAAAAAATGTCCAATGTTTTTATTAATGATATATGGAGATGGCACACATAAAGCCCTCACAAACAAAGCCACGGTGCCTCGGGCAAGGCACCGGGCCGTAAAGTTTAAAATTGTCTGTTACAAACTCAAAACAAAAGTTTCATTACTAGGTAATAAAAGAAATTGGGACGAAGTCCTTTGCCGTCCAATTGCTTAGTCTGCCATCAGTAGTTGGGTAGATCCAACTGTCAAACTCAGATTCTTCAACATTGTCTTCAATGGTATTCACTCCTGAATTGCTGATAAACAGAGGAGGTATTCCAGTCCGTGCACTCTGAACAGCCCTTTGAGCTTCTGAAGTGAAACCCAAACCAAACTTGTTAGTCTTATGTGCAAAATCAGGGAGTTGGCCCCAATTTGCACACTCACCTTTCTCAACAACAGCCTGGGCATCCTTGAAGGAAGCCATATTCATTGGAGGATCTTCAACAACAATCTCAGTTGACGCCAGCGTCTGGGGAACCTCTTCAAAATGCTGAAACGGGGTATCAATGAACTCTCCACCCATCTCTACATATCGGAAAGAGTTGAGGTGGCTCACTATGTACTCCTCCTCTCCTTGTAACGTCACAATTTTCCCTTTCACCGGGTACTTTAGCTTCTGGTGGAGCGTTGAGGTTACTGCCCCAGCTTTGTGGATCCACGGACGACCCAGCAAACAAGAATAAGATGGCCGAATATCCATCACATAGAATGTAGATGCAAAAACCTGAGAACCAACCTTAATTGGAATATCCACTTCTCCGTGTACCATCCTCTTGGACCCGTCAAAGGCCCTGACCACAATGTTACTTGGCTTCAGCTCCAACCCTTCGCAGTCTAACCGGTCCAGTGCCTTCTTAGGTAAAACATTCAGCGAGGATCCAGTATCCTCCAATACGTGAGCAAGAGTAGTGGCCCTGCATTCAATGGAGACATGCAGGGCGTCATTGTGATTCTTCCCATTAGCAGTTAAGTCGGCGTCAGAGAAACCCAACCCATTATCCACTATCAGAATAGCCACACAATCTTTGAACTGATCAGTTGATGTTTCTTGCGGCACGTGCGCAGTCTTCAGGAAAGCAATCAGAGCCTTGGCATGGGCCTCTGAGCATAGAAACTGAGATAACATAGAGATTTTGGACGGGGTTTGCCCCAGCTGCTCGACTACATTGTAGTCTCTCTTTTTGATGATCTTCAAAATTTCTTCCATCTCTTGTCTAGAGGCTTCAACAGTAATCTTCTTCGGTGCCTCCGTCTGGGCAGGCTCATCAGTGGTCCCTTTGCCCCGAGTATCAGATGACTCGGAAATAGGGGTAAGAATTGGAACTTGAACAGGGACAGTAACAGGTGTACTGGTAAGTGTAATAACAACAGGCTTCCGAACAACTGGTGGAGAAATCTCAGGGGAGAAAAGTCTTCCGCTGCGGGTGACTTTGGCAGGTCCAACAATATTGCTGACGTCAGTATCAGCCTCTTCAGCATTCAAATCTTGTTTAACCCCGTGATAATACACGTTAGCCCCGTAGTGCCAAGGGACAACTTTATCTGACGTATAAGGTATAAGCCCAGGAACAGTGATGATCAATGGTGCAATTCTCGGAACAAATGTAATTCTAACAGGCTTTCTCGAGGAAGCCTTGGAAGAATTGTCGAAAATGGTGATTATAGCAACTTCTTCAGTAGGAACCAAAGGAACAAAAGTCTTCTCAAACAGAATTTCTTTATTATCCATCAGGCGTTGGACACCTGACTTCAAAATATGGCAACCGGTAGGTAGGATGAAACACATACGACAACCATCGTCACAGCCCGGAAATAAATCGGCTAGCAGAAGGCTCTTGTTCATAGTCGTCAATGGAGTAACAATGTCTTTCACATAAACCACAAACGAGTCTTCATCTATAGCATTTTCTCCATGCTTGGGCATAGGAGCAATCACAACATTAGGCCTTTCAGGCGCCTCAAACTCAATCTCTTTAGCATCAATCAAGTCATGTAACTTATTCTTCAAAACCCAACAATCATTTATATCGTGCCCCGGGCTATCAAAGTGAAAAGCACAGTGGGCGTTTGGATTGTACATCGGTGATGTTGTGTTGGGATTCTTCGGGGCCTCCTTCGGAATCACCAAGTTGGTCTTCAATAACTGCGGCAGAATTTGGGATAAAGTCATGTTGAGCTGAGTGAACTGTCTTCGTGGTCTCTCGGCCCTTGGCTGATTGTTGCGCTGAGGAGCAACAACAGGTCTTGATATAACAACCGCATTAACAGCTTGGCGGTGTTCAGGTCTATTATGGCTCTTTGTGCTGTAAACTGCGCTTGACTCCTTCTTAAAAGGTTTCTTCTAGGCACTAGACGAAGCACCCTTCTGTATTTTACCGGATTTGATACCGGCCTTAATCCTTTCCCCAGTCATAATCAACTATGTAAACCCGGACGAAGAACTTCCAATCAGATGGTTGAAATACAGACCAGACAAGGTCCCCAGAAACATATCCACTAGCTCTCTATCAGCCAAGGGAGGTTGCACTCTTCCAGCAAGGTCCCTCCACTTCTGAGCGTAATCTTTGAAACCTTCGCCCGCACCCATAGACATACCCTGAAGTTGGGTTCGCGTAGGAGCGAGGTCGGCATTGTATTGGTACTGCTTGTAGAAAGCAGCAGCCAAGTCCTCCCAATTACGGATACTAGCTCCTTCCAGCTGGTAAAACCATTCAAGCTGAGTCCCTGAAAGACTGTCTTGAAAGAAGTGGATCCAGAGGTTCTTGTCAGTGGTGTATGGCTGAATCTTCCTAACATACGAACGAATGTGCAGTTTTGGGCAAGAAACCCCGTTGTATTTAGCAAAGGCTGGTGCTTTGAACTTGTGGGGAATCACTACCCCAGATGACAGACCCAAGTCTCCAAAGTCCAGACCAAGCACTTTCTGAACTTCCATCGCACTTAATCAGTCTTCAAGCTGTTTATATCTATCCTCAGCAGGAGGATACTGGTCTTCGTCAAAGTCGATCTCGTTGTCTGAAACCACAGGGCTAGGAGCCCTCCTTTCTTCCTGATTATCTCCCCCTCCAGATGAGTGGGTCAAATTAACCTCTTCTCGCAAATTGTTTCCGAATCTGTGACCCATATTAAATAGGACCGTCTTCTTCTTCTTCCTCTTATATTTCAGGATAAGGGTCTTCAGATCTTGCTGACCCTTAGCCAAATTCATGAACATTTCTTGGAACTGAGTGTTTTGAGCTTGCAGAGCCTTGATGGCTTGTTCAGTTGATGTTTTAGAAGACATGATGTGCTGAAATAAACAGCGAAGAAGATGAGAAACCCTATACGGGTACCTGTGATGAGGTGCATGGAATGAAATGCGTATGATATGATTTCAAAGACTTTAGACATTCAAATTCGTAAACCAAAATGAAACACGTTTTTATTAGATAAACTTTGAATTCAATTGTTCAACAGATGCCTTTAAGGCGTTACAAGAAAGAAAAACTGAAAAGTAAATCAAAACTAGAAATAATCAAAGGACATCAGTGCTCCCATGGTCGTTTCCTGTCGGTGCGGACATAGTCGTTGAGGATCTGCTCGTTCTCCAACTGCCTTGTCAACTTCTGGATCTTCCGCTCTTGCTTGTGATACTTTTCTCTGTAAGTATCCCGCTCTTCTCTCAGCTGCATCCACGATCTCTTTAATGCCCCAATGTCAGTAGGCATGTATGGATGGAGGATGGTAGGAGGAACCCCTTCTTCATCAGCAACCTCAACAGTTATAGGCAAGACAGCTTCGTACGACATTCCCAGCTTTTGGGCACAGATTCAAACCCATCGGAGATATGGCTCCATTGGAAGAGAAGTCTTTGCACCTAGCTCGTGTGGATCAGACCTGTGCACTCTATCCCAGGCTCGTATGAACCTGCGGCGTTGCTCGTCACTATCCCCTTGGAAGTCAAAGACAATACTCGACATCAGCAACTCATGAGGTCCTTCCCTCCTAGCTCGCCCAAACTGACGTAAGGCCAAGCACGAATTATAAGTGATTCCTCCATGGGTTCCTAACAGTGGAACATTGGGGTATTCCCCACAATGATCAATAATAGTCACATCTTCCATGCCTTTGATAGTCCAAATTATGTCATTATGAGAGAGAGACATAATCCTATAGGCCCAACCCATGCCTTCCTTGTTCTTTAAAACTGATTTGGGGAGGTGAGAAATAAACCACCTCGCCAGCAATGATGCACAACACATAAGGGTTCCCCGTTTCCGAGCAGTACGGGCATAAAGAGAGTGCAGAATGTCACCCAAGAGAGTGGGCACAGGATTACCGGACATGAAAATCTTCACTGCATTCACGTCAACGAAAGAATCTGAGTTAGGAAACAACACCAAACCATATATGAGAAGAGCTAGAATGTCTTCAAATGCCTGAAAGTCTAGACTGTCCCATAACTGATTAGCCCGATCAACCAAGAATTTAGCCAAAAAGCCTTTTGTCCCACTTCTAGTTTCCCAGTTTGACATTACCTCAACCTTTGTCAGATGGAGGGCTGAAGCAATCTCTTCCGGCCTAAGGACTTTCTCCCAACCTGTGAACAGGGTCTGCTCCAGAATAGAGATACCAAGTAGATCAGAGAACTCTTCCAAGGTAGGGACCAACTGGTAGTCCAGAAAAGTAAAGCAATGGTACATTGTATCAAAGAACTGGACTAAGACACTCATCATCTGTTCATCCATCTTGGAGGCGACCAAACCAAGGAGGTTCCCATGTCTTCTGATAAAGGAGGAAGTATCTGGAACCTTTGCAACCAATTCCTTAAGCTGAGTGGGAATCTGAACAAAGTTGATCCGAATAGTGTTTCTACGCATGGGTGCCATGACCTACAAAACAAAACAAAGATGAATCCCCTCTGTCTTTGAAATGGGTCAGTCCAATGCAAGATGTATGCAATGTCATGATGCATGATGTCATGATAGAAAACACACCACAAGTATTCACAAATAGCAAACATGGTAAAGGGCAAACAAGTCACACAGATAGCCCTTAAATTTCAGGCTGGCAAGGAGTCTAGGTACTACCCTCTTTCAGTTCAGTTGGTTCAAACCTGTCCTAGAAATAGTAACCGGGTTCTAGAGGATCTCAATATCACTGACCACCCTCGATCGGTCATAATTCCAATTTAGCAACCTTTTCTTGCGATCGGAATCATCGCGAGAGTTTGGTCTCAATGAGTGTAGCATACTGCTACTGTTCTATGGCCAAGTTGGTCAATTACAGGTTCTAAGGTCAGTTGATGCTTAATGACCCCTTAGCAGACCCATATTCTCCTCGTTGCGCCACAAGGGATATCGATACAAACTAAAGTGCCACACCAACGTAGCTACTGCTTCAACCGTATCGGTCTACGCCGTACAGTTCCCTCACAATTTATTTCTACTTACCTAAAGGGTATCCCCCAGATCCGGGTTAGGATCTATAGTAACTCCGATTCATCCCACAAAGATAAAGCATACAAGTCAAGCAATTGAAAACATTATGAATTATTCCTAAGGTGCACCCCACTTATAATACTCCCCAGTAGAGTCGCCAGTTTAGTGATACGGTGGGAAGAACTGACTGTTTTTGGAATGTTGGTTTACGTTTTGTGTTTATTTTCGCAAAATGTTGCGGTAAGCAAGAGTCGCCATCGACTTTTATTTTATCCAACAAGGAAAGGAAAAAAGCACAGAAAAATTCCTTTTTCGAGATATTTCTCGGGTTCGGGGGGTAGATTATAGAAAGGGAAGGTATTAGCACCCTTTCTATCCGTGGTTATCCACGGGCTCTTAGGTACTTGCTCAATTGTTTTCAAATATTTCTTTCTTTGTACTTGTGGGTTTGAAAAAGTTTTTTGTTTCGAAACTTCGATTTAACTCTTGCTTCTGTCCTCAAGAGTGTATGAAGTATTTTTGAAAACTTTGTTCGAAAAAGGAGTGTAAGTGTGAAAAGTTTTTGTTTTTTGAAAGAGAAAGTATCTAAGAACCATCTACCTAATCGAAAAAAGAATCATTCTATGCTAATTTCCTTTAGACAATGCTATCCCACTATTAATGAGTAGGTAGCACCGTCGTTGGAATTTGAGGGTCAATTCGAATGAGGGACAATATGGTCACTAAAGCAATGTTAGGACGCCTTAGCGGTAACCCTAATGTCTTAGATCATTTGTTTGAGGCAACAATATCCGAGGCAACCGTTTCGAGGCAACTATGATCTTTTAGACAAGAGGGCGACCTCTAAAACGACCTATACTCAATGACCGTGTACGAAGGCAACCAAGTGGGGTGTACCCTAAGAGTGCGAGTGTGTCGTTTTCAGTTATTTTTATCTTTGCACATGTTAAGGGTGATCTAATTTGATTTTAAGATTAACATTCAGTCTTGTCATGTAAACCCTATTATCAAACATCCAGCAGTTATAATTTGCGGAATTAAAATGCGAAATTTAAAGGGTATTTACATCGCCAAAGACAAACCCTTTGAAAAATAAAGTAAAGCGATAAAAATAATAATTAAATGTCCTATTTAACTATTACAATCCGGAAGCAGGTACATCAATATGGATAAAAATAAATAAAGCGCGACGTGAAATTAAATCGGATGCGAATTAGGGTTTTGACCCTTTTGAAAGAAAATTGCTTCTTTTTTTGTATTTTGTTGCTTTTATTTGAGAAAAGAAATTAATCCTAAATTAATTACTAAATTAATTATAAAATAAATTAATTAATGAAGGAATAAATTATGACATATTTTGAGTTTTTGTTATTTTAAGAAAGAAAATAAAATTAATTAAATTAGTAATTAAAACCTAATTAATTTTAATTATTTACAAAATAGGTTAAAGTTATTCTAGAATTAAAACCTAAATTAATTAATTAGTGTTTATTAATAAAAATAAAAGTTAAAATTTGATTGAATAAAAAAAATATTTTTGTGGTTTTATTTGATGAAAAAAAGGAATTTTGTTATTGGTTAAAAAATTAAATAAAAATAATAAAACAATTAATAAAACAAAATAAATAAAAGAGAGAGGGGAGTGTTGGGCCTGATTTATGAGTGTGAGTAGCAATTTCATAGGCCCAACAAAGCTGGTCCGTTTGACTATCTGGGATCCAGTGTGGGCATGTTGACTTGGCCTTTGGTGGACTTCCAACCTTTGACCACCAGATCTGGCTCTTGGCCATCTGGCGCTTGGGTGGATGAGGGTGTATGGAGGATTGCAAGTGGGCGCGTACACTGGAATACCTGAAAACCAAAATTATTGAGAAAGTGGGGGACCTGGGATTCGAACCCAGGTCCTGAAGGAGATACACTGCTTGCTTTACCACTACACCACGCTGCTTTTGTTGTTAGTATAATACAAAGAATTAATAATATAATAAAATAAAACAAATGACAACAAAACAAAAAGCGCGCAAAAGTATTTGAATTGGCCAACAAGCGGATGACACGAGTTCATCCCTGTCCTCAAACCTGTAAAAAAAATACCTGCGGATTTGAATCCGCAGCTAAAAATGCAGCCTTATTCTAAAATTCTCTCCAGGCCATGAAAACACATTCTACGAGCATGGTTGAACTCGTCATCTCCTCCTGATTGCAACCATGCCCTTCACGTGGACCAATTGTGCCTGAAACAAAAATCCCCAAAACCACGAGCCAAACCCTAGCAATGGTGTTTCTTCATACAGAGCACATAAATGAAATTAAACAATGCAAAAAGTTTGAACATGTTCTTGTTATCACGAATGTACCATTAGTTTGTTCAATGGATGCCAGAATGCTTCAAATCAAAATCAAGAACATAGTTGTGTTATGTGATACTTACAGTGTGTTTGGGAGTCTAAAAATGCTTGGTTTTGGTTGGGATGGCTTGTGTGAATGCCCAGGAAGCGATTGGAACAAGTCTTGATCCTTGAAAACGCCTCTAATCTGGGTTTTGATCTCTCACTTTTTTGTGAATTTTGCAAAGTCAGTTCTGCCTCTTCCCATGATTTTCAACCCTTATTTCGTGTCCTTCAGCTTGCTTATGTATTGTACTTTGCATTAGGTCTACAAACTTGGTTCAAATCTCTCCATATCAATGCCCATGAATTGGATTTGATTCTTCCATTAAACCTTTCCAAATTTGATTCAAATATCTTCTTGTACACTTATGCCTTGATACGAGTTTGGAGATGTGCTAGCTGTCCATTGAAGCCTATAATCAACAAAAAATCTTTGGTTATCAATATTTTTGATTTTATATGATTTTATTTGATTTAAAATGAATAAATTCAAATAAAAATCAAATTAAATAATAAAATTGAGATATGGACACATGGCTGAATCTAGGGCACGTGGGATATAATTCAAACTCAAAACAAGTGAAAAAGAATGGGGCCATTTGACAAAATTTGAATTTTTGGGGATAGTTGACTTTTGGCAATTTTGCAAAAAAGTCCAACTTCAACAATGCATAACTTCTACAATTTTGAACTTTTGGAGGTGTTCTTGGAATTTTTAGAAAGCTTGAGATGTCCTCTAACCAACCCTTTTTGTCTCATATAATTTTGATATTCCATGCTCAAGTTATAAGCTTTGGAAAAAAGGTGTTTTTGCTGACTTTCAAAAATGACCTATAATGTCCAAATTCATAACTTCTTGTGAGTGCATTTTTTGATATTGGGGTATGAAGATGGATTGTAGGGAATTGCATCATCTTCAAAATGAGATTTGGATGGGTCATTTATCATAAAGTATGAGAAAGTTATGCTTGGTCAAATTTGAGTTGACTTTTTCCTACAAAACCCTAATTTAGCAACTTTTGTGTCTTGATGAATTTTGAGCAATCCTTGATGAATCATGATCAACCCTTGATAAAATGATGAAATATCCTTCAAAATGATAATGTTGTCAAAAAATATTGAAGTTTAACTGTATGTAGGTCACAGTTGACTTTTGCCCTAACACAGTCGATTTTTGGACCCTTTGAGCAATTGACTGAGCAAACTTCCTCTGCAAGGCTTGAAACTTGGCATGGACAATCTTGAGAACATATTAGGACATTAGGGAGAACTTGAGGTCATTTGGACTCAAGGATCTTGATGCAACACAAAACCCTAATTTGGGGCTGACTGCCTTAGGAGATAGCTTGTATGTCCAACCCTTGAGCAAACTTGATCAACTTGGAGATTTTTCTTGCAATGTCTTGAGGAATATGAGAGGGAAAATTTTGGGGTACAACACTATGCAAATTGTATGTATGAAATATGCGTAAGATGCACGTATGCCTTGAAATGTTATGAAGACTATTTATGGCATTCTCTCCTTTAAACCATTGACTTAGACTTACCAATCCCCTGGAGTTGTATGTTGTGTCGTCGTAGCTTTGTTAAATTTGATTTGAATGCGGTGAAAAAGAGTTAGCAAAATTTTGAACATTGATTTTGTATTGTGAGCGCAGGTGTAGACGTAGACGTATACGTAGGTAATGGCATATGCATAGATTTGTATGTTGTATGTGCAGGCGTAGACGTATGTATTAGCATATGTGTAGCCTTTTATGTTGTAAGCGCAGACGTAAGCATAGACGTATGTATTGGCATATGCATAGATTCGTATGTTGTAAGTGCAAGCATAAGCATAGACATATGTATTGACATATGTGTAGACTTTTATGTTGTAAGCGTAGGCGTAGACGTGGACATGTGTATAGAATTTGCAGGAGTATACATGTGCATGGACGCATGTGCGGACATAGACTTTGTGTTGCAAGTGTAGGAATAGGCGCTAACATGTATATGGACGTAGACTTTGTGTACAGACGCGTAGACGTAGGAGTAGATATTCATAGATTTTTGTGTTGTAAGCGCAGGCGTAGACATGGACATGTATATAGAATTTTTATTGTAGACGCAGGAGTAGACATGTGCGGACGTAGGTGTAGATTTTCTTTTGATGTTTTCTAACCCAAAATTCTTTTTCGATGTTTTGTCAAATGCTTTTATTTTGTTAATCCCCCTAAATGATTTCAAGATAATATTCACAAGTAATGATCGTGGTATTTTGTAAACAAGACTGAGAAAAGAAAAAAAATGCAATTTGAAAGATGCAAAGAGAGCAGTGTTTTATTAATATGCCTCTAAATAGGCGAGAATACAAGATGTAATTCCTAGGAAGAGGTAATTACAGAAAGTTTTAAAACTGTAAATGGCAATAAAAATGATAATTGCAACTGTTGTTCCCCAATATCCTTTTAATGATCTTATCTCTTTTGCTTCTGATTTGAATGATTCAGATCTATCTCTCCCTTCGTGGTTCGTAGTCGTAGTTCTTAGATCATGGTCTTTTCGTTCTTTATTTCTTTTGGAGTGGTCCCTAATTTTTGCCTGGATTGCCCTTTCGGGTTTTCAATCCACTGGGATAATTTTTTTGTTATATGCCCCTAATTTTTTCCTGGATCGCCCTTTAGGGTTTTCAATCCACCGGACGCTCCTTTTTGCCTAAGTCGCTTGTTTAAGGTTCGAGCTTGGCGAGCTTCTTATACATAGTATTTTTGACTGCGTCTAAGTTTTTCCATATGCGATAGTTCCTCCCCATTCATTGTTGTGGGGATAAGGCCACCACAAGAGGATACCATTTTGACTATGTACGGATCTTCGTAATTGGGGGTATGTTTACCACGTGGGTGGAGGAAAAGTAGCAGAATCTTCTTGAGTACAAGACCATGTCGTGGTCCATCTTGTACAGTATACTGTTACTCAGAAAGAATTTCGAGGCTAATTTTTTTAGAGTTGCTTGTCGATGCTGGAGGAATTTTCTGGATGTCCTTATCTTTTAAGGCACTTCTTGATGTCGTAAAAACCAAGGCTTGTTATATTGTTATTTTTAATAGCAAGGCAATGTGCGGGCTCTTCGAAGCTTCTATTTGTGGTGCATGATTCGTGGTTTGACCAAGTTACTTTGAACATAGACGATATAGTTGCCAGGGCGTCCGCCATTTGATTTCCTTTTCGTGGGATGTGACTGAAAATGATCTTTGTGAATTCTATAGTCAGTTTTAAAACATGATCCCGATATGGGATCATTTTTGGATGTTTAGTAATCCATTCGCTGTTAACTTGGTATATGGCTTGTGAGCAAAAACTGCCCTTATATCGTGCCCCGGTGCATTTGACGCCCCGTTGAACGCGAGTATCTGACGTGCCCCTGGCTCGGGTCAGATCTTCGTATTTCGTAGTTGCTTATTTTTACAGCACCGTCTGTATTTGACCTTGGCCTGTTTCCGTAGATATGTGCAATAACTTGGTCAGCTTCTTTGTGGCTCCGCTCTTTATATTGCCCCTTAGCTTGGTTTCTTCCAGATCTTCTCCTGTGCTCAGATTAATGGTCTTAATAGCCTCTTTATATGGTTGTGTATTGTTAGCTTTGCTTTTTATTTCCCTCTCCATTTTCTCAGAGAGTTCAAGATCTTCATCATCTTCCCCTTTATCTTGGTTGATAGGAGCATCAAAATTATATCGGATTGCAGCAATAGATTATCAGTGGTTTTGGGCATGATTTTGCAGCTTTATCGTGTTTTGGTGCAGATTTAGTATATGAATATTTGAAAATGCATGTGTAGAGAAAGTATTTCCATTTTTGGATTTAAGATATAAATGCAAGAGAAAGAAAAGGGATCTTAATTGAAAACAAAATATAACTTTTATTAATCGTAAATATTATCTGAAATAAAGCAGGGAAACCCTTACAAGCCACCCCTATGCCTCGGGCTTGACATAGGTTCTTTCAAAAACAAGAAAAATTAATTAGGAAAGAAAAAGATCTGAGGAATCTCCACGGTCGTCCATCTTTTGAGTTCTCCTTCTGGGGCGCATTCTCGGATGAATTCAGTTGCCCCTTTGTTGTTAGCTTCGTTGGATACTCTTGCCATAATACAATCCTGGACAACAAGGATACAACAAGTATTTTGATTTTTATAAGAGTTTAGAATGATATAGACAATGTATCAATCACTTGATTGATCTTCTCTTTCAAGCATACAACTTTCTCAAAGATATAATACAAGTGTTTAATTAATGATATGAAATTTATCTTAATTTTCAATGAAAACTAAGTGCAGAAAATTTCACTAAAAAATTATGGTTTTCAACACTTTGAATTTTGAAAGATGAGATGATTAGAAATTGTTGAAATTGTAGATCAAAGAGGTGTTTTGAAATCTGAAATAATAATTTATATATCATTTATACACCTCTACAAAGGAGCATAATTTATGAAAGAATACAATGGTTTAATCCCAAAAGGTACAAATATTTTAAATAAACAACTTCACTATTTTTGCCTCTGTTCCGTGTGTACCCGGGATTCTTCAAGACTTAGATAATTATTTAAATTTTATATGCTAGATGTCTTAAGCCATTCCATTTTGCAAGCCTTCTTTGTATGTTAGCTTGTCTTCATTAAAACAAAATGGGAAGCTTGACTTCACAGATATCATATCGTTAGTTTGTTTTAAGCGCTCTAATTTCTCCAAAGTAACATCGACTGAGGTAAGACCCGACCAATTAAGGCTAGGAGCACATAGCTGATAGAAGGGACGAGGCGACACTAGAGGCAGACTGGTCGACCAAATCCAATATCCAACTAAGAGCTTTTTAATTGCAAAAACTTTAATGTATGTTATTGAAGTTGAAATTATTGCGGTTGCAGACATCAGATTTTTCCTCTAATGCATCCTCGTTAAGAGATTTAGATTGTACTCATTCCAACTACGAGCTTTAATACCATATTTAAAGTATATGGATTGGGCCTACTCATTCCTTCAAAATTGTCTTGTAAGGTGATGGGTGACACTATATGAACCTTTTCCAAGCTCAATTTCTTATCGATATGAGACTTAGGAATTTTCTCAATGCACCTTACAAGTCAGTTTTAAGGAGATGAATTAGGTACAGCCCACATGCTTTAATATGGTATTAGAGCATATGATAAATACTAGTGAAGAGACGCTGGTTTTCACGAGAATTTGAAGGAATCAGTAGTCGTTCCCACAGACAACACTATTATTTTAAGGTGGAACGAGAAATACATAATATCAAAGGAATGAGTTCTTTTGGTGCAGAAACGAGAGCTTTTGGTGCAGCAGAGCAGAGAAGACATGCAAAATTAGCATTCAAATGCTCAATTCTGTAAAATAAAAAATATATAATTTTAGAGTGAAAGAGAGATAATACCTGAAATGACACGTTCTAGGATTTATATATGACATATAGTCAAAATTATTTCTGTCTAACCTAAAGTGAAATGTTGAGGGTCGTCCGATCACATTCTACGACAGACGATATATTAGCAACTGAAATCAAATATTCTATTTTTCATGAAGTATCACCTTTTTTTTTGCACGTTGAATAAATACTATAAATTAGATCTTATAATTAGAGATTCTTCTTTGTACATATGACTAATTCTGAACAAAATTATTTTTGAAAAAAAAATACAAAGATAAAAAACTAAAATATCATAAGATGTCAATAAGAAATTTATGTATAATAAAATAGAAGCGTGTGTATATATATATATATATATATATATATATATATATATATATATATATATATATATATATATATATATATATATATATATATATATATATATATATATATATATATATATATATATATATATATATATATATATATATATATATATATATATATAAATAATGTTTGAACAACTACAAGTTAATCTAAACTAAATTTTATAATACTAGTCAATAGTGATCTTTTAGTTAACTTATTTGCTGTCATTCATTGAGAGGGAATTAATGCTCAATTATTCCCAACATATTGAGAGCTCTAACTTTTGTCTTGCTTTTATAAGCATCTTTTAAAATGATAAAATAATGTGTCATTCTCCAACGTGGATGAATACTAGTGAATAGTATTTCATGTGACTTCTACGTATACAAGTGAAAACTTGTTCATCATTGACATTTTTACTTCTCATGAGTCTGGTACGTAATTGTGTTGAAAAGACATCAAGTATTGAATAATCAAAACAAAATTTATTAATAATAATAACAGTGAAATCAATAGGTAATTTGGGGAACCTATATATCGAAGATGCCAAAAGAGTAAACTTGGAAGAATAAAACTCTCAAACCGCGAGAAAGGGATTGGTTGCCTTCTCAATCATATCATAGAAAAGATTGGGAATTTTTCGTGCCACCTCACACTTTAACATGATATTCTTTAAATGGTGTGGCTTTAACATATTAATTTTGTCAAATAAAAATTCATTTTACTATTTAATTATAATATTTTGAGTTTTAAGAAAAATTTGCATATACTTTGGATTTTTTATCCCAACTATCTAATTTATGACAAGTATACAATTTTACAAATTTTTGTAGTTTATTATTGGATTTTTCGGAAAAAAAATGTACACTTTTATCGACTTTTTTAAAATGTTCGTTAAAAACTCATGTTTCTCATATATTTTTATTGAGTATTTTGAAAATTTAGGTAAAAATGTTTATTTTCTATCTTTTTTGAGAAAATCGATAAAATACATGTTTTTGACCGAATATTTTAAAAAATCGACAAAAACACATGCAGTTATATAAGATATCTTGAAAAAATCGCTAAATATACAAACACGCATATCGAATTTTCAAAAAAACTATTAGTGGAAATGTTGATATGGTTAATCTAATATATAAAAAATTTGAGAAAACCATGACGGTTTTCATATTTTAAAAAAATCTAGTAATTCGTATTTCATTTTTTTTATTTGCAGAGTAAACCAGAGGATCAGACGGGACAAGTGCTTCTAGATTGCGTGACAAAGATGCAGGGAGAGCTCGTGCGAGGGTAGTTGACGTTGATAACTCTCATTTACGGGCATGAAGAGTAGCCCCAATCGATTTTCACAAGAGACGGATGACTGAGCACAATTGCACACCCCATAATATTTGACGTATAAATTCTGAAGTTGATGGATGGACCAGAGATCCTGATGATGAGTTTGTTGTTGCAGTTGTTAAGGATGTTCAAACAATAGTTGAGGATGTATAAGGTTAGGATGACAGGCAAATGATGCCTAAGATCGAGGTGCCCCATCATTTTGAGACGGAGGCTCCGATATATACAAATGTTACTCTTCAACCTGATACAAAGGCTCCCGCTATGATAGATATAGAGGTTACTCCTTAGGTTAATATAGAGGCTACTGCTATGACTTCAACATACTCGCCTGTACACACGAATGAAGGATTTCCTAGAGGGCCCAATGATTATTATGTGCTCACTGGATATACCAGTCATGTGGCATTCATATATTGAACTTCTTTTTATTTGTTATTGATATATACATTGAAAATAACTGATGCTTTTTATTTTATTTGTTACAAGATCGATTGTTGTTGAAGGTGCCCACCAATGGGAGAGGCTGAAGTAGTTCTTAGATGTCCCAATGTCACAGGAGGTCAAGGAGATTATAGATGATTTCAGTCTCCTTTCATTGGTGGACTGTTTTGTGACCATGCTCGACGTCACCCTATTGTCAGCCTTTATTTAGTGACGACATAAGGAGACATATTCCTTCCATCTTCTGTTGGGTCGGATGACAATCACTTTGGATGATGTCTTATCCATGTTCCATTTTCTTCAGCCATGTAGTTTATTCATTGCTCCTTTCATTAGCCCACAACTAGCATGTATTACTGTTATACATGACTTAGGGGGTTACTGAGGTACAAGTGATAGATGAGTTTAAGGTTAACAAGGGTACTCAATTTGGCATATATTGGCTCTGAGATAGGTATAACGAGTTAGTGTAGTAGTCTATGTATGAGGTAGCTTCTAGGGTAGTCATGCTACATCTTGTAGGATGTACTATCTTAGTGGATAATTCTAATGTATATATTAATGTGAAGTACTGTTTACCATGAAATTTGATAAATAAGTGCTAGTCTCTTATAAAAGGTTACTTGCAGGATCGACTAGTGAATCCTAGAAGATAGTGCATAAAGTTTTCTAAAATTGGTACAAGTTTGTGTAAAAGTAAGAGATTTCGAAAAAGATGAAATTTGGGTACTTAAATGAAAGAAATTAAAGTAAAGTTGTTGGAAAAGGTATAGGATTTTGAAAGTGGTCGAAACCTTGAAAAAAGGCTGAGAGTAAATGAAAAACTAGAATGGAGAAAAGGTAAATTTAAAGTAAAAGACTTTGCATTGAATGAAAATGGTGTTTAAATACGTACATTACACTCGATCAACTCGTTTCTCGCTTTGCTTGGGTACTTTAAGTATAGAGAGTTTGTGTAGTAAATTTAACACCCTAAATTCTAACACTAAAATTCCTATTTATACTAATATCTAAATAATTGTAATGAACGGTCTTCTCTCCCCTGATTGACACGTCTTCGCTTGTATGTATTTCTCCTTCAATCTTGCCTTCATGCGTCCTTCACAATGTAAATAAGGCCAAAAGGTAGTTATTTAGCCACGCTTCACATTCCAACTGCCTCCGTCAAAATGTTCCTTATATCTCTATGAAAATCACTAAGTCTCAAATACTACTGCATACACATGGATTTCAACACTTTCCTTTAAATATCCATGTTGAAATCTTCTCCAACATGCCCGTCGAAAAACACCTCTAGAATAATCCAAATTCTACTAAGTGTTTCTTCAATATTATTCTTAATATGCTGAGGTTTGAGAGATGTTAAAAATCCCAGCTAACAAATTACCCCCCCCCCCCCCCCCCAAAAAAAAAGTCACCTTTGACCAACAGAAGATAGGGGCATTTTTGAATACTTCGCCATCACAACCATCATTGTATTGACGTCATGGTCATCATAACCACTTTCTTAAACGACTTTGAGATGTGCAAAGTTGTGAACATCTAAGCATGGCTCCAATTTTCAAGGATAACATGGGCCATAAAAATAAATCGCTTGGCCCAACCCCTTGGAGAGATACACATGTACCACGATTAATTTCAAATGTCAAGAAGAAAACTAAAAATGTTTCTCTTTATCCTTCTATAAATATTCGTTCTTCTTCATTTCTTCCTCTTTTCTTCCTTTCAACTTCTAAATTTCTCCAAAACTTTTAAACTTTCATCTTTCAGAAACACATAAAATACCTTTTCTCGCTAAATCATCTGCCATTTTCACCATGGTTGCTTACAAGTCAAAGAATTCAAAGGATCCAAAAAGCTCACAATAATCCCTACCTCTTGCTACTAGAATTTTGGGTACACTCATTTTTGGGAACCATGAGTACGTTCTCGAACCTACACTTCAAGAGAGAAGTTGTGCATCTAGAAATCCCAAGTATTAATCCATTTTTTATAGAGAAACTCACGCGCTTATGGGTCTGCAACCCGAACCTAAATCAAAATGCTGAGAAGTTAAGGGAATTCATCCCTGCTTACCACCGCACCAAACCCATAACTAGTATGAAAAATCCAATGGCTAGTGTGTATAACCTTAGTGCCAAATTCGTTGTTCAAGCAAAACCCTCTAAGGCTAAGCCCGTCGCTGACACTAAGAAACTTAAGGAAAAACTTGTAGCTGACGCAACGGATTCTAAAGATAAGCCTATTGCAAACACAAAGAATCCCATAGACTTAGTCAATATGAGCAACAACCTTCACGTGTTTCACTCTGCCCCTTTGATCAAGAATGTTGAAGAGTACATTTCTTGGCTAGAAAAAGTCGAAAAGAAGAAAGTCGAAACTTGGAAATACATGGGGATATATGACTTTATTCAGTTGTCGAAAGTAGGCCCCCTATTGACAAAACATGCTTGTCACTTCCTTGTATTTATAGGAAAGCACCACAAATACCTTCCAACTCCCTTGTGGTATGACCACACCAAAACTTTTCGACATAACGGCCTTCACTAGCCTTCGACCAACTGGGGAGATTTTGTACCCAAACAAAAGGAATGAAGACACCATTAGCTTCAACAGTGATTGCGCTATCTTTGGTCATTACATAGATGATCAAGAATATGAAGAAACAAGAAATGATCCTATTACTGTAAATAATTAATCACCTTTATGTCTGATTCAAATTGAAAAACTATAAATTTCTTGGCAAAGCATGCATCATCTTCACATAAAATGTTGTTGTCGAAAGGGGATATGCATCAGAGGACATATGTCCTTACAAATTCTATCAATTCAAATAACATAAAATATCGAGCAATGCTTTACTTCCAGATGAATAAGATAATAAAATAAGCAAACAAATATTTTTTATCTCCAGGTCATCATAGTTCTTATAGTACTCATTATTGTCCTGGATGCTGCCCGCAATTAAAGAACATATATAATGAAGATTACACTTCCAAAGGCTCAGAAAAAACAAAGACACACTATGTTGAACACATGATCAATTAGCTTAATTGTTAACTTTGGCATATATGACAAGTATAATGTTCGTAGACATGTGTGTGTACCATTCGTTTTCCCCATAGGTTTTGCAAAATTCACACTTATGATGCCCCATAAAACCACATTTCTCACTCTCACTTCCATCCACCTCATAATCACTCGTGTTTATGTGTTAATTTATCTGGCCTTGGTATATAGTTTTTGCTCACATATAAATACATATGTCATAAAAATGATGATATAAAGACTAAATGAATAAAAAAAGGATTGCACATTTTTCATTAAAAAAAGACATGGATTTGCTTTACCTTTCTCAATAGTACTTTGTGATATCAAGTAAAGTCAAAATATCTTCATTCTCCACCGCAAGTAGATGTCTAAATTTCCCTATTGGCATATATCAACTATGTGTTTAAAAGATAAAGATACACATAAGAAACTTCACTACTACAAAAATACATTTAATCTTGAAGGCGAAATGCATTTAACCTCGGCTAAAGAAGCGGCGTAATAAAGGGCATCATAAAAACCTGTAATTTTGCCATCGGTTAATACAAAACTGAGGGATTAAGTTATCTACACATGGTATTGAACCCCAACCCCTGCATTTTTATTATTTTCAAATCTAGTGCATCATACCTCTCGTTTTATCAATAAAACCAATGGGTAAGAGAGATTTATTTTTAAAACTCGTTACATTATTTACATTGAATATTAACAAATTAATTTGTTTACAAACTACATTGTTTACCCAGGATATTACATTGTTTATGCAGAATATTAAAATAAAAATTAATTTTCCTAAAGATCTGATTTTAGATATTCGAATCATTGAATTTTGGGGAAGAAAAAATGTCGGGTGCCTAATATTTTCAATTGCTTTTGTTTGCATTTGTTTTTGAAATAAAACAAAAAAAGAGTTAGATAAATAAATGATTTTCTGCTCAAATAAATATTTAAGAATACAAACTCTAAACTCAAACAAATTTTCTCCTCTTGCAATCTATCATAGATATCTTTTAATGACAAATGCTCTTGAAACCTTAGTGGTGAATGTAGATAGTTTCAAGCGCTTCACAATGTCTCATTATCAAATTTCAATATTCATAATGCTTTTATAATGGAATTTTTTTATGTTTCACGCGTATTACTAATGGTAGTGTCTTGAGCGTTGATACTTATGAAATGGACGGTAAATATTTGTTTAAGAACGGTGATCAACAT
The DNA here is from genome assembly GCA_948472305.1 of Vicia faba. Lineage (NCBI taxonomy): Eukaryota > Viridiplantae > Streptophyta > Magnoliopsida > Fabales > Fabaceae > Vicia > Vicia faba. The sequence continues at coordinate 325,089,433 of OX451740.1, forward strand.
CCTCAATAATCACGCTAAGTTATTCTCTCGCTTTTGACAGAAATCAAGGTAAAATATAAGTTACCTTGTAGAAACCCAAGGTATATAAGTTTTTTTATACATTACATTGTTTACACAGAAAATTAAAATTCATCATCACCACTGTTATTTCAGATTTTGTTACATATCTTGAATCAAGAATGAGCTTATAATTTTTTCAAAGGTTGAACTCTCTTCTTTGTTTAACTTGAATCAATAATGATTTTCTGTACTTGCAATCCATCATAGAGAAATTTTCTAACCTTCTTTAACTTGAAGCAAAAATTTCATTATTTTGAGCAAATGCTTTCACAAGAAAGAAAACAAAATATATAGTGGTGGATATAATAATTTGTTGTGGATTGATGTCTTTGCAATATCTTGAACGGTTTTCCTACGGTGGAGATTTGTTGGTGTAGCCGTGTAACAAGACCCCTTAATTTTGTAAAAAACAGAAGAGAAAAATATTTTCTTTTTTAATTAATAAAATAAAATAAGGAAATTCCCCTATTTTAAAAAAAATCGAGGTAATAAGTTTCAAGAAAAATATAATGAATGATAAAAAATTGAAAGTAACATGTCATGTTTCAATTTCAATTTTTTACCAGTCACCATTTTTTACAACATATTTAAGAATAAATTTCTCAATATTGTCGACGGAGAAAAACAATGATGTTTTATTTTATTGACAACATAGGAAAGTTATTTCAAAAATACAACAACAACACCATTATGTGAGATATATTACAAGGAAAGAAAAAATATTTTGTTCAAGATAGAAGAACACAAAACATTAAATATTTTTTCTATGTTGCAATTCATCCCAAAAAATAATGTATACGAGTTTTGAACGATTACATATAAGTTAGGATTATGGTAAAATCTGTTTAACGAGTATTTTTATAATAAAATAGGATTATTTTATCCCTCAATAATTATAAAAATCGAAGGGATAAATCATTTAATTTACATATATTATAAACTAAGAGAATATGTAATTTTTATTATATCTCAATTTTTTTAATTGATATAAAAACTTTATCATGAAATATATTTTTTAGTTACTGTGAAGATTCCACAAAATAACGTAACTAAATCATTACATATAATAGTTAATACGCATATATGAGTGAACATATATGAGTGAACAATCAAAGTGAAATTATACAACTGAAGCAACAATCACTTTTTTGACAATTTTATCAACTTCACCTTGATTCTGTTTAATTCCCATATTACAGACAATTCCGACGAAGGACAATCAGAGAGTAACAATCAATTGTTTGCCGATTGGAAACACTCCCCCTCAAGTGTGAGTCACAATGCTCCCTCTCATGTGGAATGACTCTCTTCCACATACACTTGTACCATCGCTCGATACAAGTAAGCTGGTCCCTATCTCGAAATCAAAGGCTCTGATACCACTGTAGGGGCAATTCCCCTCATGTGGAATGACTCTCTTCCACATACACTTGTACCATCGCTCGATACAAGTAAGCTGGTCCCTATCTCGAAATCAAAGGCTCTGATACCACTGTAGGGGCAATTCCCCTCATGTGGAATGACTCTCTTCCACATACACTTGTACCATCGCTCGATACAAGTAAGCTGGTCCCTATCTCGAAATCAAAGGCTCTGATACCACTGTAGGGGCAATTCCGAGGAGAGAGCATTTTTACTTGGGACACACCTTTGTGAGAGACACACCACTTGTTCATCTAAAACCTTAAGGTAATAGATGAGTGAGTTCTCTCATATATAAGTGCTCAATCTTCCCTTTTATAATCAATGTGAGACTTCTTCTTCACACTTGATTCTCAACAATCACGGCTTAATCGTTCATAATTCAATCAATTTTTGAACAAAGTAGACTAAAATTGTTCTCATTTTAATAAGGTGACAGATTTAGAGTAAAGGGTAAAAGAGAGTTTTCCACCTCATTTAATTTTCATATATTATAAATTTAAAGTAAAGTAAAGAGCAAAAGAGTTTTTTCGACATCATTTAATTTTCATATATTATAAATTTCGAAACATTTTCAATTTTATAATATTAAAAATTTGAGCTCAAGAGGAAAAACAAGATTTGAAATCATGAATGAGCGGAACATATTTTCAAACAAAAAACAAAAGGCGGGGCGTCGTTAGGGTTGCTGATGGCTCCTGATTTCTCAAAAAACATGGACCTGAATCACCTGCTTTCCTTAGGCAAAGACGTGGTTAGGGTTTTGGAGGATCCTACTGATCGTGACTTCAACGTCTTCTCCGAATGTCTCCTACGCACACTCCCCATTTCTTCAACCTGCCACTCCGATCTCAACGAAGCTGTCTCCTCTTTCCAAGGTCATCTACTTTTTTTCCCTTTTCGATTTTGAGCTTCGGTTTGTTCTTGATTTGTGATAATTAATAGTTGAAATTCACAAAGAATGATAGTAAGAATAAATGAGGATTATAGTAGTAAAATCCATTGAGTTTGTTGGGATAGTGTACAGAAAGATAGGGGAGGGCCGGTTTGGGAATATAAAGTTTGAGAGCTTTGAATTTAGCACTTCTTGAAAAATGGGTGTGGTGACCTATGTAGCACGGACACCTCGGAAAAAAGCGTGTTCGTGTCGGCGTGTCGGTACCGAACACCTGCATCGACACTTATTATTACATTTAATTTATTCATTTTTTCAAATTATTATGCTGTGTTAGTGTCGGGGTCCTGTTCAGGGTGTCCATGCTTCATAGGTGGAGACTCAAAGTAGACGGAGAACATTTGTGAGGAAAGATGATTGTGGCAAAATACGGACGCAAGATGGAGTGTGAGATCGGTATTTAATCTAACTTGTAGAGGGTCGTCAAAGCAACAGAAAAAGGCTTATGGGGATCTCGAAATAACTGGTGTTCGGATAGAATGAGAAAGGTAGTGGGAAGTGGAAGTGATATGTTCTTTTGGTTGGACAAATGGATTGGAGATGGTATCTTGAAAGATAGATTTATGAGATTGTATAGCATAGCGATTAGTAAATAACAAGGAGGTTAAGTTGAATGAAGTTTGTAATGTTGTTGAAGGAACACAAGAAAGGAAATGGAGTTGGAGGAGGAGGTTGTTTCAATGTGAAGAGAAGCTAATTTACGATGGCTAGATTTGACGATCAACGGAGATAAGAGGGTTGCTCTTTGAATGCTTACAAGGTTTGAGCAGCTTATAAAAGATGTAACAAATGATATGATGGAAGTTCCTGCCTCCTAGTGATAGTAACATGAAAGCATGGCATAAACATGCACTCCTCTAGATTAAGGTGTTTGTTTGGAGATTATTCCAAAATAAGATTTGTAGAAAGGATAATTTGTTACTGAGGGGGTCATTGTGAGGGATGCAACAACTTGTGTGAGTGGTTGTGGAGGGGAAGATGTAAAGCATCTATTTCTTGAGTGTTCTATATTTGGAGAAGTATAAGCTGGTGGATTGGGGTAAGCATCACCTTACACAGCGAAACCAAGTGTCAGTTTGATCAGTTTGCTGGTCTAATAAGTGGAGGTTGAATTGTTCAGCAAAGAAGCTTATTGATATGGTTTGGCTGTATTTGGATTATGTGTAAGAGTACAAGTAAAATGGTTTTTGAACGGAAATAATTTGAATTGGAGGAGACATTGGAAGCGGTAAAGATCACACTGTGGAATTAGTTGAAGGTCAAAATGAAAGGATTTGAGTCATATACACCTAAAATAAAGTTTATGAATGTGGTGCTGGTAGTCTTTTTTTGAGAGTTATTTTGCAAAAATCAGATGTTGATTAGAGATTGCCTTGGCGTTGTGTTCTGGTGTGCTTTTATTGTCAGAACTATGTTATTTGGTTGAATGGTGGGTGTATTCAGAATCCCCTGTTCTGTCTGATAGAATTACTGAATCATTATTGAAGGTGTATTTCAATGCAGACTGGGTGTTCTGTTTAAAATAGGTTGCTAATGGTGAAGCATGTAAGAGGTTCGTGGAGGGAAGCTTATTGTTGCCAACATAGAGGAGTTGAAGGTGTAGATTGTGGCGTGGCTATGTGTACGGATCTTAAACGAGAGGATTATTTGAACTTTTGTGGACAATGTGCTGTCATGCCAGCAACTTAATTCATATTGATATGCACATTGTGAACGTATGATATAACATTAAGATTTTATTGGATGAGGCACCTAGAAGGATTGCTGCAACTATGCCGTAGCCTAACAATGATAATTGTATTGGAGAATGGGGCCAGAACAAATAGAACTCTCGTCTGTATGCAGCCTATTTTTATTTGTATACATTGTACTTTTTACTTCTATAATTGATTTATTTCAACTGACTTGGCTTCGTCTATCCAATATTTCACATAGCATATTTTTTCTTCTTTATTCTATTTTGCGTGATCTGCTGTTAACAACACGGATCTAAAGTAATTCCTTTTAACTCATCTAGCATCTCATATTAATTCAATCTACTATGAGTAAATCTTCTTGATTGTATATTATGCACTTGACCAAAGCTTCTATGAATCAGATTATCAGAACAAAGTAGATTCCCACAAGCAGAAAATAGAGGATGTTAGATCCGAGACTGTTGCTGATGCAGAACTAGAGCTTCTGCAGAGAGAATTGGATGAAGAACTTGAAAAACAACGCTTGTTGAAAGAAGAGTTTAGATAAGTCTCTCTATTTGTTATATGTTTTTCAACTGCATGTTCTGTTTAGATTTTAATCTTTTCGAAATGATGTATCTCACCGTTTATGCTGCATCAACACAGCCATTAGCAACGGGTTTAATGATCTAGAACAGCAACAGATTTCTATCAAAGAGCAGAAAAAGAAGTTACTGAAACTCGAGCAAGAAAAGCAAAGGGAACGGTACGTGCATTGCAAAAATTGAATGTAGGATTATAAACTGGTCTGACATATGTATTGCTTTGCTTTGATATCTCAATCACGTATCTACCTTCTCAATTCCAATGGTGAAGTCAGTTAACTGTTCTAAACTGAAGATAGTTCTTGATTTTTTACATTTCCTATATAAATTAGAACATACATGTAATCTTCTATTTTGTTTCAGGATGCTACTTTCAATGTATGCTTCTGTCACCAATATTGTTCCAAACTCGGATGATCAATCGAAAATCTCAGGCTGTATCCTTTTGTTGTGTTTACCATTCTCTTTCCCCTATGTTTCTTTTCAGGTATTCTGTAAATGACATCATTTGTCCTTTGAAAATTACTAGAATTGCTTGCTCCTTAACCTTAATATCAGTTATTGTTGAAAAGGAAAAAAAAGCTGTGGAGAAATTTGAATACGACACGTCACAGATGACTATCCTTGAAGTATGTAACGACATCTGGAAAACAATAACTGATTGACGCATGTAAAAAATGCCTCTGTTGGACGACATTTGTAACTTAAAGTAATTTCTTATATTGAGTGCGATGTTAGGAATCCAACAATCACTTATTTATGAATGATAATTTAAATCGAGTGTTGATATTGAGCTGTAGACTACTAGGTTTCATTAGTGTATTTCATGTCAAGAACTAGATAGTAGATACTAGTTTGAATCTTAACATATTGCTTGGAATCTAATGGAAAAGTAAGAATTATCCAGCTGATTTATATTGCTCATAAATCTTTGTTCATCAGCAAATGACCTTGGAAGAGGCATTTTTTATCTCAATCCCATGTACATGATTTCTTTCTACCTCACTATCTTCCCCTACGCAATTTTGGTTTTTTCCTTTTCTTCTTCAAGTGAATTAGAAATTGTAGTTGTTTGTTCTGCTTCAAATATTATAATATAATATTCATAATTTCATTAGTCTAATTTACGTATAAAGAAATTTACATAATTATAATCAAAACAGGATGTTCATTAGTTAATAGATATGGATATTCGAAGATCCATTAGTGTTACTTTTATAAATGATTTTCAATATTTTTTAACCATTCTGGATGATTTTATTCAGTTTACTTTGATGTTTCCTATGCAAACCAAATGTGCGCCTAAACTCGATGTTCAAAATTTCATTTCACATGCTTCTACACAATTTTCATGCAAGATCAAGTGCATTCGTATTGATTATGGTTATGAATTTTAAAAAATATGACACATTTTTTACTATGGAGTTTACACGTTCTAATTTTCTTGATCTAAATTTTTGACAATTTCTGTTCACATTAGGGCGCACTCTTAAAATTCTAAAAATGTCTATAGGTAAATTCGAAGATACATATTTAAAGATACTCTTCATAAAATAAGTATTAAATTAGTTTAGATATGTATCTATGAATTTATCATGAATTAGTTCGGAAATGCATATCCGAAAACACTTCTGAACTCATTTAATATGCATTTTTATTGAAATTAGCGTAATTATCGGAGACTCTTTATTGATTTTTATCAATATCAGAGTCATATGAATTGTATCATCGCGTTCTACCCCTTGCATTCCTGCATTTCTAGTCTTTACGTGACCTAACGTAAAAATTCGGTTTTCTCTGAATCAAAATTTTACTGTGTCAATTCATCAGAAAAATCAGGGATCAAAGACCCTTATTTTGGGATAAAATACGGGACGCCACCCTAAAAATTCTAAATTATTTGTTTTTCTATTTAATTTAATTTATTTTCATATTTTCGAAAAAATTCGGGAAAATTTGTAGTTGATATAATTTGATTTTTAGTTGTGTTTTTCAGGTTTTTATAATTTTAAGTTATTCGTTTTTCTATTTTCCAATTGTTTTTCTCAATAGAAAAATTGTTGGTCTTTACATATTTGTTGTATTACTAATGTATGATTATTAGGTGTGGCGATCCGGATACATCCAATATTAAATTTTAAAAAAACACAATATTTTTCGGATATGTATATTCAAATTTATATTTTTCGGTGAATGATCCAGATACATATATGTATAGACACATTTAGGAAGCCTCTTAATCTTCAACTATTCCGATATATAATCTTTAAGCTGGTACTATGAACCATACATGAAAGTGATAAACACAAAAGAAATGAGGATTTGAATGATGTTGACCAATTAAAATCTTTAAGATGTTTTAAATGAAGTTTAAGTCAATAAAAAATGTTTGAAGGAAAATACCTAATGAAAGAGATATTGACATAGATAATTTATTAGGATTCATCCATTTAACCTAGAGTTACATCCAATTCTCTCACATACAGATATTTTCACTATAATTAGTGATTACAAAGATCACTAAGATATCTCCTAATCCAACTAACATATATTTTAGATTTCTCAACCACACAGAAGAAATCCCAACTAAATCTCTTTATCTTCTCAAATAATTTGGAAAGACTGCCCTTGAAGATTCCAATCAAATAAATGAATAAAAGAGTGTTAAGACAATATCTCTCAACATATGATGTAGACTAATACCGACATTTATACAAGTGTTTTTTTAATCTTTCAACAAAAACATATAATAATAAATCACTTGCTTATTTCTTTCTTAATTTTCAGCAGAACTTTTTCTCTAGATGTTTGAAAGTTTTTTTCTTTTCTTTTCAATTGATCCTCTTAAAGTTATCCACATAAGTGTTTCAATTTTTTTTGGGGATATTTAATGAATAAAATAGTGAATCGTTGACACTGTTATATAAATTCCTTTTAAATGAGTGTTGGATAATATTCTTAGTCAAGTAAACGAGTTGTTGAGATCTTATATTATTGCAGTAGGACATTTCATGTTCGTATCACTTGTAGTAGATCTTGTGGCACATTACATTGTATCTTTTGTTGTAAAAATCTTGCATTATTTATACCTTATGTACTAGCTAATTCTCAATTTAGAAATTTGAGAGGTACGAACTCAAGAAGGGTAGCAACTTGATCATCGATCAGAGGGTCAAATTTGTTCATTTCAAAGTTTGGAGTTGACCAGAGGAGCCTGATAGAGCTTGTGTACTTCTTTTTGGAAGATAATATTGAGAGCTTGTAGCAACGGATATTAGAGAGACTCACCACTGTTGGTGCACAAGGTTATGAAGAACAAAATGAATATAATTATGAGAATAGAGAATGACGGCGGTAAAAACTGCAAGAGGAATATTGTTGTTGTATTTATGGAATTTACAACTAGTCTATTTATACATTAAAAAAAGAATGTCACATAGGCATAATAGAATAGACTTAATAACTAAGTTATCAAAAACAACTAGAAATACTAAAATACCCATTAATACCATCCCTTAATTTAAGATTTCTAATTAAAACTAACTACACCAATTTCATCCCTTAAGCGAAGAAATTGACCCGTCTTGATTGCCTTTGTCATAATATCTGTCAGCTGCTTCTGGGTGCTACAGTGTACAACTTCTAGTACTCCGCTCTAGACTTGACTTATGAGAAAATGATACTTTATCTCAATATGCTCGCTTCTCCCATGTAGTACTGAGTTCTTGGCAAGATTGATTGCAAATTTGTTATCAATCATCAGCTTCAAAGACTTATCTACCTTGATCTTCAGATCATGCAATAGATTTAGAAGCCACACAGCTTGACATGCAGCTACAACACCTGCAATATACTCAGCTTCACATGTTGATAGAGCAGCAACATATTGATTCTTAGAACACCAAGAAATAGAACCTCCCAGAAATTTAAACAAGTATCCAAAAGTACTTCTTCTATCAACTCTATCTCCACACCAATCAGAATCAGAATAACTCATCGACTCTGAATCTGTCTTTCTTCCAGAAGGGAATAATACTCCAAACTTCAGAGTTCCCTTGATATAACTCAGAATCTTGACAGCAGCTTGGTAATGAGACCACTTAGGTTTACTCATGAACCTACTAACCATTCCAACTACATAACAAATATCAGGTCTGGTATTACACAAATACCTTAGAGAACCAACCAATTTTTTGAAGGTTGAAGCATTCATATCTTCACCATCAGAGTCAGAATCCAATTTATGATTGGTTTCTAATGGTGTGACAACATCTTTACAATTCCGCGACTTAAATCTCTTTAGAAGCTCAAGTTTATACTTCAGCTGATGCAAAATGATACCCTTCTCCGAGTACATAATCTCTATCCCTTGAAAATATACCATATTTGTCAGACCAGTCATCTCAAACTCATTCATCAGCACCTCCTTGAACTTGATTATACTTTCTGGACAACTTCCCGTTAGCAATATGTCATCAACATAGAGACATACCTAAATCATATTGCCTTCAGAATGCTGCACATAAACTCTATATTCCATCTGACACTTCTGAAAACCTTGCTTCTTGAAAAATGAATCAATCTTCAAATTCCAAGCTATGGACGCTTGCTTCAATCCATAAAGAGCTTTATGTAACTTGCACACCATCCTTTCCTGATTCTTTTTCACAAATCCAGGAGGTTATGACACGTATACCTCTTCTTGTAATGGATCGTTCAGAAATGCAGACTTCACATTTAGATGCATCAGATGCCAATTTCTATTTGCGGCTAAAGCAATCACCAGTCTGATTGTTTCATGTCTAGATACAGGTGCAAACACATTAAATTAATCTAGCCCAGGTTTCTGAAGAAAACCTCTAGCCACTAGTTTTGCTTTGTGCTTGCCAATTGATCCATCTGGCTTATATTTGACCTTGAAAACCCATCTGACACTTATGGCTTTCTTCTTATCTAGAAGCTTAGTCATCTTCCAAGTCTTGTTTCTTTCTATAGCCTCAAGTTCTTTTTTCATGGCATTCAACTATACTTTCTTCTTGAGAGCTTCTTCAATACTCACAGGTTCAGAGTCTACTAACATGGTACACTGAACAATTTCTCCTTCTGAATCTACTTCAGTGTCTTGCAACATGTCAAACTCAGCCAACCTTCTTGGTATTTATATGATTCTTTGTGACCTTTAAATTTGTTCAGAAACTCTTTTTGATTTTGGAACAATATCAACTACTTGACCACCTTCAGAAGTCGAATCACCTTCAAAACCTCTACCTTCTGAAGTTCCACCTTTAGAATCATGACCTTCATCAGAGGCTGGACTACCTTCAAAAGTTCCTTCTTCATAAGGTCCACCTATAAAGACATGATTTCCACCAGAAACATGATCATCTTCATAAGTTTGTCCTCCAGAAGCAGGACCACCATCAGATTCTGGATCATCATCAAAATCTGGATCAGAACCAGATTCACCATCTGACTCATCTTCAAAGTTTCAAGAATCATCATCTGACTCTGACACTTCTTCAAAATTTTCAAGTTCTGGCTCATCTTCAGAGATAGGTTGAGACTTGCTCCAATCCCATACTTCTGATTATTTTATAATGACGTCTCTGCTAACTTCAAATTTATTAGTTTATGGACAATAAAGCTTGTATGCACCTGTACTGTGGTACCCCACTAGAATAATTACTTTGCTTCTATCATCCAGCTTCTTTCTTCTAGCTTTTAGAACGTATTTGTAACATACAGAACCAAACACCTTCAGATGGCTAACACTTTTCTTGTCTCCAGTCCACTTTTCTAAAGGAACAATTTCCTCCAGCTTCTTAGTTGGACACCTATTGAGCACATACACTGAAGTAGTTATAACTTCTCCCTACAAGTTATGAGGTAGCTTATTCTCTTTCAGCATGCTTCTGGTCATATAAGTCAAAGTACGATTTCTTCTTTCAGCAAGACCATTGTGTTGAGAAGTATATGGAGCAATAACCTCATGCTCAATTCCATTGTCATCATATAACTTATGGAATTCTGTAAAGTTATACTCACCCCCACCATCCGTTATGAGAATATTTAACTTCTGACCCCTTTGTTTCTCATCCTTCACCTTGAACTTTTGGAACTCAGTAAACACGTCATGTTTAAACTTTATGAGTGTTACCCACGTCATTCTTGTGAGCTCATCCACAAAGGATACAAAGTACTTATTTCCTCCAAGTGAAGGTTCTGGAAATGGTCCACACACGTCAGAGTGCACTAATCCCAAAGCATGTTTTTCTCTTGGAGCTACTTCTGACATAAATGTAAACCTGGGTTGCTTTCCTTTCATTCATACCTCACATTACTTCTCAGGCTTCACAATCTTCAGAATTCCACGCACGAGCTTCTTACAACTCAGATACCCTAATCTTTTGTAGTTCAGATGCCCTAACCTCTTGTGCTATAACTTAATATCACCTTCAGCGCCTTCTGCACTAAGACACTTTGTTTTAGTTATTTCTACATTCACCTTGAATGTTCTGTTGCTTCCCTGCTCAGATTGCATAATCAGCTTCTGATTGGAATCATACAACTTCAAAAGAATGTCATTCATAATAATTGAGAAAACTTTCTCAATGAGCTGACCCAAACTCATTAGATTGCTCTTAATTCCAGGAACATACCAAACATCCTTGATCAGAACGATCTTCCCATTCTTCACTTTAACTTTGACATTTCTCATACCTTCTACATTAAGGTATTTATCATTAGCACATCTGGTTTTTGTCCTCCTTCTGGAGTTAAAATATAGCAGTCATTGTTTATTTCCAGTTAAGTGATTTGAATAGTCAGTGTCCATATACCACCAGTCTACCAAACACTTTCCATCAGATTCAGAAGCCATCAATAGCACAGGTTCATCATCAGAATCTCCTCCGACTATATTTTCTTCTTCTAATTTCCTTCCCTTATTTAACCAACAATCTTTAGCAAAATGGCTAAACTGCTTACAATAGTATATTGAACCTTCTTCTTGTCAAACTTCTCCTTTCCCTTTTTATGTTTCTTCTCATCATAGTTAGAGGTTTCTGACTTCTAAAATCTATCACCACGTCTATTCTTGGTTTCTTACCAAGAATGCTTCTGATCCTTCTTGACAAAAGAAGCCTTCAGAGCCTGCTCAAATTCCCTCTCAAAAGTTCTTTCAGTCAGACGCAACTTTTGCGCCTCTAGACTACTTTGCAGCTCTTTTATTCTCATGGTGTCCAGATCTTTAGAATGTTCAATTGCTACAACAATGTAATCAAATTGAGTAGTAAGCGACCTCAATATCTTCTTAATGATCACTTGTTTAAAAATGGTTTCTCCACAAGCTTTCATCTTATTAGTGATAAGAATCACTCCGAAGATGTACTAAAAACCCTTATCATTGTTCTTCATGTTGAGATTATCATATTACTTTCACAGGGATTGAAGCTTCACCTTCTTCACTGATGCGTCACCACCATAGCATTTGACTAGTGTGTCCCATCACTATACCAAATAAGGAATTAGACAACATTTTTTTGGGCTTAAACAATGTTGCCTATTCCAGCGCTGCTATAAGTAAAGCCAACACTTTGGTTAAATGAGAAAGTGTTGTCTAAAACACCCCTTTAGGAAGTGCTTTACTTTAGACAACGCTTTTAGTTATCTTTTAGGAATCACTTTAGACAATGCTTTGTTTGTAAAACCGTTGTCTAAAGCCTCCCTTTAGGCAGCACTTTCACTTTAGACAACACTTTTGGTTATCTTTTAGGCAGCACTTTAGACAGCGCTTTAAAAGCGTTGTCTAAAGCCCCTCTTTAGGCAGCGTTTTCACTTTAGACAGCGCTTTTGGTAACGTTTTAGACAACGTTTTTCCTTCAAAGCGATGTCTATTCCATACTTTAAGCAGCACTTTTTATTTGAAGCGCTGTCTAATGTCCACAATTTTTTATATATAAAACTTAAAAAAAGCGCTGATTTATACAATAAATATTTTGACCAGATTTTCACCATATTTTGCACCAGGTTTTCACCATATTTTGCACCAAGTTTTTACCACATTTTGCAATAGATTTGGTAGCTTCAATCCAATATATATGCATCAAATTTGCATATACAAAAAATATACATATATATAAATGATGATATATACAACAACAACTTAAAAATTGATGATACAACTTGAAAATTCTAAAAATTCTAAATTGATGTTTAATCGACATATTACTATCTTCGAGAATTTCTAAAAAACAACAACAAAGAACTTGTTAGCTCTATCTTCTACATATGCACCTATAACCTGAAATAAAACCAAAAGATCAAAATCCATACCATGATAAAACAAAACTTTATTCCAATTTATACTTAAAACTCAAAAGTTGTACTCAAAATTCTCATCAATGAAAGAAAGACAATATACCTTATAAAATTCTCAACTCCATAATGAATTGACACCATTCCTCCATAAGTTCATCCAATTGATCTTTTGAGTAATGAGCACAATTGAATTCGTCAAAGTACTACATAGTAAAATAACATAGTATGTGATTTAGTTAAAACACTATGCCATTTTATGAGAAATATTAAAATAATTCCTAAGTTAGAAATTAATACCGTGGATGGGATCTCTATTCGGTCCAAAAGAAGCGTTTCTTTCATAAACCTCAACATGAAATAACCACAATCTATACCATTACGTTGACAAGGACACTACACATGGAAAGAAAATACAGATATATATCATGATATACCCCTTAACTTATTTTATCAAGTATCATCACTAATATAATCAAAATTGTGAAAATATACCTGCACTCTGATCCATGTAATGTTGTTGGCTATACTCTTTGGTACTTGAATACCTCTTTGTGATCGAAAAGCTTGTAGAACGCTATAATAAAATATAAATGACTATTTAGAACAATCTCACATAGATAAATAAATATACACACAAATATTTAGAACAATCTCACTTACGTATCAATCATCTTCTTCAAATTTGGGTATGTTGTCCAATCATTGTATAACAAATCCAAATAGTATACAATCTCTCTAACAGGATTAATCACAAGCAACAACCAATGTCCACTATAAAATTAAACAAATGTTTGATGGAAAGTTTCTACACAATGTCAAAAATCGAAAAATTATAATATATGAAGTTAGGATAAAAATCTAACCCGTTGCCAGTATTATATGGTAAAAAGAATAACTTTTTTGTATCTTTACTGACCATAAATAAACCGAGTACATACGATATAACATCATCTAGTTTTGTTACAATTAACCCTATGTTGACGGTGTTGGGAGCTAAGAAAGCGAATCTTTCTTCCAATCCACGCGGGCGCATCACTTTGTCATACAAAAACCTTAAATAAAAACATCATTAAAATTAGACTATATTGATTGAAATGATTAAACAAATTGTTTATTTAATTAAACAAAGTTGATCAGAGTATACCTGATGTATGTATCGATAACACCGAGGCCTAAAGTAGAATGTTGTAAAACTTGATCAATATCTTCTCTACCAATTGCTTCCATGTATTCATAACCAAAAATGTCTTCCTTCATAGGTATAAGACGAGTACCACCAATTGGAATATCTGATATTCCTATATATGTCTGAAGGCATGACCTATACTGAGAAGTAGGTTCTTTTCTAGTCACGATCTTCTTACCCCTACTTACTTGCTCAATCTCTTTAGCGTGCATCTAAATATCATTTAATTAGTTAGGTGAAGACTAGGATCATTCTATGCATAAATATCATATAATTGTGTTATAAGATCATTCTATGTATAAATATCATATAATTATGTTATACCTCTTTTTTTGATGCAACTGATTCGATTTTCTTCTTAATCCCCCTATCTTTTGATTTAGATTTTGTGGGAGTCTAACATTACCATGAAAAAAAATGTACGTTAAATGGTCGTAAAAAATTTGAATACTCAAAGGTTCATAATGTTTTAAAACATACCTCCTCATCTATGCAAATGAGGTTTGACGGCCATGCGACATACGGTCCTATTGCCTCTCCCACCAATGTTGCATCTGAAATATCGTCAGGCAAAGGTAATGGTGTATCCCTCTCTGAAGCAATATCAATTGATACTTTCATAAATCCAGCAGGGGGCGGTTTATGGTGAAGTACTTCTCCAAAGGTGTTATGCACTTTTCCCTTGCCAACCATGCGACAAGTTAGTGACGATAAATATAGCTGACAAGATGAAATGCCCTAAACCAATAATAAATATGAAATTGTTAATGTGTATATATATCAATTACAAAAATTATGCTAATTCATAATAATATATATTACCGCGAGAATTTTCTGTTGGAAATCACAATTGATACTATCTTTGTCACTAGTATCCTTGAACCCTGGACCTTTCCTTTCTGACATGTATTTTTGTTTGTCCTTTTCCAGCTCAACTCACGAATTTAAGAATCTACGACGATCGAGAAATATATTCTTTTGACAAAATTCCAATCGCTTCTAATTTGTGTGTTCTTCACAAATAGGACACGCTTTTTGACCTTTAATGTTATACCCTGATAGATTTTCGTATGCCAGAAAATCATTAATTGTGCCAAACAACATCGCTCTCAAATTGAAACTTTCTTTCCTATATCCATCATAAACCTCCACACAGTTCTCCCACAAAATCTTTAAATCTTCGGTTAACGGTGTCAAGTATATGTTTGTGTCATTCCCAGGTTGTTTAGGTCCAGAAATTAACATAGATAACATCATGTACTTGCGCTTCATACATAGACATGGAGGTAGGTTATAAATCATAATAATCACAGGCCATGTGGTATGTGAGATACTTTGAAGACCATGCGGGTTCATTCCATCAGTAGATAACGCCAAGCTGAGGTTTCTTGCTTCTTCTCCAAAATCAGGATAATCATTATCAATTTTCGACCACTATGGTGAATCTGTCAGATGTCGAAACTTTCCATCAATAATTTTTTCATATGCATGCCAAGTCAAGTGTCTTGCATCAGTTTCACTACGAAACATGCGTCTAAATATAGAAATTATAGGAAAATACCATAAGACTTTTGCTGGAGATAATTTTTTCTTATATCGAGATAAACCGCATTTAGGGAACTCATTTAACGATGCATATTCGTTTCAAAACAAAATTCAATCATTTGGACAAGCATGTATCTTATCATAGCTTATGCTAATGGAGCACAACATTTTTTTCCTCATAAGTTCGATTAGGAAGAACATTATCCTCCGGAAGCATATCTCTCATAATGGCTAATAACTCTGAAACTTTTATCCGACCATCCATTGCCTGCCTTTAAGTTGTACACCTTTAATACCACAAACAATCTTGTGAATTTAATGCAACCTTTATACAACGGTTTCTCTGCATCGCTTACCAATATCTCAAACATTTTGGGACAATCCTGAAGATCTTCTTCAAGTGCTTCTGCAATCTCTTCGACTCGATCACAATCGTATGTATCTGTGTCATTTTTGTCTGAAGCATATGTCGTACTATCCTCCGGTTCAACATTCTCGTTACTTTTCTCACAATGGAATATCCAACATATGTAACTTTGATCAATTCCACGCCTCAATAAATGTGATTGCAACCCAACTGCGTTAACCCGATTGGCGTCTTCGGAGTGTTCAACAACAAACTTAACGAATTATAATACCCCATTCTCGTACTCTTTGGTCAATCGATTAGCAGACATCCATTTTTTATCCATGGTCTTACTATTAAGTAAGCTAAACAAAAACAATACTTTAAAAAAAGGACAGATACTAAAAAGCTTAATAGTCATCCATTTTTTATTCATCTATAATAAAAATACTTTAATTATTCAAGCAACTATAGCAAATTAAAAGAACAACTAAATACATGTAGAGAAGTCAGCAATTTCTGAAACTACATAGTGTAATATTCTTGGAAACGCTCAAAAACTCCACTCTTCACAAGTAACCTATATAAATGATCAATTAATTTCATTATAATAAAAAATATCTATAGAATAAGAATTACATCAGAATATGTGTACAATACTAAACATATATGTATACACCATTAAATAATCACTAATATTCTTTTTAACATATATTTTACTAATAAAACAATATTAAACTAATAAAACAATATTAAATAATCACTAATATTTATACACCATGCATCAAGAATATTTATATTATCGATGACCGTCAAAAATCATCATTAATATTTATATCTATATTATCACTAATATTTATACACCATCAAAAATATATATTATCGTTTCTATTCTATATTATCACTAATATTTATATTATCGTTTCAACTTTACATTATCATCAAATAATCACTTATATTATCAACTTTAAACCATCAACTATATGAGTTCTTTCAATTTCAATTTCAATTTCAACTCTATGTGAAGTGCTTTCAATTTCAACACTATAAGTGTTATTATGATAACCTCTCAAACCAAAATTTATAGCTCGATTAATTGTATGGGAACATATTTTATCTCAATCAATACATGTAATATTCAATGTGACATTTACACAAACACCTTACATGCAAAACTCATTGTGACATTTTCACAAACACCTTACATGCAAAAACTACATGCCACACAAAACACAACATAAACATTATCATCACTAAATCAACACTAAATCAACACTATCAACACTATCAACACTATCAACTTAACCAAATGCAACATTATATATCAACATTATCAAATATATCAAAAATCATACCTAGAGGAGAAAAGAGCCTTGGTTGTGAATGGAAGAAAGGATGAAATGGTCTTGAATGGAAGAAGGATGAGAACCTTGAATAATATGGAACAAATAGGAGAGATTATCGTTTAGAATCAAATGAAAAAAAGAGAACTTTAGGCGTTGCTGCCTTGGGGGAGAGCAAACAGGGTTCGTGTGAGAAGAGCTTCTGGAAATAATAACGTTACTGTGTGTTTGGGCGTGTTTTTTTATTATTTAATATCAGGACTTTAGGAAGCGCTTCTGTGAAGTGCTGTCTAATGTGGGCCTTTAGCAGCACTTTCTCTTTCTTTAGCAGTTCTTTCTAATATGGGCCTTTAGCAGCGCTTCATACGTAGGCCTTTAGCAACGCTTTTAAGAAGCGTTGTCTAAGGTGGGCCTTTTAGCAGCGCTTTCTAATATAGGCCTTTAGCAGCGCTTCATATGTGGGCCTTTAGCAGCGCTTCTAAGAAGCGCTGTCTAATGTGGCCTATTAGCAGCGCTTTGGAGAAGCGCTTTCTAAAGTGGACCTTTTAGCAGCGCTTTTACATAATTTCATTAATACTTTGTGTGTTTTATTTTTTTATTTAACCTATAGCAGCGCTTTTGGAAAAAAAACACTATCTAAGGTGCGCTGCCTAAAACCCTTTTTAGCGTAGTGTTAAACAAATCCCAAATATTCATCTCTTTAATCTTCTTTAACTTCATAAATCTCTTTTCTTCATCAACTTGTTAAATAGCAGTCATTAGCAAGAGTAGTGACAACGACTTCCTTTCCCAGTACCTTACTTCATCGTCTCAATATCTTCCTTCATTTTTTTTCAAAAACAAAAAGAATCCTATATTTAAATACATTGCAAATAGAGGTAATTGAAGCAGGGTTACTTTCATCTTCTCACTTCATCAAACCCATCATCATCATCAAGAATGCACATCAAAAAGTGGATTATTAAAAAAAATTCAACGTGGATTATTAAAAAAAATTCATGTCTAACGACTGTGATAGAGACTGATTGTGCTTTAGTATGGTACTCTTATTTTAATTTTATTAATTTTAAATTGGATTAGAAAATTACCATTGTTACATGTTATTCGTTTTGCGGCGATGACATCTTTAACTGCTGTGCATCTATATTTTTTTTATCATTGTCGGCATTGATGAAAATATTAGGGGTGGTAAAACGAGTCTGATATGACGGACATGTCAATTTTATTCACACTTTTTTATAGGATGAGTTAGGGTTTTAGGTATAAATCCTTTTATATGTTCGTTTTATCCGTCTCTGTTTTTGCGGGTTTTATGGGCGAGTGCTTTAATATGAAAATTTGTAATTTTAAGGTTTAAAAGGTGCAATGTCTTTGGATCCGTTCTGCTACACATTCATTTTTTTTGTGGGACAGAGCAATGTTTTAGGCTGGCGTCCTCAACGAAGTTCGTCCTGTTTTTTTATGAACTTTTGCTTTGCGGGCCTAAACGGGATATGCATGCTAGTTTGCAACCCCTAAAAAACACGAGAGAATAGAATTTAAATCAATATTAAAATCATTGTGCATCTTTATCTTCTTTCTGATTGGTTGTCAGCGTCGATATAGACATGAAAGAAAGAAAAATATAATCAATCCTAAAGAGTAGTTAAAAAATTTATAACTGTTATGAGCCGACCAGATTGAACCAAACTGTTCTGAGCCGATCATATCTAAAAAGAGGCTTCATTCCTTCCAGAATCTTCCCAGTGCACGAAAGTTATCATCCTTATAATCACAAGAGATCTCAACTATAAATCCATCCAATGACTCTCTGCAAATAACGACTAACAATTGGTTTAGGGTAGGGTAGGACAGGAAATGAGTCGAGTCGAACTCGCCTCAGCTCGGATCACCTCGATATGAATGTGTTCAGCTTAAAACTCGACTCGAGTTTAACACAATTTTTTTAAAGTTCAAACCCGACTTGATTCAACTTGTTAGGTTCTTCTCGTTTGCTTCACGGACTTATAAGGCTTTTTTAAAATCTAACTTTTTATATAAATTTGACATTATAAATTAATATTAGTTAAAAGAAAAATATTGAAATAATATAAAAATTATAAGATTGAAAGAACAGGTGGGTTAAGATTTTGAGTAAGTCATTAAAACCTACTCTTTGAATCAATATATATATATATATATATATATATATATATATATATATATATATATATATATATATATATATATATATATATATATATATATATATATATATATATATATATATATATATATATATATATATATATATATATATATATATATATATATATATATATATATATATATATATATATATATATATATATATATATATATATATATATATATATATATATATATATATATATATATATATATATATATATATATATATATATATAATTGAAGTTCAACTCATTTAGTTAACGAGTTTAGATTTTTGTTCATATTCAACTCATTTGGTTCATGAACCAAATTCAACGATTTAGTTGTCGAATCAAATTTCAAATTATATTTAACTTGGTTTGATTCATTGTCCCCTAGTTTAGGGTCACTATTTCTCACTTTGTGTCTTTCCTTTTTCCCTTTTTTATTTATTTTGAATTACAAAGTTAATATTCTCAAATGCCTTTTTTTTTTCGGCTTATTTTTTTAATTTATTTTTAATTTGTATTATCCATTAGTTACATGGCTCAACCGAGGAGTAATATCTTTTGCATCAATATTTTCAAATGTATTTTTATTTTTTATTTTATATTATTTATAATTATTAATTAATATAATTCCTCGGTTTTGTCTAAATATCAATGTGATGGTTTTTTTTACATGAATTTCCAGAATATGACGTTTTTTTTAAAATAATTAATTAATCTATTTCCTCAATTTTGCCTAAAAACTGACATGTAAGTTTTTTTGCATGAATACTTCACAGAACTAGACTTTAACTTTTTATTTATCTATGAACACTTCTCGCTTCTTCAAAATTCTCTTACCCTAGAAGGTTTTCATTAAAACTCACATTTCATCATCTCTTTTCAACATCAGCTCTTCCAACATCAACTTGAACATCAACTCTTCCAACCTTACTCGTTGAAGCGCTATGGTCCCGTTTGAGGTATATAACTCACCACTGAGATATTTTTTATCATTGAAATGATGTTAGTTTTAGTAAATGTTCATAAGTGGTAATACCATAAAAATGTACTATCCAGAGTTCTTACCAAATAGAAATGGTGTTACGTACTAGCTAGAAATAATGTTGTTTTCTTGAAATGTTGTTTTTCTTGAAATTTTGTTTTTCTTAAAATGGTATTACCCGTGATGATTCTATAGTCTGAATCATTTTGGATGAAGTGTTGTGTGACGTGGCATTTAATTTCATGTTGGTGTCTCTATTATATGTTGCTATTTTTCTTAATTTAAACAGACGTGGGTGATTTGACAAGTGGCTCTCATACAACCTCTACTACAACCTCTGTTAATACAAAAAGCAAAAGAAAAACTTAAGGTAAAACGATGTTGACCAAGGTGACAAAAGCCCATGAAAACATTGTCCGCTTCCCGATAAATTTTGATGTAAGAATCGATAAGGCTTATGGTGAACATGTTAATGATTTTAAGGGTTACACAACAATACAAGATAGAAGCAAAGTGAGTATTTTGATAGATAATTGGCATGATATTGGCAGTGATTTAAAATATAGCATATGGACCAATATTATGGTATTTATTATGAATTTTATGATTTTTTTTACAAATATAAATGATCATTTATTTTGTTGATTTAATACTAATATCAACTCTATTGTATAAACATAAGAAATCTTTAGTATTCTATAGCATATTATGCTGAAAAAGGAATGGCTTAGATATGCCAGTGAGTGTTGTACCCCAAAATTTGCCCTCTTATTTCTCTAGTAATCTCTCACAAGATCTCCTTTGATTCCAGACTACACAATGTTTGATCATCTCAAGACACCTTCTCAAACACTAATAACTGAAAATTAGGGTTTGAGTTTACACAAGGACAATTGGACTTTTAGTGCCCCATATGAATTTCATGGATCATTTTGGACCCTCGAGATTGCCCATGTCAAGTTTCAAGTTTTGGATCACATTTTTGCTCAGTCAATTGATCAGTTGACCTAAAATCAATTGTATTGGGGAAAAAGTCAACTGTGGTCAATTTATAGTCAAACTTCATAATTTTTGGTCCATATCAACATTATGAATTCATATATGTCATTTGATCAAGTTTTTATCACAATTGCTCAAGAAATTTGACCAGATCATCAAAAGGGCAAAATGGTCAAAATTAGGGTTTTGACTGAGGAAGTGCAATTCCTGATTTTTGACCTAGCAAATGACTTATTGGTTTGAGACACGATATCAAGTATTCAAATTCATCATTTTGACTTAATGACATAGCTCAAAACATTTCTCAAGCTCAATTGATTGATAATTGAATTTTAGTAAACTGATGAAAAGTCAATTGTACACTGAAAAGTCAAACTTTGACTTTTTGGTCAAAACCAAGCTTCAAAGGTTACAATTTATCAAGACATGTCAAAATATGAAACTTGTTCATCAAGAAATCAAAAAGTCAAGATTTCATTTTGAAAAGTCAAAATTTCTAAACTTAGAATTTTTTCCAAGTGTTGGAAATTCACATTTTTTCACAACTTTGAGCCAAATTTACACCATGATGCAAGATGATTCAAAGGAAACTTCCAACATGAAAGTTATAGATCTCAATGAGATATAAAACATTGTAGAGCAGAACTTTTTCTAGAAATTCTTGGATTTCAAGTTATGATTTTGTGAAGACATGTTCATGAAACTTGAAAAACTTAGTGAAATTTTGCCCTAGTTTAGGCAGGATTTTGACCTAACTTCATGGCAATTTTCACCTAGTTCCAAGATGAATATTCAAAAATGTCCAACATAGAGGTTGTAGAGGATGCTACAAGCTTTCCAAAATGTCAAGGAACTCATTGAGATCATACTTGACCTAGGAGAATCGAAGGTAAGAAGTTAGCGTTTCAAACTTGAATTACAAGTCAATTTTGTGACGAACATAAACCAAATCCATAGCCATGCTGCAGAATCTTCACTTTGCAGGCCTCAAACTTGTTTTTCACTCCATAATTAGTGGTTTACACAAATCTTTAGGCCCTTATCCACTTGGTTTAAGCTTTGTCCAAAATGATTTTCCATTTATGGCACAAAGTTGCCATTTCCATTTTGATAAAGCATCACTTTTGCAATTGTCAACTTCTTGAGCCATGCACTTGTTCTTTCTGCACACACAACCCCTATAAACCAAAAGCAATATGTCTAAGGCCTCTATCAACTCAGACCATGCTTACACAACACTTTGAGATTTGTCTTCTCACTTTTCTTCAAAAGCAAGCTATAGAGCAAAAAGGCTAGAACTCAAATCTTGAGTGCATTTGATGTCCAACCTTTTCCATACATATACATAAGTCTATTGTAGGCCAAGACACGAATGCACATGCCCTCAAACTCTTCCAAACTTAGAATTGCATAAAACCTCTATTGTTGCACATTATGGCCAAAAAACTCCAAACTCAGAATCCACTTGTGCGTTTCTTGGCTTTTCACTTCCAAAAGTTCCTAAACATCATCTACAAACAATCTCACACCCTGTTACACGACTGTAACACCATTTTCATTAACCTCCATAACCAAAAATAGAGCACTGCAAATTGACTTCTACAAGCCATTCCAGCCATCCATTGCTCAAGCTAAGCATTGCATTAACTTCCTGGGAACTTGAGGAAGCTAACCTAATCATTGCAGCAACTTGAATCAAGCTCATTTGCATTTCACGATTTCCAGTTTTGAGGTATCATTTCTAAATTTCTATCTTTTCATTTAGGAATTGTTATGCTTGCATTTGTGAAGATAAAATGTAGACATCATTACCCTGAAACTGTACATGTCCATAGATTTCATTTATATTGCTTGAGTAGTGAGAATTTTAAGTTTGAACTTTCTGAAAAAGTTAGGTTAGAATTTGGTACCTTTAGAAACTCTCATTCATCTTTGATTTATAGCTTATGATATTTATATGGTTGTAATCGTATGGAAAAATGGAGTAACTTTCATGTTTGTATCTTTCATTTTTGTTGAGAAATGAGCAAGTTATAGGAACCATGGATGGAGGTTGAAGATGAAGTCATTTTCAGGACTTGACTTGTGTTATGTATTTGTTGTTTTGTTTAAGTTAACGAATGTACAGCCACCCCAGTGGCAAAGGCAGCGCGCGTTTATCTCAAGGTCACGGGTTCAAGTCCCAGCGCTGCCTTTTGTTCAATTTTTCAACATTTTCCTCCTTTTTTGTTGCAAACAACGCCCATGGGCCTTAAATCAGTAGGCCTTACCATTTTTTCTGCACCATCCCCCCCATTTTACTTATTCCAGCAAGCCCATTATTTTTTTTATTTCATATTTTTCTGACCATAAAAATCATCATTTGGGCCCAAACTCAAACAAGACTATTTTTTTCCTTATAAACTCCTAGGTTTAGTTTCATACCTCCCTGACTTTTTCTTTATATTTTTGTTATTTTATTTTATTTTCTTTATCATTTTTATTATTATTAATAATATTATTATTTTTATTAATTAAAAATCCAAAAATATTTTATTTTGTTTATTTGCATATTTAAAATACTTTTTATTTTTAGTTCTTTTAAAGATAAAAAAATACAAAAAAACATTTTCTTAACAAATTAATTTTTTTTCTTAAATAATTAATAATTAGATTTAGGTTTAAGTATTTTTCTTTTTTAAAGTTAATTTAGAATTTAGGTTTCTTTTAATTAAATAATTTTCATATTATTTTCATTAAGTTAAAACCTTTTTTTTTCATAAAAAAACCCTAAAAATGCTTCAAACTTATTTTTCTTTTCATATTTAATTTAGGTTTAATTTTTATTTATTTTTAATTAATTTATTTTACCCTTTTTCTTTAATTAGGTCAAGACTAAACCTTTAACAAAAACCAAACAAAATCATTTATTTTCCATTTATTTTCTTGCACATTTATTTAATTCTTGTATATTATTCAATATGGTTGTAATAGACAATTAGGTTTAATTTTGTTGCAATCCCTATTTGTAAATTTATACACCCCCTCCCCTAATGATGTAATGGCGTAGAATTTTACGTTTCCGCAATTTATCGCTTTTATATAAATGCTAGTAATTAGGGTTTGTATGGCAAGACTAAAATCAACAAGTAGCAAACCCTAATTCAAGATAAACAATGCATGTAAATCAAACACATTTGCACACTTGCACCCTTAGGATAATTCCACTTGTTGCCTTACAAAAATGGTCATGTTATGCATGTGGGATATCTTAGGAAAACTAATAAAAAATACAAGATCATAGTCCCTCGATGACGCTACAAATGTTGCCTTTCAAAATGATATTAGTCCCTCAAAAAGAAATGCTAAGATATCTCACAACATTGCTATCATGACCATACAATGACCCACGTCCATCCCTTTACATCCAAAGATAAGGCTTCTTACCAATCAATGGTAAGATAGCAATGTCAAAGGAAAGGAATAAATGAACAAAGACTTTTGAGTAGATAGATTGTTCCTAGTTGCTTGTTAATTTTCAAAAATAAACATCCTTGCGCACTTTTAAAACACTTTCCAAACATAAAATATTTTCAAAAGTCCAACACTTTGTATACGTTCTTACGAACGAGAACCATTACAAAGTTTGCCTAAACGAAGGTGCCTTTTCAAAATACTTTCAAAAACCACACAAAGCACATTTTCAAACAAAAGCAAGTGATGTAGCAAGCAACTAAGAGCCCATAGATAACTATGGATGAAAAGGGTGTTAACACCTTCCCTTTTACTAATCAAGAAATAATCTCAAAGGTTTTTCCTGTTCTTTTCCAACTTTCCTTTTGGATAAAAGAAAATTCGGTGGCAACTCTTGATAACCGCAACATTTGTGATCAAACACAAAACATCCCAACTCAGCTCTCCCACCGTATTACAGAATTGGCGACTCTGCTGGGGATAACTTAAAAGTGGGGTTACCTTAGGTCTAGACCACCTTTATTTGATTTCATTGTTTGACTTGCTTGATTTACATTTTGGTTCTTTATTTGGGTTTGTTTTAAATCCTCTACCCGGATTTGGGATACCTTATAGGTAAGTAGAAATGCATTATGGAAACTGTGTGAGGTATACCGACATGGTCTAATAAACAACTACGTTAGTGTGACACATTTGTGGGTATCGGTAGCCCTTGAGTAGTCAAGGAGAATACGGGGCCGCTGTGTGGTGTCATGAAGCACTATCTGACTTTAGAACC
Organism: Vicia faba; assembly: GCA_948472305.1. Lineage (NCBI taxonomy): Eukaryota > Viridiplantae > Streptophyta > Magnoliopsida > Fabales > Fabaceae > Vicia > Vicia faba. Next base: position 325,115,282 of record OX451740.1, read on the forward strand.
TTTACTTGACCAACTTGGCCATTAGGACGTGGTGAGATAGCCGACTTTGGTGCAGTCTGAATTTGGTTGATACTCGATACTACACTCATTGAGATCTGACTTCTCAAGATATTTTGGTCGCCGTGAAAGAGGCTTGCGCTGAAACAATGCCCGATAAGACAGATCAGTGATATTGAGATCCCTTAGAACCTAGTTACTATTTCTAGGACAGGTTTGAGCCAACTAAACTTCAAGAGGGTACTTACCTATGAGACTCCATGCAATCCTAAACCTAAGGACTTGTTTGCCTTGTTTGTATATGCTTATTTGTACATAACATCATGAACATCATGACATAATACTCATTCTCACTAACCATTTCAAGGATTTTTGGGATTTATCTTTGTTCTGTTTTGTAGGACATGGCTTCTATCCGCAGGAATACTATCGAAGTCAATCTCGTAAGAATTACTCCTCAACTCAAAGAGTTAGCATCAAGGGTCCCTGAGAATTCTTTATTCACCGAAATAAATGGTCGCCTTCTAAACTTGGTTACCTCCAACACTGATGAAGATATGATGAAGGTGCTTTTCCAATTCTTTGATCCTCTACACCATTGCTCCACTTTCCCTGATTATCAGCTTGTACCAACTCTGGAAGAATTCTATCAACTCTTGAGGATTACCATTATCAATCAAATACCCTTCAACGGTACGGAAAGAGATCCAAAACTTGAAGAGATTTCCTAAGCACTACACTTGCAACAATCTGATATCACGACTAATTGGGAAACAAGGAGTGGTGTCAAAGGTTTCTTAGCCAAGTTCTTGTTCGAGAAAGCTCAAGATTGTTGGAACTCTTTGGACTTACAAGCTTTTGAAGAAATATTGGCCTTTCTCATCTATGGGATGGTTTTGTTTCCAAACCCTGACCAACTTATAGATGTAAGTGCTGTCAAAATTTTCATGTCTCGTAATCTGGTGCCTACTTTGTTGGGAGATATCCTACATTCTTTTCACTCTCACACTATGAGGAAGAGAGGGATCCTCATGTGTTGAAATCCTCTCTTGGCAAGATGGTTTATTTAGCATCTTCCCTGGTCTGTGTTGAAGAACGAGCAAGGTTTGAGATGGTCCCATAGGCTGATGACGCTCAGACATTCAGATGTTCATTCGTGTTCTTGATTCTTGGAGAATGTTACTATCATCGAGCGTTGTGGGGAATTCCCTAATGTACCTTTGCTTGGAATTAAAGGAGGTATCACTTATAACTCTTGCTTAGCCTTGCGATAATTTGGTTACGCTCGAAGAGATGGTGCGCATGATATGCTCATCCAAAGAGTGGTTTTCGACTACGAGAGCAACGATCAAAACTACCGTCAGAGGTTTATACGAGCTTGGAGCATGGTAAGCAAAGTGGATAGTAAGACGTTGGTACACAAGAATTTAATTCCCCTTGAGCCTTACCTTAGGTGGGTACGAGCTCGTGCTCAGAAACTTGTGATGCCTTATCCCTTCATCTTACCAGTTATCATGGAACCAGTGGTTGAAGGAGATGTCCTATATACTGTCCTCCATCCCGACATGCCTACTTCTCTTGAAGACTTGCAAAAAGGTTAGATTCAGCTAAAGGAAGAACTAGATACTTTCGAAACTCAATTCTATGCTAGCGAGAAAAGAGTCTTGGAGCTTACAAAGCAGCTACAAGAAGAGAAAAGTGTGAACGCCTACCTTGCGCCGAAGAGGATGCGTTCGATCTTTTTATCTTAAAGAGTTATTTTGTAATCCCAAGAGGCATGTTATAATCATTTTGAACTAATTAATGAAGTTTGATGTTTGTTTATGCTTTGTCTATACAAATTTAAATTTCATAAATCCTTGAAATCATTTGCATATACATCTTCCATGCATCATAACATGACAGGTTTTCCCATAACATGTTTCCTTATCTTTCTGCTGTTTATTTCAGCAAGATGGATCTAGAGAAAATTGTGAAGGACTTACAGGAACAAAAATCTCAATTCCAAGAGACTCTACTAGCCCTAGCCAAGGGGAAACAAGATATGATGGCATTGCTGGAAGCCAAGAAGAAACCTAAGAGAAAAGATCTAGTCAACATGGGTAGAAGGTTCAAAGAGTCGGTCCATCAGATCCTGGTAGTGGAAGACTCATTTGAGGAATATGAGAATCAGATTGGAGAAACTATAAGTACCTAGACTGGGTGCATCAACAATCAAGCGTCTGATGAGGATGATTATTTTGACGAGCAGTATCCTCCTGCTGATGTCAAGTACAAGCAGTTAGAAGACAGATTAAAGGCCGTCGAGATCCAAGCCGTCCCCATTTTAGATTTTGATGATTTGGGTTTGATATCCGGGGTTGTCATTCCACACAAATTCAAGATACCAGTCTTTCCAAAGTACGATGGGGTTTCCTATCCAAAACTTCACCTGAAATCTTATGTGCACAAGATACAACCGCACACTGCTGATAAGAAACTATGGGTTCACTTTTTTCAATAAAGCTTGGTCAGGATGCAGCTAGAATGTTATTATCAGTTAGATGGTTCCCGTATCAATACATGGGAATATTTAGCCACCGCCTTCTACCACCAATACCATTATAATGCCGACTTGGCGCCGACAAGAGTTCAGTTACAAGACATGACAATAGGGAAGAATGAAGGATTTAAAGAATACGCCCAAAAATGGAGAGACCTTTCCAGTAGGGTTCAACCATATTTGACTGATAGGGAGCACATTGACATGTTTATGGGCACCTTATCCGGTCCATTCTTTAACTTATTGTTTGGCTGTTCTTCTTCCGGTTTCACCGAACTGATCTTAACCGGTGAAAGAGTTGAAAGCGGCATCAAAAGCGGAAAGATTCCCATGGCATCTTCCTCCACTTCCAATCCTGTAAAGAAACCTTTTGCCGTGAAGAAAGAAATCAATTCCGTGTATGAGGCAAGGGCCCGTTTTAAGAAGGATGACCGCCAGTCTGTTAATGCTGTTCGAATTTCCAATCTAACTCCTGCTCAAAGACCATTTGCAAATCATCAATGTTTTGAAACTCCGAGAAGACAATTCATGAGGATATGCATGTCACTATCCCAAGCCTTACAACACTTGCTAAAGGCTAATTTAGTGACATTGCGCGATCCTCCTGCCAATCCAGATACCTCTTCACCAAAGTACAACCCGAACGCCAAATATGCATATCATTCAAGTAGTCTCGGGCATGAGACTGACCAATGTTGGGCCCTGAAGAACAAAATTCAGGAATTGATAGATAACAAGACTATTGAATTTGATCCTTCTCCAACTACTAATGTAATCACCTCTCCTATGCCAAACCATGGCAAGGGTGTCAATGCCGTTGAAGATACAATTTTTGTTTCCTCTATCAAAGACTTGACTACTCCGCTGAATATCATCAAAAAGAATCTGTTGAAAGCCGGGATCTTCCCTGGCTGTGTAAAGGACTATGTTTGTTGTGCCAAATAACTCAATGGATGTGAAGGGCTGAAGGAAGGCATTCAACGCCTGATGGATAGCCACGAGATCCTATTTGAGAAGACTCCGCTTGCCAAAAGTTTGACTAATAAATGTGAAGATCTCTCCATTATAACCATCTCAAACAAGCCTTTTAAGATCTCCTCCAAAGGTCCTATCAGGATTTCAAATGAACCAACCGTTTCTCCCATAATAATTACCAATCCCGGACCAATTCCCTACTCTTCAAACAAGGCAGTACCATGGAACTATGATGCTGAGGTGTTTTACCATGGGATAAAACAAGACGCTTGGATTGAATAAGACAAAGATGATGACGTGGGTAACATAACTGGATCAAGTAAGGTAACTCAAACTGGGAGAATATTTTCACCCAACATCTCGCCACCAGTTGTTACAAGGGCGTCTGTCTGCATCACTGATACTAAGCCAAGTACTGATACAAGAGGGAAAGAGAAAGTTGTTGAGCCTGTCGTGACAGAAATACCCGCAAAGGACGTTGCTGATGGAAAACCTTCCTCTCGTGAAATAGATGAGATCTTAAAAATCATAAAAGGAGCAATTTCAAGATCGTGGAACAATTGGGGAAAACCCCTTCCAAGATTTCTATGTTGTCTTTGCTACTCTTTTTCGATTCCCACGCTCGAGAATTAATCAAATTCTTGAAGAAGGCTCATGTCCCTCATGAGACCACAACGGACCAGTTTGAGAATTGCGTTACGAGCTTGATGGTTGATAATGGTTTAGGGTTCTCAGATGCCGATCTAACACCGCTTGGGAAGAACCATAATAAAGCTCTACATGTTTCCGTCGAGTGCAAGGGGACCACCCTAGCACATGTTCTGGTTGACACCGGTTCTTCTTTAAACGTACTACCCAAGGGGGTGTTAGATCGTTTAGACTGTGAAGGTTTAGTCTTGAAACTAAGTGATATCATTATGAGGGCCTTCGATGGATAAAAAAGGATTGTTCATGGAGAGATAGATCTTCCAATAAAAGTGGGCTCACAAATTTTCAACTCTATCTTCTACATCATGGATATCCGTTCTGCCTATTCTTGTTTGTTGGGTCGCCCTTGGATCTATGGAGCTGGGGAAGTAACATCAACCCTCCATCAAAAACTCAAGTATTCGGTTAAAGGAAGAATTGTCACTGCCTGTGGTGAGAAGGAGTTCATGGTAAGATACCTCAACTCTTTCAAATAAGTGGAGATGGATGGGGATTTCATAGATAACCCGTGTCAAGATTTTGAGGTTGTTCCGCCAATGATCTCTACTGCCAAATGTTCCTCTGATGAGTCTAAAGCTGTTAAGGTCGTGCCGAAGATGGTTTCATTCAAATATGCTCGTGTTACAGTTGAAGAAGGAAGCTATGAAACTTGGGGGCAAATCCTCGAGATACCATTCAAAGAATACAAATTTGGTTTGGGTTTCACCGTTAAGGCTCAGAAAGAAGTGAGGCGCGCCCGCGCAGGGAAGCCCCCGCTCCGTATTGGAAGTCACGAGGTCAACGCTCTAGGTGATTCTGATGATGTAGTTGCATTTGAAGATTGGGTGTATCCTACTACAATGGAGCTCAAGAATTGGCATGCAAAGGAATTTGTGCCCATCTCCTTCATTGAATATTCCTCATCCACTCAGGATCTTGTTGCCAATGACTCTACTATTGCCGACTATGACTTCGAATGTCCAATTAACCAAGACGAAGATGAAGGCGAGGAAGATTGTGAAATACCGGGAGAACTAGACAGACTCCTATTACAAGAGGAAAAAGCTATTCAGCCACACGAAGAGTCAGTTGAAGTCATCAATCTGGGTACCAAGACAGACAAGAAAGAAGTCAAGATCGACGCTAACCTGGAAAGCAGTGTCAAGAGCAGATTGGTTCAGATGTTACATGACTATGTGGAAGTGTTTTCTTGGTCGTATGAAGATATGAAAGGGTTGTGTTGCACCCCAAAATTTTCCATCCCATATTTCTCAAAATATGTCAAGAAAGATCCCCAAGTTGCTCAAGATAGTCCAAGAGTTGGTCAGACAAGCTCCCTCCTAAGGCAGTCTTCCCCAAACTAGGGTTTCACATTGCATCAATATCCTTGAGTCCAAGTGGTCCCAAATTATCCATATTGTCCTAATATGTTCTCAATATCATCCATGTCAAGTTTCAAGCCTTGCAGAGAAAGTTTGCTCAGTCAATTGCTCAAAGGTCCAAAAATCGACTATGCTAGGGCAAAAGTCAATTGTGGCCCACATATAGTCAAACTTCAAGATTTTTGGTAAAAATCCTCATTTTGAAGTATATTTCATCATTTGATCAAGGGTTGGTCATGATTTATTAAGGATTGCTCACAATTCATCAAGATTCAAAAGTTGCTAAATTAGGGTTTTGTAGGAAAAGTCAACCCAACTTTGACCAAGCATAACTTTATCATAATTTATTAGAAATGACCCATACAAAGCTCATTTTAAATAGGATGAAATTCCCTACAATCCATCTTCATATCCCAAGATCAAAATATGCACTCACAAGAAGTTATGAATTTGGACATTATAGGTCATTTTGAAAAGTCAACAAAAACACCTTTTTTGTCAAAGCTTCATACTTGAGCATAGAATATCAAATTGAGATTATACCAAAAGGGTTGGTTAGAGGACACATCAATCTTTCTAAAAAGTCTAATAACACCTCCAAATGTTCAAAAATGAGGAAGTTATGCATGCTTGAAGTTGACCTTTTTTGCAAAATGGCCAAAAGTCAACTATGCTCAAAACTTCAAATTTTGCCAAATGGGCCCATTCTTTCTCACTTGTTTTGAGTTTGCATTATAGCCCACGTTTTCTAGCCTTGGCCATGTGAACATATCATGTTTTTATTAATTGTTTTGATTTTTATTTGAATTAATTTGAATTAAATCAAAACAAATCAAATCAAATAAAAAAATTTAAAAACCAAGGATCTTTTGATGATTTCAGGTTTCATTGAACATCTAGAACCATTCCCAATTCGTATCAAAGCTTGTGTGCACAAAAAGATTCAAATCAAGCCAATTTTGGAAAGCTTTAAAGGAGGATCAAATCAAATATCAATTTTATTGAAAGAGAGAGATTTGGACTGAGTTTGCAACCCTAATGTATTGTACAATACATAAGGAGGCGAGGCAGACAAAAATCAGGGTTGGAGATCAGTTATAGAGCAAGGACAAAAACTGAAAAATCAAGCAAAAAGTGTGAGTTCGAAATCACTCCTAGAGGCGGTTTCAAGGCTTGACACTTCTCCCAATCGCTTCCTGGAAATCCCAGGAACCTAAAGCAATCAAGACCAATCGTTTTCAAGCCCTCCAGTGCACTGTAAGGCCGTCACGGTATCATCTCTTTCTTGAAATCGATTAGCTTCATTCTTGCATCTATTGTGTAAAATAATGGCATATTCTTGATCACCATATCATTAGCAAGCTTTTTATAATAGCCAATTTCATTTATATAGACTGAGTCGTGAATCACCATTGCTAGGGTTTTGTATTTGGTTTTAGGGATTTTTGTTACAGGAATAATTGGCCTTCGTGAAGGGTACTATCTTGTTCAGGGGAACAAGACGAGCTCAACCATGGCGCTAGTTTCCATTTATATTGCCTGTGGAAGAATTTATAATGAAGCTACGATATTAGCTGCGGATAAAATCCGCAGGTAAAAGTTCTAGTTTTTAGAGGACAGGGACGATGCGTTGGCACTCCCCATTTGTCCATTCAAATAACAACGCGCTTTTTTATTTTTGTCCACTATATTCCTTTTTCTTTATATTATCATTGTGTGGTATTTTATTAACAACAAGAACCACATGGCCTAGTGGTTTCCACACATGATTTCAGGGCATTAGAGGCTGGAGGTCAGGGGTTCGATCCCTGCCTCCAACATTTGTTATTTTTCCAAATTATTTCAGGTAATCAGATGCACGCCTAAGCTGGAGATCTCTCATACTCCCTCACCAATCAACGTGCCAGATGGCCAGATGGCCAGATCTGGTGGCCAATATTGAAGGAGCATCAAAGGGCCAAGTCAACGCACACACTGGATCAGAAAAGTCAAACGGACTGCATGTCAATCGGCCAGAAAAATTGTTATTCAAACCCTCGAATCAGGCTCAATCTCTTCCTTTTTTTTATTTTCTTTTCTATATTTTATTTATTTACATTTAATTATTTTTAATTAATTACTAACCAATAGAATAATTTCTTTTTATCAAAAAATCACAAAAATATTTTTGTCCAATGAAATTTCAGAACTTTATTTTTTTCATTAATAAATATTAATTAATTAATTAGGTTGATTAATTAGGTAACTTTAATTTATTTTGCAAATAATTAAAAATCAATTAGAATAATTAGGTTATAACATTAATTTAATTGTTTTACTTTCTTTCCTAAATTAACAAAAACTCCAAAAAAATATGTCATTCAATATTTTTCATTAATTAAATTATTTAGTAATTAATTTAGCATTTAATTTTTTTTAGGATTTAATTTCTTTTCTTAAAAATAAAAACAACAAAAACATTTTCTTTAATTAGGAGGGCCAAAACCCTAGCTTCGCATTCGATCCAATTTTCTCGCGCGATTTATTTTTCTTTATTCAATTATTGTATCTGCTCCCGGTTTGTAATAAATAATTAGGACATTTATTTATTTTTCCGCTTTTAAATTTCAAAGGGTTTGTTTTTGGCGATGTAAATACCCGATGCCTTGTAATAATTTAGTTTAATTTCTGCTCTTTAATTTCTGCAAATGATACAACTGCTAGATGTTTGATGATAGGGCTTGCATGACCAGAATGAATATTTAATCTAAAATCAATTAGATCACCCTAAACATGTGCAAAGATAAAAATAACTGAAAATAATACACTCGCGCATGTGCACTCTTAGGGTACACTCCCACTTGGTTGCCTTTGTACACGATCATTGAGTATAGGTTATTTTAGAGGTCGCCCTCTTGTCTAAAAGATCATAGTTGCCTCAAAATGGTTGCCTCGGATATCGTTGCCTCGAATAAATGATCTAAGACATTAGGGTTACCGCTAAGACGTCCTAACATTGCTTTAGTGACCGTATGTCCCTCTTTTCAAATTGACCCTAAAACTCCAACGACGGTGCTACCTACTCACTAATAGTGGGATAACATTGTCTAAAGGAAATTAGCATAGAACGATTCCTTTTTCGAGTAGGTAGATTAGTTCTTAGATACTTGCTCATCCAAAACAAAACTTTATTCACACTTACACTCCTTTTTCAAACAAAGTTTTCAAAAACACTTCATTACACTCTTGAAGACAGAAGCAAGAGTTAAATCGAAGTAAAAACAAAAACTTTTTCAAAACCCACAAGCACAAAGAAAACATTTTGAAAATGATGAGCAAGTACCTAAGAGCCCGTAGATAACTACGGATAGAAAGGGTGCTAATACCTTCCGTTTCTATAATCTACCCCCCGTACTCAGAAATATCTCGAAAAAGGAATTTTTCTGTGCTTTTCTCCTTTTCTTGTTGGATAAAATAAAAGTCGATGGAGACTCTTGCTTACCGCGACATTTTGCAAACACAAACACAAAACACAAACCAGCATTCCAAAAACAGACAGTTCTTCCCATCGTATCACAGTACCTTAGGAATAGTTCATCATATTGTTTTCAATTGTTTGATTTCTTTTCTTTATTTTGTGGGTTTGAATCGGAGTTACTATAGATCCTAACCCGTATCTGGGGAACCTTTTAGGTAAGTAGCAATAGATTGTGAGGGAACTGTACGACATAGACCGATACGGTTGAAGCAGTAGCTATGTTGGTGTGGCACTTTAGTTTGTACCGATATCCCTTATGGTGGAAAAAGGAGAATATGGGTCAGCTAAGGGGTCATTAAGCACCAACTGACCTTAGAACCTCTAATTGACCAACTTGGCCATAGAAAAGTAGCAGTATGCTACACTCATTGAGACCAAACTCTCGCGATGATTCCGGCTGTAAGAAAAGGTTGCCAAACTGGAATTATGACCGATCGAGGGCGGTCAGTTATATTGAGATCCTCTAGAACGCGGTTACTATTACTAGGACAGGTTGAACCAACTAAACTGAAAGAGGGTAATACCTGAACTCCATGCCAACCTTAAATCTAAGGGTTACTGTGTGACTTGTTTGCCCTTACCATGTTTGCTATCTGTGAATACTTGTGGTGTGTTTCTATCATAACATAATGCATCATGACATTGCATGCATCTTACATCAGACTAACCCATTTCAAAGACAGAGGGGATTCATCTTTGTTCTGTTTTATAAGTCATGGCCTCTATGCGTAGAAACACTATTCGGATCAGCTTTGTACAGATTCTTACTCAGCTTAGAGATTTGGTTTCCAAAGTTCCAGATACTTCCTCCTTTATCAGAAGACATGGTTACCTCCTTGGTTTGGTCACTTCCAAGATGGATGAGCAAATGATGAGTGTCTTGTGCCAGTTCTTTGACCCATTGCACCACTGCTTCACCTTTTCGGACTATCAGTTGGTCCCTACTTTGGAAGAGTTCTCTGATCTACTTGGTATTTCTATTCTAGAGCAGACACCGTTTACAGGTTGGGAGAAAGCTCTTAGGCCAGAGGATGTTGCTACAGCCCTACATCTGACAAAGGCTGAGGTAATGTCTAACTGGGAGACTCGGAGTGGGACAAAAGGCTTCTTGGCTAAGTTCTTGGTTGATCAGGCTAATCAGTTTTGGGAAAGTTTGGACTTCCAAGCATTTGAAGACATCCTGGAACTTCTCATTTATGGTCTGGTTTTGTTTCCTAATTCAGATTCTTTCGTCAACGTGAATACAGTGAAGATCTTCATGTCCCGTAATCCAGTGCCTACTCTCTTAGGTGACATTCTGCATGCTCTTTATGCCTGTACTGCTCGAAAACAGGGAACCCTTATGTGTTGTGCACCATTGTTGGCGAGGTGGTTTATTTCTCACCTCCCCAAATCTGTTTTGAAGAACAAAGAAGGTATGGGTTGGGCCTACAGAACTATGTCCCTGGCTCATACGGACATCATCTGGAGCACTAAAGACATGGAAGAAGTAGTTGTTATCGACCGGTGCAGAGAATACCCCAATGTTCCTTTGCTTGGAATTAGGGGAGGGATAACCTATAATCCTTGTCTGGCCTTACGACAGTTTGGGCGAGCTAGAAAGGACGATCCTCATGAGTTGCTGATTCCAAGTATTGTCTTTGACTACCAAGGGGATAGTGAGGAACATCGCCGTAGGTTCATACGAGCTTGGAATAGGGTTAACAGGTCTGATCCGCGCGAGCTAGGAGCGAAGACTTCTCTTCTGATGGAACCGTATCTCCGGTGGGTTCGGGCCCATGCCCAAAAGCTAGGGATGTCGTACGAAGTTGTCTTACCGGTAATTATTGAGAGTGTTGATGAAGAAGGGGTTCCTCATACTGTCCTCCATCCATACATACCTACCGACATTGGGGCATTAAAGAGGTCTTGGATACAGTTGAGAGAAGAACGGGATACTTACAGAGAAAAGTATCATGAGAAGGAGCGGAAGATTCTAAAGCTTACAAGGCAGCTGGAGAATGAGAAAGTCCTCAACGATTATGTCAGCACCAACGAAAGACGACCATGGGAACGCTGATGTCTTTTTCTATTTCTAGTTTTGATTTACTTTTCAGTTTTTCTTTCTGTAACGCCTTAAAGGCATTTGTCAAACATTGTTTCAAGTTTTTGATCTAATAAAAGTGTGTTTCATTTTGGTTTACGAATTTGAATCTCCTAAAGTCTATGAAATCATATCATATGCATTCCATTCCCGTGCACTTCATCACAGGTACCCTTACAGGTATCTTATCTTCTTCGCTGTTTATTTCAGCATCATGTCTGCTGAAACATCCACTGATCAAGCTATTAAGGCTCTACAAGCTCAGAACGCTCAGTTCCAGGAAATGTTCATGAACCTGGCCAAGGGGAATAAAGATCTGAAGACTCTTATCTTGAGGGATAAGAAGAAGAAGAAGAAGAAGACAGTCCTCCTGAATATGGGTCATAGGTTTGCAAATAGGTTGCGGGAAGAAGTTGATTTATCCCACTCATCTGGAGGGGGAGAGAATCAAGAAGAAAGGAGGGCTCCTAGCCCTGTGGTTTCTGACAACGAGACAGACTTTGATGAAGACCAGTATCCTCCTGCCGAGGATAGGTATAAACAGCTTGAAGACAAGTTAAGCGCAATGGAGATCCAGAAGATACCTGGAATGGATTTTGGAGAGTTGGGTCTGGCATTTGGGGTGGTGATTCCCCACAAGTTTAAAGCACCAGTCTTTGCTAAGTACGACGGGGTCTCCTGCCCAAAAATACACCTTCGTTCGTATGTTAGAAAGATTCAGCCATATACTGCTAACAAGAACCTCTGGATCCACTTCTTTCAAGATAGTCTTTCAGGGACTCAACTTGAGTGGTTCTATCAGCTAGAAGGAGCTAGTGTCCGTAATTGGGAGGACCTTGATGCTGCTTTTTACAAGCAGTACCAATATAATACCGACCTTTCTCCTACACGTACCCAACTTCAGGGTATGTCTATCGGTGCGAGCGAAGGTTTCAAAGACTACGCTCAGAAGTGGAGAGATCTTGCAGGTAGAGTCCAATCCCCACTAGATGATAGGGAGTTGGTGGATATGTTTTTGGGGACCTTCTCTGGTCCGTATTTCAACCATTTAATCGGAAGTTCATCGTCTGGTTTCACCGAATTGATAATGACTGGGGAGAGGATTGAAGCCGATATCAAGAGCGGCAAGTTACAGAAAGGTGCTTCATCAAGTATCGAGAAGAAGCCCTTCAAGAAGGAGTCTAGTGCAGTTTACAACTCTAGAAACCAAAGTCGACCCGAGCGCCACCAATCAGTTAATGTGGTAGTTATTTCAAGACCAACTGTTACCACACAACACAACACTCAGCCAAGGGCAGAGAGGCCTCAAAGACAGTTTACTCGGCTTAGCATGACTTTATCCTAAATTTTTCCGCAGTTGTTGAAGACTAACTTGGTGACTCTGAGGGAAGCCCCGAAGAATCCCAACACCACATCGCCGTTGTATAATCCAAACGCCCATTGTGCTTATCACTCTGATAGCCCGGGGCATGATACCAACAATTGTTGGGCCTTGAAGAATAAGGTACAAGATCTTATTGACGCTAAGGAGATTGAGTTTGAAGCGCCAGAAAAACCTAATGTTATGACTGCTCATATGCTAAACCATGGGGTGAATGCTATGATGTGTTTGTATCTTTTGTAGAAGACATTGCTACTCCATTGATGACTGTGAAGAAGAACCTTTTGTAAGCCGGTTTATTTCCGGGCTGTGGCGAAGGTTGCCATCTGTATTCTGGCCTACCTACTGGTTACTATCTTTTGAAGTCAAGTATCCAGCGCCTGATGGATAATAGAGAAATATTGTTCGAGAAAAATATTGTTCCTTTGGTTCCTGTTGAAGAAGTTTCTATAATCACCATTTTCGCCAATTCTTCCAAGGCTTCCTCGAGAAAGCCTGTTAGAATTACATCTGTTCCGAGAATTGCTCCATTGATCATTACTGTTCCTGGACCTATCCCTTATACATCGGATAAGGTTGTCCTGTGGCACTACGGGGCTGATGTGTATTATCACGGGGTTAAACAAGACTTGAAAGATGAAGAGGCTGATACTGATGTCAGCAATATTGTTGGATCTAGTAAAGTCACCCGAAGCAGAAGACTTTTCTCCCCTGAGATCTCTCCACCAGTTGTTCAGAAGCCTATTGTTATTACACCTGCCAGTATGTCTGCTACTGTCCCTGTTCATGTTCCAATGCTTACCCCTGTCGCTGAGTCATCTGACACTCGGGGCAAAGGGATCACCGATGGGCCTGCCCAGACAGAGGCACCAAGGAAGATTACTGTTGAAGCCTCTAGACAGGAGATGGAGGAAATCTTAAAGATCATCAAGAAAAGCGACTACAATGTAGTCGAACAGCTGGGGCAAACCCCGTCAAAGATCTATATGTTGTCTTTATTGTTGTGTTCAGAGGCTCATGCTAAGGCTCTGATTGCTTTCCTGAAGACTGCGCACGTGTCGCAGGAGACATCTGCTGACCAGTTCAAAGATTGTGTGGCTAGTTTGACAGCAGATATTGGGTTGGGTTTCTCCGATGCAGGCTTGACTGCTAAGGGGAAGAATTACAATGACACTCTGCATGTTTCCATTGAGTGCAGGGGCACAACTCTAGCTCACGTGTTGGTGGATACTGGGTCCTTGTTGAATGTTTAACCCAAGAAAGCGTTAGACCGGTTAGACTATGAAGGGTTGGAGTTGAAGCCGAGTAACATTGTGGTTAGGGCCTTTGACGGGTCCAAGAGGATGGTACATGGAGAGGTTTATATTCCGGTTAAAGTTGGTTCTCAGACTTTCGTATCTACATTCTATGTGATGGACATTCGGCCATCTTATTCTTGTTTGCTGGGTCACCCGTGGATCCACAAAGCTGGGGCAGTAACTTCTACGCTCCACCAGATGCTGAAATACCCAGTGAAAGGGAAAATTGTTACGGTACGAGGAGAGGAAGAGTACATGGTGAGCCACCTCAACTCTTTCCGGTATGTGGAGATGGACGGGGAGTTCATTAAGACCCAGTGTCAACATTTTGAAGAAGTCCCCCAGACGCTGGCATCAACTGAAATTGTTACTGAAGATCCTCCAATGTAGATGGCTTCCCCAAAGGATGCCCGGGCTGTTATTGAGAAAGGTGGGTGTGCGAATTGGGGCCAACTCCCCGACTTTGCACATAAAACTGACAAGTTTGGTTTGGGTTTCACTGCAGAAGCTCAAAGGGAAGTTCGGCGTGCGCGGATTGGAAGACCTCCCCTGCGTATTACTAATCCTGAAGTGAATATGATTGAAGATGAAGAGTCCGAGTTTGACAGCTGGATTTACCCGACTACTGACGGCGGACTAAGCAACTGGACGGAAAAGGACGTCGTGCCAATTTCTTTTATCACACAGTAATAGACTTTTGTTTCGAATTTGTAACAGACAATCTTTAAACTTTACGGCCCGGTGCCTTACCCGAGACACCGTGGCTTTGTTTGTGAGGGCTTTTTGTGTGCCATTTCCATATATCATTAATAAAAGCATTGGACGTTTTCTTGCATTTCAAATTTTGCGCTCCTTGTTTTTATTTTTCTATCTTGCAAAACAGCTATTTTACACACACTCACATATACAAGTATACATTCACTCTGGATCCCACTGATAACGACTCTGCTACTGCCAATTATAACTTTGAAAGTCCGATCAACCAAGCCGAGGACGAAGGTGAGGATGATTGCGAAGTGCCTGGTGAACTTGCGAGGTTGTTACTTCAGGAAGAGAGGGCCATACAGCCGCATGAAGAGCCAGTGGAAACGGTAAATCTGGGTACAGAGGAAGACAAGAAAGAGGTCAAGATTGGTGCAAATCTAAAAGCTAGTGTTAAGCAACGGTTGATTCAGATGCTGCGTGACTATGTTGAGATCTTTGCCTGGTCTTATGAAGATATGCCTGGGTTGGATACTGATATCGTGGTTCACCGCCTGCCTACCAAGGAAGACTGTCCTCCAGTGAAACAGAAAGTCCGTCGAATGCGTCCATAGATGTTTGAGAAAATCAAGGCTGAGGTTATGAAACAGTTTGATGCTGGTTTTCTAGCAGTTACTTCTTACCCACAGTGGGTGGCCAACGTGGTTCCAGTGCCGAAGAAGGATGGTAAGGTTCGAATGTGTGTTGACTATAGGGATCTGAACAGGGCGAGCCCCAAGGATGATTTCCCTCTGCCTCATATCGATGTTCTAGTTGACAACACCGCACAACATAAGGTCTTCTCCTTTATGGATGGTTTCTCCAGTTATAATTAGATTAAGATGGCTCCCGAAGACATGGAGAAGACAACCTTTGTTACTCAATGGGGTACCTTTTGCTATAAGGTCATGCCTTTTGGATTGAAGAATGCTGGGGCAACGTATCAGCGCGCCATGGTCGCTCTGTTTCACGATATGATCCATCATGAGATTGAGGTATACGTTGACGACATGATTACAAGATCCTAGACTGAGGAAGAATATCTTGACCATCTTCAGAAGCTATTTGACAGGTTGAAGTTGTATAGGCTGAGGTTAAATCCGAACAAGTGCACCTTCGGGGTGAGGTCTGGTAAGTTGTTGGGTTTCGTCGTAAGTGATAAAGGTATTCAAGTGGATCCTGGAAAGGTGAAGGCTATACAGGAAATTCCAGCTCCCCGAACAGAAAAAGAAGTCAGAGGCTTTCTGGGACGTCTAAACTACATTTCCCGATTCATCTCACACCTGACTGCTACTTGTGAGCCAATCTTCAAGTTACTGAAGAAAGATCAAGTGGTAAGATGGAACGATGAATGTCAGGCCGCTTTCGAAAGGATCAAAGAATATCTCCAAGATCCGCCTATTCTGACGCCTCCAGTTGATGGGAGACCTTTGATCTTATACTTGATAGTACTCGATAATTCAATGGGGTGCGTGCTGGGGCAACATGACGAGTCTGGCCGAAAAGAGCATGCTATTTACTACCTTAGCAAAAAGTTTACCAACTGCGAGACCCGATACTCGTTGCTTGAGAAAACTTACTGCACTTTGGCATGGGCTGCTCACCAGCTGAGACAGTATATGCTGACTCACACTACTCTATTGATATCAAAGATGGATCCAATCAAGTATATCTTCGAGAAGCCTGCCTTGTCCGGAAGAATAGAGATATGGCAGATGATCTTGACTGAGTATGACATTCAATACACGACCCAGAAAGCAATCAAGGGAAGTGTGTTAGCGGATCATCTGGCACATCAGGCAGTGGACGATTACCAGTCTATGAACTTCGAGTTCCCGGATGAGAATATCATGTTGGTGACTGACTGTGAAACACCTGGACCGGATGAAGGACCTGAGGAGGGATCCCGATGGTCTATGTTCTTTGATGGAGCTTCAAACGCTTTGGGCAATGGCATTGGCACCGTGATTATATCTCCTAAAGGCTCTCATACTGCATTCATCGCCCGACTATGTTTCAACTACACCAACAACATGGCGGAGTATGAAGCGTGCATTATGGGTCTTCGAGCAGCTATTGACCTAAGGATTAAGTTCTTAAGTGTATTCGGAGATTCCGCTCTCATGATCAGTCAGATCAAAGGCGAGTGGGATACGAAACACCCAAATCTTATTCCTTACAAGGAGTATGTGTTGACGTTGCTTCCCCACTTCAAGGAGATCACCTTTGAACACTTCCCTAGAGAGGAGAATCAGTTGGCGGACGCGCTAGCTACCATGTCTTCTATGTTCAAAGTCAGATGGGACAATGAAGCTCCCCAGATTACCATTGAAAGGTTGGACCAACCGGCACATTGCTGTGACATCGAGACTGAAGAGGTAGCAGATAAACCCTGGTTTCATGAGGTGAAGAGGTATCTTGAAGCTCAGGAGTACCCCGAGGGTGCATCTGTTAATGATAAGAAGTTTCAGAGGAGGTTCACAACGAATTTCTTCATCAGCAATGGCATTCTTTACAAGCGTAACCATGAATCAACCTTGTTGCGTTGTGTGGATAAGAACGAAGCAGAAAGAATTATGGTAGAGTTACATGAAGGCACCTTCGGGACTCATTCCAATGGACATACTATGGCAAAGAAGATCCTTCGGGCATGATACTTTTGGTCTACTATAGAAGCAGACTGTTATCAGCATTCTCGGACCTGTCATAAGTGCCAAGTCTACATTGATAAGGTGCATATACCTCCAGTTCCTCTGAACGTCTTGACAGCTCCTTGGCCTTTTTCAATGTGGTGCATCGATATGATCGACGAGATCATACCTACTGTGTCCAACGGGCATCGTTTTATCTTGGTAGCAATTGATTACTTTACGAAGTGGGTTGAAGCAGCTTCCTTTGCTACTGTAACCAAGAACGTCATGGCACGGTTCATTCGGCACAATCTGATCTATCGATATGGTGTACCAGAGAGGATCATTACAGACAATGGTACAAATATCAACAATAAGATGGTCATTGAGCTCTGTAAACAGTTCAAGATACAACATCACAACTCTTCTCCCTACCGGCCGAAGATGAATGGGGCTGTTGAAGCGGCTAATAAGAATATCAAGAAGATTGTGCAGAAGATGACGGTGACGTACAAATATTGGCACGAGATGTTACCTTTTGCTCTGCATGGGTACCGTACCTCAGCACGGACGTCAACAGGGATAACACCTTATTCCTTGGTTTATGGCATGGAGGTCGTCTTGCCCATTGAAGTTCAGATACCCTCTCTTCGGATTATGAAGGTTGCAGATTTAAGCAAAGATGACTGGATCCAGACCCGGCTTGATCAGCTGAATTTAATCGACGAAAAGAGACTTACTGCTATTTGTCATGGTCAAACGTATCAAAAGCGGATAATCAAGGCATTTAACAAGAAAGTTAGACGACAAGAGTATCAAGTTGGGGATCTAGTGATCAAGCGCATCATTCTACCTCAAGGTGATCCCAGGGGCAAATGGACGCCTACTTACGAAGGGCCATTTGTGGTTAATAACATTTTCTCAGGAGGAGATATGATCCTAACCACCATGGATGGTGACGACCTTCCTCACCCCGTCAATGCAGACATAGTGAAAAGATACTACGCATAATCAAAGACTCGCTAGGTTGAATGACCTAGGCAAAAATAAGGGCTTCCCGGTGGACCAAAAGGGTTCGGGCAAAAATAAGGGATGAAAATGAAAAAAAACTGTACACCCGGCAAGTCGAAAACCTGAAAAGGCGGCTTGGGCA
This sequence comes from Vicia faba, assembly GCA_948472305.1. Taxonomy (NCBI): domain Eukaryota; kingdom Viridiplantae; phylum Streptophyta; class Magnoliopsida; order Fabales; family Fabaceae; genus Vicia; species Vicia faba. The sequence continues at coordinate 325,133,668 of OX451740.1, forward strand.
AAAAAGGGTATCCCGGTGGACTGAAAACCCGAAAGGGCGGTCCAGGCAAAAGTTAGGGATTAAAGCGTAACACTATGTCTCGTTGGATCACCTTGCAACCAGACTTCAGTATCGACTACTAAGCTCGGACGTCACTAATCAATCTGATCTACCTTCAACCAAGTAGAAAAGTGATGAGATGCTCAAGGACATAAAGGCAATAGCAGAGTTGGAACCCAGTGGAATTGTTCACATAGCTGTTTTTCTTTGTTTTTCACAAATTGTGTAAATTCTATTTGATCGGCGGCGTTCTCTTACTATGACGTCAGCCTCTTGTACAAAAACGCCTATTTACAGGCCAAACTTCAAAATCAATACAATTCATTTTCACGAATAAATTTTTCCTTTTTCTGTTTTGTTTTGCAAAGAACGTCCAATGTTCAGTTTTTGATATATGCATTTAACATTAATTGCTGCTCATAAATATTTACATGCGAAACAAAAGAAGATTACTTGTAATATCAGAAACAGGGGCAAACAAGAAATGTCCAAACCGTACAGTTGCTCTGCCCACCAGGTATAGGGATAGACCTAGCTGGAGGAAACAATTGAAGGTACCTTCATTCCCCGCAGAGTAAGAGAAAGACAGTGGTGTTAGCTCTCCCCAGCTAAGACTCGCAACTGTGAATGAATCAGTAATATTCTCCCCAAGCAGAGTTTATCCACCATCAGCACTGAAAGGTCTTATCAACCCCAGCAGAATATAAAAATATCCCCAATGGAGCTTGAAGAATTGTCCCCAGTAGACTCTGGAAGATTATCCCCAGTAGAATCTAAAAGGGCTATCCCCAGTAAGGTCTCTATTGTAAAGTCATCCCCAGCGGAGTTCATTCCTTTCACAAAACAGGAATTCAATCCCCAACAGTTTTCATTATTACCAGCATCGGTAATTCATCCCCAGCTAAATTTATCAACGGAATCCTCTGGCGGAGCATCTCCTCCCCAGAGTCATTCTCTCATCAGTTTATTCCTCAACGAAGTTATCCTCTCCTGCAGGTTTATCCTCACAATCATCTTCATCCACTATCTCCAGCGGAAACAAAGAATTCATTTCTTTTCTCCAGCAGTAATCCAGGATTTATTTTCCCCAGCTCAAACATCACATTTCCATACATCATGACATGCATACGCATCATACAGCACAATCTCATTTATTTTGAGAACATCATCGTTTGATACATATCATGCATTACATATAACTAACCTTTACCTTTTAGGAAAGATTCTCACAAAGTTCAAGCTACAAAGCTTTTACTTCAGTTGAATTACGGACAGGTTCCTAAATCTCAACAGAGGTATTTTCTCAGTTGAACTACGGGCGAGTTCCTAAATCTCAGCATAATTGTTTCATCAGTTGAATTACAAACGGGTTCCTAAATCTCAGTGAAGATGTTTCTTCAGTTGAATTATGGGCGAGTTCCTAAATCTCGACAAAGATGTTCCCCAGTTGAATTACGGACGGGTTCCTAAATCTCAGCGAAGTTGTTTCTTCAGTTGAATTACGGACAAGTTCCTAAATCTCAGCATATTTGTTTCATCAGTTGAATTACGGACGGGTTCCTAAATCTCAGCGAAGATGTTTCTTCAGTTGAATTACGGGCGAGTTCCTAAATCTCGAAAAAGATGTTCCCAGCTGAATTACGGACAAGTTCCTAAATCTCAGCAGAGATCTTTTCTCAGTTGAATTACAGGCGAGTTCCTAAATCTCAGCATAATGGTCATCAGTTGAATTACAGATGGGTTCCTAAATCTCAGTGAAGATGTTTCTTCAGTCGAATTACGGGCGAGTTCCTAAATCTCGACAAAGATGTTTCCCAGTTGAATTACGGACAAGTTCCTAAATCTCAGCAGAGGTATTTTCTCAGTTGAATTACGGACGAGTTTCTAAATCTCAGCATAATTGTTTCATCAGTTGAATTACGGACGGGTTCCTAAATCTCAGTGAAGATGTTTCTTCAGTTGAATTACGGGCGAGTTCCTAAATCTCGACAGAGATGTTCCCAGTTGAATTACAGATAAGTTCCTAAATCTCAGCAAAGATGTTTTCTCAATTGACTTACGGGCGATTCCTAAATCTCAGCATAATGGTCATCAGTTGAATTACGGATGGGTTCCTAAATCTCGGCGAAGATGTTTCTTCAGTTGAATTACGAGCGAGTTCCTAAATCTCGACAAAGATGTTTCCCAGTTGAATTACGGACAAGTTCCTAAATCTCAGCAGAGGTATTTTCTCAGTTGAATTACGGGTGAGTTCCTAAATCTCAGCATAATTGTTTCGTCAGTTGAATTACAGACGGGTTCCTAAATCTCGGCGAAGATGTTTCTTCAGTTGAATTACGGGCGAGTTCCTAAATCTCGACAAAGATGTTTCCCAGTTGAATTACGGACAAGTTCCTAAATCTCAGCAGAGGTATTTTCTCAGTTGAATCACGGGTGAGTTCCTAAATCTCAACATAATTATTTCATCAGTTGAATTACGAACGAGTTCCTAAATCTCGACGAAGATGTTTCTTCAGTTGAATTACGGGCGAGTTCCTAAATCTCGACAAATATGTTCCCCAGTTGAATTACGGACGGGTTCCTAAATCCCAGCGAAGTTGTTTCTTCAGTTGAATTACGGACAAGTTCCTAAATCTCAGCAGAGATGTTTTCTCAGTTGAATTATGGGCGAGTTCCTAAATCTCAGCATAATGGTCATCAGTTGAATTACGGATGAGTTCCTAAATCTCAGCATAATTGTTTCTTCAATTGAAGTACGGGCAAGTTCTTAAATCTCAGCAGAGACGACTCACCAGCAGAATGACGGACGACGAAGCTCCTAAAATTCTACTCCTCTCAACAAAGGTCAGCCTTCCCCGGCGAGATCATCCTCAACAACAGATATACAAGCTCTCGCTAAGGAATCTTTTATGCGATCGACACTTCTCAGGATGACATCTTTAAGCCCATCTCCTCGTTAGCAATTTTCAAATGGCATCTATAAGCCCATTCTTGACATCACAAGTTAATTACCACTTCATGCGAGTGCAAATTTCTGGGCACTCTAGTGTTCAATCCTCTTCAACCTTCGGATCACGAAAGGCACGAAAGCCAATCTACATCCTTAGGTTTAAGAAGATTGAACAGGGGAAGATGTTGCACCCCAAAATTTTCCCTCCCATATTTCTCAAAATATGTCAAGAAAGATCCCCAAGTTGCTCAAGATAGTCCAAGAGTTGGTCAGACAAGCTCCCTCCTAAGGCAGTCTTCCCCAAACTAGGGTTTCACATTGCATCAAGATCCTTGAGTCCAAGTGGTCCCGAATTCTCCACATTGTCCTAATATGTTCTCAAGATCATCCATGTCAAGTTTCAAGCCTCGCAGAGAAAGTTTACTCAGTCAATTGCTCAAAGGTCCAAAAATCGATTGTGCTAGGGCAAAAGTCAACTGTGGCCCACATACAGTCAAACTTCAAGATTTTTGGTCTACATCCTCATTTTGAAGTATATTTAATCATTTTATCAAGGTTTGATCATGATTTATTAAGGATTTCTCACAATTCATCAAGATTCAAAAGTTGCTAAATTAGGGTTTTGTAGGAAAAGTCAACCCAACTTTGACCAAGCATAACTCTCTCATACTTTATGAGAAATGACCCATCCAAAGCTCATTTAGAAGATGATGCAATTACCTACAATCCATCTTCATATCCCAAGATCAAAATATGCACTCACAAGAAGTTATGAATTTGTACATTATAGGTCATTTTGAAAAGTCAACAAAAACACCTTTTTTGTCAAAGCTTCATACTTGAGCATGGAATATCAAATTTAGATGAGACCAAAAGGGTTGGTTAGAGGACACATCAAGCTTTCTAAAAAGTCCAAGAACACTTCCAAAGGTTCCAAATTGAGGAAGTTATGTATGGTTGAAGTTGACCTTTTTTGCACAATTGCCAAAAGTCAACTATGCTCAAAACTTCAAATTTTGCCAAATGGGCCCATTCTTTCTCACTTGTTTTGAGTTTGCATTATAGCCCACGTGTTCTAGCCTTGTCCATGTGTCCATATCATGTTTTTATTAATTGTTTTGATTTTTATTTGAATTAATTTGAATTAATTTGAATTAAATCAAAACAAATCAAATAAAATCAAAAATATTAAAAACCAAGGATCTTTTGATGATTTCAGGTTTCATTGGACAGCTAGAACCATTCCCAATTCGTATCAAAGCTTGTGTGCACAAAAAGATTCAAATCAAGCCAATTTTGGAAAGCTTTAAAGGAGGATCAAATCAAATATCAATTTTATTGAAAGAGAGAGATTTAGACTGAGTTTGCAACCCTAATGTATTGTACAATACATAAGGAGGCGAGGCAGACAAAAATCAGGGTTGGAGATCAGTTATAGAGCAAGGACAAAAACTAAAAAATCAAGCAAAAAGTGTGAGTTCGAAATCACTCCTAGAGGCAGTTTCAAGGCTTGACACTTCTCCCGATCGCTTCCTAGCAATCTCAGGAACCTAAAGCAATCAAGACCAATCGTTTTCAAGCCCTCCAGTGCACTGTAAGGCCGTCACGGTATCATCTCTTTCTTGAAATCGATTAGCTTCATTCTTGCATCTATTGTGTAAAATAATGGCATATTCTTGATCACCATATCATTTGCAAGCTTTTTATAATAGCCAATTTCATTTATATAGACTGAGTCGTGAATCACCATTGCTAGGGTTTTGTATTTGGTTTTAGGGCTTTTTGTTACAGGAATAATTGGCCTTCGTGAAGGGTACTATCTTGTTCAGGGGAACAAGACGAGCTCAACCATGGCGCTAGTTTCCATTTATATTGCCTGTGGAAGAATTTAGAGTGAAGCTACGATATTAGCTGCGGATAAAACCCGCAGGTAAAAGTTCCAGTTTTTAGAGGACAGGGACGATGCGTTGGCACTCCCCCATTTGTCCATTCAAATACCAACGCGCTTTTTTTATTTTTGTCCAATATATTCCTTTTTCTTTATATTATCATTGTGTGGTATTTTATTAACAACAAGAACCACATGGCCTAGTGGTTGCCACGCATGATTTCAGGGCATTAGAGGCTGGAGGTCAGGGGTTCGATCCCTGCCTCCAGCATTTGTTATTTTTCCAAATTATTTCAGGTAATCAGGTGCACACCTAAGCTGGAGATCCCTCATACTCCCTCACCAATTAACGTGCCAGATGGCCAGATGGCCAGATCTGGTGGCCAATATTGAAGGAGCATCAAAGAGCCAAGTCAATGCACATACACTGGATCAGCAAAGTCAAACGGACTGCATGTCAATGGGCCAAAAAAATTGCTATTCAAACCCTCTAATCAGGCCCAATCTCTTCCTTTTTTTATTTTCTTTTCTATATTTTATTTATTTACATTTAATTATTGTTAATTAATTACTAACCAATAGAATAATTTCTTTTTATAAAAAAATCACAAAAATATTTTTGTCCAATGAAATTTCAGAACTTTATTTTTTTCATTAATAAATATTAATTAATTAATTAGGTTGATTAATTAGGTAACTTTAATTTATTTTGCAAATAATTAAAAATCAATTAGAATAATTAGGTTTTAACATTAATTTAATTATTTTACTTTCTTTCCTAAATTAACAAAAACTCCAAAAAAATATGTCATTCAATATTTTTCATTAATTAAATTATTTAGTAATTAATTTAGCATTTAATTTTTTTAGGATTTAATTTCTTTTCTTAAAAATAAAAACAAAAAAAAACATTTTCTTTAATTAGGAGGGTCAAAACCCTAGCTTCGCATTCGATCCAATTTTCTCGCGCGCTTTATTTTTCTTTATTCAATTATTGTATCTGCTCCCGGTTTGTAATAAATAATTAGGACATTTATTTATTTTTCCGCTTTTAAATTTCAAAGGGTTTGTTTTTGGTGATGTAAATACCTGACGCCTTGTAATAATTTAGTTTAATTTCCGCTCTTTAATTTCTGCAAATGATACAACTGCTAGATGTTTGATGATAGGGCTTGCATGACCAGAATGAATGTTTAATCTAAAATCAATTAGATCACCCTAAACATGTGCAAAGATAAAAATAACTGAAAATAATACACTCGCGCATGTGCACTCTTAGGGTACACTCCCACTTGGTTGCCTTCGTACACGGTCATTGAGTATAGGTTATTTTAGAGGTCGGCCTCTTGTCTAAAAGATCATAGTTGCCTCAAAAAGGTTACCCCGGATATCGTTGCCTCAAATAAATGATCTAAGACATTAGGGTTACCGCTAAGACGTCCTAACATTGCTTTAGTGACCGTATGTCCCTCTTTTCAAATTGACCCTAAAACTCCAACGACGGTGCTACCTACTCACTAATAGTGGGATAACAATGTCTAAAGGAAATTAGCATAGAACGATTCCTTTTTCGAGTAGGTAGATTAGTTCTTAGATACTTGCTCATCCAAAACAAAACTTTTTTCACACTTACACTCCTTTTTCAAACAAAGTTTTCAAAAACACTTCATACACTCTTGAAGACAGAAGCAAGAGTTAAATCGAAGTAAAAACAAAAACTTTTTCAAAACCCACAAGCACAAAGAAAACATTTTGAAAATGATGAGAAAGTACCTAAGAGCCCGTAGATAACTACAGATAGAAAGGGTTCTAATACCTTCCCTTTCTATAATCTACCCCCTGTACTCAGAAATATCTCGAAAAAGGAATTTTTCTGTGCTTTTCTCCTTTCCTTGTTGGATAAAATAAAAGCCGGTGGCGACTCTTGCTTACCGCGACATTTTGCAAACACAAACGCAAAATGCAAACCAGCATTTCAAAAACAGTCAGTTCTTCCCACCGTATCACAGGTTGGATACCAAAATCGTAGTTCATTTTCTGCCGATAAAAGAAGATTGTCCTCCTGTCAAATCAAAAGTTCGTCGCATGAGGCCTGACATGTATGAAAAGATAAAAGCTGAAGTGATGAAACAATTTAATGTCAGATTCCTAGTTGTGACGTCTTACCCCCAATGGGTTGCCAATGTGGTTCCAGTGCCAAAGAAACACTGAAAAGTTCGTATGTGCATATATTATAGGGATCTGAATAGGGCAAGCCCCAAGGATGACTTTCCTCTACCTCATATTGATGTCTTGGTCGATAACACTGCTCAGCATAAAGTCTTCTCTGTCATGGATGGTTTCTCCGGCTACAATCAAATTAGGATGGCTCCCGAAGACATGGAGAAGACAACTTTCGTTACACAATGGGGCACCTTTTATTATAAGGTCATACAATTCAGACTAAAGAATGCAGGGGCAACATATCAAAAGGCTATGGTAGCTTTGTTTCATGATATGATACATCATGAGATAGAAGTATATGTGGATGATATGATTGCAAGATCACAATTGAAGAGGAACATCTCGATTACCTGTACAAGCTATTCGAGAGGTTGAAAAAGTACAAGTTGAGGTTGAACCCTAACAAGTGCACATTTGGAGTATGATCTGGAAAGCTTCTAGGTTTTGTTGTCAGTGGTAAAGGCATCGAAGTCGATCCTGCCAAGGTGAAGGCCATCCAAGAAATACCAGTCCCTCATTCTGAAAAAGAAGTTAGAGGATTCTAGGGTCGTCTCAATTACATCGCCCGCTTCATATCTCACTTGACTGCTACTTGTGAGCCAATTTTCAAACTCTTGAAGAAAGACCAGGTAGTCAGATGGAATGATAAATGCCAAGCTGCCTTCAATAAAATCAAAGAATATCTGCAAGAACCTCTTATTCTCATGCCTCTAGTTGAAGGAAGACCCTTGATCATGTACTTGACAGTGCTAGAGAACTCTATGGGGGTGTGTTTTGGGCCAACATGACGAGTCTGGCCGAAAAGAGCATGCTATTTATTACCTGAGCAAAAAGTTTACCAACTGTGAAACCAGATATTCACTGCTCGAGAAAACTTGCTACGCTCTGGCATGGGCTGCTCGTCGGTTAAGACAGTATATGTTGACTCATACTACTCTGTTTATTTCTAAGATGGACCCAATCAAGTACATCTTCAAGAAACCTGCTCTTTCTGGATGGATAGCCAGATGGGAAATGATCTTGACTGAGTACGACATTCAATACACAATGCAAAAGGCCATCAAAGGAAGCGTACTAGCAGATCATTTGGCCCATCAAGCTGTTTATGATTATCAGTCTATGAAATTCGACTTCCCGGATGAGAGTATCATGCTAGTGACCGACTGCACGAAACCTGGACCATATGACGGACCTGAACAAGGATCCCGATGGACTCTGGTCTTCGACGGGGCTTCCAACGCCTTGGATAATGGAATTGGTGTTGTGATAATCTCCCCAGAAGGTTTCCACACTCCTTTCACTGCCAGATTATACTTCGATTACACGAACAATATGGCTGAATATGAAGCATGCATTTTGGGTCTGAAAGCTGCCATTGACTTGAGGATCAAGCATTTGAATATGTTGGGGATTCCGCTCTAGTGATTAGCCAAGTAAAAGGAGACTGGGACACTAAACACCCTAATCTCATCCCTTACAAGGAACTTGTGTTATACCTGATTCCCTACTTCGAAGAGATCACCTTTGAACACTTCCCTAGGGAAGAAAATCAGTTGGCTGATGCCTTGGCAACCATGTCTTCAATGTTCAAGGTTAGATGAGACAACGGAGCCCCTATGATTACAATTGAAAGATTCGGCGAACCTGCACACTGCTGTGAGCTTGACACTGACACGGAAAATCCATGGTACCATGAGTTGAAGAGATACCTTGAAGCACAAGAGTATCCCGAGGGAGAATCCATCAATGACAGAAAGTTCCTACGAAGATTTTCAGCCAAATTCTTCCTAAGCAACGAAATATTGTACAAGCGCAACCATGATTCTACTCTACTCCGATGTGTGGACAAGAAGGAGGTAGAGGAAATAATGGAAGACAACACGATGGTCTCTTTGGAACTTACTCAAGCGGACATACTATGGCAAAGAAGATATTGAGAGCTGGTTACTATTGGTCAACAGTGGAGACTGATTGCCATCAACACTCTAGGACTTGTCACAAATTACAAATATATTCTTATAAGGTCCATGTGCCTCTTATCCCTCTGAATGTCATGACAACTTCGTGGCCATTTGCAATGTGGGGCATTGACATGATTAGAGAGATCAAGCCCATCGCTTCCAATGGACATCGCTACATTCTGGTTGCTATTGATTATTTCATCAATTGGGTCGAAGTTGTCTCATTTTCCTCAGTCACCAAGAATGTGGTAGCCAGATTCATCAAACATAACCTCATCTGTCGCTATGGTATCCCCGAAAGGATCATCACCGACAATGGGACTAACCTCAACAATTCTATGATTACTGAGCTTTGCACTCAGTTCCAGATCAAGCATCATAATTCTTCTCCGTATAGACCTAAAATGAATGGCGTAGTTGAAGCGGCCAACAAAAAGATTAATAAGATTATGCAGAAGATGGTAGTAACCTATAAGGACTAGCATGAGATGTTACCGTTTGCTCTTCATGGCTACCGTACTTCAGCTAGGACATCAACTGGGGCAACTCCCTTTTCTTTGGTCTATAGCATGGAAGCTGTTTTGCCAGTGAAAGTGCAGATTCCTTCACTAAGGATTATGAATGAAGCAGGTCTAGGCGAAGACGAGTGGATTCAGACAAGATTGGATCAGTTGAACTTGATCTATGAAAAACGATTGGTTTCTGTTTGTCATGGTCAGATGTACCAAAAATGCATGATCAAGGCTTTCAACAAAAATATCAAGCCTCAGGTATATCAAGATGGTGACTTGGTGATAAAGCGCATCATTTTGCCACAAGGCGACCCTAGAGGCAAATGGAACACCACCTACGATAGGCCATTTGTTGTCAAGAGAGTGTTCTCTGGCGGTGCCATGATGCTGACTACCATGGATGGTGAAGATTTCCCATATCCTGTGAACGCGGACATAGTTAAAAAATACTACGCATAAAGGACCCGCTAGGTTGACACACCTAAGAAAAATAAGGGCATCCTGGCAAACCAAAAGGTTTGGGAAAAAATTAGGGATATATGCAAAATATTGTACACCCGGCAAGTTAAAAACCTGAAAGGGCGACTTGGGCAAAAATGGGTATCTTGGTGGCCTGAAAACCCGAAAGGGCGGTCCAGGCAAAAATTAAGTATTGAGAGTGTATGACTATGTCCGGTGGAATCACCACAGCCAACTTCATTACCAAGGTCCGAGTTCAAACGGTCCAAGATCAATCCAATCAACTTATGTCAACGATAAGGGGAGTTCGAAGACATTGGGGCAATAGTAGAGTTGGAATGCAATGAGATTATTTCCACATGGCTATTTGTTTTTGTTTTCAATTTTTGTTTTCCTTTCGACGATTTCCTCTTACTAGGATCTCCATCTCTTCCTACAAAAACACATATTTATGGGTAAAATATCAATACAAGTATACTTTGAAGTGCAAACTTTCTGTTTTTGTTTTGAATGCAAAATTGTCCAATGACTAAAATTTAATGAACATATGCATGTGAACATAATTAAAGCTATTTGGCACATGTGTCCTGCTAAGCAGAAGTAAACATCTCTTTAATGTATATGGAATATCCCCATAGAGTTATGTCATTAACATTATCCCCACAAGATCGGCTACAATAAACTAATCCTCAATAGAGTTGCTCACAAGGTCTCTTTGCATAGGTTGATCTCCAACCAGAGTCTCAATCTCTTGATAACTCTCTCCCAGTTAAGTTGATCCTACAAGAAGAAGAACTCACCTCGTCAGCAGTTCATCAAGTATTCATCAACAGGGTTTATTTCCTTAACATGGTTTATGTCCCTAACAAACAACATACAACAATCAACGAACAACAAAATTCCCCGCATAGTCTATCCTCCCCAGCTGAGCATGTCTTCCCCAGTTGAGTTTATCCTCTCCAGCTTGAGTTTGCCTTTTAGACTATTACAAATCAGAGGGCCACAACCCCCAATCCTCAGTAAAGTCGTCAACAAAACCTTTACTATCTCCAAAAGATACTATGAAGCCTGGACCCAACCAAATGATAGTATAATTTTCAAGCTACTATGAAGCCTAGATCCGACCAGATAATAGTCAACCTTTGAAATACTATGAAGCCTGGACCCAACTAGATAATATTCAACCTTTCAAATACTATGAAGCCTGGACCCGACCAGATAATAGTCAACCTTTCAAATACTATGAAACTTGGGCCCGACCAGATAATAGTTTAACTCTTCGAGATATTGAAAAACTTGGACTCAACCAGACCAGGGTTTAACTTCTTTTCCCCAGTAGAGTTTGCCTCTACCCCAGCAAGTTACTGTGAAGCCTGGATCCGACCAGATATCAGTTCAACTTCATCTTTTCAAGTAAGTTATTGTGAAACCTGGATCCGACCAGATAGCAATTTCCCTCAGAAGTTTGTTGTAAAACCTAGAATCTGACCAGATAATAACTAAGTTCCAAGCAAGTTACTGTAAAGCCTGAACCCGACCAAATATCAGTTCAACTCTATCTCTTCATACAAGTTTATTGTGAAGCCTGGACCCGACCATATAACAATTAATTTCATCCACCTCAAAATCTGTGAAACCTGGATCTGACCAGATATCAGTTCAACTTCGTCTATTCAAGTAAGTTATTGTGAAGTCTGGATCCGACCAGATAACAACTAGCTACCATCCCCATCAAGACACTATGAAGCCTGAACCCAACCAGATAATAGTATAACTTTTCAAAGAAAAACTATGAAGCCTGGACACGACCAGATAGAAGTTACCATTTCAAGTTATTGTGAAGCCTGGACCCGACCAGATAACAACTCAATTTCAAGAAAATTTTCTGCGAAGCCTGGAATCCGACCAGATAACAGTTAATTTATTCTTCCCCGATAATTTGTGAAGCCTGGATCCGACCAGTTGACTTCCTCATCCTCAGCAAGTTGTGAAGCCTGGACCCGACCAGATAATAGTTAACATTCAAGAGATAATCCCCAACACCAATTCGGGGATTCATAACTCATCAGCAGTAGTCATGGATTTATTTTCTCGGACAAATATGCATCCCGCATTCATACATCATAGCATATACATACAAAATGCATTTAGCATAGTACCATATCTTGTGAACATCATGCATACATCTGCATTTAACTAACCTTTTTTCCACAGGTAAAACATCAAGTTTTGGTATAAATCGACCAAAAAATTATGTTGATACTTCCTTTAGTATTTACCATAATTCCTCCAAATGGCATCTATAAGCCCATTCCTAATGCATCTTCGAGTGCAAATTTTTGGGCACTTTAATGTTCAATCATCTTTCACCTTTAAGTCACGAATGATGGATCCGCCAATCTAACTCTTCAGGTTTAAGAAGATTGAACAGGGGAAGCTGTTGTACCCCAAAATTTCCCCTCTCATTTCTCAAGTAATCTCCCACAATATCTCCTTTTATTCTAGACTACACAAAGTTTGATCAGCTCAAGACACCTTCTCAAGCACTGATAACCGAAAATTAGGGTTTGAGTTTGCACAAGGACAATGGACTTTTAGTGCCCCATATGACATTCATGGATCATTTTGGACCCTCAAGATTGCTCATGTCAAGTTTCAAGTCTTGGATCACATTTTTGCTCAGTCAATTGATCAGTTGACCTAAAATCAGTTATATTGGGGAAAAAGTCAACTGTGGTCAATTTATAGTCAAACTTCATAATTTTTTGTCCATATCAACATTATTAATTCATATATGTCATTTGATCAAGTTTGGATTACAATTCCTCAAGAAATTTGATCAGATCATCAAAAGGGCAAAATGGTCAAAATTAGGGTTTTGACTGAGGAAGTACAATTCCTGATTTTTGACCTAGCAAATGACTTATTGGTCTGAGACACGATATCAAGTATTCAAATGCATCATTTTGACTTAATGACATAGCTCAAAACATTTCTCAAGCTCAATTGATTGATAATTGAATTTCAGTAAACTGATGAAAAGTCAATTGTACACTGAAAAGTCAAACTTTGACTTTTTGGTCAAAACCAAGCTTCAAAGGTTACAATTTATCCAGACATGTCAAAATATGAAACTTGTTCATCAAGAAATCAAAAAGTCAAGATTTCATTTTGAAAAGTCAAAATTTCTAAACTTAGAATTTTTTCCAAGTGTTGGAAATTCACATTTTTTTCACAACTTTGAGCCAAATTTACACCATGATGCAAGATGATTCAAAGGAAACTTCCAACATGAAAGTTGTAGATCTCAATGAGATCTAAAACATTGTATAGCAGAAATTTTTTTATAAATGCTTGGATTTCAAGTTATGATTTTGTGAAGACATGTTCATGAAACTTGAAAAACTTAGTGAAATTTTGCCCTAGTTTAGGCAGGATTTTGACCTAACTTCATGGAAAATTTTCACCTAGTTCTAAGATGAATATTCAAAAATGTCCAACATCGAGGCTGTATAGGATTTTACAAGCTTTCCAAAATGTCAAGGAACTCATTGATATCATACTTGATATAGGAGAATCAAAGGCAAGAAGTTAGAGTTTCAAACTTAAATTACAAGTCAATTTTGTGATGAACATAAACCAAATCCATAGGCATGCTGCATAATCTTAACTTTGCAGGCCTCAAACTTGTTTGTCACTCCATAATTAATGGTTTACACAACTTTTTAGGCCCTTATCCACTTGGTTTAAGCTTTGTCCAAAATAATTTTCCATTTATGGCACAAAGTTGTCATTTCCATTTTGATAAAGCATCACTTTTGCAATTGTCAACTTCTTGAGCCTTGCACTTGTTCTTTCTGCACACACAACCCACATAAACCAAAAGCAATATGTCTAAGGCCTCTATCAACTCAGACCATGCTTGTACAACACTTTGAGATTTGTCTTCTCACTTTTCTTCAAAAGCAAGCTATAGAGCAAAAAGGCTAGAACTCAGAAATCTTGAGTGCATTTGATCTCCAACCTTTTCCATACATATGCACAAGTCTATTGCAGGCTAAGACATGAATTCACAAGCCCTCAAACTCATAACTGTATAACAAACCTTCATTGTTGCACATTCTGACCAAAAAACTCCAAACTCAGAATCCACTTGTGCGTTTCTTGGCTTTTCACTTCCAAAAGTTCCTAAACATCATCTACAAATAATCCCACACCCTGTTACACGACTGTAACACCATTTTCATCAACCTCCATAACCAAAAATAGAGCACTTCAAGTTGACTTCTCCAAGCCATTCCAACCATCCATTGCTCAAGCTAAGCATTGCATTAGCTTCCTGGGAACTTGAGGAAGCTAACCTGATCATTGCAACGCCTTGAATCAAGCTCATTTGCATTTCACGATTTCCAGTTTTGAGGTATCATTTCTAAATTTCTATCTTTTCATTTAGGTATTATTATGCTTGCATTTGTGAAGATAAAATGTAGACATTATTGCCCTGAAACTGTACATGTCCATAGATTTCATTTATATTGCTTGAGTAGTGAGAATTTTAAGTTTGAACTTTCTGAAAAAGTTAGGTCAAAATTTGGTACTTCTAGAAATTCTCATTCATCTTTGATTTATAGCTTATGATATTTATATGGTTGGAATCGTATGAAAAAATGGAGCAACTTTCATGTTTGCATCTTTCATTTTTGTTGAGAAATTAGCAAGTTACAGGAACCATGGCTGGAGGTTGAAGATGAAGTCATTTTCAGGACTTGACTTGTGTTATGTATTTGTTGTTTTGTTTAAGTTAACGGATGTACAGTCACCCCAGTAGAAAAGGTAGCACGCGTTTATCTCAAGGTCACGGGTTCAAGTCCCAGCGCTGTCTTTTGTTTAATTTTTTAATATTTTCCTCCTTTTTTGTTGCAAACAGCACGCATGGGCCTTAAATCAGTAGGCCTTACCATTTTTTCTGCACCATCCCCCCCATTTTACTTATTCCATCAAGTCTATTATTTTTTTTATTTCATATTTTTCTGACCACAAAAATAATCATTTGGGCCCAAACTGAAACAAGACTATTTTTCCCCCTAATAAACTCTTAGGTTTAGTTTCATTCCTCTCTGACTTTTTCTTTATATTTTTTTATTTTATTTTATTTTCTTTATTATTTTTATTATTATTAATATTATTTTTATTTTTATTAATTAAAAATCCAAAAATATTTTATTTTGTTTATTTGCATATTTAAAATACTTTTTATTTTTAGTTCTTTTAAAGATAAAAAAACCCAAAAAAACATTTTCTTAAAAAATTAATTTCTTTTTCTTAAATAATTAATAATTAGATTTAGTTTTAAGTATTTTATTTTTTTATTTATTTAAAGTTAATTTAGAATTTAGGTTTCTTTTAATTAATTAATTTTCATATTATTTTCATTAAGTTAAAACCTTTTTTTCATAAAAAATCCTAAAAATGTTTCAAATTTATTTTTCTTTTCTTATTTAATTTAGGTTTAATTTTTATTTATATTTAATTTATTTATTTTTCCCTTTTTCTTTAATTAGGTCAAGACTAAACCCTTAATAAAAACCAAACAAAATCATTTCTTTTCCATTTATTTTCTTGCACATTTATTCAATTCTTGTATATTATTCAATATGGTTGTAATAGGTAATTAGGTTAAATTTTCTTGCAATCTCCATTTGTAAATTTGCACACCCCCTCCCCTAATGATGTAATAGCGTAGAATTTTACATTTCTGTAATTTATCGCTTTTATATAAACGCTAGTAATTAGGGTTTGTATGGCAAGACTAAAATCAACAAGTAGCAAACCCTAATTCAAGATAAACAATGCATGTAAATCAAACACATTTGCACACTTGCACCCTTAGGGTAATTCCACTTGTTGCCTTACAAAAATGGTCATGTTATGCATGTGGGATATCTTAGCAAAAGCAATAAAAAATATAAGATCATAGTCCCTCGATGACGCTATAAATGTTGCCTTTCAAAATGATCTTAGTCCCTCAAAATGAAATGCTAAGATATCTCACAACATTGCTATCATGACCATACGATGACCCACACCCGTCCCTTTACATCCAAAGATAAGGCTTCTTACCAATCAATGGCAAGATAGTAATGTCAAAGGAAAGTAAGAAATGAACAGAGACTTTTGAGTAGGTAGATTGTTCCTAGTTGCTTGCTCATTTTCAAAAACAAATATCCTTGCACACTTTCAAAACACTTTCCAAACATAAAATATTTTCAAAAGTCCAACACTTTGTATACGTTCTTACGAATGAGAACCATTACAAAGTTTGCCTAAACGAAGGCGTCTTTTCAAAATACTTTCAAAAACCATACAAAGCACATTTTCAAACAAAAGCAAGTGATTTAGCAAGTAACTAAGATCCCATAGATAACTATGGATGAAAAAGGTGTTAACACCTTCGCTTTTCATAATCTACCCCCCTTCCCCCCGAACTCAAGAAATAATCTCAAAGGTATTTCCTGTTCTTTTCCACCTTTCCTTTTGGATAAAAGAAAAGTCGGTGGCGACTCTTGCTAACCGCAACATTTGTGATCAAACGCAAAACATCCCAAGTCAGTTCTTCCACCGTATTACAATGAGCATTGGAGGGGGTTTTATACACAACTCACATATGATTATAATAAATATACAAGTGATAATTCAAAGCCTCCATACATGAAGTATCCATTTATGGGTAAGAAAGTTTGGAACGCTTTTGCAAAGTCTCGCACCACTCACGATTTCTTGATTAAGAGTAAAAAAAGAAAGGAGAATAGAGTTAGAAATATCAACCCACGTAGATTGTCTAATGGGGAATATGATTAACTTGAACAGAAAATGATTAATGGAAAATAAAACAAAGGCAACTAGAGTTGGGATATTCTTCTAGAAGTCTTGATCGCAGTCCAATTCCACCATCACACCATAAAAAATGGAAGAGGGCATGTCAAAAATCACGCGGCGAGATCACACTAAAGGCTACGTGCAAAGTGGCTGAAAAGATTGTAAGTAGCTATTTTTCAGCATTACTTTATTTTGTTAACTCAATTTTCTAAAGATGGATTTCTATATATGTTGTAGAATATACTGGTTGAACAATCCAAAGTGGGTATCTTTGTTCCACAAGATTGTCATGACATCTTGGTAGAAGCGATTGGAACCGAGAAGCATGCTAAACGTGTCTAATATTTACAATCTCATTTGCTATAAGAATACCATCTAATATTTGTATTCATGCTATAAATGCATATTGAGTTATAGATATAACTTAGCCGGTCACTTTTTTGAGCCTATTTTCCAACACCTTTGATAATACCTTGTAAATACAGTCGATTAAAGAAATTGGTCTAAAATCTGAGATCTTTACCAAATTTTGTTTCTTTGGGATCAACACCACAAAAGAGTAATTTTCCCCTTTAACTATCTTTCCATTTTGATGAAATTCCGCCATTACCTTCAAGAAGTCATATTTGATATCATTCCAAAATTTCTTTACAAACCCGAACTTTATGCCATTTGGTCCCAAGCTTTTATCATTGTCACAATTCCACACCACTCTCCAAATTTCCTCTTCTGAAAACTCACAAATCAATGCATTACTAGCCCCGTTGTCTATTCATTTAAATATCGTATTTTCTAGTATGGGTCTCAAACCCTTATCTGGGAAAAGACCTTGAAAATATCCAGCAAAAGCACTTTTGATTTCTTCCACATCTGTCAACTTTCTGCCTTCCACTTCTAGGTTTAAGATTGTGTTCCCTCATCTTTTGTGCTAATACAACTGCGAAAGTATTTGAAATTCACATCTCCCTCCTTCAACCACCTAGCTCTAGACTTTTACCATTGTATGCTGCAATTTAGTCTTGACAAACTATGCAGTTTGGGTGTTAGCTCTCTCTTTATCCTTGTTTCCTCTTCTGACATTCCCACATCCTCTCCTTTTAATTCGATTATGTTAATTTCTTCTTTTACGTCTTTAATTTTTTCTTCAAGGTATTGATTGTGGTTTTTGTACCACTCTCTAAGTCTTCCCTAAATCATTTTTAATTTTTCTTTGAGGACAAACATACTTCATCCTTCCACCTTCATATTTCGCCACTGTTCTTAGATAAATTTGTGGTATCCATTCGTTGTTCTCCAACAACTTAACATCTAAAATGGTTCAGGACCCCAATTTAACTTCTTTTCACATAACATAATCGGACAATGATCTGATAGCTCTTTATCTAGACTCCACTGGCTACAATCCGACCATGTTATGTGTCATGCTTCTGAAATAAGGAATCTGTCAATTCAGCTCATTGTTGTTCCGCTTAAGCTAGACCACGTAAACCTTCTTTCATGTAAAGGTAAATCAATTAATTTTGCCTCTGTAATAAAGTCATCAAAAACTTTTGTTTATTCCCTTCTAGTATTGTTATTCACCATTTTTCTTACAGTTTTCATACGAACTGCATTAAAGTCTCCCAACACACACCACCTCGCATCTCTCTTTATGGATATCAATGCTAAGAGATTTGTCCACAACATTTGATTTTTTTTAACAAAGGGAAAAATAGAATTAATTAAGGCTATTTATTTTCTTATATTATAGATATAGAATATTTCCTCTGTTTCAAAATAAATATATTTTTAATTTTAAAAAATTGTTTTAAAATAATATTTTTTTTGTTTTTCCAATACAACATTGATTAAATTTTATCAAATTCATCTCTTATCTATACTCTTTTCAAGTTATGATAATGTATATTAATCAATATTAATAATTAAAAATAATTTTATATAAATGATATATTTATTGACTTAATAATTACTTTTTTAAATCTGTCCGTAACAATTTTAAACAACTTTTATAAATAAAAGCAGGGTGGCTACGTAGCCCAAGAACTTCACTTTCTTTATCCCACCGACCTAGCTTCGTGTCAAGAGTCGTATCATCTACAAACCCCTTTAACTCTGCATTCTCTCAACTTTATTGGCTTAATAAATTGTTCAAAAGTGACAATACCTTTGAAGTTCGTGTAATAAAATTAGTTTCCATTAAATTATTAATATTAGTTTTCTATATAGGTGATTATCTATTTAGTTAGAAAGAACCAGATTCACAAGCCACATAATAAGGTGATATGGAAGACAGTGTAACCGAAGTTCCTTCACTGAATCACAATTCAGAAGATGGATACAAAAGAAAAGATCTTGAAGAAAAGGAAAAACACAGAGACATTAATGATGGTGGTGGCGGAGGTGGAGGTGGAGGTGTAATTAACAACTTTATCTCTACCCTTATGACTCCTTTGAGTCCAAGAATTGGTAAATCTACTACTCCTCAAGATGGAGGTGAAAATGGGGTGTTTGAGAAAGAGGTTGATGACAATGGTGGTGGTGGAAGAAAAGGGGTTATCAACAACCTTGTTTCTAATCTCTTTTATAGAAGTGAAAAAAATGAAGAAAGTGTGGCGGAAAAGGAAGATGAAGAAATCAAAGCTGATGAGAAGGTTAAAAGATTGAAGACAGAGAATGAGGGTAACGGTGGCGGTGGCGGTGGCGGTGGAGGTTTTATTCATGACATTGTTTCTCATTTGCCTACTTCAATCCCAGGTAAATAAAAAGTAGAAAATGTTAAAACTATAAGGGTCGTTTTGCAAACTATTTTACTAGTATTAACTATGAATATTTTTTACTCTCTTGTTTGGAGCAGATGATGCGGGTCCAACAGCAGATGAGGCTGCTATTTTGATTAACTCTCTTGTTCGGGACTAAGCACAGAGATCAATTCTTAATGAGATTCTTCAGCAATGTTTTATGGTTTTTTTCTTCTTTTCTTCGGTACTTCATAATGTAGTCCTTTGTATAGTTGTTTGTTTTTTGGGGTGAACGTTTGTATTATACCTCATTTTGGAGGACTTCATATTAAAATAAATTGATTTAATAACCTCTAATTTCGATTACCTTAGATAAACCAACCACAAAACACCGTCCTCGCAACCGACACAAAACATCAAGTGAATTCTATACGTCTTAGGAGATCAATATGACAGTCACTAATTCTGCATCAACCTTTCAAGAGGTTCACCAAATACAAATTATGCATTTACAGTCACGTGTTTAACTTCCATAAATACTAAGGCAAGCCCGTGGGTTCAGACACCACTGAGATAAAAAATATCTCAGGTTATTAGATTTGATACTTAACCATTTCCATGAAATCATCTTCAAGCATGTTATGCAGGCATATTTCGCTACTGTAACATATCTTTCCCTATTTTATTTTTCAATATCTTTCCCTATTTTATTTTTCAAATGTTCCAGATGCAAACAAACCAGACCACTGCAACGCATTGAGAAAATACTATGCCATTGCTAATCTGCTTCATAAACTGGTCTAAGTGTTGTAAGTTGTCGATATGTAAGATTGTTGCTGTTAAATTGTAATTCTTG
Organism: Vicia faba; assembly: GCA_948472305.1. Lineage (NCBI taxonomy): Eukaryota > Viridiplantae > Streptophyta > Magnoliopsida > Fabales > Fabaceae > Vicia > Vicia faba. The sequence continues at coordinate 325,154,170 of OX451740.1, forward strand.
TGTGTTGAAACTATGTGTCGAAGGGTTAAAGGTTGTTGAAGCAGATTGTTCGATAGAAATCATTGTTCAGAAGAATTTGTGGATCGAAGCAGGCTACACACATATTTGATTTAGTTTTAGATTCAGATTTGATTTAGATTTAAAATAGATATATTTGATTTAGTTTCAAAATATGTATTTTGGATTTTCATAATTTTGGGCTTGGTTTAGGGAACAAGTTAACTTAAATCTATAAATAGAGGGAGTAATCCATATTTTTATAATAAAGTCAATTAAGTTGTATTCATAAAATTTCCAGTTGCAAGTGAATAAAATTTTCCATAGATTATGGACATAGAAAATAATTGTCTTCTCATTCTTTCTTTCTTTCATACAATTCATTGTTATTGTGTGGTGATAACAATCTTGTTCATCAAGATTGATAGAAATTCATCATAGATTTTGGTGGATTTCCAACATCTAGTATCAGAGTTTCGATTGAGTGATTTAAGGGAAGAACGATCGGGGAAGAAGAAGAAAAAGATCACGATGGCGATGAATTACGCTAAATGGAAATTTTCCAGCAAGTCTCTCAGTTCTTAAAGGTGATAACTATGAGAATTGATGCAAACAGATAAAGGTTATATTCTGTTTTCAAGGTCTTTGGGATCTTGTGAAACATAGATTAGACCGCTTGATGAAAACGCTTCAGAAGAAGAAGAAAGTAGAATAAAGAGAATCGAAGAAGAAGAATTATAAAGCTCTCTTTATAATTCACCAATGTGTTACTCCAGACAATTTTGAAAACGTTAGTGATGTAGAATCTGCAAAAGAATCTTGGAAAATCTGAAAGAAATCGTTTGGAGACGCTGAGAAAGTGAAAGAGATAAGGTTACAAACTCACAAAAGAACGTATGAATTGCTTCCAATGGAAGATAGTGAAAGCACATGTGATTTCTTCACCAGGGTTACGAAACTAGTGAATCAAATCAAGACTTGTGGAGAGACGTTAACAACAAGAACAGTTGTTTCAAAGATCTTGAAATCTTTGGCTCTGAAGTTCGATCATGTGGTAGTTGCATAGAAGAGTCGAAGGACATGTCATCTTTGTTGAAGGAAGAGCTTCAAGGAACGCTTGAATCTCACGAACAAAGAATGACTGAAAGGACTGCAGGCAAGTCGAAGAGTGATGTGGCTTCGCAGGCTCAATCAGTAAGAGACAAGAAAGGAAAAGGAAAGTGGTTCGACAACAAAGGTAAAAGTGGCTAGAACAATTCGACTGATAGAAGAAATAAGCACGAAGAAAATGTGTCGAATTAGAGAAGACCATACCAAGACAACCAAAGGGATGGTGTTGCGATAGAGGAATAGGTGGTGGTCGAAAACCTGACAAGAGTCACATTCAATGTTTCAATTGTCAGAAGTATGGTCACTATTCGAGTGATTAACCATAAAAGTGAAAGAATCAAGAAAGTGATGCAAAGTTCGCAAACTATGAAGAAAAGGAGATGCTGTTGATGGTTACAACAAGAGATGAAGAAAAATTCAAGGATCAATGATATTTGGATTCAAGATGCTCATCACACATGTCTGAAACGATAGATTGGTTTGTAAATTTAAAACCCTCAACAAAGAATACAGTGAAATTCGCAAACGACAATACTCTAGTAGCTGAAGGTATTGGATATGTTTTGATTACGAGGAAAGATGGCAAAAGGTCAGTAATTTCCAATATGTTGTACATACCAGACATGGAGAGAATCTTGCTCAGCATATGACAATTGGTCAAAAATAATTATATAAAGTGTTGGTCAAAGACAAGATGATGAGAGTCGCTAACGTAAATGAAAGGTTAATCTTGAAAGCTCCTATGTCTCATAATAGAACTTTCAAGATCAAACTTAATATGATGGAGCACCAGTGACTTTCGACTGTAGCTAGCTGTTAGCTGGGGATTTTGACCAGGTTAGTGAAGGAACCTTTACATTTTAAATTTACATAAGATGGCTTGAAAAAGAGCTTTAGTCGAAATATATTATTATTGGATCTGAGTCGAAGATAGTTTGAAAAGACAAGTATTTTATTTGGTCAAAGGCGCGCGTTTTTCGACGGCCACATAAGAAGAGTCGTTACTGAAAGCTTGAGCGGGATTGTTTGAAATTCGAAAATAGTTTCTTTGGATAAGAAGGACGCGTGGAAGCCTTAGAATGTCGAAAGACATGCAAGAAGCAACGTGGCTTTTTCTTAGAATAGTACCGTTATGGTTAGAACACTATAAATAGCTCCTTAGTGTTAGGGAAAAGGAAGTCATAATTCGTACAAAGTTACTCACAAAATACTCAAGTACCAAGTTAAAGAGAAAGAGTTCGTTGAGAATGTACGTATGACCTCCCAATTTTATCTTTGAAATGCACTTATTAACATAATTTTCTTTCGAACCATTCTTTGACATACTCCTGCAATTGTTCTTAAATTCTTTATATTCTGTCGAATTGTTTTACTTTCCTGCAAAGATTTATAAATCAAATTCCTTTTAAAAGGCCCTTTCCTTTACAATCAAGTCATTTAATTCCAGTCTTAAGTCTTTTTATTGTCAATTATTTACATTCAAACCTTTTTTGTTTAATTAAGACGCTTCGTCTAAACCTTTACATTTGAATTTAATTTCAGAAGTCTTGCATTCCAAGCCTTTACACAAACACATGCACAAGTATCACGTCATATTTAACATAAACCTTCAAAAAAGTGTTACAGTTAACGTTAAGACAATGTCCTAGGATCAATCTAGTCGATCCTGCAAGTAACCATATATATCAAATTTGTTTGGAAGACTAGCGGTTGTTTCGCCAAAAATCACTGCGAACAAATTGGCACATCCGGTGGGATTGTGTCATAACGTTTTAAGACAAATCAGTGGTAATCATAACAGAGGGTTTAATACACTATTTTCTGGTAAAATACGAAAAAGCGTTATATGAACCTTAGGAGTGGCAGAATTACTAGTGAATCTCAACCAATACCTAAGAAAAAACATACCAGAAGAATGGTTAACACAACTAATGATCAAGGAGGACAAAATCCTCCACAAGGATCAGGAACGGTCGGTACAAGTTCGACGACTAATTCCCAGGCCATTCCAACATCAATAGGATCAATGGCCGCAACTAATTCGAATCCACCTTACACAGGAACTGCTTCTGTGGCTAGTGTGACCAACGTGCCCCCCTTTGGGGGTACATCAGAGTCTCTGTTGAATACTCAAAATGGCCCTATTTTGACATATGTAGGAGGCCAAATACCACCTTCGACACCCCACAGGCCACCAAGATTCGAAAATTTTAGGCCTTGGACAGAAAAACCATATGGAGGGCCCTCATCATCATTCATGAGTGGTTTACACAATGGCACTTCCATATATACGCAACCCAACATAAGTACTTTTTCGCCGATTCAAAATGTTGGTTCAATTGGTCGAAGCACCCAAAACCAAGGCCTATCAGCCCAGATGCCTGCTTTAACAACAAATACCCAAGCAACACTTAGACAACAAATGGACACTAGTAACCAAGATATGGTTGGAATATTGGTGAGGGAAATTAATACTATATTTTCTCCCGTAATCCAGAATATAAACAGAACCAATCAAGAAAACACCCAATCATACCAACAGTTGTCAGCGCATATGGCGCGAATAGCAGATTTCTTTGGGAACCCCCAACCACCTGTTCGACGCAGGCAGAATATCATAGGGGTTCAAGAAGAACCAACCATAAACCAAGTTCAACAACCTAGACAGAATCTTGTCGAAGAACCAAGAATTGAACCAGTAGGTATTCGACAGCCAGACCCTGAGGAACCACTCAGGAGAATAGCCATGGTCAATAGAGGCCAAGATGCATATGAAGTTGTTCATAGAGTGAGACAAGACCACCTGTTGGTCGAAAATAATATAACAAATATAGTCGAAAGTGTAGTTGTTTAGTTATTGGCATGCATTTTTGGTAAAACCAGGTGTGTGAATATCATGACTGATGTCATAACATTCTAGTTTATTAGGTACTGATTTATTAAGTACCTTTGCAGAAAAATATTGTCATACAGGTGTTGCTGTTTATGAGTGTGTATCTGAGCATTTTGCAAAAAGATCACATTTACCAAAATCAGTAGACAAGAATTTAGATGTCATAACAAATGTTAAGACATCCTGTTCTGAACTAACAGTTATGCAGTTTGGGTAATTCTGAGTTTTTTCAGGAAAATGACTCAGTCTTTCCAGAACAGAAAATCTCGTGGACTTGGGGTTAACCTAGCTCAACCCTAACCTGGTTGATAAAGTCCTGTGACCAAGTCTTAAGGTCAAACGGAATTAACCCTAGCTTTTTGTGGAAACCCTAACTGAAGATGCAGCTGCTATATATTCAACAGGGCTGCTGTTTGGAATTTATCCCTTTTGACAGAAGATCATTTAGAAGCTGTATAGTTTTAACTATTGTAATCCAAGCAAGTATCATTGTGATAAGTGACTTGGAGTAGGTTTTAATTGTAAGGGTTTTGTACCACTCAAAGCTTTGAAGCAAGAGTGTTTTGTGTCTCTTGACTAAAGCTTTGAAGCATAGTCAAGTTAGGTTTATGTATCACTCAAAGCTGTGAAGCAAGAGTGTTTGTGTTGCTTGATTAAAAAGCTGTGAAGCATAATCAAGTGTATGTTTTGAAGAGTGTCTTCATTAAATCATTAGTCAATTGTTTTAAGTATCACTGCTGTGATTGAGGGGGAGTGAGTAGGAACTCAGGTTTAAGTTGTACTTAGATTGAAGTTGCATTGGGTAGGTCTTAAGTGAAGGAGATAAACTGGTTGGTTTATTCCTGAATTAATATCTCTTATAGTGGATTTCCTCCCTGGCTTGGTATCCCCCAGAGTAGGTGTTGTTGCACACTGAACTGGGTAAACAATTGACTGTGTTCTTTACTGTTTTTGTATTTACTGTCTTATAGAAAGTCAGATACGGTGTCATAACATTGAACGTGACATTAAGTATCTGCAGCCAGAATTTCAATTGGCATCAGAGCAGGCACCCTGCCCGTATTACTGGGTGAGATCTAGGGACATCACTTTCTGGCACTATGGACAAAGAAGGAGTTTTTGGAAATAGACCACCCATTCTGGATGGAACAAATTATGACTACTGGAAACCTCGTATGATTGCCTTCTTAAAATCTCTGGACAAAAAGGCTTGGAGAGCTGCTGACAAAGGATGGAACCATCCCACCATAACTGAGAAAGATGGGACAATCAGTCTGAAGCCTGAGGAAGATTGGAGTAAAGAAGAAGATGAGTTAGCCCTGGGAAATTCCAAAGCTTTAAATGCCTTGTTCAATGGAATTGATAGAAACATATTCAGACTAGTACATCAATATGAACTGGCCAAGGAAGTTTGGGACACTCTCAAAACTACCCATGAGGGCACTTCCAAAGTAAAAATGTCAAGGCTTCAGATGTTGACTACCAAGTTTGAGAATCTAAAAATGTTGGAAGATGAAACCATTCATGAGTTTCACATGAACATCTTGGAGATTGCCAACACCTCAGGAGCACTGGGAGAAAAGATGTCAGAAGAAAAATTGGTGAGAAAGATTCTCAGATCCTTGCCTAAAAGATTTGCAATGAAGGTAACTGCCATAGAGGAAGCCCAGGACATCAGCAAGTTGAAAGTGGATGAACTTATTGGGTTTCTTCAGACTTTTGAGATGGGGATCACTGAAAATGGTGACAAGAAGAACAAGAGCATATCACTTGTATCCAACACTGATGTTGTAAACAAGGAGGATGAAGAAGAAAATATTTCAGAAGCTATTGCCATGCTTGGAAGACAATTCAACAAACTCATCAAAAGAATAGATCCAAAGTCAAGGTCTAATGTTCATAACATTCCCTCTGACATTGACAGTTCCAGCAGAAGACTAAGGCCAGAAGAGAAGGGAAATCAAGGCAGAGGAATTCAATGCCATGGTTGTGAAGGATATGGGCATATTCGAGCTGAATGTCCTACCTTTCTTAAGAAACAAAAGAAAGGAATGACTGTTACTTGGTCTGACTGTGATTCAGAAAGTAATTCTGAAGAAGAATCTGCCAAACTAGTTACTGCTCTAACTGGTGTTTGTACCTCTGAAAGTGACACTAGTGATGAAGAAGTGACATTTGAAGAACTGGCTGATACTTACAAGAAATTGTGTATCATAAGTGCTGAAGTCTGTGTGCAGAATGAGAAACAATCAAAACTCATCATAAAGCTGGAGGCTGAAAAAAGGGCAGACCTTGAAACTATAAGTCATCTAGAAGGGGAAGTTCAATTGCTGAACTCACAACTGAACCAAATGACCAAATCTGTCAAGATGCTGACTAATGGAACAGACAAATTGGAAGAGATCCTTCAGGTTGGACAAAATGTGGGAAACAAATCTGGACTAGGATTTGTGGAAGCAAAGAAATCTGGTACAGACAAGAAGATCAGGCCTGATAAGCAAATGTCAAAACAAATGTCTCAACACAACTCTCAACATCAGGAACAGAGACATATGAAGAAAAGGTACCAAAGATGGAGATGTCATCATTGTGGGAGGTATGGGCACATAAAGCCTTTCTGCTTCATATTGCATGGATACCCTAATCAGAACTCAGGTGTCAAACCTAAGTCTAAAAAGGTACCACATACTCCTAAATGGAAGAAAAAGGCTACTGCCCTGATAGCCCACACTTCCCTGAGGGTCTCTGCAAAGGAAGACTGGTACTTTGACAGTGGGTGTTCCAGACACATGACTGGAATCAAGAACCTCCTCAATAATGTTAAACCTCACACCACTAGTTTTGTGACCTTTGGAGATGGTGCTAAAGGTGAAATCAAAGGAGTTGGTAATTTGGACTGCCCTGGAGTTCCAAGTATGAATGAAGTACTACTGGTAAAAGGCATGACTGCTAATCTCATTAGTATCAGTCAATTATGTGATCTAGGATTCAAGGTCAATTTCTCAAAATCTGAATGTCTTGTAATTAATGAAAAACAAGAAGTTGTAATGAAAGGGGTCAGATCTAAAGACAACTGTTACTTGTGGGAGCCTGAGAACACTAATTTCTCCACTGTGTGTTCCATTGCAAAAGAAGAAAAAGAGGTGAAACTGTGGCACCAGAAACTTGGCCATCTTCATCTAAGAGGTATGAAAAGGATTATCTCCATGGAGGCAGTCAGAGGGATTCCAAAACTGCAAATTGATGAAGGAAGAGTTTGTGGTGAATGTCAGGTTGGTAAGCAGACTAGGATGTCACATCCAAAGTCAAGACATCTGACCACCTCTAAGGTTCTAGAACTTCTTCATATGGATCTGATGGGACCAATGCAGGTGGAGAGTCTTGGTGGAAAAAGATATGCCTATGTGGTTGTGGATGATTTTTCCAGATTCACCTGGATTAACTTCATTAGGGAAAAATCTGATGTATTTGAAGTTTTTAAAGAATTGTGCAAAAGAATTCAAAGAGAAAAGGAAGGGTGTATTGTCAGAATCAGAAGTGATCATGGCAAGGAATTTGAAAACAGCAAGTTTGATGATTTCTGTTCCTCTGAAGGAATTAGTCATGAATTTTCTTCTCCTATAACTCCTCAGCAAAATGGAGTTGTGGAAAGAAAAAACAGGACCATACAGGAATCTGCCAGAGGAATGATACATGCCAAAAGACTTCCTATGTATTTTTGGGCTGAAGCTATGAATACAACCTGCTATGTCCATAACAGGGTCACCTTGAGAAAGGGAACCTCATCCACCATATATGAACTCTGGAAAGGAAGAAAACCAACTGTGAAGTACTTCCATGTGTTTGGCAGCAAATGCTATATTCTGGCAGATCGTGAACAAAGAAGAAAACTGGACCCTAAAAGTGATGAAGGCATATTTCTAGGATACTCCTCAAACAGCAGAGCTTATAGAGTATTCAATTCCAGGACCAAAGCCATGATGGAATCAATAAATGTCATAATTGATGATTATCATGAGGAAATAGATGTCCCTTGTAATATTGAGACATTCTTTGAGACTTCAACTCAACAGAATGATCTACCCAACACCACCACAGCAGAATCTGAATCAAAGGAAGCTAGCAAGATCCCTTCCATCAGAATTCAGAAGGATCATCCAAAAGAGCTCATCATAGGAGATCCCAACAGTGGAGTCATTACAAGATCTAGAGAAATCATCTCAAACTCTTGTTTTGTGTCTAAAATGGAACCAAGAAATGTCAAGGAAGCTTTAACTGATAAATACTGGATTGAAGCAATGCAAGATGAACTGAACCAATTCAAGCAACATGAAGTTTGGGAACTAGTTCCTAGACCTGAAGGGACTAACATCATTGGCACAAAATGGATTTTCAAGAACAAATCAAATGCTGAAGGAGTTATCACCAGAAATAAGGAAAGACTTGTTGCTCAAGGATACACTCAGGTTGAAGGGGTTGATTTTGATGAAACCTTTGCACCTGTAGCCAGGCTGGAATCAATCAGACTCCTATTGTCAATTGCTTGTCTTCTGAAGTTCAAGTTATTTCAGATGGATGTGAAAAGTGCCTTTCTAAATGGGTACTTGAATGAGGAAGCTTATGTGGAACAACCTAAAGGCTTTGTGGATCCAAACCACCCTGATCATGTCTACAAATTGAGAAAAGCTCTATATGGCCTGAAACAAGCTCCTAGAGCATGGTATGACAGGTTAACAAAATTTCTCTCAGACAAAGGATACAGAAAAGGAGGCTTGGACAAAACACTCTTTGTCAAAACTGAAGGAGGGAAGTTGATGGTAGCCCAAATATATGTTGATGACATAGTGTTTGGAGGAATGTCAGAACCTATGGTTAAACATTTTGCTGACCAGATGCAGGCTGAATTCGAAATGAGTCTCATGGGAGAACTAACTTATTTTCTTGGACTGCAAGTCTCACAGATGGAGGACTCAATCTTCTTATCTCAAAGCAAGTATGCAAAGAACATTGTAAAGAAGTTTGGTATGGAGAATTCCAATCACAAAAGGACTCCTGCTCCTACTCATTTAAAGCTTTCCAAAGATTCAAGTGGGGTTAAGGTGGATCAAAGTCTGTACAGAAGCATGATAGGAAGCTTGTTGTACTTAACAGCCAGCAGACCTGACATTGCTTTTGCAGTTGGAGTTTGTGCAAGATACCAAGTTGATCCTAAAGTCAGTCATATCAACCAAGTGAAGAGAATTTTGAAGTATGTGAGTGGAACTTACAACTATGGTTTGCTATATTCTCATGGCTGTGAACCAACTTTGACTGGTTACTGTGATGCTGATTGGGCTGGTAGTGCTGATGATAGAAAAAGCACCTCTGGAGGATGTTTCTTCTTGGGAAATAATCTGGTTTCCTAGTTCAGCAAGAAACAGAATTGTGTGTCTCTCTCTACTGCTGAAGCTGAATACATTGCAGCTGATAGTAGCTGTTCTCAAATGATATGGATGAAACAAATGCTTACTGAGTATAATGTCACAAAAGATGTTATGACATTGTACTGTGACAATCTGAGTACAATCAACATTTCCAAGAATCCCATTCAGCATAGTAGAACCAAACATATTGACATAAGACATCACTTTATCAGAGACCTTGTTGAAGAGAAGACAATTAAACTGGAACATGTTGCCACTGAGCTACAGCTGGCTGACATTTTTACCAAGGCACTTGATGCAAATCAATTTGAAAACTTGAGGGGTAAGTTGGGTATTTGTCAACATGAGGAATTGTAGCAATTAATTTTGCTTAAAACAAGGGTTGAAGGAGTTATGCTTGTTAAGTCTGTTCTGATTGGGTTAAACTTATATTTTTCCATTTCCTTCAATTCTTTTAAGAAGTTGAATAGACACTCCTTTTCTTCCTTCCCCTCTCGTCTCCGCATCAAAACCCAGTCTCTCAATCAGAATTTTCTCTCCAGTTGCTATTGGTCTTCTAAGACTATCAAAATGTCTCAAACACCATCATCATCCAATACGACTATTTCATCCTCTTCCTCTGATCAAGATTCTAGGGCAATCTCATCTTGAGACATCAGACAAAGAGAAGAATGCTGATATTGCTCACAAGAAAAGGAAGAAGCCCGAACCTTCTGAGTCTGATAACAGTGCTTAAAGGTTGGTGGAGTTGCTGCTGTTTCCTGGTGGAGCTTGCAAGTGTGTTCAGTTTTTAGTTGTTGTTTTTTTTACTTTTGGGATGACTGTATAACTTTTAAGAACATGTATCTTTGGCCCATTTGTGGCTAAAGAGGGGGAGATATTATTCTGTGGTCAATTACTTGATAGACATTCTATTTTTCTGCAGTCATATTTATTTTGCTGCTATCTATCTCTGATTGCTTAGGGGCTTTAGCCAAAAATCTGCCAAAGGGGGAGTTTGTAGTTGTTTAGTTATTGGCATGCATTTTTGGTAAAACCAGGTGTGTGAATGTCATGACTGATGTCATAACATTCTAGTTTATTAGGTACTGATTTATTAGGTACCTTTGGAGAAAAATATTGTCATACAGGTGCTGCTGTTCATGAGTGTGTATCTGAGCATTTTGCAAAAAGATCACATTTACCAAAATCAGTAGACAGGAATTCAGATGTCATAACAAATGTTAAGACATCCTGTTCTGAACTAACAGTTATGCAGTTTGGGTAATTCTGAGTTTTTTCAGGAAAATGACTCAGTCTTTCCAGAACAGAAAATCTCGTGGACTTGGGGTTAACCTAGCTCAACCCTAACCTGGTTGATAAAGTCCTGTGACCAAGTCTTAAGGTCAAACGGAATTAACCCTAGCTTTTTGTGGAAACCCTAACTGAAGATGCAGCTGCTATATATTCAACATGGCTGCTGTTTGGAACTTATCCCTTTTGACAGAAGATCATTTAGAAGCTGTATAGTTTTAACTATTGTAATCCAAGCAAGTATCATTGTGATAATTGACTTGGAATAGGTTTTAATTGTAAGGGTTTTGTACCACTCAAAGCTTTGAAGCAAGAGTGTTTTGTGTCTCTTGACTAAAGCTTTGAAGCATAGTCAAGTTAGGTTTATGTATCACTCAAAGCTGTGAAGCAAGAGTGTTTGTGTTGCTTGATTAAAAAGCTATGAAGCATAATCAAGTGTATGTTTTGAAGAGTGTCTTCATTAAATCATTAGTCAATTGTTTTAAGTATCACTGCTGTGATTGAGGGGGAGTGAGTAGGAACTCAGGTTTAAGTTGTACTTAGATTGAAGTTGCATTGGGTAGGTCTTAAGTGAAGGAGATAAACTGGTTGGTTTATTCCTGAATTAATATCTCTTATAGTGGATTTCCTCCCTGGCTTGGTAGCCCCCAGAGTAGGTGTTGTTGCACACTGAACTGGGTAAACAATTGATTGTGTTCTTTACTGTTTTTGTATTTACTGTCTTATAGAAAGTCAGATACGGTGTCATAACATTGAACGTGACATTGAGTATCTGCAGCCAGAATTTCAGAAAGAATCATGGCTAATAATAATTTAAACACTGGGTTTCGACGCCCCAACTACACTTCCCCTATAGCGGAATTTATTCTACAAACAAAATTGCCAAGGGGTCACAAGATCCCAAAATTCACTAATTTCTCAGGGGATACAAATGAATCCACTAATGAGCATATTTCCAGATATTTGACAGAGTTGGGAAACTTGGCAAACAATGAAGACCTAAGAATAAAATATTTCCCTAGTTCACTAACCAAAAATTCTTTTACATGGTTTACCACTTTACCTCCTAGTTCCATAGATACGTGGTCTTACTTAGAAAGACTGTTCCATGAACAGTTTTATGTGGGACAAACAAAGATAAGTTTGAAGGAATTGGCAAGCGTAAAGAGGAAATTCACAGAACCCATAGATGACTACCTCAATAGGTTCTGTCTTCTGAAATATAGATGCTTTACTGTGGTGCCTGAGCATGAGTTAGTCGAAATGGCTGCAGGTGGATTAGATTATTCCATTAGAAAGAAGTTAGACACTCAACACTTGAGAGATATGGCCCAGTTGGCAGATAGAGTTCGACAGGTCGAACGACTGAAAGCTGAGAAGGCCAGGGCAAGTAAAAATCATAAAAAAGAAAGGGTAGCCTATGTCAAAGCAGAAAGTGAAGAATACGAGCCACATAACAACCCTTATGGTGTTGAAGAAGTAGAAATAGATTTGGCTGAATTAAAAGAGGCACCCCCTTACTCTTGTAAAATGTTAACACCTTCGAATGGGAAGAACTCCGTCGAAGAGGAAAAGAGTGATAAATATCCTAAAAGAACTTACACTTTTGATGTCACTAAATGTGACGAAATATTTGATTTACTGATGAAGGATGGCCAAATGATAGTGCCTCCTAATGCTAAAGTTCCTCCATCAGAACAACGAAAGAAAAGAGGTTATTGCAAATACCATGGTTTTCTTCGCCATAAAACATCAACTTATTTTCTTTTAAGGGATTTAATTCAGAATGCTATCAAGGATGGACGTCTGAAATTCGCTGACAAAGGAAAGGGTCATATGAAGGTGGATGTTGATCCTTTGATGTGGCTGCCACCAACTACGCTGAACCTTTGGATATCAATATGGTGGACATATTCAACACTGACCAAGCGAAGATCGTGGAGGAAGGAAAGCAGGCTACTGATGGCCTAAACACTAGAGGGTCTTTCGACACTGATGTTGAAGACCCCCAGGCAGAACAAATCAAGTTTGGGACTACTGAGGGTCCTTTTAAAGATACTAATGAGGCTACTGAAGGTCTCAGAGTTAGACTCGAAGGAATGGAAATCTCTGAAGTACCCATGGGAGTCAACATGGTCAATCTGGACCAACCCGCTTCAGAGATGGAGGAATTGGAAAATTGCCTGTTGAAGCAACAAAAGAGGAAGAATTTTGGCTACCCAAAGGCAAATGAGAATCTGCGCGAATACTTGTGGAGATGCCATGAGAGGAATGCCCACAAGACATTACTATGCCCAAGGTGCTCCATTATGTTGAGTCGAAGAGTGGCTGAAAATTATGAGAGGGTCCAACGCATCAACACCCAAGGAAATTGGCGCCAAGAAAGTCAACTGATGAGAGTATACCCAAGGCCAGGCGAAACACTTTTGGTTTTCATACTCCGCTGTTACAAAGAAGAATCAGAAATCCTGATGTGCCCAAGATGTGGCGCAGTATATGACAAAGAGATTACTGAAATGTTTGAACGAATCCCTTTCCATGGTAGTTGGGAGCCAAGGGAGGCAAACCCAAGAATGTACGTGTTTGACAAAAGGGCAACGTCAAAAAGGCCAGATAGCCCACATTCCAAGGCAAGAAGAGTCTCGTTCAAATTACCCGCTGAGATACCAATTGACCGATGGATGCATGTTAATGATGAGAAATCGAAGTGGAGGAGTTTCGACAGGGGAGGCAGAACAGCTTTCGCCTATAGAAGGCAATTCCAGGCATCAACAAGGGAGGCTCACAGGCTAGACAATTACAAAGGAAAAAACCCTATGGCAAGATCCCAGTGGCGTAGACACCAGAGAGCAAGGAAAACAGAGAGGGAATCAAAGCAGAAAGGAGTAGGTGAGTCAAGCAATACCAAAGCAGTATCTGGAACATCGACATCCATTAAACCACAGGTAGGACGAAGGTTGTTCACTGAGGAACAACAAAAAACAAAAGAAGTGACTCAAGAAAATCCCATAAAATATTAAGATATGTTGACAGACGACTTCGACTCTGATGGCGTGTCGTCTCTGAACATGAATTACAACGTGGTATCTGTTATCCCCCATTAGTACTATCAGGAAACTGAAGTTGAAGACTGCGAAGAAGCTGATGAAGAAGAGATGGCGAAACATAAACCAGTGTGTTACTACATACTCAATAATGGAGCAGTCGAAGAGCAAAATGCCTTCTTCGAAAGGCCTGATGGAGCTATGAGGAATCATCTGAAAACTTTGTATATAAGGGCCAAGATTGAAGACACTGGTATTAACAAGGTACTGGTGGATGGAGGGGCTGTAGTTAACTTGATGCCTCATTATATGTTGAAAAGAATAAGGATGTTCGATACAGACATTAAACCTCACAATATGGTGATGTCTAACTATGAAGGGAAAATAGGTCACGCCCTGGGGGTAATTCAAGTAAATTTGACAGTTGGGTCTGTGACAAAACCAACTATGTTCATGGTAATTCCTGTAAAAGCGAATTACAATTTGCTTCTAGGAAGAGAGTGGATACACGGAGTGGGGCAGTGCCATCGACCATGCATCAAAGATTAACCATTTGGAGAGAGGATGGAATTGTAGAAAACATTGAAGGGGATCAAGGTTACTACATGACGGAGGTAAACACGGTAGACAGGACCAGCTTTGACAAAAATGTAGTAAACATTGGACCATGTGGAGTGGCAGGAGATTGCTATTTACCAAACAAGAATGCATTGTATTATCTAACTTTGCTTCCAAATGGATTTCTTTGGGACAGAGAAATTATGGGAGAACTGGATGACCAGGAGAATGTCGAAAGCAGCTATCAAATACGGCCAACTGGCTGGGACACAGACATTGACCATGTCTGAGCCCTCTTTCTTTGAGAGGCTTTCGGCTTATGTATCCGAGAATAAAAGACAGGCGGCTATTGAAGCTGCAAAAACAAATGTGGCTGGCGAAGCCATTACCAAAGCAACTAAAGTGGCAGAATCTGGAGCAAACTCCAACTCAGAACCAACTGATGAACAGGTTCAAGATGAGAAGGTAAATCAAAGATTAGATGCCATCTATGACGAAGAACCCTTAGGGTTCTAAAAATATCCGACAGCGTCAAGTCCTAAGATGTTGGCTCAAGACCCCCTTGAGGAGATTGATCTTGGAGATGGGAGTTCAAAAAGAATCACTTACATCAGCGCTAAACTGAAACCCAGTTTGAAGGCAAAGGTCATATCGCTCCTTAAAGAAAATAAAGACTGTTTTGCTTGGGACTATGACGAGATGCCTGGTTTGGAAAGGGAACTGGTCGAACTAAGACTGCCTATAAAGGATGGCAAGAAGCCCATCAAGCAGACTCTAAGAAGATTCGCTCTAGAAATCCTTTCAAAAATCAAGACAGAGGTCGAGAGACTCCTGCGTTGCAATTTCATCAGGACCACAAGGTATGTTGAATGGATTGTTAATATAGTACCTGTTATTAAGAAAAACGGTTCTTTGAGGGTATGCATATACTTTCGTGATTTGAATGCTGCTACCCCCAAGGATGAATACCCGATGCCAGTGGCAGAAATGCTGGTTGATTCAGCCGTAGGTTTTGAATACCTTAGTATGTTAGATGGGTATTCAGGTTATAATCAGATCTTTATTGCTGAAGAGGATGTGCCTAAAACAGCCTTTAGATGCCCTGGGGCAATTGACACTTATGAATGGATTGTTATGCCTTTTGGCCTAAAGAATGCTGGGGCAACGTACCAAAGAGCAATAAACTCTATATTTCATGATTATATTGAAACATTTATGCAGGTGTATATAGATGACATTTTAGTGAAGTCTGGATCAGATGAAATCCATCTAAATCATCTTCGCCAATCATTCGAAAGAATGAGAAAACATGGTTTGAAGATGAACCCTCTTAAGTGTGCTTTCTTTGTGCAGGCAGGAGACTTTCTGGGATTTGTGGTCCATAAAAAGGGGATAAAAATCAATCAGAATAAAACGAAGGCTATCATGGAAATAAAGGCGCCTTCGACAAAAAAAGAATTGCAGTCACTATTGGGGAAAGTAAATTTCCTAAGAAGATTTATTTCCAATCTCAGTGGTCGAACACAAGTTTTCCCCCCCTCCTGCGCCTAAAGCAAGGAAATTTTGAATGGAACAAGGAACATCAAGAAGCTTTTGACAAGATCAAGCAATACTTGGTTCAACCGCCCATTCTGTCACCCCCAAATGGGAAGAAATCTATGAGACTCTATATATCAGCCTCTGGCACTACTTTAGGTAGTATGTTAGCCCAAGAGGACGAAAATGGCGTCGAAAGAGCCATCTATTATCTTAGTGGGGTTTTAAATGATGCAGAAACGAGATATATTGCAATAGAAAAGTTATGTTTGTGTTTATATTTCTCCTGTACAAAACTCAAGCATTATATAAAACCAGTAGATGTTTTCGTTTCGTCTCATTGTGATGTTATAAAACATATGTTATCAAAGCCAATCTTGCATGGCAGAATTGGAAAATGGGCTTTGGCCCTCACAGAGTTTTCTTTAACTTTCATGCCTTTAAAGGCAATGAAAGTTCAAATAGTATCGGACTTTATAGTAGACCATGCAGTGGTCGAAAGCCAACTCTATGTTGAGTTGAAACCTTAGAGATTATTCTTCGACGGTTCAACACACCGAAATGGTAGCGGAGTTGGAATACTTTTGATTTCTCCTGAAGGAATTCCAAAAAAGCTTAAGTATAAGATAAAAGGCCCTCTTTGTTCAAACAATGAGGCTGAGTATGAAGCCTTGTTTGCTGGACTCGAAGCTTTATTAGAATTGGGGGCAACCAGAGTCGAAATCAAAGGTGACTCTGAATTGGTAATAAAGCAACTAAAAAAATAATACAAATGCATAAAAGAGAACTTGATTATGTATTTCGTCTTGGTTAATATATTTCTCAAGAAATTTGAATATGTGGATATAAAACATGTCCCTAGAATAAAAAACCAAGAAGCAAATGACTTGGCACAAATAGCCTCAGGGTACAAAGTGTCAAAGAAAAGATTAGAAGGATTGATTGAGATAAGAGGAAAAGCATTGGCTACGAGGTTATCACCAATTGACTTAGAAACTACTAGGATAGGGTTTTCCAACCCAGAAGAGTTTGAGGTACTAAATATAAGCCCCCTGGTAGATACAGATTGGAGAAGCCCAATTATTAACTACCTAAAAGACCCTTCAACCAACACGGATAGAAAGGTTAGATACAAAGCTTTATCTTATTACTTGATGGGAAACGAATTATTCAAAAAATCCCCTGAAGGAATTTTGTTAAAATGCTTGGGGGAAAATGAAGCATATCTGGCATTATCAAGCGTTCACAGTGGAGCCTGT
Source organism: Vicia faba (assembly GCA_948472305.1). Lineage (NCBI taxonomy): Eukaryota > Viridiplantae > Streptophyta > Magnoliopsida > Fabales > Fabaceae > Vicia > Vicia faba. The sequence continues at coordinate 325,171,283 of OX451740.1, forward strand.
GGGGCCCATCAAGCAGAACTTAAGATGAAATGGTTGTTATTTCGATATGGAATGTATTGGCCAACTATATTGAAAGACTGTGTAGACTTCGCCAAGGGTTGTCAAGAATGTCAGATGCATGCAAGCATTCAACATGCCCCTGCAAGTGAATTACATTCAATCATTAAGCCATGGCCATTTAGAGGATGGGCATTGGATTTAATAGGAGAGATTCGACCCACTTCTTCCAAAGGACAAAGATATATATTGGTAGGAATATATTATTTCACCAAATGGATAGAAGTTATTCCTTTGGCGAATGTAGACCAAGAAACAGTCATTGAATTTATCCAAAAGCATATACTATATATGTTTGGAATCCCAAAAAGTATAACTACGGACCAAGGGTCAATTTTTACTGGTCGAAAGATGCAAGAATTCGCAAAAGAAACGGGGTTCAAATTGCTAACATCTACACCATATTATGCTCAAGCAAATGGTCAAGTCGAAGCAGCCAACAAAGTCATAATAGGCTTAATCAAGAAGCATGTCAGAAAGAAGCCTAAAAACTGGCATAAAACGTTAGACCAAGCACTTTGGGCTTGTTGAACGTCACCTAAAGAAGCAACCAATACTACGCCATTCCAACTTACCTTTGCGCATGATGCAGTATTACCAGTCGAAATCTTTCTGCAGTCAGTTCGCATTCAAAGACAGGAAGAGATAGCTCTAAACCTTTATTGGGAAATGATGTTGAATGAATTGATAGATGTAGACGAAGAAAGGTTGCGCGCCTTAGAAGTGTTAATAAGGCAGAAGGAAAAAGTAGCTATAGCCTACAACAAAAGGGTGAAAGGTAAAACTTTTGTTGCTAATGATTTAGTTTGGAAAGTTATTTTACCTATGGATAAAAAGAAACAAGCTTTAGGCAAGTGGTCTCCCCATTGGGAAGGTCCTTTTCGAATTTTAAAAGTATTTTCGAATAATGCGTATGAGGTGGAAGAACTAGCAGAAGATCGAAGGATCCTAAGGGTAAATGGGAAATACTTAAAGAAGTACAAACCACTTCTGCAGGAAATTAGAATAAGGAAACAGTAGTGACAAATAAGTAAAGCGAAGCCAAGATGGAAATACTAAAATGGCTATTGTAACGTATCATAGATTTCTAAAAAATTAATTAAAGGTGCCAAAATGGCATTTGTCTGAATATTACAATTAAAAGGGAAATGCAACAAGAAAAGTTAAGGCTAGCGGCTAAAAGCTAGAAAGGAAGATTTCTCTTTATCCTTGCATATTTGATCTTCGACAAATTAAGTTTATATTGGATAGCCGTTTTGGACTCTTGAATTTTGGCTATTTCTTTGTCCATATTGGTAGCCGCTTCCACATGAGCAACACTTTCCTTCGCCAAGAGGTCAGCCTGAGGATCATTCAAGCCTTGAATGGTAGCATGTTTCTCTTTCGCCTCAGCAATCCTTGCTTGTAACTCTGAGATCTGAGTTTCCCAAACTTGGATGGAGGATGCATAGTTATTGTACTCCTCTTGGGCTTTCTTCTTCGACTGCATGAGAGTTTCAGAGGCAGTGTAGGCGTTGTAAGATTTTTCATATGCTAGAGATTGTGCCTTTTCCACCGCTTGAAGTTTCGTCTGGGTATTGAAGTCTCTATTGAACTCAGAACTCACTTGATCAATCAATTGTTGAATATCAACTAAAGCTTCGCCCACATCAGGTGGACACGCTGTGATGGGTATCTGAGAAATCAGTTTCTTTATCCGAGAACCAGCGGTGCAATCCTCCTTTAGGGTGGTAAAAAGGTCAACATCGAAGACAGCTTGCTTCACCTGTTGCAAGTGGGCATAAAAAGAAGTTTCTTTGGTACCAACACCAGCTTGGGCAGAGGCACCAGGAAACGTTTTAGCAGGAGATGAATCCTTTAAAGCCATCATTAGTTTGACATACTTTAAGGGATCCGTTGCTTTAAGGGTAGTTCTTTCCTCTTCTGAGAGAGTGGCAATAGTGGGCTGACTTGAAGAAGGCTGGTTGTGCGTCGAAGCAGGATTAGAATCTTCAGTGGCGTGAGCGGAATCCAAGTCTTTGTTACTGAGAATCTGTTCTGACTCTTCGACGTTTCTTTCGTTATCTCCCATCCCTTCATTACCTTCGAAGAAACCTTCTATGTCGGAAGAACGTTATGTGTCCTCATTCGTTTCAATTTCCTCAGATGTGCCAGTATTAGGGGGAGTGCCACTTTTTTGAGCATCCTCCTCAGGAGAAGAATTCTCCTGATCTTCTGCATCCTTCGACTCAGATTGAGGATTTCCAGTTGCAGACCCTTTGTTTTGTGCGATTCCAGCATTGGGAGGGGGTGAAGGAATTCCTTCGACAATCGGATTTTTGAGAGGATCAGAAGGATTGGGGGACTTGTCAGACTTTTTATGCAAGAGTGAATGCCAATGTTTGTTCAAGAAATATAATATGTCAAAGTGTAGGGAAATGAAAAAGAAGATTTTAAAATAAATACCTTATCAGCAGTAGAGGAATTGCTTCCAATACGCTCTGAAATTTTGGCTCCAGAGGTTGGAGGCCCCGCTTCTTTAATAGGGAGAGTAGCAGTTTCAGTTTCCTTTTGGGCAGTGCCCTGGGACGAAGTAACCTTCGACCCTTTTTTCCTTTGCTTCTTCAAAGGAGGAGGAGAGTCATCAGCGCTGCTACCTTCGAGTGTAATTACTTCTTTTTCAGAAGCATTTTTTCTCTTCTTCGCCTTGGAAACTGGCGAACTCTCATCCTGCAGAAAACATCAAAATTTTGATAAGTAAGCAAAACTAGAAGAAAATTCCAGAAAAGAAAGTTTAGTATGGAAACCTCAGAAGCATTGGCAGTTTTTTTTTGAAGAAACGTTCTTCCCGGCATTGTCTGGTTATGAAGAAGTAGGCTTTGATGTTCCAGTTGGAGTGGTCTTTGAAGTGGGTTTTCCCTTTTTAGGGGTTTTCCTTTCGACAGTTGAAAATTCACAAAGTTAGAAGGAAACATGTTAAGATGGGAAATCTTAAAGTACATTTTTCTACATGGCACCTTGAAGTGTTGGAGAAATGATTTTCACAGCAGACAAGTCATAGTGTAGGAAACCGTTGAAACTGTCCAGAGTGAGCTTAGTCAGAACAACCCGTTTTGCACGTTTTTGACTATCATTATGTAAGTCATGAAAAATGTTCCCACAGACGAACCAGTCTGGATAAGGTGGCAAAAATGCCAGAGCGAAGTCCGCTGTGGGTAATTTTGGGAATCTGGGTGGTTGCAGTTCAAAGGCTAAATCATACTTGAATTCAGGTTTTACAGATTTGGGAAGTTTTAATTTTGAAAGAGTTTTCGTAAATTTTTCTTTCAAAATAAGTGACGCTTGATAGACTGTTCGACTAAGCTGCGTAGGGTCATAGACAGTTTCAAAATAATCCTGAAAAGCTTTTATTTATTTGCAATGAGTAGTTTTACCTTTGGGTCCATGATCCTGCAAATATGAAAAGGCTTGGGTCAGTTGATCTTTTATTTCAGTACTGTCGAACATGTTGTTAGAATAAAACTCTGTCCACCAAGTATAAAAGCCTTTGGTCATATAAGTCGCAGGTTCGAAAGAGGCAAGTTTGAAGACAGCAAAATCAGCATGATATTCTTGATGCTTCGCCACGTCCCTCATAACATAATTTATTCCAGCATAGCAAATCTCCTTCTTATGGTTAAAAAGAGACACGGGGACAAGTTGATTCAACCCAAATTGTCGAGATACAAAGTTTGGTTGATAGGCTAACATGCATACGTAGTTCTTCACAGGCAGAATCCTGGAAATAAGGAGTCTGGGAAGGAGGAATGCACGCCAGACATCTTCAACTTTAGTGTTGGCATCTTTTATGGCTTCTTCAATCGAAGCAGTAAACCAGGAAGGGCCATGAGTTTGTTTGGCGAAGGGAGCCATAGCAGGAGTAAAGGCATGACGTTTCGAGAACATCAGAATATACTTGGTAAGGCTAGATTGAAGATTCATGTATTCATTGGGAGTCAGTAGCAGAAGCCTAGTTCCTTCAATACTTCTTGCTACTATCATGGGATCCTCTTCATTCACATTTCTAGAAGTTTGAAGGGATGGTTCGAAGGTGGCATTCAGCCACAGTTGAAGAAGCCAGTAAGGTCCGGCTAAAAGGAGGTTACTACCAGCTTCATATTCTTTAAGCTTGGTTACAGCAGAGCCTAGACTTTCATACAAACTTACTAGTAATAATTCACTAAGGCAAACCTTTCGACCAGAATGAAGTTGGTTAGCCAAAGTTAAAAATCTTCTAGCTACTTGAAGGGATTTGCAACAGAAAACAAATTTGGACAACCATAAAGCTAAGAAAGCTATATGTTCGATGTCGGAAACATCTTCGCCGTCCGTATGATAGAAATTCATATAGGCATTAAAGGAGGTGGTTTTTGTGTTTAAATCTATTGTGTTGTCAGAGTGGAGAAAAGGGTCAAATGTTTCTCCAATAGGAGAAAGTCTTGTAATGGCTGCTACGTCGAACAGTGTAGGGGTTATCATCCCACAAGGAAGATGGAAAGTGTTATAAGTGGTATCCTAAAAATAGTGAGACGCAAGAAGTAAAGGTTGGCAATAGCTAAAACCTAATTTCGACATCTGGATCAGGTCGAAAATGCCTAAATCTTTCCAAAATTGGCTTTTCTTTTTCTCTACTTTACCTAGCCAGTTCAAATAAGACTTGTCCAAAGTGGGGCAAGATCGAAAAGGTCTGAAATTCTCAGTAATATAGTTCATTTGGAAAGGTTCTCTATTTGCTTCAGGACTTTCTATGGATATATTTTTAGGGGATTTAGAAGAATCATCGGAAGTGTTTCCCTTATTAGCTATGGGTTTAACAGCATGATAAGTTGGAAAAAAGTTTTTACAGTCTTCCAAATGTTCAGAAGAAACTAAAGGACCTAGGAATCCTAGGGTTTTACCAGATAATGAAGAATAGATTAATACTTGAGAAACATAAATGGCTTTTTGTTCTTTGGACAGCTTCAGAGGTGTAACGAATTCCTTGTTCTCATGCATGATTATTTTACTAGTTGGAACGGATTGAGAAGATGAACCTGCGGAAGCTCCAGAGTTTTTGATTTTGATTTTCATTTGTTGTTTATCAGAGGCCATTGTTGAGATTCTTAGGTCTTTCTGGATATTTTCTGAGTTTTTTGGAAAGGAAAAGGTTTTACAAAGACTGAAAGGGTTTTTTCTAAGAGAAGTTTGTAAAAGTAAGAGAGAGGAAGGAGAAAAACCCTTTTTATAGTGAAGAGTGATTGTCCATCAAGGGACACGTGTTCTCATCCTGAAGGAGAAGGTGAGAAGTTTGTCAAGTCGCCTGACATTGGGAATGGTTATTCATCATTATAACTGTTGCACGCACGTCTTGAAGTGATGTTTTTGGGAAGAGATGTCATGATGATATCATTGAAATACGAAAAGGTTCTCTTTGCTGGTCGAAATAACATAAATCACAAGAAATGCCTATTTCTGCACATATTCGAAACAGACATTTATTGGGGGCAATTTATTAGTTGAGGATTTCGACCAGGTTAATGAAGGAACCTTTACATTTTAAATTTACATAAGATGGCTTGGAAAAGAGCTTTAGTAGAAATATATTATTATTGGATCTGAGTCGAAGATAGTTTGAAAAGACAAGTATTTTATTTGGTCAAAGGCGCGCGTTTTTCGACGGCCACATAAGAAGAGTCGTTACTGAAAGCTTGAGCGAGATTGTTTGAAATTCGAAAATAGTTTCTTTGGATAAGAAGGACGCGTGGAAGCCTTAGAGTGTCGAAAGACATGCAAGAAGCAACATGGCTTTTTCTTAGAATAGTACCGTTATGGTTAGAACACTATAAATAGCTCCTTAGTGTTAGGGAAAAGGAAGTCATAATTCGTACAAAGTTACTCACAAAATACTCAAGTACCAAGTTAAAGAGAAAGAGTTCGTTGAGAATGTACGTATGACCTCCCAATTTTATCTTTGAAATGCACTTATTAACATAATTTTCTTTCGAACCATTCTTTGACATACTCCTGCAATTGTTCTTAAATTCTTTATATTCTGTCGAATTGTTTTACTTTCCTGCAAAGCTTTATAAATCAAATTCCTTTTAAAAGGCCTTTTCCTTTACAATCAAGTCATTTAATTCCAGTCTTAAGTCTTTTTATTGGCAATTATTTACATTCAAACCTTTTTTATTTAATTAAGACGCTTCGTCTAAACCTTTACATTTGAATTTAATTTCAGAAGTCTTGCATTCCAAGCCTTTACACAAACACATGCACAAGTATCACGTCATATTTAACATAAACCTTCAAGAAAGTGTTACAATTAACATTAAGACAATGTCATAGGATCAATCTAGTCTATCCTGCAAATAACCATACATATCAAATTTGTTTGGAAGACTAGCGGTTATTTCGCCAGAAATCACTGCGAACACTAGCATAAATGAGTTGATATGGCATTATCGACTTGGCCATCTCAACTTCAGAGATATCAAAGATTTTAAGAGAAGAAATATGGTTTCAGGACTGTGAAAAATCGACATTCCAAATAAAGTATGTGAGGAATGTGTGCAGGAAAAGTAACACAAGAATAGCTTCAGTAAGGATGCAGGAAGCAGGTCGAAGGCTATTCTCGAAGTCATATACTTTGATGTATGTGGACCAATCTAGATGGATTCAATGGGAGGTAACAAATACTTTGTTACATTCATAGATGATTTCAGTCGAAAACTATGGACTTACCTGATCAAGAAGAAAAGGAAGTGATCGAGGTGTTTACCAAGTTTAAATCTATGGTCAAAAGACAAAATGGTCGAAAGCTCAAAGTTTTGAGAACTGATGGTGGTGGAGAGTATGTGTCTAAAGAATTATATAAATTATGTGAAAAAGAAAGGATTGTGCATGAGGTGGTGCCACCCTACACTCCACAGCAGAATGGAACTTCAGAAAGAAACAATCGAACCATCACGAATATGGTGAGAAGTATGTTGAAAGGCAAGCATTTATCTAAAGAGTTTTAGGGTGAAGCTATGTCAACTGCAACATACATATTGAACAGATGTCTGGCGAAGAATCTAGAAGGAATTACTCCATAAGAATGTTGGTCTTGTGTGAATCTTAGCTTGATTCATCTGAAGATATTTGGACCTATTTCACATAGACATGTGCCAAATCAGTTAGAAAAAAACTTGATGACAAGTCGAGTCAGATGATCCTAGTAGGATATCATTTGACAGAAGGTTACAAGTTGTTCGACCCAGTGAACAAGCAGATTGTGACTAGTAAGGACATGATCATATATGAGCTTAAATAATGAGATTGGACTGAAAATGTCAAGAAAGATTCAGTGGGAATCCTACTTGAAGAATCAGAAACTCAAGTCAAAAGAGAAGTTCAAGAAGAGGAACAAGCAGTTATAGATCAACCAAGTACAAGCAGACCTTAAAGAACAAGACGCGTGTCTGCAAGGTTACAATATTGTGTGATTACATTAGATGATGTTGTTGATAATAAAGGTGAGCTGGTACATTATGTTTTTATGCAGATGTCGAACCAGACAATACAGCTGAAGCATTGAAAGATTCAAAGTGGGTGAAAGCAATGAACGAAGAAGTGAAATCCATCAAAGATAACAACACTTGGTCATTTGTCGAATTGCCTCAACGCAAGAAGTCAATTGATGTCAAGTGGGTATACAAAGTGAAGATGAATCCTAAAGGGGAAGTAACTCGACACAAAGTAAGGCTTGTGGCGAAAGGGTTTCTTCAGAAGGAAGGAATAAACTTCGATGAAGTTTTTGCACTTGTGACTAGAATCGAAACAATCAGGTTGGTTGTTGGTCTAGTAGAAATAAACAGTTGGCACATATGTCAGATGGATGTGAAGTGTGTGTTCCTAAATGAACCCTTAGACGAAGAAGTTTATATTAAACAATCAGTTGGGTTTGTGAAATGTGACGAAGAGAGATATGTGTACAGGTTGCATAAAGCCTTGTATGGATTGAAACAAGCTACAAGAGCTTGGAATAAGAAAATTAATAATTTTCTAAAAGAGGAGGAATTTTTGAAGTGCACAACTAAATATGGAGTATATGTAAGAAGAAGCAATAGTGAATTGCTTATACTACGTCTCTATATCGATGACTTGTTAATATTAGGTAGCTGCAAGAAGGAGATCGAAGACTTCAAAGGTGATCTCAGCAAGGAATTTGAAATGTTTGATCTGGGTGATATTTCATACTTCTTTGGCATAAAATTGTACAAGAGTAGTAGAGGTTTGATGATGCATTAAAGAAGATACGTAGGAGAAATTATCAAGATATTTGAGATGAAAGAATGCAACTCGACATCGACACCTGCAGAACCAATATTGCAACTGTCGAAAGATGCAGAAGAAGATGATGTCGATCCAACCCAATACAGAAGACTTATTGGTTCATTAAGATACCCTTGTCACACGAGGCCTGACTTAGCATACAATGTAGGTATGGTAAGTAGACTCATGCAGAAGCCAAAGGTACACACCTAGCAGCGGCGAAGAGGATACTAAGGTATCTGAAAGGAACTCTTGACTATGAAATTTTATTTCCTGCAGTTGATAAGGGAAAAGAATGCAAGTTAGTGGGATACACTGATTCGACTTGGTGTAGAAATACTGAGGATATAAAACCCACATCAAGATATGTGTTTATGCTAGGTGGTGCACCGGTTACTTGGAGTTCGAGAAAGAAACTAGTAGTGGCATTATCATCATGCGAATCAGAATATATAGTTGATTCTCTTTGTGCTTGTTAAGCAACTTGGATGGTGAAATTGGTCGAAGAGATAACACAGAAAAATCACAGAGCAATTACCATGAAGATCAATAGCATGTCATCTATCAATCTGTCGAAGAACTCGATAGCTCATGGTCGAAACAAGCACATCGAAATGAGATTCCACTATCTTCGAGAGCAGGTAGCAGAATGGAAGATGAACTTGGAGCACTGGAGAATTGAGAATCAAATTGCAGACATCATGACGAAGGGAGTGCAAGTCGAAGTATTTCGAAGACTAAGAACTATGATGAATATAGATAGTTTAGACACAGTAAATTAGGTGGTGTGTTAAATTGTAGTTCCTGTGTGTCGAAACTATGTGTATCGAAGGGTTAGAGGTTGTCAAAGCAGGTTGTTCGATGGAAACCATTGCCCAGGCGAAGAGCTTGTGGATCGAAGCAGTCTACACACAAATTTGATTTAGTTTTAGATTTAGATTTGATTTAGATCTATAATAGATAGATTTAATTTATTTATAAAATAGGTATTTTGGGCTTTCATAGTTTTGAGTTTTGGCTTAGGGAGCAAGCTAACCTAAATCTATAAGTAGATGGAGTAACTCCTACTTTTATAATAAAGTCAATTAAATTTTATTTACAGAATTTGCAGTTGCAAGTGAATAAAGTTTTCCACAGATTGTGGACAGAGAGAAATTCTGCAGAAAATAATTGTCTTCTCATTCTTTCTTTCTTTCATATAATTCATTGTTATTGTGTGGTGATAATAATCTTGTTCATCAAGATTGATAGAAATCCATCATAAGTTTTGGTGCATTTCCAACTGTTGTCACGTCAAGTCAACTGCAGACTTTAATACAAATACCTGAAAAAATTGGACATTTAAAATATAGGTGCGATGTCGATTCTTCCTCACTCCAACCACTTACACAACGAGTATGTTCTTGTCTAAGCACTCCTCTCCTAACTAGATTAACTTAAGTGGCAATTTTGTCTTGAAATACTCTTCACACCAACATTGAAACTTTTGACGGGGTCGATTTGTGCCAAGCTTTAGCCCAATTTTGATTAGACACAATAGGTAACTCGAACGTAAGAGCTTTATAGGTTTCTTTAATAATATATCTATTTTAATTCTCATCCATCCACTCCCATATATATTTGACCCCTTCTTTCAACTCAACACCTTCTAATAAATTTATTATTCTCTTTCTTTCTCACTCATGTTCCTAATCCATTACATTGGCCACTTGCTCACTCCATTTTCTATTCTCCTAATCTCCCCAATCCTCTATAATTTATCTAATGACAAGAAGAATAGGTTCCCAACTTTATTTTTTTAGTGTCGCACCATCAGGAAATCCATGAGATTTGTAAAAAAAAATAAACTATAAACAACAGTGATCGATGGGAAACACTTACTTGATTAAGGTTGGTAGAGAGTTTGCGGCGGAAGTTACAGCGGTGCTTACGCTTGGAGAAGGAAATTGAGGGCGGTAGAAAACTGAGGACGCTAGGGATAAAGGAGAGAGCGAGAGTTTGAAAATGTTACAAATGAGCCCTTATGCGCTATTTATAAGGCTAGCGGGGAAGACGAAGCTTCGCGTCGAACAACGTGTCAATCATCCACCTCTTCGTCGCCTACACGCTAAGGATCATAATGACCCCTACTCCCTAGGCCATCATTATATCCCAAAAGCTACACCATGTGGCTTACGAAGTAAACATCCTGCAAATTTTCATCTCTCCGCGAGTCGAGGAGCAGATAAACCTTCCCCGAAAGCAAACTCCAATCTCTGCTCGAGTAGTCGCAACCAAAAGCTACACCACGTGGCTTACGAAGTAAACATCCTGCAAATTTTCGTCTCTCCGCGAGTCGAGGAGCAGATAAACTTTCCCCGAAAGTAAACTCCAATCTCCGCTCGAGTAGTCACAACCAAAAGCTACACCACGTAACCTACGAAGTAAACATCCTTCGAACTTTCGTCTCCCCGCGAGTCGAGGAGCAGCTAAATGTTCTCCATGAGCAAACTCCAATCTCCGCTCAAGTAGTCACGTATAAAAACGACGTGATAGGAGACCCATGCGAAATTATGCTCACTATACGGGGAAGTTGGTCTTAAATCATAACTCATTTTCTCAGGAGCAACGACTTGGGGGCTCATGTTCTGGACTGGATCTGCACTTGACCCAAACATCATACAAGGCCCAATCCAACTATACTACAGGAGAAAATAGCAGAAGAGAGTCTGCCCTTGACAATGTCGGGCAGTAATTCCACTCTTCTCGTCGACCAGGATATATCCTCCGGGGACAGCCCCATGACTGGCGAGGAGGACCAACGACACTCAGGAGGTCCTCGCGAGCGCCCTCCACTCCTCTCGTCGACCAGGATATGTCCTCCGGGGACAACCTCACGACTGACGAAGAGGACCAACGACACTCAGGAGGTACTCGCGAGCACCCTCATCGTAAGGCTAGCACCCAACACCTCTGAATGTCACTGAATCCTCTTGACCCCAAAAGGACCGCATCCACATCCTCCTGATAATTCTGAGGAGTCCATTCAGGTTGGAGACCACGTGCTGGCCTCCATTACACACGTAGGACCTGACAGTCTCCATTTTGAACCTGTTTGGTCAGTCCAACAATGAAGACCTTGACCCAGCGCTGGGGAATATATATACCCTCTCACTTGAGAGGGTCGGATATTCATTCATTCACTCATACTCTCACACTTACTCTGAACTTTACTTTGACATCAGAGTATTTTGCAGGTATCTCTCAACTTCACATTCAACCATTGCTCGACTTGAAGCTCGTAGGCCTTAACAATCCCTTCTGATCAGGTATGATTAAATAATATGCATACTTAGAAAGTGATTGAAACAGAATCCTAAGGCTACTTTCAACGTTAACAGTATCACTAATTACCAATCAAAACACATTGGCTTTCATTATTAAAAGACTCTGACTTATAAATCTCTTCCATGCCATAATAAATCTTCAATTTAGTTCATTAATCTATAGCCAAGTGCAAATACAAACACAAAGCCACTCAAAGATAAACCAACCAACCGCTATAAAAGGACCCCACACCACACGTATTCTCATTATAGACATAATCAAATTCAGAATATTCCTAAGAAGAATAAGTGGAAAAACTCAAAATCCAAATAAATATCAGTAGTATAGATATTATTGAACCAAATTTCTTGAATATCTATTTTTGCAAAATGGGAGGACCAAAAGTATACAAATGGCTTTTGTCTTCTTCTTTAATGCTTTCTGCAGTGGCAGTATTCATTTTGTTGTTTTGCTAGAAACCATATATTATTTTTCTGAAGGGCATGATTATAAAAAGGAAGCTGCAAGAAACAGAAAGATATCTGCTCTAAAAAATGAGAAACTGGAAGGGCTGGAGGTGTTTCAAGAGCCTTACTATCTACCCTTTTAAGAGTATATTTAGTAAAGTGAATTCAAACTTCAGACTCAAATCTCAAGGTAAGTAACAAGCATCATATGAATCCATTGATGTAGATTTAGCTTATGAAAATAAGCTCTTTAATTAACTTGTACATGTTTTGTTTTTGATCCTTTGTTTTATATGTGTTGTGTTGGCGAAATACAGGACACAGAAATGGACTTGTTAGTCTTTATAAAGACATGGAGTCATGTGGTGAATATGCAGATATTCAAGTCATGTGGAAAATGATTGAATCTTCATCTCCTAAACTTGCCTGCAACAAGAAAAGGACCAAAATTTTCTTCATGGATTAGTACAAGTTTAAAGAATGATTGATAAAGTGAAGAGAATAGGGGACTCAAAATTTGCATCATGTTAATTCCATTCCTTCATACTTTCTATCATGTCATTAGTTTTGTTTCCATAGAAAGTGAAAGTGAATGATTAGAGTTCAAAGTTGAGTCTCAATCAATACTTGATGTGTTTTTTTGAAAACGGTTTGTTCAAATTCCGCTACGCAACCACTACTTGCTAATAGTTCATAAATAAATAGCATATGTTAAAACATAGTGAACATGAACATGATAGCCTCTTTTTTATTGAAGACAAATATTACAGAGCGTGTTTAACAGATTTTACTCCACAATTACATTACTCTATTCTACAAACTTAGTACATAGGAAAAACTAAGCTACAACAGAAAACACCCAAGCTCAAACACTTCTCATTAAAGACCAACTGTAGACAGATACATGAAAAGAAGGTTATTCTATTCGTGATCAAGCAGCATGTACCCCATGAAGAAGTCTTTGATCAAAGTGCCAAACACCTGCACAAAATTTAAGTTTAACATTACCGCAAACACTCACGAGCACCAGAAATAACAGTTACAGAGACACGGGCACGTAGACACAAGTAATAATATAAGAGTCGATATAATCATATGTGTCAGGCAAAGTTTGTGGACCAATATGGAAAATGGTGGTAGCTATATACATACCATGACCCTTTCCAATCCTTCTCAATTGAGCCACATACTCTGATATCTTCTTAATTGCTTCAACCTGAAAGAAAATGATATGTTTTGACAAACACATTAGTAATGTTACCAAAAAATATAGTCAACTTCCCAATACACGTTCACTGCAACAATTTGGAAAAAAATCTGTAAAAACCATACATAGTTAAAAGCAACTTTTTCTCATTCTTCTAAATTTCAAAAGTTAATATGAATCCCTAACACTAAGATTTAAATGAATTTTACCTGTTCGTTCAAATATTCGCCTTCGATGAAGTGTGTCATTTCAAGGTCATTGTTGCGTTCTGCCACCTATATAATTCACAAATCTTCAAATTGATTAGCCTTTACAACAAAAAATCAAACAATTTCTGAATCCTAAAAAAGTTTGCAAACACAAAGCTAAAGGGACAAAGAAGCATTACACTATGCACATTCAGAAGTTTCTCATTTGTTAACTTCTCCAAAGACAAAGCTAATTCCATTGCTGAAACAAAACAATAGAGCAAATCGAAAAAGCAAAACTCAGCATAATTGATTATAATTGAACTACTGAATATGGCAAACCACAGGATACAGATTCATAACTATAATGTGTCAAGTTGCAAACATAAAGATGTTCATAAAGAGGTAACTTTGATACGGCGATGAAATCAGCAAACAAGCTCACCATGCAATGCATCTCCTTTTTCCACATGCTCAAATTCTGAAGGCACATCCTTGATGGGGTGAAGCACAACTCGTCCACCACGAGTGTTCTGAAAAACAATGATCACATAAGTGATTGTATATAGGCTATTTCTGTAACAAAATATTTCATATAAGCTATAAGTTGTTTTCATAATCTATACTGCAAAGTCTATGCAAACAAGTTGAAAACAACTTATACATTAGTTTTCTAAGTTGTTTTCATAAATTCGTCCAAAGAGTTTCCCAATTGCTTAACAACTTGTATGTAAGTGTTCTAATCAAGGTTGTCAAGATTGGGAGGGGATAGTATGATCGCAAAACATAAGATCATAACTAAGATCAGAAGATTCTATCAAATTACTTATAAGATCAGGAGAGAGTAGCAATATCGTAAAACATAAGATCATAACTAAGATGAGAAGATCCTACCAAATTATTTTTGTAAGATCGGTAAAACATAAGATCATAACAAAAATCATAAGATACTCTAAAATGAAAAATAATATTATATATTTGAAGTATTTTTACAGGATATTTTGGTAGGCAACCACCGAACCGTAATGGTGGTGGCTAGAAAACGGTCAATCATGGTCTGAATCGGCCAAGATCACAAAGGATCAATGATTTTACAATTTGACTACAACTCACGATTCTACTTAAAATTTACATCGTTGGGGTGAGTGAGATCGCGAAATCCTAAGATTTTAAGATCTTGATGGTGATTTTGCAAGTAGATAAGTTCAAAAAAATCAATTCAAAACATGCATGTATTAAATACAAAGCCAATTTAACCTGATATTTCATAAGCTTTTCAGCATGTTCTCTCTCTTCTTCACTAGATTCCTTGAAGAACCTGTTTTCAACAATTTAAAAATGCAACATAAAATTGAAAACCCTTAGAAATGAGAATAAAAGAGATAAAGCATATTGGAGTTCATGTTTAATACTTTGCAAATCCCTTGAGAGCCACGTTGTCCCTATCAAAGTATGCATACATGGAGTGATACACATAGGAAACATTGTACTCCACACTGTCACACAACAATTGCAAAGAAAAAAATCACTTAGCATAGTAACAATAAGAATATCCAATGCATGCAAAAGGAAAAATGATAAAAACTTACACAGACATCACTGACACGTAGACATCAGTAATAATTAAAAAAAAATTAATAAACTGTACTGGTTTCGGACACAGACACCAACACAGACACATATACATTAGAAATGCTTACTTAATTTGCTCATTAATAACCGATTCACAATCATCAGCAAAGTTCTGCCTTGCCAAAGAAACAAGAGGAACAGAAGGAACAGCAAGATAATCCTTCTTAACCTCTTCAAACGGTTCAAAAATAACCCCAGTCAAAGGAGCAGTTGTAGCACAGACCCTAAATTTCCTACTCCCCCATTTCTCACCAACTCTCACATTACCAAAACATGGCTTCTGAAGACCATTTTCAGAAACAGGTGAGAGAGAGAATCCACCAGAAAAGGATGAAACTTTAGAAGAAAGAGACATTAGAGAAATGATTTGTTTGTGGATGAATCTGAAGAGGGAAAAGGGGAGTAAATAGTGGTGGTGAGGGGTGTTTTGGGGATTTTGAAGGGAGGAGATTGTGTGTGGACAGTTGGATTGAGAACACGTGGAGGGGTGGGATTGTTTGGCGACAGGGGCGTGTGGCGAGCTCGTGGTTGATGTTCCACGTTGGAAGTTTGGATTTATTTCATGAAATTAGGACAAATGTCTCACACGTGTCTATGAATTGGAATGTCTTGGTATTCTCAACTTTACACATGCAATGCAAATTAAAGTTTCAATAATTTATGATATTATATTATATTGGTGTCTATTTCTTATTATTGTCTACCTAATTAGATATAAAATTCTTTTCTTAATTTCTTTAGTATAATCTTTGAGTTTAATGAATGTGTATAGACTATGTAAAAAAATTTTACATTATTATTTAATAAAAATATATTAATCTATAATATCATACGATTAATTAAAAAAATTTAATTTAATTGGATGAAATATATAGTTATTATTGATTGACATTGTTTTTTCTCTCATAACTTTACTCTATCAATTTCATTATAAGTGAAGTATTTAAATTTTTTATAAAAATTAAAAAAATAAACATAAATTTATTCTATAATGAATTTAGCTATTAATATATTTAAATAATTGTAAAGTAAAATATATTTAAATTCTTTATTCGTCTCAAATTATATAATATTTTAATTGTTTTATATAAATTTAAAATATAACTAAATTTATATAAAAAGTAAATTTTATGTAATTTTATAAAATTATCCTTAACGGTATAAAAAAGTAGGTTTAGTTAGTCCTTAAGTCCCATAACTTAATTTAAGGTTTTAGTTTGGTCTCTTATGTGATAAAAGTTACATTTAAGTCTCGGAAAAAAACTTTCGTTATCCAAGTTGGTCTATTCCGTTAATTTGAGTGTGAAAACGTTAAGTTGGGTGATCTGGCGTGACAACAAGGCTTATTTTACATTTGTGACTCAGCATATTGCATTATATTTTTTCAGTCTTCTCCATTTTCACGATTCAGGGCCAGGTTTCTTCTTCTCCTTTCTCATTCCTCTTCTTCATTAGTCTTCTACTCATCTTTGTTCACGTAAACGATTCCCACGAAAATTATGTGAAGATGTCAATGAATTTCAGTAATTACTCAAAATCAAACACGCAAAGTTGTGGGTCATTTGGATCTGTGGTGATAAGAAACAAAATGATGGATTGTTGGTACCAAGAAGAGTGTGTGATGCATACTGTTACAGATCTGAATAGTGTCAATGTTGTGAAAAAGTTTTAGGACTGTAGAAATTACAGAAATCAATTGGAGAAGGGATACAACTTTTTCAAGTGGGTAGGTGATGAAGTTGTTGATATAAGGGATTTGAAGATTGAAAGGCAAAGGAAGAAAATATTGAAGTTGAAGAATGAGGTGTTAAGCATAAGAGGACTGTTAAAGAATGCAATAGCATTAACCATTATTTGTCTAGGGTTTAATTTATTCTTTGTAACCATGTATTTGAAATAGAGTTGTTGTCAATATTGTGAAAGTATGTAAGATTCAGGTTGCTTTAATGAAAAAATTGGATTGTTATATCAGTGTTTTTACCATTTCTTCTGTTATGTATTATTGAGTTTGTAGCAATCGGTTTTTTAATCAAGAGTCGCCACTATTAGTTTTTATCCTAGGGAAGGGAATCTAACAGAAAACCCTAATTCGCAGACAGAGATTCTAAGTTCGAACTCAGTTAGACAAAAGGAAGGTGTTAGACACTTTTCATCTACCTTGTTCACAAGGATATTAGGTTTTAGGTTTAGGTTTGGGGTAAATAGGGTTTTAAATTTTAATTAGGAAGAAAGGGTTTAAATTTTTTATAGGGGAACTCGTCACGATTTTTGATCGTATGCCTACGTATCCTCTTATGAGGAATCAGAGTCTCAATTAGTAGTTCGTATGGGATTGGTGTTTTTTAGGGGTTTACAAACATATTTTGAATCACCTCGCACTTTGCTCGGGAATGGTGATTGCAGAGATTTTGACTAAATATGCAGTAAGTCAAAACCTGTTTGAAACCCTTTTGTAAAAAACAGTTGTCTAGATTAATTTGTTCGCGAAGAATAAGTTTGATATTTGTTAGTGTTTTTTATTGTATTAACTGCAAAAATTCTTGATTAATGCATGATTAAAATTTTTTAATGCAATATATACAAAAATAATATTCATGACCTTTAAATAAAATAATTTATTTACATGATAATATTAAATAATAAATCAATAAAATATTAATAAAGTATTAATAATAATTATCATAAAAGAAATAATAATGATAAATAAAATGTATATAGAAAATGATAATAAATAAAAATAATAATCAATTCTGGGGGGGTGCAATTTTATTTGATAAGTAAATCAGAAGGGGTGTTAAAAGGAAATCTGGGCTAGGTTCATTAACAACTCAGAATAGGGGGGGTGCGATTTGGTTTGTATTTGGCAAATAATTGAAAGGGAGGTGCAAATAACAGTGGGCTTAGGCCCACTACGTTTGGAGATGGGGTCAGGCGTAATCAGGTGTGGCGAGGGTGCATGTTAGCTAACACAGACTTGGCCTAGTGGCCGTCTGATCACGATCTGATAGATGAAAAACGAGGGAGTATGATAACCAAAGGTGCATGCGCGTGTATGAGATTGACACTGAATATAACTTATGCTTTTTCATTTTCTTCATTTTTTTACAGTAAATCTGTCTTCATCTCTCTCTCTCTCTCTCTCTCTCTCTCTCTCTCTCTCTCTCTCTCTCTCTCTCTCTCTCTCTCTCTCTCTCTCTCTCTCTCTCTCTCTCTCTATCCCCAAACCCTTCTCTCTCGTACCACCCCCCAATTCTCCTTCCCCTAACCCTAAAGCCCCAACAACCACCGCGGCGGCGCCGAAAAACCGACCCTCCCCTATCACAAACCCATAACCCCTAATCAAGATCAAAGCCAAATAAAGAGCTAAGTGCACTTTTCTCTTTACCTCCTCGTGCGAGTTCTCATTCTGACTTTTTCTATGAGCTTCGTTAATCCGCCTTCTCTTTCTTGTTTACAGGATACAATGGTGGTTGAAGATGGAGGTGGAGCGATTGCCAGCGGCGGTTCCCAGTTAGGGTTTCAGAAATTGAAACCCCAAACGTCCTCTCTCGATCTTCGCGACTTCAACAATGGTTCTTCCTCTTTCTTGTTGTCTCCTCTATTTTTGATTCATCCCTGCATTTATCAATTTCTTCTACTCTGTATTCTTTTTTCATCCTCACGGTCCTTCTTTCGTTAATTCTCCCCTTCTGTATATTTAGTTTTTCTGTATTTATAGTTTTAGTTAGATTTTAGGGTTTGTAGAATTAGAGAAGAATTAAGGATTGAGGTAGAAGATTAAGGATTTTTTGATTGATTGTCATTCTGAAATTCCTGAGATTTGATTATGTAATATGCTGTAAAAGATTTGATTAGGTTTTTGTGATTGATTGGATTATTCTGTAATATATTAAATTTCCAGATTTTGTTTAGATTTGGATTGTAAATTTGATATTGTTTTTTAGATTTGATATGTTTTTCAATTTCTACAGTACACGTTAGTAAACAGCAACGTGGAATTTGATTGTAATTGGAACAATGAGCGTTATTAGTAGAAAACATGTGCTGATTTATTGGTTTGATTGGCACAATATGTGTTAATGGTTCAGGGCCTGTTAATTGTTTCATACAGCAAGATAGTTTTTTTTTTAAAATTCAATTGGGCCAACATGTTTAACGAAAATTGGGCCTTCAGTTATATTACTATTTTTTTTTATTGCAACATGTTGTTTCCTTTTACCAACATATAAAATACTTAATAAACTATAATAAAGTAAATATGTTGTTTTGAAAACTGTAAAAAGAATCTCTTAACAATGATAAATGGGCTAGCTTTAATGCTCAAGCAAGTGGGCCTGTATTTTTTGTATTCAGCCCAACTTATTTTAAGAATGCTTGTTTTATGCAATCAGACCCAACAGGCCCTTACTAATCTAATAAGTTTCTCTTAACAATCCTCTTAATAAAATAAGATATCAATCAACAAAATTATAATGACAACCTTTTCCTAAAATAGTATTGACTGTTCGCTTGATAAAAAACTCAATGGGCCTATAGTTTGTAACTACACCTCCTTTATTTTAAGACAGCAAATTCCATTTTACTAACCAATAGTTTATAAAATCAGTAAAACTAATATTTTTCTTTAAAATGAAACAACAGATAACAAAAAGGACAAATGGGCCGACTAAGTAAATTACTTCTACCCATTTTACTAATAACAAAGTAACACCTAAGTTTCTTTAGTAAACTCAATTATTATTTAATAGCAATTTTAATTTCACTATAACAATTATTTAGTAGTCATTATCCTAAAATAACTTTACATTCGAATTGCATGGGCCATTGGCCAACATGCCACGCGAATGAGTTCACGGATGCACGAGTCTTTCTGCTTTAGAAAGCCCTATTTTCGCGAATTAAAATACACCCCCTAGTCTTGGATAAAGATGGGCCATCAGATACTGCTGTACCATCTTTAATTAAATATTTCTTCTATTTTAATCTCGAAAAATAAAATCATCGAGGTAGGACAAATTTGGGGTACGACAGAGTTGTGTCTGTAAATTTGCAGAATGATGATTATAGTGAAATAATATTATCACATAAGGGACTTAAATGAAACATTTGAATAAATTAGGGCATGTAATGTTGCAGCTATATGTTACATATAAACATAATGTTCAATTTTATGTATAATCATGACACAAATAGAATAAGCCAAAGGATTTGCATTATAAAACTATATGTTCTTTGACAGTAATACAAAAGGTCATAAGAGCCTAATATTGTGTTCATTGACACAAAACTATAAAAGGGCATAAAAGCCAAATTATGTATTCATTGACACAAAGCTACAAAAGGGCATAATAGCCTAATATTGTGTTCATTGACACTGAGTAACAAAAGGGCATAAATAAATGATAATTATGTGTCCATTGACACTAATATACATAAGGGAATCAAAGACTAATTCAAGTTATAGTTGCCTATGACTGAGTTGCTTCAGTCTGAGTTGCTTCAGGCTGGCTAGGACCATGTTGAACTGGTTTAGGTTGAGTGGTTTGATATGGTTCGGGTTGACTAGTCTGACTTGGTGGTGGAAGTTTAAATGTTGATTTATTGTGCCCCATCATGTGGAATCTACTGCAATTAATGCCAAAGTTCGCCCTCTTAAGCTGAGTCTCATCCCTAATACTCTCAGATGGATCTCTAGTTCTCTTCTTCTTGGGCCTTTCTGGATGCCTCTTGATAGGTGGTGGTTGTAATTCAACATAGTTTTTCTTCTCCCACAGACTCTCCCCATTGACTGAAAAAATAACAGATGCATAACATGCCTCATACATTGGTTTTCTGTAACAGTCAGGCACAAAGTTTTCAATATTCAGTTGTTGTGATTTCATACAAGATATTGCATGACAACATGGTAAATTAGTCAGCATTCATAGCCTACAAGAAGACATATTGGTGGACAGATTCACAACATATTTTTCCCCATTATTTGAGATGTGCATCACCTCATAATCAAACTCACCTACACGCCTGCATAAAATACAACAGTTCAGTCATACAAGTTAATGGATAATTTACACAACATACAAGTGAAGGTAGATAAAACACAAGAAATGGGGGTTTGAATTGTGTTTATAGAAAACATTCCCCATTAAATTCTAAGAACTCAAATGATAATAGCAATAAATATAATGAAGATAAAATGACATAAGTATTTTATCCAGGTTCGCTGTTAACTAGGCTACCCTTGTCCATCCTCGCAAGGATGATTTCGCATTATCTAAGGACTTAATCCACTATGCGAAATCATCCTTGTTAAAACAATTTACATGAAGAGATATGAATAGAAACACTATCTGAGCAACAACTCTAGTGTTCATTACAAAGTTTTACAAAGATGTATATGATCATAAGTTTAGTATCATCTTGTAGTGTTCTTCTTCATCTTCTTTGAGCAATCTATGAGCAACAACTCCTTGCTTCTTATGAGATATATCAAGATGTATGTGATTGGAAGTTGAATAACATCTTGTAGTCTTCTTCTTCTTTGAGCAGGTTACAAGCAACAACTCCCTTCTTCTTCTGCTTCATCCAAGATGCATATGATGATAGTTGAATGACATCTTGTTGAAGTCTTCTTTATTTATTTTTCTCTCTTCTTTAGTGGTCTTCAGTATGTATAGCATTGCAACTTTAACATCTTCAGATTCCACTGCTTTCCTTCCACAGGATGAAGCTTGTTGGCCAATGGCTTATGGTAACTCGCTAACCAATAATTTATCTTTGAAGCTTTAATCTTATTTTATAGCCCTTGACAGAGAGATACGTTGTGAGGATAGAACAAACTTTTCTTGAACCAACGGTTAGTTCCCAACTGATAGAATAAGGTGTAAGAGTTTAGACAGTATAAAAAAATATTTTTGTATCCTGTCACTGTTCAATAATAGCTTTCCACCTTTTCATCTGAATAATATTTTTCTATTAAGCTTATAAATAGAGATTCATTAAGTAAAGAAAGATAGTTGTAAATCCATTTGTCTGTTCCCAAAGTTCACAATGAGAGTGGTTGACAATACAGTATAAAGGACTGTCCTTACGCCACCCTAGAGGGTAGAGGTCACAAACACTTTATGTACCTTTTGCACAACATCACACGTTAACCATTTGAACTTTCTTATTATCTTCAGAGGCCTTAAATATTTGAATGTTGAGCGTTGAAGCTTTTTCTAGAAGAATCTTTATTATGAGACTTAAAACCTAAGTCTTGGATTTTTCAGAACTTGTCACATAGAATCTTGTTCTTCAGAACTTGTTTAGCAGAACTTTGCCTTCATAATCTTTAGAACTTGTAACACAGAAGTAAAGCTTTAGAAGGCCTCTAAATCTAAACCATAAAGCCACAATTATAACTTCTTGTACTAACATTCCTAAGACATGTTGCATAAGATCAGTTCAGAACATTGACTTTATTGAAACATGTAACCACATGTTTTCTTCCAGAGTGTATGTTCAGAACCTGATGACGTCACACGCCTTGTACTAGAGTCATAACATTATAGCAGCAAATACACACTAGACAAAACCATTAGTGTATACAATTGTTCTTTAAGATAACATATAAAGTTATCATCAAAATCTCAAGGCCAGATGTAGGAAACACTTCTTGTTCTTACAAGCTCCACCTTTTTGATGATGACAAAACCATGTATTTTGATAGAATAATTTATATAGGGTAATCACCATAACTGACAAATTAAGTTTTGATTCTTCATCAAGTATTGATAGAAACCATGTTCTGAGATGAAGACCATGTGTTCTAGTCAGACTATGATGTGTTGCTGTAGGGAAGTGTTACTTCTCTATTCTTATGTTATGATACTCAACATTTATTTTGTGAGTCTTGGGCTTAGGGGGAGACTCTGAACAAGCTTAGCTAGAATTTTGGGTTTAAGATATTCAAGAGGAGATGTGAGCTTAACTCTAAATTTATTCAGAGTCTCCCCCTAAGCCCATGACTCACAAAATAAATTTTGAGTATCATGACATAAGAATAGAGAAGTAACACTTCCATACAACAACACATCAGAGTTTGACTAGAACACGTGGTCTTCATCTCAAAACATGGTTTCTATCAACACTTGATGAAGAATAAAAACTTAATTTGAGCCTGATTGAATAATGCCACACATTATGTATCAACGCTTTTGCACCATGATTCTGATATCACAACCAAAACATTATGCTTCTCAAGCATCATCATTTGATATGATATTCTCTATTGTATCAGACATTCAGACAGTTCATAACTTTTGAATAGAGAGTACATTATTGAGGCACACGTATCAAAGCATAGATTTTGAGTGGCATCTATGTATGAGAGCATCCATCAGAATGTTGACTTGTCTTCCTTTCAGGAGAGCACAACTTCTGAGCTTTGAGTCTGAATTGGATACTTTCATAAAGTTAACAACTTCTGAATACTATGATATCAAGCAAGATTACCTTACTTTCAGTAAGTTTATAACTTCTGAATTGTGTTTGGTACATCTATTTAAATATTCATATGTTCACAATATGTACAACATCTTAGATATAAAATCATAGTTGACTTTATCCATGCATCAGGATCTTCTTCTTCAGCCAGATTGGATTTCATACTTTCAGAAAGTTAACAACTTTTGAACACTATGATATCAAGCAAGATTACCTTAGTTTCAGTAAGTTTATAACTTATGAATTGTGTTTAGTACATCTGTTTGAATATTCATATATTCACAAAGTGTATAACTTCTTAGAGATGAGATCAAAGTTGATATCATCCATAAGGTTTTCAACCTTAGCATCAAGATCTTCTTTTTTAAACTGTCTTTGAATACTTGGTGAGCTTGTTTAGAGTTCCCAGATTGAAACATCAAACAAACAGTTAGTAGAAACAACATTATACATGTTTTTTATGTGTTATAAAAATATCATTTTACTTTCTCTCCCTTTGTTAGAAATCAAAAAGGTGATAAGGGACAGAGAAATGATCTTTGAAGAAAAACATTTTCAAGCCATAGAACTGTTGGGATAACAGTTAAGTTAAGTTTTGTCTTTAAACATCAGATACTTAAAAGAACTTGTTTGGTAATATTTTTATGGAAATATTAATTTATCACACGTATATCCAATGCAATCATGCAAGAAAATGATTTTATTGATTAAACAGGGAAAAGTATTGAAATACCAGATGAAGGAAATAGGTGATAAAGAGACTAGGTAATAATTAGAGCAAATATGCAAAGAGAGTTTACATCACACATATTAAATTGAAAGAATAAAAACATAGTAAAGGTAGAGAAAATTTAAACATATAAGATAATCAACACAAGAAACATAATTCATTAATTGAAAGGGAAAGTACAGACAAATAGGGCAAACAAGCTAAGGCAAATTGACATACAACAACCATGAACAATTCCTAAAAATTTAGACCCTAAGAACTTCACAACAAACTTCCTCAAGAACATCTTCTGGACCATTTCAATGAATTGCCTCAATAATCGTCGCTCTTATGAAGAGAACAGAGAGAACTCTAGAAAAAGGTATAAAGACCTGGTGCCTAGATATGGAATTAAGGATATAGTTTTTTAGGTAGTCAAAAATAGATTGGAATAAGTTGATTCTAAAATTATGGATGAGGAGGTAGATAAAAACACTATCATCATAGGTTAGGACGATCAACATTGATGCTCTAGGCCTAAAGTTTGATACCACAAGCTGAAACCAAATTACGGCTCCAGGAAGAAGATTGGTATGATTGATGTGACCATAATCATCAAAGATGTTGTGAATAGAGCGAACTTTATCAACAAAGCAACACCTATCTTAGAAGGCTTCTACGGTAACTCCATCTTGGGCACAGGCAATAGCAACTGCAATTGATGTTGGAGAAATGATAATGGGGTTTCCAAAGACATAAGAGTGAATGGAAGAGCCAAATAACCTAACGTCAGCATTCACCCAGAAGTCTCTGAATAGGTCAAGATAGATTGGTCCAGTCAACATGGTAAAATAGTTGGACCATCCTTGAGTTATTATATTTTGTGATACCTAGATAAACACTGACTGATCTTGGGATATTTAGACGTTGTTCGCAGATAATTGCAAGAAGACCATCTTCATCGAAAAGGATTCTATAATCCATGAGGAGAAAAGGATGAACGACTAGGGTAGAGAGACCAAAAATTTAAATAAAGGAAAGAAGGAAAATGTTACTGAATGTATGAAAGATACGATTCAGATACCCCGTAAAAGATGATAACTCAATAAATGAGATTTAAGAGAGAGGTATAATGTGAGTTCCAAGACGTAGGATAAGACACATGATAGATAAAAAAGTTGAATAGCAGGCTAACAATTTCATTTCCAGTGAGGTAGAAAAATTGTCAGATGGTTAAGATCTAACATTATTTTACTGAAGTGATTTTTTAGTATCCATAGTGCAGAGATTCCTATGAAGAATATGTCTGATAGAAATAATTTGACCTTTTTCCATGATAGAATAACTTTTAACTTGTAAAAGTATCTATAAGTATTTTGTCAGAAAGCACATAAATACTGACCTGATGAATTTTGTCTGATGTGAGATCTCCTTCACAGTCTTCCTTGTTTCTGATCATCCATTTGATTACAACAACATGAATTCCTTTCTGATCAGATACTTGGTTTGAAACATCCATTCTTGAAGAGTCATCTTTATAGGAGTCTGATTAATAGATGCTTATGATTTTAATATCTTCTGATCTTCTTTCTTTTTCTTTATCAGCACCTTCATTACCTCCAGATTTTGAAAAGGTAGTCTCCATACCTGCAAGTTTATCAGCTAACTTTGACTTTTCAGAGTCAATCTTATCACCACATCATGAATTGATTGTTGTTTTGTGAACAAAAGTCAGACATGATCCAAAAGAACAATTGTCTTTGAAACATAACTTTTTAGCTTTATTAAAGATGTTTTTATAGAACATCTTGAATATAGAATGAAGGGGGGATTTTTTAATTTAGAGTGAAAACTTATGTTTATTGGCATTCATTATTTTTGAAGATAATTGACAAAGGACATCATAATTAAGGAAAAACTTAGACATACAATATTTAGGCAGAGAACCAAAACAGACAAGATACATACATCATACTTCAACATTAATTTTTCTAAACCTTAAGGACTTCACATACTTTCTCTTCGAGTACGTTCTCATACCTATCATTAATTTTCTTAGTTTTGAAAATGATTGAGTATCTAAGATAATTGAAGATGGTTTGAGGTGTTATGTTGGATTGAGGTGGGATGAGAGGAAGATAAAGGTACTAAGAGTATAAATAGAAGGAGTAGAAGATGAATAACAGGAGAATTGATTTCCTAGGTAGACTAGACAATGAGTGACTGGGAGAAGATAAGAATAAATACAACTTCCAAGAAGACTTAATAGGAAGAGAAAAATGTGCATAAAGATACAAAGAGTTTTATTTTGAGATTTGAAAGGACTGAGTAATAATTGACTAGAGATTATGATAGCTATTATGATAAGATACAGAGATAACTCATAGACTTAAACTAGGATAGAAAATTATAGATATTTAAATGAAACCTTTTAAGAGAGAAATGACCATACATATATAGGCAGTAAGGTATGAAAGATCTTTTGACTGAGAAAAGTGATACTCACAGAGATATGATGATATTTTAGATAAGACTGTATGCTGCATCCCTTCAGTGGACAGTCTCCACCAATTCTTTTCCTTATCGTGTTTCTGAGACGATGCCAATATGATCCAATGCAGCTTGCAGCGGTTGTTATTTGGATGACAACTTCAGTTGAGTTCAAGTGCTGAAATTTGACCTTTGCTTCTGATGGAAAACTTTTGTTGATTGAGAAGATAGTTCCATTTCCATCAGGTACTTGAGCCTTCAGAATTCTGAGAGCTTGTCACAGATATTCTATCTTCATATTTCTGATTCTTGCCCAGAGTTTGAAATCCTCTACAAAGTGGGTTTTGAATCAGAAAAGCTCTAAATCATTGGAGTAACAGAAAGCTGCATAATTTTCTCTAACTGGATCTCTGTACACGGTTAAGTGTTTGATCTTAAATCAATAACATAGCCGAGATCTGATACCAATTGAAGGTAGAGAAAACACAAGAAATGGGGGGTTTAAATTGTGTTCATAGAAAACATTCCCCATTAAAATTATAAGCACTCAAATGATAATAGCAATAAATACAATGAAGATAAAATGATACAACAGGTTCGTCGTTAACTAGGATACTCCTGTCTACCCTTGTAAGGATGATTTCGCCTTATCCAAGGACTTAATCCACTATAACCAAACTAATCATAATCGCACGGGAAACCACCAGTAACCAACACACAATGACACGTTCATGGATCCAACTGGATATAACATTCATTGACCTAATAGAATATGATCCCTCAAGATATCCTACCAGGATTTCCTTGCAATGATATCCATCAGGGATCTCACATGAGTCTGACCTTCACTCGGTCCTCTTTAAGATATGACTACCATTGACCCAACAAAATACGATTCCTCAAAATCTCCTATAAGGATTTCCCATAATGACCAGCAGCTATTGTCTTCTTGAGATTAGACCTTCACTCAGTCTCTCAAGGAATTTTCCAATGATATGTTCAGTGATTCAACCTGATATAACAATCATTGACCCAATAGAATTTAATCCTGCAAGAAAAGGTTACTAAACTAGAATTATGACCGATTGAGGGTAGTCAGTGATATTGAGATCCTCTAGAACCCGGTTACTATTTTTAGGACAGGTTTAAACCAACTGAACTGAAAGAGGGTAGTACCTAAGCTCTATGCCAGCCTAAAATCTAAGGGCTCTCAGTGTGACTTGTGTGCCTTTACCATGTTTACTTTTTGTGGATACTTGTGGTGTGCCTTTATCATGACAGCATGACATCATAACATTTCATACATCTTGCATAAGACTAACCTATTTCAAAGACAGAAGGGTTTCATCTTTGCTCTGTTTTGTAGGTCATCATGATGCCCATGCGTAAGAATACCATCCAGATCAACTTTGTCCAAGTCCCTACCTTGCTTAAAGAGTTGGTTACCAAGATGCCTGACACTACTTCCTTCATCAGGAGGCATGGTTCTCTTCTCAATTTGGTCACCTCCAAATTGGACGAACAAATGATGAGTGTCCTGGTCCAGTTTTATGATCCGCTGTACCATTGCTTCACTTTTCAAGACTATCAGCTGGTTCCTACCCTAGAAGAGTTCTCTGAGTTTCTCGGTATCTCTGTTTTGGAGCAGACCCCGTTCACTGGGTGGGAAAAGACTCTTAGGCCCGAAGAGATTGTTGCAGCCCTTCACTTGACCAAAGAAGAGGTAATGGCTAACTGGGAGACTAGAAGTGGAGCTAAGGGTTTTCTGGCTAAGTTCTTGGTTGGCAAGGCTAATTACTTCTGGGATAGCCTAGACTTTAAGGCGTTCGAGGATATTCTGGCTCTCTTAATTTATGGCTTGGTATTGTTTCCGAACCCTGACACTTTTGTTGATATTAATGCCATAAAGATCTTCATCTCTCAGAACCTTGTACCCACTCTCTTAGGTGACATCCTTCATCAGCTCTACGCTCGTACTGCCCAAAAGTGGGGAACCTTGATGTGTTGTGCTCCTTTATTGTCGAGGTGGTTTATTTCGCACCTCCCTAAGTCAGTGCTGAAGAACAAAGAAGGAATGGGCTGGGCTTATAGGGTGATGTCTCTTTCTCATAATGACATTATCTGGACTCTCAAATGTATGGATAAGGTGACTGTCATTGATCACTGTGGAGAGTATCCTAATGTTCCATTGATCGGAACCCATGGAGGGATTTCTTACAACCCATGCTTAGCTCTCCGTCAGTTTGGAAGAGCCAGAAGAGAAGGGCCTCATGAGATGTTGATGCCTCATATCATCTTTGATTTTCAGGGAGATAGCGACGAGCTACGTCGTAGATTCATAAGGGCTTGGGACAGAGTTCACCAATCTGATCCACATGAGTTGGGTCCAAAGACTTCTCTGCCAATGGAGCCATATCTCAGATGGGTCTGCATCCGTGCCCAGAAGCTAGGTATGCCATATGAAGCTGTCCGACCTTTCACTCTTGAAGTTGCTAATGAAGACGGGGTTCTTCCAACCATTCTCCACCCTTATATGCCCACTGATATTGGGGCACTGAAGAGGTCTTGGATGAAATTGAGGGATGAACGGGATTCTTACCGAGAGAAGTTCAACGAGCAAGAGCAAAAGATCCAGAAGCTGACTAGACAGTTGGAGAACAAGCAGATCCTGAACGATTATGTCCGCACTGAGAAGAAGAGACCATGGGAGCATTGATGGACCTTTGATGATTTCTTTTACAATTTTTATTTACTTTTCAGTATTTCCATTCTTGTAACGCCTAAGGGCAATTTGTTGAACAATTTAAATTTTGAAGTTTAAATCTAATAAAGTGTGTTTCCTTTCTTGTTTACAAATTTGAATCCCGATTGTATTTGAAATCATAAATCATACGCATTTCATCCCATGCACTTCATAAACAGGTACCCTTTACAGGTCTCTTATCTTCTTCGTTGTTTATTTCAGCAATCATCATGTCTACTGAACCTTCAACTGAGCAAGCCATCAAGGCCCTCCAGGCCCAAAATGCCCAATTTCAAGAGCTGTTCATGAATCTAGCTAAGGGACAGCAGGACCTGAAGACCTTGATTCTGAAGGAGAAAAAGAAGAAAAAGAAGAGGACCATCCTGTTCAATACTGGACGCAGGTTTGGAAACGGGCTGCAAAATGAAGTTGATCTGACCACCTCATCTGGAGGGAAAGATAGTCCACAAGAAACGAGGGCTCCTAGCCCTGTGGTCTCCGACAATGAAACGGACTACGATGAAGAACAGTATCCTCCTGCTGAGGATAAGTACAAACAGTTGGAAGACCGTTTGAGCGCTATGGAAATCCAGAAGGTGCCCGATCTGGACTTCGGAGATCTAGGTCTATCATTTGGGGTGGTGATTCCCCATAAATTCAAGGCACCTGCCTTTTCCAAGTATGACGGAGTTTCCTATCCGAAGCTGCACCTCCGGTCATACGTGAGGAAGATCCAGCCTTACACTGCTGATAAGAACTTATGGATCTATTTATTTTAAGACAGTCTCTCAGGGACTTAGCTTGAGTGGTTCTATCAGTTGGACAGAGCCAGTATCCGCAACTGGGAAGATTTGGCTACTGCATTCTACAAGCAGTATCAGTACAACTCCGACCTCGCTCCTACGCATACCCAACTCCAGGGTATGTCAATAGGAACGAGTGAAGGATTTAAAGAGTATGCTCAGAAGTGGAGAGACCTTGCCGGAAGGGTGCAACCACCTTTGGCTGATCGGGAGCTTGTTGACATGTTTCTGGGGACCCTGTCTGGTCCATTCTTCAACCATCTGATTGGAAGCTCTTCAGCTGGGTTTACAGATCTTATTTTGACTGGTGAGAGGATTGAAGCTGGTATTAAGGCTGGGAAGATACAAAAGGGTGCCTCCTCGAGCACCAAGAAGAAGCCGTTTAAGAAAGAGTCCAGCGCTGTCTACAGTGCAAGAAGACAGAATAGACCTGAACACCGTCAAGCTGTTAATGCGGTTGTTATTTCAAAACCTGCTGGTACTTCTCAGTACAATAATCAACAAAAGGACGAGAGACCTAAGAGGAAATTCACTCGTCTCAGCATGACCTTATCTCAGATTCTGCCACAGTTGCTGAAGACTAACCTGGTGACTATAAGGGAACCCCCAAAGAATGCAAATACAACATCACTAAGGTATAACCCTAACGCCCACTGCGCTTATCACTCTGATAGCCCGGGGCATAATATAGATGATTGTTGGGCTTTGAAGAACAAGATACAAGACTTAATTGATGCAAAGGAGATTGAGTTTGAGGCGCACGAGAGGCCTAATGTTGTGACTGCTCCCATGCCCAAACATGGAGTAAATGCTGTAGAGGAAGACTTGTTTGTAGTTTTTGTGGATGAAATTGTTACCCCTCTGATGATTGTCAAGAAGAACCTGTTGCTAGCCGGTTTATTTCCGGGCTGTGGCGAAGGTTGCCATATGTGTTCTGTTTTACCTACTGGTTGCCCATTCTTGAAGTCAGGTATCCAAAACCTGATGGATAATAAGGAGATCCTATTTGAAAAGAATGTTGTTCCTTCCGTTCATTCTGAAGAAGTTGCCATTATTACCATTTTCAACAATTCTTCCAAGGCTCCCTCGAGGAAGCCTGTGAGAATTACATCTGTTCTGAAGATCGCACCTGTAATCATTACTGCTCCGGGGCCTATCCCCTACACCTCTGACAAAGCTGTCCCTTGGCACTATGGGGCAGATGTTTATGTTCTTGGAGTTAAGCAAGAGTTGGATGCTGATACCGGCGTCAACAACATTACTGGACCTGTTAAAGTCACCTGCAGCGGTAGACTTTTCTCACCTGATATTGTTCCACCAACTATCTGAAGACCTATCGTTATTACACCTGCAAGTGTACCTACCACTATTCCTGATCAAGTTCCTATCCTTACCCCTGTCGCCGAGTCATCCGACGCTCGGGGCAAAGGGATCGCCACTGGTGTGCTTGCCCAGATGGAGGCACCGAAGACAATTACCGTTGAAGCTTCCAAATAGGAGACGGAAGAGATTCTGAAGATTATTAAGAAGAGTGATTATAACGTAGTTGAGCAGCTGGGGCAAACCCCATCCAAGATCTCTATGTTGTCACTATTTATGTGCTCAGAGGCCCGTGCCAAGGCTCTGATTACCTTTCTGAAGACTGCCCACGTGCCACAAGAGACATCAGCTGATCAATTTACCGATTGTGTGGCCAATTTAACCGCTGATAATGGTTTGGGTTTCTCCGACGCCGATTTGACTACCAAAGGGAAAAATCATAACGATGCCCTGCATGCCTCCATTGAATGCAGGGGCACTACTCTTGCATATGTATTGGTTGATACTGGTTCCTCATTGAACGTATTGCCTAAGAAAGCTCTAGACTGGTTGGATTGCGAAGGGTTGGAGCTGAAACCAAGCAACATTGTTGTCAGGGCCTTTGATGGGTCTAAGAGGATGGTGCATGGTGAGGTTGATATTCCAATTAAAGTTGGTTCTCAGGTCTTCAACTCTATGTTCTATGTGATGGACATTCGGCCATCCTACTCTTGTTTGCTGGGTCGTCCATGGATCCATAAGCTGGGGCCGTAACCTCAACGCTCCACCAGAAGCTGAAGTACCCTGTCAGAGGAAAGATTGTGACAGTACAAGGGGAGGAAGAGTACATGGTCAGCCACCTCAACTCGTTCAGATACGTAGAGATAGATGGGGAGTTCATTGAAACCCCATTTCAGCACTTTGAAGAGGTCCCCCAGACACTGGCATCAACTGAGATTGTGGTTCAAGATTCTCCTATGAAGATGGCTTCCTTAAGGGATGCCCAGACTGTTATTGAGAAGGGTGAGTGTGCAAATTGGGGCTGACTTCCTGATTTTACATAGAAGACTAATAATTTTGGTTTGGGTTTCACTGCAGAAGCTCAAAGGGCTGTTCGAAGTGCAAGGATCGGAATACCTCCCGTGTTCATCAGCAACTCGAGAGTGAATGCCATTGAAGATGATGTAGAAGAGTCTGAATTCGACAACTGGATCTATCCTACTACCAACGGTGGACCAAGCAACTGGACAGCAAAGGATTTCATCCCTATTACTTTTGTTACCCAGTAATGAAACTTTTGTTTTGAATTTGTAACAGACAATGTTTTAAACCTTACGACCCGGTGTCTTACCCGGGGCACTGTGGCTTCATTTGTGAGGGCTTTATGTGTGTCATTTTCATATATCATTAATAAAAGCATTGGACGTTTTTTGCATTTCAAATTTTGCGCTCCTTTTTTTTCTTTATTATATATTGCAAAACAGCTATTTTACACACACTCACATATACAGGTCCACATCCACTCTGGATCTCACTGGTAACGACCCTGCTAATGCCAGTTATGACTTTGAAAATCCGATCAACTTAGCCGAAGACGAAGGTGAAGATGATTACGAAGTGCCTGGTGAACTTGCAAGACTGCTACTCCAGGAAGAGATGGCCATTCAGCCACATGAAGAGCCAGTGGAAACAGTGAATCTAGGTACTGAGGCAGACAAAAAGGAAGTCAAGATCGGTGCAAGTCTGGTGCTTATTGTGAAACAGCGGTTAATTCAGATGCTGCATGACTATGTTGAGATCTTTTCCTGGTCTTACGAAGATATGCCTGGGTTGGATACTGACATTGTGGTTCATCACATGCCTACCAAGGAAGACTGTCCCCCAGTAAAACAGAAGGTTCGCCGTATGCGCCCAGAGATGTCCGAGAAAATCAAGGCTGAGGTTATGAAACAATTCGACGCCGGTTTTCTAGCAGTTACTTCTTACCCTCAGTGGGTTGCCAATGTGGTTCCAGTGCCGAAGAAAGATGGTAAGGTCCGAATGTGTGTTGACTACAGGGATCTGAACAGGGCCAGTCCCAAGGATGACTTCCCTCTACCTCATATTGACATTCCGGTTGACAACACCGCTCAGCACAAGGTCTTCTCCTTCATGGATGGTTTCTCCGGTTATAATCAGATAAAAATGGCTCCCGAAGACATGGAGAAGACAACTTTTGTTACTCAGTGGGGCACCTTTTGCTACAAGGTTATGCCTTTTAGACTAAAGAATGTTGGGGCAACATATCAGCGTGCCATGGTTGCTTTGTTTCATGACATGATCCATCATGAGATTGAAGTATACGTCGATGATATGATTGCAAGTTCCCAGACTGAGGAAGAACACCTTGACCATCTACAGAAGCTTTTTGACAGGTTGAAGTTGTACAAGCTAAGGTTGAACCCGAACAAGTGCACCTTTGAGGTGAGGTCGGGTAAGCTACTGGGTTTCGTCGTGAGCGAAAAAGGTATTCAAGTGGACCCTGCCAAGGTGAAAGCTATACAAGAGATGCCAGTTCCCAAGACAGAGAAAGAGGTCAGAGGCTTTCTGGGACGTCTGAATTACATCGCCCGATTCATCTCTCACCTAACTGCTACTTGTGAGCCAATCTTCAAGCTACTGAAGAAAGATCAAGTGGTACGTTGGAATGATGAATGCCAAGCTGCTTTCAAAAGAATCAAAGAGTATCTACAAGAGCCACCCATCCTGGTGCCACCGGTTGAAGGGAGACCTCTGATCTTATACTTGACTGTGCTCGATAACTCAATGGGGTGTGTGCTGGGTCAGCATGACGAGTCTGGCTGAAAAGAGCATGCAATTTACTACCTTAGCAAAAAGTTTACCGACTGTGAGACCCGATACTCACTACTCGAGAAAACTTGCTGCGCTTTGGCATGGGCTGCTCGCTGGCTGAGACAGTATATGTTGACTCACACCACTTTGTTGATATCAAAGATAGATCCAATCAAGTATATCTTTGAGAAGCCTGCCTTGTCCGGAAGAATAGCAAGATGGCAGATGATTTTGACTGAGTATGACATCCAATATACGACCCAAAAAGCTATCAAGGGAAGTGTATTGGCAGACCATTTGGCACATCAGGCAGTGGATGATTACCAGTCTATGAACTTTGAATTCCCGGACGAAAATATCATGTTGATAACTGATTGTGAAACACCGGGACCGGATGAAGGACCTGTGGAAGGATCCCGATGGTCTATGTACTTTGATGGAGCTTCGAACGCTTTGGGTAATGGCATTGACGCTGTGATCATATCTCCTAAAGGCTCTCATACTCCGTTTACCGCCCGACTATGTTTCAACTGCACCAACAATATGGCAGAGTATGAGGCGTGCATCATGGGTCTTTGAGCTGCAATTGACTTAAGGATTAAGTTTCTAAGTGTCTTCGGAGATTCCGCTCTCGTGATCAGTCAGAACAAAGGCGAGTGGGATACGAAACACCCAAATCTTATTCCTTACAAGGAGTATGTGTTGACATTGCTTCCCCATTTTGAGGAGATAAACTTTGAACACTTCCCTAGAGAGGAGAATCAGTTGGCGGACGTGTTAGCTACGATGTCTTCTATGTTTAAAGTCAATTGGGACAACGAGGCTCCCCGGATCATTATTGAAAGATTGGACGAACCTGCACATTGCTGTGATCTTGAGACTGAAGAAGTAACAGTAAAGACCTGGTATCATGAGGTGAAGAGGTACCTTGAAGCTCAAGAATACCCCGAGGGTGCATCTGTTAATGACAAGAAGTTTCTGAGGAGGTTCGCGGAAAAGTTCTTCATCAGCAATGACATCCTTTACAAGCGTAACCATGATTCAACCTTAATGCGTTGTGTGGATAAGATTGAAGCAGAAAGGATCATGGCAGAGCTTCATGAAGGTACTTTCGGAACTCATTCTAGTGGACATACCATGGAAAAGAAAATCCTCCGGGCAGGATACTATTGGTCCACAATGGAAGCCGACTGTTATCAGCATTATCGGACATGTCACAAGTGCCAAGTCTATGCTGATAAGGTGTACATACCTCCAGTCCCTCTGAATGTTTTGACAGCGCCTTGGCCTTTTGCAATGTGGGGCATTGATATGATCGGCGAGATCAGACCTACGACATCTAACGGGCATCGTTTCATCCTGGTAGCGATTGATTACTTTACAAAGTGGGTTGAAGCAGCTTCCTTTGCTACCGTAACCAAGAACGTTGTGGCACGGTTCATTCGACACAATCTGATCTGTCGATATGGTGTACCAGAGAGGATCATTACGGACAATGGTACCAATCTTAACAACAAGATGATCACTGAGCTCTGCGAGCAATTCAAAATACAGCATCATAACTCTTCTCCCTACCGGCCGAA
Source organism: Vicia faba (assembly GCA_948472305.1). Lineage (NCBI taxonomy): Eukaryota > Viridiplantae > Streptophyta > Magnoliopsida > Fabales > Fabaceae > Vicia > Vicia faba. The sequence goes on from OX451740.1 coordinate 325,207,393, forward strand.
GATGAATGGGGTTGTAGAAGCGGCAAATAAGAACATTAAGAAGATTGTGCAGAAGATGACAGTGACATACAAAGACTGGCACGAGATGTTACCATTTGCTCTTCATGGGTACCGTACCTCAACACGGACGTCAACAGGGGCAACACCCTATTCCTTGGTTTATGATATGGAGGCAGTCTTGCCCATTGAAGTTCAGATACCCTCTCTCCGGATCATGAAGGATGCAGGTTTGAGTGAAGATGACTGGATTCAGACCCGACTTGATCAGCTGAACCTAATCGACGAAAAGAGACTTACTGCTATTTGTCATGGTCAGACGTACCAAAAACGGATGATCAAGGCATTTAACAAGAAAGTCAGACAACGAGAGTATCAAGTTAGGGACCTGGTAATCAAGCGCATTATTCTACCTCAAGGTGATCCCAGGGGAAAATGGACTCCTACTTACGAAGGGCCATTTATGGTTAAGAACATTTTCTCAGGAGGAGCTATGATTCTAACCACCATGGATGGTGACGACCTTCCTCACCCCGTCAATGCAGACATAGTAAAAAGATACTACGCATAACTAAAGACCCGCTAGGTTGACTGGCCTAGGCAAAAATAAGGGCTTTCCGGCGAACCAAAAGGGTTCGGGCAAAAATAAGGGATGAAAATGAAAAAATATGTACACCCGGTAAGTCGAAAACCTGAAAAGGCGGCTTGGGCAAAAATGGGTATCCCGGTGGACTGAAAACCCGCAAGGGAGGTCCAGACAAAAATTAGGGATCAAAGCGTAACACTATGTCTCATTGGATCACCTCGCATCCAAACTAAGGTATCGACTATCAAGCTCGGACGACACTAACCAATCAGATTCATCTTCAACCAGTAGCAAAGTGATGAGATGCTCGAGGACATAACGACAATAGCAGAGTTGGAACCCAGTGGGATTGTTCACATAGCTGTTTTCTTTTCTTTTCACAAATTGTATAAATTCTATTTGTTCGGAGGCGTTCTCTTACTAGGACGTCAGCCTCTTGTACAAAAACGCCTATTTAAAGGCAAACTTCAAAATCAATACAAATTCATTTTTAGACAAATTTCAAATTGTTTTTCCTTTATCTGTTTTGTTTTGCAAAGAACGTCCAAAGTTTCATTTTTGATATATGCACTTGACATTAATTGTTGCTCATAAATATTTACATGTGAAACAAAGGATGAATTACTGGTAATATCAGAAACAGGGGCATAAGAAATGTCCAAACTGTGTAGTTACTTTGTCTGCCAGGTACCAAGGTATATTCAACTGAAGAATATGGCTAAGATACTTTCACTCCCCGCAGAGTAAGACAATAATGATAGCTCTCTCAGCTGAGACCTGCAACTATGGACAAATCAGTAATACTCTCCCCAAGCAGAGTTAGTCTACCATCAGCCTTAGAAAGGCTTGGTATCCCCAGAAGGTCTTAATATTCCCTAGCGGAGTATAAGAATATTCTCCAGCAAGCATAAGAGTACCCCCGACAGTCTTAATATTCCTCAACGGAGTGTAAGAATGTTCCCCGGCGGAATACAAGATACCCCCAGCGGAGCCATTTCCCCAGCGCAGTCTAAAAAAGCTTCCCCGACAGAGTTGAATCATCTTCCCCAGTAGATTCCAGAAGTTTATCCCCTGCAAAGCGCAAATAAATCTCCCCAGCCAAATTCAGAGGGTTATCCACACAAGAGTCTAACTGGGTTATCCTCAGCAAGTAGCAACTAAAAGATCATCCCCAGCAAAATTCTTCCTTTCCCCAAATAGGAGTTCAATCCTCAACCGATTCTGTATCACCAGCAACAGTAATCCATCCCCAGCGGAGTTCATCATCAAAATCCCCAACAAAGTTTATCAGCGGAACCGCCAGCGGAGTTTATCGCTAAAATCTTCAGCAGCACATCTCTTCCCCATAGAGTAATTCCCCTCGGAGTAATTTCTTCATCAGTTTATTCCCCAATGGAGTTCTTTTCTCCTGCAGGTTTATCCTCATAATCACCTTCGTTCACCATTCCTGGCGGAAGAGAAGCATTCAACTTTATTCTCCAACAGCTTCGGGATTTATTTTCCCCAGCTAAAACATTACATGTCCATACATCATGCTACATGCATATACGCATCATACCATACAATCTCATTTATTTTGAGAACATCATTGCCTGATACATATCATGCATTACATACAGCTAACCTTTACCTTTCAAGAAAGATACAATTAAAATTCAAGTTATGAAGCCCGGGTACGACCAGGATGGTATCTTGATTTCTACAGCATATTGTGAAGCCCAGATTACGACCGGATAACAATATCAGACTACCGCGAAGCCTGGATTATGACCGGATAGTGATATCTCTCAAAAGCAAGCTATGAAGCCCGGAGAACGACCGGATAATAGTTTATTCCCCAGTAAGCTATGAAGCCCGGATCACGACCGGATAGCAGCTCAGCAAGCACCATAAATCCTGGATTCGACCAGATAGTGGTATATCATAAACACAAGCCGTGAAGCCCAGATCACGACCGGATAATAGCTCAGCAAGTTATTGTGAAGCCTGGATTACGACCAGAAAGCAATACAAGACTATGAAGCCTGGATTACGACCAGATAATGATAGAAGATGTTGTGAAGACTGGGTTACGACCAGATAGCAACCAAGAGTACTACGAAGCCTGGGTTTCGACCAGATAGTGGTATGATACATCATGAAGCCTAGATTACGACCAAATAGCGTTAAGGGACGCCGTGAAGCTTGGATTACAACTAGATAACAGTTTACCCAGCCAGTTATTATGAAGCCCGGGTTCGACCGGATACTAGTAAACCCAACAGTCAAAGGAAAGCCCGGAGGCGACCGGATAACCACTTGATTTGTTCTGAAGCCTGGATTTTGACCAGATAAGAAGTGAGGTATTATAAAGCATGGATTATGACCAGATAGCGGTACAAGGCACTGTGAAGCTTGGATTCCGACCAAATAGCAGTTTACATGGACAATTACTAAGAAGCCCGGAGTCGGTCGGATATTAGTATGCCCTAGACTCAAGTTGAAGCCCGAATGCGACCGATAACCACTTGATTTGTTCTGAAGCCTGGATTTCGACCAGATAAGAAGTGAGGTATTGCAAAGCCTGGATTATAACCGGATAGCAAGTTTAATCTCATCTCCCCTGTAAGTCACTGTAAAGCTTGGATTACGACCAGATAGCAGTCAGTCTTATCACTATGAAACCTGGATTACAACCAGATAGTAGTTCACTCTCATCTCTTCAATAGTGATGATTCCCCAGTAGAATAACGGACTGCCAAAGCTCCTAAAGCTCTATTTCTCCTAAGACAAAGAACATCATTCCCTAGTGGAATCTCCCTCAACAACAGGCATACAAGCTCTCGCTAAGGAATCTCTTACGCGATCGACACTCCTTCGGATGGCATCTTTAAGCCCATATCCCATCATCAATCTCCAAATGGAATCTGTAAGCCCATTCCCGACATCACAAGACAAATATTACTTCATGCGAGTGCAAATTTCTGGGCACTCTAGTGTTTAATCATCTTCCACCTTCGAATCACGAAAGGCCCGAACGCCAATCTATATCCTTAGGTTTAAGAAGATTGAACAGGGGAAACTGTTGTACCCCAAAATTTTTCCTCCCATATTTCTCAAGACATGTCAAGCATCATCTCCAAGTTGTTCAAGTTAGCTCAAGAGTTGGACAGTCAAATCACCTCCTAAGGCAGTCAATTCAAAATTAGGGTTTTGTGTTGCATCAAGGTCCTTGCATAAAAATGACCTCAAGTTCTCCCCAATGTCCTAATATGTTCTTAAGTTCATCCATGTCAAATTTCAAGCCTTGCAGAGGAAGTTTGGTCAGTCAATTGCTCAAGAGGCCCAAAAATCGACTGTGCTAGGGCAAAAGTCAACTGTGTCCCAAATACAGTCAAACTTCAATATTTTTTGTCAACATTCTCATTTTGAAGGATAATTCATCATTTGATCAAGGGTTGATCATGATTCATCAAGGATTGCTCAAGATTCATCAAGACTCAAAAGTTGCTAAATTAGGGTTTTGTAGGAAAAGTCAACTCAACTTTGACCAAGCATAACTTTCTCATACTTTATGAGAAATGACCCATCCAAAGCTAATTTTTAAGAGTATGCAATTTCCTACAATCCATATTCACACCCCAAGACCAAGAAAAGCTCTCACAAAAAGTTACAAATTTGGACATTATAGGTCATTTTTGAAAGTCAACAAAAACACCTTTTCTTCCAAAGCTTATAACTTGAGCATGGAAGATCAAAATGATATGAGACCAAAAATTTTGGTTAGAGGACATCTTAAGGTTTCTAAAAAGTCCAAGAACACCTCCAAAAGCTAAAAATTGAAGAAGTTATGCATTGTTGAAGTTGGACATTTTTCTAAAATGGCCAAAAGTCAACTATCCTCAAAACTCCAATTTTTGACAAAAGGGTCCACTTTTTTCCACTTGATATGGTCTTGTCATGCCACACACTTGTCCCATCTTTAATTTCATGGCCATTCTTTTATTTTTCTATTTTATTTAATTTTTATTGATTTAATTCATTTTAAATCAATATTAAATCAATATTAAATCAAATAAAATCTAAAAATTGATGTAATGAGATTCTTGTGGTCATTATAGGTCTTCATTGTCAAGATACACCAAACCAAATCCGAATCATGCCTTATGGTGCACAAAATATTTGATTTGAGCCATTTTTGGAAACTTGATAATGGTGATCAAAATCAAATCTCCAATATTCAATATTCATGGATTAAGGCCCAAATTTTAACCTAAACCGATTCCCTTATGTACACACAAGTGAGGCATAGCAAGAACACGCTGAAAGCATTGCAGAAACGGCCATACAAAGTTTGGAAAAAGTGTGAAAAAGGGTGAGATCAAAATCAATATTGGAGCTCGATTCAAACCAAAAGCTTGACACTGATCTCTTGCTGGCAATCCCCTGAAGCGATACCAATCAAAACCAAGCCTTCTCATTGCCTAAAACTCGCTGTAAGTGTCCACGAACCAAGCTCTGAACATGAAATCCAAGTCTCTAATTCTTGCATCCTTTCATTAAAATCTTTGCATATTTGTGTTTGTTGTTTGATTTAGAACATTTTGGCAATATTCAATTTTAGTTTCAGAGCCTGTATCATGATACCCGAATCTAGGGTTTTCTTGTGTTGTTTTTAGGCATTCTTGGCACAGGTACAATCAAGGCAAACCATGGCCATATTCGTACTAACGTAAGAGGGACGATCACATTGGTACCCTTAGCTTGCGTTTACATGGCCTGGGAAAGATTTTTGAGACATCCCACTAATCTTCCCGCGGATAAAAATCCACAGGTAAATAACCAGGGATTTGTTGAAGAAGATGATAATGTGTCCCTGCGTCATTGGCCCATTCAAATGTGTTTAGCGCGTTTTTTAATTCCAACATAGTTAATTGTTTTTTCACATATTATATTTACTCCTTATCCCATTAACAATAAAGCAGCATGGTTGAGTTGGCAAGGGAGGCGTGCCATTGAGCATTGGGACATAGGTTCGAATCCCAGGTCCCCCAAAACTTTGTTACAATTTTTTTCCAGATATTCCTATGCAAGGCTCAAAAGGTGGTCTACCATGCTCCTCAAAGATCCACCTGCCAGATGGCTTGCAAATCAAATCCAGTGGCTTAGGTTGGATATCCACCATGGTCCCTGGTCAACAAGCACGCATTAAATCACAAAGGTCAAACAAGGCTGGACGTTCTGGGCCTCAAAAATTGATGATCATACACCAGATCAGGCCACACCCCCTGAGTATTTCTAGCATTTTTTATTTCTTTTTCTTTCTTTATTTATTTATTTTGTTAACTATCATTATTATTATTAAAAAATATTAACCAATTAACATTTTTTTCATAAAATCAGAAAACCCCAAAAAATAATATTTTTATTAATTTCACTATTTCATTATTTTTGTAAATAAACTTTAACCAATTAATTTAGTTTTTAATTAGGTACAATTTTAATATCTTTTGCAATAAATTAAAATTAATATAGAATTAGAGTTTTTAATAACTTTTAACCATTTTTATTTTATTTCCTTAATTATAAAAAAAAACCAAAAATATTTTCATTTAATTAATTGATTCAATTACTAATTTAATTTAATTTAATTCAAAAAAATCACAAAAAATCTCTTTCTTTCTTTCTTAAAAAAGGGTCAAAACCCTGAAATACTCCGACTTAATTTTCTCGCACGTGTATTATTTTTATCCAATAATGTAATTGCTCCGGGAATGTAATAGTTTTGAAATTAGGATTTTATTTATTTATCGCTTTTATTTATTTTCCGCAATTTAATTTTTAAGGGTTTGTTTTTGGCGATGTAAATACCCGACGCCTTGTAATAGCTTAGATTAATTTCCCGCAATTTAATTTCTGCACAATATAAACTGTTAGATGTTTGATAAATAGGCAATGCATGACAAGATTAATCTTTTACCTAAAATCAACAGTAGCTCACCATTAACATGTACAGATAAAAATAACTGAAAATAATACACTCGCACATGCGCACTCTTAGGGTATACCTCACTTGGTTGCCTCGAACGTGGTCATTGAGTATAGGAAGTTTTAGAGGTCGCCCTCTTGTCCAAAGATCATAGTTGCCTCGAAACGGTTGCCTCAGAAAAATGATCTAAGACATTAGGATTACCGCTAAGGCATCCTAACATTGCTTTAGTGACCACACGTCCCTTAATCAAATTGACCCTCAAAACTCCAACGACGATGCTACCTACTCATCAATAGTGGGCTAACATTGTCTAAAAGACATTTGCATACTTTAATTCCTTTTTCGAGTAGGTAGATGGTTCTTAAGTACTTGCTCCTTTTAAAACAAAACAAAACTTTTCGCACTTACACTCCTTTCAAACCCACGAACACAAAGAAAAACAAACTTTTGAAAACACTTTGAGCAAGTACCTAAGAGCCCGTGGATAACCACGGATAGAAATGGTGCTAACATCTTCCCTTTCTATAATTTACCTCCCGAACCCGAGAAATATCTCAAAAAGGAATTTTTCTGTGCTTTTGTCCTTTCCTTGTTGGATAAAATAAAAGACGGTGGCGAGTCTTGCTTACTGCGACATTTTGCGAACACAAACGCAAAATGCGAACCAGCATTCCAAAACAGTCAGTTCTCATTCCCACCGATCACAGCAGGACACCGTTGGATCGACTCCAACGACTAAGATGAGTGTGGTGTATGGCTCATATGCGGCCCCTTAGTAAGGATTTATCTGTTCGTAAATCTTTAACGTCGAAACTTTGGATTAAAACTTCGAATTAAAATGGTCTTATTAGATCGTAGGACCGATCCAAAACAATTATAATTTTATTAGCACAACAAAAATGTTATCAAAGTGACATTAACAAAATGGATAGAGAAAATGACGCATGTCAATTGATTCAATAATTTAGAGAATTTATAACAAAATATCCAATGATTGAAATATGCTTGTGTTTGATTTTATGGTGAAAAGAAAATGATTTTGAGTGAGTTGATTCGAGCTAAAAGTGACTTGAAAAAAGTAATTACTTTTGAATAAGTTTTTTACAAAAGTGAATTAAATAGCAAATTTTCAATGTAAAAATTACTTTTACAATAAAAATAAATTACAAGTATTAAATTTAAAAATTTAACGCGACAAAACAATATCAAGATGAGTATTCCAAATGAGAAATCAAACATATTCCAAAAATTTCAAAAGAGAAGTGGAGAAAAAAATATGTCAACATTGTACTTAGTCTTTGAGTATACCTTCCCTTGTACGTACTATTTGCATTAAGAGTAATATAGAGATTCCTTCATTCCAAATTCATTTTAATTTAACGTATTAACTTGCAAGTCTTTCCTTCATTCCAAATTCAAAACCCTTTCTTAATCAACAAGTTTTCCCTATTTGGATATAGACATTATCCTCTCGTCCTAATATTTTTTTAAAGAAAATAGATAGATAAAAAAAAGGTTAAAGGTAGAAATATCATAACAATGACGTGTACGGAATAAAACATTGCTATAAGTAAAATTATGAGTAACTACAAGTACAAAAAGCACCAGTGGTCTAGTGGTAGAATAGTACCCTGCCACGGTACAGACCCGGGTTCGATTCCCGGCTGGTGCAATCTTTTTCCTATTTCACCATACCGTTATATAAAAGCTTTAATGCAAAAAAGGAAAGACACAAGCAGGAAAAATTGAAACAACTTATCATAACCAAATAGAGTTTCAACTTCAACCATATCACAAACATTCAATATCTAATAAAATGTTCCACAGGAACATACATTATATTGTCTAACTATTAACAAAAGGATATGAAATATCAATCAATGCAATGCTAACACATCAGAATTTTAGAATTTGTCTATGATTACACCATCTCTAGAAACCTCATACGCTTCCCTTTTCCTTGTTTTCTTCATGCCAGCAGTGAAATAAAGCTTTGGTCCCTCAGATGAAATGGCAGTTACTTTCACCCACACCAACACTTTGGTCTTCATACCCTCTATCTCTGTTAGCTTTCCTTTCTCCAGGTAACCAGACACACTCATAGTGAAACGCAAGACCGATGAATCTCTGTAACCTACTTCACACACCTGAGGAATGTAAACAACCAGCTTTCTTGTTTCTTCGTTGAATTCATAGTTTGTTGCATCCCGTGGGAAGATTCCTATTGGTAGATCATACTCCTTTAGCAACTCCGTCAATGGCTTTTGCATCTTTCCTGCAAAAGTTATTCTTTAATGAGCTATGCTATTTATTACAAAAAAAACCATGCAAGAAAGGTAAGAATGCATATGTGGCGTGGCACACTTCAAATAAAGTGGAATCGGTTATTTATGCATTTCACAGAAATCATGGATAGGCAATTGTGGATTCTTGTGTTTCTTCATACAATACCTTTGTACAAATCATCATTTCCCTTCTTTTATATGTTAGAGGGTAATATTATGGTCCGTTTGTTTTGACTTATTTGGGTTTGTCTACTAGAAAGTCTGAGTAAGTTATTAACATATACTGAAAACAAGTTATTGATATAAGCATTAGTGAAGCTATTTGGAAGAGCTTATGAAAAAACTTATGGAGATGTTCATATGTCGTAGCTTATTGTCATAAACTTTCTATAATAACTTATGAAAGCAACTTATATAGCTTATATGAAAACAGTTTTAGTTTATTTAATCCTTTGGTATAAAAGTAGCTTAAACATAAGCATTTATATGAAAATGTTTTATCCTATAAGCGCTTCATTAAGCAATTTATCCAAAAAAGCTGATATAAAAACAATTTTATCTTCTCTTTTTATTATATAAGAAACTAACATATAAACGCTTATAAGATAAACACTTATGTTTTAAGTGTTCAATTGACTTGCTAATCAAACAAGACCTTAATGAACGAAGAATAGGCCTGATAAAGGGTAAACCTTAATTTAATAAGTATAATTCTTTAACAAAAAGTGTCAAAACAAAGTAATCTGATTAAGCAAAACATAGAAACATTATAGCGATGCAAACCTTTTAACTTGTTGACAAACCATTTCGTTCCTCCTTCAATGCTGCTTGAGAGCGACTAATAAAAACCAACAGAAAGGTGTAAATATAAGCATCAATCAAGCAATGAAATCTACATTTTAACAAACTACAAAATTTCTTAATATACCGAATTTTACATCTCTTTTCAAAAACAACTAAATCACAAAAAATGAAACCTAAACTTGACATTAAGTTGTTTAAGGTCAAAATTAAACCGATCAAAATCCGATATCTAAGATCTTTCTGAATCCGAAAAGCGAATATATAATCAACAATTACACTTAAAATTCTAACAGAAAACAAGAATCATAGATTAAGCAATACATTGAAATTGCATAAAATTGAAGTATCAAATGAAAGAGAAAAGTAATTTTCTTTTTAGGGTTTGAAGAAGTACGTACACTAAAATCATTACCGACGGAGTTAAGTTCCTTGTTGGCTTTCCGAGTGAACCAGTAAGAACCGACCTTGCCCAATATCTGATCCATTTTCCTCGATTCACTACTTTTCTTCTCTCTATACTCGATCCACAATTTTCTATATTCTTACAATTATGTAATAACATAAATATGCTTTTACGAAAACTTAAATATAAATAAGTCTAAATAAATGCTGACTAGTCTTCTTCATGTCACTCAGCCTTTATCTGTTTTTTAATATTATACACTAATGACGCAAGCATATATCTATATAAAATGTGTAATCATTTTAATTTTTAATTTATAAAATGTGTTAATATTATATGATAGATTTGAATGGACAATTATCTACTTTTTAATTAAATTAAATTAGTTGAACGGTTTCTTCTCTGCAGAAATAATATATATGAAATAAGTTTTAAATTAAAATTTAATTTATAAAATGTTTAAAATTCATACAAAATAATTGTCAAATAAGTTTAATATTTTTAAATTTCAAATGATCATATATAATAATTAATAATGCATGTTAAACTTTAATTTAAACTCTCTCATAAAAACAATTATTTTGTGAAATTAAAGATAAGTTTTGTTATATGTTTTTAAAAATGTTTTCTTTTAAAAATAATTTTTGTATGAAAAAAATTATTTTAAATTCAAAAACATTAATTTTAATATCTAATAATATAAATGTACAGTAAGATTAAAACATGGTTAATCACATAATTATAAAAAAAAATTTAATGTTATTCAAAATAATTTTAAATTGAAGTGATTTTTTAAAATTTTGATATCTAATAAAATTTATAACAAAAGGAAGAAATATTTAAATTATCATTTTATGAAAAATTATTTAAATTAATTTTCTACAACAAAAATATGTTATGACATAAGAAATTATTTTTAAAAATTAAAATAAATGGATCCTAAGTTTAGTTTTTTTTTTTAATAAATAATAAGAGGCAAAACAATTTTTTTAAAAAGGAAAAGTAATCGCTAAGTTCAAAATCAATCTTGTATAATACAACTATTTTGGATTGGGTCTACCTTTAGCCCAACTTCATATGAGGCCCACTCCAATTATGCTGGTCAAGGCATGTTAGTCAGTTTTACTCTCGCCTGCGTCAAGCAACAACTTCCACTCTCCGCGAGGAGGCAGCTTCACCACACGGGGATAAATCCAGTTAGTCTTAGGAAGATCATCGCCAGCCAGGAGGACCTCGAGGTCACCCTCAAAATCTCTCCTCGACCAAGACTGATCCTCTCATATGACCTCGCGTCTGACGAAGAGCATCCACGATGAGCAGAAGCATCCCTACGAGCATCCTCCTCGTAGGGATGACTGTCAACGTCTCTGAGTATCACAAAGTCTTCGTGGCTCTGGAAAGACCGCATCCATATCCTCCTGATCGTGCGGAGGAAGTCATCCAGGTGGGGGACTACGTGTTGGTCCCCACTACTCACGTAGGACCTGACAGTCTCCACTTTAGGCCTGCTTGACCAGCTCAATGAGGAGACCTTGGCCCAGCGTTGGGGGCTATAAGTACCCCTCTCTCTCTCTCTCTCTCTCTCTCTCTCTCTCTCTCTCTCTCTCTCTCTCTCTCTCTCTCTCTCTCTCTCTCTCTC